>CM029660.1:8191128-10591128 GCA_017311315.1 Dendrocalamus latiflorus | reverse complement strand
CTAGGCCACTCGACTCCAACCACGGCCGCAATACGCACTCGGACGCTTCGATTACCTCATGTATTCGGACACTCCGACTGATACAGTACTCTTCCGAGTACGACCGTTATAGTACTCTTCCGAGTTCGACTTATGACCATAATGCTACAGTACTCTTGGAAGTACTATAGCTACGATTACAGTAGCTACGACCACTGTAACTACAACTTCACACGGTACTTGAACATCGACCGCGGATTCAACCACGGCGCATCATCTCGATGCTACGACCACAGTGCATCATCTCGATGCTTCGACCACGGTTTTCGAGTACTGCTTCGACCATGACTTCGAATGTGGCTTCGACCACGGTTTTGACCATGCTACTCACGACCAATGCAGTCTACGATTACATCCACGCACGACTACCACGTGAGTACTAGACTATCACGAGTACTTGAACACACACTACACACGCATGCACAAGTTCTTGGAAACCAGTATTATTACATTGCGTACGCTTTGATTGATTTGCAGGTTTTCATTTGTTCAGGGAATGAAACTGGAGCCGGGAAAATCATCACGGCTGATGGGAAGGATCGGATGTCGGCTCAAGCACTGTCGTACAACTAATGTCTGAAAACATAAATCGTTAAGCACCCGTTTGGAACGGAGGAACTTTACAAGAAGTCCATGGTAAACGATCAATTCCCACAACCACCAGAAAAAATTCGCGCGTTTCAAACAAGAAGACTAGAGAGCCTATATGAACTGCTAGCTAACCAGTTATTGCGCAATACATACATACATACATAGATGTTACCATTCCCTCTCGATCAGTATGGTGCCGTCAAGAGTTGAAAGCGCTGCGAGCGCGCCTGACACGTTGGTCAAGACGACTAGCGCCATAAAGCCGGGAAGATAGCAGCTTTCAGTTTGTCGTAGACGAGCAGGCCAGTCACCGAGACCCCAGCAATGATGAAGGATAAGCTCTGGACTAGCAGCCAGAGGCCTAGAACCTGCAGCTCGATCAGTGCAGCCACTCATTGAGCAGTGACGGTAACAAGTACTTGTAGCAGACACGATCGACGCACCTGAAGGTAGGTGAGCCTGTCGACGAGCGTGCCGACCATGGGGCCGAACACGGCGACGGAGGACTCGACGACGTCGTAGATGGCCGTGAAGAGTAGCGAGTCCAACCAGATGTGGATCATGTACAGCCCCACCGAGAACTCCCACATCCTGCAAGGCACGATCATCCTGATCAGCCGAGCACGCATGGATGCCAGTGTAGACTCTCTAGGATCTCCTAGGGTTTAGATCTAGAGGAGTTCTACAATTGGATTCGAGTGATACACGGAGAGAGAGATCAATAGGGTTAGGGGTACCGACCGTCCGTCGCGCTGGATGAAGAGCCGGCCATCGCTGGTTCGTCGGTGAGGTCTGCGCACGGGCAGCCAGGGGCGGAGCCCAATGGAGGGGAGGGGGTTCCCAGGAACCCGGGTCCAAAATTTTTTTTAGTTATTATTAGTAAACATTCACCCTTTGTGCACCCCCTTGGTCCAATATGGTGTACCCCTAGTCCAACAAATACCCTTACTCGCCCTGTCCAGCCCATTCTCCCACCGTCCTATGCTCCCACGCGCGGCCCATTGCACCCCCCTCCGTTTTGCTCTAGCTCCGCCACTGCGGGCAGCGACGGTCGGGGAAGAAGGTGGCGTCTCCCTGGCGGCGATGTCTCACTAGCGGCGGCGTTCGGTGGCGGCAGTGGTGGAACTTCCCGTCGCTGGAGCGCCCCCTTTCCAATCGGTCTAGGGTTTGTCGGTGGGGTTTGTGGAGGCACGGTGAACCTCGTCGTCTGTGCCGCCCCGGCCCCCACCACTATTTATATGGCGCTGGCGACATGGGCCCACCAGCCAATTGGGCTGGGCGCCCCCGATCAGGGCGCGGTCAAGGGGTTGGCATTTGGCCGTTGGGCCAAATGCCTGAGATCATCCTAACATTCTCCCCCTTGATCTCAATCTATGCTTTAACTTTAATTACTTTTGACTTTACTCATTTCATCGCAGATTAGTGCATAGAACATGTCTCATCGTCACGGTCAATCGCCGATAGATTTAACAGCTACAATACACCTCTCTGTTCTGAAATAGTTACTTTAATCTTTTGGGCCATCTTTTAGTCCAGGAATCATAGGCTTTCCCTTAAACTCATGCCGGCTACATGTTCTCTGAACACGTTGGGTGGTAAGCCTTTAGTAAGCGGATCCGCTAGCATCTTTGCGGTACTTATATGCTCAAGACTTATAATTTGATCCCGAACTTTATCTTTCACAACATAGTACTTTATGTCAATGTGTTTGGCAGCACCACTTGACTTATTGTTGTGGGCATACGTTACTGCGGGTTCATTATCGCAGTACAACTTAAGTGGTCTATTGATGTCGTCAACCACTTTCAAACCGGGTATGAACTTCTTTAGCCAGTTCACCTGCCCCGTAGCCTCATAACATGCTACAAACTCGGCATACATTGTGGACGATGTAGTGACGGTTTGCTTTGAGCTTTTCCACGATATAGCTCCTCCAGCGAGAGTGAACACATATCCAGATGTAGACTTTCTATCATCTCCCGCAAAATCAGAATCTGTATACCCCACTATATGGAGTGAATCTGATCTTCTGTATGTCATCATGAGGCCTTTTGTTCCTTGCAAATAACGCAAGACTTTCTTTATCAATTTCCAATGTTCTATTCCAGGATTGCTCTGGAATCTGCCAAGTAACCCGGTAACAAATGCTAAGTTAGGGCGTGTGCATACTTGAGCATACTGTAAGCTTCCGACAGCTGAAGCATATGGAACCGCTTTCATTTGATCGATCTCATACTGGTTTCTGGGGCATTGAAAATCCTCATATCTGTAGCCCTTGACTATAGGTGCAGGTGAAGGACTATTTTTATGCATACCAAATTTCTTTAAGATTTTCTCTATGTATGTCTTTTGCGATAGTCCCAATGTCCCTTTGTTTCTATCCCGGTGAATTTCGATCCCTAGAACGAACGAAGCTTCACCAAGATCTTTCATATCAAAGTTTGAGGACAAAAACTTCTTTGTCTCCAGTAGCAGACTAACATCACTACTAGCTAGTAGGATATCATCCACATACAGGATTAGGAAGATAAACTTCTCATCTTTAAACTTTGCATAAACACAGTTGTCCTCTATATTTTCTTTAAACCCAAATTTTCTTATTGTACTGTCAAACTTCAAGTACCACTGTCTTGAAGCTTGTTTTAACCCATAAATCGATTTCTTTAGGCGGCATCCCATTCTTTCATTTCCTTCCATGACAAAACCTTTCGGTTGTGCCATGTAAACATTTTCCTCCAAATCCACATTAAGAAATGCCGTCTTTACATCCATCTGATGTAACTCTAAATCATAATGTGCTACTAATGTCATTATGATTCTGAAGGAATCTTTACATGAGACTGGAGAAAAGGTCTCATTGTAATCAATCCATTCTCTTTGCGTAAAGCCTTTTGCCACAAGTCGCGCTTTGTATCTTTCTATATTCCCTTGTGAGTCAAGCTTTGTCTTGTAGACCCATTTACAGCCTACTGTTTTGGCTCCTTTAGGAATAATTTCTAAGTCCCAGACTTTATTAGTCTTATGGACCTCATCTCCTCTTCCATGGCCTCAAGCCATTTTGAGGAATTTTCGCTTCTCATGGCTTCTTCAAATGAGGTGGGATCATCCTCCATTTGAAATTCCTCTGTATGATAAATCTGATAATCATCAGAAATAGCTGATCTTCTTACTCTTTGAGACCTCCTCGGGGCCTCCTCATTTGGTACATCTTCTGTTTGAGGCTGCTGTTGCTCCCCCTCATCTGTGGCAATAGGTTCTATAGGATCCTAAAAAACAGGTTCCTCATTATCATTCATTGTTGCCACAGGAGGAACAATAACAGGTGCTGACACCACAGTGTCTTGCACCGTCGGTGCAGCGACAGCAGGTAGTGTGAAGAATGACTCTTGAATCATCGGAGTGGGCGCATACACCCGCTTCTCTTCAAGGTCAATCTCACGAGCTACCATACTTCCTCTCATCATTTCATCCTCTAAGAAGACAACGTGTCTCGTTTCTACAAACTTTGTATATCTGTCTGGACAGTAGAAACGAAAACCTTTTGACTTTTCAGGGTAGCCAATGAAATGACAACTTACTGTTTTGGGATCAAGTTTCCCAAGGTTTGGGTTAAATACTTTAGCCTCAGCAGGACTCCCCCACACACGTAAGTGGTTTAGTGAGGGAACTCTTCCTGTCCACAACTCGTACGGTGTTTTGGGCACCGACTTACTAGGCACTCTGTTGAGAATATGAATGGTGGTTTTCAACGCCTCCATCCATAAACTCAATGGCAGTGTGGAATAGCTCATCATGCTTCGCACCATATCCATCAGGGTACGGTTGCGTCTTTCAGCTACTCCATTTTGCTGAGATTCGCCCGGTGTAGAATACTGAGTCACTATGCCATTTTCCTGTAAAAACCTTGCAA
Organism: Dendrocalamus latiflorus; assembly: GCA_017311315.1. Lineage (NCBI taxonomy): Eukaryota > Viridiplantae > Streptophyta > Magnoliopsida > Poales > Poaceae > Dendrocalamus > Dendrocalamus latiflorus. The sequence goes on along the minus strand of CM029660.1, from coordinate 10,586,588 downwards.
AAGGTCCAGGAACTTGTCCATATGGGGTATGTCGACCGTAGTACTCCCCCCCACGATCAGATCGAACTATCTTAATCATTAAATCGTGTTGGTTTTCAACTTCAGCCTTAAATATTTTGAATTTATCCAAGGCTTCATTTCTTTCTTTGATTGGATAAATATATCCATAACGGGAGTAATCATCCGTGAATGTTATGAACGAGTCATATCCATCCACACTTTTCACAGGAAAAGGACCACAAATGTCTGTGTGAACAATTTGTAGAACTCCTGTGCTTCTTTTGGAGTCTTTCTTAATTTTCTTTACATATTTTCCTTTAATGCATTCTCTGCATTGTTCTAAGTCGGAGAACTCTAATGGAGGAAGAATATCATTCTTAACTAGTCTTTCTATTCTCCCCCTCGAAATATGGCCTAAACGACAGTGCCATAATTTCGACGACTCATCTAGAGTTCTCTTTCGTTTCCTGTTTACATTCGTAGACGAGGATTCAATCACTTTCTCGCACGCGACGTTCTCATTATCGCATACGACATTCATATCATCACATAATGATAACAAATAAAGCTCATTTTGTAAGATGGCAAGACCAACACATTCTTTATTAAACATTATTTCACACTTGCCATTTCCAAAATTACAATCATAACCATCATTGTCCAAATTTGAAACACTAATCAAATTCCTCTGTAAAGAGGGAACATAAAGGACATCTCTAAGTAAAAGAGTGAAGCCATTAGCTAGCTCTAATGAAAGATCGCCAACGGCTTCAACTTCAGCTTGGACTCCATTTGCGACTTTAATGCATCTTTCTTTTCTTTGCGTAGTCCTCGTCGAACGGAATCCCTGTAAAGAATTAGCAACATGAACAGTTGCTCCTGAGTCAATCCACCAAGTGGATTTCTGTCGGGACCCGGAGCAGCAACTCCAGAACCCTCTGTGTTAATCGCACTATCCCAGGAAAAGCTAGTGCACACAGTATCACAAAGACAAATATCATGCGTAATGACAAACTTTATTTAACTAATATGAGCCTGATGGCCAAAGTTTACAATAATAGCAAAAGAAGACAGCGGAAGAAATACATAAAGCAGCAGCCCATCCAGCCTTCCCACAAGGCGAATGACTGTAAGACGTGGCCTAGTCGTCACCATCCTCACCGAAGTTGTAGGCGTCATCCTCTGGCAACAGATTTTAGCAAGGTGAGCACATAAAGTACTCCCAAGGTAAGCACACGAAGTGCTTACGCAAGTTACACCAGGGAAATATAACAGAGTGTATGCATGCATAAGGGGTTACAAAAGAAGGCATATTATGGTTTATTTGCATAAACAGTATCATTGGAGTAAATATCAATAATAAGTGCAAAAGCTGAATTTGATACAATAGATAGAAACAAGAATTTAACAAAATAATATCGTTAGTGCAGGCTCCGACCAAACACTAACCTAACCACGGGCATCCTACCCGGACCATCTTTTCCAAAACGAACTCGTACGGATTCCATCCATCCGCTCGGTTTTCAAAATCTCTCATGGATTCCATCCATCCACAAGGTTTTCGCAAACCATTTTGAAAAGCAAAGTCTAATCCGTGAAAAACTTCACTCAGCTTGCCCATGACCGTGGGCACGGCTATCCAGGATAGGTTATACACTCTGCAGAGGTTGTACAGCTTTACCCACAAGACATGATCATCCCTTTTTGCCACCGGATTAACACACTTCCTTAGGTGTGCGGCCAGGAGATCATGACAAGGCCTTTACAATGATTCGTTGTCAATATAATCACGCCGCCACTAAGGTTTCACCACAACATGAATCCACATGTTGGAGCCCCCTCTTGTGCCGTGTGAGACTTCTCACGGCCTACGCCGCGCTCACATTCAGCCTATAGCGAGATCATGTTGGAACTTCACAAATTATTCGGCCAGGTCTGTCCCATACCAGACTTGTGGTAGTACGAAAGGGCTTTGCAATAGTAGCTCACAGACCGGTCCTTAACTTGACTTAGGCTCAACCACAAACCCCTGTGCCCGACAATCAACCACTGCGGCTCCGACCAACAGGGCATGCCTGCACCCACCACTCTGACCAATTGCCTAAGTCTAAACCAGTTTTATATTTTGTTTGAAAACATTTCATAACACTCCTTGACTCACCAAAGTCAAGAGTACAGTTGAAAAGTTTATCATTTCATGCAAAAAGGTTATCATTTTATGTGAAAGATCGTCCCAAACCATAATTATCTTAAGCATGGCTAAGCATTTCTACAAAATTTCTAGTTAGTGCTATTGTACTAACTAGGTTTTATCTAGGGTTGACAAGGTACAATGGCATTCAAGTCAAATTTGGCTGTACAAAGGATTTAGGCATAACTACACTTTTAAACTGAGTTTAAACTAGACTTGAATAAAATTACGCATGCATAATAATTTAAAAACAACATAATTAATTTAAAATATTAGGTTCAACATGATCAAAGGTGTAACTTGCCTGGCTCGAAGACCTGGTGCGAATCGTCGGCGTCGTTCTCTCCGAATTCGTCGAAATCTACGCGCGAAGAACCAAACAAATAAATTCAAATAAAATCCAAAAATTATAAAATATATACTGCAACTTAGATTATGATTTTAGACGAATTTAGAAACTTGAATCACTGGATTCGGAGTTCGGACGACGGAGAACGAGCAATTGGAAGTTTGATCGGTTTGGAAATTCCAGAAAAATGCAAAACGAGGGAATATTCTCTGGAATCTTATTTTGGCTGATTTTTGGGGTATTTTGGAGTGTATGACATGTGGGGCCCGGTTGTCATTGACTAGCAAAAATTTTGGCCAAGCCCAAACCGAAAATTGCATTGCATTGGACTTGAACACACAACCTCATGCATGCATGCACTAACATGCACCCACTAGCCAAGTGGGCATTTAGTCTTTCTTGACAAAGGAGCAACAACAAATTAAATAAGCAAGGTTAAACATGGTTAGAGAAGAAAGCCACAGGGAGGCACACGGGGCGCACGGGAGACGAGCTCGCCGGCGGCCGGCGGTCGGCGGCGGGGCGGCGAACGGCGGCGGGGTGTACGGGGTGGCGGCGCTACTCACCGGCGGCGGCGGGGATGGCCGGGGCGGCCAGCGGCGGCGGGAGGCGGTGGTGGCGGCGGTTGGGGATGGGGGTGGCCGGAGGAAGGTGGCCGGGCGGCGACGGGAGGCGGTGGGAGGTGGCGCACGGCGGCGGGAGGAGAGGGGAGTGAAGGCCGGCCGAAGAAGGGGAGGGGAATGGAGAGAATGGTGGTGGGGAGGCCCTTTTATAGAAAGAGAGAGGAGGTGAAGGGATTTCGGTTTTGAGAGGGTTAATGGATGGAAAACGGCCGGGAGATTGATGAGGGTGATTAGGGCGTCCGTTTCCATGCCTTAATCGGGAGTTATGAGGGAGAAACGGTGGTTTTTATGATCTCCAATTTGTCATCCATGGTGGAGGAGAGAGAGGGTGGGAGGAGGAAGAAGGGAAGGTTGAAGAAACATATGACATGTGGGGTCCATGTGTAATAGAGAGAGGGAGGAAGTGAAGGGGTACGGGCCGTCGGATTGTTGACACGTGGCAAGTGAGTGTTTCATGGCTCTTGGATTTTATGAAGGGGTAAGTGATCATGTGTGGTTAGGATTAAAACGTGGAGAGAGAGTGATTCAATCTGAGAGCGACACGTGGCGGGCTTGGATGAATTTGATTTTTATTTTCGGAATAAATTTCAGAAATTACTAGAAACTTCACAAACACTTGGAAAAATAGTATTTAATGTCTAAAAATTCCAGAAAAATTATAGAATATTCCTGGAAGCATTTTAGACTTAGTAAAAATATTTTTAATTTCATATTTTCATTTAATAATTTTATAAAATACTTTTTAACCTTTAAAATTGATTTTAAATTCCAGAAAAGCACAGAAAATCCGAATAAAAGCCAAATGCTTTTAAATACTTAATTTGAAATTATATTTTTACATAAACTCAAAATATTCTTTTATTTAATCATAATTTTATGTTTTTAGTTAAATTACTTTTTATAAAAGCCTTTTTAAAAGCTAAAAACAGACAAATAAAATCTCCAAAATTTAGGCAACCAAAGAACACTTTATTTTATTTAAATTAAATTAATTATTTTTTTTTACTGAAAATTTTGGAATAAACAGCTGGGCTGTTACAAACTACCCCCCTTAAAAAGAATCTCGTCCCCGAGATTCGCACGGGTTAGCAAAGAAATAGGTTTGGATCTTACTCTGTGTGGCTTGAGCGGAGATCTGGTTCAGACGTCCCTTTGCAAACTTCTGTGGCCTTTTGTTTGCTGTCTGGAGGTTGTTGGCAGTTGATGTTCCGGATGTACCATTCTTCATTGTCTGCTGTCTCTTGGGGCAGTTGTTGGCATAGTGTCCTGTCTCATGGCAGTTGAAACAGGTAACACCGGCTGCAGGGTTCTGGTCCTTCGGTGGGAAGCCAAATATCAAAGCCTTGTTGTCCTCGGTGTCGGTAAAGGTGTTGGCTGATACTCGCTCTTCTGTTATCGGTGACGGCTGAAATTTGACGGCATGTGGTAAGGTTCTTTTAACCTTGGAAAAGCTTCCGGAATTCATGTGCTGGGTGGACATTCTTCTTTTCCGATTTTCCATTTCCACAAACTTGCCCTCCTGGCGAATAGCCTTGCTGACTAACTGATGAAAATCTGCATAGTCACTTGATATCAACTGTACAGAAATATTGTCATTCAGGCCCTCCAAAAATCTTTCTTGTTTTGCTTCGTCGGTGGACACGTCCTCTGGTGCGTAGCGTGCCAGCTGGTTGAATTTCTGCAAGTATTCATTCACTGTACGGTTTCCTTGTCGCAGAGCTCTGAATTCCTTCTTCTTCAAAGTGATGGTGCCAGATGGAATGTGTGCTTTGCGGAAACTTTGCACGAACTCATTCCAGGTAATAGCTTGGGGGTTGGCATGAGAGGCTGTTAAGGTATCCCACCACTCGGATGCGGGTCCATTCAACTGATGAGAAGCAAACAAGACTCTTTCTCGATCAGTGCATTGCAAGATGTCCAGCTTCTTTCCAATCGCGCGGAGCCAATCGTCAGCATCCATTGGCTCGGTGCTGCTTGAGAAGGTTGGGGGTCTTATCCTCAGAAACTCTGGCAATTGGTTTTGAGGAGCTTGAGCTGGTGGCTGAGAAGCATGCTGAGTAGGGTTGTTGATAGCTTGAGCTAATAGTTGAATCAACTGGTTTTGATTTGCCATCATTTGAGCCCAGTCAGGTCCAGCTGCTGGTGGAGGCGGAGGAATAGGGGCGGACTGACTTCCTTGAGCGTCGTTGTTGTCATTGGGGTTGCCTTCCATAGCATTCCTTCTTGTGTTCACCATCTTGCTGGAGTTTAGGTGAGAGGAGGGTTAAGTCAAAGGAGGGGAAGGGTTAAGTCACACTCTGCGATTGAGCCCACAATAGCAGGCTCAATCATGTTCTTTATCACAACCATACATTTCTTGTTGGCTGTGGTCCATTTCTTATGCTCAAGGTCATAAGACATCTGTATGGGAGCATGATCCCTCTGTCTTTCCTGCCAAGCAGTATCATCCTCATTTTGATCCCTCACCGGTGCCATAGGCTCAGTGGGACGTGCTGTAGTGAGGACCCAGTCCACCTCAGCCAAGATAAACGCTAAGTCTATCTTTTTCTTCCACTCTCCATAATTATCTCCTTTGAGAGTGGGGATTTCTCTGATACAACTCATCAAGTTGTATCCGACTGAAAAATAGTTCAAATAAAGTTAGAACGTAACAGCAAAATTATATGCCTTATTTCCAACGTTGGTCAAAAATACGACATACAATTAAATCAATTTTACTATACATTAAATCTACATCACCGTTGGGCAGAAATAGAAATAATGCATAAAAATATCAATTAAAAATTATAATACTGTTATTATCAACGTTGGTCAGAAAATAACAATATCATAAATCTCTGGAAATTATATCTATTTTTCCAAAATTAAATTCTCCCGTTGGTTCGAATTTAATAATGAAAATTAATCAACATTAACTTTTGCAGCGGAAACATGAAATTATTCAAAAAATAATTCATTATTCAGAAGCATTATTACTGTACTCATCAATCTCTGGAAAAATTAACACGTTGGTGCAAAAAATTACAGAGATTTTGGTGCAAATTTCAATCAAATTCACTCATAAATGCTCCTGGAAAAAATTAAAATTATTTTCGGGATTTTACTGTTCAAAATGGCCATTTGGCCCGTTCAGCGCGGCCACGGCCCACAGCGGCCCGCTCCGGTCGGCGCCTCACGCGCGCTCCCTTGGCCCATCCTGCGCGGCCGCAGCCCAGCCGGCCTCACGCGCGCGCGCTCGGCCTCACGCGCGCGCGCTCGGCCTCACGCGCTGCCGCTCGCTCCCCCGCGCCCAGGCCGCAACCTGGGCTTGGGCCGCGAAAGCCAAACCCCGCCTGGGCCAAAAGTGGCCCAAGGGTCCTCAGCCGTCCGATTTGATCGGACGGCCGACCGTGCGCGCGGCGGGGATCAAAATCCCGAAAAACCCTAACCCTAACCCATTTTCACCTGCTCCCGAAAAAAATGGATAGGCGACAGCGGCGGCGGCTCGCGCGACGCCCGCGCATGGTGGAGCCCGCGAGGCGGCGGCCAGCGGCGGCGGCTCGCACGACGCCCGCGCATGGTGGAGCCCGCGAGGCGGCGGCCAGCGGCGGCGGCTCGCGCGACACCCGCGTAGGGCGGAGCCCGTGAGGCGGCGGCCAGCGGCGGCGGCTCGCGCGACGCCCGCTCAGGCTGGCGGCGGCTCGCGCGACGCCCGCTCAGGCTGGCGTCGGCGCGGCGACGGCCCCGAAGCGAGGCTCGGCGGCGCGCCCACGCGACGCCCACGCAGGCCGGCGACGGCGCGGCGACGCTGGTAAGCCCCTTCCTTTTCATTTTCTTTTGCCGTTTTCTAGGGTTAGGGGGGATTCTCTGTGCTTTTGGCTTTTCTTTTCCGCACGCCGGTCAACCGACGGCGATCTTTTCCTTTTCCGTCTAGATCTACCCCTAGGTGTTGCTCTGATACCATTGTAGACTCTCTAGGATCTCCTAGGGTTTAGATCTAGAGGAGTTCTACAATTGGATTCGAGTGATACACGGAGAGAGAGATCAATAGGGTTAGGGGTACCGACCGTCCGTCGCGCTGGATGAAGAGCCGGCCATCGCTGGTTCATCGGTGAGGTCTGCGCACGGGCAGCGACGGTCGGGGAAGAAGGTGGCGTCTCCCTGGCGGCGGCGTTCGGTGGCGGCGGTGGTGGAACTTCCCGTCGCTGGAGCGCCCCCTTTCCAATCGGTCTATGGTTTGTCGGTGGGGTTTGTGGCGGCACGGTGAACCTCGTCGTCTGTGCCGCCCCGGCCCCCACCACTATTTATATGGCGCTGGCGACAGGGGCCCACCAGCCAATTGGGCTGGGCGCCCCCGATCAGGGTGCGGTCAAGGGGTTGGCATTTGGCCGTTGGGCCAAATGCCTGAGATCATCCTAACAGCCAGCTCTTCATAGTAAGTACACGCATGCATGGATCCTGATGCAAATCAGCCCTGTTTCTTGCCGGCAAAACAGAGGAACGACGATCGATCAGAGGGAGGTGGATTAATTATCCAGGCGAAGGCGCGCACCGTGCACCCCATCTGGCGAGGAAGTGGCCGACGTAGATGCGGCGGCGGAGGGACGCGTCCAAGCCGCCGCCGCCAACGAGAAGAGGCGCGAGCAGAGCACTGCTCCCAACCTCCCCCTCACCCTCCATTTCAGACCTTGAACTAGTTCTAGCTAGATGGGTAGGATCAGGGTACTTAGGAATGGATGCTTTGATCTGTTGAGATGGAGGCAGGCAGGCCAGACCCGCTCGTTCGGGCTTGGTCTTTTGGTTCCAGTTTATTTTTTGCTATTTCTAAATTTCGTATTTTTCTCTTTTTTAGATTTTTTGAGCTTTTTTGCCGGTTATTTTGTCCTATATTCGTTTACATTATACATACTGGGCTTACCCGTTTTTTCTATTTTTAAATGTTTTAAGTTTAATTATACCAAATAAATTATCATCCGTTACAGTATAATTTCAACCAATCATAGTAAAAATTTAGTTATAAATCACAGAAAATAAGTCTAACCAAGCGGGCTGAGAAAGTGGTCACTCAGGGAAGAGCCGGCTTGGAATACGCCGGTGCAACCGCATACGACAGCAAGCAGACACCAAGACGCCAGTTTTTGTGCAACCTGAGGTCGATGGAGTGCTTGGTTCAAAACTTCAACGGACCGGCATGCGTCGTTGCTTACCTCTGCAGCTCTCCCTTGATTTCTTCTCTTCCTTTTCTCTTCCTGACTGACTCGGATGCGCCTTCCCTGTTCCTGCAGTTGTGTTCCCATCTGTGTTTCCTAGCACGTGGCATTGATCCATTGGTGTTGGCCTCCGTACTAACCCTACTTATGAAGTTTAAGTAAATTGCATCTTTTCGATTTTCGTATATTTGGCACTATTTGCATATGTAATTACGAAATAGTAGTAAGCGTGACGTATTGATAAAATTAGCATTTTTATCGTTTGGTGGCCGAGCGACGCCGCCGCATAAGCTGATGCGCGGGCTTGCCGATGGCACCAGCTGCCTGCCGCCTCACCACCAGACGGTAGGCAGCCTACCACTCCATAGGCAGACAACAAATAATTAGCCGACTTAATTACCTATCTTAATTTTTTGTATACTAATTATTTTAATTTTTAAATATAGCAAATAAGTTTAAAAAATTACGAAAATTTATATGTAGCCTCTCGACACAACGTATTTGACTGTGTAATTTTTTTGGCAATTTTATCTGCTGTGAACGTTGCTAAAAAATTCATAAGATTACGATTTTTGTAGGAGACGTTACATGTAGCAAACGAGCTGCAAAAATTATAAAATCTTATGTGTAGCATCCTAACACAGTCGTAGTAATTGTCTATTTTTTCAAGAATTTTATACATTATGAATATTTGTAGAAGTACATGTAATACTAAATATGCATCGAATAGGATGCGATATGGCTTACCCATCCGAGCCACTCTATGTCCTCACCACGTCTGCCTCCCCGTGCGTGGCCTTGTCTTCCATTGAGCATGAGCATGTCCTGTGGGGTACGTCAGCTGGTTCGGAGCTTGCGTCTCGGTTCGGAGGAGGTATGGAGACCATTCCATTTGTTCAGTGGCCGGCGGTGGTCCAGTAGGCTAGGTCCGATAAGCATCAATGTCCTTCAACTGAGACATGTCGAACTACAGAACACCAACTATAATGTTATGAATAAAGGACTCTAGAAATCTCTCTCATGGTGCAGAGGAACTCTCGCCTTGACCGTACGACGTGGCAGCGAAGCCAGAAGAGCTCTTTGCCCACTGAAGTCTCCAAACCTTGGGTATGATGTGAACGATGAGCTCTGCCCTATGTATGCTGCGAACCTTGGCACTGTGTACTGCTCCTTAGAAGCATCTGAGAGGCCCGTATCGTCATTGGTGGATTCAATGTCACCCCCATGTTGAATTAGAGGCAGCAAGATGAAACATTGTTAGTCACAATAAATGTTCCGGATGTAGAATACAAATCTTGTACCTTTCGGATGTGCAGCAAAGATGATCGACGGGGAGCGGTAGTCTGTCTAGTTGGTGCGGATGTCAAAACTGATGTATCTCGATGACGGACCTGCGGCGGGAGAACGCCATGATGTTAGCGGAACAAAAGGCCTAACAAGAAAACAAAACGTAGCTTTGTACGTAAGTTACTGCCTCCTCAATACATCCTGCAGATGATCAGCGGCTAGTACTATGACGCCGGGCAGACTTGATAGATTGCGATGGCCGGCCGGACTCACTAGGTCGCGTTGACCTGGCGGGTGAGAATGGTGCCCCCACTGGGTGCCCAATGCGTACAACATGATCCATCGAATGACCGCAGCTTAGGTTATGCACTATTTTTTTGGCCTGCTTTAAGATGTACTTCAAAGTATTTTGCAGGGCCGGTAGTGTCTCCGAGCTACTGATGGCGAAACCAAACGCGATTGCGATGTGCTGCGCCCGCTTCAACTGAAGTGATATACGAAACAGGTTCAGTAATGACCAGTATGAATTTTGTAAATGAAATGATAAGAAACTGCAATTGTCTTACGTTGTCATGCTGCCGCAAAGCACTGTGGGGATCGATCGAGCATTGTAAATTGTCCTCGTGCGTGATCTGCTCGAGGCGATCTGGTGGAGGAACGATGAGTCTGCTGCGCGACTGGGGTACGTACCACTCCGAACGTCATACGGACGTTGCTGCTAGGTATTCATCGTACGTTCGGACATCGTACGAACGCTGCTCCATGACGACATCTAGGCGCACCCTGTCCGTCCATGCCGTCGTCCACTCCTGCTGCAGTCCTGCCAGTCCGTACTATGCTGACCTGCTCTCGATTGCCTACATTTCCAGAATCATCGATGTTACAGAGCAAGACATACAAAGTGTAAACATTACTCGGATGGAGTTTGACTCACCGGTGTACGGCTCGCGATAGGAACCTACCATGCAGAGGGGGCATGACCTGGTGCAAGCTTAACTATTGCATTACGTGCTGCTATGTATAAGCCTCCACCATGTACGAGAACACTAGATGGCATGTCATCGCCCATAGCTCCGCGTCCTATAGGCATTGCAAGGACAACCCATATGGCGATACACGATGCATGAAATCTACAGTCCATATACCCTAGAGGATGTCACTATCGTGCAACGATTCGAACTCGTTGTGCCACAGTAAGTAGCACCTCGATGGTTTGCCCTTGGCCGAGCGTAGACGGGCGCCAGTCCACCGGAAGCCCATAGTGGGCCTGTCTATTAGGTTAGCGAACTCACCGAACGGGTGCACTGGCGTCACGATGGCCGGACGCCCGACAGGGAAGTGCTCCCAACTCCACAGCTGTAGGAGCATGTAGCAGACAACTAGGTTGGGGGTATCAGCAGTGGCACGCTGGCAAGCGTCACACGACCCCAATGTGTGGTGCACATGATGGCTAATCCTCAGCTGTACTGATGAATCACTCCAAACTCCACGTCAACCAAAGACTCAGCGAGGCGGCTAAACTTGGCGTTGCAAATATTGTCGTGTGTGGCTGGAAACATGCTCCAATCAAAGAGCTGAATAAGGTATGCGACGAGGTGTGTCCTGACAACCTCGAGCAGTGCATCCTACGGGCACACACTAAAATTGTTTAGCCATGTACGGAGGACACCACGAGCACCCTCAAGGATAGCTAGGCTGAACCGGTTCGCTGGCCTCTCCTTCCAGTTTGCCGGTGTAGGGCCTGGAACAAGTGCATCACCCCGGAGAGGGAGACCGATCAAGAACAAGACATCCTGTAGAGTGACCGTCATCTCACCCCACCAAAAGTGGAATGTGTGCGTCTTAGGCCTCCACCTGTCCAGCAGTGCCGCAAGCAGGCTGCCGTCGATGGTGAACTGGCATCCGACGGAGACCAGCTTTGGAAAGGTCAACAAGCCTGTGGCCCACAGGATTGAAATGTAGCTCTCATCCAGCTCCCACTGATCGCTCCCACCCTACAGCTTCAAGGGCGGAGGGCCAGCCGCACCACCTGTCATCCATGAGTGGCACCGGTGATTCTCACCGTAGAACTATTCGAGAAGCTTCGGTAAAGACATACCTTCCAATAAATGGGATAGACCAAAATTTAGTGCGAAGATTGATAATGACAGCAAAATACTACAAATTAAAATTTACAATGGAATCAATAATATAAAATAATATACACTTAGGACTAAAATTAACACTGCAAATATGTATTGGTCCAAATAAATATTGCATATGAACACATGCTCATAATCTGGTCAAGAAAAACATCTAGGCCTTGATGCTACTTGATGCTATTGTCATAATTGTTTGTTAGTATAGTTTTGTTTTACTATATATCTGGCCTTTTACTTTTCTCTACCTCAGTTGTCTTTTGATCAAAAGCTAGCAAATTAAGTGCTTAAGTTAATGAGCAATAATGCGGCTTAAGATTAGGTATATACATATATAGGCTTTTGTCACGTCGTACCCCTCCAATGGCTTTATGGACTAAATAACATGACATGCTATCATAAAAGAGTAGTACAAGCATGGGTGATGCTTGCGTTCATAAAGAACAGTCCAAAGGTAATGTGATAATAAATCAAGTTTTTTGTATAGTACACGAGCTAGGACTAGTACTATTCAGTATAATAGTACGCAACATGCATGATGCAACAGGAAGTTTGCTAGAGATTTTTTATGTTTGTAATACAATCTTTTCTCTGGCATCACAATTTTATTAATTGCTACACTTAGTACTTACGATTTTAATGTCTAATGTAGTCAACATAAAAGCATATAAAAAATATACAATTAAACAACATATACTTGCTAACAAAAAAGTAATTAATATAAAAAATAATAAATTATTCCTAAATAATTAGGACTAAATTAATTACACCTAAATAATAATTACATACATATTTAACAAAGACAATTCATACAACAAAAACTTACCTGTTAATATGACTGCTAATAACGATACTAAACAATATTTAATTGACTGTTAAGAAAGTGGATGAAGAGCGCAGGTGAGGAGTGTGAGTGAAGATACTGCGAGGCGAGAAGTGTCAGCGAAGAGACTGCAAGAATGTGAGTGCGTGCAGCTTAAAATTTATAGCAAGAGCGATAGCAAAGTGTGCGCTAATGACATGCTGATAATGGTGGGAGTGAACTGCATGTGGGGAGACAGACGTGGCGCAAATGACACTTTCAGTGGCCGGTTTCCTGCACGAGTACTCAATTTCCATATGAGCCAAATGTCTACGACCCACTACATTTGTTCACATGTGGATTAAACAAAGCAAAGAAAACCGAAATGTGGATTAAACAAAGCAAAAAGAAAACCGAAATGTGGATTAAATAAACCAAAAAATAAAATAACCCACCTCTGCCGCACCTGCACCTGGTAATTGTACGAATTTTTGAGCAACATTCATAGCGGATAAGATTGTCAAAAATTACACAGTCAAGTACCTTGTCACAAGTGGCTGCATAAAATTTTGTAATTTTTCGAGTTCATTTGCTATATATAAAAATTCGAACATTACCTGGTAATCATACAAATTTTTGAGTAATATTCACAGCGGATAAAATTGCTAAAACATTACATAGTCAAGCACGTTGTGTCTAGAGGCTGCGCATAAAATTTCATAATTTTTTAAGCTCATTTGTTATATTTAAAAATTCAAATAAACAGTATACAAAAATTAAGGCAGGTAATTAAGCCAACTTAATTACCTACCGTCTACCCATGGGGCAGCAGGCTACCTGTCGTCTGGTGACGGGGCAACAGGCTACCTGTCGCCAGCAATAGGCCCACACGTCAGCTTTGCAGCATGGCTGCCCGGCCACCGGGTGGTAAAAAGCTATTTTTGCAAATACAGTATGCATACTGTCATTTTCATAATTACGGATGCAAACAGTACCATATATACCAAAAAGTCCATTTTTCCAACAGGAACAAGGAAGCCGCATCCGCATGACTCACCCTTACGTGGATCTGGGAGGCCTTCGCATATATGGCCCTATAGTATTTTTTTTTCAATTTTAGTCCTTAGACACCCATTTTTACAAATCTAGCCATCTCCCTAAGCTTGGCAGCCATGGCAGGTGACATTTGTCCCTTGCCGCACTCCCCTACCTTGATAGGAGGATGTGTCTACCGGAGGGTGCCTAAGCTAAGCATAGCAACGCTGTGCAGCAGGCGATAGGCCCCACCAACCTATCGCATTATGGCGACACGACAGCGCTTGCCGAGGAGCCCAGGATCGGCAAGTCGCATGCACAATCGGTAGGCGCCGCTGAGCCACTGTAGCGTGGCAGGCCGGTGGGCCCTACCGTGCATGTCGCTCCTGTGCCGAGTTCAAGCACCCTCCCGTGGACACGCCCTCATATTGAGCTAGGAGAGCGTGGTAGGAGTAGAGATGGCAATGGGTACCCGAAACCCGATACCCGGTGGGTTTTTACTCTATTAGGGCATGGGTCTGAGTCAATTTCCTAACCCATGGGTCTCTTAATGGGCAAAAAGCCCAACCCATCGGGTCTGCCGGGTTCGGGTACGTTCCTATAGTACCCAAACCCGTAAACCCATGGGTAATATAAACCCGATTCATAGGAGTTATAAACCCAAGCTCCCAGCCTCCCAGGCAAACCAGCCCAGCCAATAGCCTATTAGCCATTTAGCCCCAAGCCCCCAAATCCAATGCGGCAATGCCCCTTACCCATACAGCTAACCCTAGCTAGCACTCGCCACGGTCACTACTCACTCCTCCTCAGTCCCCACCCCGATTCAACAGCCGCTGCAGCGGCGGCGCATCTGGCGCTCCGCGCTCGGTCTCCGGCAGTCTACATGCTTGCCCTCCCGTCCCGCAGCTCCCGCTTCTGCTCCCGCCACTCTCGCCGCACGCTCGTCCTCCCGCACGCCCTCGCCGTCGCCTCGCCTTCCAGTTCAGCCCGCCGCCCCCACGCCACAGCCAACGCGCATTACAGCAATAGGCCTTTGGCCATGGCGCTGCCCTCCGGCTCCAACGAAGATGGCCGGTGAACTTCCTCCTCCTCTCCATTAACCATTGTTGCAGCTCGCATTACTGACCCGACGGGCGACCCATGGGTACCCGTTAACCCAGTGGGCATGGGTCTGGGCAAAAATCTACACCCGTCATGGGCATGGGTTTTTTAGCGGGCATGTCCAACTTTCATAGGCACGGATTTGAGATAGCAAAACCCAGCGGGTTTATACCCATTGCCATCTCTAGGTAGGAGACACATATCGTTTGCTGCAACTGTTGAGCTCGAGGAGGGGGGCTAGATTTATAAAAATAGATGTTCGAAGGCTAAAGTTGAAAAAAATACCGCTACAGTATCATATATGTATATATGAAGGATTCCATGTAAATCCTAGCCGTTGATTATAGAGATTTGATTTTGGTTAGGAAAATACTAACCGGCTATAGCCTGTTGCCGCATCATTTGTCACGGAAGGAATCCGGTCACAAAAGGAAGGTCTTAATGGAATTAATTGCCTAAAGGGCCAATTAAGGCACCTAATGCTACTGGTGTAAACATATTTAATTGTGGCATTTCTCGATCTGTATGGACAAAATGTCAAGTGAGTTCAAATTGAAACCAAATACTACTCGTATTCAACTATAAATTGAAGAATCAGATACGAAAGTCAACAATATTTTATTCGGTTTAGATGTGATGTGATTGGTGAATGAACATATCTACATACTGATGAAATTGGTGGCGTTTATTGTTCGTCCAGTCTAAGGTAAGACTGGTATTCCTTAAAAAAACCTTTAAAAAAAAGGTATGACTAATACAATAATGTTGACACAGAAAAAAATCTGAGAAAAAAATTATGGTTCACTTTTCATATAGAGAATTGCCTTTTTTACAAATTCATCAGTTCCTTTAACATTACATGTTGAGTGTAATGATAATATCACCCATTTAATGGTCAAAGGTGCTAGGAGGTAATAGGTCACCACCTTAAATTCTAGCCACTAGATCATGGCAAATGGGCGGTATAGATAAATGTTGGTGTACCTTAAAAGTCTCCTAAGGACACTCTTAATATTTTACGTAAGCAGTGTTTATAGTATTAATTAGCATACTATATATAATTAGTGCTGAGATGAATGAAAAATTAATGAAGGAAGAGAGAGAAACAGTGTCTCATGTAAGACATTACTTGAGCATGCAATCTAACACGAAAATATTAACTAAGACATCTATTAGGAAGGTAAGTGATGTCTAACACATTACAAAGGTGTGCCACTGCATTAAACGGTGTATTAGGGAGAAAATTAAAAATAAATATTAGATTATAGTATCGATTAATGATAGATATTGTGTATTGGGATGATGATGTTTAGCCTGATGTTTATATGAGATGACAATTTATAGACATTGCTACGTAGTATCAGCATTAAAAATGCTCTAATAATATAACACACTATTATACGGTACTATCAATTAATATATAAGCCCCCTAAGTTAATGTTACCTAGCTAGGTAATGACACCTAAGTTTTTTCCTAATTGAGTTGCGACTTAACTGAGGAAAACGATGCTCTCGTACGATTAATCTTTTTCTGTGGAGATGACGGAAGAAAGAAAGGCAAGTACGATGTACTCCTATCCGATTATCTCACCAACTTTGATTTAAGTTGCTGATATACTGAAGCACGATGTGAGAATGTTTAAGTTTTTCTTGGATAAATCATTCTTATATTGGAGGTTTTGGGATTTGTTTTTTCTCAAAAAATTCAGTTTTCAGTTTTACTATAACCCTAGCAGTCTAACCAGTAGAAACATTTTTTATTTCGGCTGAATTATGACTTTTAGGAATTTAAGTCATGGGATGATTTAGTTTGACCTAGATTAGCGCATTTGTATTGCATGATGCATATTACAGCTAACATAGGTTAAGTTGTGAGGAATTTGTATCCAAAAACGATTTATTGGTCTTTGAATGTGCAGAGTCATTTGGAGTCAACTATAATCAATGACGAAGATCATGGCTATGCTCATAGATGAGCCGATGTCTAAAACGATCAAGGATGCTGAGAGAGATGACTGAGCTCAAGTATGGTACAAGGAAGGCAGAAAATGTTGAAAGAAAGTTCAAGCAATGGGTTGTATCAAGTGGCTTGGTTGGTCTAAGTGATGAGTGGTCCGATAGAACTAGAACGGGAGAGACTTGCCAACATGTGGCATGCCAGTGGTGCATCTACACGTGGCAATCATAACAATTGTTTACAATTGAAGATGAAGACCAAGTCAAGAAAGGGTATTTTGGTAAGTTGGCCAAAATACCGGAAACTTCCTTGCATGAAAATCACGATCCTTGAGTGGCGCTTGGGAAAGTGGTTTTGGTCAAGGAGAAACTAAGAAGATCAAGTTGGATTAAAGACTAAGGACTTAGCGGATTCGAGTTTATGTGCTTTGGAAAGCATGCATAAATATAGTGAGTAAAACCCATGTTGTATGGGGTTAACAGGTTTTCCCCATATGTTTAGATAGGTGATGATTGCTTATCTATTTAACAGGTTGGAATGGAGACTTGCTAGTTAACCATCCTAATTTTACCCATTAATGCCAAGTGTTCTAGGGTTAGGATTTAAGGAGTGTGAGTGTTGTGATGCGTTCTCTTATCTTCTAAATGGAGTGGCTGTAAAATTTTCATTCTTAAGTAGTAGTATATTAACTTTATTCATCTATCATGGATCCCTCTTGTTTTGGTTAGTTTTGATCTTCCTCTGCCTTTCTAGATCTTGCTGGATGTTAAGGATGAGTAAGTGATGGAGATATATCTTGAAAATTAATCGGGTAAGTTCTTGAAATTGTCTAGTTTTTTCTTGATTAGGCCTCTATGAATGATTTATTGACTAGTTATTTTTGTCTTGATTTCTTGAGTATTCTATTTTGCTATGATATATGGGAATACAGCTAGAGTCATCTTGAACATAATTCACTCATAAGCAACTTATATTCATTGTTTTTAGTTTACTCTAGTATTGGTGCAATCTTCCTTCGAATAAAAAAGTTAGAACTCTAGTAAAGATTTGCTTGATCATTGATTGAAATAGGTTTTCGACATTTTGAAGAAGATGCATACTAAATTTCAAGTGATTTGGAGCGTTGGTTTAAGAGTTTGCTCAATTTGTATTTTTTGGCTCTGTTTTGGTACAACATAACTCTATGAACCAATAGATCACAATTCTCTTAAGTTTTTTTGTTTAGGATAAATTCATAAGGTTATGATCTAGTCTTGGTTCAAGTTTTAAGTATTTTGGATCTATGAATTTAAAAGTTACATGTATTTTAGAATTAAAATAGTGCTATTTGTACTGTTTACTAAATTGAAATTATTGTATCATCATGTTTTTTTTTTATATTTTTGACTTTTTAATTGTTATAGTTTTTTTATAGCTATTAAAGTAAAGTGCCGTTAAGTACTTAAAAAATTAAAAATACTATTTACTCTCCCTATACTGTTGCTACGGTGGCATTCTCGGTATGGCGCAGGGGAGAGTTGCGGGCGCTGCGAGCTACTGCTACTCTGCACCACTGCAGACGACGACTAGCTAGGGCTCTAGCTAGATGGTCATGGTCGAGGTAGGCCAGGGGCTGATCACTCGCACCTCACAGGGAAGGAGACGGTTCTTGCAGATCGAGGAGTGGAACATGCGACAGCAATGGCCAAGACAAGCATATACGGAGCATGCAGGACTGATCAGGGGCCAGAGATGGGAGCGCCACACGATGGATGAATTGCAATTTACTTCACAACAAACGCTGATCTCCAAGCCGGAAGACTACAAAATCTAGCGCGGATGACGCGGACACCACCCGTCCCGTCAATCGAGGCCCCTTCCCCCGAATTTTTTGTATTTTAGCCATTTTTTGAAAAATATTCACATTTAGACTCCTGATAGTTTTAATTCTGTTTTTGGACCTAGAGCTCGGAGCCGTGACCCACGGCTCCGAGGTCCCAGGCCCGCACCAGCGTGGCGGCCTGCGTGGCGCCGACGTGGCAGGACCTCGGAGCCGTGTATCGTGGCGCCGAGCTCGGAGCCGTGAATCGTGGCGCTGAGCTCGGCGCCGTGGCTCGTGGCGCCGAGGTTCTCGGCGCCGTGGATCTTGGCGCCGAGCATGCGGCTTCAGAACACGGCACCGAGCACGCGGCCGTTCATTTGCATCCGTCCCGCTCCCCGCCGCCTCCCCTCCCCGCACGCGCCTCCTCCCCGCCGCGGCCGCCCGGCTCCCCTCCTCGACCGCCGACCCGTCGGACGACCTCACCGCCGCGCGCCTCCCCTCCCCGCACGCGCCTCCTCCCCGCCGCGGCCGCTCGCCTCCCCTCCTCGACCTCCTCGGCCGCCCGTCCGACGTCGTCCCCGCCCGGCCGTCCTCCCCGCTGCGGCCGTCGTCCCCGCTCGGCCGTCCTCCCCGCCGAGGCCGTCGTCCCCGCCCGGCCGTCCTCCCCGCGCGGCCGTCCTCCCCGCCGAGGCCGTCGTCCCCGCCCGGCCGTCCTCCCCGCCGCGGCCGTCGTCCCCGCCCGGCCGTCCTCCCCGCGCGGCCGTCCTCCCCGCCTGGCCGTCCTCCCCGCCACAGAGCGACCGCTACAAGTGCCTCAAGGTGACGACTTCTCCAAAATATTCGTTGTAGTTTCGTAATCTTGCGCGGAGCTTAGAATTTTTTTAGCTAGCTATGAATGTGTGATGCTTAGGTTGTAGTTTGGGCAATGGTGCCGAAGAATGGAACGATTGTATGGAGCATTGGAGTCGGCAATATGGCTCGCTATAAGACAAGTTGATTCTTTTGCGACAAGAGGACTAGTGCTATCGAAATGTGTTGTGTTGCTGTGATGTTCTAGGCTATAAATGCGGGAGGTAGTATTACCTTGTTCGTAGTTTTGGATTTGGAGAGTATTGTAGTATTACCTTGTTACAGCGCGCCTCAGTTCTGTAGCCTATTTCGATTAAAGATACTTATTAGTTTGGTTTTTTGTATGTTCTAGATGGACAACTTAGTTACCCTATATCATGAAGGCAGTGTGACAAGTGATGATTATGGAAATGTTCAATTTGTTGAAATGCAAAGGGTGCCTCTGATATTCAGTGAACGGCCGTCGTTCAGTGAGTTGGTTGCTAGGGTCTGGGAGGAGCTACATTGTCATGCAAACGAGGAGAGCATCACAGTTGAGGGGTTACTTCACTTCAGTTCGAAAGACACAATTCTAAAGCAGTTGATCTTAATTGGTTGTGAGGATCAGTGGGACAAATATGTCAAATTGGTTATGAGGAATGAGTTCCAATGTTTGGACCTTGTTGTGCGGAAGGTCTCCATTGATCCCACCCCTCACGGTTATTCACCAGAACTAGGTGATCAGGCACCCTTTGACCCTCCGTTACCCGACGTTGCGGTGGATGCGGAAGAAGTGCCTGAAGTGCCCAATGCTCAATCTGCCCCGAACGAGGTTTAGATTTCTCAACCAGTTCGAGTTGAATGTCGGACTGATGATGTCTTGGCAGCCCCTCAGGAGATCCCTTTTACCCAGAATCATCCCAGTAAGTGCCGAGCAACACTTTAGCCTTTTCCCGTCAGTCTATTCTTTTGTCTCAATCCCATCGGTTTCGTGCTTCTGATGCAGGAGACATTCCTGATAATGTGGGTGTTCCTCCCGTTGCTCCATCTGGCAACGTTGAAGAAGTCTGCAGGGACTCTAATAGTGTGGATGTTCAAATTGTGGATGATCTGGAGCCTTACGAGATCGCTAGGGCCGTTGATTCTGATGATGACCGCCCTTTTGGAGAGATGACCGCCCTTTTGATTCTACTACTTATAGCAAAACGGGGCAGCTTAATGCAGTGACCACCAAAAAAAGAGGCTTTTGCTCAGGGACATGACAACACGCCCCAGCTTTGCTCAGGGACATGACACAAGAGGTCAGCTTTTGCTCAGTGAGATGACAAAAGAGTGCAGCTTTTCTCAGTGACATGACAAAAGAGTTCAGATTTTGCTCAGTGACATGACAAAACGGGGCAGCATATGCCAGCTTTGCACAGTGACGGAGTAGGCCTTTAGCCTGTACACATATAGGGCGTAGGTCTTTAGCCTTTACAGGAGTAGGCCTGCAGGCCTGTACACATATAGGGGCGTACGTCTTTAGCCTTCTAGGCTTTGAATGGTCCAATCTCTGAAAAGGCTACGAACTATAAAATTACCAAACCTTGCAAAAACCACGGGAATTGCAAACCCTTAAAACATATCAAACCTTAAAAGTCACTTACCATTTTATATATCGACCGTTCTACGCACAATCGTTCCTACAAAAAATTACCATATTTTTTTATGCATCTACAACGAGCCAATCAACATAAACTTGTTTTACAATTTTTTCAGATTGTTTTGTAATTCACAACTAAAACATTAACAAAACTTATAATCATTACAGTTCCTGCACTCATTCCCACGTGTTCAATATCACTTTCGTTCATTTCGTCTAATTGTTCATATCACATTTGTGCTCAAAAAATTTTTCATTAAATTGTACTCCACATCAAAATTTTATGTTTCAAAAACCATTACCATCGTACCATAATATTTTAAAAAATCTACAAAAAATTTCCTACACGTATCATCTGCAACATAACGAATTTTCAAAACATATGTCGTATTTTTTTCTCTCTCTAAATAAATAAATATATTACATAATATTACTAAAATTAAATAAATATATTACATAATATTACTATAATTAAATAATCAAAATAAAAAATACAACTAGTAATTCTTTTTGCGACAACGTAAAGCCTGATCGGTGCAAACCCTAGACGCCGAGTGTCTGCAGACGTGGCAGGGAGCTCGGCGCCACGATCTACGGCTCCGAGCTCGGCGCCACGACCCACGGCTCCGAGCTCGGAGCCACGATCCACGGCGCCGAGGTGCTGCCACGTCAGCGCCACGCAGGCCACCAGGCTGAAGCGGGCCTGCGACCTCGGAGCCATGGACCACGGCGCCGAGACGTGTTACCTCGGCGCCGTGGGTCACGGCGCCGAGCTCTGGGTCCAAAAACGGAATTAAAACTACCAGGGGTCTAAATATGAATATTTTTCAAAAAAAAGGCTAAAATACAAAAAATTTGGCCCCTTCCCCCTCGCATGGCACCATAACCTCGCGCGAGCTGTTTAGAATTTTATACAGAATTTACGTAAAAGGTTCAATTTTTATAGTAATCGGGAACAAGTCCTGCCTAAGAGCTACTCCCTTCATCCTGAAACATAAATCTAAAAATCATCATACATATAGATTAAGAAAACATTAAATAATCACATATACAGATCAAGAAGATACTAAATTTAAAAAATAGTTAATTTTTATACCATGGACCATGCATATCCCTGTTAAATAGTATACTATAATTACTTACTTATTTTTGTAGTATTAAAATAGAGATATATAATAAAAATATTGTAATAACTATACCTTTAATTTTTATAATAAATTTGTATTGTGAGACGATGATTTCTAAAAATGTAGACTTGTATTATGAGGTGGAGGCAGTATATACGTGGATGGATGGGCATGTGGTACATTGTGGAACACCGCAAATGGTGGGAAATGTTGACTAGAAAGGGCAGGATATCGGAGTTTGCGAACCGAACAACCTTTCAAAAACAAACGCATCCTATCACCCTATGTTTGCAGTGCTCTCTCTATTCTAGAATATGACGTTTTGAGGGCCTGTTTGGGAGAGCTCCACCAGCTCCAGATCCATCTAGAAGGTGGATCTGGAGCTGGATTTACCGTGGAGCAGCTCCATCGTGAATCTGGGATTCGTCAAAGTGTTTGGTACAGCTCCACCTCCCTCTCTATCTCACTTCCACCTGAGCCCCACGCGTCAGGGGGCAAAATGAAAATAAACCCGGCAGGCGTGGCAGCGGCCGGCGGGCGCGGCCCCGGGCAGCGCCGGCGAGGCGCACGGCGGACGCGGGGGAGGCGGCGGACGCGGTCGCGGGCGGACGAACGCGGTCGCGGGCGGTCGGAGGCGGGAGGAGGCAGGGGAGGCGCCGGCCTGGGGGGAGGCGGACGCGGGGGAGGCGGAGGCCCGGGAGGAGGCGGACGCGGTCGGAGGCGGGGGAGGCGGCGCCGGCCCGGGGGGAGGCGGACGCGGGGAAGGCGGAGGCCCGGGAGGAGGCGGACGCGGTCGGAGGCGGGGGAGGCAGAGGCCCGGGAGGAGGCGGACGCAGTCGGAGGCGGGAGGAGGCGGGGGAGGCGGAGGCCGGGAGGAGGCGGTCGGAGGCGGGGGAGGCGGAGGCCGGGAGGAGGCGGGGGAGGCCGAGGCCGGGAGGAGGCGGTCGGAGGCGGGGGAGGCGGGGAAAAGAAAAGAACGAACCGTTTTTTGTGTAACCAGTGGCATGGTGGGTAATTTTCCCCAACTCCACCAAACTTGAGTTGGTGGAGCACCCCTTGAGGTGCTCCATGGATTTGGTGGATCTGGAGCCAGATCCATGGTTTTGGTGGAGCAGATCCACGGTGGAGCTGGAACTGTTTGGGTTGGAAAAGTGGATCCGGATCTGGATTTGGTGAATCTGGAGCTGGTGGAGCTCTCCCAAACAGGCCCTGAATATCGATAGAGTCTCCAACAAAGTAACTTCGACACTATTTTTTATGTATACATAGAAAATATAAAATTATTATAGAATGAAAATGTTATTTCATGACTAATTTTATTTTTATATGACCAATGTAAATAGTTTTCTTTGTATTACTAGTCAAAGCTGAAGAAGTTCATCATGTTTTCTAAAACCTCATGTATGTCCGAACGGAGGGAGTAGCATTTTTCTTAAAACCGTAGCAGGAACATCCAACACGCGGCATATATAGCACAGCAACACCAAACTGGCCAGCCTGCGGTCGATGAGCACTACTTGGTTCAACCGGCATGGGTCGTCGTCGCCAGCTCTCCCTTGATTTTGTCCGGACTCTTTTTTCTTTCTCTTTCTGCCTGCTCACTCTTACATTGATCTGGTCACAGAGATTCTCTGCTCTGGTAGGCTACCTGCTCTGCAATACACTAGTACAAGCATTATGCTAGTAGTAGGTGATCTCAAATCTTCAGCTAACAATGGTCAACGCCACACTAGTATACGGCACTGTTAACTAAGATATAACATATAGGGTACATATGCAAGCCCCTTGAAGTTTATCTAATTAGTTTTTGAAATGAGACGCATTTTTTTAAGAAGTAACTGAGATGCAACTTAACTGAGCAATACAGTACCTCTAATTTAAATCTTATACAGTGGAGAGATGCTGAGCGTGCTAGCTAGCTAGCTCATGGTGATGAAAGAAAGAAAGGTAAATATGGGATATCTCTGATTATCTGACCATATTGATGGTTACAGCTAATGGTAATTTTTGGCCTCGAGAAATGAGGTTAAACAATTAGTGGAGATCGATCATGGATCCAGTCGAGATGAAGTTCTGCAATGCGTGTCCGCATGCATGTCAGGTTTATGCTTGTACAAGTTCTCGATAAGCTTCAGACTTCGTAATCTCTGATCTACATATTATTATAGGACTCGTTCTTCACTGGGAATAGTACTGCTGGAAGATCGCCTATTAGAAGCAGCCGAGACGTTGTGATATCAGTTGCGTTATTGCAGGGCCAACCTGAACTAACGGTGGTCACAGGCTCTTGTCATGGTCACAGCTTGCTTGCTTAGAGATCAACCAAAGTGAACCTTCCTAAGGTTCAGGCACTAAGATTAAATCAGCAATGTTTCAAAGTAAGCTCACATAAGCAGGTCCCTTCTAATATGCTCCTGGTAGAATGATACATATGTATATCATACTGAATATAGTGAAACCTTGGTATCGTATAGTGGCTACATTATATTTCCAATATTGTCTGATAATTCAGGAGCTGGTAGTACCCTTATCATCTGCTGCAAGTCTTAAACTGTAATAAAACCATGTAGATATGGTCTCATTGGTTCTTAATACAGCCGGGCTGCCAAAAGATTGGCTCAGCTAACAGCTTGTCGGCGTGCCTAGTCGTTACGGTTCGTTGGTTCCTTCACAGCTATTGCACAACCAACTTCAGTACTACAGTTGTTGAGATTGCTCAGCAGTCGGCTCATAGTTTGGCTGTGTTGTCTGTCAGTTGTGTAGTACGCATGGTGAGCTAAATTCTTGCAATTGGCATACCGCATCATACCTGTCTACAGGGTGCAACTACATCTCTGTAATGTAAAAGGAGCCCAGTTGATTATAAGTTCATAAGTCGTTCTGGGCATAAATCAGAAGTGCGTGCAACCTGCTAGCTTGTGCAAACACACAAGCTGCCATTGTTCCCCTGATTTTTGCAGTGCTATTAGTCATCTCTGAATGCACTCGTTTCAGGCACAGATAGACACACAGGGAGACGAGGAGATCGATGGCAGGTGTTGTAGGAGCGCCTTGGCATCCTATATATTCACGTTTGCAGAATACAAAACCTTTTATTAATTAGGACTGATAGAACTGTTAGTTACTCTGCAAAACTGCAACCTTCTCATGATACTGTGCGAACACACTCAAAATAGTAAACTTTGCTTCGCATTGCACAAACACTCATTATGTGGATGTGTTAGGATACAAGTAGACTACACTAGCGCATAATAAAATTTTCTATCACGTGAACCAGAAAACTATACGAGTAAAAGATCATAAATTGTTACCACTAAACGAGTAGCGCAGCGGAAGTAGAGTTGAACTAACCGGTTCAACATAGCACACGTCGATGTAGTGGAAGTAGTCAATCGTGCTCTGGCTAACCGTCTCCTCCTCGCGATCATCCCGATCAGAGCCATAGTCACAGCAACGCCTCTACCGAGATCCACATGTCCAGGGATGGAATGTTGTGCGTCAATATGCTAGCACCAACGCGTACGGCAGGAGTTTTGAGAGGTGGCGACTAAGGTCCTGATGGGTGTGTCTTGAGATCCCCCTCAGTCCGCGTCTCTATTTATATATAGCCTCCAATTGGATCCTTATCTGATACAATCAGATATCGTATCCAAATTGAAAAGCCTCTGACTACATCTTTATCCAATACAAGTAGAAATTGTATTCCCTTGGAGAGCCTCCAACTAGATCCAATACGAGTAGAGATTGTATCTCACTTGGAATCTATCAACTGGACCCTTACCATTCCAACTCGTCAAGTGTGTGACCCTATAGTTTCATGTATATTCGATCATGGGTTGAAAACTTCTTTTTGATCTATAAATCAGTAGCGGTTCCTAGCAAGATATAATGACACTCAAATATACATTAAGATAATATCGAACGAACCTATATATTGCTTATATACTGATCCCTTTGTCTCACAATACCGGATCAAACTCAAGACGAGAAGCGTGTCATCCTATGATAGCTCAATCATTTACTCGAACGTGCAGTGGATTACGCAATTTATGATTGACTAATTAACCACATTTAGCATGGTCATGTACTCTCTTAATCCAACCATATCGAGGGGTGCAGAGATATCTCTCCCGTTATATAGGAGATGCAAATTCTATCTTGATCGCTCACATTCCTCTACATATTTTATAGTAAACCTCAAAGTTACATTTATGACCACCTAGTTACGGAGTAGTATTTAGCACCCTTTAAGTAAACTATTACATATGTAGGAAACTATAATGATCTCGGATCTAAGAATTCTACACACTATGTATATGACGAAGTGATGATACTTAAGAATATAATAATTCCCGCAGTGTCTCATGGTAGGGCAATCCAACACCATGTTCTCTTACAAGTGTATATATTATTGATTTGATATTCCTACATCCTTGATCTATGAAACATGATCATCAATCAATATATGTGTAGATCCACAAATCATAATTATCCCATATAATGATATAAGATCAAAGATAATTTAGAATAACATTAAAATATGAATAAAGAGTTGTAAGAACAAGTTACATACTTGTTGATCAATATGAAAAATATCTATTCAATGGACAAAATAACATATTATTCAAAAAACCATAAACATAGAAGTGATATAATCATTTCCATGATCACCTCTAGGGCATATCACTAACAATTTTTCACTTGCACTAGAGTCGATTATGCAAATATCTAATACCCATAGCTCTTGTGTGTGCCACATACTTTGGCTGCGAGAGATGCTTTATCAACGGATCAACAATATTTAAATCTGTGTTCACTTTGCATATTTTCACATCACCTCTATCAACAATTTTGCGAATGAGGTGAAAACGCCGAAGTATGTGCTTAGATTTTTGATGTGATCTAGACTCCTTGGCTTGCACAATGGCTCTATTATTATCACAATAGAGATCCATTGGACTAGAAGCACTAGAGATCACACCCAGCGCAGAGATGAACTTCTTTATCCAAACAACCTCCTTTGTTGCTTCAGATATCGCAATATAGTCAGCGTCCATTGTAGAATCAACAACTATCTCTTGCTTAAAACTTTTTCAGCTCACTACTGCTCCATTAAGACAAAACACAAACCCAATCTGCAGTAAAAAAATCATCTTTATTGGTTTGGAAGCTAGTATCAGTGTAAATATTTACGACTAGCTCTTCCTCACCTCTATAAACAAGGAAAAACATCTTTCTTGGAATCCTACATGCAGAACCACTTCAATACTTTGTCAATGTACGCATCTTGGCTTAATCTAATTAGCCTTTTAGTTCTATCTCTATAGATTTTTATGCCTAAAATATATACTGCTTCTCTTCAGTATTTCATAGAAAAAATATTTCTTAGTGAAGATTTGACAAATTCAAATATATGAATATCATTTATGATCAATAATATGTCAACCACATATAGGATCAGAAAAACGAGTGCACTCCCACTAGTCTCTTTTGTAAACACAAGCCTCTTCTTCATTCTTGATGAAACCAAACCCTTTGACTACCTCATCAAAATGAATATTTCAACTCTAAAAAACTTATTTTAGTCCATAGATAGATCTTTGAAACTTGCATATCTTTCTAACATTTTGGGGATCGACAAAATTATCAGGTTGTGTCATGTATACATCCTCACTTAGGTTTTCATTTAGGAAAGCAATTTTAACATCCATCTACTATATCTCTGATAGACCATGTGAAGGTAACCCCATGTTTGTGATGAGTAATTGATGCCTGTTTTAGAGAGCTTGAGTTTGTTTTGGGTATTTCATGTTGGAGTAGCTTCTTTTGATGCTAATGTATGTTTATATCGTTTCGAGCGGTGTTATGTGATGTTTTCTTGTCTGTGATGGTTGCAGGACTTTGAAGCTCGGTCGTGGCAAGGCATGGATGGCCGGACTAGGCACAGGCGGTGCTGAGGTCAAAGCGGTCGGGAGATGCCGAAGACGGCGAGGACTCGGAGTGGTTGCACGGCGTGGACAACAAGAAAAGAGGAAGCTTCCAGGAAGGAGCGTGAGAGGCAATCGGTAAAATTGACTCGGGCCTGAGGAAGCGGGTTCGGTTGAAGCAAATGGGTAAAATGCTGAAATTGGTGGTGCTATTGGGTAAAGCAATTTGGAGACCCGGTTGTGGAAGCTATAAATAGAGAATTAGGGTTTGGAGAAGCTATCCTGGTTCCCTCCTCTCTTCTGCATGTGAGGGTCTTTTCTTTTTGTTTCTTGCCCATTTGAGAGTCTGAGAGTCAATCTGCACTTCTTGATTTTCTATTTTAAGTGTGTTGCCTAGGATGTGAAAATGGGATGAACTAGTTGTAGCTAAAACTCCATGTAATCATTCATCTCAATGTATTCATTTAAGATATCTTGTGTTCTGAGATGGTTTGGTTTCAGTTTCTCCCTGTGTTTTGCTTTTGCTCTGTCTTCATGGTTGTGAATGGAGTTTTTGTTCAAGTTGTTGCAATTTGGCTCTGCTCTGAACTGAGTATCTCCTCAAGGCCACTTGGCTAGTTTATACTCGAGATCAAATCTTTTTATTAGCTGCATTCTTCTCATAAATCTTTTGCGCCTTCCTCTGTTTCGGGAAATTCTAGGGTTTACTTTTTCGTAGACAGCGGAACTATGGTTCTTGGTGATTTCAGTTGGGAAGGCCCTTTTTTTGTTCTATTTTTGTCCTTAGAGGTTTTGCACTAGCTACAATTTAGTTTCCTTAACCAAAAGATGGTAGGTTCTCAAGATTTGCAGAAATCAGATTTCTGGGAGCAAGTTCCTCTGTTTTAGATTTTCTAGGGTTTGGAGACAGAGCATTTCTGTTTTCTTGATTCCCTCTTGAGTTAAGGTATCTTTCCTATTAAGATTTGAGTGCTTTCGACCATTATGTTCATTCAGTGAAATCTGTTCACAATCTAGTCTTAAAGATTGGACAATCTTCTCCTCCTCGGTTCTTTTGTTTTCCCTCTTCTTCTTTGCAGTTTTCACTGGTTCAACAGGTTACAGTCAACAGCTTCTAGTACTTCTTTGTGTTACCTGATTGTTTCTTTTTCTGTTGTGCTTTTCTCTGTTTTCTATTTTCCTTCTGATTGGAGTTTAGCAAAGAACCATTGGTTAGTTCGGCCACTGTGTTTTCTGCTCAAGTCTGAAAAGTAATCACTGTTCCTGTCTATTTTTCAATTGCTTTGCAGTTAGCTCCTGTCCATTCTTTTGGTTCAATTTTGAGCTGAAAATTCAGTTTCCTATTTCATTTAGTTTTCTCTCTCGGTTGTCCTGATTTCTGAAGTGGGATTCTATCTGAATTTCTGTTTTTCAGTTTTCTTTGTTTTTAGCAGTAGCTGCAGCTTCTTTTGTTTTTAGTTTTCTCTGTTTTTCAGCAGCAGCTACAGCTTCTTTTGTTTTCAGTTTTCTCTATTTTTGAGCAGCAGTTGCAGGTTCTTTTGTTTTCAGTTTTCTCTGTTTTCAGCAGTAGCTACAGCTTCTTTTGCTTTCAGTTTTCTCTGTTTTCAGCAGCAGCCCCTGATTTCGGTTGGCTTCTCTGTGTTGTTTTTGGCCAGGTTTGTTTCTCCTAGTTGTTGTTAGTCTGTTTTTAGACGATGACTTGTGTCCCTGTCAGCTGCTCTCTATTCCACTTCTTTTGCCGATCTGCCGCTCTGTTTCATGCTCTGATTTCGGCAATGTTTCTTCCTGTTTTGTATTCTTTCCTTCGTCTCCAATGAGATCTCAAATCTTGTTGTTTCATTGCTGTTTTCGGCCGAGCCTGAATCAACTCTTCTGTCGATCTAATTGCGATTCGCTATGTGGATACTTCGGGCCGTTTTTTGAAGGCACCATTCACCCCCCCCCCCCGCCTCTGTTGCCATTTTGATCCTACAATCTCATAATCAAAATATGCATTAATAGCTAGAATGATCTAAACATATTTAAGTATAGCGATGGCGAGAAAGCTTCATCATAGTCAACACTTTCAATTTGTTTGAAACCTTTTACCACCAGTCGTGCCTTATAGATATGAATATTTTCATCCATGTCTATCTTTTTCTAAAAATCCACATGCACTCAATGATTTTTATACTATCGGATGGATCAACCAAATTTCAAACTTGATTGTCATACATGAATTGTATTTCGGATCTCATGGCTTCAATCCATTTCTCAAAATCTAGGCCCCCATCATCGCTTACTCATAAGTCTTACGCTCATCGTTGTCTAACATAAAATGTTATCATGATACCTTATTGGCAATTGACGTGACCTTTTAGACCTACGCGGGGCTGGTGCCTCTTCCATAGGTTGCACAACATTTTGTATATTCTATAAAGGTTCAGTGAGAGTTGAAACATTTTTTGATGGATCCCGAATTTCTTAGAGTTGCAACGTGCTCCCACTAACTCCTTTTGAGAGAAACTCTTTCACATACTTGTTGATCAAAACATGAATAAAGCGTTTTACAAACAAGTCACATACTTGTTGATCAATATGAAAGACATCTATTCAGGGGACAAAATAACAAATTATTCAAAAGATCATAAATATAGAACTGATATAATCATCTCTATGATCGCCTCTGGGGCATATCACTAATAGGATGCACTTCGTTATGATGGCACTTGTTTTGTTCTTGCAGAAGATTTGCTCGGCATTTTACACATCGTCCCAAACAACTTCTGCTTCTGGCTTTTAGCTTCTAGAAGCCATTTTGAACATGTTGACTTCTTAATGTGGTATTTTCCTTTTTTTTCCTTTGCATTGTTTGTGGAGATATAACAAGGTTTTTCCCTATTTTTTCTCCTTTTTCTTCATTTTTCTTTAATTAAATGTCTTAACCAAAGCTAACAACACTATAGTATCATTTAGCTAAAAGCCATCGGCCACTAAGTGGCATTCCAGCTGAAAGCCATCAGTGAGAACTGAATTGAACGAGCCTAATTGGCTACTAGCTGAATGCATTTATAGCGCATGACAGGCGTGTCTATTGCTGATTTGTTCCACAGCAATGTCACTCCGATATGATTAGCTAGCCTCCAAGTTCAAGTGCTGTCCGCATTTCCTTTGATAAGTGTTGAGCCAGTTTCAGTGTGCATGCACTATTTACTTTAGAGATTCATCTCAAAAGAGCTTATAATTAAGTAGCTTTAGAGATTCGTCTCAAAAGAGCTTATAATTAAGCAGCGTAGTGACAAGTTCCCACAAATTACCAGTAGCTAGAATGCTACATACCATGATATACTGGGATGAATCCCTTGCACTCTTATCTAGTTGCTCTGAGTTCCTCATGTCAAAATAGATCATCATTTTAGAAACATGGTTTTGGTTTGCAAATAGTTGTAAAAAGGCATTATCGACTTCTGCATTGTTTTGGGTGCATAGTGTTGTACTTTGAGGGCACTTTGAGAATTTCCCAGTTTTGCTTTGTCCTTTAAAAAAAGGAGAGAGAAGATTCCTAGAGGAGCCCATATGTCATTGATACAGAGAAGGGATAAGGATTGCAGGCTTGGACTGGTCGGTTGGGTTGGTCTGCTTGCTTGGGCAATGGAGAACGTGGGGTTCCAATCCCCACACGATCTCTCCGGCAAGACCAGTGATGGTCGTTTGGTAGTGTCGGTTGGATTCCTCTCTCCCCATATACGTGGGTAGGGTGCTCTTTTTCTTGGTTGAAAAAAAAGACTCAAATCCCTTCCATCACCTCCACTTCCACCATTGCTTTGTTGATCCGATTGGATTTGTGTTGTTGTGTGTTCATCGGTGTTCTGGTGGGTGATGACGGCTAGGGTCCAGCTCCCTCCTCTTGCAACCTGTAGTCCCTCGTTGAGCTTCAGTGAACGACGGAGCCGTGGGAGGCTGGGTCCAAGCTACGGGCATAGTGGCGAATTGCCATTTTATTGGTTCTTCTCTAGTGTAGTGAGTGGGAGGCAGTGGCGCTTGAGGTCACAGCCTCGTTTGGTTGTGAATTGGTGGTGGCTATAGTATCAATGTGGATACGATTTGGACATTTGGTGCTCATTCTTCTATTCGTGTGCCTAGCCCGTGTGCATTTCAGAGGTGCTTTGTGTGACATTATCTAAACCTAGACTTCATAATTAGTTGTGCTGCTAACTATGGAGAACAGTATTGTATCTCCATGAACCACGCCAACGACACCGCGACATAGTAGGGACGATAGGATTTCTGGGACAATGCCAAGTGTGACGTGCCTTGCCGTGATACCTCTTTTGTGGCTTTGATTGCCATTGCTTCTGTGAGTTATCTTTGTCTGTGTTCGTTTACATTGCTCAGTATGTTGTACTAGTACTTTGATCTCTATCAGTTTGGCTCTAGTAAAACTAATACCGAGAGACTATGCATGTATACTGTGGGATTCAATTACTCAATGAGGATTAGTTGGTCTAAATGAGATTGTTGTGAAAATTAAGATCGTTTTGCTTGTTTTTGAGTTATTAGTAGCTAGTTATCTTGCTGCCATGTTATTTTCCTTGATACTAACTAGTTGATTGTTCATTTTGTTATTGCAATTCAATTATTATAATATGTCTTGAAATGTAGTTAATCATTTTGGTAAATTGTAGAATTAAAAAAACTAGCAGAGTAATTAGAAATTGTCACTCTAATTATTGATTACATTAGACCTATCATGCCAAGGAGGCCTTGTTCTAAAACAAGAGCAGACGATATCTGAGAGCAATATTTTAAAAACAATTTGAGCAATGTGCTAATTGTATATTTTCTATTCACTATTCTAGTCAGTATGATTTCTTTTATAGATGACTTAAGAAAGAATTATGTTCCTGTTAACATTTTATTATTGCTCATGTCATTTAAGTGTTGTTGGAATCATACTTTTATGGCATATTTAATTATGGAATTATGATTAAATTACTGCTAAAACCGCATTATATTCAACACATAGAGCCAAAACGACATCTATTTGAGATCTAACTAGTTGAATTGCCCACACAACTGTGTAGCTAGTTTTCACATATAATAGCTTCTTAACACATTTAAGATCAAATCTATCTAACAAAATTTGCTCTAAGAGGCTGAAATTCCCACATTAAAAATTAGTCCAAATTACAAAGGCCTATATAAAATGTTGTTGAATTTATAACTCTTGAAAATACAAATTGTGTTTGAAATTTTAAAAAGAAAAGGAAAGGAGATGGCCCAATAGTCCCATAGCATTTTTTTAAGACTAATAGACCAATATCATTGTTTAGTAATTCTGTAATGACCACTGTAAAGCAGATAATTTATTTGGAGGCAATCTACGGGAATTAACACTACGCTACGTTGATTTATTAAGGACTGGAAGAGCATGGACCCTGCTCATTTCAGTTTGATCTTCTGATTTCTGGCTTATTTTCATTATTTCTAGATTTCGTCTTTTTCTTGTTTTTTTAGTTTTTTTGAGATTTTTTGCCAGTTCTTTTTTCCCTGTATTCGTTTGCATTGTCCGTGATGGGCTAACATATTTTTTATTTTTATTTTTTAAATTTAGTTACGCCAAATAAGTCATCATTAGCTATAATGTAATTTCGGCCATAAGCTAGCTTATTTTAGCCCAACCGAGCGACACCTTAAAACTGATTTCTTGAGTATTGCTAGTTACCAGAGGATATTTCTTTTCTTATACTCCAGGGTGCCTCTTGCATTCTTGTGTCAGTCGCCTGTTTCTTGTATGCTTGCTTAGGACACGGTATAGCCATAGGTCACCTATTTCTTTGTTCTTGTGCTTGCTTGAGACGACGACCAAACAACGCGCACATACATACATCTGTTATGTGAACTAACTGTTGCATGCAAGCATACCTATAAACCAATCTAGGCAGAAGTGTGCAGCATTTTAGTCAAGTTAACCTGGTACCGGAGCAGGCGATATATATGCCGATATTCTACCCCCCTCTCCTTCGTTCGCCTATAGTCACAGCTTCTTAGCATCACTGTCAACTTTGGTGAGCCCGACAGCAAGCCACATCCTGACATGCTTCTTGCTCTAGATTCTCCATCGCCCAACTCTGCACAAAGCCAGGCCCCTCCTCTTTTGGCGACCCTACCCCTAGCCGTCCTGGGTACCATCTGCTGTTGTTCCAGCTCAGCCTCGTCTTCCTTGCCGGCGTGCAGCCTCAGTGGCGGTGGCCTTTTTCTAGTGACGTTAGATGGTTACGAAGGATAACGAGGCTGTGCCTAAGCTCTTCAAGTCGATTATGTGGGCGTAGCCGTCTAGTTGTACAAGTCGATCGTGTGATGCAGCAATTGAATTACCAGCTGTACAATCTAATTCGTATGGACTTATGATTAGGATAACATGGTACAATATCTCTACTATTATATATATAAAGAGATGTTGATGATCATCAGTGCGTTCTCCTCTCCCCTCTCTACAGCCATCCAATTTGATCTGGATCATTCATCTCTCTCCTCCTCCTCCTCTCTCTCAGGATACAACCGCCTACCCCCTCCACTTTCCCTATCTCCTCGCGCATTCTGGCCACATTTCTATCTCTGTCGCTTGCTCTTTAATGTTTGATGTGTGAAGATGGCCAGGCAATAAGTTCCGTCTCGCCATTTTTATGATTCCGTTGCAACGCATGGGTATCTAACTAGTAATTATAAAAGTATTGGGCTTTTTTCCTTTTCATTTTACAATTTTTATTCCTAATTAAAGCTATTTAGGGATTTTATTTTGGATTTCGTATGGAAATCTAATTAGTATTTTATTTTATTTCTTATTCTTAATTTCTGTTTTAGGTTGGAATGCGAATACAAATCCAACTACTAATTTTATTCCAAATTTTACTTTTACTTTGAAGTTCGTATGGAAAACAAATGGCTAATTTTATTTTATTTTATTTTTTATTCTGAATTTTAGTTTTTTTATTGTACTTGACATGGATTATTACTTCTAATCTAAGTCGTTATAACTTAGGTCCACCAAATAGATGATTAGATCTTTTCTCTTCTTTGCCCAATTAATATGGGAATTTCTAGCCCTTGAGAGTGAACATGGTGGCTTCTTTTGTATCGTTAATTTCTCTTTCATTTTTATTCCAAATCAACATATTGTTAGATTGTGCATGACATGGAATTTTTTTTATAATTTTATGTTAGAATCATATATAAATCCAATATGGTATTTTTATTTCATTTTTATTCTGAATTTAAGCTATTTAGGGATTTTACTTTGAGTTCGTATGGAAATCAAATTGCTAATTTTACTTTATTTTTATTCTAAATTTCAGTTTTAGGTTGAAATTTGTATAAAAATCCTAATTATAATTTTTATTCTGAATTTTAGTTTTACTTTGAAGTCTGTATGAAAATCCAATAGCTAACTTTGTTGTATTTTTATTCTAGATTTCAGCTTTTATATTGCACTTGAGATCAACCATTTCTTTTAATCTAAGTCATTATAACTTGGACCTGCTAGATGGACAGCTAGATCTTTTGTTTTTTTATTCGGTTAACGTGGGAATTTCTAGCCCTTGAGAATGAACGTGGTGACTTATTTTTCTATCATTTTAATACTATCATAATATATATTCTTTTATTTTTTTAAATATTAGTTTTTATATTGTACTCAACATGGTATTTACACAAACTATGTGCAATCAAATAGAACCACAGTGCACAGGTCAATTATAGCTTTTCACCTAATTATTCTAGGGTATCAAATCCACAGAGAATGACCTAATGATTAACTTAGGGTTTTCGAATCAACCATCATCTAACTGCTTAATGTTTACATAATAAGGGAGTTGATAATTCCGATCCAACCATAAAACTAAGCACGGGCTAGTAAACTTGTAGGCACCCCTAGTCGCGGTCGGTGACTGTCAAGGATGCAAGGAGGGAGATTTAATGAGAGTTACACTCCAGGGACCATACAAATGTATTGCATGCGGGTGGTAAGTGTTACAAGTGGCCTTCCCCGCCCCATTTACAAGGGATCCTATTTATAGAGGAGAGAGGAAAGCGTCTAAAGTTATATTATTGCCCTCGGATCTTAGCTCGTGCTGAGGGGTATAGTAGGATCGACTACTACAATCAGAGGGGGGTGAATGATTATTGCCACTTTTTGGAGTCTCCTGACGGTTGACAACGCTTTCGACTGCTCAATCACTTGTTGTGCTCGACCGCTCTCTCGATCAACCGATCTGTTCAACTACTTCATTTGAACACTTTGAACGTGGTCTTAAGCTCCAAACCACCAGCAATCACCAGCGCACTTCAACAAATCATGAACCAGTAGGCAAAGTTATCGTTGAAGTGCGCTGGTGATCGTTGGCCCAAGGTAACCTCTAGAAGCTTTGCACTTCGACGCACCTTGCCTTGCCAAAGTTATCATTGGCCCAAGGTAACCTCTAGAAGGTTTGCACTTCGACGCACCTTGCCTTGCCAAAGTTATCATTGGCCCAAGGTAGCGCGGAGTCCCTCCCACAACAGTAGGCAAGGGTAGATTAGTAATGAGAACTCAGGATCCTATATGTCGATTCTAATATAGGAGTAAGAAATCATAATGCAATATTGATTCTGAAATGATAGAAGTTAGAACACATATGAAAACCTAGACTACAACCACTATCACCTTCATGTTGTCACCATCCATTAGATCCACATCCTCTCTAGTTAAACAAACATAAATATCCTAACCAATTATGAATAAGGTAGAGCCCCTTACATCATCTCAGACACAAATTATGCCATTCATAGAATCCGCACCCTCTCTAATCTTACTAAAAAATTCACACTCAAGGATCAACTAATCTATCTAATCACCACAACTAAATAGACAGCTAACATTCAACAGTACTAGAAGCATGAGAATTAAAATATTGTGTAATGAAACAATCATCCAAAACATATATGCATATATAAATCAAGACACCATAGCAAAGCCTTAATAGATGAAATGCAGAGGAATGCTTACAACCAGGAAGATTACAAAGACAGCGAATCTCGACATCCTTCCAATGTAGATGCTCCAAATCCTAGCTTTAATTATAACCTTCCCTAATTAGAGTGGCTAAATAAATCCCTCTCTAATTACAGGGCTAATTAAAGCCCTCTCTAATTACCTTTCTAATCTAGACCTAACTATTGAAAAACATGGTTCCAGCCTCACTAGAGCGAGAGAGGTAGAACTTAAAGATTGGATGCTTTGGAGGGTACCCCTGGGGTCCTATTTAAAGGCTAAGGGTTTGAAGGGTCATGGCTTAGACGTGGTAGAGTTGGAAACAACCAGTTTGGAAAGTTTGAATTCGAAATCTCCTTCATACTTGAGTTGGTTTGCATTTTTTTCTTCTACGTAGCAAACCTTCTAGAGGGCATATCTTGATCATACAAACTCCAAATTAGGTGTCTATTTTTTATGTGTAAATAATGAAGAAATATTCAACATTATAGTTTTGAATAAGTTCTGAAAATGCCTTCTTCATTGCCAAATATGCCTTGGAAGTAGACTCTATTGGAGACTATGATTGTCTATTCAGCCTGCATTGCAGGGCCCATATCTCTAATGCCTGAACTCCAAATGAAATCAATGAGGACTCTAAATTGGACTACTCAAAGAGATATACAATTTTGTAGTTATGGATTTGTACATTGAAGCATATTAGGACACCAAAATTGCATTATGAGATGATGTACAGATTCTATCCCATTTGTTGGCGTGGCAAATATGGAACCTCCTAATTTTCTCATCTTGTTGGCTTTCCCTTTTTTGAGAATTATGTGGAAGCAAATGAAAACAAGAGAATGAATTTCCCTACTCAATTATGGGTCCCACCATTAATTTCTCCTCATAAATTGGCATGCATATAGCAATCCTCCATGTCGTCGTATCACCGACCCGTTGAAGGCTCAGTGTTTCCATTATAACTTTTCTGTACGAACTCTAAAGTTAGCAAATTATATACATGTTTCGATCATCTCAACAAGGGAATCATCTTGAGAGCCTTAAAATTGGGATTGAAAATGTCTTGATCATTCAAATCTCATGGAAAGGATCTTCAAAAAACATCGATTTGTCGGTTCAGTAGCGAACTTCTCCAAATGAGTGCATTAGGCATGAAAAGTACATAAAAGTTATGTGTCCTATAATACAACACTTTTACATGTATATCTCGACAATGGATGATCAGTAGCATAATACATAGTATGATCAATAGCATAATACATAGTATTAGTGATACATAATAACAGGAAATGATGCTGTGGAAGAGTGTAAAATACATGCAAAAATAGTGTCAATAGACTCTTTCTTTTAATCTAAGCAATCATAAATTAGACCTACTAGATGAACGGCTATATCTTTTCTCCTTTTCCTCTGATTAACGTGGAAATTTCTAACCCTCGAGAGTGAATGTGGTGGCTTCTTTTTATGTCATTGTTGTGGCTACAGACCAAACAGAGAGAGAGATGGTAGTGGAGAGTGATGAAGATAAGTGTCCTGGCCTGGGTCCTCCCCATGGCTTGCTCGTATATATACATACACATGAGGAGTGCTTTTACAGTTATACCCTTACATCTGGTTAGCCCTCTGGGGGCAGCTATGTCATTACGCATGGCCTATTCTGGGCCTTATAATCTCCTACCAGGCCTGCTGGGTTTAGGCGGGGGCCACCCCTACGACAGGAGCCTCTCATGGTAAAGGGCTTCACAAGGCCGAAGCCATGTTGCCGAGTCCTTTGGCCCCCTCCGTCCCTGCGGCCTGTGAGCTTTTCGAAACTTCCGGAGCTGCGATGTGGCCGAAGCAGACGGGCGCGCAGCTGCGACGCTCGGATTTTCGGGCGTCCACGTGGTGCGGGCGTTGAGGCGTCGTGGCCATTAATATGGCGGCGGACTTCCGGCGGTTGGACTTCTGCCGATTGGCCTTCCGCCGGTTGGTTCCCCTGCTGATTGGGGTATATATATGGCGCTGGTGAGGCGTTGCTCCTGCGTATATTGCGATAGAAGCTGTTCCCCTAAAATGGGCCCCTGCCGTGCATCGACATTCCTGGGTGATACTGAGCGGCTTGGGGAATGTTGATGCACAGAAGGAGGTCTATTTTTCCTGGGAGCTTGATCAGCGCCGGTTGTCGACAGCCAGCCGCGCTTCCTGACCCCGCACCGTGCTGCCATAGACGACAGCGAGGTCTGCCCTGTTTTTCTTAACAGGCCTACCTACAGTCGGC
Organism: Dendrocalamus latiflorus; assembly: GCA_017311315.1. Classification (NCBI taxonomy): domain Eukaryota; kingdom Viridiplantae; phylum Streptophyta; class Magnoliopsida; order Poales; family Poaceae; genus Dendrocalamus; species Dendrocalamus latiflorus. The sequence continues at coordinate 10,547,324 of CM029660.1, read as the reverse complement.
GTTCCTGAGGGAGCCCGCCGGCATTACCTTGTATGTTGATGCACTGTAGGTGGCCTATTAAGGAAAACGAGGTAGATTTCGCAGGACAAGACCCCCGTGTTTTGCTGCGCCCCGCCGAAGTGGACGCGCGCGCGCTCCGTCCCCCACCCTTCGAACGGGTGGCAGCGAAGCTGGCGCCTAGTCGAAGTAGGCGCGCTCGCTCCGTCCCCTACCCTTCGAACGGGTGGCGGCGAAGCTGGCGCCTAGTCGAAGTAGGCGCGCGCGCTCCGTCCCCTACCCTTCGAACGGGTGGCCGCGAAGCTGGCGCCTAGTCGAAGTAGGCGCGCGCGCTCCGTCCCCAACCCTTCGAACGGGTGGCGGCGAAGCTGGCGCCTAGTCGAAGTAGGCGCGCGCGCTCCGTCCCCTACCCTTCGAACGGGTGGCAGCGAAGCTGGCGCGCGCTCCGTCCCCTACCCTTCGAACGGGTGGCAGCAAAGCTGGCGCCTAATCGAAGTAGGCGCGCGTGCTCCGTCCCCTACCCTTCGAACGGGTGGCGGCGAAGCTGGCGCCTAGTCGAAGTAGGCGCGCGCGCTCCGTCCCCTACCCTTCGAACGGGTGGCAGCGAAGCTGGCGCCTAGTCGAAGTAGGCGCGCGCGCTCCGTCCCCTACCCTTCGAACGGGTGGCAGCGAAGCTGGCGCCTAGTCGAAGTAGGCGCGCGCGCTCCTTGCCCTACCCTTCGAACGGGTGGCAGCGAAGCTGGCGCCTAGTCGAAGTAGGCGCGCGCGCTCCGTCCCCTACCCTTCGAACGGGTGGCGGCGAAGCTGGCGCGCGCTCCGTCCCCTACCCTTCGAACGGGTGGTAGCGAAGCTGGCGCCTAGTCGAAGTAGGCGCGCGCGCTCCGTCCCCTACCCTTCGAACGGGTGGCGGCGAAGCTGGCGCCTAGTCGAAGTAGGCGCGCGCGCGCTCCGTCCCCTACCCTTCGAACGGGTGGCGGCGAAGCTGGCGCCTAGTCGAAGTAGGCGCGCGCGCTCCGTCCCCTACCCTTCGAACGGGTGGCGGCGAAGCTGGCGCCTAGTCGAAGTAGGCGCGCGCGCTCTGTCCCCTACCCTTCGAACGGGTGGCGGCGAAGCTGGCGCCTAGTCGAAGTAGGCGCGCGCGCTCCGTCCCCTACCCTTCGAACGGGTGGCGGCGAAGCTGGCGCCTAGTCGAAGTAGGCGCGCGCGCTCCGTCCCCTACCCTTCGAACGGGTGGCGGCGAAGCTGGCGCCTAGTCGAAGTAGGCGCGCGCGCTCCGTCCCCTACCCTTCGAACGGGTGGCGGCGAAGCTGGCGCGCGCTCCGTCCCCTACCCTTCGAACGGGTGGCGGTGAAGCTGGCGCCTAGTCGAAGTAGGCGCGCGCGCTCCGTCCCCTACCCTTCAAACGGGTGGCGGCGAAGCTGGCGCCTAGTCGAAGTAGGCGCGCGCGCGCTCCGTCCCCTACCCTTCGAACGGGTGGCGGCGAAGCTGGCGCCTAGTCGAAGTAGGCGCGCGCGCTCCGTCCCCTACCCTTCGAACGGGTGGCGGCGAAGCTGGCGCCTAGTCGAAGTAGGCGCGCGCGCTCCGTCCCCTACCCTTCGAACGGGTGGCGGCGAAGCTGGCGCCTAGTCGAAGTAGGCGCGCGCGCTCCGTCCGCTACCCTTCGAACGGGTGGCGGCGAAGCTGACGCCTAGTCGAAGTAGGCGCGCGCGCTCCGTCCCCTACCCTTCGAACGGGTGGCGGCGAAGCTGGCGCCTAGTCGAAGTAGGCGCGCGCGCTCCGTCCCCTACCCTTCGAACGGGTGGCGGCGAAGCTGGCGCCTAGTCGAAGTAGGCGCGCGCGCTCCGTCCCCTACCCTTCGAACGGGTGGCGGCGAAGCTGGGGCCTAGTCGAAGTAGGCGCGCGCGCTCCGTCCCCTACCCTTCGAACGGGTGGCGGCGAAGCTGGCGCCTAGTCGAAGTAGGCGCGCGCGCTCGTAGTTTTTGATGTGGCCTTGCGCTGTACAGATTCCTGGAATCACGCCGGCCCCTGGTCTGCCAGGGTTAGGTTCCCGTACCACGCGACCCGACGCGCCCGGGGCACGCGGCGGCCTATGACTGGTGGGCGGCGGGATGTGGACGGTTGCGTGCTTGCAGCAGCTCGCCTCTTCCCTAGGCAAGGGGGACACGGGGCGGGCTGTAAATGGCGCCTATGGTCGTGACCTTCCAGCGTTGGGTGGAGCGTTGCGCTGGATGGGCGCTTGTACGACTGTGGTCGCGCCTCGTGCACGGACCGCCGCGACCCTTCGCTTTCGATTATGGGGAATCGTGCAGGGCGGGCCTTTACGCTGCTGCGGTTGCATCTGGCACGCGTATCGTTGCGACGGTTCGGTAGCGGCGGTACGTGCGAGGTGGCTTGAAATAGCCCCCCCGTAACAGCGTCCCCGCACCTTTACGCCCTCTTTCCTGTCTGCTCCGCCTTCCACACCTTCGCGCTATCTTCGCCAGTTCAGTCTCGTCGTGGGAAGCGATGGCCTCCAGTAGCGAGCGTGGCCAGGCGGTTGGTGGCCCTGCCATTCTCCGGCGATCCTCGCCGTTGGAGGTGAAATACGCGCTCCAAGAGCGCGACCCGTCGGCGGCTGACCAGGAGCGGCTGGTGGCGGAGGAGGGAGGCACGTTCTCCGGCGAGCTAGGCCCCTCGCTCGTGACCGAGAAGACGATCCAAGGGCTCTTGCGCGCGGGGAAGTTGTCCGGGCGGCAGGACGTACGATTGCCCGCCGGCGACGAGACGGAACCGCATCCCGAGAGGTCGGAGGCGGTCGTATTCGTTGCCTTTTTCGACGCGGGGCTCCGGATCCCAGCGGCGGCCGTGGTGGGCGACGTGCTGCGTACCTTCGGGCTGGAGCTGGCGCAACTGACTCCAAACGCCGTGGCCCGGCTCGCGGTGTACAGCTGGGCGTTGCGCTCGGGGGCGTGCTGGCCCAGCGCGTCGCTGTTCGCCTATCTCCACGAAGCACGATGCCAGCCAAAGGGCCGGAGGGACGGGACGCTGTCGAGCTTCGGTAGCGTCTCTTTTATTCTTCGCTCGTCGTGCAAGAAGCTCTTCCCTGCGAACTCAACTCGCGGGAAGTGGGAGTGTTACTGGATGAAGCGGTGGTTCTACCACCGCGTGGAGAGCAGGAGCGGCCTTGAGTGCACAGGCCGACCAATCGCGTTCAAGCCCTCGCCCGGCCGAACGCTCGATGACGAGGACAAGCGGAGGGTCAAGCGGCTTGTAGGCGTGGCCGCCTGCCTCAACATGCGCGACCTTGCCGAAGAGTATGTGATGTACGGCGTGGCACCGCTTGCCTACGACTGGCGTCTTGCCGCCGAGAGGCATCGAGATGACAATGTTTCGCCGTGGGTTTGCTCGCTACCGGCGCCGCCCGGTCCCCGTAAGCCTCGATTGCGCCCCTCCTTTGTTGACGCGAAATGCGTTGTATGCTGATGCTATTCTCCTTTGCTTCAGGGATTTCCTTGGAGGAGGCAGAGCAAGCCGCGCGCGTATTCCTGGGGCCGTACACCGCCAGGGAGCACGAGCAGCGCGCGGCTGCTATCGCCAAGGCGGGGCTGGGGCGAATAAACCGCGTGTGCGAGGTCCTGGGCCTTGCCGTACCGGACCGTGCCGCTCCAGACGATGGTGGAGCGAAGAAGAAGAAGGCCTTGTCTCGGAAGAGGGGCCGCAGCAGGGCGCCTGCCGCGCCTGCTGCTAGTGTTTCTGAGGGCGCGGCGGACGCGGAGTCAGACTCGGCGAGGTACGCTGATTCGGGCTTGGGTGGCGCGGGCGCCGAGGGCGAGGTGTCTTCGGCAAGCGTCCCGGACGGCGGGTTTGCCGCGGGCAGCCGGAGGGGGGAAGCCTCACCGCCCGCCGAAGTCGTCGAGGCGGACCCCGTGCGGACCGGTGATGCCGAGGTGGAGCCCTCGACCGCGGCCGCTGTGGTGCCGGAGGCGCCCTCCGCGGGGGCGCACGTAGCCGTGCTGTCTTTACCGACAGCGGCGGGGACCGAGGTGCCCCCTTCGACGACTGCCACCGTGGAACCTTCGCCCCCTGGCGCAGCAGCCGCGGGGTCTTCCCCAACCACAGCTGCGGGGGCGGTGCGGCCATGTGTGCGGCCGGAGCTCCACCGGACACCGCGGGGGTTCGTCGTGGCTACGGGCATCAGAAGCTTGTGGGACTCCAGCGCAAGCACCGGGGGCCCCGTGGCCTATGCGCCTTCTGCCCCTCTGGCCACATCGCCCGCCGCGCAGGGACAGTCGTCGTCTTCCCCGAACGCGGAGGCCTCCGCTCGCGGCGGGACCATTCCTTCTGCTACCGAAGGTAGGGTGGCTTAGCTTACTCTGGTGTATGCTTTTATGCCTTGGGGTGGTCACCCGTATGCTTATTTACAGCGTTGCTCATTCCGGAGGGGGAGCATCCGACGGAACACGGGGCCTCCGAGCACGTGAGCCCTGCGGACTTCGTGCCGCCTCCGGAGACGCTGAGGGCGTGGCGCGGGATTGTGAATGACGCGGCCACGAGCGTCGACCCGCAAGTGCTGCAGGCCTACGGTGCGGGGCGCCTCGAGGACGCTTTCGAGGTGTCTGGGGTGAGGGTAAGTACTCATGCGACCACGCCTGAGTTTAGCTGAGTTTGCTAAGGCTTTTCCCTTCTGCAGACACTCGTGCTGGGGAAGACCCTACAAACGGCCTATGCTCGTAGCCAAAAAGCGCTCGAGGATAGGCTGCGGGCCGCCGAGGGGGAGCTGCGCGAAGCCTCTGGCGCCCGCTCTGCCCAGGACGCCCGCATCCGCCAGCTGGAAGCGGAATGCGCCGAAGCGAGGGCGCACGCCGAGGGGCTTGTTGCGTCGGCGCAGGAGTCAGCCGCGGCAGCTGCTGAACAAAAGTTCGCGGCGGAGCGGGACGGGCTCCTGGAGCAGGTCGCCACGCTAGAGAAGGAGAAAGGCGAGCTTGCCTTGACTCTAGCGGAGCGCAACCGGACGCTGGGCGACGCCTCGGTGGTTGCCTGGGACGCCATGCAAGCGCTGGAGAGCCATCTTCAAGGGCTGGTGGCGGAGGTGCCGGGACGCGCCTTCGGTCCGGAGGAGCTGTCTCGGACGCTCCGCTGGATTGGGGATGCCGCCAACGTCGCGCGCGACGCGGCGACGTCCTTCGGCACCCACTGCGCGTACACGTCGGCATGCTTGGTGTGCGCACTCCTGCAGCACCGCGGTTGTACGCACGTCGCCGCGCTGGATGATCCCCAGCTGGAGATGCCTGGCGGGGCCGGAGTGATGTCCGGCGCCGTCCGCTCCGCTCGCCTTGCCCTCGGGCCCTTCTTCGGCCGGATCTGGGGTCACGTCGGGCCGGAGGCTGCACGGATCGAGCTCCGGAAGTCGCTCTACGGGACGGGGAGCCTCGGCCAATTTCTGGACGGGGTCCCTCGACGCGACGATGGCGGCGCTGGGCCCTCCGAAGGCGCTGGGAACCCGCAGGTCTGACGCCGTGGTGCTTAGGTGTAAGCGCGTGCTGTACTGTTCCTTGTCTTTGCGAATAAAGTACACACTTGCTACTTGTATTCTGACTTTCGCCTATATCCCGGGCAGCTTCCTTGCTGGGACCGGCTTCGTGCGGCCGACCGTTCAACCCGTCAACGCCTTCGACGCTGGCGAAGGGCCGAAGAGTCGCTCGACTTTTAGGCGAGCCGGCCTGCTTCGAGCGAGGCCCCAACTTTAGCGCGTGTTAAGGTAGAGCGGCCGGGATGTTGCCGGACCTTTGTACATGTGGTTCTTCCGGTATGCAGACTTCCTGGCATTTTAAGAGTATGCGGAGGCAGACCTCCGCGGTTTTCCTTGCTTTATAGTCCGGAGACTCGCGCGTGCGGAGGCAGGCCTCGATGCTACGTCTTATTTAGAGTCTGTGGACTAGCGCGTGCGGAGCTAGGCTCGATGCTACGTCTTCTTTATAGTCCGGAGACTCGCGCGTGCGGAGCTGGGCTCGACGCTACGTCTTATTTAAAGTCCGTGGACTAGTGCGTGCGGAGCTAGGCTCGACGCTACGTCTTTTTTATAGTCCGGAGACTCGCGCGTGCGGAGCTAGGCTCGACGCTACGTCTTATTTAAAGTCCGTGGACTAGTGCGTGCGGAGCTAGGCTCGATGCTACGTCTTCTTTATAGTCCGGAGACTCGCGCGTGCGGAGCTAGGCTCGACGCTACGTCTTATTTAAAGTCCATGGACTAGTGCGTGCGGAGCTAGGCTCGACGCTACGTCTTCTTTATAGTCCGGAGACTCGCGCGTGCGGAGCTAGGCTCGACGCTACGTCTTATTTAAAGTTCGTGGACTAGTGCGTGCGGAGCTAGGCTCGACGCTATGTCTTCTTTATAGTCCGGAGACTCGTGCGTGCGGAGCTAGGCTCGACGCTACGTCTTATTTAAAGTTCGTGGACTAGTGCGTGCGGAGCTAGGCTCGACGCTATGTCTTCTTTATAGTCCGGAGACTCGCGCGTGCGGAGCTAGGCTCGACGCTACGTCTTATTTAAAGTCCGTGGACTAGTGCGTGCGGAGCTATGCTCGACGCTACGTCTTCTTTATAGTCCGGAGACTTGTGCGTGCGGAGCTAGGCTTGACGCTACGTCTTATTTAAAGCCCGTGGACTAGTGCGTGCGGAGCTAGGCTCGACGCTACGTCTTCTTTATAGTCCGGAGACTTGTGCGTGCGGAGCTAGGCTCGACGCTACGTCTTATTTAAAGTCCGTGGACTTGTACGCGCGAGGGCGTCCCCCCGGTGCGTCTTTTGTTTATACTCAGTCCCGTCACCGTGGCGACGGCGAGTGCACACGCAAACGTGTGTCTTTGGTTTATACTCAGTCCCGCCCTCCCTGGCGACGGCGAGTGCACACGCGAACGTGCGTCTTTGGTTTATACACAGTCCCGCCCTCCCTGGCGACGGTGAGTGCACACGCGAACGTGCGTCTTTGGTTTATACTCAGTCCCGTCACCGTGGCGACAGCGAGTGCACACGCGAACGTGCGTCTTCGGTTTATACTCAGTCCCGCCCTCCCTGGCGACGGCGAGTGCACACGCGAACGTGCGTCTTTGGTTTATACTCAGTCCCCTCACCGTGGCGACGGCGAGTGCACACGCGAACGTGCGTCTTCGGTTTATACTCAGTCCCGCCCTCCCTGGCGACGGCGAGTGCACACGCGAACGTGCGTCTTTGGTTTATACTCAGTCCCGTCACCGTGGCGACGGCGAGTGCACACGCGAACGTGCGTCTTCGGTTTATACTCAGTCCCGCCCTCCCTGGCGACGGCGAGTGCACACGCGAACGTGCGTCTTTGGTGTATGCTGCGGGGGCGCGCGCGTTGGCCAAGCCGGCGCGCGCCCTCACCGCGTGCTTGCGTGCGACGAAGAAAAATTAGCGGCAAACGGCGATCTTCATTACATCCCCGTTTGCGCGGGTGAGCAACTACAAAGGGTGAACATACTGACCGTTTGCCCTTGGTGCGGCCGCAGCCTCTAGTCGCTAGACATCTGCAGGGCCCGCGCAGGCGCCTATGGATGACCCCGCGGATCTCCGCGCTGTGACGCCGGCTCTAAGAGCGTCGTTGGGCTTCGCGACGCGGGCACCTGGTGCCTGGCTCGATGCGCCGGGCCATATCCTGGTCGCCTCGGACGGTGATGATGGTCCGGGGACCCGGGATCTTCATGCACAGATAGCCGTGATGTGGTACCGTGCCGAAGGAGTTGAGGATTGGGCGCCCTAGTATGGCATTGTAGGGATACGGAAGGTTGACCACGTCGAAGGTGGCATCTTCGGTCCGCACATTGTCGTCTCGGCCGAAGGAGACTTGAAGGCCGATTTGGCCCAGCGCCCGCAGGGGCTGTCCCCCGAAGCCCTGCAGAGGGATTCCCGAGGGCCCCAGGCGGCTTCGAGGGATCCCCATCTGGTCGAAGGCCGCCGCAAACAATACGTTCGCGGAGCTACCACCGTCCACCAAGGCGCGCCCCACGTCGCATCCCGCGATGGTGACCCGGATGACCAGGGGGTCCTGATGAGGGAAGTCCACACCTTGGGCGTCGTCGGGTGTGAATGTAACTTCGTGCTGCGCCCACTCCGGCGGCGCTTGCGCTGGGTATGCCGTCACGTGATGTAGCCTTCGCGCGTAGGCCTTCTGCTGCCGTGCCGAGGCGAATTCCAGTGCAGAGCCTCTGGATATGACGTTAATGACCCTGCGGTAGGTTGCGTCTGGGGCCTGCAACGACAGGAGGCCCTCCCGAGGCTGCTGTACGTGAGCTTGGATCCGTAAGGCGCCTTCCTGGGGTTGCATCCCTTGCGCCTGTACCTGCATCCCTTGCGCCTGTACCTGCATGGCGGCCTCGTATGGGAATTGGACGTGGGCCACCGCAGGCGGGCGCGCCTCCGGGTTCCTGTCCCTAGCGACGCTGTCGCGGAGCGCCGCGATGGAGGTGCAGGTGCGGGTATCATGATTGCCGCGGCCGTGGACTACGCACCATAGTTCCTGATGCTGGTCGTCGTAATCTCCACGACCCTTATCGTCGCGGCCTCTGCCACGGCCGCGCCCCCGGCCACGGCGCCCCCGGCCGCCTCGGCCCGCTGGAGCACCCTCGTCGGACCCGCCTTCGATGTCGAGGACGTACCGGTTTCGCCTCGACCTTTGCTGACCGCGCTTGGGCTGATCGGACGACTCCTTATGCGAGTTGTCCCTGCGGTCGGGCGCGTCCCTGGACGACTCCTGCTTACGCTTTCCCTTCGAAGAACCGCCTTCGGCGGATCTTCGGCTTTTGCCGAGGCTCCGGCCTGGTTGGTGTCGGAGTCGTCACCTTGCCTTCGCCGCGCATCTTCCTCCGCCCTGGCATATTCTTCCATCTTGTCGAAGAGCTTCGCCACCGTCTTGATTGGCTTTCGCGCATTGTACTCGGCCATCGGGCCCGGACGAAGGCCCTGGATGGCTGCATTGACGATGGTGGTCTCGTTGACGTCTTTCACTTGACATCGAATCTTGGCGAAGCGTTTGAAGTAGTCCCGAAGCTTCTCCGAGGGTTTTTGCTTCACGGCAAAGAGTTGGTCCGCGTCGACCCGGTCGACGTAGTTTCCTTGGAAGTTGTTGTGAAGGCGGACGCGGAGCTGCTCCCACGCGTAGATAGAGCCCGGCTCTATGGTAAAAAACCAAGAGAGCGCCACCCCTTGTAGCGCGAGGGGGAGTCCCTTTGCCTTCGTGGTGTCGTCTCCGCCCGCGGCTTCGATCGCGGTTTCGTATACGCGCACGAACTCACGGGGGTCCATGTCGCCTTTGTACGAGTCGATGGCGCTAGGAAACTTGAAGTCTTCGGGCCATGCCGCCTGCTGCAGTCCCGCCGAGAGCGGGGACTCCGGATCCACGCGCCGCAGCGGCACGCGGCTGGACGTGGGGGCTTCGCGACTGTCCGCCCTCTCCGGCGTGGGCTCGGACGCGACCACTGGCGCGGCCTGCTGACTCCGAGCCTCTTGCATATCTCTGACGGCTCCGCGAAGGTCCCCTAGCTCCCGCTGGAACGCGTTGAGAGCCGCCAGCAGGGCACTTTCTATCGCCGGTGCAGGCGGGGTCGCCGGTATTCCCGGCGGGCGGATCGGCGCGGGGACGACCGCGTCGCGAGGTCCCGAGCTGCTGGTCGCTCCGTCGTGGCTACTTCGGACCGCCCGGTCCGCACCGCCGGCGAGGGTTGCAGTGGGGGCGGCGAGGTCGGCTGTCGTTGCGTCGGCGGGGTCAGTTGTCGCCGCACCCGCGTCGACGTCTTCGACCGCGGGGTCGGCCGCGGGGCCCGTCCCCGCAACGCCAGTAACGGGGCGGGTCGTCGCGGTGCCGGTGCCGGGGGCGATCGTCGCGTCGCCGGTGATGAGGTTGGTCGTCGCGGTGCCGGTGACGAGGTTGGTCGTCACCGCGCGAACGTCGGCGTCTTCGGCCACCACGCCTGCGTTGACACCCGCGTCCGCCGCTGCCGATGCCGAAGCCCTGGTACTCATACGACGCTCCGGGCCGACCGCCTTCTTTCCCTTCGCCGCCGCTGAAGAAGCTTTTTTCGGTGCCATCCTTCTTCTTCGGTCTTCAGGCTTGTCCTGTCATCCCCACGGACGGCGCCAACTGTTGTGGCTACAGACCAAACAGAGAGAGAGATGGTAGTGGAGAGTGATGAAGATAAGTGTCCTGGCCTGGGTCCCCCCATGGCTTGCTCGTATATATACATACACATGAGGAGTGCTTTTACAGTTATACCCTTACATCTGGTTAGCCCTCTGGGGGGCAGCTATGTCATTACGCATGGCCTATTCTGGGCCTTATAATCTCCTACCAGGCCTGCTGGGTTTAGGCGGGGGCCACCCCTACGACAGTCATTTTAATAGTATAATAGATATAGTATTTCAGTTTTGAGGGCAATGACTACATTCTATGTACTAAACTGGCCGATTCTACAAAGAACTTCTCAAATGCACAAGGATCGGTCAGTGGCTTGGTGGTGGAAGCGAGGGTGTTCGTTCCCTAGGATTGACAATGTATGTCTTATTTAATCAGAGTACACATGCATGTGCATTCAGTGGAAAAGCATATGCCTGTGCTCAGAGAAGGAGAAAAGCGCACAAGAAGGATGCACACCACACGCACACTACTTCTTATGTGTAGTAGCTCCCGGATTGGATAAGATATTATGAAATATGGCATAAGCATGCATAGTCTCAAGAATAAAGTAGATGAATCTCGTAGAGTGAACCAAAATGATGGCACCAAAACAATCACGATGAGAGAGAAAGATTTGGCAAAGCCGACCATAAATTTCTTGAGCAAAACCTCAAAAGAGTATGATGAATTATCGCTCTTTCCATAGGGGTGGACCTACCATTCGAGTGAGATCTGGCAGTCACCCAACCTTGTTGGCTGATCGGGCCAACACACCCTCCGGTGAGCTTCCACCTCCCAGTACTCACGAGAGAGGTAGAAGACCACTATGGGTGCCGGTGAGTCAGATGTTGCCTTCTTCATTGTGCACGTGGGCAATCTCCTCATTGTAGTGGGCGTATGGGCCGTTGAGTTGGGTTGTGTGCAATGCTTAGGCCTGCGGCCCACTTCCCCACTCAATGGCCACCGAGCCATAGGCGCCTTGCACACTCATGTCTTTGACTTGAGTCAAGCACTCGACCTCATCTCCTAAGGTCCCTTGGCCAACGATGACAAAGGTTGAGTGGCGGAGGCAACAGGTGATGACCGACTGTTTGAGGCCAAATGGTAGTGCAGTGGCTGGGGGTACAGCAAGCTGCTAGGGTGGCTAGTGGAGCAGCAACGGTGGCCAGAGGCATGGTGGCAAGCAGAAGGGTGTGACAGCTGGGACATGGCGAGGCATGGAGCAGCCCAAAGTGCGGCAAGGCAATGATCAAGGGGTGGCTGAGGACTATATTTCCAGACATATCCTACAAAAATATACAATACAAATATGATTATGAAGTGATATCTTAAAAAATGGTTTATCTAAGTACCACGTAACTGTTTTTCTCCAAATACCATGTCCATTTTATACCACACGATTGCACCAAGATTTGTGTCAATCCAACGTAAGAATTAATATTGAGGCATGATCGATAATCCAAAAAGTGTGTGGGGTTTGGGACAATACAAATGAATATTGGTTTACTATATATTAATATTGTCTTTTGCTTATGGGAGTTGCTAGTCCACACTATACCATTGAAATGCACTCACAACGGTATAGCATTTTCATGAAGTTTCATCAAGTTTCAGTTGTAGAACAATTTCACAAAGGTTTCAAGCTTCGAGTATGATGTTTCAAGTAGATTTCAACATGTTTTTAGTGAGTTTCAAAAACTGAAAACATCAAATTTTGGAGGGTTTCAAGATTCAAAAATTGAAACTTTAAGTTCCAAAGGTGAGCTTCTGTTTTCAAAAATTGAAACTTTGAGTTTCAAGCAAGTTCCAAATTTGACATGTCAAGTTTCAATGCATTTCAAATATGAAACTTATTGTTTCACTGAGTTTCAAATCTAAAACATCAATGTTAAGTTGAAACATGAAGTTTCATCTGGTTTTAGAGCATGTTTCATAAGTTTCATCATGTTTCAAAAGGAGTTTAAAACTAGATTCATAAGGTTTTAGTGTGTTTTCAACAAATTTTAATTGGTTCAAGATACTAACTATAAGTTTCATGTAGTTTCAATTATGAAACTTGATTAAAAATGAGTTTCAAAAGAATTTCAACTGAGTTTTAAAAAGAAAAACTTCAAAGTTTCAGAGGGTTTTTCACAAATTTCACAAGAAAATTCATTAGTTTCATTCAAGTTTCAAAAGGAAACATCAAATTTTAGAAAAGTTCCTGTGCGTTTCATGAAAGGATCATACAAGTTTCAACATATTTCGAGAAGTTTCATGAAATAGTTTCAAGCAAGTTTCAGAAAAGTTTCAATAAATTTCAAAAAGATTTCATAGGGCTTTAGTAAAGTTTCACCAAAATTTTCAAATCAAATCAAATTCACAAAAATGATCAATTATGAACATACTTGATCCATAGTCATCGGTCGCCACTGTGCCTTCACATCGTGTAGTTTATGACGATGACAACAAGATGCACTAGATGATGACAAACAACGAGACACCTAGGATGAAGACAATGTTGACAAATGAGACACACTACATGATCGCAATACCATGCATGCTTAGCCACCTTGCCTCGCCACATATGTGCAGCCCCCACACAGCCTCCTCGACGCCCCGATGCGATACACACTGTACCCAGCATTGCACACCGATGCCTCTCCGCCCCATGTTGCTAGACTGCAGTGCATGGCCTAGCTTGGCCTCACTGGCCTGAGAGCCAAGCTACCTTCCTGCTCGCCATCTGTTGCCGTGCTCAGGGTAGCCTATGCCACCACGCATCTCTACATGCTCCCCGCGGCGCTGCACCGTGTCGCACCAACTTACCCATGCTGCTGCTCAAGTGCTTTTACTTGGTGAGAGAGAGAAATTGGTTGGGTTTGAGCAATTTAGATAAGGCATTTGATTTGGATAAGACCATGGACATCTAATATTATTTGAGAGTGGTAAATCCAATGATGATTAGCTATAATGTTGGAAAAAATAACTGACAGTATATAGTTAGTTACTTTTTCTCTTTGTTTATATCCTAATTGTACATTTTCGAATGCTAGAGTGGATGTGGCCAAGGATACGACAACAACACCAATTTCTTCCATAATACCAACCAAGGTGGCGATGCAAGGCGTTTTGTGTGCCAAGTCTGTGGCAAATCCGATCATATTACATTAAAGTGCTAGCACCAGTTCAATCATGCATATCAAGCAGAAGACTGATCTACCTCCATGGTGGCGACTTCTCTTGTTGATGATTCAAGCTGGTACATCGACACAGGAGCAACCGATCACATCACAGGAGGCCCTGACAAGCTTTCGGTCAAGGGGAAGTACTGTGGCAAGGATCATGTCCAAGTGGCTAATGGTGTAGGTTTGGCTATATCACACACTGGTTATTCTCAAATTCCTTCCATATATTATCCTCTTAACCTAAACAATACCTTGCATGTTCTTGAAATCAAAAGGAATTTGCTTTATGTTCATCAGTTTACTATAGATAATAATGTATTCATTGAGTTTCATCCTGATCATTTCTTTGTCAAGGATCAGCTCTTGAAGAGGGCCATTCTTCAAGGTAGATGCCAGAGGGGTTTATATCCCTTGTCTTTATCTCCTCGTTCTTCTCCATCCAAGGCTGCCTTAACTAGTATCAAGGCCTCATTGGATCTATGGCATTGCTAACTTGGTCATCCACCCCCTTTGATAGTTAGTCCTGTTCTTCGATTCAATAGCCTTCCAGTAGCACAAAATAAAGATAATGCAACTTATGTAATGCATGTCAACAAGGGAAAAGCCATTAGCTTCCCTTTTTTAGTTAAGAACATGTGTCGAGTTCACCTCTTGATCTCATATTCTCTGATGTGTGGGGTCCAGCTGTAACCTCTGTCGGAGGATATAAGTATTTTGTGAGCTTCATCAATGATTTCAACAAATATACTTGGCTATATCCTCTCAAATCTAAATCTGAAGTGTCTTTGTTCAATTCCAAAAACACATAGAGCATCTTTTAGACAAGAAAATTCTATGTGTCCAGTCAGATTGTGGAGGAGAATATCAGACTTTGTATAAGATTCTCACTCAATCTAGAATTGAACATCAAGTTTCTTGTCCTTATACTCACCAGCAAAATGGGTCTGTATAAAGGAGGCATCGGCATGTTGTAGAAGTAGGGCTTTCCCTGCTCTCTCTCAAGCATCTATGCCTTTGAATTTTTTGGCAGATGCATTTCAAACTGCATGCTTTCTAATTAACAGACTTGCTAGCAGAGACATTAATTTCTCTACACCTTTAGAGAAAATATTTGGCAAGAAACTCGACTATCATTTTTTGAAAAGTTTTGGGTGCGCGTGTTAGCCTAACCTCAGGCCATATATTACTCATAAGCTCCAATTTCGCTCACAACAATGTATTTTCATTGGCTATAGTCATATGCATAAGGGATACAAATGCTTACATCATGCTATAGGATGAATCTACATCTCTAGAGATGTTATCTTTGATGAGCATAAGTTTTCTTTTGCTCAAGAATCTCCCTTTTGCTATCGGATTCTAAAATCAAGTCAATATCCTTCTTCCAGCTGTTTTACTTCCCATTTCTGAACCAAGTCAGCCAACTCAGCCAAATTCAGCTGAAAACCTTAACCCTGAGAACTCAACCGACATACCTAATTCCTAGTATTAAAGTGTTGATATTAGTCCATCCCTACCTAATGCTACTAATGCTATTGATTCCAACATTGCAGATTCTAGTATTGGAGATGTTGAACAACAACATAACCGACAAGTTAGCATGAGGACATGGCTTCAGAATAACATCAGAGTACCAAAGCAGTACACAGACGACACTATTGTGTATCCAACAAAGGGAAAGTCAGGATTCTTAGCTTCAACAGGAAAAACAGCAGACACTTTAGCAAGAGAAACAACAGACACTTCAGTTTCGGTTTCTTCAATTTTAGTAGGCACTGTTGCATGTATGAAAAGAGGAAAGGTTGCTGATTCATCAGTTCGATCAGTTCCAGCACGAGAAACAGAACCTTGCTCTCATATTGAAGCAAGGAAAAGTCCTTTGTGGTGTCAAGCCATGGAAGCAGAATTCGTGGCATTGCAATAGAACAAGACTTGGCATTTAGTACCAAGAGAAAAATCTCAGAACTTAATCAATTGTAAATGGTTTTCAAACTGAAATGGAAGGCTGATGTTTCAATTGATCACCACAAGGCTCACCTGGTAGCAAAAGAATTCAAACAGCGCTAGGGTATAGACTATGAGGACACATTTAGTCCTGTAGTTAAGCCAACAACAATCAGGCTTATCCTCTCCATTGCTATTTCTAGAGGGTCGTGTTTGTGGCAAATTGACATACAAAACGCTTTTTTGCATGGTGTTCTGGAAGAAGTTTTTATGAAGCAACCACCTGGGTATGAGGATGCCACACATCCAAAGCATGTTTGTAAGTTGGATAAAGCGTTGTATGGACTCAAGCAGGCACTGAGGGCTTGGTATTCCAGATTAAGCTCGAAACTACAAGAATTTGGGTTCTTTCCTTCTAAAGCTGACAATTCATTTTTTATCTTCAGAGAGAACATGGTCACAGTTTATATGTTAACCTATGTTGACGATATGATCGCTGCAAGCTCATCTGAAGTGGTCACTATTGCTTTGCTTCACCAACTTCAAAAACACTTTGTTGTCAAAGATTTGGGTGTTCCAAATAACTTTCTTGATGTTGAAGTAGTTCAGTCCAGGGGGCATGATGGTAATGGTAGCTCTATTTTGACGCAGAAAAGATACATTGGTGATGTCCTTCACAAAGCTAATATGGAACATTGTAAGTCTATTGATACTCCTATGGTGTCTACAGATCGGCTATAAAAGATACAAGGCATTCCTTTAACTGACATTGAATCTATTCATTATAGAAGTATTGTTGGTGCACTTCAATACTTAACAATTAGATGATCAGATATTTCTTTTTCAGTTAATAGGGTTTGTTAATATTTTCATTCACCTACAAGTGCTCACTGGTCAGCAGTGAAAAGAATTTTTGTGTTACTTAAAAGGTACAATGACTATGGGGACAGGGGCGGAGCCACACCTTGGGCAGGGTAGGCTTCAGCCCGGGGTGTGAAAAAATATTTAGTGCACAGCCTAGGTAAATTCAGTCCAGCCTAGGGAATATTTTCATGGTCGAGCCCAGATAACCTAAATCAATCCACCACTGAGCCCGGGGTATAACTAAATATTGGCTCCGCCTATGGGGATACACATCAACACATCAAATTCTACTCATCTTAGTGCATTTTCAGATTCTGACTGGGCCGGCTATCTTGATGATAGAAGATCAACAGGTGGTTTTGCCGTGTTCTTTGGTAGTAGCTTTATTTCTTGGAGCTCTCGTAAACAGCCCACGGTTTCCAGGTCTAGTACTGCATTAGAATATAAAGCACTCACCAATGTGATAGCGGAAGTGATATGTAGGGATGCAAATGGATCGAATACGGACGGATAATGTCTCTACCATATTTGTTTTCATATTTTTTCTCGGATGCAGATACGAATACGGATACCTCGGATACGAATACAAATACGAATAATATCGAATACAGATATGGAGCGAATACGAGTCGAAACGAATACGGTCACAAATATTTATCGGAACATGAAAAACCCCTTAAACTATACATCCAAAATCAATGAAAACACATAAATTGTTTATGTTGTCAAAACATTCATGAAATCTAAACAAGCATAAGTATTTTTATCCACAATAGTCATACCGTTGTACATATTTTAAATCTTCAAGCGGCAGTTAATTTTTTCTAAAGTCCTAAATAATTCTTAATGGGTTTATACCATTTACATGTGACTAATAAATTGATTAAGTATTTAAATTTGCATCAAAATGATTTAAACGGGAGTATCAATTTAATCGGTACAAATTTTAATCCACCGACAATATTAAATTTATTTTTTAATAAACATAAATATTTGCTATGGTGTTTGTAATTTAATATGACTAAGGAACCTAATGCCTAATGGTAATGGAGGCTTATGGCTTGGTTGGGCTAGTGGGCTGGTGGCAGGGGAGATGAGAGAGGCTGATTGGGCTGAACAATGTTGGGTTAAAATCCCGGATATCCATTTTCGTATTATCCGGATAATCCGTATTCGTATCCGTATTCGCCGGATATCAGGCCTACTGTATTCGTATCCGTATCCGACAAAAAAATCCGTATTCGTATCAGATCCGAGAATTATCCCAAAAAAATCCGATCCGACACAATCCGTATCCGTTTTTATCAGAATCGGTCGGAAAATATCCGATCCGTTTTCACCCCTAGTGATATGGATACAATCTCTGTTGAAGGAGCTTGGGATTTTCCAATGATGGCACCATCTCTGTGGTTTGATAATTTGGGAGCAACTTATCTATCAGCAAACCCAGTTTTCATGCTCGAACAAAGCACATCGAAGTGGATTATCACTTTGTCAGAGAAAGAGTTGCATGTAAGATGTTTGAGATACGGTTTATTTCTTCCCGAGATCAGCTATCTGACATATTCACAAAACCGCTTCCTGTGAGAAGTTTTGAGCAGTTCAAAAACGATCTCAATCTCGTTCCTCGAGTTGTCACTGAGAGAGGCTGTCAATATACATCATTAGACTTCAGATAAGACAGTTGATTCTGTTTTATAAGTTGTTCTGATTTTGTATGAGTTAGATAATCTAATCTGTAACTGCGCTCCATCCGATCAGGAGATGATTCTGATCTCTATTGTCCGGCAATATAAAAAGCAGAGCTCGCTGCGATGTTTAGCGCGAGATTGCCTCCAACTCTTCGTCCTCTTTACTCCTTCCAATCTACAAATTTCTTTACCATCAGTCTATCACTGCCGCCGTTAACGTACTAATTGTTTCTTCTGCGTTGTTGCAGCAACGTTTCCAGTTTGGTTGCCACCGCTGCCACCTCGCTTGCCCGATGGCACCCTCAACGTCTCACCTCGGCGCCCCACCAAACTCTCCCTCATCTTCGTGCCATTGTCCCTTGCTGATGACCACACCCGTAGCCGGCGGCGCTCCTGCCACCACTTGCCGCCATGTGGTCAGTTCTAGAGTTTGGTTTGGTCAACCCAAAGACCTAACCGGGTCATGAATCTTGAGGCATGATCAATGATCCAAAAAAGTACGTGGGATTTGGGACATAATCAGGCACATGATCCCAAGCAAATCCGTTTAAAATACGAGCCGTTTTCTAATATTGCACCAAATAATATACACATTTTAGGTCTTTTGAGGCGAGCGTATAGCTAGTTATTGTATCATTGGATTAAACTTAATTCCTTTATGGTAGGAAACACCGTAGTTCCAGCCAGAAACAAATTCTTTCTTAATTAACTAAGTAACATATAGGAGCATGATTTATGCATTGCAATATTCAAGTACGTATGCGCGACAACCCATCACTTTTAACATCTTCTATCGTGTACTGGTGATATTGAAATTAAAGAGATGGAGGCATTCACAGAATCACAGTTTGGTAGAATCTGAAAAAGGCAGTATGAGGACCATGCATGCCGTGCTAGCTCATATTCTTCCTCCACTACACATGCGAAAGTTCTCTCGCAACTTCGATCCTGACAGGATGCCAGAATCATAATAAACACATGCGCGCGGTGCCAGCATTGGCCATGCATGGTCCAATCAAAACTCTTTTACAAAAGTTCCAAAAAAAAGAGGAGGAAAAAATATAGGAGTAGGAGGTGAGATTAAACTTTTTTGTTCATAGCAAGATACATGGTTGTTGTATATTTGCGGTCGTGTTGCTGACGAACAAAGCTCTCAAATCGCAAACAAGAATTAAAAGTAGATAAGAACACAAAGATGTAGTTCTGGCCTTCTCTCTTTGTTGATCTTTCTGCCCGTATGCTTATGCGTACAATGAGATCCCCCTACTCTTTATATAGACAGAGGTCCCCATTCATAATTCGATAAGCAATATGAGATTAAACTAACTAATAGACCTTGTGTCCATACTAATCGGGCCTCGGAACAAACCGATATACAACAATGACAAGTATTTTTCCTTGCCCCTAGCTGGCTCTCTCCTTTTGCATGTGACGGTATCACCAAAGAATATGGTAACATTTATTCCCTCATTCATGTCACTGAGGAGATTTTGGAACCAAAGATATTTCTTTGGAAAAAGTAAGATTTCGGAACTAAAGCCATCACACCCTTGCAATCTTTATAGTTTCCTTGTACAGGGAATATTTCATGACAAATGTGTTTATTGCAAAACTATAAAAAAATTCAACATGTAAACAAATGGACCAATTGAACGAGAACATACACTAGCTTTACAAACGGATCCTTTCATTCTTTTCCAAAATGTTATCTTCTATGCTGAATATATGACAAAAAGGAAAAGGAAAATGGTGTGCAAAACTAACCAATCAAGCAATACAATCAGAAAGCAATAAAATGTATGATACTCCTGATTAATTATTAGACTAATATACAAATAATCTGACCAAAAGGCCATGATAAACGATGATTGCCACAATGATTTTGCATCGATCAACGTGAGCAACCGACGATTAACTGAGCCTCTCGCTTGTGATGTCACCTTTGTTTTCTGTCCTGTCTTTTTTTTCTTTTCTGTTTCTCCCTTTTGCTTTTCTGCCCATATCATCTTTGTCTCTTTAGGCATATAAATGTGAGCACTCAAATGAAACTTCCATCCCGTTATCCAGACACATTGGGTGAAGCGAGCGAGCGAGCGAGAGAGAGAGGTCTGGGTGAAAGCTGGGGTTGGATTTTGTTGCAAACTTTGCCTTTTGTGTGTTTATTGTAAGCCACTCCTATGCTGCTATACTTGTGCTTTTAGTCTTGTAGCCTATGGTGTATGTATGCTGATCCTATCATGGCAGTAATGATAGTGTCAGGGTTTTGGGTTGCCTTTGGTTGCCTCTCCAAGATTGGCTACTACTCAAGGTGGCAGATATGTTGCTCTGTTACCCATGGCGATCCTGGCTGTCAGATGACCAGAAGGATGGGTACTGCCATTCTGTGCCCTCATTACCACCTGATGTTTCCTGAAAAAAAAAGGGGGGGAAAAATGAAGTGTTACGAACACAGATGGGAGGGGCTAATTACTTGTAGGGGAGAGAGCGCGGAACATGAAAATCTTTTAATTAGTAATTGCCCAACTCATCTATCTGTGTATCTGAGATGTATAATGCAAGGAAGGTGTTTCTATACTTTTTTCAATAGTGATTTACATAACTTTTAAAGTATGATAAACAGTAGATAGATATTACTTATCTTTTTATTTACTTTAAGATTAGTGCTACTCTTGTTAGAAAAGAAAACATAGAAGCGCTGCTCTGCATGCATTTGTCACCATGCATAAGAGTATCTCTCCGGTAAATTGACGCCGTAAAGTGCGCGTAGTTGAACTATTTTATTTTTGACCATTCAGATTATCTTCTTTCTAAAAAAAGGTTTTGAATAAAAGGTCTTAATTTTGTATATTTAGATTGTAGTATCAAAATGGTATTAATAGATTTGCTGAAAAATACGTTCATAAGATCATAGTTTTATTAAGGTATTGCAAGTATATTATAATGCAAATCGGCGATCAAAGCTGCATTTTGTAGATTATGCTAATGTCCAAATGGACACAGTTTTGTAATCAGATGGAGTATTTCATGGAAAAAATAGTTTCACTGCCATAAAGAGAAATGGCACGAGAAACAAGAAGAAATAAATATGTAGTAACGTCAAATACAATAGTATATATGTTGGAAAATAATTTTATACTCTTAGGAGTACGTACTCCTATTTATTATATATCACTTAAATGATGTTATTGCCTTTTTATCCTTTTGAATATATTCTAATAATATTTGTAAGATATTTCAAAGTGAGTTCTATAGAAAATTTCATCGAAACCTACTTTTTATAGTATAATTTATGTATATACTCCTTTTATATATAGAAAACGATATATAATAAAAACAAATGACTCTGATGAAATTTGTTCAACCAAATTATATTATAGTATCTTCGAATTAATATTTAAGTATATCAAAAATAATAAATAAGTATAACATATTCGTTTAAGTGTATATTGAAAGTGAGAATATGAGTGTGTGTGTGTATATATATATATATATATATATATATATATATATATATATATATATATATATATATATATATATATATATATATATATATATATATATATATATATATGCTTCCATGAGTACGGAAAGGCTTCCTCTACATACGTATGTACGTGTGTGTATATACATAGAGAGAGAGAGTGAGGGTTTACTCCTTTGGACCTCCTGGAGGTGTAGCCCATGATCACCTCTTCGAGGGCAGAAGTAGACTGTCCATCAAACTTACGCGGTTGGTGTGGCCGCTCATCCTCCTAATTCGTTTTTTTTTTCCCCAGATTAATCAAACCAAACTGTAAGAGTAGCTAACCTAAAAAACATCTGATTTCACAAATGAGATGTAAATTAAATCGTAATAACTTAACTTACCTGATGATGGTAACTGGCCCCATGATCATACGGCTCCGGCGCCGGCCTGAGCACGACCGAGCCCTGGTGAACCCGCGGCGCCGCGATCAGCGTGGCAATGGGGTCCGTCGGCGTGCTGACGTGGAACGCCGCGGCGGTGGCCACGCTCTGCTGCTCCTGGCCGGCATAGCGATGACGCCGGTGATCGTGCTCGTCGTGATGCTGCCGGTGAAGGTGATGGTGCCCTGGATGCACTCCGACTCCCTCGTCAGCCCTAACTTGCACTTGGTGATCTGACGGTCCCATGCCCTCCTGTGTATACATTAATTGCAATCACTTGGATGGTATAGATAGCAACAAATTAAATTACCTGGACAAGTAGTAATTAACCAGCTTCTGTTACACAAAACTTTTAATGAGTTAACGTACATCTGTCACTGTTTGGTTAGATGGGGAAGGTGAGCCATAGATGCGCTCTGGAAAGTAAAATTCAAGAGATTCTAGTTTCTTGTCAGATCATACGCGGATAATTAATATATATAAACAGATTGATTACTTGGTGTTTGAGCAAAATGATGCCAAAGTACAGCATTTTGATACTGTGCAGATTGTGTACTAGGTGTCTAGTACTATCTATACGATCAGTGTTCTTTCAACTCATTAAATTGCGTGACAAGAATTATATGCTACTTCAACATTGCATGTAGGTCAGAGACACCCATCAATTTAGGTAAGATTGAGCCCTAGCTTGTACTGTTTTGCTGCAGAAAATTTTTTTTCTCACCCATTCATTGATCAGACTGAGCTGAAAGGACACATTTGCCTTGACACCCCACAGCCCTCCCAAACAAAAAAACATCGCATCCATTCCCTACCTACATTTCACCGATCAAGAAATTAAAAAGGAACCCTTCATGTGCAAGAAACCAACATGTATTACAACAAAACATCAATTATATAATTTATAACGGTCCAAATTAAACGAAGTATACACTACCATCCTCGGCCGTGCATTATAAAGCCATGTAAGGGCGTGAATCCTGAGACCGTCCGATCAGTATGTAACGTTCAGGATAAATGTACAAGAGCTTTTTGGTGTTTTCAGGACAAATGTTCAGTTCTTTTACCGCTCATATGTATTCTGAGTCTTTTTTCCCCCTCTCGCTCGGCTTAATCTCAGCCGTACGTTAGAGGCTTGAATATTGAACGGCTGTGGAAGTGTCAAAAGGCCAGCCTAGCTAGACCTTTACAACGTAGCTGCTCGAGGATCCGAAGCCCCAAACTAGCTACTAGAAGATTGATCAAACTCACCTCCTCGAAGCTGCTCCTGAACTGCGCTAAGTTGAATTGGTCAATGCCGGCGCCGGAGCCGTGGAACGCCGCGCTGATCACGTTGGAGGAGACCATGGGAGCCGCCGCCACACGGCCCCTCCTCCTCTCCACCACGGCCGCGCCGGCGGCGGCGGCAGAGGCCGAGGCTTCCCCTACCCCGCACTGCCTCGGCTGCGTCTGGTAGAAGATCTTGGAGACGACGAGCTCGCCCTCGCGCTCCTCCTCGGATTGGCCGAGGTGGTACTGGTGCATCACCCAGTTGGTCTTCTCCGGCTTGCGGTTCTTGCCGAAGTTGGTGTAGAGCACGAGGATCTTCTTGCACCCCCTCTGCAGGCCGCCGACCACCACCGGACGCGTCTTGCCGGTCTTGTGCCACCGCGTCTCGCTCCGCTGCTGCTGCTGCGCCGCCGCGGGGGCCGAGCTGCTGGAGGAGGCGTCGACGGTTGCCGCGTCGACGGGCGGCTGGATCTTGCGGCGCTTGCGGTTGCCGGTGGTGTAGGCCTTGGACGGACGGTGGAAGAAGTGGCGGTTCAGGCCGTCCTTGGTCACACCTACATGGCCATGGATGTCAGCATGTGTAGGTGCATGCATACACCACTGCGTGCGAGGATTAGTCATGTCTGTTTGGTTGTTTCACTTTGGAAAAGAGAGTGAGTGATGCAAGATCAGGCCATTGGCTGTTGGAGAATATAACAACCTTGAGAGGAGGACAAAACCTAACTTTGGAAGATAGGGGCAGATCTCATGTCACATTTCATTCTAGAGAGAGAGAGAGGTGCCACAGCAACATTAATGTCGTACGTGCAGTACTTGAAGATTTGGGTGCGTACAACCTTTCTTTCTTTCTTTCAAGATTCCTACAGTGCGTGAACTTGCAAATCTACCTTTAATATTTTTTTTCTATATACGGGTGATGTGTGTATCAGGTATATATGTATATATCATTGAGACAAATGCAGAAATACTAAAGAGAAGATGGAGAATTATAGAGGAACGAAAACAAAAAAGGGAAGGGGAACCTGAAAATAATGTAAACTGAAGCTAGGCAAAGAAACAGAAAATGCGGAACTCCAAAAATAAATAAATGTATTCTAAAAAAAGGAGATTTTTTAAGGAAAAAAAAGGAGAGGAGAACAGTAAAGAACACTCCCGATGAAATTAGAAACGCTAGTCAGATAGATATGTCTGGATCATTATAGCTAAAAAATAACCTGGCAATTTCTCAGGGTGGGTGTAGCAGATGCCGTCCTCCCCGTCAATGGTGGGTATGAACTCGTCGATCAGCGGGTGCGACTCCACCGCCGCCATGCCGCCGGACCGGACTTTCGCCTCCAGGTGCTCAATCAGCTCCTGATCCGTCGGGTCGAACTTCACCCCGGCCGGCAGCCCCACCCAATCCTACAATTATGCACCCATCCACACACACACACACGATCAATAACCAAGAACCCCATCACACATGTATAGCAAAACCTAACAAAAGTTGTCAGCAAATCGTGCATATTTACGACATACGTACCAGCTTCCGGTCGATCTTGTGGCCGCAACTCGGGCAGCAGCTCGACTCCGACATGTACTTGCGGTGCTCCTCGATTCTCGAGCCGAGGCCGCTGCCGCTGTTTCCTGCTGCCGTTGCACCGTCCATGGTTGCCTGCGATTCCTCTCACAGCCTGCCCAGCAGAGGATAGCACTAGTAGCACCCTGCTTGTCTCCTCAGCCTACGCATGATCACATGTAAGAAGAGGATTATCCACGAGGAGGCAGCGGAGGAGGAGAGGGAGGAAGAGGGGGATGGGGACAGGAGGGAGAGGAAAGGCAAGGGGGAGAGGAAGTAATAAAGATTTGGAGACCGGAATTCCATGTGTTGATCGCTTTAACTGAAGGGATAGAGAGAGAGAGAGAGAGAGAGAGAGAGAGAGAGAGAGGAAAAGGTTCCCCATGTACACGAGAAACACCTTTGGACATACGCTACATCAAGCTGTCCCTCCGCCTATTATCCACACTTCTATATTACCCAGATATATTTAACACGTACTAGAAGTACTCCAGTACATACGGAATTAATTCAGGTGATACTCTTAGTAGTACTGAAATATTTTGTGCATTACATATGTTTGCCAATTGTAGGATGTCGCAGTGTTGGTTGGTTTAGTCCTACACATGACGGTACACAAAATATTGCGATATGAAAATGCGAAGATGTTGCATGGTTTAAGTAAGTGTTACGGTATTTAATAGCTGTACTAACAACAAATACTGTAGGAAAAACAAAAATATGTTAAAAAATTGTAATTGTACAAAGAGACACATGTTGCATACAGGCACCTATATAGGCAGTTCATCGCTCCATTGGAAATTCCTTCTATAGCGTAAATTTCCAATCTTAACTCAACCGTTTAGTATTAAAATTTTGAAATTTATTTTCTAATATTATCCAACCACTGATTTACTTATATAATTACACTACTAAAGTAGTTGTAAATATAAGGGATTAGAAAACCGTCGCGATAGAAACTGCTACATGACTGCAGGTTCCGATTTCTTGCTAGTTACTGGTGCCAATTGCTACAGAAAAACCAAAAATTTGAATTTGCATTTGAAACTAGACCAATATACCTATCAAACCCACCAAAAGTCGATCAAACCAGGCAATAAAGTACCAATTTAAATTTGATTTTTTTTCAAAACAAAGTTGTTTGGAAAATATCAGGGGCACAGAAATTTCCAAAAACCGATGGAAACAAGCCGGTTTTCTAAAACCTGGTGCGTGCATTTAAAACTTGCAATATCTCAATTTCTTTCCCACGGCCGACCTCGCTTGCTCCGCCTTCTTCCCCCACCCTTGCTGCTGCCACCTTCATCATCGTCTACTATGCCACCGCCTCCACCTTTCATTGATGAAAAAATAATCTTTCAATTACCCCTTTTCGACTTTGAACCAAAGAAAATAAGGTATCGATTCAAATATTCAAAAACTTTCAACTTTAAATCTGAAACATTCAACTCAAATATATGAACTTTTGCTTATGGGTTAGTAATACCCTAAGTCATTGAAGACGGTTTTTGACCATCTGTGTAACCCTTATCATAGACGGTTCTTACTATGAACCGTCTGTGATAGTCTATTATCATAAATGATTCTAATTAAGAATCGTCTGTGATTGCGTTATCACGATATCATAAATAGGGCTCATTCAGTTCATCAATATTCTCTAATTACACTATAAAACAGCGCGATCAGATAATGCAGATGAACCAAAATATGCCTATTTATGATTGGTGTCATGTCTTTGGTGTCTCGTTGTTTAGGCTGTAGGTGCTGTTGTTTTGTTGCTTTGGTATGCTGTGGTCGTAGGCGCACGGTCGTAAGCCGGGTCGTATGTGCCTAGTCTGTTAGCAGCCATGACTTCATCCTGCAATAAAATATGAATTTCAGCAAGGGCCAAAACCCTATCCATCCATCAATCATCACATGAACTAATTAAGGCATCAACAATTAATTTTCATATGCACGAGCATCAAGACTTATATGGCCGAAACCCTAGCCATCCAATAATTTTATAATTTCATATCCAAGCATTAAGGAAGAGAGGGGAGGGGTGGGGGATATATCACCGGTGATGAAAAAGGGGCCGACGGCAACAGTGTCACCATGTTGTGTCACGACGATGACACTGCACAATACATTCTTATGACAAGAGTGCCTTATGCACTGAACCGTGGTATCACAACCGGAGGCGAATGAGCTCAAGGAGGTAGTCAGCATCATTGGGGAGGCAACGCTTTGATCAATTTATGGGAGCTAGCTAGGCGGCACTTCGGTTTGGAATATTGGGGAGGTGTGTGAACAACATATATAAGGGCATTTGAGTAGTGGAACTAATCAGTAGTTGAAAGGCCGCAACACCGCTTCAGTTTGAAAGTTTGAATAAAGGGGCAACAAAGTTATCTATGAAGAGATAATATCACAGACGTTTCTTGTTAATAGCCGTCTGTAATACTTCACAGACGGTTCTCAATATAAACCATCTATGATATTATCTCTTTACATACGATTTTTAGCGCTGCTAGTAATACAGATGGTCACTAAACTAAAATTATCTGTGATTCTGTTTAATACTGATGGTTTTGATCAACCGTTTATGAAGATACGTCCCCTGTTAGTCTTTTTGTAATAGTGCAATCAGACACAAAAGGATACACTCATGACTCACCTTCTTGGATTTCTTGGGCGGCGTCACCGAGCAACTAGTGCAGTGGGATCCCACACTTTGGCTTGCTTGCCCTCCTGCGGCACGGCTGCGCAAGGTGAGGCAGCGCAGAGACACGTCAAATCAATTGGAGATGCAGTTCAAAGGATTAGGAGTAGTCGGTGGCAATTGAACGAGGAGAGAAGTGAGGGAAGAATAGGAAGAGATTTAATGGGAGAGAAATAAATGTGCATTATGAATGGGGAATAAATGTGTGTGCATTCTCTACGTGACATCGTCCATATGCGATTAAATCCAACGGATGGGAGCGTCTGTGCGAGGTTGAACGTCAGATCAAACTCCCGTTGCTAACGACTGTTTTAGTGTATTAAAATATTTCATATGTTTGGATACCTATATATTATAGCACCATCTAAATATTGATTAGACATTTATCGGTACATCCTAAGTTTAGCATGAATCGATTTACCTCTCAATAACACCTACATAATAATTTTTATATTAATAGACATGTGGGCCGTGCATTAATTTACATAGCAATCGTAAAAGCAGACTAGCACCGGTGCAGTACAACCACGAAAATGATTCATCTTTTGTGGCTTGTTCTAGGGTTTTGCTAGGAAAGAAGAAAGCAAAAGGCAAACGAAGAAAACGACCCATCATAGCCATAAAGGAGCTAAATAGGTTAGATGATTACTTGAATGTTTCTACAAAAGGGCAATGTTCATATTGGCTTTTAGTTTTAGTTTATGAATAGTAATAATTTATAGAGAGATACTTATGTGCTATTTTAGTCAATATAAATAAAGTTACTATAGTGTGTGTTACAATCAACTAGTAAATCTCGTCTTAAAAAGACACTTCGTTTGAAAGTTAGTTACTGGGAAAAAAAACCATTTACTATGAAAAAACAGCTTTTAAAAAAGAAGTTAGAAAACATTGGAACTGAACCATCCCAACCGGGTGGGTGATGGTTACACAACTAAAATGATCATGCTTAGATCTTACTATAATTTGACAATAAACTGGTGCATATATGATAATGGCCTTCATTAATAATGTTTTGATTTTTTTTCTCAACAAATTATTTTTTCCAATACCAGTTTCTACAACCATTATGTCATTTTCATCGAATGGTTTCACATTCGGTGAATTGCGTTATTAGTTTATTACGTATATAACATAAAAATGAAATCCCTCAATAAGAATAACTATTGATTGTTCCCCCGTCGACCATAAAGCCTATCTTTAACTTGTTATCTGTACGTGAGAATTAACCAAGTTTTTGCAGTTTTGAACTTTTACACTTTCGCCATCATGCATATGCAACAATCCCTCGCACGTGAGAACCATGTGTTAATTAGTATCCAAATTAACTAGTACATACGTACTTGCTGTGTTTGTGTGCGCCTTCTGAATTTGCCTCTATCTTGCTTGTAGGAATTAATATGCTGATAGCTTTTTAGTGAGGCAATTTGGTTCATTTCGGAGACCCATATGCATATATATACTGCAATGCATCTCGACTCTTTTTTTGAAACAAGATACATCTCTTGACTTGGTGTTAAGAACTTAAGATTCTCTACTTTAGAAGACTGAACTATAGTATTGCTAGCTAGAAAACTAGAGCTACATTCTCAAAAGAAAGAGGAAAAAATCTTTAAACCCAACTCGAGAGCATTGGACCATGGACCTCTCTTTGGCAACTTGATTCTCTTGAGAGTGTTCTATTTAATTTAGACAAGTGCTTTTGTTGAGCTATCCACGGTATTTTTTATCATGAGGATACATGTTCCTTGAACGATGATGATCTATGTGAATGTCTGGAGCATACATACGAGAAATAATTGCTTAATTTGCTTCCGAGCTATGCATAACAGGGTCTTTTGAGCCCTAGATACATAGGATAAGTTAGGGTAACGTTTACCATGAAAAAGACTGGCAATTTCCTATAAAAAATTTTAAATTATTCCTAAAAAAGACAGGCAAACCTGAACAACCTTTGAAAACGAGGACAGGCATACACTAAAGCCTGCGGGCTGCAGTGCTTGCTCTTTTTCACAAAAAAAAAAGGAACGCAAGAATCCCGCATTTTTTTTTTTTGCAAGAATAATATATGTCACATATGACTCCTATGAAATTCTCGAGTTCCAAATGATGCCTTATTTCCTGGGATAATACAAATTACATGATCTTATATGCATAGAATGTTCCGAGGGTCTCTTTGACAATGGACAGAACTGGAGTGCAGAGTTCGTGTTATAGGTGGGCAGATGCACCCTCGTGAGAACATTTGGTGAGCACACAAATGTGAAAAAGAGGAGTTTGGCCACCATATCTAGCAGCTCTCAGCTACCTTTACATCTTAACTTGTTCAATCAAGAGGTTAAATTGAGTTGAGAAAGTAAATTGTGCAGTTGAGGGGCTTGGTTCACATATGCTCAACTAGCTGCATCAGTTCAGAGTAGAAGCTGAAGGCTTTCAACACAATCTGACCAAACTTTGCAACTCAAGACTTCAGAGGATGACTTAGTAACAGGGCTTAATAGTTGGGCCCAGAAAATACACAATATGAAAGATCCACAAAATTCATCAAAACCGACAGGAAATGAAGGCTTTCAAGTCAGATATCTGAAGACCTCTGCAAGAGAACAATCTGAAATATTCACAAAATGTATCCAAACCAAAAACCCATGGACATCATAGGTGAACCGCTCCCCACTACTGCTCCTTCGCAATATTTTCAGGTGGCCTTCATCAAAAGGGCATCAACTGGACTATTTGTATTACAATGGGACAATAATCAATGCACATTAATTAATTCAAAGAGAACTCACAGGAAGCAAAGAGAACTCACAGGAAGCAACGGGCATGAATGAACCAGAACCATGCATGGATCACTGGTAACATGTAGTTTTCGTGCAACACCCACTCTTCTGATTTAACACTTTTACAAGAGAAAACGAATTATGATTACATGCAGGCAGTGAATCTCAGAGACCACCTAGTGAGGGCAGTAGGGTCTCTCAGTGTTGAACACGTGGAATAAACAAACTTAGTCATGATAAGAACCAGCCACTGAATGTACATAAATATCAAAACAGAATAGAAAGAGATCCTTACATTTTAGAATACAGAAATTACAATGTACAAAATGAATGACAAACTGCACATTGAATTACTCTGCATGGCTTCAGTAGACTTTCACCTGTGAACTTCTTTTACAATTGCATCTTCACCAACAGAAGATTGTGAAAGCAGGTGTTTGTCTGCCATATCATCATCTTCAAAGTGCTCATTGCTGCTGCTGGTTGTGTTGGAACCATCTAAAAATTAAAGACAACAATAAGACATAAATAACCTATTGGGAATAGCATAATCAACAACCAATGTAACAAGGAACTAATGAAATGAGGAAAATCGGCATTAACCTGAGAAACGACAGTCTGCGAGATGCTTTGTCTCAGTTGACTCCAACCGCATGCTTTCTGGTAGAAGACAGTTGCAAAAGGCACCTGAAACTAATTTGGATATAATCTTCCACGCTAACTAAGGATGATACAGTGCATTGCTTTTCAAGAAGTAATGCCTCTTTGAAACGGAGCAATTCAGAACAGAATTGAGAACAAAAAATTAAATTTTTATATGTTTTGACATCAACCAACATAAGGATCAACCCTGGCATCCTGATAGCCATGTGTTTCTTTGTCAGTACCATTCTTAAATGTTATTCTTCATCAGGGAAGATATTGGCACGGACTACTATAGGACATTAATGTCCATTAGCACTGTGGCAGTCAACTCAAGATGCGCAATATGTCACGTTCGTAGCATAGCCCTGCTCCAACAAGTTTCTGCTTCTGGCTTTTAGCTTTTAATTTCAACTTTTTTTGCCTTTTTTTTCCCTTGTTCCTTTACATTGTCCGTACTGAAATAACTTTTTTCTTTTTTAAATTTAATTACGCTGAAAAGCTAATAGCAGCTAATGCTGCGTTGTCAATCGCTACAGTGCAAAAAGAGTCAAAGGTCTAGACTTATAAGCCCAATGAGCACTACGTGTCAGGACTGGAAGGTTTGGGCAAGTCTACAGGAGAAGACCTACAGCCGGGCAGCCTTCAGAAAGGATTGAGAAACCAGCGCTATCAGGTTAGAGTTGTATTCGGTTTTGGGTAGAAGTAAGCATTGCAGTCGGTTAAGAATAAGAGTCCGGTTCTGATTAGGAGTCCTTGTGTAATTCCGGCTTAGCCGAAGTACTCTCCTCTATATATAAAGGGGCAGAGCGATTCTAATAAAGGAAGCATGAAGTTTACCTCAATTTCCGCCTCTTCAATCCCGGTCAGATCGCTGGAACCCTAGTTCCCCGGTCCAACCACCGTTCCTCTCCCGGCTCAACTCCTTCTCCTCGTCAGGTCTGACCGCCTCCCGCGGGTCTGATCGCCGTGGCTCCAGCACGGCTCCCTCTACCTCTTCCGATTCCCGGATTCCTGCAACGCACAACTACAACCTGAGATCCAGGCGTGACAACTTGGTATCAGAGCTCATGGCTGACGACAGAGACAAAGCAATCTACGAACAGATAGCAACCACGGCGGCAAATTATACCAGTCTGAACCAGGTGGTTTCCGATCTGTCCAAGAAGGTTGAAGCATTAATAGAACTTGTGACACAGCAGCAAACCAAAGGGGAAGAACTGGGGAATAGACTGAATACATTGGAGAAACAACCCGTAGGAGATGGGCTACTGCCATTACCAGTTGGGAGCATACCGGCAGTCAACCACATCGGAAACGGGGGAGCACCGACAACGGAGAAACCTCCTCGCTTCCACAGACTGGAATTTCCCTCTTATGATGGCCAAGGAGATCCATTGAACTGGCTGCAAAGGTGTGAGCAATTCTTCCGGGGACAGAAAACTCCAGAAAACGAGAAAGTTTGGCTGGCATCATATCATTTGATTGGGGTGGCGCAGCAGTGGTACTACCAGCTCGAGAGGGATGAAGGGGAGCCTAAATGGCAGCACTTCAAGGAGTACATCAACCTGCGATTTGGGCCGTCAATTCGCCACAACCCTCTAGGCGAACTCAAGGAACTCACTCAAACTGGCACGGTGGAAGAATATCAGCAGAGATTCCTAGCAATCCTTTGCCGAGTTGAGCACCTTCAATCACGGCAACAGGTCCAGTTGTTCACTCCGGGTCTGCGAGAACCCATTCGCACGGATGTGGAGCTACAAAACCCTGCGAATCTTCAGATGGCAATGGCTCTAGCCCGGGCTTATGAGCGCAGAGCTCAAGTCACAGGGCAGGACGCGGTAGTGTCACTCAAAGCCAATGACCACACCAACTCTACCAACAGCAGCGGCCCCAGCAGCGACAACATGGCCAGCACTGCCTAACAGAATTACCCCGCCCGCCCTCCCAGCTCCACCGGTCGGCAATACTGCAGGAACGGGCCAGGCCATTGGTCGCCCACGACGGACAATGCAACGCCGCATGCTCTCACCAGAAGAGATGGAACAGCGCCGCGCGGGTGGATTATGCTTCAACTGTGATGAAAAGTTCACACCAGGGCATCGCTGCAAGCGCCTCTTCCTCCTCATCGCACCCAGCGGAAGCTCCGATGATGAGACCACCGAAGACCCTTCACCAGAAGAAGAACCCACTATCTCGCTTTACGCGGCAACTGGGATTACCCAGCACGCAGGGCAGACAATGCAACTCCATGTCCAAATCAGCGGGGTAACATTGCTTGCACTTTTGGATTCAGGCTCGACTAACAACTTCATCACCCCAGCAGCAGCTCAGAGCGCCCAAATCACCGTCCAGCCACGCCACGGCTTGCGGGTACGAGTGGCCAACGGAGACAGCATCAACAGCAGCGGATTCTGTCACAACTTGGGGATACAGATCCATGAAGAAGCCTTCGAGGTGGATTGCTACTCCCTTCCACTGGACGGTTTCGACGTGGTACTTGGGGTCCAATGGTTACGGACACTCGGGCCAATCCTTTGGAACTTCGACACCCTCAGTATGACATTCTGGAGAGGCGCTCGCAAGGTGCACTGGCAGGGGCTCCAGACTGCACCACAACTACAACAAGCCTACACCATCTCCGAACCAAACTTGATGGATGTGCTGCTGCAGGAGTTTTCCGGCTTATTCGACAACCCCCAGGGATTACCACCCCCACGGGCACAGGACCATCACATACACCTCTAGCCAGGGACTTCGCCGATTTTCGTCCGTCCATATCGTTACCCTCAACTCCTCAAAGACGAGCTGGAACGGCAATGTGGGGACATGTTACAACAAGGCATCATACGTCCAAGTACATCGGCTTATTCTTCGCCCGTCTTACTAGTCAAAAAGCACGACAGCACTTGGCGCTTCTGTGTCGACTATCGAGCTCTCAACAACGGGACGATCAAAGACAAGTTTCCAATACCAGTCGTAGATGAACTTCTGGATGAATTACGCGGTGCCAAGTTCTTCACTAAATTGGACCTCCGGTCGGGATATCACCAAGTACGGATGCACCCACCCGATATTGAGAAGACGGCCTTCCGGACCCATGAAGGACTCTTTGAATTTCTCGTCATGCCCTTCGGTCTGACAAATGCACCGACAACATTTCAAGCACTCATGAACGGCATTCTGCGGCCTTTCTTACGCCGTTTCGTTTTGGTGTTCTTTGATGATATCCTTATTTACAGCTCCTCTTGGGTGGAACATTTGCGTCATGTTCGAGCCGTCCTCAGGCTCCTACAGCATCATCAGCTCTTCCTCAAACGCTCCAAGTGTTTTTTCGGCGAACCTACCGTGGCTTATTTGGGACATGTCATTTCAGCTGAGGGAGTTGGCATGGATGACACCAAGGTACAAGCAGTCCGCGACTGGCCGACTCCCAGTTCCGTACGAGCCCTTCGCGGGTTCCTCGGGTTGGCCGGCTATTACCGCAAATTTATTCAAGGATTCGGCGGCATTGCAGAACCCCTCACACGCCTGCTTAAGAAAGATGCTTTCGCCTGGAC
Source organism: Dendrocalamus latiflorus (assembly GCA_017311315.1). Taxonomy (NCBI): domain Eukaryota; kingdom Viridiplantae; phylum Streptophyta; class Magnoliopsida; order Poales; family Poaceae; genus Dendrocalamus; species Dendrocalamus latiflorus. Next base: position 10,513,076 of record CM029660.1, on the reverse strand, counting down.
AAAGGATGCTGCAGATGCTTTTCAAACTCTCAAAGAAGCCCTCACGAAGGCCCCCGTACTGCAACTCCCGAACTTCGACCTAGAATTCGTCGTGGAGTGCGACGCATCAGGAACCGGGGTCGGGGCTGTCCTACACCAAGGACAGGGACCAATCGCATTCTATAGCAAGGTACTAGCTACCCGTCACACCCATTTGGCGGCCTACGAGCGAGAATTGATGGGTCTCGTAATGGCAGTCCGGCATTGGCGTCCTTATCTTTGGGGCCGCCGGTTCGGCGTAAAGACAGACCATTATAGCCTCAAGTTTCTGCTCGACCAGCGTCTCTCTACCATCCCGCAACACCGATGGGTTAGCAAGCTTTTTGGCTATGATTTCCATGTGGAGTTCAAACCGGGCCGACTAAATGTTGTGGCCGACGCATTATCTCGGTGCGCAGCTGAGGGCGAGTCCGTTTGTGCACTATCTGGACCAGATTTTACTCTCTTCCGCGATCTGCGTTTGGAAACCGAGACTGCACCAGAGCTGATCACGCTGCAGTCGCAGATTGCAGATGGGACACTGGGGGCGCCATGGCAGCTGGCTGATGGACTCATCCTACACAATCATCGGGTACATGTACTGCCATCCTCTCCACTACTACCGTCAATCTTACAGGCAGCACACACGGTAGGACATGAAGGCGTACAAAAGACGTTGCATCGTCTTCGGGGGGACTTCCACATTTCCGGTGATCGCAAATTGGTTGAAGACTTTGTCCGCTCTTGCCAAATCTGCCAACGCAACAAGTCCGTACATCTTCACCCAGTCGGCCTCTTACAACCATTGAAAGTACCTACACGGATTTGGGATGACATCGCTATGGACTTTGTGGAAGGGTTACCACGCGCCAATGGCAAATCAGTGATCCTCACAGTGATTGACCGCTTTTCGAAATATGCCCACTTTATTCCATTAGCTCACCCCTACACTGCTCCCTCCGTGGCTAGAGTATTCTTTGAGGAAGTGGTCCGCTTGCATGGAGTGCCTTGCTCGATTGTTAGTGATCGAGACCCAGTATTCACCAGCACTTTTTGGTCGGGGCTCTTCCGGCTAACAGGCACCAAGCTGCACTTGAGCTCCGCTTTTCATCCACAATCTGATGGCCAATCCGAAGTCACCAACAAGATCATTGCAATGTACCTCCGCTGCCTCACGGGAGACAGACCAAAGCAGTGGGTGCGTTGTTTACCATGGGCAGAATATTGTTACAACACATCTTTTCATACTTCCTTGAAGGAGACACCCTTTAAAGTGGTATATGGCCGCGACCCTCCCACTTTGCTTCCGCATTCACCACTGTCGACATCCTTACAGGCTGTGGATCAGCTTCTCCTGGAAAGGGATCAACTGCTTACTGATATCAGGGACCACCTTCTCCTCGCACAGCAGCATCACAAACAAGCCTATGACGCCAAGCATCGCGAGCTTTCGTTTGATATTGGGCAATGGGTTTGGCTCCGCCTTCAACATCGCCATGCACTATCGCTCGCTGACAGCAGTAACCGCAAACTAGCTCCGCGCTATTATGGACCTTATCAAATTTTGGAACGCGTGGGAGATGTGGCATATCGCCTCCAATTGCCGGCCAAAGCCCGGATACACGACGTGTTCCATGTCAGTGTCCTCAAACAATACTTTGGTGATCCACCAGAACAGCTACCAGCTTTGCCCAGTCTTCACCATGGTCGCATCACCCCGACACCACATCATGTGATCAAGACTCGCTGGCGTAACGGGATTCAGGAGATTCTCGTGCATTGGGAGGGTCTACCAGCATCAGAGGCTACCTGGGAGTCCCTTGCATTGTTCCGCCGTCAATACCCACAATTCAAGCTCGAGGATGAGCTTCTTTTCGAGGAGGGGAGAAATGTCAGGACTGGAAGGTTTGGGCAAGTCTACGGGAGAAGACCTACAGCCGAGCAGCCTTCAGAAAGGATTGAGAAACCAGCGCTATCAGGTTAGAGTTGTATTCGGTTTTGGGTAGAAGTAAGCATTGCAGTCGGTTAAGAATAAGAGTCTGGTTCTGATTAGGAGTCCTTGTGTAATTCCGGCTTAGCCGAAGTACTCTCCTCTATATATAAAGGGGCAGAGCGATTCTAATAAAGGAAGCATGAAGTTTACCTCAATTTCCGCCTCTTCAATCCCGGTCAGATCGCTGGAACCCTAGTTCCCCGGTCCAACCACCGTTCCTCTCCCGGCTCAACTCCTTCTCCTCGTCAGGTCTGACCGCCTCCCGCGGGTCTGTCGCCGTGGCTCCAGCACGGCTCCCTCTACCTCTTCCGATTCCCGGATTCCTGCAACGCACAACTACAACCTGAGATCCAGGCGTGACACTACGGCACTACCTAAACAATACTTACATGGTACTGTAGCTGAGGGTTATGGGCAGCAGCAGTAGATTTCCCATGAACCATGTTTCCTCCCATGCTTGAGCACTAGAACATCTGTACTCCCTTAGGAATGAATTAACATCTAATTCTCCATGAACCATGTTTCCTCCCATGCTTGAGCACTAAAACAATCCCGCACTTACTCTCCACATCTCTATAAATGTAACATCCTATTTTTGGGATGTGTTCTTATGCTTGTGTAATTTTCATAGCTTTTCAAAATTTGTTTGAAAATTCAAAATTCTCTGAAATTCACAAAAAGAATTGAAAATCCCCTTGGGCCCCGGCCCATTCCTTTCCTACCCCCCTGGGGCTTTAATTCTCTCGGCCCGTTTGGCCTAGCCAGCTTCCCTCCTCCCTCTTTCTCCCCTCCCCTGTTTCCCTCCTGTGCGCGCTAGCGGCACCACAGCGCCACTCCCCTAGTTTTCTTCCTCCCCTCGATGCTAATTTGTCTGGGCGGAACACACCACAGATCATAAATTCTCGTGCGACATCGGCAACAACCGCTCTTACCATCCGCCCAGACAGGTTTAGTAAGTTTTCAGGGTTTTAGGAAGCATAAATTAGATTGTCTCAATTTATCAGTCACTTACATCCCATGACTGTCCCAAAACATTTTATCATGTTAAAAGAATAATGATTGGGGCAATTTAATGCCCCGGTACTTATCCAAGACTAGCATAGCATTTAAATATGACTTATAGCTAGTAAAGTTAATATTTAATTCTAGGGTGACAAGGTTCATTGATTGCAAGTATCACGGATGGCATCATTAAATTACTATATCATCAAGTGGGTGTGTAACTACATTAGAAGTGACATACATTTGTACGTAAGATAAAGCATGTAATTTTGCCAATTTAAATAAATATATTTCACATGAAATATAGGATCAAAATGTTAACTCGTCTGAATCACAAATTGGTTGGTCTTGTTGTTCTTGTGTAGCTTCAATCTGGGGCTTGTTCGCATCTTCGAACTCTACTCAGACACACGCCGAAAAGTGAACAAGCAGCAAAGAGAGCAAATAAATACCAAATAAAATTCAAATGAACTCTAAATTGAACAAAACCAACACCACAAGATAGATCTTCATTTTAGAAACAAGTTTTACTAAATTTAGAGCTAAGACGAGAGAGAGCAAACTCTTCGAATTTTATTTTCAGGAAAAATCCCAAAAATAAACAGAGGAGAGAATTCTCTCTCTAACAAGTGGGTCCCACAAATTTTTAAATTAATTTCCGAATTAATTTACAAATTCACATAGAATGGCAAGTGGGCCCCATGGTTTAATTAAATTAAAGAAATTAATTTCTTAAATGAAAAGGCCTAGAGACTGACAAGTAGGGCATGGGTACTGTGTAAATAGTGCTTAGGCCCACATGTCAGTGGACCAGGCTTTTAAACTGGGTTTTAAAATATTTAAAAAGGAGTGGGGCCTGCGTGTCAACCAAATGATTAAATTAAACCGGTATGGGGGCCCACCAGTCAGCCACTTATTAGTAATCAATAATCATCGTCATTAAATACTAATGGCCACGCTTAGAGATAATGATGCGGGAACAGTCGTCCTTGGCCGAACGGCGGCGTAGCTTGCCGACTGCGAGGGAGACCGCGGTGGCTCGGGAACATGGCAAAAATGGAATACTCGTCCTCGCGCACACCCTTAGGCGAGTTGGCGCAGGCCAAAGGGAACTAAAGAGCTACTGACGGTGATCTCGACGGCGGCGGGAACAGGACACTAGGCCCGACGGCGAACTACTCGATTAGAGCTCAATTAAAAGGGGGTGCTTCTAAGGGAAGGTAGAAGCTCATCTGAGGGAGGAAAGCTCGGGGAGGCATGGGGTGGGCTACCGACAGAGGGAGCTCGGTGACGACAGAGCTGGGGCGTCGACGGTCCGGGCTGGCGTTGGGTACGACTTCGGGAGGCCTTGGAGGAGCTTCAGGTGTAGACAATTGGATCGGAGCTCAGCGAATTGCCGAGGAGGCTGGGCGCTGGAGCTGGGGAAGACGACGGAAGTCGATGCCCTACAGGGAGAGAGAGAAGCCAATTAAGCTCGTGGAGAGGGGGGAAAAGTGAAGGCAAACTCAGGGGTGGGCCAAGGGAGGTCTGAGGTTCACCAGCCGACACTGTCGGCAGAGACGGCCGATGAGGAGCTCGGCGGAGGTCGTGGCAAGCTTGGGGAAACCGAGAAAACAAAGAGGAGGTGGTGCAAAGCAAAGAGGGGGCTCGGCTAAGCCTATTTATAGACAGAAGTGGGGGGTTGGCCATTGGCCATTAAGGCGAACGGGAGTCAAGGCGCTGTTGATCCACAGTGGAAGCGCAGAGGGGGCAGGACCAATGTTCCAAAAGGCGGCCTGAACGCCCGCCGAGGTGGTGCGTAGGCAGTGGGCAGCAGCCGGCCACCGTGCCTTGGTTCCTCGGCGGGCTACTGGGCGGCTGGGTGGTCAAAGGCAGGGAAGAAGGCGGTCAAAGGTGGAAGAGGCAGGCTCGGCGCCGCGACTAGGCACAAGCCAGATCCAAGTAACCTTGTGCAAAGCACATCCAAACAAACTTGTTTTCAAAGCACAGACCACATCCAAGCAAAGCACAACCAATACTCTCCAACAGATCAAACCCAACAAAAAAAATGGGAGTAAGAGGTGTTCCAGGGGATGGACTCGTCGATGAGCCGCAAGTGCAGCTGCGCTGTGGTTGTCTCCACCATGAACATCTTCGTCTACATCAAGAACAATGTGAGCTGGGCCATCGGCTTCGCCATCCCCACCGCCCTCATGCAACTCTCCATCGCCCTCTTCTTCGTCGGAGTCGCCGAAGGGCTTGGTGGAGGCCGAGCAGGGGCTGGCCAGGACCGACAGAGAGCAGCTGCATGGAGAGGAGTTGAATCCAGGGGCGCTTGCAGCAGGGCATCGCCAGGAAGCTAAGATGTGAGCTAGCCGAGTGAAGCAAGGAGAAGAGGAAGGGGATGGGGATGAGGGAAGGAGGCAAGGAAATGAAGAGCTGAACCATTCAGCTGACTGGAGAAAAAGAGAGAAGAATGAGGGAGATGGGAAGATGAGGTAGGGGATGAACTGGAAAAAGGACGATCAACACCATAGAGAAAAAGACAGAAGAGAAATAGAGAACAAGAAGAGGAAGAGATAAGGCAAAGGAAGAAGCATTAAGTGGCTCTGGACACAACCGAATGAAAAAAAGAAAGAAAAAGGAGTGGTCTGGGTGCCTCGGCCAAACAGGAGAAAAGATAGGGGAGAGAGAAAAGAAAGAAAGAGAGCACACACGCAATAAATTTTCTCTGTAAATATTTAACACTGAGTATTCCATTCATGTTAAATTACTCAGTAAAATTTTCCCTATAAATATTTATAAGCTTCTATTGTGCACGGTTGCTTGTCTTCAGCCTGCTGTCCTTATTTTTAATTCGGTCACCTGGGTCCCACCCAAGCTCCCTAGCCCACCTCCCCGCCCGCCTAGCGCCTAGTGCCTTCTTGAACATTGGGCGGGACTCCGCGCACGAGCACGGGAGAGAGGAGGGAGTAGTGCCAGGCTAAGAGAGTAGAGGGGCGACACAGCGCACGCAAGAGGGGGAAAGGTCAATTGCCAACCGGGAAGATCGGGTCTTCCGCGTACGGCGTAGCGGCGAGAGAGCAAGGAGAGGAGCTAGCTCAAAGGTGGCAGAGCTAGGCAAGGGGAGGTGCGAACTCGACGCTAGGCGAAGTTAATGCGGGTGCAGAGTCAATGCGAGTCGGCCACAGCCAGGGAAGAGAGGGGGAGACACGCAGCTGTAACATCCTAAAATCATAGAGACTATAAAAATGAGGATAATTTAAAAAAATTTGCATGCATTTGCTCTCCCTTGGCTTTTATTGGGGTTCCTTCGGAAAAATTGATTTTCAAAAGTCAAAAGTGCATAAAATGTAAATAAAATTGAATCCAAATCAAATGTTGTAGAAGGTAGTTAAAAATGGCATGAAAGAAAGTATGAATGAAACCATCCTAAAAGCCCACGAGTATAATCTTGGCACAAAAAAATAAATAACGAAGCAAGTTCCAAAATTATCTAAATCAAATAAGTATATCTAAACAATAGGAAGTCTTATCAGATTTTTCTTGAGAAATCAATAGAAGACAAAACTCTGAAAAATTACACAATCATCAACTCTTGTCAGGAGCATTCGCAAAGATTTTCACATTCTTCCAAGCTTGCCTGCTGTGTCTAATAATTGCCCAAACCTCTCAGCTCACCTCCCCTCTCTTCCTCTCACTGTCGTGTGGGGCTCGCCCTCAGAGATCATCTTCCACCTCGCGCGCATGCGCCAGCTCCACCGTGATCGTGGCTCGAGCTACCCACGGTTTCTAACACCGCACCCAAAGTTTCGCTCTGCTGCTGCCAAACCTTGCCTACCCGTCGCCTCAACACAACGCATCTCTTCCCCCTTGCCTCCTTCCACACGTCACGTTCCATGGCGAGTATTCGATCGCACTGCTCGGTTGCGCTCGCAAGAACTCGTGCTTAGCCCTCAACCTTTTCGTACCTATAAAGCCCCCCCCCCCGCCGCCCTCCCATTGCTCTTTAGCTCACCCTCTCGGTCTCTTGTGCGTTTCTTGAGCACCTCGCTCACTGGAACGTCGAGAAACCAAAGTCGTACGCGACATTGGCGAGCACGCCACCATGTTTTAGCTACTCTGGTGAGCTTCTCTCTTCCCCAACTCTGTCACAACGCGCCTTACCTCTTCCTTAAGCGCACTACTCATTTGATTGACCTTTCGTGCAGTGGATCACTCGAGCTAGGCCTTCTCCTTCATCTCCAACCAAGACGCTGCTGTAAGACTTCCTTTCTCCGGTGAGCCGTACCTCGATTCCATTCACCCGTACCTCCACATGCATGCATGCAAGTACATGTGCACCCTCTTTTTCTGTAGCTTCTCTTTTGTCGGATTTCGCTGTCGGAGAACCTCCCCTTCACCGCCGGCAGTCTCCGACGCCAGTCTCCTCCGCTCCTCAAGCACCACGCTCACCACCTGTGATCTCCTCCCTCGTAGAGTATGTGAAGTCGAAAAGAGAACTAAAGTAATCAAGGTCGAAAAGACAACTAAAGTAATCGGAGTTAAAAGAACTATAGTAGTCAATATCAAAAAGAAAACCGTAGTAGTCGAACATGAGAACAGAACCGTAGCAGTCACCACTGTCGTTGTCGAAATCTTCGACCACAACCGTTGTCAAAATCTTCGACCGCTGCCATATCAAAATCTTCGACCGCTACCATTGTCAAAATCTTCGACTGCTGCCGTGTCAAAATCTTCGCCCGCAGCCGTTGTCGAAATCTTCGACCGCAGCTGGACTCGAAATCTTCGACCACTGACGGTGGTCATAAGTTACAGTACCCAGTCAATAGTCACAAAACGTAGTTGGTAGTCGGTAGTCATAAGCTGCAATATTCGTTCAGCGCTCAAAAGACCTTCACGGTTGAAGAACGGTTGTGCCGGCTCTGTGACCGGTACGACCAGAGTTGCGGTAGGTCGAATACCTATGTAGTCGAAGCGCTGTGGTCGATAGTCGGTATTTGGTAGTCAGAGCGTCTAAATACCGTAGCTGCCAAAGAACGTTAGTAGTCGTAAAAAGTACTGTACCAACCGAGGAGATAATTCAAACAAAGCTAAAACTCAAACACTTATAACTTTTGCATACGAACTCCGAATTTAGTAATCTTTGTTTCTAATTTTTTTTCTAAAAACATGATCTACCTAGTTATACAAAAATATTTAAGTTGTCTCTGTTTAAATTTATTTGGCTCTTATTTGCACTATTTGGATATTATCGAATAGACGACTCCACGCCAGATGACTTTGAGAACGCGTCCAAATCATTCTCTAAGCAACAAGAGCAAGGCAAGCACTCCTTTAACCATGTTGATCCCAATATTTCAATTATTGTATATTGTTTGCAAAATCTATTATGCATGTGTGTGTTTCACTAAAATGGCTATACTGTGGTATTGGTAGTTACGACCACTTGTATGATTCACTAAAATGGCTATACTGTGGTATTGGTAGTTACAACCGCTTGTACGCATTGAACCTTTTTGAAAATTTGACATCCTCACTATTGTAACCTCTAGGACATGCCTTAGACAATACATACTGTCAAATTGAGAATATTACATTGATATATAGTCTAGATACTTAGCCCCACGATGGCTTTCACTAAGTTTGACATTTCGGAAAATTTGCGCATGGATATGGATGGTTTCAAAATATTGGTCCAAAAGAGGAACCTCTGCTAGTTTGGTATAAAACAAAATGAAAAACATAGTTTTTGGATGCGGGCGAGTTATATGGTAAACTGTTGAATATGAGGCAGAACCTCGTGTGTAGATAGGAGATTCTCACCCGGGTCAATTAAGGACCGAACATTATTACCGCGCATCTAAGTCACACCGTATAACCACATGTGGCTTTGGCATTTAGCTAATTAAGTTGTGTAGGTCTAGTTTTGCATTGTGGTAGGCACAGAAGTAATAAGGGTATTCCGCGGAACGATCTGACTCGTAGAGGCTCCCTTCACTAAGGTGTTGGGATCTAGGCCCGCTAATACAACGGTGAATGCCTCACCAAAGGGATGGAATCCGTTGAGGTGATGGTCTATCGTGCGGCTCACTTGGCGTACCTAAATGAGGGCTTATTCATTCATCAGGCTGGAGCAAGATTAGGACTAGATGACCTAAAGGCTTTATGATAATCGCTACCATCACACGGCCAAGGAAGCATGTAATGGCTAATAGTGTATTTGATTATCTCATATGGGTAAAGTTGTACATCTGTAGAGTGTTAAAAACTATTTAAATAGCCATGCTCGTGGTCATGAGCAAGCTTGAATGCAACCACAATGGGTATAGTTTTCATTTTTAAACTGTTTCACTGAACATGATGGGGTAGCATGTTCGCGTCTTCCGTGTGCCATGCCCATGGGTGGGATTTGTGCGATGTTCACAGCCAAGGAGAGCTGCGAATGGATTTGATCTACTAATAAGTTATATAAATGCTATTTCATTACATGTCAAATGCTTTTTACAAATCCATTGCAAATTGCTATTTATTGCAAATAAAATTTGCCTCATGCTGAAAATAACTTAGAATAGAGACTCATCCTTTGATAGCCTTGCATATATGTATAAATTTGTGATACACTACAAGCCTTATTGAGTACACAATGTACTCAACCCTGCTTAAATTATTGTTGATCAGAGAATGAAGAAGGCTATGTGCCGGACGACACGTATTTTGCCTCCAGCACCAGAGAATTTGACAATGGGTCTTGCTAGAATGCTAGAGCCTAATTCCAATCGGTTGTCTGTGGCTATGAGGGCATATCACTAGACATTTTGCTATCTATTAGACTTCCGCTGTATTTTTAGTCTGAACTCTGATGTTCTTTGGCTGGTCGGCCCTGTGTACATAAACTCTACTACGCATCGCTTATATATCACCCCTTTTGTTGTAAGCTGATCATATGCAATGTGCGTGGATGTGATCACAATGATGTAAATGTGGTACTAGCTACGGATCATAGGACTAGTACAAAACACATGCGACGACTACGGGTGTCTCCACGCCCGGGGTCCTCACAGCGGCAAAGGGTTAAGGAGGCAAGGAGAGGAGCTAGGCCAGGGGAGGTACAGCCCGACGTCGACATTGAGACGGGGAGGAAGAAAATCGGGGGCGGTGGCACCGCGGTGCCGCCGACACACAGAGGAGGGAAACAGGGGAGGGGAGGAAGAGAGAAGAGGGAGGCCGGCTGGGCCAAACGGGCTGAGAGGAAGAAAGGCCAGGGGAAAAGGAGGCCGGGAAAGGAATGGGCCGAGGCCAAGGGGATTTTCAAAATTATTGCGAATTTCAGAGAATTTTGAATTTTCAAACAAATTTTGAAAAGCTATCTTGAAATTAAGCTTGGGGTTTGAAAATTACACAAGCACAAGAACACATCCCAAAAATGGGATGTTACAGATTCCATCGTTCCAAGATATTGCACACTATTCCATCCATTCCTTATAGACTGAACATGTCCACCTTCTCTTTCCAAAGATACTGATGCGCTACCTTCCTACCTTAGGTAGAATTCTACATTTTAGACTAATCAAGATAGGCTGGTAGTTCAGAACTACAGATATTACAAGTAGAAATTGGTTTCAGTTTTCCATGAACGATTCTGCCACCAATGGATAGGCTTTAAATAATATAGTATACAAAAGAGATAATGTGAATATACCGCTTAACAGTAATAAAATCATTAGAAAGTTTAAATTCAATAATGTAAAAGGAGCACAAATTTCTTACCTAGCTTAGCAAGTCGATTAACCAAACCAGGAATTGGCTTTCCTGTCAATCTGATGCTAAGATCATCCATAAAGTGGTTACAGTTCTTGGAAATGAGGTGGTAAGTATCCCCATGATATTCTGAGGCCATTCTCTGAATATTTAGGGTAATCTGTACAGGAATACATACAGAAAAAAAAAAGTTAATCAGTTGATGCCGCAACAGTCAGTAATACTCTGCAGTCTGCACTATTCATTCTAATAGATTGACAGTACTACCTCGAATCAAATTTACAAGTCATTCTAGCTTAAGATACAAAGAACAAGTTGTCAGAGTCCCAAACTTTTACACATTTGCTGTTATTAATTAGCCTTGGAAACATATCCAAGCACTGGAAACAGGTGGGTTGGTGAAGGGAGGTCATTTAGACCTATCATGGACTATTAGCACTTCATAAAGGCATTTAGGGGAAAACCGGCCAAGACCCAAGAGTTTAAATGCCCAAACTTGTTCAAACGAAATGTAAACTGGACTAGAAGTAATAATCAATAAGACAATAACAAGGGTAATAGAACAGTTCATGCCCGTTTGGTACGCTGGAATTTCACAAGAATTCCGCATGACACATTTCAGTTCCCACAGGAATCGGGAAAAATTCCCAGTGTGTCAAACAGGGCCTTAAAACATATTTAGTAACTCAATGGAAGCCCTTTACAAACTCAGACCAAACAAAACAGAAAAAAAATTGAAACAACAATGAGATTCATCCCAGAACAGAATTCCATTGAAGAAATTCATGATATTTAAAAGAAAAGAACTAGGATAATTAAACAATATACATAAGTGACAGTTCCGCAATAAGTATATTCACGGGTCACTTAGTAGTTAGTACTTTTTTAGCTATTTCTTTGTTACTCTACAGTTGCAAGAGAAAGACAACAGTTCAACATAGGCAAAGATTAAATTACTAATGCACTTTATGAGAGAAAATGCACCAGTAGGCCATATAATTCTAAAAGAGGAATACACATGTCAAACCAGTCTTAGGTCTAAAAGACTACACTAAGGTGTGTCAACCAACAGTGTTATTACGTCGTCGACTAGTCGTCAAGTCGACTGGAGCCAACAACTCGACTAGTTGAGCAAGTCAAGCGACTTATTGTCTAGTCAACTTGGATCCACTAGTCATCAACCTAGAGAGACAAGTCAAGCGACTTGTGGGCTTGCACATGAGAGGGTGTGCGACTTGGTGCGCTTATTCTGTGACTTGGCATGTGATTTGGGGGTGGCCAAGAGTCAGGTTGAAAACTGAAGAGAATAACGGGTCTTGGCACCCAAACCCTAGCAACTAGCAAGCAACCACTGCTGGTTCTTGCCTCCGCCCTGTTGGTTCCCTCCCTTCCGGTCGTCTCGCACCACCCGTCGCCTTCACCCTTGGCTCCAGCCACCGTCGGCAAGCATCGCCTTGGCCTCTAGATTCGTCTCCCTCCTTCATCCTTTCCGCTCAGAGCCTTTTTCTCCTAAGCTCCCTTCTCTCTACTTCGCTGCCCTATTTTACTGAATGCTGATCTGCTCTGTTTTGCTCTAATGCTCACAACTTCTTGTAGATCTAGTAGCAGTGGCCAGAAAGTAGTAATCTACTAAATACTAATGTAGTACTACTAGACTAGTAGTAGCAGCAAGTACTAGTAGTAGTATAGTAGCAACAAGTAGTAGTAGCAGAGTATTAGTGGTAGTATGTAACATCCCAAAAAGAGACCTTTTGTATTTGTGAAAATTTAAAAATCTTTTATTTGTGGTGTTTAAAAAAAATCTAGCGGTTATTCGAATTTCTTGTTTTGGGTCCCTTGCTAAAAGTCCAAATGAATAAAATGTAAATCTGGATCAGGAACCAAAACTAAAAATCAAATTAAGGAGTTTCAAATTTCCTTTGCAAGCCCTAAAGTCTGGAAAGAAGATATATCAATTAAATTTAAATTGATTATCATTGGAAAGTTGAGATCAAGAATGGGAAATTTAAATAAAAAATTAATAGTAGAAAATTTTCCCCATCTAATTAAATTAGCCCTTTATCAAATTCTGAAAAACAAAGAGATAATCATCTTCTTGGGCATCAGCCCAGCTTGCTTCTCCCCAGCCCATTTCTTTCCCAGGCCGCCCGGGCTTTCTTTCTCCTCCTGGTGGCCCGAACACCTCACTGCTCCTCCCCTTGTCTCCTTCCTCCGTCCACCTGCTGTTTCCACCCGACCGCGCGGCCCCGCTGCTCCTGAGCGCACGCCATCGCCTCCTGCGCCCGCACTGCCGCCCCGCGTCGCGCCAAGAACCCGCGCATTCCCTAGGAGCTGACCCCGTCGCATCCCGCATTTCCCGCAGGCCGTGTCGCCTGCTGCCTGCGCCAGCGCCCTGCTCCCGTCGACCTCAGTCACCTCCCGCCGTCTCGTCGCTCTGTACTCCGGTCTCCAACAGCAGCTCAACCACGACACGCCCCGTGCCTCCCCTTCAGTCTTAAGTCGCAGCCCCGGCCTCCCATTGCACCGCACTTCCTCCCCTAACTCCTCTTGCTGTGCTAGCACCAGCCGCCGCGCCTCCACACCGTCCCGCCGCTCCGGTGGCGCCCCCGCCGGTCCGACCGAATCACGGCGCGCCTCGAGCAGCCTCCTCCCTCCTCCCTCGAAGAATCGGAATCCGGTACCCCGAGCTCGCCGTAGCAGCGACCTTCCTCGCCGCCAGCAAAAACCGCCATTCCCGCCACCGTCGCTCCCTCGGTCGGTCCCGGGCCGATTCATCGTGGTGGGAGCAACTCCTCGGCACCGTGAAGCTCCCCCAACCGCCGCCCAGACCTCTCGCCGCCCGAGCAACTCCCTCCACGGTGGCCTCCCCGTACCGCCGCCCGCGCACGTCGCCGGTGCGCCTCGTCGTCTCTCCGGCCCCGCTATCCACTCAGGTGAGCTTCTTCTACCCCACTAATGCTCTTGCACGCCCCACTTCCTTCCCTCTCCCCTCCGGCCGCCGGCGCTCCTTTTCTCCCTCACCGCCGGCCGCCTAGAGCCGCCGTCGGCCCGCCGCAGCGCCTGCTGGCCGGAGCCGCCACCCCCTGGGGCTTCCCCTCTATGGGGTTCTATTTTCCTGGTCTCCGTCGCCTCCCCGGCCGCTCCCCGCCGGCGACGCCGCCCAGTCTATGCGCCACCGAGCCTCCTCTGTTTTAACCCCTCCAGCTCCACCTCTTGTTGCGTTTAGTGCGCCGTTTCATCAGTCCAGGGCCTACGCCCACTTGGCTAGGCGAGCGCGCGTTAAGACTCGGCCGCAGGTCGTGAGTTCGATTCCCTGCTGCGCATTTTCTTTCCCTCCTTTTCTTTTTGTTCTCTGTCCTTTTGATCCATCTCAAATACTAAAACTGAGGAGAAATTTGAAAATAATCCCTGAAAACTAATAAATTTATTTAAGATTTAATATTGGGTTAACTATCATATATGAGTAATTAAGGTGGCTTGTATGTTGTTAAAATCTAATTGTTAATCAAGGGGCTCTTGCAATTAAAACCTATTAAGTTTATGACAACAAAGAGTAATGAAATAATATCTTAATCCTTCTTTAAAACTAAAACAAGATATGCATGACCTACTTTCAAATGGCAAGTAATTACCTTGGACTCAATGAATATAAATATTAAAGTTTGATATGTGGAACTAATTGAAGGAGTTTACAAATGAGTAATGCCGAAAACCTAACCCTAATTCCTTGCTAACCGAATTAGCAAGATAATTACTCTAGACTTAACTGATATAAGGAATTAAAAATGCATATCATCATAAACTAGGACCTCAAGCTTTATAAAGATAACATCAATACTCCCAAATTCTAAATAGTATGTCATGTCTTTATCTCCAGATATAAATCTCTTCAAGCAACATCGAGTTTTGGTGTCTTGCAATCGGTTATGTCTAGCCATACTCCGCCGATCCTTCTTTTATATCTTTCCCAATGAAGTTACTCAGTCACTTCGCTTCCATCCAAAAATTCATTCGACTCCGCCTCTATCCTACAACTCGCTACACACCCTTAATCATAAGCAAGTTATAATTAAACTCAATTAAACTTATTTGGACTTTTGCTGGATTTGTTAAATTTGTTAGTCGTTAGTCGTGCAATTAGTCATTGGAGCCACGAAGAGACGACAAGTTCGAGCAGGATCGAGACTTGGAAGGAGACGAAGATCAGTAATCCAAATAATCAAGTGAGAAGGCTTTGAATGAAATCGAGGCCATGGTAATTCGAGCAAGGCAAGTCATCACTTTGATCATGTTGATCCTACATTTTATGCAAAATTATGTTTCTTTAAATTATCAAATTGCATGCTTACTTTACTATGCAAATGTATGTTAAAGCTTAAGGTAGTTACCTGCCTATTTGATGTTTTAAATACTACTATGTCTTTCCTTGACACTTGAATCACCTGACCATTGTCATCCTAGATGTTAATAATAACTTTACTAGCTTTAAATCATATTAATGCCGTGCTAGTCTTGTCAAGTCCAGGGCACTAGTGGCCCTGATCATCAATCTTTAAATATGAAAACTGGTTTTGGGACAGTCACAGGATGTACGTGGCTGATTATTTGTGATAACTTAAGTTATGCTTCTCAAAACTCTAAAAATCTGCTATACCAGTCTGGGCGGATGGTAAGAGTGGTGGGTGTGGATGTAACATAAGGTGTGGATGTAACACAAGGATTGTGGTTTGTGGAATGGACCACCCGGACAAATTAAGGATTTAATCCTGTGATGACCCCTCCGTGTACAACAGTACAACCACAAGCTGGCATACTGTAGGCTTGGCTGAATAATTTACTAGACTCTCTAGCCATTTCGCGGAGAAAGTGTGTAGGTGGGTAATGAAAGCCCCACTTGGAACGGGACACCGGATGTAGGTGACGTTGCCTAGGATAGCGTATGTGGAGAGTGGAGTCCGACTGCGCTAACCTATGGTGGACATCCCGCACAACCTATGGAAGTAACCCCATAGGAGTGATACGCTAGAGTGCGAGGTATTGTAAAGGCCTCGTGATATTCCCTCGATCTGCATGTCCAAGGAATCATGTAGAACCATCGAGACGATTATCTCTTGTGGGTAAAAATGTCCAGTCTCTGCAGAGTACTTAGACAAACTATTCGAATAGCCGTGCCCACGGTCAAGGGCGAACATGAAAATCTTCTTTGAGTTAGTTCTATTTCAAAACTTTTGAGGGTGGGAAGAAAACTGTTAGGCGGATGTAACTTGACTTTGGAAATTTTCCTGGAGTGACGTACTCCAGTGTTGACAATAAAATGGAAGTAACCTATTGATCAAAATTTAGCATAGGTGGATGGAACCTACACCGCTATAATTACTACACAATATCAAACTCCATAAAGCATGTTTGTAAAATGCTAAGTCATAGGAATTTTAATTATGATTATTGCAAATGTCGCTTTTAGCAAATAAATGAACCTCAAGCCTCACTTGACAGCCTTGCATCTGATATTATTTGCATTCTGTGTGGTGGCTTGCTGAGTACCGTTGTACTCACTGTTGCTCAATTACCATCATTCAGTCAATAAGGAAAAGAAGATCAAGCCCACAGTGTATTAAGGTGATCGAAAGAGTTGGAAGATGAAGAGGCCAAGAACTAGGTCGCGAACCCCAGTTGGCTGCCTGTGGGCAAGTCATGAGGGTCCCACCTGAGTGAAGTTTCCGCTGCTGCATTTTATTCTTTCGGCCTGATCGGCTCATGAGTAAGTTGTTATTATATTATCTACGCTTCCGCACAATATGATTTGATATATAGCAATGTAACTGTGAGTATTATCTACTGATCCAGGGAATAGTGCGGTGGAATCACAGGGGATTCCGGATGTCCAAATCCGGGGTCTTACATAGTAGTAGTAGTAGTAATAGATGTGGTGGTAGTAGAAGATGAGGTAACATGCGCTAAATTTATTCAAGTCTTGTTTATTTCAGTTCAATTTGCTGTTGTCCAAGGGTGGATTGCTTGCAAGTTGACAAGTAGTCGACCAACTAGTCGACTAGTTGGCAAGTCGGTCCCTTGGCGACTCGACTCGGCTTACCCACTTAATAAACTTGTCAACCAGAAAGTTTAAGTTCAACAGAAATGATGAATACAAGACATTGTTCAAGAGAAATGATGAATAGAAAGCATTAAGAACATAAAAGAAAGATGGGGGCAAAGTTTGTCAAGATGCGACATATGCAACTTATGGCTCCTTCTAAGGTTTCCATTTAATTTATCATAATTCAAAAAAAGACAATTTCAAATGACTGCAATAAATTATAAACCTATCTATTGACAACCCAGAAGAGGTCCCAGCATGCAGCCACCACACACATTTTCTTTAATGTGATGAGTCTAAACTCAAAAGATCGATCATACCGCAAAATCATAACAAATGTGCCAGTGTGCCACAAATATTTCCTTTAATGTGATGAGTCTAAACTCTAAAAAGATCAATCATACTGCAAAATCATAACAAATGTGCCAGTGTGCCACAAATATTTCCTTCAATGTGATGAGTCTAAACTCTAAAAAGATCAATCATACTACAAAATCATAACAAATGTGACAGTGCGCCACAAATATTTTCTTTAACATGATAAGTCTAAACTCTAAAAAGATCAATCATAACAAATGTGGTTTAACCGTATAATTTGGTACCAAAAACAAACCTGTTAAAAAAGTAGGTGATAAAAGTGCTAATAACGAATCCTCCCCAATTGAATTAAAAGAACAGCTCCTTCAGAAAAAGAAAGTCGAAAAGATGTATGATGTCATCTTCAAAGCAACAATTGCAATGTCCCATCCCAAATCCCAATCTTGCAGCAACGATCCTAGTTTCTAGCTTGGCCATTACAAAACAGAGTACACAAATCAGGACTTGCGAATGACAAACGAGATTGCCCATAGAAATTCCGCGATGCAAAACTGTTTGGGTCGGTTCTTCCACCATGTCATATAGCTTACCACCCCATACAAATCACAACACGGCCGAACGTTTCACCATTGTCAGTTCGCATAACGAATGCCTAAAATGAAGCCAAGATCTGGCAGATACACCCTCAAGAACCAACCACACCTAAAAAGAACTCGCCTTTTTCTACAAAGCTAAAACACGAATTCTAAGAGATACCGTATCTAACTACCAAATCAAGGAAACGGCACGATGGGTCGGATCCCAATCAAACCCCCCTATTCCCAAATTTCTTAGAATCTACCGAACCCGATCGAGCTGGCCTCGCTCACCTTCGACGGCGGAGTGGAAGATGCCGAGCCCGCACCAGTGGAGGTAGTTGTTGAGCAGCTTGAGGTCGTACACATTGAGCACGACGTGGTACTCCCCCTCCGCCGCTGCGGCGCCTTCGGAGACCGCCCCGCCCATCGCCTGCCTCCCCCTCCGCGAGGAAATCCCGAGCAAGCTCGCGGGGGGCGCCACCGGCGAGGCCCTAGGTCCGCTAGGGTTTTGACCTGGAGAAGGGGAGTGTCGGACCCGGGATTTACCAACCTGAAATCCTATTTCACTACACGTACATTGCTATATCATTTTATACACAACAAATATTGTTTTATTACAATATCAGAGTTCAAATAGATCACATCGGGTCGAGTTTATAATAGAACTATAAGACCAAATATTTATATTACATAAAGTTTGGAGGCGGAATCGTAGACAAATGTGGTAGGCACAACGTACCACTGGCAAGCGACTGAGACAACTTAGGTGCCACCGATATTAGCTAGAGACCTGACTAATACTAGTAGTGTGCCCGTGCTAACGCTACGGTAAAATACAAAACAAGATAAAATTTGTAAAAAAATAAAACCACCCACAAGTTAGCCTAGTCGGCTAGACTGAGGTGAGAGACAAGAGTACAAGACTAATTTCCATCATCTTCTTCGCCTTCATCGTCCTGGTCCTCATAGTAGGCATAGTGGTCTTGATTTACGGACTCTGAATAGGGGGATAAGAGCGAGGGTGAGTACAATCAACCGTACTTCGCGAGCCAACACACAAAATACATATAATTATATGTGCAAAGCTAAACAATAATGGCTCGGATTCTTTTATTTGCTTAAAGCAACATTTGCAATAACCATAATTAAAATTCCTATGACTTAGCGTTTTACAAACATGCTTTAAAGAGTTTGAAATTGTGTAGTATTTATAGCGATGTAGGTTCCATCCACCTATTACATAGTTCCATCCACCTATGCTAGATTTTGATCATTAGGTTACTTCCACCTTATTAACAACACTGGAGTATGTCTCTCCAGAAAAATTTTCAAAGTCAAGTTTACTTCCGCCTAACAGATTTCTTCCCAACCACAAAGGTTTTGAAATAGAACTAACTTGAGTAAGATCCCATGTTCACCCTTAACCGCGAGCACGGCTATTCGAATAGTTTTAACTCTGCAGAGATGTACATCTTTACTCACAAGAGACAATTAACTCGACGGGCCTACGCGATTCTTTAGTCACGTAGATCGAGAGATCATCACGAGGCATTTATAATACCTCACCTCAATGCTATTTCACACTTATGGATAACCACCACATGTAGCCTCCATACGTTAGTGCGGGAGGTCATACCCTAACATCATAGTAGAGCAGGACCACAGCTTTTCCCCACTAATAGAGAAAACGGGTACACATCACCTTCTCACGGTGTCCCATTCATGCCGGACTTTTCGGTCCGCACATGCACAGCTTCACTCCCCTACTTGCGAAATGACCCTGAGGCGTAGTAAATTATTCAGCCAAGCCTACACTTTGCCAGCTTGTGGTAGTACTGTTTTACACAGGGAGATCATCACAGGATTAAGTACTTCATTTGTCCAAGTGGTGCATACACAAACCACATATTATCGTGCTCCATCCGCACCAACCACCTTTACCATCCATCCAAATAGGCATAGCAAATTTTTAGCGTTTTCAGAAGCATAAAATAAGTTATCGCAAATTACCAGTCACTTACATCCCATGACTGTCCCAAAACCAGCTTTCATATTTAGAGATTGATGATCAGGACGAGCTAGTGCCTTATATTCTAGACAAGACCTTTGCATGGTATTTAATTTGACTTATAGCTATCAAGATTAATAGTATTACATAGGGTGACAAGGTTCATGGATATTTAAGTGTCAAGAATGGGGTATTATGTTACTAGATCGACAAGCAGGTGCTTAACTACCTTATGAGTAACATACGTTTGCATATAAAGTAAAGCATGCAGTTTTGATAATTTAAACAAACATAATTTCACATGAAATATAGGCTCAAATGATCAAAATATTGTCTCATCTGGATCAAAAGCTTGGGGGTCTTGCGCTACTTCAATCGGGGACTCGTTCACACCTTTGAGCTCTACTCGGGAAAACGTACCGGAAAAATAAATGCAGACGAGCGAAAACAAATAAATACCAAATAAAATTCAACTGAACTCAAAATTAGACAACACCAGTACCAATTGGTAGATCTTGATTTTTGAAAAATTTATAAACAAATTTCGTTAAATTTGGAGCTATGACGAGAGAGAACAAGCTCCTCAAAGATTTATTCTCAAGAAAAATCCCCAAAAACAAAAGAGGAGAGAGGGATGTCCCTCTGACATGTAGGGCCTAGAATTTTTTTAAATAGTTTTTGTTTACGTTACTGGTCTACAGTGACTGACGTGTGGGCCCACTGTCATTTTCTACTAATGGCCAATTAAGACAATCATTAGCTGGGCTAATCATAGGTGCTAAGTAAATCTGCAGCTACAATTCCCTGCCGTGAGGAAGGTGGAGCCGGCTGGCGGCAAGGGAGGCCACAGCGGTGCGATAGCATTAGCAAAATGGGCTCCATGGCCTTGCGTGCACCCTTGGGAGAAGAGGAGCAGCCTGATTTGGCCTGACGGCAGCCGGTAGCGAGCACGACGGTGGTCGGAACAGGGGATGGTGCTAATCGGCAGAGCAAGGCATTAGGAACCAATTATCTGGCATGGGAGCATCTACTGGTGATTTTGAACTCACCCGAGACTTTGGCGGTGGTCAAGGTGAAGCCGAATGAGTTAGCGACGGAGAACCTATGCGGCGGCGAGGTGGCTTCGGCGCAAGCTCGCTGGGGAGGTAGGAGAAGCCAGGGATGGGTCGGGTCAACCTCAGGGGGTCTGGGAGAAGCTTCGGCCTCTAGGAATTGGGGCGGGGCTAAATGGTTTGCTGGGGCGGATGGACACCGGAGGTGGGGAAGATCACGGCTGCCAGTGGGCTACAGGGTGAGAGAGAGCAATTAGACGAGGGAGGAGGTGGAGAGAGTAATGGTGAACTCAGGGGGAAGCTCAGGAGGTCCCGACATCCACTAAGGGGAGCTAGCGACGAAGATTGCCGGTGGAGGAGCTTGCGGCAGAGGAGGCGTGAGCTCAAGAAGGTGGGGGAGGCGACAATGGGATTTGAGTGGGAGATGGTGGAGCAGGAGACAAGGCTCGGGCACCCTCTTATAGGCGGTCGGGGAAGAGGTTGGCGCCGAGGAGCCTCGGGTGGGGGTGCATCGGCCATGCGGGTGGCGTCAGCTCTGAGTAGCTACAGTTTAGGTGCGGTAGCCGAAGCTCTCCACAGTAGCGTGGAAAGACAGTGAGGACCACAAATTGTTGCGGCCCGGGGAAAGTCATCCCGGCAATGCATTCCTTGGCCTGATGGTCACAGGAGGGCGGAGCGGAAGGTGAGGCAGAGGGGACGGCTGCTGCCAGGGCTGGCGGGGGCCATGACGGCATAGGCATGGCAGGGCTGGACCACGGCGGTGCAACGGGGGGAGGGGAGAGCCGAGGCGAAGCCCAGTCTGGGCGGGGCTGCAGCCACGCAAGGGGTCAACATGAACAGGGGGTAGCACAGAAGACGATACAGGTAATGACGGGGCGGGCCGAGCAGGGAAGAGGGGCTGACGTGCGTGCAGGGTGCCAGACCACGGTCGAACTGTGCACGCACGAGGGAGGTGGACGCCAGGGAGCTATCACGGTAGCACTTAAAGACGATGCCATCACCGCTGAAGACGAGGCAGTCGCTGCGCTTCCCTGGGTTAGCGAGGGAATAGTGTCGGCTGAGGGGCGAGAAAGGAAGAGCGAGAAGGAGGAAACGGTTGGGAAGACAGGTTGGAGAACGAAAAGTTTTGCAAAACAATTTGAATTCCCAACCAACTTTTGAGTTGCAATCTGGCCATTAGGTTTAAATTATTTGAAATTGAAATTAGATTTTGAAATCTTTGCATTAGCACAAAAGCTTCCCAAAAATTGGATGTTACAGATCACACCTTCCTTAAATAGAATCTTGACCCCGAGATTCGAGCTACTGTGGGAATAGAAAGGGGAAGTCTAATCTAAGTTGGTCCTCACGCTCCCAGGTTGCTTCTTGCTCTGAGTGGTTGCTCCATTGGACTTTACAAAGACGGATGGTTTGGCATATTGTCTGCTTCTCCATGGTATCGAGGATCTTGATTGGATGTTCTAGGTAAGACATGTCTTTCTGGAGCTTGATGGTCTCGACTGGGGTTTGCTTTTCGGGAACTCTGAGACATTTCTTGAGCTAAGAAATGTGGAACACATTGTGCACATCTAACAGACTTGCGGGTTGCTTCAATCGGTAGGCAACTCCTCCACACTTGGCGATAATAGGGAATGGCCCTATGTATCTGGGTGCAAGCTTGCCTTTCATCTTGAACCTTTGAATTCCTCGGAGGGTGACACTTTGAGGTAAACATGATCTCCAACTTGGAAAGTTAATTCTCTATGGCGGTTGTCGGCATAGCTCTTTTGCCTAGACTAAGCAGACTGCAGGCGATCTCTGATCAATCAAACCTTCTTTTGTGCCTGCTTCAGAGTATCTGGCCCAAAAATATATCCTTCTCCTGCTTCTAACCAGTGTAGATGGGTTCTACACTTTCGGTCGTAAAGAGCCTCGAAAGGGGACATCTTGAGGCTTGATTGATAACTATTATTGTAAGAGAATTTTGCATAGGGTAAACATCTCTGCCAGTCTGCAGTGAACTCTAGAGCACAAGCTCGGAGCATGTCTTCCAGAATCTAGTTTATCTTTTAGTCTATCCATCTGTTTGGAGGGTGATATGCGGTGCTAAATATAAGGTGGGTTCAAGGGCATCGTGCAGATTATACCAAAAATGCGAGGTGAACTGGGAACCTTGATATGAGATTCTTTTCTTGGGCACACCATGTAGACATACAATACGGGTCATGTATAACACAGCTAGTTTATCTCCCTTGTAGGTGGCCTTCATAGAGATAAAATGGGCAACCTTGGTCAATCTATCAACTATCACCCATATGAAATCATATCCTGACTTGGTACGGGGTAAGCCAGTTATGAAATCCATTCCAACTTCCTCCCACTTCCATTGGGGAATTTGTAGGGGTTGAAGTAGTCCGGTAGGTCTCTGATGTTCAGCTTTGACCTGCTGGCATACATCGCAACAGGCCACATACTCAGCGATATCTTTCTTCATACGGGGCTACCAATATGAGGTCTTCATATCTTGGTACATCTTGGTGTTGCCTGGATGTAGGGTGTAAGCCGAGCTATGGGCTTCCTTGAGTATCAGGTCCTTGAGGTCCTTCTGATGTGGAACAAAGAGGCGTTTTCTGTACCATAGGACTCTTCGTTGATCTTCTACCATCTTGGGGCTTTTCCCTTAGATATAAGGTGCTTAAACCTCTGGACTCAGGGTGTTTTTTCTGAGCTGCCATAATTTGCTCCTTAAGAGTTGGGTGTACTTTCATGGCAGCTAGGGTACCATGTTCTACTAACCCCAGGTTAAGGGCTTCAAGTTCCTTGTAGAGTTCAAGTTGAAATTCTTGCACCATAAGGTTGTTGTAGTGGGGCTTACCACTTAAGGCATCGGCTAGTACATTAGCTTTCCCTGAGTGATAATGGACATCCAGATCGTAGTCCTTGATTAACTCTAGCCATCTTCTTTGTCTAAGGTTTAGATCAGTTTGGGTAAAGATGTACTTGAGACTCTTATGGTCTGTGTATATACCACAATGATTCCCAATCAAGTAATGCCACCAAATTTTTAGAGCGTGTACTACTGAGGCTAGCTCCAGGTCATAGGCTAGATGATTATCCCATGGGGACGGAGTTGTCTGGACGTATAAGCTATAATTTTTCCTCCTTGCATAAGCACACAACTCAGACCTTGGCGTGATGCATCACAATATAGTGGTCGATGGTCAGTACTCATATGCGGCAGTATCCCAGTCGTGCTCAAAGACTGGTAGTATTATCTGTGTGAGCAGTACTACCGAAGATGCTGGTCGACAAGCCATAGTCGATGAAGGCGTGGTCAAAGATGTGGTTAACAAGGCATGGTCAGTGAAGCGGTCGAATGCATCATGGTCGAAGGCATTATGGTCGAAGTAGTCGGGATCATGAGGCATGGTCAAGGTACCGTGGTCGACAAGACATAGTCATAGAAGGACTCGAGGAAGAACCCGAAGAAGGTCAGGTTTGTGTGTATCGTAGACTGGACTAGGTAGCAGTTATTTTGCACGTAACCGGTCATGTCCACTAAGCTGTATGAGGTGGCTAGTGGAACAAGTCGTTCGGGTAGTGCAAGTCGTGGAGATCTTGCGAGAAGACTCAGGCAGTTCATTAGCCTGTGTATAGGGATGGAAAAAATAGCTCGAGGCTCATGGCTCGGCTCGAGCTCATTACGAGCCAAGCCGGCTCGGCTCGAGCTCGTAAAATTTTGAGCTGAGTGGAGCCTCCTTCGCAGCTTGCAAAAAAATCGAGCTGAGCTCGAGCCGCTCGTGAGCCTATTTTGGCTCGTAGCTACAGTTCTATCACACTATTTTCAATGTGGTAGCCTGACCAATATTACTTTGTCACCTTAAAAGCATCTATTTGCATACGTGATTGTGCCAAACTGAAGCAGCATTTGCCCTCGCGAGGAGGGCAACATCTCGAAGTGCAGGTTGGGGCCATGACGAGAGATGGCCTCCTGGATGAAGGAGGCGAGGCGATCAATGGATTTGGGGCGCAGAAACACGAAGGCGTAGCAGGACAACTCCAGCGGGGGTGCCGATGGTAGGTACGCGTGGCCATGGTGGGGCGGGGGTGAGAGACAGCGGCTGTGACTCGACAAGGAGCGGAGAAGCGGTAAGCAGTTGCTTCATGGTGGACCAGCACACGGGGAGGGCGATGGCTTGGTGAACAGGGCTAGGAGGAAGTGTGAGGAGGGCAGCGGTGGTGGAGCTATATTTTCCTTTTTTAGGGACCATGAACATTGATCGGACTGGTCCGAACCACTCTAGCCGATTGGACGGTCGGAAACCTCTCTGGTCGATCGGACGATCGGAAACCACTCTGGCCGATCGGACGGTCTGAAGCTCTCTGACTGATTGGACTGGTCCAAAACCGCTCTGGCCGATCAGACGGTCCGAACATTTTCAAAGCATTTTTACAAAAAATAATTCCAGAAAATGCTCCTTTTCTTTTTCCTTTAGATTCAAACTTCTGGAAGCCCGTATTTCTTCATCCTAACTTTGTTTGGACCTGTTCAAATTTATAAATTCTTATAAAATCTTAAACTACCCATTTTTGGACTCTTTTTTATTTTTTAAGTTTATTTAAATTTATTTGAATTTTATTGGGCTCTTGACTGCTACTTGTTGAATAGCTTGGTGTGGCTCACGAGCCGAGTTGAGCTGGCTCGAGCCAGGAAACGAGCCAAGCCAAGCTGAGCTTTTAGCTTGTTTTCTAAATGAGTCGAGCCAAGCTGAGCCGCAGCTCCGAGTGAGCTCGACCGAGCCTAGCTTGAGCCGGCTCGGCTCATTTCCAACCCTACGTACATGTAATCTGTGAGCATAAATAGAAGAGAAAATAGAAAAGCTATGAGCGAATTGACGCGGCACAAATACTCTTGTGTATCTTGAGTTGATTAGAGGTGTTCTGTGAGTTTTGATCACCATATGAGTACGTTTTGTTCCATTTCTAGGCCAACAATTATCCTTGGAATAATTACATGAGGCGCCACAAGCAGTGTCAGGATAGACGTTGAGAAAGTGAAGCCCAACTACATGTCGCTCATCGAGAAGGTATTCGCGTATCTGTTTTGAGATCCAGTGAGATTAAGAGCGTGTCTTCAGCGCACTCTGAAGCCTGAACTGAACATCCTTAATTTGCCCTGTAAATAATCATATCGTTCTGATACGATCTTCTTGTATCATTTCTCGCAGTACTTCCCGGCCAAGTTGAGATGGTGAGAAGTGCACCGGGAGAAGAGAACACCAAAATTTTGTTCCGAGTTGTCGTGTACTGTAAGTATGATGGATGTTTCATACCCGAGTTAAGTGAGTGTACTAGTAGAAGCACCCATTTTGTCGGTGGAGAGCAGAATTCCTTGACAGGCATCAACCATGCTTGTCGAATAATAGTTGCCAGTGTTTTATTTGTTCACTTTTGCAAATGTGCTTTTGTTGTACGATTTGAGCATTATTTTTTTTGACAAAGTTTGAACATGAAAATACCTTTGAAACAAAAGGTGAAACCTGCAGAGAGGACAGGAACTTGGGTTGTGTGGAAAGTTTGCCTTATGCGTGGCGAAAAGAGATGAACTGAATCGCTATCTGGTTGGGTTTTTCTGGCCGTAGTGAGATGGCCCAAGCAATTTGATTTTTTGCTCTTGGCAGTTCAACACTTCTCTCTCTCTCTCCAAAAGAAAAAAATTAAGAGAGAGGTCTGGATGGCCTGTTAGGCCTCATACTTCGCAAACAGTAACCTTAAAAATGGGCTTCATTTGGGCCAACATTCTGCTCGGATGATTAAACGTCATCGCTCTCTTCTTTTTAATTTTTAATTTATGATTTCTATAAATAAATAAATGGAAATAAATATATGAGATAACTTTTTCGTCGTCTTTTCGAAACAACTATCGATACAATCTTTTTAAAATGGCATATCGGTTTATTAGTATTTAGTTCGTTGACACAAGGACTCATGCTAAGCCTAAAAACTAACCATCATGGCTGAAAAGAGCCCAACCCAGGGACAGAGCCACACCCTAGGCCTAGGCAGAGTAGACTTCAACCCAGGGTGTAGAAAAATATCTAGTGTATAGGCCGGGTAAATTTAGTCTAATCTAAGTAACATTTTCATAGTCTAGTCCAGATAGCTTAAATTATTCTATCACTAAGTTCAGAGTGTAATTAAATCCGGACTCTGCCAATGACCCAACCTGTACTTCCTATCTTCATCTCTCTGCCAATGACCCAACCTGAGACATGAGCTGCCTTCAACGTACAAACAGCAATTAGCTTCAGAGACACGTACAAAACGGCAACAGAATGAACACAAGTCCTTTCGGAGTTGGTACTTGTGGCGGTCACGGTTGGCCTCCCTGCCTCTCTCTTGCCTCTTTACTAATTTGGTGTCCTCTTCATAGCGGTAATGCAGGGCGCTGGACACACTCAAAAGCCGCATTGAACCAGGGGCGGATTCTGGGGTGTATGGGGGTGCAGATGCACCCTAAATTTTTAAAAAGAAAATAAATATATATAAGAGATATATTATATATACATATGCATATATGCGCACGTATATGTGTGTGTATATATAAAGTTTTATTTGCACTTCTTCTCTGATTTCAGCCCAAAAGCGTCTTTCTCGTGGATTTTGTATTTTAATTGTACTTTACAAAGTTATAATTTGTTACATTTAAACACTTATACTATATACTTTAAAATTTTAAATTCACAGTTTTACACCTCTATTACTAAAATCCTGGATCCGCCACTGCATTGATCTGTTTTCCTTCCTCCTAAACTTTCTATGGAAACAAAAGATACTAGGGGTGCTCAGTTTAACGATGGTTTATGACTTTTTCACTGTATTTGATTTATTTTTCTCTATAGCTAATAATGGCTTATTTGACATAATTAAATTTAAAAAAAATAAAAATAAAAAACATGTTAGTCCATTACGGACAATGTGAAGGAATACGAGAAAAAAGAAAAGAAAAAACCAAAAAAGATAAAAAACCAGAAAAAAAACAAAATTAAGAAATAAGCTGAGCGGGGCCGAGACCAAATTTAATAATACAGCGAGTCCTACCTACCAGATCCACTTGCATTTAGCAGGAATCATTGGATATCAAGGTTATTAAAATGTTATGCCAAAATCTACGCAGTTATACAAAATACAAATTTTTTTTGTAGTTTTGTGATAGCTACACGAAATTATGTGTCGTTTTCTCAGTTTACTCGAAATAATGAATTAAAACCGACATCTATGCCAGATCTTGAAAAAAAAGGGAGACAATCTAGACTTAGGGCAAACTACCAAATTGCGTAGTCAGGGTTCCAAAAACCAGCGAATACAGTCACCACCATGGTTTTGGTTCAGCCCGCTAGACCCTTCCTTTGATATCAACTTTTATTCCAATATACCTATAACTATAGTTCATATTTAACTTCAAATTTTTAGGAAATTTTAAAAAGTAAAAAAAACACAGTTTTTTTTTGGCGGTTTCGGGGCCGGTTCCAGTTCCTGAAAGTTTGAAACCCTCGCGTGATCCCATCGTCCGTCGTTCTCGCTCGCTGAACCGCGGGCGACGACCAAATCAAAGCTCGTTCCCGTACAGAAGGCAGAAGCTCATTTTTAGTGCAGTACCAGCGACGGCGATTCGTTTGGAAAAGGAGATAGCTACGTCCAAAGTACGGCGAGCGAGCGGCCTGATACGGCAGCAGAAAAAATGGTTGGCTAGCACCCAAACAAAAAGGACACTTTCCCTTGTGACGCAAACCAAAGCTGACGAGAGCCTAGTTGAAGTGTGAAACGCCTTTTCCCGATTGCTCGGTGCACTGCAGCCGATTTGGCGTTTGGCCGGACGCCACAGCGCTGCGGTGGGCGATGGCCGAACCACCGCATCCAGGCTCCAGCACGACCAACATATCTGCCGGATCTCAACCGGAAAAACCCTGTTCCTGGGTGGTGGTGACTGGTCAGGTGAGGTATGCTCCCACCAGGATATTCTATCCAAGATTCCATCTCTTCTTTCTCTTGGCTTCCTTTTTTTTAGGTACATGGAGGACACTTGCCAGACGCACAATCCACTCACTTCACACGAGTGCACGTTTCACTACATTTCTTAGGAATTTTTCAGAGGCTTTAGAGTGTCACACGGAGGATCGATACGTGCTTTTTCATATGAGATGACATATCAAAGTCGGTACGTATTTTTTTACTAAGCACATATGTTTGTATACTCTACTTAAATGAGACACATATATGAATTCTAGAGATGGAATGCAGATGGGTGGAAACAAACATCCACACTCCCACTACCAAGCCACTACCCCGTCCTTTTATCTTCATGCTTTGGACATATGGATGGCAGCGTCCACTCACTTTGTGGCCCTGAGCTCTATGGATTGCCTAGCCATGCTAAATCGGATTTTGATGGTTCAGCTAAATTAGATCTATCTGTATTAATTTCTAAAAATTATTTTTTATAATTTTTTAAACGAAGTATCTTTTTAAGACAGATTCTACTAGTATATTATAGTATACACTGCAGTGACTTTATTTATATCAGCCAAAATTGCACGTAAATATCTCTCTACAAACTTCTCTATAAGTTATTATATTTATAAACCAAAGTTAAAAACTAATATGAACGGACCTTTGTATCCCTTCCCCCAACCAAGGTTTTTTACATTTAAATTTAATTAATGCACTCTACGAATACGTAAAGTTTGGTAATCACAGCCGTGGTGGCCACGCACAAGAATTTTTGGATTGGCATTGTGTTACAAGATCATTTTTTGAGCTGGCGTGATTATTAGGACAACATGATCGAGAGCATAGGACCATGCATCGAAAATGATTGCAGAGACGATAAGGCTCGGGCCACTATTTTACACGGTTCTACCTAGTGTTGATCATGCCAGCGTGGGATCGAAATCGGCCCCCACAGAATTTACAATCGAACTATCGAAAGTCTTACCACGACGGACGCAACAGGCGTGTATCACGCGTTTGGGTCGGGCTAAAATAAGTGGGTTGGCTAACTTTTAACTAGCTATGGTAGTTTAATCTGAATTTTATGCTTGGCAACCCGCCTTGTTAGTTAAAATTATTGTTTGGTGATATTAGATGGTTTTGTAACTTTTTAGAATAAAAATAACGTAGAGGCCTCATACTCCATGTATGTATTTATCAATGCATTCATTAATAATATAGTTGATGGTAATGTATTCTAAATTTTATAACATTTACTAACTTCATGACAAAGTTCAATGATAAATAACTATTTGTCCGACAACATACTAAAATCAAGAAAGCTACTATTAGTGAATGATCTAGTATGAATCCAAAAACAAAAGATGGTTGGCTATTGAAACACACTGAATTAGATATTGAAACATATTGAAAAAAATTTCTAATTCAATTGTCTCATAAATTAAAACAGGACATTCTAATATTAAAGCCCTAACCCACAAATATTTTAAAGATTATAGAATTGAAACCCTAAAATATAAATCACAAAATTTAGTTCCTATTTTAGTCGGCTGATTGTTACTTCGTTAGCTAAGAATATCATTGAACTTTGAAGCAACAAGCCAGTCAGTCAGGATGAGATGACGAGTGGTATGTGGACGACCTCACATATTGTCGTAACCGTCGGCAATACTGCATACATTGATACATACACCGAGATTTACTCTATTTGCATGCGCGCGCAATGAGAAATCTAACCATGCTATCCGAGTCCAACGCACATAGGCGTAGGTGAGAAGTGGCCGGTGTGCTCCCAGACGACGACAACTCTGGCGTCGGGCCCATCACCGCTACAGACGAAAGGACCAACTTACCAAAAGTTTGCGTGTGTGGTGTGGGGAATAGGGAAAGGTAGGTAAGGCATCATCTGGACCTAGTATTGCCTACTTAATTGGCTTGGGGCTAGGACTAGCTTGGACACTTGGGCTTTGGGCTGGCGTTGGCTTAGGGCTGGATCGGCTAGTAGACCATGCTCGATCGGTTCAAGTAGGTCCTATTATTTTGTTATCGTTTTACTGTTTGTTTATATTTTGCGTCATGCTAACTTCAACTTACATTTTTTTGTAGTGTTTTGCCTTGTCAACGTCCTATGTGTTTTTCTTTTCTTTGCTCTCCCTATTTGTCAATGTGTTTAAGTTTTCTTTCTTTTAAATAGATGTAGTTCTTAACATGTAAGGGAACTAGTTTTATCATGTGGGAGCATACACTGTGTAAACTTGAACTCTAAGTAACAAAAATTAAAATCAGCACGGGGCCTATGCCCCCTCATTTGAGAGTGTGCATCCGCCCTGTTTTAGGGTTAGTAGTAGGAAAAACAAATTAAGGCCCTGTTTGGAATGCGGGAATTTTTCCCGATTCCTGCGGGAATTGAACTGTTTCCTGTAAAATTCCTGCAAAATTCCTGTGAAATTCCTCTGTTCCAAACAGGCCCTAAGAGGGTTAGTTATATTCGGTTAGCTAACTTGATCCTAGGTTAGAAGAGAATCTAAGGGTGTTTGGTGGGTTAAACTCCTAACCAACGTCTGGACCCAAACCAAGCAGGGACTTGGGGTTCATTCTTTTTTTTTTGGAGAGTACAACAAGAGCGAACACATGCGGCATTATACACACACTCACACACCCACGTGGTTATGTCCAATATATACGCTAAGACAAAGCGGAGACCTAAACCCTTATAGAGCGTGGGCACGCATTTTGACCACTGAACGCACTCACATGTGTTTGTACTCTGGGAGGCACTATTTATATGAACAGTACCCTAAAAAAACGCCCTGCGATTGAGCCCGGGCAGGTGTGCTACACGCTTTTGCTCAGTTCTCTTGGAGTTCCACTCTTGGTGCAAGGGTGAACAACCACGGGATCCAATATATGGTCTATTACTGAAGTCGTCACATATTAAGCATTGTTGCAATATTTTTTTTAAAATCTTGACCTTCTAGTATCTGTTTTTTTTTACAAAAATAGCATCTTTCCCAAGCTCGGAAGACGCGGCACCCCTTAAGCAAGCGGGGCTCTGCATGTGCCCATATGCATGTATGGTTAGTAGCCAAGCTCAGCTTCTTACTCGTGTTGCAGTAGATGCTTGCTGAAATTAATTGCCTTGGGTCTTTAATAGATTGTTTTGTACTCTAAAGGAGATATCTAACTGAATGTCTAACAAATTGAATAACAAATGACAAACTGACTAATCTACTGAACTAACTTCTGTGTGCCCTTGATTGTTGACCAAGTCACGGCCCTGCCGCCGCAACAGCTTGTCAACATGCCGAGCAGGGGTCGCTCGGCAACGCCTACAGAGCAGGGGTGACTCGACAACGCCTCGGTTTGCCCGTTTGCCATGCTGCGTCGTTGCCTCCTCCGCCAGCGCTACCAGTCACGTGGCTAGCCTCCTGTCGAGTAAGAGGGGTATGATAGGTGACACATATTTTCTGTCGCGTCTTCCAAGCTTAGAGAGAAACTATGTTTATAAAAATAGATGTTAAGGAATAAAAATTGAAAAAAAAAGTTACAATAATACTTGATAAATGACGACTTCCTATTACTACAACTTCAGCGAATCGATTGCACGTGTGCATGACCGTTGGATCGCGGATTCGGCTGCTCGGATTAAACCACCTACCAATAAAACAAAAAGGAACCGGCTCCCCTAATTCTCCACCGTGTGAATAGATCTAGGGGCCGACACGGCAAAGGTCCACTTGCTTTCGCACCTCCAACGAGATAGTATTTCGGTGTAGTGCTTCCTTCCCTAACGGGACACATCCTGCAGCTCTCCTGAGTCCTGACTCTCCATGCATGTTGGCGGCGGCCGGAATGAACAACCAACTCGCATGTTTGGAAGCGATGTGCTGGGTCCTCGAGCAAACTTATCAATTCCGTACCCGTACCGATCAATATGACCGATATATACTATTTCGCCACCTCGAAGAATACAAAGCAGCTCTACATTCTGTGATGTCTTCCATACCGATTAATACCGGTCAAATTTATTGAACTATATGCTATATTTAATTCTACTACTATAAATTTAGAGTAATATTATAATTGAAATTTGGTATAAACATAGTAAACATATCTATACTTATAAATATATATTATTATACTAAAGCCTAAAACAACACACCGATATAATCCAGTGTACCAAAAACGATATACCGGTATAATCCAATGTACCAAAATATATTATTCCAAAAGCCAGACTATTATGGCCACTAGAATGGTACGGACAAGTATATCCTGGAGACGATGATCATTAGTAGTGAGTAGTGGTTCTATACTTTCCACTCTATTAAAAATGGTATTAATTTTAAAGTATACGAAAAAGTAAGTAATCATTATTTACTATTCAGTTCTACTTAAAAAGTTATATAAATTACTTTCAAAAAGATATAGAAGCACATTTCTTAATAGTTTTAGAGGTGGAGTACTCGTGCAACTGCCTGAAAAAGTGGCGTTCCGAGTACGCAGAGCGAGCGTGTGAATGCATGTACGCACGAGAAGATGACCCACGCGAAAATGCCACTACGTCGCCGCATACGTCACCTCGCTGGATAAAAACGGTGACAGAGAGACTACGTGTATAAAGATGTTTTTCCTCGTGGCGTTTTCAATTTTAGGAAGGGAAAAACTATCGAACAGCAGTATATCTTCTTCCTCTCTTTCATGCTCTTCTCTCTTATGATTTTCATCTAAATATGACTATACAATATTATAATCAATAAACAAATTAGTCTCACAATTAAGTTTATCATTATCACCAAAACCAACTTAATAGAGTTTGAACTTATAACTGCGTAGAGAATTACCACCATGCAGCATACACATAGGAGCAAGACTTGTGAAGGAGCATCGACTTGTTATACGTGCATGACACTACTTTGTTGATAGTACATGCATGCTTGCGATCGCCTCTTACAAGGTTCATGATGTACTTCTCTCTCTCAAATGGACTTCGAACTTCTTTCTCACATCGTCCAAGGTCCGAGAGATGTGCGAATGAGCCTTAGCCATTTTCTGCTTCATGTACACCTGCATGACTTATGAGAGTTGTTTCCCTTCATTCAAGTACTTCTTCGCAATCATGGCTCTGTTAACGAAATAGGCGATTGTGCGGTTCCAACTCTTGTCCATGATTGTGGTCAGGGGTGGATCCAGCGGTGGGGCCGGGGGGGGGGGGGGGCTCGAGCCCCCCTACCGCTACCGAACCCTTGGAGCCCCCCCAATAAATTTTTAGCTATGGATGTATGGTGTAGGAGGGGCATAGTGGAGTTATGTTGCTGTATCGCTTTTGTTCAGCCCCTCCTAAAAATTTTCCTGGATCCGCCACTGATTGTGGTGATTGAGAGGGAGCACACGCTCTTCAGTACACCATTGTATACCTCTAACATGTTGGTTGTTATAATTTTGTAGCTTGCATCGTTCGTATCATGAAATAGTGACCATTTCTTCACGTTCGGGATATGCAAGTTGATAGTTGGGTGAACTCGCCCATTGCTACAGGTGCGGCCTGAGCTACGATCAGTTTCACTCCCTGTGACTCCCTCACATGCTTGTTACAAGTAATTTTATTACCAATCGTAAGTAATTTTACTGTCAGTCGTAAGTAATTTCACTACCAGTTAAAAGTAATTTTACTGTCAGTCATGAGTAATTTTACTGCTAATCATAAGTAATTTTACTGTCAAGTTACTCATTCTCGCTCAAAATAGTGCAATAATTCTAACATATGTAATTTTACTGCTATCTATAAGTAAATTTACTACACTACCACAGAAGAGTTACTATATTCTTCTAAGCAGATCTAACCTCTTGAAAAAATTAGAGGTGAATGATGTGCTATGCTGAGCTAAATCGTGCCTCCGCACGATACTGTGCGTGCTCAAGTGTCACCCTAAGCACTGCATGCCCGATTGAGCCAGACCAGTATAGCCATTTACTATTTGTACTATATCGTATCTAAGCCAAGCTAATGACACTATATCTCAGAACGATACGATTGACCCAATCTATTTAGAGAGATCTGAAACTAAGTGAGATCATAACTAATCCCATTAACAAATATCACTCCCTACAAATTGACATTTCCGCCCGCTGCACTTGCACAGTCAAACACCTCTCGCTCTCCCTCCCTCTATTTCTGTTCTTTCCCCGACAAGGGCACGCACGCGGCTGTGCTGCACCCCACAGACACTTCGCTTTCAAAATCAAAACCCCACCTCGACCGCGGCGCCCTCCCCTCCGGCGATGCTCACGCGTCGCTGCCGCCGTCCGGGCTCCCTCCTCCGCCTCCTAGCCCTCCTCCTCCTCGCGGCGGCCGTCGCATTCTCCCCCGCCGCGGCCGCGGCGGCGGGGGACGCGGGCGACGAGGACCGCACGGGCGAGGTGGCCGCCGCGGTAGCCCGCAAGGACGGTGCGGCCGTGGCCGCGGCTGAGGATGGCGGGGAGGTTGCCCCGGCCAATGGTACGGCCAAGGAGGGCAGCCTCGCCGACATGATCGATCGCGCGCTGGAGAAGGAGTTCCCCGAGTCCGAGGGGGAGCAGGGCGGCGGAGGTGCGTGGATCTGAGCCCCGGGGAACCCGCGATCCGCATGGGGCATCCCACGGCGCGGGATCTGGTTCCGATGCGGGGTCGGTGGTTCGGTGGGGGTGGCGTAGCGTGGCGTGTGTCGGTGGCCGCTCTGTCTAGATCTCGGCCTCGGTGACCGCGGTGTTGGGGGCTTAGGGGCGTTGCAAATCGAGCGTGTTTTTGGGGTTGGGATTGGACTGGCCTGTGCTAATCTCGGCTGCTCTGGTTTTGCAGAGACGGACCCCGGCAGCTTCAACAACACGGTTGCTGAGAAGCAGGTGATTTCATTCGCAACATTTCGTTTGTGTGTGGTCGTTCGTTTCCAGTAACTATTATGGATTCTGGTTAAATTTTGCATTATGATGCTTTTGGAATGGTGAATGTTTGGGTCTTGCCCACTTTAGGTTTGGGGGATTAACTCATTTTCTGTGTGCGTGCGTGTAGAATTTGTTAGTGGAAATAGCTAGGTTAGATACGGGCTGCATGCTTGGAAGATATTTCATATTATGGATGTTTAATTGGATGGAGTTGACATTTGAACAGAGGCTGTGGCAGTTTCTTACACTGTTACGTACCACCTGTGATCATGATGATGCTTCGCCAGCTTCCTTAGTGTATTGTAATTCCCAAGCATTTAATGATCCTTCCATATGTCACTATGTAGGCTTTGCGCCCTTTGACCCGGTATTCAGTCTTATGACTAAATGAAGTTTAAGTTGACCTTTTCCTACCGCTGACTACAGTATGTTGGATAGTGTTTATTGTAGTAGGTTAGATAACAATTAATATTTGTCTATATTGTACCTAACCTACTATGTATGTAAGTACATAACTCATTTGAATTAACCGCCTAGTGCTGTGTCCCTGCTGAAATTCAGCTAGGTGTTTGATCTTCTATACGGTTACACCCATTAGGTAAAGATGTTTCCACCCACCACCCCATTACCATATCATATTTCCCAATTCCAAGTAATGTATTTGCTACTTTCTCAAGTTGTTAGTTTACCGCCTTTTCATTTTGAAGCATATAAATACATTTGTCATATGGTTCAAGAATAATATGTAGCATCTATTTCATCAGACAATGAATTGTTATTGTTTTCAAAAGCATAATTATAAAAGTTGGTGCAAACATACCATATATCAGGATATCTGCATAGCTGCAGTGCACTTTTCACGTGTCTGCTAGTGAATATTGGTAGTTATACATCACAAATTTGCAAAGTGCTCATCTTGTTCTGTATTACACTTTCAGGGAGTCCTCGAAACTGTGGCTAGAAGAGTAACAAAGAAGAATGAGACCAAAGACAATAAGTATGTTCCTACTCTACATTTGAATTTTTGTTGTTTCTTTGTTAAGTCAAGTTAACCTGTTTGATTAATTCCATAATCTGTAGTAAACCTCCCAAATTTGTGATGTTCCACTCCCTAGGTCATTCCCATTTAAGGAAGTTTTCTTGGATCGGCCAGAGCAAGAGGATGTTCCCACGCTGATTGATCGGAAGGTATGGCACTGTAATTAATTACATAATTTCTTGTTAAGCTACTTCTTATGTACTATACATGTAGGAATTGTGTTTTGGGCAGCTGAAATTTTACTCTGTTTTACTCATGTGCTGTATTGACACAATTGCAACTCCAGGATAACGTTTTTATTATATCAAATCCGAAGTCAAAATACCCTGTGCTGCAGCTGGACCTTAGGTATGTTACCCAGTTATTGTAGATGATGAATGAAGATAAAGTATCTCCTTTATATCATAACTTGATTTGTTGTATGTGAACTACTGCAGGTTGATATCAGATCTCGTTGTTGTTATTGTATCTGCTACATGTGGTGGAATTGCCTTTGCTTGCCTTGGGCAACCAGTGAGTGCTCTACTACTTTTGTCTCCTCTCATATCTGCCACATTATTACATATGTAAGACATATGTCTGCTTTAAGATTATTAATGTGCCTAAAGCTACAACTCCAAAATACACTGCAGGTGATCACAGGTTATTTACTTGCAGGATCTATAATTGGCCCTGGAGGTTTTAGCTTTGTCAGTGAAATGGTGCAAGTAAGGCGCTTTCATCTTTTGTTGGTTGCTTTTATTTATGCTTAATCCACATAAATATCATTGTTAAATGAAATATGCGTGTGCTTTTGCTGAGTCATTTCACTGCTTCAGCAGAAAGCTATATCATGCTTGTTTTGGTCTATTTAATTAATTTTAAGCACATAAAAAAGAAATACATACTTTTGACTTGCTTCTGCAGTTATGTTTTCTCATACACTACCATGTTTTTTTAAGAACATTTCGTTTCTTTGCTATTAATCGTTAGTGATTGCTCTTATTAATATATTGGTTTGTAAATAAAGAAGTTTGTGGAAGTTGAAGAATATGTTTCGTCCTAAGCCTGGCATAGTATTTTGAAACTCTTTTGTGCCTTTGTGGTTAAAGACAGTCATAATGGGTAAAGTGGAAGTATGCGCTATGCGGTACTTGAAGTGTGCTTGTATATTGTGTGGAAATAGGTAATTGTATGAGTAGTGAAGTTCAAATAATTAACCAGTGTTCAAGGAATTGGAACTAGGCAGTCCTGGTCGCTTCAAGAAATCAGCGAGCTAGGCGGTCCTGGTCGGTCAAAGGCGGCCTAGGCGGGGCTCATCACGGCAGGTTTGGGAGGTGCTGAGTGGCGTAGTGGCCGTCGAGGTGGCGCTAGGCGCTGAGTTGAGCTTGAGCTCGCCGCAGGTCATTACGGCCTCCCCCATCGCCGAATTGAGCTCGCCTCTAGTCGATCTCGTCGCCGCACTGTCGAATCAAGCTCAGTCGTCCTCCTTGTCGGTCGATATCGCCTCCCCCACCACCAATCAACCCCGCCGCTAGTTAATCTGTGTTGTGGTACGAGTTGGTTGGGTATAGGTCCGAGGATCGAGGGTAGAGTACTCGCTCTTGAACGGCCAGCCATGTCAACATTAAACAAAAGACGTCGCCTGTGGCAAGGGCAATCGGGTAGGGCAGCAGCATCCTTCTCACTTTGGGATGCAATGGATGTGGGAGAGATGCGACGACGTCGCTGAACCCCACACGACAACCATTGCACTCCGCATCTTTGAAGGCATAGTGTTGGTAGGCTGCGTGGAGAAGACCGTTGGATAGAGACAACCTCTTTGGCGAAGGCACCAAACGTGCAGCCACAGACAGTGAAGCCTAGAGAGGAGTCGTCGTTGGTGAAGGTGGTAGCGGGACCAACGCCAATGACGACGATGGAGACGGTGATGGCAGCGCCACCATTGCAATGGCAGGCGTCGCCTCTTGCTGCTCCTTTATCTTGGGCATGGTCGCAACCGGTGGCGATGGCGACTTAGAAACCGCAGCAACATGCTATGTGTTCTCCATCTTGGCCATGAACTCTTTCATCAAGGTCATCAAGTTGGCGCAGATAAATTGGCATCAGAAGCCATGGTGGTTGGCTTGGTGGAGACTTGATGTGTGGGTGGAGATGGCGCGATGGTGGTGGCGAAATAGAGGTTAAAATGTTTAACAAAACTTAGCCATGTTTGCACCTCGAGTGCACACTTTAGCCGCCGGTACCATAGGGTGGCATTCCTCGTCAGGTGGTGCGATGCCAATCACTTCTTCTCTTCATTCATGGCCCACTGCTCTTTGAAGAATTGCTCAAAGTGATTCAACCAAGGCTGTCTTCCTTGCCGTCGAAGGTCGAAAGCCCTAGGTAGTGGAATCGTGAATCTCGGGCCTTCACAGGATTGAAACCCCTGTTGCTTGCCATTGATGGCAAAACAATAGTTGGACCTAATACCAAATGTTGTGATACAAGTTCAAGAATCGAGGGTAGGCTATGATGCACGGACACGGATACGTCGACACGACACGACACGGGAATTCGTCGTTTTCCCAAAAATACCGATACGCCGACACGGTTATATATATATATATATATAATTTTCTATGTTTCCACATGCTTATTATCTGAAATAATGTAAATTGTAAACTTGTAATTTGTAAAGTATATACTCGGAATATGTACCTCATGAATTGTTTTGTTAATCCTGACGACAATTATTGATGTGAATACCATTTCTAGAAATAAGAACTCCATTAACCTGGGAAAAAGTAACATGATCATATCGGCAAGACTACACGGGAGGAGATGCGGGAGCCGGCGACGCACGGGAGAATGTAGTCGGCGGCGAGGTGCGGGAGATGTAGTCAGCGGCGAGATGCGAGAGATGTCGTCGGCGGTGAGATGCGGGAGCCGGCGGGCAGAGGAGATACGAGTGAGGAGATGGAGGCGGCGGCGAGGTGCGGGAGCCGACGGGAGCAGGCGGCGGCGAGATGCGGGAGCCGGCGGCGGCGCGAGCGGCCGATGCGGAGAAGTGCAAGCGAGCGATGGGAATGATGTGCTTGGGAATCGGCGCTTATGGTTAGGGTTAGGGATGGGCCGGTTATGTCCAGGCCGTGTCCGACTCGTATATTTACTGTGTCCGACACGTGTCGAGAATTTTAATAATTAAAATTAATTCCAAAATCGATCGATACGTCGCCGACACGTGTCGGAGACGTGTCCGTGTTGTATCCGTGTCCGACACGTGTCGGACACGGATACGGCGGTTTTGACACGTGTCCGTGCTACAGAGAGGGTAGGATACTTGCCTTTGAATAGCCGGCCATGCCGCCATCAAGGATTTGAGGCTTACTTGAAAAAGAGGGAAAGAGACTAGGAACTCTGTTTATTCGTTGCTTAATGATAATATGAATTTACTGCTGATTTTAGTCATTCTACACGTACATTACCCTGATACGTGGGAAAATCGGCGTATCTGTATCAGATACCGTATCCGATACGCCAGATACATAATATATTTCAAGCACTTAATGACTTCGTTCCCTTCCAGGTTGAAACAGTGGCCCAATTTGGTGTGATATTTCTCCTGTTTGCTCTGGGACTTGAGTTTTCTACAGCAAAAGTATTCATTTTTGGAGTTCCTTTTTTTACATTTATTAGGTACTTGCACTCGTGGCAATATATAACATGTGGTGTATCTACATTGTTTCAGCTCCGAGTTGTTCGTGCGGTTGCTATTCTTGGAGGATTGCTCCAAATTATACTGTTCATGTTTCTGTGTGGTATTTCTGCGACGGTATGCTTGTGAAACAAATT
Source organism: Dendrocalamus latiflorus (assembly GCA_017311315.1). Taxonomy (NCBI): domain Eukaryota; kingdom Viridiplantae; phylum Streptophyta; class Magnoliopsida; order Poales; family Poaceae; genus Dendrocalamus; species Dendrocalamus latiflorus. The sequence continues at coordinate 10,472,508 of CM029660.1, read as the reverse complement.
TGAGGCTTGTTAGACCCCCCCTTTTTTTTCCTAGTACCATATATTGCTTTGACCTACTGATTCTGGCTTCAGAAGGCATGGCCAACAGTTCTATTCTGGTTTGCTTATTTTCAATATTTAATTGCAGCTATGTGGAGGCAAAACAAAGGAAGGTGTTTTCGTTGGTGTTCTTCTTTCTATGTCTTCGACAGCTGTGGTAATTTCTAAATATTTGAAGCTGCATCTCTCTTGATTCTATCGCTTCTCATCCAATTCAACAATTGACCCTATAATGGCTGGCGTATGAGAAATCAATAGTTTATTGTAGCCTGATAGCCCCGATGTGCCAATAAGTCCTTTGCCTGAGAACATGTTCTCACACCGGCGTTCATTTACACTCTGCATGCTGTTATGTTGAGTCAATTCCATATAGTTTGTGACTTGTGTGATTGATAAGGGAATCTTATTGTTAGTAGCTAGTACATCATTCTTTATTGCTCTGACTAGCCCCTTATTCCACTTCACCATGGAATGCTACTTTGTCTTTTGGTGTTGCACTACATATGCTCTCAATTGCATGAAATAAACTTGTTTTTGCTGGTTTCTGGTAAAACCATTACCTATACATGACAGATGGCAAAAGAGTTGTCGTTTTAGCGCATCCTAAATTGGTATATGATGTTTGACCCCTGTATTTAATATGTATTCTGAATGTTGCATCGCTTACTGTAAGCTTATGCTAATGCTGTATATCCATATTCTTTTGTTTAATGTTAATGATTTTTTTATATGCAGGTTTTAAAATTTCTGATGGAAAGAAATAGTATCAACGCCCTTCATGGCCAAGTTACGGTTGGCACACTCATATTGCAGGTATGCCAAACTTAGATTCATCTTCTGTATTTGTTTAGTTTAGGGGGGAGATAAATTTGTAAAGATGCATATTTTGCTTCCTGTTTTTTTAAGAATTGAATGATTAAAGCCCGGCTCAAGACTGATGATTTTTCATCCGAGCTATATCAGTTGCTTTGTATTGACATCCCTTCTTCTCAGGATTGTGCTGTTGGTCTTCTGTTTGCACTTCTTCCGATTTTGAGTGGCACCTCTGGCCTTCTTCATGGAGTTGCATCAATGACAAAGTCGTAAGTGCAGTATTTTTCCCTAAAAAACTTCTATTTACATTAATTATTTAATTTTATCAGAATTCGAATAATTTATCCACTAGAAGTATGGCTTCTACAGTAAATTCATGTTATTTCAATGTGTAAATGGTGGGTTTAATTGAAACAGCTGTGCCTACCTTGGCCTAGTGGCAAACTGGCAACAATAGCTTGACCTTTCTCATATCTTGTCAAATGACTTATCATTAGTTTCCTATCCTATATGTGTATTTGAATTCCCCCTATTTCCTGTAGAATTTTCCTAGGATATAATCAGGTATTGGGTTATATTCTTATGACAAAACTTTCAATATTCTTAGGCTTGTTGTACTGATAACATTCCTGGCAATTCTCTCTATCCTCTCCCGTACTGGTGTGCCTTGGTTTCTTAAGCTGATGATAAGTCTTTCATCTCAGGTGAGTATAATTGAGGGAAAACAGCACATGGGTGATTTCTTTGAGCTATTAATTTGAATCTGCTGTAGTAGAACATTCCATTGTCATAATACAAATGTTCTGAGTTGCTGCATTTCATGCAGACCAATGAACTGTACCAGTTGGCAGCGGTTGCATTCTGCTTGGTATTTGCTTGGGTGAGTTTTTGACTGCTTGCAGGTTATTATCTAGTGCAATATTGTGCAGTAACATACAAAAAGATAAGGCTTTATTTTAAATACTGCAGGTAAGAGTTTACATGTACTATCTTGCTGGACTCGACCTTTTAAACTATACTTTTCTAGATTGTTTATTGCATGGAATTTGGTGAATATGCAGCTCGTACCAACAACTGCGCCTCCATTATTTTCCTTAATTATTTTCCAAGTTTTACACTATTTTGCACAATTTTGCTCCTTCCATTTTCACAAACCCCTTGTTATTGGTTTACTCGCACTTCATCTTTTGGAGATAATTTACTCGCATTTATTATACCTTTGGCATTTTTATTCTTCTAGTTTGAAATCGTATCTTTGAGGAGTATATCAAAAATTTTGTTACTCATATGTGGCATTCCTTCTATGATGCAGTGCAGTGATAAGTTAGGCCTGAGTCTCGAGTTGGGTTCATTCGCAGCTGGAGTAATGATATCAACAACTGATCTTGCACAACATACTCTTGAACAAGTAATTCCTTGCTAATATCCTCTACGCTCTTTTTGTTTGGTGGGTTTTGCCAGTTTATTGAAAGTTCAAAGGACATCTACTAGTTGGTTTGATCTTTCTTTTACTGCTTTAGTCAAATTCATAGCTAGACTCTTGTAGCTAGTAATTCATTATATGTTCTCTTATTTCAGGTTTGTTCTTTCTGCAGATTGAACCTATTCGAAACTTCTTTGCTGCTCTTTTCCTTGCCAGCATTGGGATGCTAATTAATGTCCATTTTCTGTGGAACCATGTGGATATACTCCTTGCAGCAGTAATTTTGGTGATAACTATAAAGACGTTTATTGTTGCTATTGTCGTAAAAGGGTTTGGCTACAGCAACAAAACATCTCTTCTTGTAAGTCTTTGTGATGTCTGTTTGATTGTGCTTCCATCCGCTGTTGCTTATGAATTCACACTAACGTCGTGTTTTTTCTATAGGTTGGCATGTCTCTTGCACAAATAGGAGAGTTTGCTTTTGTTCTTCTTAGCCGTGCTTCAAGCATCCATCTGATTGAGGCTAGTTCTGCATAATTTGTTTCTTTCATGTGTTGCACTTTACTGCTTTATAGTCACATAGTTACACTTACTCCTCGGTTTAATTTCCACGACCAGCTTTCGTTTCCAGTAGTCAATAGTAAATGTCTTGCTCTGAGAATTGAAATGTCTTGTAACCACTTATGTGCCACTAAATTAAATATAGCTTAAGATGGCTAAGCGCCACATTTAAATTACATAAATCTTTTGATGCTATCGATATTTTAACTAATTTTGCTTCGCAGCATAGTTTGTTGGTACGATACTGGTCTCTTTGGATTCCCCCAACACTACTGCTTGTCAATTCAAATCTACGCGTACTCCATCTGATAGCTGCATTGCTTTTCTTCAGGGCAAGCTGTACCTGCTCCTTCTTGGAACCACTGCGCTCAGCTTGGTACCTACCGAATCTCTTCATTCCTTTGAAGCTATATTGTGTCATCTCTGTATATAGTAGAAGTAGATAGTAATATTGGAAGTGGTGGCCCAAATCAGAAATGATAAACCTATTGTTTAGTCATTTGATTCACCTCCCATCTCTACCTTTGATGACATCGTGTTGTCATGAAGTATGTATGATTAACTTACCCCCCTGGGTGTGCAATTCTGCAGGTAACAACACCCCTTCTATACAAAATGATCCCAGCAGTGGTCCACCTAGGTGTTCTTTTGAGATGGTTTTCTGTTGATAGCAATCAGGTGGAGGTACACGTTCATATCAACTGAGTTCATCTATCGATTGTTTTACTCTGGAAATGGTTGCCAATCAATTCATCTTTCCAATCAATTCATCGGTTCTTCCTTTTCAGTTGGGCCTAAAAAGTGATGGCCTCCGCATCGATAGCAGCAAGCGCATAAATTTGATAATCCAAGGCTCACATGCCTCATGACATATTTGGCACACTGCAAGCTACTTTCAGTATGGCATAAGTTATAAAGCTCTGTAAAGTGTTTCGCATGTACCGAAGAGTTTGTAGCACATATGCACGGACGGGAGGGCTTGGAGGCAAAAAGAAATCAGATCTCATTCAAGGTGTGCGAGATCGATCCTTCCCCGTTGTGACGACTGCGAGTGCAAGGGCAATAGAGTTTGCCGTCGTTGGTAGAGCAGTGTGTCTTGGACGATTGGCGCAGTGCGCCGCCCGTCAAGTGTGACCCTCCCAAACGAGGGTTTTCTGTAATATAAGAATGTATGCTGATTCATTGATTGGATTAGCGCGATAGGATTTAGGCTTGGTAGTTATGCCGTCGTATTCATTCGTCAAAATGTGTGTACGCCGACAACCATCTGATCACGAATTTTGTTGTGTAGTGAGTTTGCCATTGTCATTTCCCCCTGTACACTTCTGCGCCCTTCGAAACGCATCCAAGGGGTTATGCTTGCTGCCACATCTGGAGCCCCACGGTCGGAAAGAAAATTATTCTGGACTAGTAGTGTGTCCGTGCTAACGCTACGGTAAAATACAAAACAAGATAAAATTTGTAAAACATAAAACGAACAATCAGATTCATTAAGATTCACGTTTTATATATTGTATAACCAAATATACTGTATTTGAACAACTGTATGTTTCTAAAAAAACATTTGAATAATCGTTTTTAAGAGTAATAGCTTAAGATGAGAAACGAATTTATACCTGATGATAAAAAAGATCAACTGCAGGCAGTTCAAATTCACAATATTGGCATGCAAGCATCCTTTGTGGGCATTGTATGCCTTTATGAAGACCCCATAGCTCACGTTCTACAGTGCTTTTGCATAGTGCGCAAGAGTACGTTCCAGCAAGAGTATGTCAAAATATTAATCTAATGGAACCATTTCGCATACTGAAAATAGTTTCTACAAAACTCGTGCATAAAACCAATCTGCACCAATTAGCTCTCATCCTCACTCTCCAGTCTTAACTCTCACGTGCAGGTTTCGTCCATCAATGGAATCCATGGAATAGGGCAAGCCGTCGAACTTACTATTCGAACGTCTACTCGACAAGCAGTAGCAAGATTTGATTACAGATTACAGGCCAGACTAACAAAAGAGGAGTTGGAAAGCGCACCTCGTCGACGTACTCGTCCAGCTGGGAGTGGAGGATCGTCTGCGCGAACAGCACGACCGGCTCCGGGCGTCCCATCGCCGCTGATCGCTGATTCCTCGACTACGGATCGCCTGCGTTGGCATCGTGGTCCTGTCAGCGAAGCCCGGCTGGTAGGTCCCAGGCAGAGACACGGTGAACCGGGCGCCGAGAGGGAAATCCAACGACGCAAGAGCGGAGTGGGGAGGAGGAGGCGAGGGCGGAGCGAAGGAGCGGGGGAGGAGGCGGTGGCGGCACGGGGTGGGGAGGAGGAGGCGAGGGCGGAGCAGCGGAGGAGGGAGGGGAGGAGGCGAGGGCGGAGCGGCGAAGAACGGCGGAGCAGGGGGAGGAGGAGGCGAGAGCGGAGCGGCGGAGAACGGCGGAGCGGGCAGAGGAGGCGGCGGGGAGACGCGGAGAACGGGGGAGCGGGGGAGGAGGCGGCGGCGGTGCGGGGTGGCGAGGAGTAGGCGGAGCGGTGGATGAGGGAGGGGAGGAGGCGAGGGCGGTGGAGGGAGGGGAGGAGGCGGCGCGCAGAACGGGGGACGTGCGGAGAACGTGGGGGAGACGGGGGAGAAGGTGGGAGGAGAGGCAGCGCACGGTTTCGCGAGCACAGGGTGGAAGGGCATGGGGTGGGGTTCTAGGTTCAATGATGTGCATGATCCAGATGATTTTGGCCTTAGGATCTTCAATGAGTAAGAGAAGAAGACTTGAGAAGAGATCTAGGCCATTCATTTGTATGAAGTTGGATTACTTTGGTACACAAATCTGAGTGAACTTAGATTAGACATGACTGTGGGGTGGTTGAGGGGGGTGGATTTAGTAAAGAAAATTTTGGTGTATTATAGAGGGGTAGAGATACATGGTTTCACTCGTTTATGTTATATAGTGCTGAAATGGGGAGTTTTGTCACGTGTATGGATATTACAACGTTGGATGTCCTTTCAGTTTTCCTCATCTGTGTTTGTTGGCTAACACTGCTCTTCGGGCAGCTGCTGTCCTGCTGATACTTGTGTTCTGATTGAATTTCCGCGGTTGGGGTTAATTTGCACCTGCTAGTCTCACCTGTAACTTCCAATCAAACTTCGAAGATCATAGCTTTATTTTCACACCGGGATTAATAAAACCTTTGCGCACCCATTGAATATTGAAGATTTGAGTACAAATAATTTAGCGTTTTCTAGGCATCACTACTACTGAAAAATGAAAGCAGGGACGATCTTACTTGAGAGATCCGGGGGCGAAAGGAGAGAGGTCAACGAGTTGGAATTTCTAGGGGATTGCATCCAAGCAGAACATAACATGCGGATTCTAAAATGTACTATTTCAAAAATCGCAGAAAAAAAATAGTATGTATATTCCATATTTACCTACAAATTTTTTACATTGATGAGAGCAAAAAGCGAAAGATATAGGTGTATGTTCAAACATGAACTTGGTGAGGAACATCCACATGGTTGGATTTCCTCTGTTTCCTTGGCATACTGGTCCCTTTAGACATGCAGAATGAGCGTCGCTGTATGTCTTTACATTTGTATCAGATTTGGTAATTGAATGTCATCATAAGAACAATACTCACACCTGGCGCAACAATAGTACTAGTTGTTGCATCGATTCTAGACAACACAGTGGCAACGATAGACCATGAATCTTATCGTGGGCTCCCGTGGTTCACTCTTTTTATGCAACTCTCGCATCCAAGAAATGACGAGTTCTAAAGCCTCGCATCAATGTCAATCATTGGCCGAGCTGATTTAGGTGTCACAGCAGTAGTGAATTATTTCGCGTGTAATATCTTAATATTTTGAAAGTGCAAAAGAAAGTGTAAGAAAGTGCGATATAATATTCTTATGCTACAATTAGATATCCGCTGGACGGATTGGTTCTTACCAATAGTTGGCAAGTCTAAAATCAGGATTTAGTGTAGTCATGCCCATCCAATGATGCATAGGATTTCATCATACCCCGAGCTATAGAGGGTTGGAGACTACTATTACCTAGACTGAAGAAAAGGTTATGTCCGAACTTATCTGGGCTTTGTATTGATAAAAATATCATGTTCTTGTTGGGTTGATCTCGGCTAACCAACTCCGAGATTTAAGGGAGGCACGCCTCCACTCGCACGTCTTGATCGGAGACGGCAACCAACCCATTTGGTTTCGGTCCCGGTCACCCAGCGCCACATATAAAAACGAGGGTTTTCGGCAAAGACAGATACACGGTTGTCCTAAGCCTCTCAAACCCTAACAAGACCCGATCTCTCACGGGCGCTGCGGTGAACGAAGACCGATCCCTCCTCCGTCACGTACCCGGGGACCACAACTTCGCCGCCACCGCTTCACGCCGTCGGCCACCTCTACATCAACAGAACCGAGCACCGACCCCATGGCTTCATCGGCATTCGGGTACGCTAATCACGCTTCCGCTCTAAGTATTTTGGCTAGGTGTTCATGCTTGATCTAGGGTTAATGTTAATGTTTCATGATTAGACTTAGTTTATGTTCAACATTTGGTATCAGAGCCCCCCCAGCTCATCATGAACCCTAATTACCCTAACTGAATTTGGATTTAGTTTTATGTTTATGGCTCGGATTTTAGAAAATAGAAGGAGGTGAATCCAACTTTCGCAAGAACCCTAATGGAATCCCCAAAATCAGCCCACCCGAATCCCTAAAACCCGAATGAATATCAGATCGGCGGGGGACTTACGGGCGCCGTCGCTCGCCCCCCCTGCCGTCGACTGAAGAGGCGCCGCCCGCCGCCGCCGTCGCGCAGCTTCAGGCCGCCGTTGTGCGCGCCGCTTCGGGCACTGCTCGGGGGTCTCTGGAGCCGCCTCTCGGGCGCCGGCGCCGCCGCCTCACGGGCGCCGGGCGCACGCCGTCCCGCCCCGCTCCATGCGGGCGCCACCGCTTCGCAAGCACGCGCCGCCGCTAACGCCCCTCCCGCCGCTCGCCGCCTTGCGCCCGCGCGTGTGCGCCGCCGCCGCCCCTCCCGTGCGCTCCGTCTTTTCCGCGTGGAGGCCGACACTTTTGAGCGTAGGGTTAGGGTTCTCAAGGGTCTCATACCCGGGCCGACCGCGTTTCTGGCCTTCGGATCTTGATCCGACGGCGCGTGAGCACTATGGGGTTATGAGCCGCGCGCATGACCGTCAGATTTGGATCCGACGGCGCGCGAGGGAGATGTGGGCCGCGGGCGTGTTCTGGGCCGCGCGCGCTAGGCTGCACGCACACTTTTGGGCCGAGTGCGGGATTTTCAGGCCGTCCGCATTTTTTGGGCTGCGCACGTCTTCTGGGCCAGCCGCCCGTGAGGGGAGTTGTTAGGCTGGGCAATTTTTGTTTATGGGCCGCATTATTTTTTGTTATGCTTTATGTCTTTATGCACTGTTTTTAATTAATTTCAGTGGCCCAAATTATGATGTATCTTTACCATATTATTATGTATAATCTCTGATTAAAATTGAACCAACGGGATATTTTAATTTTGAGATTTTATGATTAATTTTGGCATTATGCATACATATGGTTATATTCTGACCAACGTTGTTTATAATCATATGTCTCCATATTATTATGTTTTGTCTCTAATTAAAATTGAACCAACGAGATATTTTAATTGGAGATTTTTATGTTTTTGGCATTATGTATGCATATGATTACATTCTGACCAACGTTGTTTGTAATCATGTGTCGCCATATAAAATTATTGAGTTCCTTTTCATTTTCTGCCCAACGGTGATATGAATTGGAACTGTATTTTGCATGTTATTAATCAGACCAACGTCGGGTTAATTACATGCAATATATATTTATGATATTTGTAAGTTTTGCCCAGTATTTTGAAATTTAGCACTTAATGCATCAAACGTTGCCGCCATAAAGAACGAATTCATGTTGTTCTTGATGTTTTGGACCTTGACTATACCTTAAGGGTAGCCGTTCCCATTCCTCTCACCGAAGGTGAGGAGAATTATGATGAGAAAAAGAAAAATTTATGAGGCTTATGCTGAAAATGGGAGCGGTCTAACCGCTTATCACTAATGATTATAAAGACCTTTATTTCAGTCGGGATTAGGGGAGCAATCCCCGATTCCGAAACTGCTAGGAGTACTTGGCTTCAATCGAGGAGAAATTTAAATGCTCCACTAAAAGTTTATGCCAGTATTTTGATTCAGAGGCTCTTAACAACTAAGTATGATGGGTCCAATAGCATAAGAGAGCATATCATGATGATGACTGATATGGCAAAAAAACTCAAGGGCATGGACATGGCAATATCTGATGGTTTCCTTGTCCATTTTATCATGACCTCTCTTCCTTCTGAGTACACAGCTTTTAAGATTAATTATAATACTCAGAAAGAAAAATGGAGCATGAGCGATTTGATCGCCATGTGTGTACAGGAGGTAGAGAAAATAAGAACAGAAAAGAAGGATTTTTTGCTCTTCATGTTGGTGGCTCTAACAAAAGGAAGTTCCAAGAGGACTTCAAATCTAAGAAAAAGCTGCAATTCTCCCCAATTCAGACAAGTCGAGCCCTAAAGTGCACAATGCACCTATGCCTGATGTTGCTCTCGCCGGAGCATCTAAAGGGGAGAATGTCTTTTCTGCAAGCAGCCAGAGCATTTCCAGAAAAATTATGTGTGATGCTAAGCGTAAACATAATGATGAGACTTCTTCGAAACTGTGGCACTGTCGTTTAGGCCACATTTCGAGGGGGAGAATGTAACGTCTCATTAAAGAAGAAATTCTCCACTACATTTCGAGGGGGAGAATGTAACTCAGACCACTGCATTGATTGCATTAAAAAAAATATGTTAAGCAAATAAAGAAGGGAGCTACTCGCAGCACAGGACTTTTAGAATTAATTCATACTGATTTTTCTGGTCCTTTTGCTGTGACATCAGTGGATAGTTTTGATACATTCATCATATTCACTGATGATTTCTCCCGTTATGGTTATATCTTTCCCAATTAAAATCGATCTGAATCACTTGAGAAATTTAAGGCTGAAGTTGAAAATCAGCACAACCTAAGAATTAAAGTGGTAAGATCGGATCGTGGGGGAGAATATTATGTAAGACATGCCTCTTATGGGCAAACTTCTGGCCTTTTCGCTAAGTTCCTTCAGGAAAATGGCATCGTTGCCCAGTATTCTATGCCGGGCGAAAGTTTACCAATTGGCTTGTGGATGGAAGCACTAAAAACAGCCGCACATATTCTTAATCGGGTTCCCAGTAAATCAGTGCCTAAAACACCTTATGAATTATGGACTGGGAGGAAACCGAGTATGAAATATTTACGAGTGTGGGGTTGTCGTGCTGAAGCTAAGTTATTTAATCCACACATTGGGGAATTAGACCCTAAGACAGTAAGTTGCCATTTTATTGGGTACCCTGAGAGATCTAAAGGGTATCGCTTTTATTGTCCTGATAGGATAACTAAGTTTGTTGAAACAAGGGACGCTGTGTTTTTGAAAATAATGAGGACTTGGAGCCCAGGAAAATATATCTTGAGGAGAAGCGGGTTTATGTTCCTTCACCGCTCATCCCAGAGACCTTTATTCCTGTGCCTAAGGCGGTTGCGTCTCCAGTAGATAATACTGTTGTTGCACCCACTGTTGAGGTTTCTGAAATTTATTGATGTTATACCTAATGAAGAGCCTCAGCAGTCTCCTGAAATAACTAATGAACCTCTTAGATGATCACAGCAGGAGAGAAGATCTGCCATCCCAAATGGTTATGTTGTCTATATGAATGAGGATATTAATGATATAGGGAAGGTAGATGATCCCACCTCTTATAAGGAGGCCATGATGAGTGAACATTCTTCTAAATGGCTTGAAGCCATGGAGGATAAACTAAAGTCTATGAGCACTAATGATGTATGAGACTTTGTAGAAAGTCCTGATGGAGTCAAAACAGTAGGCTGTAAATGGGTCTACAAAACTAAGCGTGACTCTAAGGGAAATGTCGAAAGGTTCAAAGCAAGGCTCGTAGCAAAAAATTTTCTCACAAAGAGAGGGGTTTGACTATAATGACACATTTTCTCCTGTCTCAACTAAAGATTCATTCAAAATTGTTATGGCACTTGTAGCTCATTATGATTTAGAGCTGCATCAGCTGGATGTTATGATGGAATTTCTTAATGGCAACTTGCAAAAGAATGTTTACATGGCTCAACCGGAAGGTTTTGTCGTGGAAGGCAAGGAACATATGGAATGTCGACTTAAGAAATTCATTTATGGCTTGAAATAAGCGTCAAGGCAGTGGTACCTCAAATTCGATAAGATCATAAAGAATTTTGGTTTTAAGGAAAATGAAGTTGATAACTGCATATATGTTAAGTTCAAGGGGAGTAAATCCACCATCTTAGTACTTTATGTGGATGATATCTTATTGGCCAACAGCGATAAGGATATGCTGTTTGAGACCAAGAAATTTCTTTCATCTAATTTTTGATATGAAGGATCTCGGTGATGCCTCTTATGTTCTTGGCATTGAAATTCACCGAGATAGGTCCAAAGGAACATTAAGTTTATCTCAGAAGGCATACGTTGACAGAGTACTGAAGAGAAACAATATGTATAAGTGCTCTGGCTCGCCTGCTCCTATTGTTAAGGGCAATAAGTTTGGGACATTTCAATGTCCAAGGAACCAATATGAAACTGATCAGATAAAGTCGGTTCCTTATGCTTCAGCTGTCGGAAGCATTATGTATGCTCATGTATGTACGCGCCCTGATTTAGCTTTTGTAACCGGGATGCTTGGCAGATATCAGTCAAATCCAGGACTGGACCACTGGAAGGCCATTAAGAAAGCTTTGTGCTATATGCAAGCTACTAAGTATTTCATGCTCACATATAAGTTTTTTGATAACCTTGAAGTTATTGGTTATTCAGATTCAGATTTTGCGGGATGTGTTGATACTAAGGAATCCACGTCAGGTTATATCTTCACACTCGCAGGAGGAGCTTTCTCGTGGAAAAGCTCCAAACAAACCCTTACGGCATCTTCAACGATGCAAGCTGAGTTTGTGGCATGTTATGAGGCTACTGGGCAGGCTGTATGGCTTAAGAACTTTATCTCGGGACTTAGAGTGGTAGACAGCATCTCTAAACCACTCACTTTATACTGCGATAATGAACCCGCAGTCTTTTATGCAAATAACAACAAGTCAAGTGGTGCTGCCAAACACATTGACATTAAGTATCATGTTGTGAAAGATAGAATCCAGGATCAAACCATAAGTATCAAGCATATTAGTATTAAGTTAATGCTTGCGGATCCGCTTACTAAAGGCTTACCACCCATTATTTTTCGTGATCATGTTGCCGGCATGGGTTTATTGGAAAGCCTCTGATTCTGGATAAAAGGACCCTTAAAGCAAACCAACTCCTATTAAGTATAATGTATATCTATTTCGAGATAGGATAGTACACTATAGGTACTGGGGTTGTACGACACTTAATTGGCCATGCAACACATTGCCTTGGTATGCTGTTTTATCGAGAATGGGCTTATGATGTTAGCCTTACGATCAAAGGGGAGAATGTTGGGTTGATCTTGGCTAACCAACTCCGAGATTTAAGGGAGGCACGCCTCCACTCGCACGTCTTGATCGGAGACGGTAACCAACCCATTTGGTTTCGGTCCCGGTCACCCAGCGCCACATATAAAAACGAGGGTTTTCGGCAAAGACAGATACACAGTTGTCCTAAGCCTCTCAAACCCTAACAAGACCCGATCTCTCACGGGCGCTGCGGTGAACGAAGACCGATCCCTCCTCCGTCACGTACCCGGGGACCACAACTTCGCCGCCACCGCTTCACGCCGTCGGCCACCTCTACATCAACAGAACCGAGCACCGACCCCATGGCTTCATCGGCATTCGGGTACGCTAATCACGCTTCCGCTCTAAGTATTTTGGCTAGGTGTTCATGCTTGATCTAGGGTTAATGTTAATGTTTCATTATTAGACTTAGTTTATGTTCAACAGTTCTAGGCTGGAACCTAGACTGCCATAGACTCGAATCTGCCCCCATGCCTACCTAATGATTCTAATTAGGTTTGATCTTAATTTTTTTTTGTAAAGATATACAACATACAATCCTCCACCTCTGGTAAATATTAAAATTACTAGAAAAAATTTAAGTTAGATGAAAATGGAGTTTGTACAGTAGGACTAAGGCTTATTTATCTTCACGATTACACCATTTCGCTGCCGCAAACCTCTCAAAAGTCAAAACCCTAAACCCCGCTCTATTTCAACCCCTCCGAAAGCGATCCAATGCCCCTAAGGCACCTCGCTGTAATACCACTAAAAATGCAAAAGGGAAGAAATGCATAGAATGAAAACAATCCAAGGGAGAATAAAGAAAATTAAGTAGAGTTTTGTCATCAGACCCATCGGCTTTTAGAATGCCAAATAAAAGTAGTGCTCATAGAGGTTCCCAGACTGTCCGGAGCCGGTCGGTGCCTCTCGCTATTGTGGGCTTCGTCATTCGGCAGAAGTTTAGCCAACGCCCACTTTTTACTGACTTACCTGTCGCAGTAGAAAGCCCCAAATAGTGCAGAGCCCAACCTTTGGACCAAAAAGTCCTTGAGGCAAACAGTCAGCCAGGAGAAAGTTAGGGATAAGGTGAGGGTAGCATAGACATTTCATAAGCCAAGAGAGAGAGAGAGAGAGAGAGGGAGAGGGGTTGCCGACTGTCCTCTCCCCTATAAGCAAAGTACCCCCCACAAAGGGCATCCATCCCCTCAGTTGTTCCCCCACCAAAAACCAAGCAATAGTTCTAGTGCATAGGCAACACAGCTCACCTAAGGGCAAAGCAAAACTCAGTACAGGCCAGTGCCTTCACAAGCCCCAGTCCCATTTCACCTCAACCAAGAGCAAGCCAACAAAAGCCAAGAACCATATTGCCACTCCATCTTCTAGCCCAAACAAGGAGTGAAGCCATGCAAGCCCACCACCACCCCCACAGCCACGCAGAGAGGAGGTAAGGAAGAGGAAGCCTGAGGAGTGGAGCACGAGGTGTAGGGGAAGACGAAGCAGTCAAGACGACGGTCATCGGCATGGAGCCTTCAACGACCGTCAAGATGCTCTAGGAGGGTTGGACGTCAATGACCTCCGAATCAACGCCAAGCCAACCATTGAGTACACCCACCTTCCCTCCACAACCCCATAGCATAGCACAATAGCATGCAAAAGTAGATGAAGAGCACATAAAGAAAGGAGATGGGGGCAAACCATCTTGGTAGTAGGGGGTGACCAGCCGGCTGCAAGCTGTGGCCGGCGAGCTCAAACCTGTAGGGAGTGGTCGAAGCCAGGGCGATGGCTAATGGTCAGAAGCACAGAGGCTGAAGGAGTGGCACCGAAGGTAGGAGCCAAGCCATGGTGCTGGTCGCCCCGAGCCAAGAAGGCACCATGGCGGGAGGCGGCGTCGGTAAACCCAACAACCGGAGGCGTAGGGGTGGCGCTGCGGGGAGTAGTGAGCTCAGGGAGGTGGTTGAGCCCCTCATCGGCGCCGCGCTGGCGGTTGACTGCACCGAGCGTCCTTGCCACGTGCGCCCGAGAAGGCGGCAGTGTCGAACCCTGGAGTAACAACTCATGGATCCTCTGTATAAATCGTACTAGTCCAGGATCAGCTAGTGCACACAGTAGAACAAAGATACATATGAAGCACAAGTGACCAACTATATTAAATAAAAGAGTATGGCCTTATGGCCAGGTCTTACATTGAGATCATTGATAACACAAATAAAGGAAATAACAGCGGAAACAAGATGATAAATAGCGAAGCCCGACCGCCTGCCCATAGCCAGATGACTGTAAGACGCAGCCTACTCGTCCAGGTCATCACCATAGTCGAAGTTGTCCTCCTCTGAGATGAGATATCAAGGTGAGTACAAACGTGTACTCCGCAGGTCACACGGAATATGTAACATAATGATAAAGGCAACAAAGGAAGGCCTATAGGGTTATTTGAGCATAAAACAACATTTAAAAAAATACAGTAAATAGATTGAAAATGCTGAATTTAATACAATAAGTAAAAACAATAATTATAAATGAAATTAATACCGTTAGTGCAGGTTTCGACCAAACACTAATCTAACCATAGGCATCCCACCCGGACCATCTTTTCCAAACACATCTCGTATGGATTCCATCCATCCATACGCGTGGGCACGGCTATCCAGGATAGATTATACACTCTGCAGAGGTTGTACAGCTTTACCCACAAGACATGATCATTCCATATTGCCACCGGATAAACACACTTCCTTTGGTGCACGGCGAGGAGATCATGACAAGGCCTTTATAATGCAAAGCTTTTAACTTGGCCACGCCAACTCTAAGGTTTCACCTCAGTAAGGAATCCATCAGACCGAGACCCCATCTTGAGCCGAGTGAGACTTCTCGTGGCACACGCCACGCTCACTTTCAACCTACAACATGACTCAGGTTAGGACCCGCAAATTAATCAGCCAGGGCTGTCCCATACCAGCCTTGCGGTAGTACGATAGGACTTTGCAATAGTAGCTCACAGACTGGTCCTTAAATGACTTAGGTTCAAATCACATACCCCCTGTGCCCGACAATTAACACTATGTCTCCGAACAACAGTGCATGCCTACACCCACCACCTAACCATTAGCCTAAGTTTAAACCAGATTTTATATCTTATTTTGAAATGTTTCATAATGCTTCTTGACTCACTGAAGTCAAGAATACATTTAAAAACTTTATCATTTTATGTGAAAAGGTGTCCCAAACCTAAAGTTAAATATATGCCGGTCTAAGCATTTATTACATAAATTCTCTAGCCATAATAGTGTACTAACTAGAGTTTTATTTTAGGGTGATAAGGTACCGACGAATTCAATGCCAATGGAGGTATTAACAAGTAGGCAATAACTAAATTTGAAACTGAAATTGAAATACATTGAATAAAATTAAGCATGCAATATAATTTAAAATGACATAATTTTATTTTGTAAACTGGGATCAACATGATCAAGGTGTGTGACTTTCCTTGCTCTGCAGTCTGGTGTGAGTCGTCGTCGTAGAATTCTCCTGAATCATCACAGTCTACACATGACAATAACCCACTAAATTCAAATAAAATTAAAATAAATTCAAAAATTGAAAAATATGATAGAAATGGATAGATTGGAATTTTTGATGAATTTAGAAATTTGAACGGGCTCAATCGGAGTTAGGACGAAGGAGAAAGGGCTCTCAGAAGTTTGAAATCAGAGAAAAAGAAAAAGGCTAATTTTCTGGAATTATTTTTCTAAAGGAAATTGGAATTATGATGTCAGTAGGAAATTTTATTTTTCGGCTGAATTGTTTTTCTACTGGAAAATTAGATTTATGACGTTAGCATGACGTCAGCCCTGTTGACTGAGACTGACCAGTGGGCCCGGCTCATGTGGACTGAGTCCATGGACCATAGGAATTGCTGAGGTGGCAGGGAGGGTGACATGGCATTGAGGTGTCAACTGACTAGGCTATTTTATTGACGTGGTAGCCAGGTGGCGCTGACATGGCTGCCACGTGGGTCGGGAGGTCTCGAGTGCTGACGTGGCAGCACATGTGGCTGCCATGTGGGCTTGAGTGCTGATGTGGCAGGACACGTGTCTGCCACGTAGGCTGAGGAAGAGGTGTGGCCGACGTGGTGTGCCACTAGGCTGTAACATCCCAATTAGGGAACTACTGTAATTGCGAAAATTTTAAAATATTTTAATTGTTTCTCCCGAGCGTCTCCAAAAGTTTTTGGGGTTATTCAATTTTCTCAAGTTGATTTCTAGCCAAAAGCCCGACTATTGAAAATTCAAAACCCAAACCTAAAATCACAAATTTCAGAAAGTCATAAAATCTCCAAAATTCTCCTGGACCGGCCCATTTCGTTTTCCCTTATTTTCCCGGCCCGCTTCCTTTTTCCTTTCCTGGCCGTTCGACCCGTTTTCTTCTCTTGGCTACTGGCTCAATCGCGGCCGACGCCGCTGTCTTCTTCTTCCTCCTGCCTCCGTTCCTTCCTCCTCTCTCGCTTCCCGTCGCGCCGAGCCGGCCCGCCTCCACGCACGCCGCTGTTCCTCGCCCCGGCCCAGCCCACGCCTGGCTCCGCCCCCGGTTTCGCGCCGCACCCAGTTTCCCCGTCCCCTCTGCGCCAGTGGCCTACCAACGGCCTAGCCACCGCGCCATTCCCCTACGTGCGCCCCCACGTCGTCGCCCATGCCGCCGGACGTGCAGCGCCATGCCGGCAGTACCCCTACCCACGCCGCGCCCATGCCGTCGCCGTACGCGCGCTCGCCTATAAAGAGTCCCGGCACCTCTCTCCTCCTTTCCCCCATTTGAGCTCGTTCGAGCTGCCTAAGCCGCGCCGGCCGCCGCCACTTCGTGCCGTCCCGCCGCTCCGGCCATCCCCTCCACCAAGTGGCCGCGTCACGGCGCGCCCCTGCACGCCCATTGCCTCCCCCTCCATTTAATTGAAGCTTCGTCGCCGAAATTGCTGCGGCGGCCCTTCTCCCCCATCACCGGCCGAAACCGCCGCCGCCCGCGCCGCTCCCTCCTCGGTCGAGCTCCCTGCAATTCCTCGCTTGGAGAGCATCTCCACGATGCCATGAATCTTCCTCAACCGCCGGCCGAGTTCCCCATCACCTGAGCTCCTCCCTCCACGGTGGTCTCCCCGCGCCGCCGCCCTTGCACGTCGCCGGCTCACCTCCATCTCTCCCCGGCCACCTCGACCCCTAAGGTAATCTCCTAGTACTCCACTCCTACTCCTACGCGCCTCACTTTCCCCCTTTTCTCCTCCGGCCGCCGGCGCCCCGTTTCCCCACACCGCCGGCCGCCTAACACCGCCGCTAGCCCGCCTGGGCACCTCCCCGGCCGAAGCCACTGCCCCCCAAGCTACCTAGTCGCCGGGGCATCCCATTTGCATGGTCGCCGTCGCTTCCCCGGCCGCTCCCCGCCGGCGACGCCGCACGGCCCCGCAACCACCTAGCTCCCCTGTTTCCTCTGCTTCTGCTCCCTCTGTTAGATTAGCCGAAGACAGTGCCTTCTCTCTGTGTCTCTGTTATGACATGTGGGCCCCACTGCAGACTAGCATCTAGCTAAGGGGTATCACCTGCCACCTCTCAAATTACTGCAAGGAGCAATATTAGAATATGAAATTGTGAATGAAAATGGAATAAAAATTTGGTGGTGTGATTAAACTACAAGGGTTATGAAATGAAATTACAAATTTAAGTTTGATTAATTGCATGTAAAGACATATGGTGACTAAGAATAAGAATAAGAAAATTACTAATGATTTCATAATGAAAACACTGAAGCAATTAAATTAAAACTTAACCTGAGCTAACTATATTTCCAATTGAGATTAACATACTAATCCTCATGTAAAACTAAGATAAGTTTATGCAGGATTTATTTCCAGACAGCAAATAATAGACTTGAATTCAATAGATATGGACTAATTAAAAGTTTCTCTTTTATAAACCAAGAATACCAAAAAGTCTGATCCTGAATAATTACAGATGCATATTTGAAGCTTTATAAAGATAATCTCAATACTCATGAATTTGACGGCAAACAAATCAAATATTATTATCACATTCTATTAAATGCTCGAGTGATCTAAGTGGTATCTTCCATTTCTCGATCAAAGCTATTAGTGCAAACTAAATAAATCAACTTAGCAAGATTTTGCCACATGAAATATTAACCATGAATTGCTCATCTCTCTTAGTAGTGCTTGAAATAATCTTTGGCAAGCCACATAAAATATCAAGTGTGGTTTACTCATATCTGAAATCATGGAAGCTATCTTTTTGCAAAGTGCTTAAAATATTTGTAGTAAAGATTTCAACATTTATCCTAAATACTAAGATTTAAAATAACAGATGTTTACGATTAAGAACTCTTGAACAAGAAAGAGCCATCGTTAATTTTCATCTCACACCCAAATCTCTAATCATTATCTCAGGATCTAAATCGAATGGTTGAGAATAATTACCAATAAAAGAAATAGCTTTATTAAGAAGATCCCTATTGATTCATAACACCCCTCTCCAGCAAATCACAATCGACGACCATTTCTAATAATTTTGTTAATGAAGCAGAATAATTAACTTTGCTCATAATAACGATTGGACTGAAATGGCTAACCCCATCATTTGATTAAGCCATTAACATAATGATTTGTTAAGCTGACTACTGCAATCTCAGATAAATATCGCCTCATGAAATATCAAATTTCATTAAATAATTAAAAATTACTCATCTCCTGTAAAGCTCCCGCCTCCTAAAAATACAAAGTTCAATTCCTCTTTACTATCTTCGCTAACCCCTTTTATCTGTCCGTAAGTCCTGCCTGACTCACGGGACTTCCTTGATAAATATAAAATTAATAATGAGAAAGTTATCAAATAAATAGTCGAACCTCGCATTGCCCCGATCAGCTATGTTTTGACCTCTACCTTTTCAAAAGGGGGTATATTCCTGTAGATACTCCTTCATTTTGGTCCCTCCTTATTCTAAATTTTCCCTCACGGTAAAGCTATTCTGCCACCTCATTCCTTCGCCCAATTCATCCTCCGCTGTGCTTACGGCACACTAACCCGAATCATCCTTCTATTCTCAAATCGTAATAAATGTATAATTTAAATTAACTTGGGCATTTAAACTATTTGGATTTATTTGGTCTTTCTTTTCTTGGCCGCGTATTAGAATCTGAAGACTCGACGAGGTGACATAGTCGAACAGGATCAAGACTTGGGTAAAAGCGACGACTAGGAAGTTAAGATCACTGACTGAGTAGGCTTTGACATAGATCAATCAAGACTGTGGTACACCAAGCAAGGCAAGTCATCACTTTGATCATATTGATCCTACATTTTATGCAAAATTATTTTCTTTTAAACTATCAACTTGCATGCCTAATTGATTATGCAAATATATGTTAAAGCTTAAGGTAGCTACTTGCCCACTTGATGTTGTATTAAATTTATTATGCCATCCCTTGAAACTTGAATCACCTGATCCTTGTCACCATAGATATTAATGATAACTTTACTAGCTATAATTTGTATTAAATGCCGTGCTAGTCTTGTCAAGTCCAGGGCGCTAGTTGCCCTGATCATCAATCTTCAAAAACATAAGAACTTGTTTTGGGACAGTCACGGGATGTACGTGGCTGAATACTTTGTGACTACTTATTTTATGCTTCTCCAAACCCTCAAAACCTGCTATATCTGTCTGGGCGGGTGGTAAGAGTGGTTGGTGCGGAAGTAGCACGAGAATATGTGGTTTGTGGACTGAACCGCCCGGATGCATTAAGGACTTAATCCTGTGATAACTTCTCCGTGTAAAACAGTACAACCACAAGTCTGCAAATTGCAACTTGGCTAAGTAAATCTATCGAACCCCCGGAACTCATCCCATTGGTAGGGGAAAGGAGGATGCTACAAGGGCAAGAGAAGGCCTAAAGGGACACCGAGTGCAGGGTGAAGTTTCCAGCCGTGCTAGCGTTGTGGAGAGTTGCAGTCCGAATGCGCTAGTTTCCGTGGTTACATCCCGTGCAAAGTATGGGACCCACCGCAAGTGGGAGCAGCCCATAAAGTGAGATGACAAAAGGGGCTCGATATTTTGAACAGTTATTGTGATGATCTACTCAACCGCATGACTAAGGAATCGTGTGGCGCAACGAGCAGATCGTCTCTTGTGGTGAAAGTGTACAAACTCTGCAGAGTCAAAACTATTCGAATAGCCGTGCCCACGGTCAAGGGCGGACATGGGATTCTCCTCGAGTTAGTTCTATTTCAAAAAAAACCTTTGTGGGTGGGACAAAAACCTATCAGAGGGAGGTACTATGATTTTGGGATTTTTCCTGGAGGGACGTACTCCAGCGTGGTTGATAATATGAAAGTGGCATGATGATCAAAACCTAGTATAGGTGGATGGAACCATGAAATCGGTGGATGGAACCGACACCGCTATAATTATTGCACAATTTCAAACTCTTTAAAGCATGTTTATAAAATGCCAAGTCATAGGAATTTTAATTATGAGTATTGCAAATGCCGCACTAAGCAAATAAAAGAACCTCAAGCCTCCTTTGACAACCTTGCCTCTATTATTATTGCATCCTGTATGGTGGCTTGCTGAGTATCATCGTACTCATTCTGGCTTAACTGCCATCATTCAGTCAGAAAGGAAATAAAGTCAAGCCCTGCGATGCCTAAAAAGGGTCGACAGAGCTGGAAGACGATGAGGCCATGGACTAGGTCGCGAACCCCAGTTGGCTGCCTGTGGGCAAGTCCTGCGGGTCCCACTTGTGTGAAGTTTCCGCTGCTGCATTTTATTGTTTTCGGCCCAGTCGGCCCATGAGTAAGTATTACTGTATTATTTACTCTACCGCATGATATGTTTTTGATATACAGTAATGTATCTGTGAGCACTATCTACTGATCCAGGGAATAGTGCGGTGGAATCACAGAGGATCTGGGTTTGCTAACCCGAGGTCCGACATAGGCGCCATGTGGCGTCCACGCAGCTGCCACATAGGCACCGGTAGTGACGTGGCTGCACCGGCCGGGGCAGCACTCGGGACCCAAGGATCGCCGACTAACGGTGGCACGGCGGCGGTCGGCGAGGGTCGCAACAAGGACAGGAGAGGAAGGGGATTCCATTTACCTTGGGCTCGGGGCTCGGCGGCGAACGGAGGCGGTTGGCGACGGTGAAGGGCGACGGTGGCGCTCGGTCGACGGCGGGGACGGCACTTCAGCGGCGAAGAGGCTCGGCCGAGGAGCGAGACAGGTCGGCGGTGGCGTGGTGATCCCGAAGGCGGCGTCGGTAGGGCGCGAATGCGGCCGAAGCGGTGAGGGGAGCTCACCGGAGTTGGCGGCGGCGCTCGAAGAGAGGGAGCACGGCGTAGGGGTGCTGGGGGACCCGAGAGAGGGAGTGGAGGTGGGAGTGGGGTGGTGCCAAGGGAGGGGACGCCGAGGGAGGTTTAAATAGGGCCAGGGAGGGGCAGGCGGGGTGAGATTTCTCACCGGAGAAATCGGGGAGGTGGCGGCGGTTGTAGGTAGATGAGGCCGAGTGGGGAGTGGGGGAGGTGGGCAACGGGCGCGGAGAGTGCGGCACACGAAGGGAGGAGTGGGGCGGCACATACGAGGGAAGGGGACTTGGCCGGGAAGGGCAGAGCGGTGCAACAGCTGTGGCGGTGGCGCTCGCGCGGGGAAGGAGGAGGGGAGGTTAGGGATGATGGGTGGGACCCACCCATTGGTGAGAGAGAGAGAGAGAGGGAAAAGGAGTGGGTGACGGGGATTTTGGCCTGGAGCGCGGCGGGGAGATCTGGGCTGGCCACTTGTCGGCCTAGGAGAGAGGCGAGATGAGGTGGGCGGCGACGTGGGTGGATCTGGGCCGTCCATGTGTCGCTTGGAGGAAAGGGCGGGGAATTTAAAATTCCAATTTTGTTTTTGATTTTTCATAAATCCCGAGAAAGGAAAATAATGCTTAGAAAATAGCGAAAAATCCAAATAAATCTAAGAAAATTCCTAAAATTCTAAAAAAAAATGCAAGGAGAGCAAATAAAATTAATTAAACTCATTTTGACCACAATTGCTCCCAAACTTTAATAATTTTTAATCTAAGCACAAATGAAAAGAGGGATTTAAATTCCAGAAAAATTCCAAATAAAACTAAATAAATTTCATAAATTTTGGGATGTCACAGGCAGATTCGGTCCTGGTTTGCTAGATCTGGGTGAAGGGTAAGGGGGTAACGAGCAGCGGTGGGGCGAGAGCTCAGCACCAAAGACCGACGGCGCTCGGCACGGCTGCGCCATGGAAACCGGAGCTATGGGTGGCGATGGAGCCGAGAGAGAGAGGTGGAAGGTGGTGCTATAGGAGAAGGGTGGACGAGCTGGCCGGCGGTGACTCGGCGGTTGGCGACGAGAAAGGGCCGGCGCACCGCGAGCCTAGTCACATGCCTAGTGGAGCGCCAGAGAGAGAGAGGGGGGGGGGCATGAGAGGAAAAAATAAGGCCATTTGGCCCAGTAAGAAAAGAAGAAAAGAGGAGAACAAAAAAGAGGAGAAAAAGTGAAAGAATGATAAAAAAAGAGAAAGAGAGAAGGAAGGGAAGGAAAAAAGAAGAGAGAAAAGAAAAAAGAGAAAAAGAAAAGAAAATGGGTATTTGGTACCTACGCGACGGGTCCTTAACCCCGGGCGTTTTATGCCAGAGTCAAGTTATGCGTGTATGGTCGTTGCTGCTCGCTTAAGCACTTGTTTCAATATGATGTGTTGAATCGGGTTGACGTCTGTACAGGTGGAGGTCCCGGGTCGGAGTCATCCACGCATCGTCCCCGAGGTTAACTAGACAAGTGCATGGTAAAACAGCGGATTGTGATGAATGATTGGTATTTTATGTCTTCTGTGCTATGTTCTATAGTGCTTGTGATTACATGGTAATCATACTTTGATGAGTGCTACTTATGAATAAATGCCAACATTGAAAGCATGTTGCATTACGCATTGCACTCATACACAGACAACATGACCTACTTCGGTAGATATTCCACGAGAGTGGAGTCGACGGGGATTGAGTGGTTCATCGACGGGTGAACAGTCCGCTATACCCGTATAAGCTACAGTTACAGATGCACCGCATTGCATTGCCTGAAAACAGAACCAAAACAGTGATATAGTTACAGATGCATTGCATTGCTTTAAAGTGTTAACAGTGAAACAGTTACAAAGATAGTGATGTACAGTTCATAGAAATGAGAATTTTTAAAGTGGTGTGTTAATGCCACCGTTTTATTGTGTGCTTCCTGAGTCTCTGAACTCACCCTTGCTTTGTTTGTTTTTTAGGTGATCAATGAGGACTTCATGCACGGACGGGTGTACCACATGAATAACTTCATGTGCTAGTGACACTTCGCATACCAGCTTTTGGTAGTATGATTAAACTACACTAGTATGCTAGAATAGTTGCTTAAAATGATTTATTGTAAAGTGGCCGCTATATTATGAATAATGTAGAGCTTGCTTTAATTAGCAGTTAAAAAATTGATAAAATATGCAGTGATGATAGCATTTTAGGCCTAGAAGGTCAGCGGGGTGTTACACTCGCCCCACTCTCTCCGATTGTCTCCTTCCCCAACCATCGATGGCGGCGACGACGGCCAACCCGTTCGATCTCCTCCAGCTCGCCGACGGAGACAATCCCTCCTCTCTCCTTGTGGCCACCACTGCGCAGAAGCACTGAAGCAGCAGAAGGCGACTGCCGCGTCCCCACCACCGGCCAGGCTGCCCACGAAGCCCCCCTCGTCGCAGCAGACCGGCCAGTTTTCTTCCTCCTTGTTCCGATGGGTAGTATGAGCATTTCTTGGCGATTGGTTCCGTGAAGGCGCTGTCTTTGTTCTTTGTGTATGGTTGGGGTGTAGTCACTACGTCAGAACAGGGTTTTAGTAACACAGTTATGTGCTACTATAGCCTAAAAAAGATGTTACTGTGGTTCACAGTAACACAATTGATAAGTGATCCTATAGCCCATGTTACTGTCGTACAGCCTATAGTAGCACATAAATAGTGTTCCAATACATTAGAAAAGGTGTTACAATTATTTCCCTAGGAACACATATTAGATGTTGCTATATGTCCTAGTAACACCTTCTATATAATATGGTCATATAATGTTACAGCTTACTATAATCCTAGTAACACGTATCGAAGCAGCGGTAACACATTTTAGTACACTAGTAACAACTTTTGACAGCTCTTGTACTTGCAGAAACACAATGGGATAATTAGCAATACTATTACAGATTTTTTTTTCTTTTTTATTTTCAGAAACATATAAAATATTTAACACCACATATCTCAAATAGTCAAATGACATGAATCAATATGGCACAAACCATATTGCATACAGAAAGCACGTAATTGTCATTTACATCAATCCATAACAATAAGTACAATTTCAAATGATGGAATAGAAAAATGTAACTATTTCCATATTCTTCAGGAAATTATTTGTCGCTTGGTCCATTGATGAAATGAACAACATTCATTTTCCTTGAGTTAAAACCGACCATCCACTTCCATTTGCACTAATACAAGTCTTGAATGTACTGCAGTGGACCAAGATAAAAATATTTTGTTATTATCCATAGAAATTAACATGAATTCTATGTACAAAGCATCAAACAAGGCCTTTGTTAAGCAGTAAGTTAAATCAAAAATGAAAGAATTGAATATGTACATCGATAGATGCAGTTTCGGAAAGGCCTTATAATCTCACAAAAGCTAGTTTCAAATAGACTCCATTATTTTGTTTCTTTTTGTAGCCAAAACAAATAGAGTCTAGATGATAGTGCAACATTATTGGCTCAAGGAAAACAAAGCTAAAAAAACTAACAATTAGAGCAACAATACAACTTTCCCATGCGTAGGGGTGGAAATGGATCGTATACGGTCGAATAGTCTCAAATACGAATACGGATTCATGTTTTTAAAACGGATACAGATACGAATTCGAATATTCTCGAATACGAATACGAATCGAATGTCGTAACGAATACGAATTCGAATTGGATATATGCTTAATTCGGTCGAATACGAATATCCTCCTACGAATGTCGTAATCGACCGATTTTTCTGATTAGCGGTTTTAAATTCAAATTTTGATATTTGAAATTTCTAGACCAACAAATATCATTAGACATGGATGAACTCTGAACTTGTGACAACCATGGCATGTTCCATCTTATAAGCAGAAATCCTACAAGGCAACCATGGCATGTTCCATCTTATAAGCAGAAATGCTACAAGGACGAAGGACCAATGCTACCATTGCCAACAGCTTTTGCAAATTTAATTGGCAGATAGACTCATTACAATATTGCAATGCTATCATCTACCCTCAGTCCCGCACTTTACAATGCAAGGAACAAATTATTCTCGATGCTTAACAAAGTGAATCAAATAAAAATGTAAGAAATATAATTAAAAAACAGTTTTAAGATCATATGAGCTACATGTCCAATATAGATTTTCACACTGCAGAAGGGAACATAACAAGAAGTTGCAAATGAAATCCACAAAAGCACTCTAAATGTTATAATAAAATAGCAAAGAAAAAACAACAGGACTAAAAAATTACCTAGAACCTAAGTAACTTCTCTTTCTCAAATGCTTCCAGCCTTCCATTGTATGATACTCCAGCTGTTACACATCAAATTCAAAGATAGTGACTAGATCCAAAAAAAATGGTATCAGGACTATAAAAAATAATGAAAACTTGCTCTGTGTTATCATGCATAGATTTAGCTTCATTTAATCCCTCCAAGCTTTTTTATGTACTTGACTCACCAATGTATTCTCATTGCTCATCAGATCCATGGGATAGGACCTCATACTCAAATTCATAGCTCGATTCATCATCCGTATATTCTGTCCAAAGAAGACTGAACAATTAGACCCAAATACAGGCTTTTAAATTGAACAACGCAAAGTAGCATATTTGTTCTGATTGGACAGTACAAGATCTGCATAAGAGGGCAAACAAAATCTAATAACTGAAATTACTAGAAAGAGGGGACCAACTTAGCATGTCATCCTATGGTTGTTCTATAGTACAAAGCAAGCACAGTTCATCAACTCATCACAATAACTGCGGGTGCCATAGAGTCGCTCTAAGCCTTGGTTATCCCCATCTACCGATAGACCTGTTTTTAGTTATGAACATATGTCAATTAAGAAAGAAACATCCAAAGATCTGGTTAAATATTCTCTCAATATTCAACTTTGGCTAGAATATAGGTCCCCTTTCATTGGAGTCCATCAAACAATTGAGTAATATTCCAAAATCGCAATAAAAACAACCATGGAAGCCACAGCTATATATAAGCCATCCAACTTGCTAGCCTTTTGGTGTAGGTCATTTAACAATATAAAAAATATATGTAGTTGAATAGCTTTCTCATGCTCATAGGTTCACATGCAAACTTCGTAAAATCACAAATATGATTTGAGTAAGTGACACCTAATTGTCTAAATTAGAGTATGTTCGGTTGTATACCGACAAAAAAATGCGATTGTTAATTAATTGGCTAATACTAACCTCCAAGACACTGACTAGTAAAATAAGAAAGAGTCTCAAAAGTCTTCATTAATAAAGGGAAATCTACATGCCCATATTACACAATAGTGAATCACATTGAACACAGAGTTGAAATGTACTATGATGAAAGCTGGTGGATGATATCCTTAATTATGATAAAATAGTGTGCAAAAGCATGTTAAGTGCCAGGCATGTTAAGTGTCAGTGTGTCACAGAAATGACAACCAGTCATAATAAAACCAATAGTCTTGAGGCTGAGCATTATCCCAAAAATCAGATATTCAGGATGTGGATCAGTACTTGACTCACCATTCCTTTGCATACGCCTCCTATATTCTACATGTGCACCATGGTCAGGTACAAGATCTGCTTTATTTCCTATGCACAACAGAACTTCAAACCTCTGAACATCAACATTGGCAACCCAGTTTTGGAGAGTAAGAAAGGAGGATTCCTGCATAATTGCTAAGCCAATTAGCCTACTGTAGCATTAAGGATCAAAGAATTAAACACTAGAAATTACATGGTTCATAAGAGTGAAACAAATTTATACTGTCAAAATGGAACTAGTGGCTAAATAAGAACAGTATGAGTGCATGATGGGGTTAGAGTTCTGACATCACTCATATTGAAGACCATAACAAGAGCAGCCAACTGGTCAAGATGAGGGAGCGAGCCAAGAGAAAACCCTTCCCCGAGATGCGCTGTCCAAATGGAAAGATCAGCTGAGCAATACTTAGTAATACTCTTGAGTAATGAGTACTAGTTGAGGAATCAGTAAAAGAAAAAAAATCAAGGAACGGAAAAATCAAGAAACGGACGAACCAAGACACCAACAAATTGGTGTAAACAAATCGTCGCATTGAATCGAAACAGCGCGAATCGAATCGAAACAGCCGATAGAAGATGCGCTCCAGGCGAATTGTGGCTAGGGTTTGAGTCCTGGGTATAGATTGGGGCATTGGGGGGTTGCAATACGTAGAGGCGGAAGCGGACTACTGGAGTGAGGACTAATGAGGACTGAGGAGTGAGGAGTTCGCTCTCGGCTCTCGCTCGGTACTATCCAGTCGCCACCCGCATGTCCCCAATTCGGCAATTCCCCAGCCATCAAGAAACATACATACACAGATATGATACACCAACAATGCAAAATCACAAGTTCACAACCAATTAACCAAAAAGACTAATTGGGCATCCCGACGGCAGTGCGTCTGCTCACCTCGAGGCGGCGCTGGCCCGCAGCGATGCAGATGCTGACTGGGAGGGCCGGAGAGGGGCACTGGCTGGGGGTGGCGTCGGGCCGTCGAGGACTCGGGGTGGTGCTGGCCGGGAGGCAGGGCGATGTCGGGACGGGAGCGGGCCGGTCGGCTGGGAGGCGGGGTGACGTCGGGAGCTGGGAGGGCCGTAGCGTAGGGGGCCGAACCTCACCATCACCGCTCACCGGCAGGGGCGGAATTTTCATCGGGCCGCCGGGAGTCGAGCGGCGCTGGCCCGGAGGCGGGGCGACGTCGGGAGTCGAGGTCGAGCGACGCTGGTCGGGAGCGTAGGATGAGGCGAGGAGTCGTAGCGCCAGCGGGCAGCGCAGCGCCGTCGCCTCTCGCCTGTGCTCTCTGCTCTGTGGAGGCGTGGAGCCAGCTGAGCTAGGGTTGGGTTGTGCCTTGTTTGCCTAGGCTCGGTTTGGGAATCGAGTGGTCACATATATGCCGTTTTCACGCCGGGTGCCAAAATTTCACGGGCGCCAAAAATATTCGGCCAAAATTTTCACGGGCGCCAAAAATATTCGCACTGTTCCATGCTAGTAAAAAATAACCGGATGGTTTACTTTTCCCTTCGTTGGTTTCCATCTGGCATATTTATAAATTTTAAAGCTAAATTTTGTCCTCTTTATTAAAAAATAGTCAAAATTACATTTAGTTCGGAAATAAAATATATTAGCGGTCTTTAAACTGATTTTATTGTTTTGTGTATGGCTTGCTCCATCAAGTTCGATACTATTGCAGCTTCTGATACAAATATATAACTGTCTACAAATATGTATGTTCTCTCCATGGAATTTTTTTTATCAAACTCTTGTAGAAACTTTAACATAACATAAATTTTTTAGCTCTCAAATCTTAGATAACTTTAGGTGCCACATAATGCTTTTAAACATATCTAGTTTACAACTGAATAAAAAATCAAGATGAGTAGTTGTTCCCATTCTAAAGATACTAAGTTTCATCTGTAGTGACCTGCTAACCGGCCTTAGTAACACATATTATGTGTTACTGTAGTACTGCCTGTAACATTGTTTCACACTCGATGCTGGATGTGTTACAACCTTTCTGTGCAACACATATTTTGTGCTACTGTGATATTTCTCTGTAACATAATTTTTCAAGTGTTATTGGGTTGTGTTACCATAGCCCTGTCCTGTAGTAGTGAGTTTTGGTCGTAAAGATTGCAATCTTAGGGTGTAATGTGTGGAAAGCCACGTAATTTAGGTATAACATCGTGAGAATCTTGCGCTTCCTTTCACGCTTTTGGTTTTTTCATTTTTTGTTGGCTAATTTTCCATGGCATTGCAGAAATGGACAACGTGTCCTCTTTTAGCTAATGATTCAAAGTGTTTGTGCAGCGCGTGAAGCGAGGAACGCTGACGCCTCAATGCGAGGCGGGTTCGGCCTCGGCGGCGTTGCACATGGCCGTGGTAGGCGTGGCCCGAACGGGACTGTGGCGAGGGGGAAGCCAATGGGTACACTGACAACTACAATGGACTACAATGGAGGTGCTCGCGGAGGCGGTGGGGAAGAGTTGGATGCGCGGGGGGTTGGGGGGGGGGGGGGGTACGGCGGCCTGAGGCCCTCACATGGCCTGGGCAGATACGCGAACGGTGATGCTGGGAGTGACATGGGACGTCCAAGGAGGGCGTTCAATTAATAATATGCTCTACAAATAATCATGAAGATAATTGTATCACTTTTATGTTATGAATGTTTGAATAAAATATTATTTTGTCCTTTGAATAAATATCTTTCTTATTGATCAACAAGTATGTGATTTGTTCGTGAAACTCTTTATTCATGTTTTGATATTATTCTAAATTATCCCTGATCTTATATCATTATTTGGGATGATTATGATTTATAGATCAACACATGTATTGATTGATGATCATGTTTCACGAATCATGAATATGAGATATCAAATCAATAATGTGGATACGTGTTAGAGAACATGATGTTGGATTGACTCATCATGAGACACTACGAGAATTGCAGTTGGTCTCATACATAGTGTATGTAGGATCCTTAGACTTGAGATTGTCATTGTTTCCTATATGTGTAATAGTTTGCTTAGGAGTTATCAAACATTATTCCGTAACTGGGTGGTAATAAAGGTGAGAGACCATGTGGAGGTCATCCCATGTGTGTGATGAGTAATTGACATTGGTTTAGGGAAGTCGAGTTTGATTTGGTTGGTTCGGACCTTGATGTTGCGTGGTGCAATCGGGCTCGGTCGGACTTGGTCAAACCTGGTCAAAGTGGTTAGGATGCATATTATGTCGACTTGTCAGGTTTGGGCTATCTCATGCTTAATGTGCTTCATTAATGCTATTTATGCTTTCATGTATTGAGCGGTGCTATTTGATGTGTTTCTTGTCTGTGTTGGCTGCAGGACGTCGAGGCGGAGTCGTGGCGAGACACGAGGTGACCGGACTAGACACAAGCGGTGTCGAGGTCAGAATGGTCGAGATGTGTCGAAGATGGTGGAGACTCGAGGTGGTTGCGAGGCTTGGACGACAAGAGACGCGGAAGCTTCCCGGAAGGTGCAGGAGGGGCGAATTGGTAATTTCGCGAGGCTGCACAAGCGGGAGCGGGTTCCGTTGGATTTAGCGGGCGTAACGGGGTGGAGACCCGTTAGCCAAAGGCTATAAATAGGAGGGAGTGGCTGGATGCCCCCTCATGGCTTTGGGAGAGAGTTAGGGTTTGCTAGAGTCAAAAGAGGCTTTGTGAGTTTGTTTTGGCTTTAAGCTTTAGTTGGTGAGGCTTTAGTTGGTAGGAGAGGCAGATGTTCTGTTGTTGCTTCTTGTCTCCTTTGATGTGTTCTTGGTGAGAGCTCCTTCCTTCCAAGTATGTAGTGTGTGTTCTTGAGGTTTAGGGAGAGGGAGAGGATCAGTTGAGAATCCATGTAATCATTCCTCTTGTTCTAATGTCCATGCGTATGGGGACTACTATGTAATCCTTGTTTGGTTGGAATGAAATTTCAGAAGTTTCTCTCTCGTGCTCCTGTCTGTTCTTTGTTCTCTTCTTGGCTTGATTTTTGACTTTTTGACTTTTGAGTTCTTTCTTGTTGGAAAGGCTCAAAATGGATTGCTCTATGTTGGGATAGTGCCTCAAGGCCATTTGATTGAGTTTTCCCAAGAGCAAATCAAGTTTAATTTCAGATTTGGGCTTTTGAGCTCCTCTGTTCTTCTTTTGCATTTCTAGGGTTTTAGGGTATTTCTTGATTCCCTTCAGGAGATGGCCTGATTTTTGGTATGAGAAGTCCTTTTGTTATTGCTAACTTGACTGCAAAATTTCATTAGCAAAGGACTTGAGACCATTGAGCAATTTGTTTCTTTTGTGCCCCTCTCTGTAGTTCTTTAGGATTTTGGCATTTCTAGGGTTTGGTGCAAATCCTTGATTTTCTTCTTGAGGTGGGCTAAGATTTGGTCTCTCTGGTTCTTAGGCTATTGCTTTCATTTTTGGAAAGTTACTTGGCCCAAGGATGAGAGTTGAGATGACAATTTGAAGTTTAGGGCAGCTCTCTGAATATTTTCAGATTTTGGGTCAAATCCCAAATTCTTGTTTTTAATATGAGATTTCCTGGTTCTAGAGGTTCCCCTAGCTATTTGAAAGGATATCCTACCTTTCTGGGCTGAGAAAACCAAAGGGAAGTTGCTA
Source organism: Dendrocalamus latiflorus (assembly GCA_017311315.1). Taxonomy (NCBI): domain Eukaryota; kingdom Viridiplantae; phylum Streptophyta; class Magnoliopsida; order Poales; family Poaceae; genus Dendrocalamus; species Dendrocalamus latiflorus. The sequence goes on along the minus strand of CM029660.1, from coordinate 10,440,576 downwards.
TTTTTCTTACTGTGAGGTTTTGTGAAGTTGCTCTGAATTTTCAGCTTGCTGCTGTCTGAATTTTTTGAGGGGCGGTCAGACCGGGGGCTAAAGGGCGGTCAGACCGGTTTTCCTTGGGCGGTCAGACCGCCATGTGTTGTGCGGTCAGACCGGCGGCAAGTGACCGGTCAGACCACCCCTTCAACAGCGGTCTGACCGGCCTGAGGGTCCAAGCACTATTTTCTGAGGTGTTCTTCTGCAACTAGCTTTACTTGATTTTTGGGTGTCGTTTCTTCTGGTGTTTGTCCATTAGATTTCCAGTAAGCTTCAACTTTATCTTCGTAGCTTAATATAGCTATCGGAGATAAACATTGAGCGTGGGCACTTGTGGGGGATAAAATTTTGAAAGCGACATTCACCCCCCCTCTGTCGCCGAATTCGAACCAACAAAAGGTAGCTTTTGGGTTTGCTTTGAAACATGCAGAAAAATATGAGTGATCAAGATGGAATTTGCCCCCTATATAATAGGAGAGATATCTCTGGGCCCCTCGATGTGGTTGGATTAAGAAAGTGTATGGCCTTGCAGAATGTGTTTGAGGAGTCAATCACAACTGAGTAATCCACTACAGGTTTGAGTTAAGGATCGAGCTATCATACGATGGCACGTTTGTTGCCTTGAGTTTGATCTGGTATCAGGAGGCAAAGGGATCAGTACATAAGCACTATATAGGTTCGTCCGATATGATCTTTATCTGTGTTTGGGAGTCGTTATGTCCTGTTAGGTACCGCTATTGACTTATAGGCCGGAAAGGAGTTTTTGGCGCATGGCCAAATACACATGAACCTACAGGGTCACACACTTAATGGGCTGGAACGATAAGGGGTTAGATAATAGTTTCTGAGTGAGATTTGATCTCTACTCATATCGGATATGGATCCGATTGGAGTTTATATAAGGAGAGGTGCGGGGGCTGAGGGAAGTATCCCAAAAAACACACCCGTCGAAACTCTCGCCACCACATCTCATATCCCCTGCCGTGCACGCTGGTGCTAGTACATCGACGCACAGTGCTCCATCCTTGGACGTGTGGACTTCGGTAGAGGCGCTGCTGTGACTGCGGTGCTGATCGGGATGATCATCAGGAGGAGACGTTTGGATGGAGGACATTCGACTACTACCGCTACAACGACGTGCTCTTCATTGAATCGGCTGTTTCAACCCTACTTACGCTGCACTGCACATCTAGTGGTAATGATCCATGATCTCTTACTCGCATGGTTTCCTGGTTTACGCGGTAGAAAATTTTTAATCTGTGCAAGTGTAGCCTACCTGTATCCCAACAGTTCGAGCACTATAGGCCGTGGCTATGAGGTTAAGAGGGATGGCACTAGCCGTGGCAATTGGGGGACAACCGATGACGATGTGATTGCACAGTTACAAGAATTCTAGATTCTTTATCAACATTTTGGTCTGGCATGCTGTCTTCTGTTGATGATGCTGATCACTCTAATTGTTGGGTGCAGGGTGAAGAATGAAAATGCCAATTCTGATGAAAAGGTTGTTGCCTCTGAGGCACAAAAGGAACAAGACAATGGGTTGGTAGGCGGCGATAACAATGACAAGAACCCTGAAAATGAGCAAGAAGACAAGGAAAAGGATAAGGTACTTCTTGACTTGATCTTTTAATGTTTATATTGCATGGATTGGAAGCACTGTGATATCTTGGCTACAGATGCTGCATACACCTTGCTGTGTTAAACTGTGAATGCAAAATTACCGACTACAAGGAATTGGCATGGGTTCAACCAGTAAAATTTGACACAACACTAGCACATTTACTTATGTAAGGACATTATGGTAATTAATGATATGATCAGATTGTGGTGTGGGGAGGATGCCTTTTCTGTTTTGATGTTTCTGAATGAGGCAAAAGGATGACATTAATTCATTTTCTCATGCCTTTAGCTGAAGGTACCTTTGTGCTCGGCTGTTCTTTTGTGCAGTGATGATCCCTTGGATTGAAGTTTTTTATTTATTCTTTTTTTACCTCAACTTCAATGTTGCTCTTCAGTCCACCTGCTGTCATAAGGCTAACATAATCTGCTCATAGTTATATGATAATTGTGACATTTATTTTCAAAGCAAAAGGCCATGCCCTATTTATGATGTGCTAGTCTTACCAATGGGCAGAAGCTTTTCTTTCTAGTTCTTGCAATTTGAATGCCAAAAGGACTTGTAGGACTGGATGAAGCAACCAAGGGGGGGGGGGGACTAGAAAACAGAGGAACACAGACCACCGTACAACCAGATCAGAGCACTGTGTGGTCGAATTACAACCACTCGGCGGAAGCACAACGTGGTCAAATACAACCACTCAATAGAGATACTAGGTGGTCGTAACAGACAACGTGGTCGAAACCGACTACGTGGTCGGAACAGACTACGTGGTCGGAACCGACAACGTGGTCGAAACCGACAACGAGGTCGAAACTGAAAACGTGGTCGAAACCAACATGGTTGAAGCTAACGTGGTCGAAGCCAACGTGATCGAAGCCAATGTGGTCAAGACCAACGTAGTCGAACCAACGTGGTCGAAACCAACGTAGTCGAAACTAATGTGGTTGAGCCAATGTGGTCGTAACCAACATGGTCGAGACCAATGTGGTCGAACCAACGTGGTTGAAGCCAACGTGGTCGAAACCAACGTGGTCGAGCCAACGTGGTCGTAACCAACGTGGTCAAAACGCCAGCATTGTCGAAGACCGATGAGATCTCAAACTACATGGTCGAAGACCATTGTGTGGTCGACACCACTGTAATCGATGTCTCAAGTAGGCAGAAAATTCGAGTGGTCAACAACTTAAGATCATTGAGTGATAGAAAGCAAGTGTGGTCATAATAGTATAGAAGAACTAGAGGAGGCGTACGACACCCAGAACTGAAAACAAGAACAATGCACGATCTTTACTCGTGGGAACAGAGTAGCGAAATGACTTTGAGCACTATCCCACATGTCACAGCAAGCAATAGCATCGAAGAAATCAAACCCAGATCGACAATGTGATCAAAAATTACATAGTGGTCGTAAGCCCGACAGCGTAGTCGATGGCTTGCACAGTGGTTGTAAATTCGATCACTTGACCGAAGAACAACTTGGTCGAAAATCGACTATTTAACAGAAGTCACTATAGTCGATAACCATTAATACCAAAAGCCATCGCGATCGAAAGATTGGTGTAGTCGGAACCGACGTGGTTGTAAGCCAATGGGATGGTCGTATGATCAACGTGGTCGAAGACCATCGAGCACTCGTAATCGACTGCGGTCGCAAACAACTCGTAAGGCAGTGGGGGTACACGACCACGAGATCTACAACCATCAAGCAATCTAAAACCAATGCAAATGAAAGAGTGAATGCGATCGAAAAGAAAAGCGTTGTGGTCAGAAACTTGACTGTGGTCGTAATTGAGTGAAGATTAGAGAAGGTAGCGAGGCGCACGACCGCATGAACTAGACTTCAAATAACTTTCGATTAAGAGATCAACTGGCCATGAAACTTTGCAAATAACATGGTTAGGGCCTCAAGAGGTTGCTCTGATCTTTAATTGAAAACTTAGCAACTAAAATGAGAGATCGACTAGATTTCATCGAGAACGCCCAAAACCAAATCCGAGAGAGTGATTAGAACCGCTCATGGGTCAAATGTAGCCAAGATGGCTTGGAGTACAACCCACATGTCACTGCGATCAAGAACTAGCCAAGAACACAGAGAGAAGGAAGAACAGAGAAGAAATCAAATCAAGCTGAGCAAACTTAAAAAGAAGAGATACACAAGATACATAGTCTAAGATAGATGTATTGCTCAGATGAATGATTTTACAGACATTCCCCTCGGGAGGACCAGGCTCTAATCCCTAGAGCCAACACATACTCTCAACAGCCACTCCCCTCGGGAGGACAAGTCTCTAACCCTAGAGACACATCCACTCTCAGATAGACTCCCATGGGAGGAAAGAGGCGGCAGCCTCCAACGCTCAGCCGGCAACTCTCAACTCAAACTCTTGCCTCCCCTCTCCCTTTTATAGGCTCACACGCAAACCTAGACCTAATGGATCCACCCATTAGTCCTCACTGGGGATTACCCATTAACCCCACCTGACACCTGATTTTACACATGCGCACACTCGTGACTACCCGTTAACACCAACAAGACACAGCTGCTTTAACAGACCAACTCCCCTTTTGCAGGCCTTGAATCAATTCACCGAATTGCCCCTCAAGCACCTTCCCGGAAGCTTCCTGTTCTCGCACGACCGCACCTGGCTTCCGAGCGACTGGATCTCGACTCCTCCCTGAGCCTAGTCCCGGTGCACTCGTTGCACACGACAGCACCCGGCATCCTGACTGTTTGAACCTCGACTCCTCTCTGAGCCTAGTCCCGGTCCACCTCGCCATTGCTCGTCATGTTCACCTCCGGCAGCTCTAGCTCCGGTTCCTCGTTGTCCCGGCTTGCAACCACCTCATCAGCATCGATCATCTTCGACGTCTACTGACCGTTTTGGACCTCAACACCTTCTGTGCCTAGTCCCGGTCCTTCTACGCCTCACCATGACCTAGCTCTGAAGTCCTGCAGCCAACACAGACAAGCAAACCATCACATAACATAGCACAAAACACTGATATCATAAATCTGCATCAGAAGAATGTACTCAAAGATCAACCCAGCTGGTCGTAAACCACTTACGACCACTCGAATGCACAAGACATGAAGTGCTAGCAGCCTACGACCACACAGCGAGTTGTTATGACCACGTCACAGGTTGCTACGACCATGGAAACAGAAGCTACGACCAGGAAGCAGACCGCTACGACCATCACTAGCATCTACGACTATATCGGAACTGGTCGCAATGACTTACGACTACATCGGCAGATCACTACGACCATCGATTACCAGTCTACGACTATCAAGTCGTAGTGCCGACCATCAAGTCGTAAGGCACCTACCATTACCAAGTCGTAGTGCTGACAACCAAGTCGTAAGGGCCTCTGCCGACAACCAAGTCGTAAGACCGGCTACGACTACCAAGTCGTAAATGCCACTTCCGACCACATGGTCGTAAGACTGACTGCCGACCACACACAGCAGTAAGACGAAGGCCAAGGTCATAGACAGAACAACAAGGGCTCTAGAACTCAGATAGAGAGCTAACAGCTGCTCCAACCTCAAACTCTCTAGATCAAGAGTCAATTACTCATCGCAACCATGGGTTGACCTCCACATGGTCTCACAAGATTTTATTACACTTGCCCTGGTAGAACTAGTAGAATGGCTTGAGTCAATTTTGATTCATTTCCTGGTCAATTTGTGGGTTCATATCAAAGTCCTTTAAGGGATTTAAGTCTTTTCTTAAGGCCTTGAAACTTTTGTGTTTTACTGCCTTGCAGTTTCTGTGCTGCAGTTCTGCATGTTGAGCAGTTTGCCACATCTTATCTACAAGTATTGTTTCAGTTCAAGCAATGAGCAGATGCAAAACAGTTTCTTTCCATAGTATATAATCTAAGCACTAGATATTAAAATTGTTCTTTTCCTTGATAATTTTCTTCATTTGCTTTTTCTATGCTAGCATTTAGTACTTGAGTTTATGCGCTTTCTACATTTGGAGCACACATGTTGTATGGCAGCATCCAACCTCAAAAAGTGCACACATTATGTAAAATTTTGAAGACTGGATACAGCATCTTCAGATAAATCCCACGTATTAGGCCATACTCATGAGGTGTGAAGCACATACTATTTGTTTAGTGGAATCATAAGAATAATTATTTTCTTCTTTTTAATATGTTCGACATTGTATTGTCTACTGTGCACAATTACTCTGAAGAACCCAGAGCTATTATAAGTGGTCGCTTCATGTGATGAGTCATCATTATATTTGCAGTTTTATTTTTCAATTATTTCACATTATCCTTATAAGCTGCTATTAATGCTTAGAATCATGGATGATGAATTGAGGATCATTACATTACTCATGGGTTTTAATTTTTCATTGGCAGGAAATGACTTTGAGGAATATGAGAAAGTATTAGAGAAGAGGAAAGCCATGTTATCAATGAAAGCTGAAGAGAGGAAGGTTGAAGTGGACAAGGATTTAAAGAATACGAAGCAGCTGAAAAATAGGAATCAATTTTGAATCTAACAGAGGGATAATATATATCTGTAGGGCGCCACAAGAATACTGCAAAGAGGAAGGAGAATGAGAAGGAAGAGCATGCCGTGAAGGTACTATTTCCAACTCCAACATATGCTCTTCAGTTAGTTGTTCACCATGAGTTTGTAAAGTCAAAAAAAGGGATGTTCAGATTTCTTGTTTTTATGGTACTTCATACATACATATAAAAGGTGTCATTTGATGTGTGATGATCTACTCTCTTGAACGCGCAGTCGGTCAGCATAAATGACTTGAAGCCTGCTGAGAGAGAGGTACCATGGGCAAGGTGGTCGGGGCCGTGGAAGGGGCCGCCGGTCTTTCAGGGGTGGCTCTGGCGGCAGGGCTCCGAGCTCAAGGGATGCAGACGCTCCTCCAATTGAAGACCCGGGGCACTTCCCCACACTTGGTGCCAAGTAGTAGCAAGCGGAAGACAACCGTGTGCACCTGCAAATCTCTTTGCAATCTCTACTTTGAAAAGCTTTACTACCCTTCATCCAAAAATCTTTTGTGGGAGCTTGGAACTCAGGATTCAGGATCGCGATGATTGGTGTGTTTAAACGAATCTTTTTTTGTAAAGTCAGAAAAGGGCTGTTCAGATTTCTCATATTTTCTTGGATTAGTTGTCCATAAGGAATTGCTCTTGGATTGGATGACTATACATACGTGGATCAATGCTCATGGGGTTAGATTACAATGGGTACTTGCTGTTTGTGTTAGATACAGGTGATCTATGGGATTCCCCCTGGTTTCAATAGAAGAGAAAACATTACAGAAAAGAAATGGAAAGACACCTAGGTGATCAAAGTTTGGAAAAGTTGGTTCCTGGGCTATCTCTTCTACTGAACAGTTTTGTTACCTAAACTGATGATTGTTTCAGTTCTGAAAGTGAAACAGTCAAAAGGCAAACAAGAATGGTCCCAAAAGCACCTGAGAGGCAGAGGCGTTTTTGACATACAGTTTTGTTGAACATATGCACCATTCCTTTGTCTTTCTCAATAAATAAATAAATAAAATTGCAGCCATCAGCAGCATTCAAATTGTCAGTGATTGAAACATGGCACCTTTTGGGTTGCGACGTGTTCCTCGGACGACATGATGATTGTAATGTGTTCTCTAGAATTACTCGACCTAAAAGCTTTTGTAGGGAGCACATTCAAAACTCTGTTGATACGCCTGTAGATTCGCTCGCAAGTTGCAACCTTGGATTCATTTGCTCTCATGATCGTCTGATAGCAGCAGCATTAGTAATCAACTCCATACATCTCCTATAATTCGTCTTCAGTCTACTCAATACACACACAAAAAAATATGAAACTTAAGTGTATTTCTCAAAGTTTATGGCTCTGTTATTTTGGGTTGCGATTGATAGCTTTTCATTACGTTTTTAAATATGGTGATGAACGGCGGAGGCACTGATGTGAACAGTGCACTAGCCAACTGACTCATGAAGTTGTTCGGAGAAACGGTTTCACGAAGCCACTCCATTTGTTTTAAAAAAAAACTCGACCTGCGCGGAGGGGGGGGGGAGACGTCCCCCGGGCATTATAAGGAGAAGATCTTCTCACACAGATCGAGAAAACTCCCGAACCCCTGCTCCACCCTTACACAGCGGCACCATTGCCCGTTTGTGAGACGACCAGGCGGATCCTTTGGATCAACGCCAACGACCTAGGCAGGTCCTTAGTCCTGTGCTTTGGTGTGGTAGCAGGCGAGGGGATTTTTTCCCCCAGCCTGAAATTCGCTCCCACTGGGAGTCGAACCCAGGACCTGAAGGATGCTACTGAGGTGCTTTAACCGCTAGGCTGGTGGCCCGTCACTCCATTTGTTTTAGAGCCAAAAGCCATAAGAAAAGGACCTATTTATGCCATTGCTGATACCATGTCCTTTCTCCTTTTACTGTGGTGCGGAAAGATAAACATGTTATCAATAACCACGACAAAAGATGTGGCAAGGGCACACATTCGTGTTGCTCAATCTATTCTCGGCACTGCTACTTTCAATCACACGTGTCAATGTGCTTATCAGAACTTGTCATGCCACTCAACTTTACCTAAAAACAAAATTAATTAGTTTATTCTCTTCCAAGTAGTCAAGACCTGATGCGTCTGGGATCTTGTGGTTATCTTGTTGTCTGATTGAATAGTCGAGTAGAACGACAGCCAAGTTTTTACTTGGCAGTTCGCTGTTAGGGCAGGTGAAAGTGAGAACAAGTCATGCTTTTCTTCTTCCTTTTCCCTTCCAATTTTCGATGGACACGCTAGATCTTCTTCTTCCCGCAGCTACGTACTCCATTTCTTTACACCAGCCAATAATTGTTTCACTTGGAAATTGAACAACCAAAGAACCGTACCCAAGCTCCATAAGACCTTTAGTGGCTTCGATAAATTCTAAGCATGTATAGAAGACATGAACACGTGTGTGACTATGGATGACGCGAGTTAGTAAGTGTAGTGTTGAGTGTATGCGTCTATCTTACTCTAAAGAAAGAATAAAGGCAGGCAAGAATAGTCCAAAAAGAAAGACACCCAAATAGTACTATCTCTGTTTTTAATTTTATGTGAGGGCATTTTTAAATATTTACAGAGTTGACTTTAGTATCTAAATTTTGACTGATCATATTTTTAAAAATATTAGTTAGGAAAGATGAAAATCATATAGTTGGATTTGTCAAAAGTACTTTAATAATATTGTATATATCTATAAGTATTTACATATGTACTGAAAAAGGTTAAGTTTGAATAGTGAAGTCAGTACTGTTAATTATTTGAAAACGGAGGAAGCGTAAAGCTTTTTGGGAACATATGCTTGATTGCTTGATCGATCTGCGTCCTTTACTAATCATACAGGAGAGTGACTGTTTTGTCACCAGCTGTGACATCACATGAAGGTACGGTTGTCTATCTAGGGTTTTGAACTTCTGATCCCTTTCGTAATCGGCAAAATGTCCACGGTCTGTAATCCACGAGCCTTCTCTCATGAGGATCGATAAACGTCGTCCTCTCTATGGTCCGCAATAATATGTGCTCATCTCGCCTGGCCCACTTGTCAGTGACACAAGATGCTTTGTCCGTGCAGGAGTCCTGAAACAGTCGGCCTCACGGGTTTGTTACCTATTAGTTGAATACCCGTACGTTGTTACGAATTTTTAAAATTTATCATACTACATATTTTAAAACTTACGGATGGTAAAATTTGTTAGAATATACATACAAACTTGTTCTAAAAGTTTTTAAATCCGTAAAGTAAGTCGAAAGCGGTCGATCATACCTCGTGGTCATAAGTTGGAAGACATCGACCACACCTCGTGGTCGTAGGTCGGGAGCCCTCGAGCTCAACTCGTCGTCGTAAGTTAGAAGTCGTCGACTATCACGTGTGATCGTAGGTCGGGAGTGGTCGACCATCCCTAGTGGTCTAAGTTGGTAGTGATTGACGATCAATCATGATTCTAAATCAGGAACCTTCGACAATAATTTACAATCGTAAGTCGGAAGCCGATGATCATCGTTCATGATCAAAGTGTATGCCGTTGTATTCATTTGTTAAAGTGTGTGTACGCCGACAACCATCTGATCACGAATTTTGTTGTGTAGTGAGTTTGCCATTATCATTTCCCCCTGTACACTTCTGCGTCCTTCGGAACGCATCCAAGGGGTTATGCTGCCACATCTGGAGTCCCACGGTCGGAAAGAAAATTATTCTGGATACATGGTTTCACTCGTTTATGTTATATAGTGCTGAAAAGGGGAGTTATATGGTTTCACTCGTTTATGTTATATAGGTTTCGAGCAGCTTTTCATGCCAATCTCATTTATTTTTTGAGACCACATTTTTTAGTAATTTGCACAGAGTTTTATTAAATGCCTTAGCTTGTTCATTGACCGCTACATTATACGCCGTAGAAAAATGATGCTTTGTTTTATATTTTATGCACAACTTTTCCATTTGTCAATTTTTGAATGGTGATTTGTTATCGGACATAATTCACACAGGGACACCGGAGTGATATATAAGATGAGTTCTTATAAAATTCTCTACATTTTCTACCTTTACTTCTCTTAATGGTATGACGTTCGCTCATTTAGAGAAACAGTCGGTCGCTGCGAGAATGAATTTATGCCGTTTGGATGATAGCGGTTGAATTAGTATGACTATATCTATTCCCCACATTTCGAAGGGCCAGGACATGCTGATGGGATGCAGTGGCTCATGTGGTTGATGAATGAAGTTAGCGCGTACATGACATTCTTGACACCTTTTTTTTTTGCAATTTTCACAGCATCTTCAAACATTGTAAGCCAATAATAGCCTAAATGTTTTAATTGATAGTGCAGCTTAGGAACAGATTGGTGTGCACCACAAACTCTGGCATGCACCTCTCCCAATGCTTCCATCACCTCATTTCTAGCGAGGCAACACAGCAGAATGCCATTATACAAATGTTGATAAAGCATATAGTTTCTACATGTATAATGGATTGACCTTTTTCGGATTCTAGTCCTTTCACAAGAATTGAGAGGTAGATAACCGTGGAGTAAATAATCGACAAATGGAGTCCGCCAATCTCCCATTTCAATTTCACAAATATCCACTGTCAATACTATAAAGGATGTTGTCTCCTCTTCCTAAGTGAGTATCGATAGGACTCTTCGCTCTTCTACACGCACGTCCATTGTTTCATAAGAATTTAATGCCATGCTAGCTGCCAAACTTGCAAGCGCATCAGCCTTTTCATTTTGGCTTCTAACAATACGTTGCACACTTAAGTTAGTAAACATAGATATAAGCTCTTTTGCTCATAGAAAAATATAGCATTAATTCCCTTTTCTTTACCATGCAAGTCCCTAAAAGTTGGTTATTGACCAATTGGGAATCACCATGTATCAACAGTGCGTTCAATCCCATATTTAAGGCTACTTCTGGCGCAACAATTAAAGCTTCATACTCAGCAGAATTATTTGAAACTGTCGAGGTTAAAGTGAATGAATATGGAATTTGTCCTCCACTAGGCGTAACAAAGATGATGCCTATGCCTGCTCCTGATTTTTGACAAGTCCCACCAAAATATACTTGCCATGTTGAATTGGCGACCGTTGTGACCAATACTTCTTCATCTAGTAAATTATCAATGATAGGAAAATCATCTGGAATAGGATGTGCAGCTAGAAAGTTTACCAAAGCTTATCATTTTGTAGCATTTTGTGGCATGAATACAATGTCAAATTGTGATAGGAACATCGCCCATTTAGCTAATCTCCTTGAAAGGACCATTTTATTTAAAATGTATCAGAGCGGATTTGCTCTCTAAATGAGGTATACAATGTGCTCTAGCATACAATGGTGCAATTTTTGTGCTGCAAATACCAGTGCTAGACATATTTTTTCCTTGTTTGGATAATTACATTCTGCCCCCAATAATATAAGGACATTTCTTTTCCTTCATCATTTTTTATGCCAAAAGAGCGCCTAATGATGTTGGCATAGCTACTGTATAAAGAATCAGTGATCGTCCTTTAATTGGTACATTCAAAGACAGGGGGATTTATTTACTATTTCTTTATATCTAAAAATGCATTTTGGCATGCTTGATTCCATTGAAAAAGGACACTCTTTTTCATAATCCGAGCAAAAGGTTTGCATCTCCCGGATAAATTTGAGATAAATCTCCTAATATATGTTAACTGACCTTGGAGGCTCTTCAATTCATGATGGTTTTTATGTGGTGGTATTTTAACAATCGCCACTATTTTAGTTGGGTCAATTTTGATTCCATGCTTTGTGACTATAAAACTAAGAAATTTTCCAGAAGAGACCCTAAGGCACATTTCATTGGGTTCATTTTCAAATTATGTTGTCTATGGCATTCAAAAACCATAGAGAGATGTTTTAAGTGATCTATTTCATGTTTTGACTTTACAATAATGTCGTCTATGTAGCACTCAATGATGATGTGTAGTAGTCCATCAAGGACAATTGCCATGGCTTGCTGATATGTTGCTCCAGCATTTTTAAGTCCAAATGGCATAACCCTATAACAGAATATACCTTGGGTGTTTAGAATGCTGTTAACTCCTCCTCTTCCGGTACCATTTTTATTTAATTGTAACCCAAAAAACCATCCATAAATGAAAATATTTCATGCCCCATGGTAGCGTCCATAAGTATTTCAGAGATAGGTATTGGAAAATCATCTTTAGGGTATGACCTATTCAAATCTTTAAAATCTACACATACATAGGGTTTTCCCGTTCTTCTTCTTGACAGGAACAATGTTGAAAAGCCATTTAGGATATTTGATTTCACGAATAAACCCATCTGCTATGAGCTTGTCGACTTCAGCTTCTATTTTTGGGTGTATTTCTGGTTGAAACCTTCTTTGTGGTTGCTTGACCAGTGGAACGTCTTCTTGTATAGCGAGGCGATGCACTGCCACTACTAGATCCAAACCTGGCATTTCTTCATACGTCCAAGAAAACACATCCCTATTTGCATAAAGAAATTTATGATATTCTTCTTTACTTTCCTTAGATAAATGTCTCCTGATATAAACTTGATGAGGATCGTCGGGCATTCCAATATTGATTTCTTCCAATGCATCAATGGTGGGTTGTTTCCATCCTCCATTTGTGGAGTCGCTGCCATTGTATCTATAAATTTAGCCGAGGTCATATAGACATCATAACCCAACCCATATCTCTTTTCTTTAATGTTTGATCTTCGTGCAGGGCTTCAAGTTGTGCCCGGGACAGTGCCTTTTCAAGTGGTGCAAGCTGCCTCCGGCCGTTGCATAGAGAAGGGCCTTTGAAGATATCACAACCCATTTTCTTCATCATATAAAGAACCCTATTGTCATATAAAGAAACATGCAATGATTCATCATCCTTATTGGACAAAGTGATTTGAGCAACTACCCTATTCTTATTTTTCCTTGTTCTAGAGTTGTGCAATTGATTTTGAGATTGTTTTATTTTATGTTGTACCAAAGGAGGTAAGGGTGTTAGAAATTCAATACCTTTATTAGAGGATGATTTATTCACGACATGAAATATTGGATCTCCTTTCTTGCTTTGGTTACTTGGTATATGTTGATATATCTTCGATCTTGATGAGGATTCTTCAATATCTTTCTTTATGAAATTTGACTCCGGTACAAGCACTGACTTTGGCTTCCGCACTTTATCAACAGGCTCAAAGTAGAATTTGCATTAACATAGAAGGATTTCAACTACTATGAATGGCTTTTTATCAGCAAATATTAGTACTGTCTCTCCTGATTGATCCCTATATTTGACGCATTGATGCATCGTAGATGGTACGACTTGATTTTCATGCAACCATGGGTGACCCAGTAGAGCATTATATGAGGTAGCCGCATCGATCACGTGAAAGTTGACATATGTGCATAATGCTTCCAACTTTAAAACCAATGATATGGTACCAATAGCTTTTTGACTAGATCGATTGAAGCCATGAATAACCACATTAGATCAACTCAAATCCCATTTGGAATATCTGATCCTTTTTAGATCGGCTCAAATCTCCTTTGGAATATCCGATTCTTTTTAGGGTACACAAAGGTATTAAATTTATGGCAGATCCACCATATATCATTATGCGATTTATGGGCATCTCATCAATTTCACCAAACATGAGAAGTGCTCTATTGTGCTTTTTAGAACCTAATAGCATATCCTCCTCAATGAACATCATATTTAAAATCTCAACTACTTCTATCTCTATTTGTGACACTTCTACTCTACAATCTTCAGGGAAACAAAGTGCCGTAACAAAGCCTTGTGCAAATTAGACGAAAGACACAAAGCATCACACACAGAAAGCATGGCTGGTATTTTCTTCAAGTGAGATATTACATCATACTTGACTTACATTTTAGCAGCAGAGTCAGTCATTTCGTTCAGGGTTACATCTTTGTCTTTGGGCTCCCTTCTAGCTGGAAGATGAGGATCAGCTAGTTAGTGGCCTGATCTAAGTTGAACTTGGTCAACTTCTGGAGGTTCTTCTTCAAGGAAATACAGAGAATCATCATCCTCATCGAAGAAACCAATGGTGAGGGCATTGAATTCTTCATGAGGATTGCTCGCACGCTTTGTCAATCTTTGCACTATTCTTGATGTGGAGCATGGAACTTCGCCTTTTGCCATCACTTGTTGCAGTACACAGCTTCTTGGCCGCCACTGCCCCCTATCTTGGACTATTTGGAAATTCGATGGATCGAGGTTTGTGGCATAGATCCATCGATGAAAAACCTCTCTTTTAAGTTGACAGCTGTATCTTTGCTACTGACCATGGCATGGTGCATGGCCTGAGGAAATCATCAGAATAAACTCAGACTCTAAGACCAGCATTCTTTTATCATAAGCTGATGTCATATGATGAGTTGGTGTCATATTTGAAGATGCGAAAATCACCAAGTCATCTTGAAAGGTGGCGATGTTTGCTGCAGCCATTTTCTTGCCTTTCTTGAAGCTTTTAAGGAGGTTTGTATCAATTGTTCCTTCATCAATTATTTTCTAGATAATATTCTTTACTATAAAGCAATCTTTAAACGTATATCCTAAGATGCGATGACAGTGGTACTAATTTGGCTCATTGAACTTGGAAGTTTCTTCTGGTCTTTTTGGCTTAGGGAGTTCTATGAGATTTAGCTCCCGTAAGCCCATAAATAAGTCTTGACCTCCTCGTTTGGGATGAAGTACTCTCTGTTTTGTCACTCACTCAAAGTTGGCTTCCTACGAGTTTGTGTTCCTGTTTGCTCTTGATTTCTTGTGGTGGCTCCTCTGGACTGCCATTGTGGAATCACTGTTGTCACCTCTATTGTTTGCACCTGCTTTGGTTTAGTAGGCAACTTATCACATTGTCCACCTTTCTCTATAGGCTTGGTGAATGTCTTTGTTCGACGTGCAATATGCTGTATATAGGTCTCAATATCTGTAGTCTTGGAGTCCAGCTCTTCAAAAGTCACAGGACACACACCATGCAAATAAACGGCCATGTCAGGGCATAGATTATTTATGCACATCCGCACCACTTCAGGCTTGGTAATTGGCTATGGGCAATGGAGGCTTAAATTTCTCCACCTGTTAATGAATTCAGTAGCCCTTCCATTTCTTGTTTGCTCTATTTGGGACAACTCCATGATGCCCACTGTTCTATTAGTGCTATAGAAACACTCGAAAAAAGTGTCTTTCATTTGCTCCCATGTTTTGATCGACCGTGGTGCTAACTTTTTGTACCATGTGAAGGTTGGATTAGACAATATTTGCACAAATTGTCACAAGATAAGCACTCCGTTATGGGATGTATCTTGATAGGTTGGAAGAAAATGAGCTATGTGCTCATGAGGAGACCCAGTTCTATTGAACTTGCTAAATTGCGGCTGATGGTAATTGCTTGGGAAAGGCACCATGTCAACATTTAATGGGTATGGCTTAACATACCCTAGACGCTTCAAGTAGTGCATTTGCATATACTGGGCTTTAACCCCCTCATCGATCATCTTTTGAGTCGCCTAGAGGCTAATTGCGGGCAATGATTGGTGACTATGATGACTTTCAGCAACATGTAGGTCATGATCCCAAATTGTATTTTTTGCTACTTGGTTGCGTAGGGCAGCCAACTCATCTTCTTTTTGTTGAAGTGCAGCTGTAAGTTGGGCTAGCTGTTCATCAACTGAATGTGTTTCATTTGCCACAACAACTTGTTCTATGCAACTTGGCTCAAAACTATGGGAACACAATTAATAAGCATGTGGGGAATCATTTTCAGGAGAAGAAGAGGAATCACTATGTAGGAGATTATGAGACCCTGAGTAATTTGAATCATGCTCTTCATTACCTGAATTTGTTTGACTACGAGTTACAAGATGATGACCCATTACAACATTCTTTCGAGCCTTCTTTCCTTTGAAGTGTGTTGATGTTGAAGATGCTTCGTTGGTGTCATCTGCCACCTCTGTGACTCCAACTGGCATCGAAATAAGCACCTCAACTACAGTTTTTGAGGCCCTCTTCCGAGTTGACTAAGGAGCCATCATTGTTGCTGCCTTCTTGAGGGTGCTTGTTGGCTTCTTCTTCACTTGGGTCTTGCCACCATGACTTGATAAAGGAGAATTTGCCCCTTGAATTTTGCTGGACTTGGAGTTAGCTCGTATTGCCAACTCCATTTGTTTGTAGGCTGCCCGTTTTGCACATGCATGCGCAGCCTGGGTAACATAGTTTGTCATTAAGGGTCTTGCTTAACAAACCCTCGGTACTCCGGCCACTTGGTGAGGGCCTCCGCTCGCCGTGTAATGGCACCCTCAACATCATTTGCAGATGTGGATGCATCTGGAAGTATCTCCCTTAGAGTCTAGTAGATACTCCATGTGATATATGCATCCAGGGCATAATTCATTCTTCACTACTACAGCTGTGATAGCTGATAATCACAGACGGTTCGAAAACGTCATCACAGATGGTTTTGTGAACCGTCTGTATTTATGGGTCAGTGATAATCGAAGGTCATCACAGACGGTTTTCGAACCGTCTGTGATTATCAGCTATCACAGACGGTTTTTGAGTAAAAACCGTCTATGATAGCTGATAATCACAGACGGTTTTTAGTTAAAAACCATCTATGATACTGATCATCACAGACGGTTTTTGAGTAAAAACCGTCTGTGATAGCTATAATCACAAACGGTTTTTAACTAAAAACCGTCTGTGCTATTCTCTTCTACCCCTAAATCTATTTCTGTTTATTGGCTAGCCTCAGGAAATGCTAGCCATGCTCTCTGAAACAAGCAGATCAACATGTACATGTATACATCTAATTCACATCTCAATTCATTTCACAAACATAAAACATCCATTTCGCAAATCAATTAATTGAAATGAGAACAAACAAATATAGTATGAAACACAGTACACATTTTAAGATTAGAGTCTACCATTACAAGAATAGACAGACAAACAACAAACAATAAAGAGGAGGAGAACAACAAACAGGTTGCTCATCTAGCTAACACAACAAGAACAGAGAAAAGCAAAGATCCTCTATGCCTAGGCCTTCTCACCCCTGATGCAGCGCGCGAGCTGAATGTCTTTGACGCCCACCATCGTCGGTGTTGATTGAGCGCTGCCTTGGCACGAGCTAGTTGCTTCTGCGGTGTCTTGCCTCCCGTTGACGTGTGCGTCGTCTGCAAGGAGGAGGACAGCAAGGAGGAGGAGAACAGCAAGGAGGAGATAGCAAGGAGGAGAAGAACAACAAGAGGAGGAGAACAAGGACAGCAAGGAGGAGGAAACTAGCAAGGAGGCTGGGTTTTGGTAATATTTATAGGGGAGGGAGAGGGAGGGAGAGGCGGGAGTTCGAAATTTTGGGCGCGGGAAAAGAGAGGCGGAGCTACGATCCGTGGGGTGAGGATATCACAGACGGTTCTATTGGCTAGAACCGTCTGTGATGAATGAATATCACAGACGGTTCTATATATAGAACCGTTTGTGAATTAGAGCACAGAATTTTATATACCGATGCAATATAAACAACTAGTATGAAAATATAAAATAGCAAAGTTTTATATAGCTTATATATACTCATTTGAAAGGTTTCGACGAGATCTACAACTTTGCAGTTGAAGCAAAATTCAAATTCCGAAAAGAAGACCAAGAAAAAGGGCAAAAACAGACACCCAAAACTTGCGACGCAGGTTTAGGTCCAAAGATGACCGATTTTCGGGGTCTTGGAGGGTGACTAGCATAAGCTAGTCATTGTTTTTGGATCGGGCTCTTCGTTAGCTTTCCAACGAGTACAAGAACGGCGAAAACGGACACCGTATGCAAAAGTTATGCCCGTTTTACTGAAGATGTGTCAAAACTGAATCCTACTCGGACTCAGATGGGAAATTATGAAATTTTGGGGAATTGCAAGGCGGGAAACATATCACAGACGGTTTTTTAATAAAAGATATTCCAGTATCACAGACGGTTTTATAATAAAAACCGTCTGTGATAATCTGGAATATCACAGACGGGTTTTATTATAAAACCGTCTGTGATATTCCAGTATCACAGACGGTTCAGAGGTAAGAATCGTCTGTGATACTCCTTTTTCCAGCCACAAATACCACAGACGGCCTTCAAATTAAAACCGTCTGTAATAGTGTACATCATAGACGGTTTCACAAAACTGTCTGTGATTTGGTGTCTACTATTAGCCTTTCTGTAGTAGTGCTTCCTCGAATCCTCGGGCAGTTCTTCCTTACCCTACTCCAAATGGTATTGCCCACTTACTCACGTTGACGATTTGCTGTGATAGGGTCAATTGCCATAGGGAAATCAATCCAAGTATGCCGAGCATTACGTTGACAACGATGATGTTGTGATGGAAAAAATGAGCCTTCAAAGGAAGGTCTTGGTATTGGGGTAGATGACGACATAGGATCTGAGAGTGTAGCTATTGAATTCACATGGCCCTTCTTGATGTCACCAGGCGTGAGGTATACTCCTTTCCACTGGGTTTGTCGGCTAGCGTAGGGATGAACTTTGGTGCATCAGCTCAGAGTCGTGTTTCTGCATGACATGGTTTTCCTTGGGATGATGACATAGCATGCTCTGTCATCACTGCCTTCCCTTTGTCGATTGGTAGCGGACAATGGGGTTGGTCAAATACCACCATCTTTCCTTTTGAGGTTAGTGATACAGCCACAACTGTAGTCTTAGAAGGAGATGCCCCTAGTATTCTTAGGTCAGGCATCAACGAGCTCACCCCCAGCAGCTTATGAGCAGTTGGGGGATGCTCTCACACTTGATGCAGATGAAGCGCCTACCTTCAATGCTGGGTACGTATTTGCACCCATCATTGTAGGTGGTGTTGAGGGAGAGACCACTCCCTTTGCTTTAGAAATTGTTGGGAAAGAGGTCGTAGCCTGTGGCTTTGTCATCATTGGACCCATCCGCTTTGCACAGATAGACCACTCATCAAGCGTTGTGCGATGGAACCTTGACGATGACTTGTGGCTTGCAGACTTGGTTCGTGCTACTTTAGAGAAGCCAGTAGGAACCAAATCAAAGGAACTAGTCTCGCATACTTTAAGATGCTGATCGTCTATGGTGGCTCTAGAAGCTGTTGCTGCAGCCCTCATCCTCCTCTTGGTTGACTTGGACAGTATAGGGATGAACCCATCCTGACATGTAGAAGTAATTTCCTGCTCGTAGTTTACTGCTGCTAGGGACGCAGCTGTGGTCTGTAGTGAACTTGCACTAGTAGTAGCTCTAAAAGGCCCTACTGGCACATCTAGCCACAGTGACCCAAAGCATAGCGTGATGAATTGTTGAACTCACCATTCCATCCCTTCAAATAGAGAAAACCATTTATTAGCTTTCTTGCATACACATATATTTTCGCGAGGTCGAAACAACATGGTCAAAACCAGTGTGTTTGACCAATCGTGGTTGAACTCAACGCGGTCGAAACCAACGTGTTCGACCAATGTGGTTGAAACCAACATATTTCCTTTCTTCCATCATTTATTGTTTTACTCCGCCTTGTATTACTACTAGCACTACATAACGCCTGCATGTATTGAGCACTTGCGCGTAGCATAACCGAGGTGAAGGTTGTATTTTAGTGATTTTCTCTATGCATTATACTATATATATATATAGTACATATTGTACATATATGTGTGTGTTGCAACATACACCCATCCCTAATTCATATCCATTTGAGGGGACTGAATTAAGGAAATAGAATCTTCATGCCTCTTACCCTGGGTTTGCATCCATTTGCAGGGGACCGAACCGAGGAAATGAGATCAGCATACCTTGCCTTGATTCGTATCTGTTTGTAGAGGACTAAACCTAAGAAATGAGGGATCAAGCATTTGTTCTTTGGGTTTGTATCCACTGACGAGACTGAACTATGGGGGCAAAATCATAAAACAAAATGAAGAATCTTGATTCGTACCGCAATGATCGAACCGAAGGGTAAAAGGGCGAATAAGGAGAACGCCCCTTGATTCGTACCGCGATGGCCGAACCCAAGGGCAAAGGAGAAGAGGAAGAAGAAAGGCAAGAACTTCACCTTCTTCCCTGGATTGCCTCCCTCTCTTCTTTTCAAGTGTGTTTTGTGTGTCTTCTTTTCTTCTAGAATTTTCTAGCATTTCCTTCTCCTACCAAATGTTCTTCGTCCCTCGCTTGCCCAAAATCCCCTTCTCTCTACCCTTCACCCCTATTTATAGAGCAAGGCTAACAAGGAAGTTGTTTTAAGGGAAGTTACATCAACTTCTCTATTTGATTTCTTCAATCTGCTAGTGGGTCATTCCAGTGCTGCAGCCGGTTTCGCTCACGGTCATGTAGGACATGTGCTATTTGCACTCTGTTTCGTCATGAACTTGACTGAACTTGCAGTGCTTCAGCCACGGTTGCTGATTGCTGGACGTGCATTATTTGGGACTTCTAGGTGTTCTTTTGATTTTTGTGTGTTGTGGTTCTGCATGCATGTAGTTGTGGCACGACTTTCCTATCGACCTGTGAGAGGTATCCATGCATGCATTTGGCTGACTAGTGTGTCATTCAGTGCGCGTCGAAGTAAACAACATGGTCAACCGCATGTGGTCCAAATATCATGGTCGACCAACGTGGTCGAAATATTATGGTCGACCAACATGGTAGAAATATCATGGTCGACCAACGTGGTAGAAATATCATGGTCGACCAATGTGGTCGAAATATCATGGTCAAACCATCATGACTAAAATATCATGGTCGAACCATCGTGGTCGAAATATCACAGTCGACCAACGTGGTCGAAATATACTGGTCGAACCAACATGGTCGAAACCAACGTGGTCGACATATCATGGTTGAACCAACATGGTCGAAATATCATGGTGGTCAATAGCACGTGGTCAATATAACTTGGTTGACACCACATGGTCGTAACATCATGATTGACCAATGTGGTCAAAATATCATGGTCGACACCACAGTGGTCAAAATATCATGGTTGACCAATGTGGTCAAAATATCATGGTGGTCGACAGCACATGGTCGATATAACATGGTCGACACCACATGGTTGTAACATTATAGTTGACCAACGTGGTCAAAATATCATGGTCAACCATCGCGGTCGAAATATCATGATGGACCAATGTTGTCGAAGTATCATGGTCGAAACTAGCATGCTCAAGACCCATGTATGTTATGGTCGATTCAAACTTTTTGTTAGATGTTAGCATATGACCATCGACTGGTCATAGCTACAGTCGATTGGTCGTAGCCACAGTGGACCGGTCGTAGATAAAGTGGACTGGTCATAGATACTGTAAACCAATCTTAGATACAATTGTAGATACGGTGGACCGATTGTAGCTATAGTGGACTGGTTGTAGATATAGTAGACAAATCTTAGATACAATGGACCGGTCATAGGGTCGACCTGGCATGGTTGGCCTGTCTGTGCTACTGATCACATGTATCTCTTCAGGTCTTTTCTTTCCTTATCTCCCGTGTATCATTTGTTTAAACCGATTGTTTCAAAAGAGATATATATTTTAATGGATTTTAGCCATCAGCATAATCTATTAATTTGATGATGATG
The DNA here is from genome assembly GCA_017311315.1 of Dendrocalamus latiflorus. NCBI lineage: Eukaryota > Viridiplantae > Streptophyta > Magnoliopsida > Poales > Poaceae > Dendrocalamus > Dendrocalamus latiflorus. The sequence goes on along the minus strand of CM029660.1, from coordinate 10,418,787 downwards.
ATTATTATTATTTAGATTTATTTATTAATGTTTAAGTCTAGGACAAAATCGGTGTCAACATTCCTGCATCAAGCTACTCCATCTATGTAGCATCCACTGTGCCAAGCTTGAGGAAACTGTCTTCTGTTTCCATCCTTGTGCCACCCAGTGAGATCAACCAACTTAGTTACGAGACACTTCCAATGAGAGGAATGCTACCATCATCTACTTGGCTCATTTTGCACTTGCCTAGGTAGGAGCCATAAGGACCACGCTCGTAAAACTCAACTATCTTTACAAGATGTGGTGGATGGCTTCAGACAGGATCGTCAAACTAGAAGAAGCCCTATACGGTTGTTAAGACATGCCTTAGGCAGAGCTCAACTAGGAGCAACCAACCCTGCCCAGGAGAAGCCCCAAGCAGTAGTAGAGCAGGAGGAGCCACCTTCAGTGTCGCACCACCAGACCTTAGTGCCCCCTACATTAGGTAGATTTACCCCAGTTGCGCCACCTAGAGCACCGCCCACAATGCCACAGCCCGTCAACTCTATCTATCAGACCCCAACACAGGAGCAGTACTTCAATAGCCGAAGTCACTTGTTTCCATTGCAGTAACAAGGGACACAATGCCAGCAAATGCCCTAAGAAGCAGTAGACCCTAGTCAGGACCAACCTCATGAATACTGACCGAGGAGCACCCAGATGCCTCAAGTGGCCAGACCTACACTAGCCTTCAATAGAGATCATGTCAACCACATTAGCATCGAAGAAGCTCAGGAAGTCCTAGGTGTCGTACTGGGTACGTTCCATGTCAATTCAGCAGTAGCTACCATCTTATTTGATTCTGGAGCTTTGCATCTATTTGTTTCCAAGGATTTCATCAAGAGGCACCACATGCTCGTATTTCTGCTTAAAAACCCTTTAATAATTCAATCACCTAGAGGTGATATGAAAGCCCATCTAGTAGTTCCCCATAACTGAATTCAAATTAAGGAAGTAGAATTCCAAGCCAACCTAATAGTATTGGATTCCTAAGCCTTGGATGTGATCCTAGGTATGGATTAACCCAACATCAAGGTCAGATCCATTGTGCCCTCAGACTAGTGACACTAGTGAACGCCTAAGGAGTTCTAACAGAAGTCACGACCAACCCTTCACCACAGAAGACCTTGATAGTGAATAGCATGAAGTGTGTTGGAGTAGAAGAAGTGTCAATCGTAAGGGAATACCCTGATGTTTTCTAAGAGGAATTACCCAGCATGCCACCAGATAGAGATTTATAGTTCATCATATAATTGACACCTGGTATCGTGCTTATATCCAATAGGCCATATCACATGGCTACCAACGAGCTAGAAGAATTGAAGAAGCAGATACAAGAGCTTTAGGATAATAGATTTGTGAGACCAAGCTCATGTTCGTGGGGATCGCTAGTGCTATTTACCAAGAAGAAGGACAATAGCATGAGGATGTTTGTGGTTTATCATGCCCGCAATGAGGTCACTGTCAAAACAAGTATCCTCTTCCCAGGATAGATGATCTATTTGATCAACTCAAGGGAGCATATGTGTTCTCCATGATTGATCTACGATTAGGATACCATCAGTTGAAAATTAGACTAGAAGATATCCCTAAAATAGTCTTCTCAAGCAGATATGGATTATTTGAGTTTATCATCATGTCATTTGGACTGACTACTTCCCTGGCCTATTTCATGAATTTGATGAATAAAATATTCATGGAATACCTAGACAAGTTCGTGGTAGTTTCCACTGATGACATCTTCATTTATTCCAAGACCACGAAAGAACATGAAGAGCACCTGAGACTAATTTTGGAGAAACTCTGGGAGTATAAGCTTTATGTCAAGTTCAGCAAGTGTGAATTTTGGCTAAAGAAAGTTGCTTTCCTAGGACACGTTATGTCTGCAGGCGAGTTTCTGTAGACCCATCCAAGGAGAAGCCGTTCTTCATTGGAAGCAGCCATCATTCGTAACCGAAGTCAGAAGCTTTCTCAGATTAGCCAGTTACTACCGATAATTTATTGAAGGGTCCTCTAAGATTGCTAGACCCATCACCAACTACTCAAGGCAGAGAAGAAGTTCACTTGGACTAAGACTTGCGAACGGAGCTTTCAAGAATTAAAGAAGAGTCTGACTTGTGCCCCACTGCTAGTATTGCCAGATATAAAGAAGCATTTTGACATTTACTGCGATGCATCTAGATAAGGACTCGGATGCGTACTGATGAAAGAAGGTGTAAGTTCAAGCTCTATTAACTTAGTTTTGGTGATAATGACAAATGCAATTATAAGTGTAACTTGTTTGTTAACTATGATCATTTAGATGTGATTAATGATAAATGCAATTGTGATACTAACTTATTTATTGACTATGATATTGCTTAGTCTCATTTGGATGAAAATGTGAAAATCATGGGGATATACATTCGACATCATATTCTTATATCTTAGTGCATTCCTTAGATCCAATATATAGAATAAACTTTATCAATAGTCTAACTTGAATATGTGCATATTCTTTTATTATACGTTCTTGTGTGCACACATTTAAGGGAGTTCACTCTATGTTTTGTGGTTTCATTAGTACTGATCCATATTTCCTTTTCTCCACATATTAAGGATCCTTACTTTGAAACATATCTTTTGGGTATATATAGCTTGTGCAGTTCATATATACTATTGATTGAATAAACCCCGATCATTTGTAATCGGGTTGTCATCCTATTCCTTTATTTTATGTTAATGGTTGGATGATCAATGATTAATAACAACCAGACGAGTAAGCTTTTTTAGGCAATTAATCTCAAAGATAAACACTCATATTCAAATAAGTTAATTGCTTTGAAGGCTTATCTTAGAGTATATAATTGTTGTGTACATGTTGTATACTTCAAATCAATTTCTATCTCATTATTTATTGAGATAGTCATCAATTACAAAAAAATGGAAGATTATAGAATCTAGTCCCTCCATTGTGAGTTAATGGTGATGTTTTGGTAATTAATGGTAATTGATTTTTGGACTAACATTTTCTATGAGTCGGGTGAATATGTTAGTTTCCACAAATGAGGATAATTTGGGATGATTTCATGTGTTGAAGATCATCGAGTCAAGATACGGGATAGAAGATGGCTTCATGTGTTGAAGGCTATTAGGAAGAAGATACATCATAAGTTGATGCATGTCCAAGGAGAGATGATCATGAGTTTATCATCAAGTCAAGAGGAGACTCATCATGTGTTGATGAAGTTTAAGTGAAGGATGCATCATGGGTTGATGCATATCAAGACAATAACCCAGACTTGAAGTGTAGATGTGTGCCATCAAGCTTCAAGAGGATGCTCAAGACAAAGGTATGACTAGCTAGAGCTAAGAATGAGTTCCTAGTCTTTCAGCGGTCTTGGTGTTTGGTTGGAAGATCGGATTGCTAGTATAGATTACCGTACTATTAAGAGGGGTCTTGTCTAATAGCTTGAGTTTCATCATATGTTGATAGCTTAATCTCACTTGCTCTAGCTCTCCATAGTATGATGCTTATATTTGTGAATGTGTTTTGTAAATAGTTGAAGGTCATGTGTTAAATCTTTGTGGCATAGGACTATATATTGCAAATGTTTGAAGTCCATGTTTTCTACTCCTTGTGGTATGAGGCATATATTTGCAAATGTGTTTTACAAATAGTTGAAGCTCGTACATAATCCTTGTAGCATGTGACTTAGATTTGCGAATGTGTTTTTGCAAACATATCTAGTCTATGTACCTATACCTTGTGTCACGATTCCAAAAGTGAGCAAATGTGCTTTACAACTTGTTGAAAATCATATTTGATTTTTGTGTGCATGATACTATAGTTTACAAATATATTTTGCAAAATCTGTTGAAGTATATGCACTTTTTAGGAAAATCAGAATTACAGCTTTGTGTCAAGTGGTACTACCACTCTGCAAAGGTGGTTGAAGACCTGTGTAATCAAAGACAGAAGTAGTCGAACCAGCGTGGTCAAACCGATGTGGTCGAACCAATGTGGTCAGTGACCAGCATGGTCGAACCAATATAGTCGAACACCTGTGTGGTCGAAGACCAGATGGTTGAACCAGTGTGGTCAAATCAATGTGGTCAAACCAACGTGGTCAGTGACCAGCGTGGTTGAACCAATATGGTTAAAGACTAGTGTGGTCGAAGATCAAAGTGGTCAAACCGGTACGGTTGAACCAACATGGTCGATGACCAGAGTGGTCGAAGACCAGAGTGGTCAAACCAACGTGGTCGAAGATCGATATGGTCGAGATCCATATGGTCGAAACCGATGTGGTCGAAGATCGACATGGTGGTCGGGGACCTGCGTGATCTAAGATCAACATGGTTGACATGGCCGAGACCTGTGTGGTCAAAACCAACGTGGTCGAACCAACCTAGCCGATAACGTGGTCTAAGACCTATGTGGTTAAAGACCAACGTGGTTGGAGACCAGTGTGGTCGGAGACCAGCATGATCAGAGACCAGCGTGTTCAAAGACCTGTGTGGTCAACGATCGGTAGTACCAGCTCTATGTGAGTAGTACGACTGGAGTCTGGTACGATTGCTTGTGTAGTGGTATGTTTTTTCAGAGAGACACCTTTGTGGAACTCTTTTCTCTCCCTAGGAAAATGGTAGTCCGCCGTGTGGAGCGGTACTACCGCATAGTGGTATCCGCTGTGTGGAGCGGTACTACCGCATAGTGGTAGTACTGGACATTAGCTAGTGGTACTACCGACATTCTACTGTAACAGCTAGTTTTCCAACCGTTACAGAGAGGAGCGGTAGTACCGGTCTTAAGCCGACGGTACTACTGGATTCCCTGATTTGTGGCCAGTTGGAGAAGAATCTTTGGCACTCTATTTCATTCTCTTGATCTAGTGTAATGTCCTCCTCTTAATTATGCATGTGTTACACCTTGTGAGCAAGAGGAAGGCTCTAGATTGTATGTGCTACATCTAGAGATGGATTTTGTATCCACATGAGCTTGTGCATCCGTTGCACATGGTGAGAGTCAAGCAAGGGGCTTGGCTTATTACTCTTGGAGGTTGCCAACCCCTAGACGGTGTTGGAGCCATCGTGCGTGGTGATCTTCTCAAAGAAGGTTGTGAGAAAACCCGACTTGTTGTGAGTAGTGTGGTGCTCGCCATCTCTAGAGTGGAGGAAGATGTCGGACCCGGATTTTTCAATCCAGAATCTCCTATGATCTCTGCACTATTCCCTGGATCAGTAGATAGTGCACACAGGTACATTGCTGCATCATTTCATACATCGCATGAAACATAATATTACATATCAAGTTTGAAATTACACCACGTCGGGTGAAGTTTACATAGGAGCCGAATAGGCTAAATGTTTATATTACAAAGAACAGTGGAAGCGTAAATAGTAGCGAGACCACAATCCACAGGCAAGCGGCTGGGGGTAAATGTGTGGCATAAATATATATACTATCTAGACTTAGGTAATACATATACCTATGCACACACAACTCTAATTAGTCTACTTGTCTAGGACCAAACAACGAAGAAGGCGCCCTAATTTCCATCGTGATCTCCTCTATCAGTAGTAGGGGTGGCTTCATGTGCGTAATGGTCCTGAGTTCCTATTTTTGATGTTGGTAATGTGAGTGTGAGCACAATCCACCGTGCTCCGCGAGCCAATACACAGGATGCAATAAATAGTATGCATGGCTTATCAAGGGAAGGCTCGGGTTATTTTATTTGCTAGCAATTGTTTTTGAAATATATTACTTAGAAAACCTCCTATGACCTAGTAGTTTGAACCAAAGCATAATGTGTGTAAAAGAATGCTTTTATTAATAGTGATCTAGAGACCACCCACCTTTACATGATCTCTACACCATATGCTAGCCTTTCAGCGTTATAGCTGCTTACATTAATTAGGGCAACACCAATTAGGGCTTTCCACTGCCCTCCATATCTCCCATTTTACCACAAAGTTTTTGAAATAGAAATATATCTAGTTAAGTTCCCATGTCTGCCCATGACGGTGGGCACGGCTATTCGAATAGTTTTGACTTTGCAGAATTTGCACACTTTACCCACAAGAGATAGTTCACTCATTTCCCCCACACGATTCCTTAGCCGTGCGGTTGTGCAAACCATCACACTAACCGTTCAAAGTACCTCGCCCCTTCCATCATCTCACCCCTATGAGCTTGGCCTGCTTGCGGCAGGACTCATAGGTTGTGCGGGATGTTCTTCCTTTGAACGACTAGCAGCTGGCTATCCACACTACTAGCCGCCACGAAAAACTTCACCCTCTACGAGTGTCCCATTAAAGCGTCACCCAGACAGCCGCTTGCACTACCTCACCTCCTCCACCTATGATGATGACTTTCAGGGTCTGGTAAATCTACTAAACCAAGTTGTACTTTACAGACTTGTGGCTGTACTTGTTTTACACAAGAGGTCATGACAAGATTCAGTCCTTAGGGTTATCTGGGTGGTTCTACCACAAACCACACTCTCGTGCACCACTGCACCATACCCCCGAACCATCTGCCCAGATAGATAAGCAATTTGAGGTTTTGGGAACATAAAATAGTTATACCAAAATATGCTAGTCATTACCACCATGACTGCCCAACCTAGTGTCCCATGATTAAGAGTGATGCTTGGGGCATTTTAGCGCCCCCGAGTGTCCAAGCAACACTAGGCATGGCGTATAATTACGGACTTATTTTTGAAATGTTACTATTATAATTTTTTCTAGGGTGACAAGGTTCACATATTCAAATATTCCAAAGGAGGTGTAATATTAATTCAGCTAAGCAATGGGCATATAACTAGAATCTTAAATCAAACACATATTTGCATATAACATAACAGCATGCAGTTTGATAATTTAAACAAAAGTAATTTGTAGAAAATGTTGGTTCAACATGATCAAAGTATTGACTCGCCTTGGTCACAGTGAACTGGTTCTTGATCTTCTAGAGCAGCTGCTTCAGCCTCTTCTTCTTGAGCCTCGTACGCTATTTTAACATGAGTGAAAATGCGGATAAAAATCAACAAACCAAACAAGTCCTCAAAGAAAAATTCAAATGAACTCTAAAATTCATGATCTCGGTTCCATTGGTTAGATTTTGATTTTAGATGAATTTAGAAATTTGTTTCACTCAATTCGGAGTTAAAATGAATTAGTTATGATTATTTGAAGCTCTCGGTTTCAAAAAATTCGAGAAATAGCTAAAAGTCTGATAGGTGGGACCCATAGCCGATTGTCGGGATGACTACGTGGTCATAAATCCGACCGCATGGTCGTGAGTTCGTCCGCTCGGTCGTAAACGACTATGTGGTCGTGGCTCCGACCGTGTGGTCGGTAACGACCGCGTGATCAATTTTGACCGCATGGTTGTAGTGGCTGAGTGGTTGATTTTGACCGCGTGGTCGGTTACGACCGCATGGTCGGTTTCGACTGCGAGGTCGTTTTTAACTGCCTGGCCGTAGCTCGGCTGTGAGTGATTGTGAATGGTACCGAGCGGTCGTAAATGACATATAATGGTCGTAAATCATGCTAGGTGGTCGTAAATGGCTCTGGAGTGGTCGTAAATGGCACAGAGTGGTCGGGAGTGGTTACGACCGCATGGTGAAGAAATGAACGTGGTTGAAAGGTGCTTCGACCACGGTGTGATGGGTCAGTGGGTACTTCGACCACGGTGCGAGTGGTCGAAGGGTTTTTCTGAGTGGTCGTAGGGTGTTTCTAAGTGGTCGTAGGGTGTTTCGACTACGAAAAATAAACGTGACCGTGTGACCGACTACATGGTTGTAAATGGCGATGTGGTCGTGAGTTTGTTCACATAGTCGGGAACGACCGCGTGGTCATAACTTCGACCGCATGGTCGTAGCTTGGACCGCGTGATCGTAAATGACCATTTCATGACCATGTCCCTTTTACGACCACGGATTCTTTGACTTGGCTGCTACAGTACTCTTTCGACCACTACTACGACCTACGACAATTGGGTTCTGACCACGTGCAGGCAGCAGGGGAACAGGGGATGACGGCTACGATGACTCATGGCACCAGGGACCAATTAATTAGGAGGGAAGCATCTAGGAGGGCTTGTGAGGCTACCTCGACGGTTGGCTGGGCTCGGGAAGGTCGGTGGCGAGCTAACGACGTGGGACAGCGGAGGTCGAAGGGGTCGCAGGGTGCTGGTGCAGTTCAGGCGACGGTATGTCTGGTCGAGGGTGTGGACGACGTCGTGATGCTCCGGGGGTGCCTCCGTGGAAAGGAATTGGACTACGGCGGCGGTAATCGACAGCAGGCTCCTTCGCTGGTCTTGGGGAAGAAGGGATCGCCGGTGGGCTATGGTGCTCAAGGGGCTAATTCCTTGGAGTGGGAGACTTAGTGGGCTGGTGTGGAGTGATTGGGAGCCCTGAGCGAGGATTTATAGCTGGGAAAAGCAATGGCGGCATGGGGGAGAGCAGTTGAGCGGTCAAAGCGAGGGCACGGCGGTCGAGTGGCTACAGCGCCAGAGATTCAACCTCGGGTCAGAGAGTAGGCGACGTAGGGCATGGGAATGGAGATGGGGTGTCAGAGTTGTGCGGGTAGGCGCGGAGTCGGCAGGCGCAGTCGCACGGCTACCGGGCGGTTGATGCCGAGTTCATGCTGGCACAGGCACGGTGACGCCCGAAACAGGAGAAGCGATGGGAGCAGGAGTGCACTACGGCTGACAGAAGCGGGCAGGCGAGCTGGTGGTGGTGAATTCGGTGCCTGACCGGCGAGACTGCATGGTCAAAAAGGTCGGTCTCTGTGGTAGGGCAACATGATGGGGTGAGACTGCCGGGCAGTTGGCGAGGACGTGTGCGGTCGTCGGGGGTAGGAAGGGCGGGTCCATGTGACGTGAGCACGAGGCATGCCTCCGACTGCCGGTCCGAAGGAGGCACGGTCGAAAAGCTGGGCTGCTGCGGTCGGGTGGGCCGCGGGTTTCAAATGGGTGAGGTAGAGAACGGCTTCGGCCGTGGTCGAGACAGGGGAAGGAAAATGTAACACCCCAGCCAATCAATGACTTGGAATGCTACCAAACTAATAACTTAATAACGAAACTAATATTCATCTTACAAAATTTCGGCAGAACCTCCTTTGTTTATTGAGTAAATCAGAGGTTCCAACGAGCATAATCAATTGATATGAATAACAATAAGCAACAAATTCGTTTAAGCAAAACTGGATTATGTTCACCATCGCTCTCATAACGATACTACTAAGATAAGGAACGGAACCAATGCAAAAGATTTCTAATCTTTTATTACACTTTGAACCTGATTGACATTAATCTAATACCACTTAAATTATTCAGCAAATAGTGTTTAATGTTCTTTCTTCCTTCCATGGTGAATAGACCGTGCATGTGCAACAAAACTAATCCTTCTTTATTCCCATGCATGCCGATCTCATGTAGGTACCTAAAACAAACAACAACCACAACAACAAACAACAACAAGAGTGAGTTCAAAGACTCAGCAAATATAATAAGTGGCAGCAAGAATAAAAAGGGATGTCACTTCACAAATTCATCCATCAATCATAAGAATAAACATGCTATGCATTATGATCAAAAATTCCTTTATCACTTCTCTTTCGCATTTTACCGGTAATGCGGAGTGTGCATCCGTCAATGCACACCCATGCCTGTACCCTCTGGTACAGGGACCAATTGCCCATACTCCTCAAGTATGGGGACCTTTAGCCCGTCACGTCATCAACATGACGGGGACCTCGATGCTTGGTCATCTCGTGACCAAGACTTCAATAAATCAGCATGATGCACAAATGTGAATGTCTTAACAAATAAAACGTGCATTCACAACATCTATGCATCATAAATTCTCATGAACTCTTTCACTTGCAATCGACCATAAACAATATCCACATATCATTAACATCATCAAGACCACAAATTCTCATAACATGGATCAAACATCTACACACCAACAAACATCAACAATCCATGCTGCAAAATTTAAACCATCATTATACTTGCCTTAACCCCGAGAAAACGGAGAATGATCAGAAGGCGCGGCCCCTGGAAACCGTCCTCCTCCTGAATAATAATTATAATGATTGCTAAGACAACAGTGGCAAGTCTTTAGATTAAATAAAAACTCCCCCAAACTAACCCAACATGTTAGCTTGATTCAAAACCCCAAATCCTTTCGGCCATCCTGTCCCCCACTACGGACAGTCAACTTCAAAAATTCATATCTATTGGTACAGAAGTCTGCATAGGACGTTCTAAGACTTTCTGGAAAGATAATTAACTTATCTAACTAAACCTAGTTGGTGAGCCTTCCTGATTCGGTCATAATCTACCCGCACCATCCAGTTTTCTTAAAACATCCAATTCTCGTCAGGCTCTCTGGACAGAGCACTAAAAACACCATAACTTCCTGTACGAGTGTCCGAATCACGAGTTCTTGGACTTTCTGGAAATCTAAGACAATTACTACAACTTCCATTATACTGAGGTTCTCTGATTCTCCCAATATCTAATCGCAAAACTCGATCTCCCAAAACCTGACGGAAAACCCTCCGATCCGTAGAACAGTCCCGCTAATAAAATCATAACTTCTGCTACAGAGGTCCGAATGACGCGTTCTAGCACTTTATGGAAATATAATGACATCCTCTACAACTCTCTAGGCAAAGTATAGACCTAATTCCCCACGAATCTTCCCCAAAACAGCCGACTAACCCGATCTGATCTAGCAGTCTAGAATACCGACATTGATAACGCAATTAGAATTTACATCTACTAGGGGAAGAACATGGATTACCCTTGACGAATGCTGAAGAATACCACGAACACCCCACGAATCTCTCCTCTCCTTCTTTTCCTCTTTGCCCCTTCTTCTTCCCTTCCTCCGAGTCCAATCGCCTAGCTGCGAATTATTCCTTTCCCCCGATCATTCGGCATCAATTGGAGGTCTTGATCACCGGCAATGGAGGAGAGGGGAGGAGGAGGCGCTGCTGGACGGCGCAAGGCAGAGGGGAGGGGCGCACAAGGGGGGAGAGGGGGAGAGGCGGCTAGGGTTAGAGGGGGAGGTGGCGCCTCCCCCTCCTGGCCGAAACCCACCTGGGCCAAGTTCCAGGCCCAGGTTGCAAGGGAAATTCAGAAAAATTCCCTTTAAAACTGATATTTTACTCTTCCCTTTAAGATCCTTATTATTTGCCGAAACTCTTCCGGGACATTACAGAAAAAGGGCCGGCTGGGCTTAGCCGAGATTTGGCCCAGTGCTCTTTTTATTTGTTCCATTTTTCATATTTCACTTTTAATTTGTTGGAACCTCAATCACAAAACCAAGGAAAATCCATAAAACCTCCAAATATTGACAAAATACATTTCAAAACAATTTAAGGGCATCACATTTCCTAAGTTCATATTTTCAGGATGTTACAGAAGAGCAACCTTAGTGAATTGAGATGTTTGGCTTAATACGTGGAGCCAGTCTAATTCATTTGGGCTTACTTCAATGTGGATTAGGGGAGACTGGCAAGTCTCTGAACACCACGGTAAAAAGGAACCATGCCAATGTGATTTATTTTCTTGTGGTCAATTTACATTCAATCAATTTACATTCATAGAATTAAATTGATTGCTTATCTTTCTAGGATTGCAAACCTTGATATAGACTTAGGGTGTTGGGGCACTTAGGTGAACGTAGTCGATTTAGGCCTATTTGTATTCAACCGAATTGATTTATGCATCCATATTATAAATTTGGTTATAACCTAGAAGAAATTTTAAAAGCATCGATTCACCCCCCTCTAGTCAGCCCCCTCGATCTTATAGAAGGTAAGGTAGTAGCTTGTGCTTTCAAGCAGCTAAGCCACACGAAAAGAATTATCCAATTCATGATTTAGAGTTAGCATCAGTGGTTCATGCCCTAAAGTTATAGAGCCATTACCTTATTGGCAATCGCTACGTGATCTATATCGATCATAAGAATCTGAACCCAGTTAGACTTAAACCTAAGGCAAGGAAGACTATTGGAATTGATCAAGGATTATGATGTCAACATGCACTACCAGCCCAAAAAAGCCAATGTGGTAGTAAATGCCTTAAGTAGGAAAGCCTCTTGCAGCACCACCCTAGTTAGAGACTGCCAACCAGAACTTCGCAAGGATTTTACATGACTCAACCTAGAAATCATAGAGGAAGGCTATATCACCATGATGGATATTCAACCTTCATTAGAAGCACATATTAGAGTAGCTCAAGAACTAGACAAAGATGTCTTAAAAACCAAAGAGAATATAAAGAAAGGTCAAGCCCCATGTGGTTCAGAAAACGTATATTTGTGCCCAACAACCAGGATATCAAGACCTTGATTCTCAAGGAAGCACACGAATCTGCCTATTCGATTCACCTCGGAGGTACCAAGATCTGAAGGAAATATACTTGTGGCCTAGGATGATAAATGAGGTGCTTGGATATGTATCCATGTGCGATGTATGCCATCAAGTTAAGGCTGAACTCCAACGACCCACATGATTACTCCAACCATTAAGAGTTCCAGAATGGAAATGGAAGGAAGTAGGTATGGACTTTATCGCTGGTTTGCCCAAGACATAGACAGGATATGATTCCATATAGGTCATAGTGGATAGGCTAAACAAATTAGGCCACTCCATCCCAGTTAAGACCACTTATAAAGGAGATAAGTTAGCCGAACTATACATACTTCACATAATTCACCTACATTGATTCCTAAAGACAATTGTATCAGATAGAGGAACCCAACTTACCTTGTGATTTTGGGATAGTCTTCATGAAACACTAGGAACTTACCTAGCCTTCAATGTTGGCACCATGGTATATTGGACCTTTCAAATCACCACTAAGTGAGGAGAAGTTGCTTACCAGCTAGACCTGCCGTTAGAGATGGCCGACATCCATAATATTTTCCATGTGTTGCAATTGAAGAAATGCCTTTGAGTTTTGGAAGATTTTACCCCATTAGAGACCATCGATCTCGATGCAAACCTCACCTATAGAGAGTACCCCATATGGATTCTTGACATGGCAGAATGCCAGATGAGTGATTCATTTCTGCAAAGTTTTACAGAGCAACCACACTAAAAGAGAAGCTACTTGGGAGCCTGAAGAAACCCTCAAAGCGGAATTCCCCTACCTCTTTGCTGACCAGCCTGAATCTTAGGGATGAGATTCCTTTTATGAGGGGTAGATTTTGTAACAACCAATTTTGCATCCAAATAAAGCTGCTTGATTTTTCATGAATTTCTACAAATTTTGGTGCATTTTTTTTAAAAAATTTCCAAAGCCTTGCTCGAGTTTGAGATTTTTTTAAATAAATTCCTTGGCTCAAAAAAGTGAATTCAAATTTTGAAATGTTAAATAGATGCTAATGAATTTTTTTCAAAAAATTTTGTGCGTAAATTCCTCTTGAAATTCAAAATCATTTTGGAAACTAGAAATTAAGTTTAAATTTTATCTAATTTCCTCATTCCCTTTTGGGTCGAAACCACCTCGTCAGCCCAGCCCACTCGCCATTTTCTTCCCTCGCCATGGCCCAGCTGAGCTAGCCCACTCCTCACGCGCTCGCTAGCCCATTCTCACACCTGCGCACTCGCCAGCCTAGTCGCACCCCCTCTCTCTCACTGCCGCTAACATGTGGGTGCCGGTCCCACCAGTTACCACGTTAATGTGCTTCCTCCTCCTCACTTCTCTCTTTTGCAAACGTGCCTGAGCTCATCCTCTCGTGTGTGTTTGTGTGCAACGATGCAATGAAGTCTCCTGTGCGTTGAGCCTTGTGTGTCACGTCCTTGTCTTGTCACCACGACATTGTCGCATTTTCAGCTTGCTCTCTCTCTCGCTCTCTCTCTCTCCCTTGAGGCCGAAGCCATTCATGGTGCCCGCGTACTCTCTCCCTCCTCACCCCTATTTAAGCCAGCCCTTGCACCATTGTCACCGACATGGTGGTCCCATCCTCGGGACATAGCTTCGTGGACTAAGTCTATGTGAGCCATGACCCCACCTATCAGCCCCTCTGAATTTCCAAATGAAATTAATTAGAAAACAAAGTAAAATCCATTGGACCCCACCTATCAGCCCCTCAAAGATTTCCTTAAGGAAAATAATTAGAAAAGAAAAGAAAAACCCTAGTTGACCCTACCTGTCAACCACCGAAGACTTTTCTTAAGAAAAATAATTCAAAAGGAAAAAATCCAGCCGACCCCACCTATCAGAGATTTTTGAATTTTGAGAATTTCATTTTGGTTTAAAATTTGGAAGGCCATAATTTCCTCAATTTAAATCCAAATCCTGTGATTTTTATTTCTAAATTTATCCAGTGATTGGAGAAGGGTCTTAGGCTCCCTAACAACTAGGTCCCTCATTGAAAACGTAGCCTGGGATGGAAATGTTTTGGGAATGGGGCTAAGTCATATGTTTGAAAATTAACTAAACGAGTATATTTGACAAATTGACTTTATGCTAAAAGAGACATAAAACCCTCACTTGGATAAGCCTTATATGTAGATACATATACAGATGCATTCTGCTATAAGAACTTGATGAGTACTTTTGTAGTCATTATTGCTTAATATGTGATTTTAGATTACGAAGTTGATGACCCAGTGTATGGATTTATGCATGCCATCGGCTATGATATAGAAGCCAAAGCTCAGGACTAGGTTTAGTCCTAATTGATTGCCTATGACAAGAAATGGAGACCATTTTGATTTATTTACTGTTCCGCTGCTTTGTTATAAATAATACTATTTGGCCAATCGGTCCATTATGTAAAAAATGATCATAAGATCTATTTACAGTTATAATATTAGTACTCCTATTGTTCGCATGTATGGGTATGATAGTTGTCGATGTTATTGTATGATCTAGCTATAACTATTTTAAAATACACAAAAGATTCGAATTATCAAATACATATCCCCACGCTCCATCTGATTCCCAGCCAGAACGAGGGGCTCAAAAATGATTATATATGGCACTGTAGGGGATTTTTTTTATGGCGAAAGCTCCTGATGAATAAATGTAGTTGCTACTTGAAAACGACGGCGCTGTTTGTGATTTTACAACAATATATTTATAAAAAAATTAGCAGTCAAAATAATATTTTTGAGGCAGCGCCAATATCTAAAACACCTATATCTACTGTTCTTAATTTGTACCGTTACGGTTCCAAGTAATTCACAACTGTAAAGAGGAGGATCAAGTTCCTTCTAGCTAAGAATCGAATCCCCTGCCTCGCAGAAGGCAAAAGTACGGTCTTTGTCTTTGCTAATCGGAGTAGATCAACATGCAATGCACAAGCACAACTGTACAAGACTAGTCTAAGCACTACACATTGGCACTATAGCGGGTGGATTTTTTTTACTGTGATTTTAGCTTTTGGTTTACAATAATGGTTTTTTTTAGTTCTGACTGTTTATTAGAGATAATGCACAGAGAGAAATAGTTGTATGTGATTTTAGCCAGTACTGCTGAACTCAGTACAGTGTCTACTACAATTTATCTATAGATTCGCCTTGAAAAGATGTATAATTTAAAAGCTAGTTACTGTAGCAGAAAGTGATAACCCAAAGCCATGATTCTTTTGGGCTGAGTTTATGATTTATGACTATGGTTTTTGAATTCTGATTTGATCGTGAGAAATAGTACGCAGAGAAAAATAGTCACATGCGATTTTGGCCGGTACAACTAAAATTGGTACAGTTTGTGCTACAATTTACCTATAGACCTTGTCTTAAAAAACAAACCATTTAGCAATGAATTACTATAGAAATAGAAGGCAAAGTCTAAACACAAGCCCAAAAGAAGGCTGAAGGCGCTATAACAATGTAGCAAACCAATCTAAAAAAACAATGTAGCAAATCACTGTTGTACTCGTAGTACTGTAGCACTTTTGTTGATATAACAATCACCTAGGTACAACCTAGAACCTACAAGTTCCTGCTTTGTTTGGATGGCAAAAAGAAGAAAAAAGACGACAAAGGCAGGATGTTGTAGCCCCCATCAAGATTTGAACTCACTTGACCAGGATTTTTCTAATCGCAAAATTAGTTGGAGTATGAAATTGGCTGTGTTACAAATTTGGGATTAGAATTTTGGTTATGTCCTCGGTCTAAGGATCCGAGGATAGTTGTATTTTGTTGGTACCAAGGATTCAAAAAACTGAAAACATGTAAATATTGGACCCCTCCAGTACCGGTTACTGGCAGTTACCACTTTTAAACCAACCAAATTTCAGAAAATAAAATTTAAACTCAAAATTTAAATACAACCAATTTTCAGCTAGTTATCGTTCAAAATTACCGTGCATCAATTTAAATTTAGAACTTTTTGGGCCGGTATTTTTCTACCAATATGGCCCAGTACAGCCGGTAGCCACCGTCTTCTTATCCTTGGTTTGTACAGTTGGGAAGATTTTCAGTACACGTACTGAGGAGCTCGCAAGTTGGAAAACAATATTGGCGTCGCACTAACAAGTGGCCCAAGACCGGCTACTTGTTAACCTTATATTGGATGTACTGAGGACCACCTCATGATCGTGATTCTTCATGCGACTAGTCTATCTTCGACTGACTTATCTGTGACAACCTACTATCGTAGATCCGTCTGACAAGACAGTTAGAACGTGCACTTATTCCTAATAACTGCACATGATCTCTCTCTGACAACAATCTTCGAACGACGAACAGGCCACCACATCTCTCTGACAGTAACTTCCATCGAACGATTATCATCCAAAGCATTAAGGTATCTTTTAGCATAGGACAATGGCCGCCGCTTCACCAACTATATAAAGGTTGATGTCGGAGGGAAGAAGAGGGGATCAGAGGGGATGAGATCTATGGAGATTGAGGACAGAAGACAATGGAAGAAGTGCAGAGCTTTTCGCATTACTTTGTTTCCCGATTGTAATCAATTCTCTAAGCAATAGCCACATAGGAAATAGGGTTATTATTCTCCCAAAAGAAGACTCGAACCTGTATAAAAATTTCCGTGTCTCTACTCTACATGATCGTAGACCAATTCTTCAAGAGTCTTCTCTAAATCTAAATAAATCATACATACCGAGCAAATTTTCTTTTGAAAATTAATAAGACATCCGAAAAGGCTCGTGATTCACTTTATATTCCAGTAATTCACGACATGAATGTAAGTTCTTCAGGCGCCATCAGATGTTTTTTTTTTTTGGGAGGGGGGGATCTAATGTCTTTTCTAATCTTGGGTACTAGATTGTGTCATTTTCCAACAATTTTCAGAGTTAAGAGTGACACACACACACACAAATCATGTAAGCTAGGTCAATTCCAATTTTTTCGCGCAACTGGTGTGATACGCCAATTTTTGACTTTTTGTTTTAGCACTGGCTCCGTTTAGCACATAAATTAGACGATGGTCGAGGTGTTCACTGCAAAATTCTACTCATGTACAGTGGGCCCACTCTACATGGGTCCACCATTGCTTGCATGAATCATGCATAAAATTAAAAACGGCCAGAATTGATCAGTCAGGTGAGAACGTGAACATTCATAAACATTTGGTTGGTTGGTTGGTTTTCCATGTGTGCCTGCTCGCTCCGTCTGATTCCCAGCCACAGAGAGGAACTGAAACACGATGAAATATGGCACTGTAGGAGATTTTTTTCATAGCGAAAGCTCCTGATGAATAAATGTCGTTGTTAGTTGTTACGTGAAAACTACGGCGCTGTTTGTGATTTTAAAATGATATGTCATATCAAAAGTATATATTTTCCTCACAGTTTGTGTTTGATTGGTCTTCTGTAAGCATCTACACCAAGAGGATTTCACTACAATTAGTACAAAAATCACCTCTTTCCGGCTTGGACCGGTAACCGATTGGTTATCGCTGATTTTTTTAATCCCTGTAAATATCTTTTTTAGAACCTGTAAGTAGTTATTTATTTGGTGGAGTTAGATCTTTAATATTGAGATGGAAATTGCATAGTAAAATTGCGCAAAATTAATCCAAGAGATCCACTCCATGCCTTGATATCTAGGATCTAAATGCATTGGCGATTTCATGTTTCACTTTCAGTGAAGTGGTATGTCTTGACGCCCAATAATTTCTTGGGCCATCTGGTTGGTTTTTCCGTCACATGCATCATGAATTTTGGCAGTGTGACCACATCTACAACATGCACAGACTGCTAGCTACCATGTTATGCATTTGTGATTCTCCAACTTGTCCTTACGAACATGTGCATAATTAAACTGGGCAACTAAAGATCCTCAAGTTAAAAAAAACAAATCTACTAGAGAAATCTCTTCTTTCTTTTTTTTTACTTATTTGGCTGTTTTAGTACGAGTAGTTTGCTCAACAATTTATACCAGACCGAAAGTGATTAGTCATATGCAGTAAACACATAAACTCAGTTTACTAGTGTTAGAAAGCTTTCATTGAGTTCTCCTTAGGTACAACCTTGAAAGAACCATGAAAAGGATCACATTCAAATATTGCATATTACCATTCAGATTCAGAGTGATCCTAATTTTGCAGCCAAAAAGGAGACCTTCAAGCTTCAAAGCTTCCAGTGCTTGTTATCAGCACAACAAAGACAATCTTGGACTCTAACAGCTACCTATAGGGTTGAAAACGGATCAGATATGATCGAATAGTCTTAAATATGAACATAAATTGATATTTTTAAAATAAATACGAATACGAATCAGAATATTATTGAATACAAATACGAATCGAATGTCATAACGGATACGAATTCGAATCGAATATGTACTTAATTCGGTCGAATACGAATATCCTCCTACAACTTCTGTAACAAATCTCGGTAGAATAAATTCTTAGCGGTTTTGCCGGTTTTTAACCGGCTTTTGACCGGTTACCGGAACGGTTACCGGTTTCAAACCGTCCAAATTCAAATTTTGAATCACAAAATTCCTCTGGATTTTTTCCGAGTTCCAAAAATGGATCAAATATAAATCGAATAGTCTCGAATACGAATACGAATATCCTCAAATATGGATACGAATATTTTTAAATACAAATACGCATATTTTTTTAATACAAAATTTATTTACCACATTCAAATTCTCTTAGATATAAATATCAGATAAAACGCATTGTTTATTACCATTTTCTGCCCCTACCTAAACTTGTGAGACTATTTTACGGAATCTTTGAGACAAAGGCTGCCATGACCTACGAGCTCCACATGATCTCTGCAGATAGGAGCCCAAAAGAAAGTAGAAAGAGAGAATATTCCCTACCAGGCTACCACACAAGATCTCTGTCACGATACATTACTTAAGTAAACAAGCCAAGATGACATTATCTTAAATAATTTAGTCATACCAAAGCAAGTTCACGCAATATGAAAATTCTCCTGAGCTTTTTTTTAGGAAGTGCAAAGGCATTTATCTTTTTCTTTCTCTTGCGAAAAGCATTTCCGTCTTAAATTGTTATGAAGCACTCAAAACACCTTTTAGGGCGTCTCCAACAGCTGGCTATTTAGTTAGCTAGATCTGATGTGGCAAGAAAAAAGTAGGAGAGAGTAGTCACTAGCGACGAGCAAATAGCTGATCTATTTCACGTAGTCCAAGAACATGAGAGAGGAGCATGTGGGTCCAACAGTATACAATAGTCTTTGCTTTTGTCTCTCACCTCCACGTCAGCTGACTATATAGCTAGTACTAGCTATTACCATTGCGGACGCTCTTATGAGCAATCTCTGTTTTTTATTCATGTAGGACTACAGCGTACGTGCTAGTGGATTCATGTGTTTTTCTCTTTTTTTTTCTTGCATTCGAAAACGAGCCCTGAGACTCGACCGCCTCACAAATCCTTGTCCAAATTCCAAAACCATCCTACCATTAGAAAGACCCAGCATATGTATTGAACTCACTCCGATTCCTTTTGTAGGCCGTTTAGCCTTTTCAATACCTCTCCAAATAAGTCATTCAACAACTTCTAAGCACTTTCCTTCATTTGTTCCCGTCATGCTCTTGCTAAATGAATGCTATTCTCATCAATAAACGAGCCATCTTTCCTCGTGTGTCCACTTCCCCATGTATTTGCAAGCTGAGAGTTGGAGAAAAAGTTCAGTTTTGACTGCATTTAAGAGAGAGAGAAAGTTGATGAACATGGGAATGATTGGAGTGCAACATGCATGGTCATTTTATCTGTTCCCTTAATGCCTGTGCACGAGTCTAAAATGAGT
The DNA here is from genome assembly GCA_017311315.1 of Dendrocalamus latiflorus. Lineage (NCBI taxonomy): Eukaryota > Viridiplantae > Streptophyta > Magnoliopsida > Poales > Poaceae > Dendrocalamus > Dendrocalamus latiflorus. Next base: position 10,398,553 of record CM029660.1, on the reverse strand, counting down.
TATAAAAGGAACTAGAGGGTGTAGTATATTAGCACTCATGTAGTAATTCTTTTTTATTAAAAAATACAAAAATATACCTACATTTTTATTTTTTACAGAAGTCGAACGGTTGGGCAATAAATACTATTGCCCAACCGTTCAGCGATAGAACACTCCAGTCGCCTAACCGTTCAGCGACTGGATGGGTTATATAAACAGCACGGCCGAGCGCCTGAGTGGCTGGCGGCCAAACACGAGAACAAAGAGAAGAGAGGAAAGAAAGAAAAAAAAGAGAAGAGGAGAGGGAGAAGGAGAAGAGGGAGAAGCAGGAGGAGGAGGTTCGCTATTTCTGCGAGCAGTGATTCATCTACAAGATAAATTTTTTTATCTTTCAGCCAATATTTTTGTAATAAGCAAATAGTTTGCTTAGCGTAAAGAGTAGTATAACTAGCATCCATAGAAAATTATAGTTAGAGGGAAAATAGTATAATTTCGGTTAGATGGTTGGAAAGAAAAGCAAGAAGAGAGGAGAAGGAAAATAAAAGGGAGGAGAAGTGCGCGCATAATTAATTTATTTAGTTGTGAATATTTAACTGTGAGGATCCCGTGGTATGTTAGAGTATTGTGAAAAATTTTGGTAGTGATGTTAAAATGCAAAACATTAGTAGATAACATTTATGATTAACTAGGAATATCATAAGTTTGCGGCGTCGGTTTACGTAAGAGCAGATAGAGAGTCGATGTGTATTCAGGCAAGCAAAAGGGAGTGGTGTCAGTGCGAATAAAGAGGGGTTCAGATAGGTAAAGGGGAAGAGAGAGTGTGAGCCGGTAATGGGCCAAGACTAATGAGACTAATGGGCCGGCCAGGGGATAAAACGAATATGTTCCCATAAATTAAAATGCAGTAAGTAGCTGTAATCGAGAGGAGGTTTGTTAGTAAGGCACCCTAGCGTAGCATATTATATGTCCCCATAAATTAAAACAACATCTTTTTATTTGAAGAAATGAAAGAAAAAACAATACAAGGATGTTTCCACGGGCAATGGAAGGATTACTCTATGAGGGAAAATTAACTGATATGAAGAGGCCTGATGCGCACGGTTGTGTGGAAGGGCTTTCTGGAAGACTGTCGGTGCCGTGGATACGAGTGCGCTTTAGTAAATGTATCATACGTTGAATGTACTGTTTATGTAACTATTGTGGTACTATCCCCTTTTCATTACTATTATAAGTAGTGTCCTGCTAGCCTAGTACTATTTTGTTTGTTGTATACAAGTTAAATTTAATCCTACTTTATATTCCATGTTTTTGTGCATACATACTAACTTCAAGTTGTTTTGCAGGTATGGCTCGTGATCTTAACGAATTGGACTGGCCTTTTGGCCTACTGGATGAGTACGTCAACCGCCTGCATCGCATCGTGTCCCATATCCTGCTGGCGCGAACGACGCGACTGAGTTGGGGGTGCTCCGCACGCGGACACCTCGAGTGGCTTGGAGGCTAGACCCACGCTGGACAGACAGTTTGCATCTCAGCAGCACTCTCTTCTCATCATACATAGCTCGCGTATTGATATTTTTTTACTTCACATGCTTAGCAATGCCGATCTACTACCTCTGGCATGGATGGTGCAGGCCACAGACAAGGATGGTCCAGCAGCAGGTGCGGTCGGGGACTACGGAGAGGTCCAGGCCGGGCTAGAGCGGTCACGATACTTCCCATACGATTGCTCCCTGCTGACAGCTTTGATGGACCGGTGGTGGTCAGAGATGCACACTTTCCACTTTCCATTCGGGGAGATAGCCCCTACTCTACAAGACGTCTCCCTGCTACTAGGCCTCCTGATCGCGGGAGGTGTTACCTTCTCGCCAGAGGCCCTGGCCGGCTGGCGCGAGGACCTACTAGGCAGGTTTCACGAAGAGCTTCGACCTACGGCCGCAGAGGGGTACGACATCTTCCCATCAGAACGGATGCATGGCCTATCCTTGCAGTGGCTCTTGTAGTTCTGGATACATGTTCGATGCCCTTCCTATTCAAACCGCTACGCTCTATTTTATACTATGGTCTTACTTACTTTTTTGGTTGTACTTAGGTCGAGTGGATGGTCCCAACCACTGACGAGAATCGGGTGTTGCGACACCTGGAGGCCTACTTGCTGTGGCCATTTGGTTGTGTGCTATTCATCAGTAGCCACGATGACACCATCGACGCACGGCTCATCGCTTACGCTAGGGCCATCGCCGACGGAGAGGCCCCCCAAAACATCTTAGGTTCGACTGCACTTGCTGCCACCTATCGTGGCTTGTGCGACTTGTACCATGGGTCGAGGCCGAACTCGGTCCTCGTGGGGTGTCCACTCCTACTGCAGCTGTAGTTGTTCGAGCGCTTTAGCCTCGGACGGCCCCTGTTGGATGACAGCACTCCCTATGGGCCGAAGATGTACCGAGGGATTGGGGGCCTCACCGGGCGACATGTACACGGACGCCTACTTTGCTGACCCAGACCTGCCATCTCAGCCCACACCCCCTGAGGTTCTCTCCAAGTTATAGCTCGGAGGTGCACTAATACCCACACAACCACCAGTGTTATCCACCCCTTAGGCATTGGGAATTCGTCAGACCAAGGCTCCCGACCGTCTTTCCCTATCGGGGCCAAGGCTTCGACACCTAGAGCAGAGGAGGAGGACTAAGCAGGGCCGTACAGGAGGAGGACTAAGCAGGGCCGTACAGGAGGACGCGGAGCTAGACTGGGCCATGGTGACAAGGGAGAGGGTGCCGGGGGGGGGGAGTACTGTTGGGGGCCTAGTCACATCTTAGCAGCACATGACAATTTTTATACCTTATTTAGTCTATGTTTGTAAATAGTAGCCTTTATTACCATTTAAATTAAAAATCTGAAATTTTTCTTTGAACAGTGCCTTCAAATATTTTTCTAGCTCATTGACATGTTGAACAACACCACTGTGAATTTTCATTATTTTTCGTAGTTGTTTGCTACTTTAAATAATTTTCATAATATGGAAAAATGCATTGGTTTCCAGTCGCCCAACTGCTGGGTAAGTGGAGGTGCTGTCGTCCAGCAGTTGGGTGACAGAATCTGTCGCCTGACCGTTGGGCAACTGTATTCCTTTTCTTTTGGAGAGAGGTGACTGCATTCCTGTCGTCCAATAGTACTGCTACTTTCTGTGTGTCGATCTATCGTTGGGCGATAGGGGCTAGTCACCTAATAGTTCAGCTACAGGGGGTTTGTAAAAAAATAAAAACGCAGTTATAATTTTGTATTTTCTAATAAAAAAGATTATTTCAAAAAATCATAAAGTCTCATAGTCAATGATACGTGGGCCCTGCCTACGAAATGGCTCCACATCTCAACGATATTCAAGAAATCGTTTTGGCTAGGCGAAGAACTTCAGTATTCAGTATTCACGGTCTAAAAACACACGTTCGAATGGTCTAAACTGATTCTAACACAAAAAAAATGAATGGCACCGATGGCAGGAGATACTGTTGCTAGTCGAGCTGCTTAGCTCACGAAAGACGAGCTGTCGACAAATAATAATGTCGAGCTCGCGGAAGACGAGCTGTCGACAAATAATAATGTCGCGTTTGGACGCTTCACCGTCGGCCAGCTACTGTCGACGTGAACGTTCGTAGCCACTGCTCCTCCTTTGTCAGCGTCGTCGTAACCACACGCATCTAAAGAATTAAAACCTGCTGCGTTTTGCTCGCACCACAGCGTGCCACGGCGCGCGAGAGAGCCCTGGCGGCGACGCGTGGCGAGGCTCCCGCTGGCGACCTGCTCCCTCTCGTGCTGGCGCCCGCCCGAACCCCGCCTTCCTCCCTCTCGCAGTCTCGCGCGTACGCAGGCGCCCTTGCCCATGCCGCCCGTGCCCCCATTCTGCCTCCCCCCCTCCCCCACCGCCTCCCCCTCCCCCTCCTCCCCCACTTCCCCGCCGCCGCCTCCTCCTCCCCCGCTTCCCCCTCCCCCTTCCTACCCCGCCGCCCCCTCCTCCCTCCTCCTCCCCCCTCCCCCGCCGCCCCTCCTCCCTCCTCCTCCCCCTTCCCCCGCCGCCCCTCCTCCCCCGGTCCCCCCTCCTTCCCCGCTCCCCCCCGCCTCCCCCACCGCCGCCGCGGGATGGGATGCTCGCGGGGGTGGATGGACTCAGCTGCGGCCGGATCCGGTCGGCGCGGAGGCCGGAGGGGGAGGCCGGATCTGGTCGGCGCGGAGGCGGAGGGGGAGCCGCGGAGGCCGGAGGGGGAGGCCGGATCCGGTCGGCGTCCCCCGGATTTTCCGTCGCCCCCTTGTGCTCCCGCTCTCTCTCTCTCCCCTCATGTCCCCGCCCCATCGTCGCCCATACCCTGCCGCGCCCACTCCCTTCGGCCATTCCGGCCATGCGTCGTCCACTCCACCGCCCATGCCACGCTGAGCTCAGCCACGGCTCACCGCATGGCCTCTCTCTCCCTTCCACGGCTATAAAGGATTCCTGGTTGTAGTGATCAAATTAGACTATTCATCCTTCACTAAATTATTTATGCATTGTTTTTAGAGTTACTGCAGATCTGGATGATAATATCTGGATCATTCTTTGGCTCTACGCCACTGACAAAATTGAATTTTGAGCACTGAAAATACTCTGCCGCTTGTCGCTATACGGCACAAGAACTGCGAATTGAACTAACAAAATGGATGGATATAACATAGTAACATGGTAACATGCCTGATGATTAATACATGGGGGCACCATCTTTTGCTACCACATTTCCTTTTTCTTACCACTGTCTTATGAGCATTGCATTGTTTGCTTATAACTCTGAACTGGGGAAATTGCAGGAGAGGGACATTGTTTACCAGTTTCACTGCCAGAATCAGCACTCTGAAGATATTGACTTGACTGCATTTGGCTCTACAAGTTCTGATGAAAACCTAGCAAATGAGGTACGAGCTGTTCTAGAATCAGAAGAGCTGAGAAAAGATGCTGAATTCGAAGTCAAGGATGTCCAGTATATCCATGCTGAGGTTTGCCACCTGGATTGCTCTTTTTTTATATATTCACTAATTGTTTGATTCACATACTTTTAAGTTGCTGCTATCTACTTATGAGTGCTCCTTTATTTTGTGTACATTGTATAAGATTAGCCAATGACATTCCTGTGCTTTTTTGCTAATGTCAACCAAACATTTCATAGCATTCTTATTGTACCATAAATGGGGGGAAGACAATAGAATAATCCATCTTTGCATATGACATCAATGAAACATGTGAATATCTCAATAAGTCACTGCCAGCGATAAAAAGAAATTGTTGATACTTGATAGCGATTGAGTGTAATGTACTACTGTCCACCACTGTGCTCTATTTTCATGTTTTGGTAGGTTCTTGCTATGCGCATGGATATAACAATACAGCATAGATTCTCGAGGAAAGTCGTTTTTGTGTTGAACTGCTAGGGACACATTTTGGGCACTGGTGTACATGTCGCATATTGTTAGTATTTTATCATGAGGATGATTCGAATGATAAGTCTTTCTGATGGCAGGTTAAGCTGGTCAGATGCCTTGTCCAAAATATTGTTGTAGACATGTCCTTTAATCAGATTGGTGGACTCTGTACACTTTGTTTTCTTGAGCAGGCAATATTTTAAAAGTCACCACAAACATGTAGTTGTTTGGTTCTTTTCCTTAAAGCACAGATCTATCTAATATTTGACGTGATAAAAATCCATTCCCTTTCCCTTCCTTATGGTCAGTCTGTTTGTTGGCAACCGTATTTATAACCATTATGTTTTACAGGTTGATCAAAGATTTGAAAAAGCCCACCTTTTCAAGAGAAGTATAATGCTGATAAAAGCTTGGTGTTATTATGAAAGCCGCATTCTTGGTGCTCACCATGGTTTAATTTCTACCTATGCCTTGGAGACATTGGTGCTATATATTCTCCATCTCTTCCGTGAGTCTTTGGATGGTCCATTAGTTGTAAGTTCAGACGTAATGTTTTTGCCACATTTGTAAGTTGTTTTTTGTCACATCTTCTTATCTAAGCTGCTTTAGGAACTAGGATAGACATATTCCTAGGGGTGACATGACTATCTGCTCTTCTGCAGGTCCTCTATAGGTTTCTGGACTATTATAGCTCATTTGACTGGGACAATAAGCTGACATTTACCTGAGCTGTTAATGTAGTTCCTTCTTTCCTTTTGATTGCATGGTATAGCTGTTATCATGGCATCGAACACAGGAGCATCAGGATGGTTGAGGGGTATGGTGAAGGCTGTGACTTCCGGGGACTGCCTTCTCATCATGTTATGCTTGGGAACACAATTGTTTGTTGACAGATGTATATGTAGCTCAGATGGTAACATTGTGATCTGTTAAATTATCAGGACTGCCATTATAAGCTACCTGCAATTTTGATTATCCAAAGAAATTGTTTCTACTATTACTTTGAGCACTAGGAAAACCTTATCTTCATTGATTTAACGGGCTATCTCTTTGGAAAACTTATTAAATTTCAGAGTTCAAGAGGGAACTAAGGTCCCTCAACAGAGAGCTTCAACTCCATATTTTGGAGCTAGCAGACATTTTAGTGGAGAGACCATCTCAGCATGCTCGCAGGGTAGAAGATGCTCCACTCACTTTCAAGAACTTGCATCATCTTCTTAATTTCCTTCGACCTCACCAGGTACGATCCTAAGTTTTTATTCCATGTGGTGAATATCTCTATAATTCACTAAAATAACTTGCTTTTTATATATCTTTTAGGCAAGAGCCACATTGATTCACATGCTTGAGAGCCAAATACAGCGCCGTAAGCAAGCAATTGAAGGTATGAAACAGTAACGGATCTTTCTTCAGCATGACTTGTCTGCTAAATCGGCATAACTGTATTGGCACTTCATCCTCTACATGCACTTTGTACTATTGTTTTATGATCTCGCTTCAACAACGTTGTAGAGCGCCGCGAAGCGCGCTTCCTTTTCTAGTATATAAATACGCATCAGGCATTGAGCGGTAAGGCGCACCGGGGCATTGGCCGCATGCCACTACAAGCGAACCAAATCACCTTCTCTCACTCGTCTAACTAGTGCCGAACTGTGTATACATGTAGTTGTAGAATCAAATATAGAAATCAGAAGGGTAAAAAATTGTCTCCACTTTTTAGAATCTCTTAGTACTCAATAAAGATTTCGATCACTCCGTGCTCAACTGCTCGATCGCTCAGTAGCGATCTTCAACACTAGGAGCAACACCTCTCTGTCATATTTGCACGCAGTTGAAAGCCTTGACAATAGTTTCAACCGCCCAGCTATCGGAAACTCCTTACCAGTCGTAAACTACGACTGCTTCAACCTTTGATCTTCGACCGGTTTGCACGTATTCGAAATCTCCAACACCAGAAGCAGAACCTCTTGATCACCTGTGCTTTCGAGAAAACAACGCCTTAAAGTAAACATGCTCTGGTCTACTCTCTCTGTCGATACTATTGGCGATGATCGAGTGGATGACTCGGCGTGCGATCAAGTCGACGAAGGGACACTGTATCGCCATGCGCAACTCTGCTTGAAACAAGAACAAGTTGAAGACAATGCCCAGAAAAACACGCCACCGGTGCCGACTAACTTTTCTGGAATAGATCTGATGTTTTATTCCTAAAACATGTTCTGTAGCTACAAAGTGCCCTCACAGCACCCCTCAAACCCTAGCACAAAAGCTTTCACTCCAAAGCCATCTCAAAGACACAACTAAATACTTAGCCTCTCCCTCCTTTTATATGCTAGAGTCTCCAACCGTGTCCTCATCAAACATGGACATGAAATTCTATCTTTTTCGAAAATCAAGAGACCCGAAACACTTCCAAACACGGGTTTTCCATAATCTCTAAACCTTCCCAGTTTGGACTCCATCCATAACTCTTTCCAACTATCACGTGTTGAAGCCTCCAGGATCGTACTTCCTGTAGCTTCTCCACGCATCATCCTCACGTGTCGAAGCATTCAGGACCGCACCTCCCCTAACTTCTCCACGCATTATCCAACTTTGATCTCCACGTGCTCTAGCATGAGCCTAACCACATCATGACATCCTCGACCGCCTAGACCTCAGATTTCTCCCTCCTAGTTCCGGTCCTCCTCGTCACCGACCATGACTGTCTCCATGCCCACCTGCGCATGCAAAGACCAAAGACCGCACAACTTTTCCACGCATCATCCACCTTTGACCTCCACGTGTTGTAGCGTGAGCCCAAATACCTCGTGACATTCTCGCTGCCTGGACCTCAGATTTCCCCTCCTATTCCTGGCCCTCCTCGTCACTGACCATGATCGTCTCTACGCCCAACCTACACATGCAAAGACCAAAGAACTTTTCTCTGGCACAAGTTCTTTCCAACTTGACTTACATTAGTCCACACACGCAAACTACACCCTTAACCATCAACAATAACGAACCATGTCATCCACAATCTCAATTTCCACACTCTCCAAACATCTTCTTCAGACCACTCAGAAAAGCCAGTCTTACTGCCATGCCCAGTTGGTCAGACCGCTGGCCCAACAGACACAAGTACTTGAGGTACTCGAAGATCACAAGTATTGAAGCACTCGAAACCTATGAGTACCGACCGTGAAGCCTATGGCAACCGATGGATAAACCAATGACTACCGATCACGTGGTCTACGATAACCAATCACGAAGCCTATGAATACGACAACAGATCATGAAGTCTATGACTATCGATCACAAAGTCTACAGCTACTAATCACCGACCTGGTACTTTCGGCTGGACTTGGCACAACGCCTCCCCGAGTGCATAAAATGGCTCGCATCCCTCTCCGCTATCTCATCCGAACCCATGTAGTTGAGTATCTTCCTTGTCGAGCAAGAGAGAGCCAAGGGAGAAAATAAGGAGAGAGTAGAAGAGTGTTTGAGTTAGTTTTTCAACATGGTTTTGCTACAATTTAGGGGATTTCACAATTGAATTAGCGTGGATCCGGTGAAGACCTTCACTAAGAGGTATATTTTATTAGCCTACAAGCAATGCGCTTAATATGTCATTAATATTTCATTAGAGTAATGATGGTTTGGTTGTATAGAATGTGCTTGGTACTATGTTTAGATGACGTATGAATTTAGTTCATGTGGACAATATTTTGTAATTACCCATGTTAGTGATGCATTAGTGGCGATAATAATGATTCTTTGTAAATACCTAAAGAAATATGCACTGTTATTTATGCAGTTATCCCTGCCTTTGTAAATTAGGTATGCATATATATATATATATATATATATATATATATATATATATATATATATATATATATATATATATATATATATATAACAGGGACACCATGGTGCCCAGGCTCCATGATTAAGACTTTCCATTCATGATTGAGACTTTCCATTAATAATTAAGACTTTCCATCCTGATATTATATATCATTGCACTTGCACGCATCTAAAAGCAATCTAAAGGTAGGGAGGCTTAGTGCCCGGGCACCCTGGTGTCCCATTTCAGCGTCCTAATATATATATATATATATGACACTGAAATAGGGCACCATAGTGTCTGGGCACCAAGCCTCCCTACCTTTGGATTGCTTTTAGATGTGTGCTAGTGCAATGGTATACAATATATTAGGAATGCTAAATCAATCATGGATGGAAAATCTTAATCACGCTAGCACGCATCTAAAAGCAATCCAAAGATAGGGAGGCTTGGTGCCTAGATACCATGGTGCCCCTGTTATTTATACTATATATGTATATGTATATGTATATATATGTGTATATATATTGCTCTGGTGCCATTACAAATAGCGTAGAAAATATTTGTATACCTGTATTATTAGCATATGGCTATAGGCATAATTGGTAGCTCAACTATTTACATGTGGATGATTATTTTATATTATGTTTAGTTGTATTTAGCATCGTCTGAAATAAGTGCATTTCATTTGCAATAGTTGTAAGTACCTACTGTCAGATATAAAACACTTGTTCGTATTCTACAGGGAGGGAGTTGTACAGAATGGGACATATGGGACAGACCTTTAAAATTATGAAAGGATCGTAATCCAGGCTCCAGGTTAAAGGAGATGGGTCTCCCTGAGCTTATAAGGTGCGTGCGAAGTGCATTTGATAGGGAGGTTGGCAAGAAGATACTTGTCATCAAGGCGGTGACAGCCACAGTGGTTGGAGATTCAGGGGAGTGTTTCTAGTTGCTGAAGAAGGTGGTTGGCAAAGTTACCTAGTGGTAGTACATGGAGATTGCAAGCAATCTTGCTAGGGCGATATATGGGAGGACAGTGATGTATGTGCAGTTTGTGGAGAGGGTAGAGGCGTCAAGCAGGGGTGAGGCTAGGGGAAGTGGTAGCGTGGAAGTGCCACAGTTGGTTGTTTGTGGCGGTATGGAGTGTAGTGTTGGTGGGGATGGTGGCGGCGCAGTGGAATCTGCTGGTGCTGGCCATGGTGGTGGTGCGGTGGAAGATGGTGCTGGTTGGGATGATGGACGGCTATGGAGATTAGCTTATAACAATAGGTGTAGAGAGATAGTGGGCAGCACATATTGACTGCTATGAATATTTGGATGGCTATCGGATGAAAACCATTCCAACAAGGAGGAGGATGCCGACATAGCCAGTAGTGGAGACGAGGCTGTAGCAGATACTGGTAGGGGCGATGCATCCTATGGCATTGTGTGCACGGATGTTAAGGACATTTTCTCAAGATTGGATGTTGTTATGTTGGCCTCCCTAGTTTTGTCATCCGAACATGGGTTAGAATGGTCCTTCGAGAAGACACTCTCGTTGAAGGGCAACGCTTTCCCTACAAGGGTGCCGTGCAACAAGCCATTGTAAGATATGTCATTCGCATAAGCCACATGTATCGAGTGCACAAGTTGAATCCCAATACGTATATGGTGAAGTGTGTAGATAGTTCTTATCCCGGAAGGCCCATGCGCAGAGATTCTAAGGTGGTGCAATAGACTTCTAGATAACGGTGGTGAAGGACCATACCTGTGAGCTTGCGGAGCAGCTGCACAAGCACCGCACCTGATTAGTCACCTCGTAGTTACGGACATCACAGTTTCACCGAAACTATTAATGGTCAATGCTGTGAATCTAGTTGGTTTCCTGATGAGCTATGATAAGGTGTGGCGAGCGAGGAGAAAGGTCATACATAGAATGTATGGTACGTACGAGGAGGCATATGACTTTGTGCCAGTAATGCTATATCAGATTGCCAAAGCCAATCCTAGGAGATATATAAACAAGATGAGGAGGGCGCACCCTACGAAGGGGCACAATTATTTCACCATTAACTGGGTGTTCTGGGCATTTCTACAGGTGATTGAGAGGTTTAAGTTTGTCATCCAGTGCTCACAATGGACTGCACGTTCCTCTTCGGTAGGTACAAGGGCATGTTGTTGATGGTGGTGGCCATCGACGCAAACGACTAGCTACTCCCAATGGCCTATGCAATAGTGGGGAATGAGAACATTGATAATTGGCTATGGTTTCTGGTCAATGTGAAGCAATGCCACCACATGAGGAACTGGTTGAATTGGCCTGCTCCATCGGTCGCCCCATAGATGTATACTCGCTCATTCTTTATAAGGCCAGCATTTCTTGCAATATAACTCACAATGAAGTAATATTCCGTAATGAAAATTATGTGCATTTTAAATTAAGTTCAGTCCTAATGTTGCCACGTTCTTTCTCATAATTTTTAATATAAATTTTGTATGGACACTGACACATACTTTTAATGCACATTTTGTATGGACACTCAAAACATCCCTTTCTGTATTGTAGAGAATCGCACTACAGTAACCGAAGCATGGCAGACACAGCTGAAAGCTCAAGGCATGGGAAGGCATGGCAGGCACGGGTTGGGTTTTGAGGCCGTGACCCTTACCTCAAAGAAACGATCATTTATGATCCCCTTGGACCCTGACCTTCCAAGCCCTAATCTACTGCTCGAAACCAGGGTGTCATACACCCATAGAAATCCCCTCTGTGACTATCCACACATTCATGAGCCTTGGTCATAATGCAAGCACAACCTTGACGCGGTGGTACAGTTGTGATAACAACATGCACGTAGGACATCGATTTTTTTGTTGCACTCTGCTCATGGTAAGTGATTCGTTACCTACCTATACTTGCATGCATGAAACACTTGTGCTAACCTTGTCATGCTTGCATCGAGTGATGCTGCATCCATCGTATCCAATACCAACCCAGGTTTATATCCACAAACTGCACATCCACCTAGAAGTTATAGGAAGAGCTCCAGACCGAGAGGACAAACAATGATCAGGGAGAGGAACAATGAGGAGGTGGTGCACCCTAGTAGTGACTACCACTCATATTGCTGCTATGCCAACCCGAGCTACAATTGCGTTTGGCACAATAACGACAACCAACCACATCCACGCTGCTTGGATAACCACCATGCCATGTTGGTGCTATACGGTTCCACATTTTCGCCCTAGGCCCATTGTAATTCACACCTTCATTGCGAAGTGCAATGTTAGGCTACACATGGTCCATTGCTACAATTTTGTGCAATAATATTTATGCACTACTAAAAAGATGGAGTTAATGATGTTGGTTCATTTATCTATCCAAATCCTTCGTTGCGCCCCCTTTAAAAATTCTAACAAAACCAGATGTTTTACGTTTGTAGTGCTAATTATTTAAAAAGGGTTATACGGGCAAACAACCACCAGGGGCCATGTACTGCATTGCAGGAAGCAAAGTTGCTGAGCTGAGGTAGCTCGACAACCCTATGGCCCCACTGGCGCTGAGCTGAGCGAGCTCCTACTGCACTCCAACTGGCTTGTCGAGATTGGGTGGCGTGGTAGGTGACACAGTTGCCTGCCATGCCTACAGAGCTCGGGGACGGGCTATTTTTGCAAAAACTAGTGTCTGGGGGCCAAAATTTTCAAAAGTTGCGCTACATTGCTATATGTGTGAATAATTCACTAGTGCCAAAGTACCTAGAGTTTGCATCACCTGAAGCATTGGTGGCACCCAGTGTGTCTAGGTGTGGCACTATAGTTTTTGTTATTGTTGTGTGTCAAGTTATGAGCTTGATAAAGAGGGACGCGGATCCGCTGCAGCAATTTAACCATCAGACATGCTTGGGGCCGATGGATCTAAGTTAGATTTGTCAGATCGGCAAAAAAACTGGTAATCAGATCCATCTAAATGGGCCGCCCAACACGGTATGGTATGGGTCTAGATAAGGCACTACCTGATTAGGGCAGGTACTACTAGCCCAAATAAGTTGTCATGTCATGTCATGCCAGCCCATGTGCCTGCCCTCTAACCCAGGAACCACACAGAGAGGGGTCGAGGCAGCATGGGAATGCTTAGCCAAATGGCCCACTAATGGCCTATTGATTTTACTGTCAGTCATAAGTAATTTTACTGCCAATCACAAGTAATTTCACTGTCCGGTCAGCATGGTTGGCCTAGCCCGTTTGGTCAGGTCTAATGTCAATTGCTAAATCGTGTGGCTCAAAATAGGGATAGGTACTAAGGGCAGCCTAGTCCCCCCTCTTGCTCCATATCCATCCTTATGTACTGTTGAAGTTGATATGAATTAGTACCGTGTCTGTGTAGGACATTGCATCACCTCGTGCCAGACGTGGCATGACCGGTGCTAGTGTCATGCGTAGGTTGTATCAGACGTGATGTCAACCTGTAGCAACCAACTCTGATTCTGTTTTCTGACCGTATGAGATTCATTTTTCTCGTCCTATATATGTGTCATAGTAATCCATAAAAAGACTAAGTGCTACAATGTAAGCTTCTCCTTATTACAGTGATTTACCTTTGTGTTTTCATGATTTTTTTCCCGTAAGGATTTTTCACGTAGAAATTCGTGTCTCCTGTTCCTATTTTTTGTATATTATTTTTCAACAAATGGTGTCAGACCGCAGGCGAGATCCGATCTGGAGAAAAATTGTTGTTCGGTGAATCCGTCTCGGCGCATTTGGTTTTTGTTGAATTTGAGCCGTACTTGGTTGTTTGTCTCCGAGCTGAAGCTAGGTTCCCTGCTCATTTCTGCTTAAGCTTCTGACTTTTGACTTATTTTTTACTATTCCTAAATTTCGTCTTTTCTGACTTTTGGGCTTTTTTGAGCTTTTTTGCCAGTTCTATTTTTCTGTATTCGTTTGTATTATCTGTGATTAGCTAACCTATTTTTTGATTTAATTTTTTTAAAATTTAATTATATCAAATAAGTCACTGTTAAGAGCAAGCCGAGATTCTTCTGCTCCAGCAACAACCATAGGAAAGAGGAGAGAGAGAGAGCACGCGCTAGAGTTTTCAGTTCTTCAGTTCTTGCGCCAACAACAGCAGCGAGTTTTTCTTTTTCAACTTGGTCCAAGTGAAAAACAAGCAACATCTAGGACCAAAACATGAAAAGATCATTTCTGTAGAAAAGGGAGCCTACTCCATCGGTTCCTACGAAACAGAGTCGCAATCGGTTGACTGTTTTTTGTGCTCTTTTTTTCAGTGAAATTGCTATGTGCACTCAAGAAAGTGTACCACGAGTTTCTGATTGCAAGTTTTATTGCTAGGTGCACACAAATTCATACCAGCAATTTTTGGATTTTTTTTTTCTCAAAAATATGATCTTTCGTTGCTGAATTGAGACATGATGTATTTTATTCTATATAGTTGAGATACTCTTATTCTTAATAAAGTTTATGAAGCATTATATGCTAAAGAAAAGATAAAACTTATGCATTCTGGTGAAAAGTTTAAGTACGCATGTATAAGGTTTATTTGTCCACGGTAGGCAACACGAGAAGGGTTCAAATGGCGATTCCAAAGGTAGAAGCTCAAGTAGATACAGAGGTAGATCTAAATCCAGGAATACGAAGTCATGCAAGTATTGCAAGGAGAATGGTCATAACATATCCGAGTGTTGGAAGTTGTAGAACAAGGAGAAGAGGAATAACAATTTTAAGAAGGATCAACAAGAAGATAAAGGTAGAGTCACTGTTATTACCAAAGAAAGTTCTGATAAAGATGTTGTCATTGCCTTTGCCAGTGATTCAAAAACCAGCAATGAATGGATTCTTTATTCAGTCTGTACTTTCCATATAAATCCAAACTGTGAGTGGTTTGTTACCTATGAAACTACGCCATGTGGATCTGTGTTGATGGGTGATAATTCACCATGTAAAATTGTAAGAATTGGTTCTATTCAGATCAAGATATTTGATGGCACCGTCAGAACTTTATCGAATGTTCGACATCAAGTTTAAAGAGAAGTCTTATCTCATTGCATACTCTTGATGCTAAAGGGTATAGGTATTCAGGTGGAGGTGAAGTTCGGAAGATCATCACAGGTTCTCTTGTTGTGATGAATGGTAATATGAAGGTTGCTAACCTATATCATTTGTAAGGCACTACAATTTCAAGTGATGATGTGGTTGCCTCAAATAAATCATTTGAGTCTGATGCTACTAATCATTGGTATATACATCTGGGGATATGAGTGAAGCTAGTATGATGGAGTTATGCAAAAGATGATTCTTTGATGGTCAAAGCATTGATAAGGTGAAGTTTTGTAAATATTGTGTCTTCAACAAGCAAAAGAAGGTGAAGTTCAACATTGCAACTCACTCTGTAGAAGCTATATTGGATTATGTTCATTCTGATTTGTAGGGAAAGTCCCACGTTCTGTCTCTTGAAAGTGCAAGCTACATGTTAACTATCATTGATGATTACTCGAGAAGAGTTTGGGCATATTTATTAAGCACAAATTGGATGTGTTCAAGATATTCAAGGAGTGAAAGATTATAATTGAAAGACAAACTAGCAAGCATGTCAAGAAGATATGTACCGACAATGGCTTCGAGTTCTGTTATGGAGAATTTGAAGCTTTATGCAGATCATAGGATATTGTGAGACATTATACCGTCCCTGGTACTGCTCAACAAAATGGTTTGGCTAAACACATGAATAGAACAATCATAGAGAATGTACGTTGCATGTTGTCAATATCTAAATTATCTAAGAGTTATTGGGCTGAAACCATTTCCACTGCTTTTTGTTTGATTAATCAATCACTCAATATGGTTCTTGCTAAAAAGACTCCAATTGAGATATGGTCTAGTTCCCTATCAAATTATTCAAACTTAAGAATATTTTGCTGTCCTACTTATGCTCATGTTAACAATGATAAATTGGAGCCTAGAGCTATTAAGTGCATTTTTCTTGGTTATAAATTTAGTGTGAAATAATATAAATTGTAGAATCTTAAAACCAGAAAGGTGGTTATTAGCAGAAGTGTTATCTTTGATGAACTACTATGTTGCATGACAAACCATCTATTAATGTTTCCATTGAGAAGTAGTAGAAGTCAAATGTGAAAGTGGAGCTTGTTATTAGTTCAGGATCTATACCAGAAGCCAAAAAGGAAAACATATCGAAAGTTCCTATTGTTGCACTGCTGACACAACATTCCATTGAAGCTAATAGACCTAAGAGGTATATTCAATCTCCTAAGAGATTGATTGAAGAAACCAATGTTGTAGCTTATTGTTTGAATGTGGTAGAAGATACCGAAGGTATTGCAGAATCTTCATCTTATTAAGATGCTATTTCTTCTGGTGATTCAGAAAGATGGATGATTGTAATGCATAATGAGATGGAATCTCTTGATTAGAATGGCACTTGGGAGCTGGTCAAGTTGCCATCGAGAATAAATATATTCGCTGCAAATGGATCTTCAAGAAAATGGAAGACATTTTCACCAATCGAAGAGGTTAGGTATAAAGCAAGGCTTGTTGCTAAAGGATACAATCAAATTCTAGGTATTGATTTCACATGTCTTTTTCCCTGTTGTGAAGCATAGCTCTATTCGTGCTTTACTCAGCATTGTGGCTATACACATGCTTACGAGCTTGAGCAATTGGACGTGAAAATCGTGTTCTTACATGGGGAGTTAGAAGAATATATTTATATGGAGTAGCTGAAATGTTTTGTCATTCTGAGAAAGGAGAATTTTGCTTGTAAATTAAAGAAATCTCTTTATAGTTTGAAGCAATCACCCAGACAGTGGTATAAGAGATTTGACTCCTTTATGATCTCCTAGGATTTTAAAAGATCCAATTTTGAAAGTTGTGTTTTTTGAAAACCGTTAATGGTTCAGCTATTTATTTGCTCTATATATCAATGATATATTGATTGCTGCAAAAGATAAGGCAGAAATTACAAAATTGAAGGCACAATTGCGTAGTGAATTTGAGATGAAGGATCTTGGTACAGCAAAGAAGGTTCTTGTATAAAAATCATTCGAGATAGACAATTTGGCAAATTATACCTTAGTCAAAAAGGGTATATTGATAGAGTCCTTTTATCGTTTCAACATACAAAAGACCAAACCAGTGAGTCCTCCGTTAGTTGCACATGTTAGACTTTCTTCAACATCATGCCCATAGTCAAATGATGAAGTTGAGTACATATCTAAAGTTCTGTATGCCAATGCAGTTAGTTGACTTATGTATGACATGGTATGTTCTCGCCCCGATTTATCTCAATCGTTGAGTGTTGTTAGTAATGCATGGCTAATTCTGAAAAAGAGCATTGGAAAATAGTTCAATAGATTTTCAGATATTCGCAGGGCACTTCTGATGCATGTTTACAGTTTGAAAACACTTCTGATGCATGTTGGTCATATGTATTCTGATTTTGCTGAAGATTTGGATAAGAGAAGATTTTTTACTAGTTATGTATTCACTATGGGGGATATGCCGTTAGTTGGAAAGCAATTTTGCAAGCTACCGTTACCTTATCTACTACAGAAGCTGAGTATATAACTATTTCTGAAGCTTGCAAAGAAGTCATTTGGCTAAGAGGTTTGTTTACTGAGCTTTATGGAAGTACGCCTTGCACTACAATATTTTGTGATAGTTTGAGGGCTATTTGCCTTACAAAATATCAAATGTTCCATGACAAAACAAATCACATTTATATCATGTATCACTACATTCAAGTTGTCATTACTCAATGTAATATTAAAGTCAGCAAGATAAGTTCTCATAATTATCCAACTAATATATTGACAAAGCCAGTTCTTGCTACTAAGTCTGAGTTTTGCTTAGATTTAGTTGATATTACTTACAAGTCGTTTGGACTTTCTACGCACAAGGTGTTCATGCTGATTTAATTGAAGGAGTTTATCATGTATTTTGACTATTGGAGGGAATTCGGCTTAAGGCGGAATTTGTTGAAGTTGATCCAAATTAGTACTTTGTCCATGTAAGACACTGTATCGACTCAAGCTAAACGTGACATGACCAATGCCAGGGCCATGACAGGCTATATGAGACGTGATGTTAACCTATAACAACCGACTCTGGTTCGGTTTGCTCTCTTTGGGGGACTCGTTTCCCTCGCTCTATATATGTACCCCAGTAGTCTACAGGAAAAGCAAGAGCTCTATTGTAACATTTCCTCATTATAGTGACGTGTGTTTTCTACATAAAAATTCGTGTTTTCTGTTCCTATTTTTGTACGCATTATTTTCAATATGTACACATGTATATACTAGATAAAACTATTAGTAACGTTTTATTTTGCCCCCTTCATTGGAGAGATGATGCTGGTTGGTCCCCTCGTTATATTTTTCTGGCTCCGTCGCTGGTTCCAAACGCACGCAAATCGCTTAGTTGGATTGTTCAAAACACGCACAAGAATACCATGTACAATGATATCTTCACTGCAGCGGATCGTCTCGTGCCTGACGAGGGGGGCAAGTGTAGCCATGGTACTCGCAACTATTGAGCGAAGCCAAACTTCCAGGAGCCCAAGTGACGCCACGGATGATAAGTTAGTACGATTACGACTGGTGGCATTAAAGTCAACACCATCCAATCACTTGGTCGTACCCAATCACTTGGTCGTTCGTAACGCGTACGCGTAGGCCATCCAAAAATTACTGTAGCAGCTATTTTTAAAAACAGTTTTGCTATTGCACAGACGACTGAAATTTTTTTATGTTTCAGTCACTTGAAATTGCACTCTCAATGAACTAAAATTGCAGTCCCCCTAAAGAAAAACAGCTACAATTTTAGGTGATTCAGAGTGCAACTTCAGGTGACCTGAAATTGCACTCTCAATCAACTAAAATTGCAGCCTTCCTCCAAAAAAAATATGTGCAACTTCAGGTGATTTAAAGTGCAACTTTAGGTGACTGAAAGATAAAAAAATTTCAGTCGCATGTGCAATAGTCTATCCCTTTTAAAAAATATATTTTCCGTCAAATCCGGCAGTATAGCAGCAATAGAATTTTTCCTCAGCAGCCAGCTGCCATCCCGCGCCACGTCACGCCATACGCGAACCGCGGCTTGAGGACAAGGACAGAAAAAAAAGAACGGCAGAGGCAGGAGCGACCTGCTCTTCTTCTCCATGAGTTTGGTTCTCTGCGAAACTGAAAGCGACGGAGGAGAAATTCAAGTTTTGCAGAGCCTCTATACCACATGCAGCTAGCCTCTAGCCTCTCTGCACACTATAAACCAGTGGCCCCTCCTCGTCCTGCCAAGAATAGCCGACGCATTGGCCTCTCATAAAAGAGAAAAAATCCCATTTTTTCCGTGTAATTCCTTCTTCCTTCGGCCACTGCATGTGAGAGGCAACAATGGCCGATAAGAATGACCCAACCATGGCCTTTCTTGGTAAGATGGAAGAAGAGAAGAGGAAGCTTCTCGTTCTTGTAAACCCTTTCTGTTTCTTGCTTTCTTGTTGCTTGCGTATGATGATGCTTTCGGTGGTCAGCTTATCAACCATTGCTTGCTTGGAATGGGTGTGTGCATGGCAGATTGGTCGTCCTCTTGGGTTTGCAGGCAGGAGGACGGCGGGCTCACCGTCTTGTCGCCATGCGTGCAGAGGAGCCTGATCGACTGCGTCAATGTGTTGCTCCTCATTGCCTACGCCTCCGCGTTGCTCGCAGCCTGCGTCAGGGGGCAGCGCGACGGCGCGGGAAGCGTGGCTCGCCGGCGCCGGTGGGGGCTGGCCGTGGTCTCCGTGTGCTGTGTGGCAGCCGCAGCGGCGTACGGCGTCGCCGGCTTCCACCACGCCTCGGATGCGGAGGCGGCAGCGGCTTCCTTCGTCAGGGGCCTGGTCTGGGTCGCCTTGGCGGCTTCGTTGCACGTCCAGCCGACAAGGACGGCGAGGACCGTCACCGTCCTCTGGTGGACGCTCTTCTCGCTGCTGATCAGCGCGTACAATGCGGAGGTCCTCGCGGGGGGCCACCGGCTCGACGTCGCCGAGGCGATCGCGTGGCCGGTGAACTTCCTCCTCCTGCTCTGCGCCCTGGGCTCGCTGCTACGGCGGAGCCAGGACCCTCCCGACGAGGGAGGCTTGTCGGAGCCTCTGATCAACAAGGCGGTGCACGACTCGGAGCTGTACCGTGCCGGCCTGTTCAGCCAGCTGGCCTTCTCGTGGTTGAACCCTGTGCTCCGGCTTGGCCGCTCCAAGGCGCTTGACCTCGCCGACATCCCGCTCATCGCCTCAGAGGACAGCGCGCTGCAAGCCTCGCACAAGCTCTCCGACGCCTGGAGCCGCCACCGGCAGGACAAGGCGCGGAGCGGGAGCACCACGAACAGCCTCGCCCTCGTCCTGTGCAAGTGCTTCCTCAGTGAGATCATGCTCACCGGCTTCTACGCCTTCATGAGAACGCTCGCCGTAGCCGTGTCCCCTGCATTGCTCTTTGCGTTCGTATGGTACAGCGACCGAGAAGAGAGAGATCTCCGCGTCGGCTTGTCGCTGGTTGCTTCCTTGCTGATCATCAAGCTTGTGGAGTCGCTGTCTCAGCGGCATTGGTTCTTCGATTCGAGGAGGACCGGGATGCGCATCCGGTCCGCGCTAATGGCGGTCATCTTCCAGAAGCAGCTCAAGCTGTCCAGCCAGGGGAGGAGGAACCACTCAACCGGCGAGATCGTCAACTACATTGCGGTGGACGCGTACCGGCTCGGGGACGCCATCAGCTGGTTGCACATGGCGTGGAGCTCGCCACTTCAGCTGGCCTTCTCAGTAGGTACGCTCTTCTGGGCACTCAGGCTTGGGGCTCTTCCGGGCCTAGTCCCCCTGATCATCTTCGGCTTCCTCAACGTGCCATTCGCGAAGATCTTGCAAGGGTACCAGGCGAGGTTCATGGTTGCGCAGGACGAGAGGCTGCGGTCCACGTCCGAGATACTCAACAGCATGAAGATCATCAAGCTGCAGTCATGGGAGGAGAAGTTCCGGCGCGTGATCGAGTCGCTCAGAGACGCCGAGTTCCAATGGCTACGGCAGATCCAGATGAAGAAGGCCTACGGCGCGGTCATGTACTGGATGTCCCCAACAGTTGTCTCCGCGGTGATGTACACCGCAACGGCGATCATGGGGAGCGCACCCCTGAATGCCAGTACGCTGTTCACGGTCTTGGCCACCCTGAGAGTCATGTCCGAGCCGGTGAGGATGCTTCCTGAGATCCTGACAATGATGATCCAGTACAAGGTGTCGTTAGACCGTATCGAGAAGTTCCTCGTCGAAGATGAGATCAAAGAGGAGGATGTGCAGAGAGTACCTTCAGATAACTCTGATATCAGAATTCATGTCCAAGATGGAAACTTCAGCTGGAATGCAAGTGGAGCTGATCTGGCGCTGAGGAATGTTAACCTCAGCATACGCCGAGGAGAGAAGGTGGCTGTTTGTGGCCCAGTTGGATCAGGGAAATCTTCACTCCTTTATGCATTACTTGGGGAGATACCTAGAACATCAGGATCAGTAAGTGACAGAAAATATATGCTCTTTATGCAGATGAAAGGATTCAAGTCATGTTCGTATTTGAAAACATGTCAAAATTGTATTTTGCAGGTTGAGGTATTCGGCTCAGTGGCATATGTTTCACAAAACTCTTGGATACAAAGCGGGACTGTCCGCGACAATATACTCTTCGGAAAGCCTTTCAACAAGGAACTGTACGAGAAGGCAATCAAATCTTGTGCTTTGGACAAGGATATAGAAAATTTCGACCATGGCGACCTGACGGAGATTGGTCAGAGAGGACTCAACATGAGTGGGGGTCAGAAGCAAAGGATTCAGCTGGCTAGAGCCGTCTACAATGATGCAGATGTCTATCTCCTAGATGACCCTTTCAGCGCAGTTGATGCGCACACCGCTGCAGTTCTCTTCTATGTAAGCTAAAAAGGTGCTCCTTAATGTGTATGCATACAAACAACTTCTTTTCTGCTACACACAATTCTAATGGCAATGTTCTTGCAGGATTGTGTAATGACGGCACTTTCAAAGAAGACTGTTGTTCTTGTGACCCACCAAGTAGAATTTCTAACTGAAACTGATAGGATCCTGGTAAGTTAATCCTCTGAACATGATTGTTCATGACTCCCTAAATCAAAGATCCTTCTGTCAACCGCTCTGTCATTGTTTCAACAGGTAATGGAAGGCGGTCAAGTTAGACAACAAGGGAAATATGCAGAACTACTGGAATCCGGGACAGCATTCGAGAAGTTGATCTCTGCTCACCAATCTTCAATCACAGCATTGGATACTGCCAGCCAACAAAACCAAGTCCTACGGCAGCAGGTGCCCGACGACAACATAATGCAGAGCACATTGCAGGCTACAAGGCAGGCTAGCGACATGGAAGTCTCCGCCGAGGGCCCTTCAGCAGTCCAGCTCACAGAAGAGGAGGAAAAGGGGAATGGCGACCTTGGATGGAAGCCATATAAAGATTACGTAGATGTCTCTAAGGGCGCTTTCCCCCTCTCTGGGATGTGTACTTCCCAGGTGCTTTTCACATGCTTTCAGATCATGTCCACATATTGGCTGGCAGTGGCTGTTCAGATGGACAACGTCAGTAGTGCTCTTCTGGTTGGGGCTTATTCAGGGCTCTCCATCTTCAGCTGCTGCTTTGCCTACCTTAGAAGCCTTACTGCGGCTACTCTGGGACTCAAGGCCTCCAAAGCATTCTTTACTGGTCTGATGGATTCTGTACTCAAGGCCCCCATGTCATTTTTTGACTCAACGCCAGTTGGAAGAATTTTGACAAGGGTATGGATTCTTTATTGTCTTACTTCCAAATAAGCTAATCAAAACAGGCTAATTATAATTTCTCAAGTAAGAACAGTAGCATTTCAAGGTCTGATGCGTCCCTGAGTGGAGCTCTATCTCTGCAGGCATCTTCAGATTTAAGCATTCTGGACTTTGACATACCTTACTCCATGGCTTTTGTTGTGACTGGTGGTATTGAGGTTGTTACGACAATACTGGTTATGAGTACCGTAACATGGCAGGTCTTAGTTGTAGCAATCCCAGTTGCAATCACCATGGTATACGTTCAGGTAAGTCTACTTTGCTGCAAGCAATTACCCTAGTCAATTAAACCAAATGAAATAATAAATCAAATGTATCTGGTGAATTTACAAGCTGATGCGTAGTTTTTCAAATTTTGAAGAGGTACTACGTGGCCTCCGCCAGAGAGCTCGTAAGAATCAATGGAACAACAAAGGCACCTGTTATGAACTATGCAGCAGAATCGATTGTTGGGGTGGTGACAATCAGGGCTTTTGCAGCAACAGACAGGTTCATCCACAACAACCTGCAACTCATAGACACTGATGCAACATTGTTCTTCCACACCGTTGCTGCACAAGAATGGGTGCTTATAAGAGTAGAAGCACTGCAAAGCTTGACGATACTTACATCAGCATTGTTCCTTATTTTGGTTCCTCCGGGAGTAATTTCACCAGGTATCTCCATATCCATTACAGAAAAGATCTTCCTTCTACATGGTATCTTCAGTTATGATACATGATGATGTCCACAACAAATGAACACTTCCAACATGAACTTTTTCAGGCTTTGCGGGTCTCTGCCTCTCCTATGCTTTGACGCTGACTGCAGCGCAAGTTTTCTTTACAAGGTTTTATTCCTACTTGGAAAACTATATCATTTCAGTTGAGCGAATCAAGCAGTATATGAATCTTCCATCAGAACCTCCAGCCATTATACCAGAGAATAGGCCTCCAACTTCATGGCCGCAGGAGGGACGAATAGACCTGCAAGAATTGAAGGTACAACACAATGTTCCTTTTCAGATATTCATTGAAGTCAAAAAATAAAAGGTAGTAACTTACACTTCTGACTTCTGAGCAGGTAAAATATCGCCCAAATGCACCCCTTGTTCTCAAAGGAATCACTTGCACCTTCGCTGCTGGAAACAAAATTGGGGTTGTAGGGAGGACAGGAAGCGGGAAATCTACACTTATCAGCTCATTGTTCCGTCTCGTTGATCCTGCGGGTGGGAGGATACTTATTGACAAGCTGGATATCTGCTCTATGGGTCTCAAGGATCTAAGAACAAAACTGAGTATTATCCCCCAAGAACCTACACTTTTCAGAGGGACTGTGCGCAATAACATGGACCCCCTTGGTATGCATTCCGATGAAGAGATATGGGAGGTATGAAAATTTGCTTTGCTAAAAAAAATAACTAGTAGTATAAGAAAGGCAATACAAATTCTTACATAGTACAATTCCTAATAGAATCATGTTAGATGAACCTTCTCTTATCATAAGACATAGAAGTTTTTTACATAAAAAAATCATAAGATATGATCATCTTGAACTTAACTAGTTTGATATCTGGACATTAACTGTTTTGTGTATCTGATTAGACTACTTACAATCAACATTTCAGGCCTTGGAGAAGTGTCAACTGAAGAGAGCTATTAGCAGCACTTCTGGTCTTCTTGATACAGTAGGTAAGTGGCATTAGTGAAATATTAGTCCTTTTTGAAGGAAAAAATTTACTATCGAAAACAGTTTTTGAGTAACCAGAAGGCTCAAACGATTTGTTCCCTTGGCTTATGACAGTGAGTGATGATGGCGATAACTGGAGTGTTGGACAGCGCCAGCTCTTCTGTCTTGGCAGAGTTCTACTCCGTAGAAACAAAATTCTAGTGCTAGACGAAGCAACAGCATCCATCGACTCTGCAACTGATGCGATCCTGCAGAGGGTCATCAGGCAGCAGTTCTCAAGTTGCACGGTGATAACCATTGCTCACAGGGTCCCAACTGTGACAGACAGTGACAGGGTCATGGTACTTTCCTATGGTATGTTATATATATATTTTTTAAGGAATGTTATACAAGTCAATTTGGTCGTATAGCAATATGATGAATACTTTGATCCATTCCTCCAGGTTAACAGTAGACAGATAGACTAGCAATGCCATCAAGTCTGATGTAACCATAAGTACACTTACTATATTTGGATGATTTGTGCTGACGACTTTCCAATTGTGCAGGGAAACTTCTAGAATATGACACACCCGCCAAGCTGTTGGAAGACAAACAATCAGCTTTTGCTAAACTTGTGGCGGAGTATTGGGCTAATTGCAAGCGGAACTCAACATGATTCTGTGTCAGGGCATTAAAAAAGAGATCAGAAATTCAATGAAGACACTAAAAGATTGATTTCCCAGCTTCTTGAATTGCATCCATAACAAGACTAGCCTTGTCCTCTCCATTAATTGGTTGGTAGAATTAGTAGAAATAAAAAAGACATCAACAAAAATGTCATTTTGGTCAGTGAGAGCAATTTTTGGAGGTGGTGTTGATGGAGAGAGCTAGCTCCAGTTGTCTTGATTCAGTTCCTCCAAAATAAGAATGCAAATAAAGATATCGGGTATTTACTGCAAAATGGAATGAGGATTCGCTTTTAGCATGATAAATGGCACTCTTCAGATGTAAGTTCTTTTGAATAAGAAGAAAAAAGTAAGTGCCAAGCTGTCAGTCAGTAGAATATTTGGTTATGGCATGCCAAACTACAATTATTACTGTATCCCTTGAGTTCAATATTGGTAAATTTCAAGAAGTTGACTATACAAGTGAAAAACTCGACCTGCCCGGGGGGGGGAAGACGTCCCCCCAGGCATTATAAGGAGAAGATCTTCTCACGCAGATCGAGAAAATCTCCGAACCCCTGCTCCACCCTTACACAGCGGCACCATTGCCCGATTTGTGAGACGACCAGGCAGATCCTTTGGATCAACACCAACGACCTGGGCAGGTCCTTAGTCCTGTGCTTTGGTGTGGTAGCAGGCGAGGGGATTTTTTTCCCCAGCCTGAAATTCGCTCCTACTGGGAGTCGAACTCAGGACCTGGGGGGTGCTACTGAGGTGCTTTAACCGCTAGGCTAGAGGCCCGTTCGCGTTGACTATACAAGTGAGACGTCCATTGTTGTCCAAACATGAGGATTAATTGAGGATAATGCCAATAACCTTTTAGGCTTATATGCACTAAAGTGATGCTTTCTTTAGATGTTCCTAAATAATTCGACATTATTGAAAACAATGCTTAGGATTCTGCACAGCTAGAATTATTATTGCTGATGATACTGGACACATCTCATTGGGTCAGACAAAACATAATCACTAACATCCACAGTTGCCTCTTTCCTAATCCATCTGCACATGCCTAACCTGATTTGTGAGGCTGTGCAGGGTTTCAACTTCTTAGAGCCACTTTTTCTGTACCGTAGCATGCATAGCCAAATCATGTCCATGTATGTGTCGAGATCAAAAGGCTAAGCTACCAAACCAGCTTATTATCAACATACTTGTAGGTTTCTCCAATAAGTCTTAAGTAATTTTGAACAGCTGAACTCAGCTGAGATGCTTAACATAACACAATTGACGGACAGTAAACCGCAGCATCCTTTTACCTTCCAAATTGTGCAGGACTTGTATAATGCATGTGTTTCTTCAAGGTTGGAACTTTAAAACCTCAGAAGAAGAATTATACCATTCAGAGAAAATTGTGCATTTGAAATATCTGAAACAAAAAAAGATAGTCAATTTGTTTCCTTAATTTATCAAAACTGAGAATATGATTAGTTGATTACACAAATGTTAGACAGAAACAATAACTTCAAACACAAGAAACTGTAGGTTCTAAGAGCAAGTATAATAAGAGGCTGTTAGTAGGCTGTATGTTGAGGTGGAGGAGAGAGAAGAGAAGTGGGCTGTAAGTTTACAGCCAGCTAAAGCACAAGAACCAAGAAACTTTGTGAGAGAAAGGGGTGGGTCTAGAGATGGCAATGGGTACCCGAAACCCGATACCCGGTGGGTTTTTACTCTATTAGGGCATGGGTCTGAGTCAATTTCTTAACCCATGGGTCTCTTAATGGGCAAAAAGCCCAACCCATCGGGTCTGTCGGGTTCGGGTTCGTTCCTATAGTACCCAAACCCGTAAACCCATGGGTAATATAAACCCGATCCATAGGAGTTATAAACCCAGGCTCCAGCCTCTCAGGTAAAACAGCCCAGCCCATAGCCCATTAGCCATCTAGCCCCCAAGCCCCCAAATCCAATACGGCAATGCCCCATTACCCATACGGCTAACCCTAGCTAGCACTCGGTCACGGTCACTACTCACTCCTCCCCAGTCCCCACCCCGATTCAACAGCTACCGCGCGGCGGCGCATCTGGCGCTCCGCACTCGGTCTTCGGCAGTCTCCACGCTCGCCCTCCCGTCCCGCGGCTCCCGCCACTCTCGCCGCACGCTCGTCCTCCCGCACGCCCTCGCCGTCGCCTCGCCTTCCAGTTCAGCCCGCCGCCCTCATGCCGCAGCCACGCGCATCGCAGCAGGAGACCCTTGGCCATGGCGCTGCCCTCCGGCTCCAACGAAGATGGCCGGTGAACTTCTTCCTCCTCTCCATTAACCATTGTTGCAGCTCGCATTACTGAACCCACGGGCGACCCGTGGGTACCCGTTAACCCAGTGGGCATGGGTCTGGGCAAAAATCTGCACCTGTCATGGGTATGGGTTTTTTAGCGGGCACGTCCAACTTTCATGGGCACGGGTTTGGGATAGCAAAACCCAGCGGGTTTGTGCCCATTGCCATCTCTAGGTGGGTCATACAGCCTTCAGCTGGCTGTAAACTACTATATGAATTGACTGATAAGTGGGCTGTAAGTGTCCATACAGCCAGCTAAAGGTTGTATTATTAGCCTTGCTCTAAAACTCCCAAGTCTAAAAGGTGGCCGTCTAGCTCCTAGACGGCGCCTAGGCACTACGCCACCCTTCCTCCTCGCCTGCCTCACAATTTTTCACACCTAGGTGGTGGGATGGCAACTAGCGCTTTTTAGAACACTTCTAATACTACATTCTGTAGTTCTGTACAAAGTTAATGCAATAATAATCATGTTAGGGGACAAGATAAAGACTTGTTTTGAGTGTTAAGGACTAAATATGTTTAAGGCCCAACGGGACATTGGGACCAAGTCACATTTTTCTCTTTCTGATTACTTGAGGAGGCAAATACAATAACCATTTCTTAGTTACAGGGAGGATAAAAAGTTCCACCCCACCTGCAAGTAAATCAGAATCTGTTCCAGAGATGGCACGATTGGGAAATATTCAGCTGAACATATGGGCAGCTGCCGAATTTTTGTTACGGATAATCTATTTTTTATTCGAAAATACAGAAATATACCCGCGAAATTTTTTTTTACAAAAATATGCTCAAGTCGCCCAATGGTTGAGCGACTGGAGCCTTTCGCCCAATCCAGTAGCGACAACTGGAAAATCTCCCAACCGTTGGGCGATTAATTGCAGTCGCCCAATGGGAGGGCGACTGCACTCTCCCCCGTGAATGTTTTAAATTTTGCATAACTTTTTACTCAGGCTTTTAATAAAATGGGCATAACTTTTGCATACGGTGTCCGTTTTCGACGTTCTTGTACTCGTTGGATCGGGCTCGTCGTTAGCTTTCCAACGAGTACAAGAACGTCAAAAACGGACACCGTATGCAAAAATTATGCCCGTTTTACTGAAGGGTCCCCGAGTACAGTTACCCAACCATTGGGCGACTGCAACTAATCGCCTAACGATTGGGAGATTTTCCAGTTGTCGCTGCTGGATTGGGCGAAAGGCTCTAGACGCCCAACCATTGGGCGACTTGAGCATATTTTTGTAAAAAAAAATTTTACAGGTATATTTCTGTATTTTTGAATAAAAAATAGATTATCCGTAAAAAAAACTCGGCAGCTGCCCACCTTTACCAAATATTCAAAAAAGTCGCATGATCCATTTTTCCAAAAATATATAAACAAATAGTATTTGTACTACTTTAGATGTACTTACATAGGGAGCGCATTATTGCATAGTTAGGTTGCCTGAATTGTTTGACACGGTTTCTCTAAAGAGAATTGTTTTGGTGCCAAACCCCTGGGCCATCAGGTTTGCTTAAGTAGGCCTTGAAGCCCATAGGTATGCTATTGTATGCATAATGGAATATACCTATTGTAACAATTGAGGGGCAGGATGGGTATTTATTATCTCCCCATCTACGTATATAAAGAATCCTAAGAGGGTAAAGGGGGACGGACTCTGATTTTTTTTTTCACCAACTCTCTCTCACACGGATGGTGGTCTTGAGCTCCCCTGTTTCTATGCTTTAATAGAGGAAGGGTCTCCGATACCTACTGTTTTTGACTTATACTATAATAGCTGACGTCGTCCGAAAAGAATACGTAAGAAGCTGTGAAAGGAAGAACAATGGAGATGGCCAGAAGCAGTACGTCCACTGGCTCGTCTTGAAGGGCGCCGCGACACCAATTGGCAATAGCGCTTGGCTCTTCATGACTCCAGAGGATTGCATTCAGCTATAAGGTACGTACCGCATAAATGAATCTCAATGGGTGTTGTGTTTTACATGAGGTGATGGCAACTGGACCTCGCTGGCCGACCTCGACACGCTGTGAGCTAGGCTCTGTTTAGGCCCCGCCTCACCTCCGCTTCCGCGCCGTCGAGCTCCACGTCGAGCGTCGCCACCAGGGAGACTGCCTCCCCGCGTCGAGCACGTCGGCGGGCTTCGCGCTGTCAAGCTCCGTGCCGGCCTACCTCCGCGTTGAGCTTCGTGCCAGCCCCCCGCCACGTCCACCGCGCTGTCGAGCTCGATGCCATCTGGCTCCTCGTCGAGCTCTATAGGATCGCCAATGATAATTAGAGAAGGTAAATAATTGTAATGCTCACAAAAAAATTTTCTTTAAAATTTGCTGCCTTATGATTTTTCAACCTATCAATGTACTTAGAAAACAAAGACAAAAACAGTAAAAAGAATAGTAATAAAATATCTTCTCTCTCGTGATCTATAGAAATTTACTGTAGCAGCGAACTTTGCTTGCTGCTTTGATCTCTCTTGCATGAGCCGCTTGTTGGAATTTATTATTTTACTTTCTCTGATGCCCCTGCCTTCATCTTTTGTTGTCTGCAGATTGAGAAGACCACACGTTGGCTAATCTATTTTTTTTCTCTCTCCAACTTCTGATTCGCGTGATGGCTTTGATCAATGATCACTATTTGGCCGAAGGCGTTGCTTTCTAGTGGCGCTACGTTGACGCGATTAAACGACCGAACCTGGCAACACAATCATGAATGATGAGTCGGGATGACACGCGTTTTGAATGGAGATGAGGCGCTACCTTTCTCTGCTCGCCGACCGAGGAAACACGTCATCCGAAGAAAACGTAGACCGTAGCTAGTCCAATAAGAGCAGGTACAGTAAGGCTTAGTCAGCAGGCTATAACAAATATAATATCAATAAAATCTTACGTGGCAGAGAGAGAAAGGAAGAGAGAGAAGGAAGCTGGCTACTAAATTACAGCTAGCTATAGCACGTAAAAATATGCATTTCACTCTTTTACACGTGGGGCCAAATAGTTATTGTAATAGCTACCTTATTATATGAACTATTTTTTTGAAGACTATAGATGAAATGGATAAGTGTTATAGCCACTAGTTGGCTATACTATTGTACTTGCTCTTAATGGAGCCAAATATTTGGCTATAAATCAAGTTATAAGAACCAAGTGTTTGGTTATAAGTTAAGTTATAAGAGCATCTCCAACAGTATGAGCTAGTTACTAGCTCTAAGACAACTTCTCCAATAATACTAACTTTTAGCACATAGCTCATAATATAAATAGTCTCACATGACACTCTCACATAATCTTGGAATGTGTGTATGAGACTAGCTCTTGATCAAGAGATAGTTTTTCACTCTCTTCTATTAAAATATGAAATAATATGCTTAGAGCTAGCCAAGTTATACAATAATTTATCTACAAAAAGTTTTTTATTATTATGTGGTACCATGTCTCACATTCTCTTTCCTATTCCTCCTCACATACATTTATTATCTAGGCCCACCACTGCATAGGCTCCCGTGCTCAGCTTGTTGCTTGCATGATAGCCAAGCTCTCATCTCTCTCCTCTCTTCTCTCCTCCACATCAGCAAAAATGCTGACTAACTTGGTTATAAGATCATTATTGTACTTGCTCTCATGTGGACGGGGTTCTACCATGAAAATGCATGCTGATCGAGAATGGCCACGACTCGAGCACAGCGATCGGATTGGGCGACGCACGCGCACCGAGGCATGAGAAGACGTTGATCATAGCCTTGGACGCGCCTATCGAATTGATACGCCGGCGAACAATCCGGAGAGGAAAACGCCGCCGAAACTTTTCTCCAATAGATTTATGATTTTATTTCTTAATTATCTTTACTATTATAAAAAAGAAGTTGGTGGTTGGTCCGATCTCTTCCACTTCTTCTTAGAAAAAAAAGGCGTCGTCCTTCTATCTTTCCCACTCCTCACCGTCGGCTTCCTCCCACGCTGGGCTCCAGCCGGTCCATCTCTGGCCGCTGTGGATCCCGCAGCCCCATGGAAGAGGTCAACACGCTCTAGAGGTCCAAGACTCTTGAGCAATTTCTCCACGGTGAGGTCTTTTTTCTTCCCCAAACATGTCTGTGAAGTCGCGTTGCTAGATGTGGAATGGTTGTAAGATGGAGTCTGCCTGTTGGGGATTCTTGATCGACGTTAGATGCACAATCTCAGCCATCATCACCTCCACTGCTACTATGATGAGTTTGCACACCACCTGTTTGATATAATGTCTCATTGTACTTGATGTGTTCGTCCTATCGGTGTTACACTTCGAGAAGATGTTTTTATTCTTTAATTAGATACTACCATTCTTGCATTTTTCAACTTTAGTATGGCACTACATCCCATTTAATTCGTAAAATTCTGGAAAGTCATTGCTTATTTGTTTCTAATGGGGAATCCATTTTGAAAATATGTCCATTGTTTCCTTATGTTTATTGCTTTGAAGTGCACCTTAAATATCAGTCACCATTGATGTGTTCTCCAGTATTACTCTCGTCAGATAGTCTGATGACAGTTCTCTTTTGTCATACTTTTTTCACAGGTGCTGGCTAAAAAACAAAATATTTCTGGTAATAATTTAGTTTTACCAGAAGCACGCCAGGTTGATACCACTGAGCGTCCTCCCTTATTGAATTCTAATTCTGAAAGAGGAGCAATAGATTTACCTGAATCATCTCCAAATATTTTCGCTGAAGCATGCCCTGGTGCGCCAATGGAAATTAAGCCTGAAATAAATATGTCAATAAGGAGCAAAAGAAAATCCAAAATACAATGCAGAACCAAGTATGTGTCTTGCAATGAAGGTACAGATAATTTACAGGTACAGTGACAATTAATCAATACTGCAGATTCAGATACGATACATAGTAGGCTTTTCTCCTAACTCTGACTATTTTCAGGCATGAAAATTGCTGCATTGCTTATCATCTGAATCACTTCTAGATGGTGTACATATGAGTGGTTCTACAGCACAGTTGATTATCCATGGTTTATGAACAATGAGTTTGTAAACTACTTGGATTTTGCAGAATTGAGCCATCTGTCAAGGTTGACTCCATCTAAGTGGAGCACAATATGAAGGTATTTATGACTTATGAGAAAACCTTGGAAGTTGTAGCATTGTTTTTAATTCTTATTTTGTAGATGTTTTGTTTCTTTGCACTTTACACTGGAGGAATTTTTGCTTGCAGTTCTCTTGGCAAACCCTGACGCTTTTCTGATCATTTCCTGGTAGTAGAAAAAGAAAAATTTGAGGATTATCGCGAAAATGTTAGGAAATACTATACTAAGCTAAGTAATGGTTCGCGAGATTCTCTACCAACAGACCTACCTCGGCCATTTTCAATTGGTCAGCAGGTCATTGTTCGCCACCCAAGTACCAGAGAACTTTGTGATGGTAAAGTGGTGATGATGGAGCAGGATTGTTACAAGGTCCAATTTGATAGGCCTAACCTTGGTATAGTAAAGGTATGTATTTGATATTTTAGTTTCTTTCAACAATTATTGATATGCTTGTTACATTGTGTAGGCAATTAGGCATTTTCTCATAATTTAGTGTGTCATCTATCTATATGGCAGAAGAGTTCAGCCATTAGTTTTTCACTATATGCAGGAAGAATAATATATTGTAGTCCACTAAAGATCGCCCCTGCAACTGAGTACTGTAATTTTTTACTTTCTGAGTTCAT
This sequence comes from Dendrocalamus latiflorus, assembly GCA_017311315.1. Lineage (NCBI taxonomy): Eukaryota > Viridiplantae > Streptophyta > Magnoliopsida > Poales > Poaceae > Dendrocalamus > Dendrocalamus latiflorus. The sequence continues at coordinate 10,365,112 of CM029660.1, read as the reverse complement.
TCCTTAACATATAAGGATTAAGGACTATGACCATGTTTTAAGTTTTAACCCAAAAAAGGGCTGTTCCAAAGCAGATTGTCAACCTTTATAATCCACTATATGTTATTAAAACTTTAAGGCTCCTAAGGATAACTAATCAATACATATTGTACTGTTTCCATAAAAAGCTTATAATTAATACACACCAATTGCTTTTCTGCATTTTAGCATGGGGTCACTTATGCATTTTTGATGGGTGTCCATGTGTTGCATTTGTAGTAGTTATTCATATCATGGAAAGGAAAATATATGACATTTCATTCACATTTTTTGCTTTTAACTCAGAAAACATGTGTTAATAATTAATTCACGAGCATTGATGTAGTTGAATGTAAGTAATACTTGATGCTTTGGCCAAAATTTCATTCTTTGTACTATTTCCTTTCATTTCTAACAAATTTATTGTTACATTTTACGGCATGCCATTATTGCCAATCTGATAAACCTATTTTGTAGGTCCTTTTACCTTGGGTCCAAAGAAAGAGGTTGTGGATACCCGGAAGGAGCAAGGATCAATTTCGACACCTGGTAAATTTCCATATTTTTCAATTAAGCAACTTCTGCCATTTCTTTTGGTACTTGATTGTTTTGTTTTCAGTCTTAACTATTTCACAAACAAAATTCTACTTGTATTATGGATTGCATCAACCTTGACTTCATGTATTGAACCATGTGAGCTAGGTCACAAGATGGTTGTCATTTGTCATTCAGTGTTCGAGTTGCTGAGGTAATTGATTGTCTTAGCTTTGAAACAGAGAGAGTTGATGTATTTTGATGATTACTTATATTTAATTATAATGGACTATTGTTTTTCAAACAGGAAGATAACAAAAGTGTTTGAGTTGGTGTGGGTTGCGGACGTGGAATCTGGAGAAGCAAGATCACTTTTCAAATCTCCTGAGATATACTTAAATGCTATCTTTGACTAGCTGAATGCACGTACGTTGCTACGGATTTAAAAAAAATTAGAACATATTTGTATGTACGTTCCAACAAATTTTACCATCCGTTAGTTTTAGAACATGTAGTATGATAAAATTTGAAAATCCGTAGCAACGCACGGGCATTCAGCTAGTGATAGCTATAAATTACTCTCTTGATATCTCTAAACTCTAACACAAAAGTAGCACCCAAAAAGGCACAGGGTTAGCCCCTAACCACATCTCTATTTATAGTCAGGGCTTAAAATTTGAACTTATTCTAAGCCCACGAGTTCTAATCCAATTCCAACAGCAAAGGGAGCCGAAACCTTTCCTAACACAGGTTTTCTAAAATTTCAACTTTTCTAACTCGTCACGTGTCGAAGCCTCTAGGACCGCACCTCCCGTAACATCTCCATGCATCATCCACCACGTATCGTAGCCTCTGTACCGAACCTCCGTAGCTCCAACACGTATCATTCATCCCTGATCTCCATGTACCCCAAGCATGAGCCCAACTATCTCGTGACGTTCTTGACCGTCTGAAACTCGGATTTCTCATTCTAGTCCCAATCCACCTCGTCATCGACCATGATCGCTTTCATACTCAATATGCACTTGCAAAGACTAAAGAACATTTTTCTGGTACAAGTTCATCCTAACTTGAACATCATCGGTCCACACACACACAACACACCATAAGTAATATCATAACTAATGTTGTCAATTATTCATCACCAAAAATTCTAGACCTACTCACATGGTCTAACAATCTCCCCTTTGATGAATACATTAACAACCCTCAAGATAATATGATGAATTAGCTTCAAACAGATATAAGTGAAAAACTAAAGTAGAAAGGCATTTTAAGACATAAATCTTAAATCTCTCCCCCTCAATACAAGAGAAGCAATTTTAGCAAATTTCCTCTATTTCTCCAATAACTCCAATTTCTTCCCGTTTGGCAATGTAATCATTAAGAAATTTTTATAAAAAGAATAATTCTAAGAAGAAGCAATGGGAGTAAAAATCAAGAAGCTTTATAGATTACCTAAGTCATTTTGCATTGATTTAACAATTTAGCCAAGTCATCTTTTTTAGCAGAGCTATCTAGATCATATAAACTCATATACTATATAACAATGTTAAAATAAGGCTTTCAACATGATTAAATAATTTATATTAATGACAGACTTCTCAACAATGACCAAATTAATTATAAAAAGCACAATAAGATATCACAACAAAAAGTCAAAGGCTAAAGGTAAAACACACCTTTAATCTAGATGAGCTAGTAATCTCATATAACAACCTACTGTTTCATACTCAATTCTTAAGCATATAGCATGCTTATAGCATACTTTTTTTCCTGATAGCTTACCTCTTTTAAATGGTGGTATGCTTGAAGCATACTTATTTTTATTTGTACAATTTTTTTTTGTTTATCATGGCATGCTTGAAGCATACATCTTTTTAATTGTTTCTTTCTTATTTTTTTTATAACATGCCAAATTGAATGATCATAAAAAGATTGCAATATGAAATATGTGAGCTTCATAGTCAGGATTTAAGATAAGATTCACAATCAAGCTAATCATTTTCGATGAACATCGCGTAATATTATATATAATCAATCTAGTCAAAGTATTCTGCCATGTCATATTTTAGTTCAAGTGCAACAAATTAATTATAATCAGTTATGATCAAAACTACACAGCATATGAGTAAATATGATAAAAAGAGCTCTATAACTCATTTGATTTCAATGGCTTGTAATTGTTGATTTATTTAACAAGTATAATAAACAAAGTTTCCTACATTTTTAAACACAAGCTCCCCTTTAGAATAATCGCATAGGATGTAATACACTCAATTCACTTCGCAAATAATCAAAACATGAAAAATCATGCGGTTTTGAAAGAATATCAACAACTTGAGAATCTAACTCAATAAGGTATAAGACTACATCACCTTTTTCACATGGTCTCTCAAAAAGTGGAATCTCTTGGAAGCTATCAAAGGAGTGAAGAACCATCAAATATTCCAACCAAGCAATGATGTATAAGATCAGAACCCATTCAAGCTCATGTTCTCCATCCTCATCAGCTGTTCTTACATCACAGGAAACATTGGTCTCACAATATTGGAGTTAGTGAAATAAGATTTACGAATCCAGTACTATGACACATGACATGGAGGAATAGAAACAAAACTAGAGTGAAAATCACGTGCATGTGGGCAATCAAAATGCCAAAAAGAATGTGAATTATTTGAATTAAATCCAAATCCAGTACATGGAGCATATTTAAAGTCATCATGAAAGTTCCCTAAAAACCTAGCTTTCGCATTAGTTCTAGGAACAAAAGAGATTACACGTTTTTGTCTTAAAGCATTCAATTTTTCCTTCTTCTCTTCCTTAGCACATCTAAAGCAAAATTCATGCAAGTACCCATCTTTCCCACAACAGGTGCAATGAATTTAACACACTTAGAATTCTTTTGAGATGACGAGCTAGCACCTACAACATTAGCAACTGAACTTTGCACAAAACCAGTAGATTTAAACACAGTTTGTTTTGGTTTAGGTTTTACTTCAATTATTTTAGGTTCAAGAAAATTAATAATCTTAGAAGAATTATTCTTGGCATGCTCAATAAAATTAAATCCTAGACCTGATTTTTCACACATGTTTTTTACTTGTCTAGAATCATATTCAGAATTTTTTTTCTTGCCAAAAGAGAATCTCTTTAAAGTGTCCTTAAGGTTCTCATTTTCTTTAGTCAAAGTGAAACAAGTTGTGCATTTAATAGGTTCATTCATAAAATTCTTAGAAGCACTAGACTGAACCAATATTTCTTTTTCAACAAAATCATTAAATTGTCTAGTCAATGCTTCTATTTCTGTGTTAAGCTTAGGACAGTTAGAGTAAGAAGATATCTCACGATAAAGCATCAGTTGAATTCTTTCCTTAGATGAATTAAGTCTAGTTTCTAGCAATTTACATTTAGAGCAAGCTTTAGATTGAACATTTGAAATACTTGACTCTAAACGTGTAGAAGAATTAGACTTGAGCTTTTCAATTTCATTATTTGCAAGTTTTAACTTTTCATCACAAGAGTCATGTGCCAATCTTAACTCATCAAGTTTAGCAGTTACACCATTAAGTTGAATCAAGTTTGATGTATTAATTGTTCTAACAGTCTTTGGGCCTGTTCTTTTCGGCTGCAGCTTATGGCTTTTGGCTGAAATTTTTGAATTTTGGCTATTTACGGTACAGATTACAGAGAGACAGATACTCAGTCGCGATTTTGGCTGGTACAGATGTTGGGCTTTTAACGTGTAGATCGTTTAACTTGTAAACCCCGTCTTGAGAAAATAGTCCGTTTGAAAGTTAGGTACTATAGCAAAAGCCAAAAGCTGCCAGCTTTTGACTTAAAGAACAGGCCCTTTAACTCAGAATGTAAAACTTGGCAAGACTCACAAGACTCATCATCAGGAATAGAGGCTCTAAGTCTTTTGATTTCAAAATTTAAGCTCTCAACAACAAAATCATGATTTTAATTTTCTTTTTATACTTTTTGAGCTCCTCTATCAATCTAAGCACAGCACGAGATAAATCAATATAAGAAGATTTTACCTCATCAGAATTACTATAAAGATCATCATCGTTGAGCTCCTCACTGTTGGCCAAAATACACATCTCTATGAAGTCCACCTCCTTTGCCTTCTTATCATTGCCCTCAACGTCGCTTTCAGAATCATCATCACTCAAAACAATCTCATCAAGTGCTAAAATTATCTTGTTGACTATTCTACGATAATTGCTCTTCTTGTTTGGATCAATCGTGATTTGAGAGCGACAAGTTGGTGCCTTGTCATCTTTGACCTCCTTGCTCCTCAGTTTGGGGTAATTCATCTTAATGTGGTTTAGTTCACCAAATTCATAGCATTTGATTGGAGCTCCTCTCCTCTTGATCTGATGTTGTTAATTTCCTTGATCACCCTGTTGGAGAGAAGTACAAGTTGCTCTTCTGGAATTTCCTCTAATTGTTCATCTGGAATAGAGCACAATGTAGACAAAGAAACAATAGAGGAACTAGAAGATTTGTCAGCTTGGTTTTCATCTTGGCCAAAACATCAATTTCATATGTTTTCATATTGGAATAAAAATCATTCAAAGTGAGTGTTTCCATGTTAATAGAATGATTAATAGTAGTGACTAACACATTCCAAACAGATATATCCAAAAGCATTTAAAATTTAACGAGCATTATCAGAATCAGAATATGTGACATCAACAAATTGCAAATCACTAACAATCTTATTGAAGCAGTCAAAAAGTGCATCTACTGATTCTCCTGATTTTATTTCAAAATTAGAATACTGCTTTTTAAATTGGTTCGGACGTACACCTTTAATAGACTTAGAACCTTCATGATAGTCAGCTAGAGTACTTCAAATTTTATTTGCAGATTTAATATGAGCAATTCTGACAAACTTGTTTATACTTAAACCTTACAAAAAAATATTTCTAGCCTTAGCATTAACTTCAATATCAGCAGAATTTTCAACAGTAACAACAGGAGGCACTATATATCAATTTTCAACTTTTTACCAGATAGCATTGCCTTGTGCTTGTAGAAAAACCTCCAAGCGTGTTTTACAATAGAGATAATCTGATCCATCAAAATGGTGGCTTAATTGAAAAATGATCCTGATTTGATGCCATTAGAATATGCTCTGATACCACTTGTAGGATCGTCAATAGCAATCAGAGGGGGTAAATGATTGCAATGCCGACAGAAGATTTTTCTTTAAAATCTGCTGACATCTGATTTTTCATCCTGCCAATGCACCAAGAAAACAAAGACAAAATAGCAAAATGGATAGTAACAAAATATCTTCTCTTCTCTGAGTACTATAGCAATTTACTGTAGTAGCCGAATGACAATATGAACTTTGCTTGCTACTTTGATCTCACTTGCATGAGTCACATGTTGGAATTTATTATTTTACTCTCTCTGGTGCCTGCTGCCTTTGTCTTTTATTGTCAACAGATTGAGAAGACCACATGTTGGCTAATCTATTTTTTCTCTATACAACTTCTGATTCACATGATGGCTTTGATCACTATTGGCTGAAGGCGTTGCTTTTTAGTGGCGCTATGTTGACGCAATTAAATGACTGAACTCGGCGACACAATCATAAATGATGAGTCGGGATGACACGCGTCTAGTTGGAGATAAGAGCAACTCCAGCAGTAACCCTCAAAACAGGGCCCCTACTTTTCATTTGAGAGCTCCCCCTACTTTTGAGGGCCCTGTTTTCTGGGCTGCACTCCAGCAGGAGCCCTCAAAACAGGGCCCCTACTTCTCAATTCCCTCTATTTCCTCACACACTATATGCATATGTATGGGACAAAAGCACAATACATAATAAAATATTTATGATTTCACAATGAGGGACAATATTTAAATATATGAATTCAAATACGAATATTTAAATTTAAATTCAAATTTGTTCCGAATTTAAATTGAAAGCACAAAGTTCATCACATAACATTCAAATTTGTTCCGAATTCAAATACGAATATTCAAATTTAAATTCAAATTTATTCTGAATTTAAATTGAAAGCACAAATATGAATTCAAATACGAATATTCAAATTTAAATTCAAATTTGTTCCGAATTTAAATTGAAAGCACAAAGTTCATCACATAACATCCAAATTTAAATTCAAGTTTGTTCCGAATTCAAATACGAATATTCAAATTTAAATTCAAATTTGTTCCAAATTCAAATACGAATATTCAAATTTAAATTCAAATTTGTTCCGAATTTAAATTGAAAGCACAAAGTTCATCACATAACATTCAAATTTAAATTCAAATTTGTTCCGAATTCAAATACGAATTCAAATACGAATATTCAAATTTAAATTCAAATTTGTTCCGAATTTAAATTGAAAGCACAAAGTTCATCACATAACATTCAAATTTAAATTCAAATTTGTTCCGAATTCAAATACGAATATTCAAATTTAAATTCAAATTTGTTCCGAATTTAAATTGAAAGCACAAATGTTCCACAAAAAACGAGGAAAGCTGAAAAATGAGAGCCGGAGTAGGGGCCCCTAGGAATGAGGGGTGGGAGGGTGATTTGAGGGCCTCCTCAAATTTGAGGGCTCTAGTAGGGGCTCTGTTGGAGCTCGTTTTTTGGCTCAAGCCCTCAAATTTGAGTTTTGAGGGCTCAAATAGGGGCCCTGCTGGAGTTGCTCTAAGGCGCTGCCTTTCCTTGCTCGCCGACCGAGGGAACACATCAACCGAAGTAAACGTAGACCGTACCTCTCACGTGGATGGGTTCTATGATGAAAAGGCATGCTGTTCGAGAACGGCCGTGACTTGAGCACAACTATCGGATACAGTGATGCATGCGCACATTGAGCTCATGCACGCGCACCGAGGCACGAGAAGACGTCGATCATAGCCTCTGACGCGCCTACCGAATTGAGACACCGGCGAACGATCTAAAGAGAAAAACACCGTTGACACTTTTTTCTAATAGATCTATGATTTTATTTTTCAACCATAGTAGCTACAAAGTATCCTTCTGGCACACTTGAACTCTGACACAAAAGTAGCACCCAAAAAGCCACAGGGTTAGCCCCTAACCCCATCTCTATTTATAGTGTAGGGCCCAAAACTTGGACTTATCCTAAGCCCACGAGTTCTAATCCAATTCCAATAGTAAAGAGACTCGAAACCTTTTCTAACATGGTTTTTCCAAAATTCCAACATTTTCAACTCGTCACGTGTTGAGGCCTCCAGGACCGTACCTTCCATATCTTCTTCACGCATCATCCACCACGTGTCGTAGCCTTTAGACTGTACATCCATAGCTCCAACACGTATCATCCATCCCTGATCTCCATGAGCCCCAAGCATGAGCCCGACCATCTCATGACGTCCTTGATCGTTTGCACACACGCAACACACCACAAGTAGTATCATAACAATGTTGTCAATTATTCATCATCTACGTTGTCAATTATTCATCACCAAAAATCCTAGACCTAGCCACACGGTCTAACAAGCTCCACGTAATAGCCTTTGCGTCGGCATGGCTCTGCATTGACAGGCTCTAGCCGTCGAGCTCCATGCCATCCTCTACCACGATGGCCATGTGTCCGCTACGCCAGCCTCCGCTACATTCGGCTCCGTGTCGACGGGCTCCGTGCCGTCGAGCTACGCATCAAGCGCGTCGATGGGCTCTGTGCCGTTGAGCTCCACGTTGTCCTGCCTCTGCATCGGCATGGCCCTACGTCGAGCACGTCGATGGGCTCAGCGCTGTCGAGCTCCCCGCCAGCTTGCCTCCACCAAGGGCGAAGCTAGAGAGAAACCAAGGGGGGTGCACACTTCACCACATATATAGCATAGTACACAAAAATTTCGATGGACAATATATAGAAAATGTGTTGTACCGTCAGTTTTTAACATATATAATATAACAAAGTGATTGACAATGAACAGCGAGTCGATGATTAAGCATTAGCAGCAGAAAGTACGCACCAAAATAAATAAATCCATTAATATAGGCAAATATATTATCTGAACTCAATGTCCTTAATGGCCTACAACAAAGGAGAATAAAAACATGTTAATTTTCAGCTGAAAAACTATTAAAAATCATGTGAAAATAGGCAATATACCTTTTCATATTGCATATTTGCGTCCTCTCATATTCATAAAACGATCAACCACAGCCTTATTTGTGACTTTCGTCATTTCTTCTTTCTCGACGTAACAAACAAGGCTATGACTCATGTAGTCATCACCAATGCGATACGTAAATATGTTTTCACAATCTTCATAGCTGAAAAACACCTCTCAACCGTAGCAGTGGCAACAGGCAAAACTAGTACTAGCTTCAAAAGCCGATAAACTAAAGGATAGCAAAGATGCTTCCTTGTCACCACCATTTTTTGAGAAAGCTCACCAATACTTTCTACATTAGAGAATCTATCATCTTCTCTCACATAAACAATATAGAGGCAAAGATGATGTCGAAGATCAGCCAATTCACTAGAACTAAAATCATCAGGATAAAGTTTTGCCAGTCTCATCAAGCTATCCACATTAAAATCATGAAATCGTTCTTTTGGATTGAAAGCAGCTGAGCAAACTAGGGGGTGCACAATTTTGGGCTAGGGGTGGTGCACATATGGTGAATTTGGGATAGTAATAAGTGTTTCTTTTTTTTTACCCTGGTGCCAAGGAACCCCCCTCCCCCTATTTGGCTTCGCCCCTGGCCTCCACGTCGAGCACCACCTCACCTCCGCTTCTGCGCCATCAAGCTCTGCACCGACATGGCTCTGAGTTGAGTGCATTGATAGGCTCCATGATGTCGAGCTCCGTGTCGTCCTACCACCGCGTCAAGCTCCACGTCAGCCTCCATGCCACCGCCTCCACTCTGGCATGGCCCTACCCACCTCCTCTGTGTCGAGCTCCATGTTGGCATGGCTCCACATCAAGCGCGTCAATGGGCTCCACGTCGAGCGCCATTCCTATGTTACTGCTTGTTGATTACTGGGCATAACTGTGATTCATCTTGTTATAAACCTGCACACTTCTTGATTTGTCCACTAGAAGTCTAGTTTGTTTATTGTATAGTGCTGATATCAGTAGATGGTTACTTACTTATTTGCATGAATTGTCTTAAAAGCAAAGTTATAGATTGGCTCAAAGCCTAATTACCTCATGGCTTACTCTTAGAGGTGAGAGTTGGACCGGACTTTTCTAAGCCAGTCCAACCGACTCGGCATGGCCTAAGCATGGTCTAGCCCAACATGTGGCAGACTAGACTGGCATGGCATAAATAAGAGGCTAGGCCAAGCATGAAAAACTGGCTCGTTAGGCAGCATAGCCTGACATGACATGGCGGGCCCGGCCTGGCACAGTGGGCACGGCTCGCCCTAGCATAAGTCTGCTTAACTTAGCACAATTTTCTACTTAGAAATCTTCCTTAACATTTTTTTGTTATTACTGACAATGCAAGCACTTAACATTTTCTCTATTTTTAGTGACAATGCAAGCATAGAGGGAGGTACCTCCTGGTATGCAGTGCAAGGACAAGTTCCTAGTTCAAAGTGTTGCAGCTGAGAATGGTGCAACAACTCTAAGATATTGGCTATGTTTAGCACGGCTGTGGTTTTGGCTTTTTTATTTTTTGTTATAGTAACTAGCTTTCAAATGGTATATTTTTTAAGGTAATATCTACTAGTATTATAGTACATGATGTACCGACTTTAACTATACCGGTCAAAATCATATGCAATTGTCTCCTTTGTAATCTCTCTTGCAAATAGACATAATTTAAAATTTTAAGTCAAAAGTCATAAGTCACAACCTAAAAGAATCCATCCATCGATGTGGTAATGGTGACTACTACAATCTTCATTTTGTGTTATTTCCATCAATTTGGTGCATGCATTTGTTTTTAGCCCATCATCATGTGGTACTATACGTGGCTTAAAAAATTATAGTTGGCATGCTAATTAATACTATAAACATTGCTGACTAATTAATCCCTCGCAATTGAATCACAGAACTATCTGAAACAGAGAGGTGACGAGACAGTACATCCATTTTACCTTGCCATGGTATTTGTTTTCCTCTGATCACAAGAAGACCATGATATAGAGATCAATTGTTCTATACTCAGTAGTTGAAAACACTGGAAGTTTTTAGGCATCTTTGCAAGTTGAAAATTAATGCGAATTTTCTATCTATTTGTGTTGGGATTTTGCAATCAAGGAGCCAAATTTAGAGGTCTCGATGGTTGTTCATAAGCTTAATGGTTTCGATAATCTTCAGAGGCCCCGATGGTTGTGCATAAGCTTTGAATAAAATTAAGAGAATTCTGGAAGAGAATTTAGAAAAGAGTCCCAAGAAGCAACCACGTATACACTCCAATCAATCATTTCTTTTGCGAACATTCACGGTCATAAATTGAAGAGGAATAAAGATGGCGGTCGCCGCCACTATCGTCACTGTCACCTCCGCCATCCATAGTTATTTAGGGTTGGGCTAGGGTTGGCACGACACAACACCGGCTCATTGGGCCTTGGGCCGTGCTTGGGCCTGGCCAGAGGCGAGGCGGGCCGACACAGCGGGTGGCCGGGCCGAGTTGGCATGGCACAATACGGCCTGAATCACACTGAACCCATATCGTGCCGGTATGGCATGACCCAATTCCCACCTCTACTCTATCTGTCCACAAATGTAGATCGTCGTGGGATCTATGCAATCAAAGTTTTACAACTTTGACCATTAATATATATATATATATATATATATATATATATATATATATATATATATATATATATATATATATATATATATATATATATATATATATATATATATATATATATATATATATATATATATATATATATATATATACACCTAGGTGTCTGGACACCTAGTCTCCTTACCTTTGGATTGATTTTAGATGCGTGCTAGTGTGATTGAGACTTTCCATCCATGATTAAGACTTTCCTTCCATGATTGATTTAGCATGCCTAATATATTACATACCATACATACCATTGCTCTAGCACGAATCTAAAAGCAATCTAACGGCAGGGAGCCTAGGTGTCTGGGCACCTAGGTGTCCCATTTCAGCGTCATATATATATATATATATATATATATATATATATATATATATATATATATATATATATATATATATATATATATATATATATATATATATATATATATATATATATATATATATATTAAAGTACATAGATTTGCTGCATGAAAATGGCATCACTGGATTGTCTAGCAAAATACTTTCATAATATATAATTTTTACTTCCTCTATCCCAAAATACAGGTCACTGTAGGTTCTGTGTAGTCAAGCTTTTTAAGCTTTGACCATTAATATATGTCAAAATATATAAATTGACTATATAAAAATAGTATCATTGGATTTGTCTTGCAAAATACTTTTATAATATACATTTTTTTATTATTTTTGCTAGTATATTATAACAATAAATTATAGTCAAAGTCTTGCATTGGAGACCATAAAAAGTCAAAAACGACCTACATTTTGAGACGGAGGGAGTATTATTTTTACTAATATATTATGATATAAAACTATAGTTAAAGTGTTCATTGGAGATCATAAAAAGTCAAAAATAACCTATATTTATGGACAGAATGAGTATATCCTACTGGAAGATGACTTTTCCGGCCAGCGTCCTGCAATGCACATAGATGATAACTAATCCATCGCATAACGGTGATTGAATGGTTCAAATCATGAGTTCGTATTCTTCTATAGTATATTTTAAGAAGAGGTTAGACTGAATATGTCCAATGTATACAAACATACTTATGTGTGTAGATACGTGTTCTTGCTTATGAAACATTGAAGTCATGCATGAAATATATAGGACAGAAAGGCAATAGAGGGGGTGAATGATGCCATTCAAAATTTTTCCTAAGTATTCTTGATATTTTTCTCAAATAAATCTAGAGTTAAAGAGAATAGGATCAGCAACCAAATCCCTAAAATAAATCACTCAAGAGAATAGGATCAAATAACTACCTGTTGCTGGTATGACCTCCTGGTAGTTAGACCGCCAGGTCCAAGTCAGTATGACTAGCCTCTCTATCTAGAACAACCTGAAACAACTCCCTAAGTACAGTGTTGTCATTGATGGAAGTGATTTTCATTTCCCAAACTCTCATATCAAGTGCACCCAATAGTTGACATGCATTCTCAGATTCAGAAAACACAAGGCCAACAACATACAAAGCATGAATGATCTTGGAAAATATGCCCCACAACTCATCCAAAGATTCACCAGACTTTTGCTTGATCTTTTAGTATTCTTTTTCAGTTGGTTCTATCCCACTTCCTTGATCGTGGTAGAGCCCTCATGGTAAGCAGTGAGGGTATTTCAAATCTCATGAGCATACCTCAAGTGAGCAATATGCCAAAACTCATATCAACTAAGCCCTTGAATCAAGAAATTACAAGGCTTGCTATTTGCCACTACACCCGGTGTATTCACCTGGTCATTAGCTGACACTGCATATGGATTCTTGAATTTGATCCAAATTATGTGCCCTTGAGCCTTGATGTAGAATTGCATGCAAGCCTTCTAATATGAGAAATAGACTCCACCTAATATAGGTGGCTTGGTTAAATACTTATTTGATGCCATAGTTCCTAAGACCGATTAAGATCTATGGGAAGAGCTATCTAGGCTCTGATAACACTTGTAGGACCAAAAGGCAACAGAGAGGGTGTATATGCTATCTAAATTTTCTCCCAAGTATTCTTGATCCTTTTCTCAAATAACTATAGAGTTTTAGAGAATAGGACCAACAACCAAAAACCCCAAAATAATCGCTCAAGATCTCAACTTCTGGGAAATGCCAAACCCTAGCGATTTGACCAGCACCTACTACTAGTCTGACCTCTTGGTAGTTAGACCACCAGGTCCAAGTTAGTCTGACCGGTGGTATAGGACTGACCGGCCTCTTTGTCCAGAATAGCCTGAAATGACTCACTTTTAGTGTACTCCTAAATTACATGTACAAATGCTATGAAATTTTGCACACACCTTACTTAAGATCTCAGGAACGAAGGTCCTAGATTATGTTTTGATGAACCATTGCAACTCAGGAGATTTGGAAAAAAATTTAGCAGTGTTTCTGGTTGGTCATAAGGAAGGCTGGTTAGACTTGTAACACCCCGAGAGTCGGAATCAGGATTTCTTGACCTTTCTGGAAAGCTAAGGAAAATATCTGAAACTTTCATAATATGGAGATGTAACACCCCAACTCCACAAGAGCCAAGAATGCTACTAAAGTAACCTTACACAAAACTAAACTAAGATACTTTACTAAAATTCGGCAGAGTCTCCTTTGTATTTCTAACATCACATGGGTTTCAACAGTTAAAAGGGAGTCATAACGGAGTACTGCAATATTCAAGATCAACAAGAAGTACTCATGAACTTACTAATCGACTAAACAAATCCTCAAACTTCCAACTAGACTACTCATCATTATTACAAATAATCCGATACGATAACATAAACAGGTCAAATCTTTGATCAGTAGCTTAATTAATAAGGCATGGTCCGAGAATTAAAGTTCATGACAGTGTGCGTGCAAAGCATAACGCTACTCCCTCCCTTGCATACTGCGCTTGAACTGGGTACCTAAAAACAACAAGAAAGCAAGAGTGAGTCCACAGACTCAACAAGTACATAAATAAACAGACGCATAATTCAATCCATAGCGTCAGCATCCATATTCAGGAGCACATCACTAAATCATTCCACATGCAAATGCAATGCTCAAGGATTCCTTTTCTCTATCTCTTTGTGCATTACACTGGTAATGCAAAGTATGCAACCGTCGCTGCATACCCATGCCTGTGCGCGCACGCACAGGGACCAATTGCCCAATACTCCGCAAGTATTGGGGACCTCATGCCCACACTCCACGAGTGTGGGGATCTCAAGCCCGTCACATTCATGACGGGGACCTCAAAGATGTGCATACTTGGTCATCACAAGACCAGGCCTCAACATGATATCAAAATGCATATGCACCATCTCTTTTCAACATCAAGCACCAATGGCGGTAACAACATTCATGAATAAAGGCAACAACGACATTCGTGAATTAAGGCGATAACAACATTCATGAATAAAGGCAATAACAACATTCATGAATAAAGCATATCCATAGTTTGAACATTCACCACTCTGATTATGCACACTTATCAATAGCCACACGATATTAACAAGCATCAAACCCGCATTCATATCCAAGCAATCACAAACAAGGATCAAACAATGCACTTGCCTCAACCGAGCGGGAACGAAGGACGAGAAGAGGGTGTCGCCTCCGGAACCAGTCCCCCACCTAAACATTCAATTAAGAAATGCTAAGACAGCAATAGAGGACCACTCAAACCATAAAAGTAAACACGGACTCACGAAAGTTCCTTTAGTGCGAACCCAGCCCCAATTTCTAGATGTCGCTTTGTCCCCTCGGTGGACAGTCAACTTCTAAAATACATAACTTTCTGCTCAGGAGTCCAATGAGGTGTTCTTAGACTTTCTGGAAAGGTAATTAAATTACCTAAATAAACTTATTTGGGGAGCCCTTTTGATTAAGCCATCCACTGCCCCTACCAAGCCAAACTACAGAACAACAATTTTCACGTCGGCTTCTCTGGACAGTACACTAAAACCTCCATAACTTTTGCTACGAAAGTCCAAATCTTACGTTCATTATCTCTCTGAAAAGGTATGGAAATTACCTACAATATTCGTTATATTGAGATCCTCTGATTTCGTCTTTAACTAATAGATTAACTCAGTTTTCAACAGACTGTCAGGATGTTGACAGATTAACCAGACAGCGGCACTAAACAATTCATAACTTTCTAACCGGTAATCGGATTTTGGCGTTCTTGGCGGCCACTGAAAGCTAAGAACATTATCTACATAACTCTAGCAGACCAACACTCCTAATTCGGCCTCTAAACACACGAAACGGACCGCGCAATAATCTGGACAGAACGCGATCTATTAAACCGACGCAAATCAATCTACCAAACGACATCAACCACAACTACTACGCATCAAACAACGAAGAACACGCGACGTTACCCTTGTAGAATCGCAGCAAGATGATGAACTCTCCCCACGAAGTTGATCTCCTCTCCTTTCTTCACTTGATCGGCAGCAGGGAGCACCGACGGCGAGGAAGGGAGGCACCAATGGAGGGGGGCACCACCATGGAGGAGAGGTGTGCTACAGTAGCCGTGCTACAGTGCGGTGGTACTGTAGCTACAGTGCATCTAGGGTTTTCCCCTTCCTTTTATTGGTGGCCGACCCCTCATGGGCCCCCTGGGCCAAGGCCCAAGGCCCAAGTTGCCGAAAAACTGCAGAAACCCCTCTTTTTTTGTCTAATTTCTCTTTTGAACGCTTTCTTTCGTAGAATAAATTGGAGTATTACATTAAAACCCCTCTTTCTCCTGTTCAATCGCTTTGCTAAAAGAAATATTCTCCCGATTTTAATTATTCTCTCCCGATTTAATTTTTGGGGTATTACAGGAGATCCTCTGATTCTCCTGATTTCTAATCGCCCAAACCCATCTACCGAAACCTGACAGGAATTTCCCCGATCTACAGGACAGTCCGATTAGAAAAATCATAACTTTCTCTACAGAGGTCCGAATGACGCGTTCTAGCACTTCATGGAAAGCTAAAGATGTCCTCTACAAAACACTAGGAGAATACCAGACCTGAATCCCCACGGATCTATATCAAAAAGACCGTCTAACAGAGGCTATCCTGAGCAGATCCGAAAACCGACATTGCTAAACAACTAAATATGCAACTAGCGGGGAGAATTAGGAGTAGTTACCCTTAACGAATCGCTGAAGAACACGAAGAACTCCCCACGAACTCCTTCTCTTTTCCTTTTCCCCTTTTTCCCTTCTTCTTCCCTTCTTCCGGATCCAAACTCCTCGCTGCGAAAGATCTCCTTCCTCCGCTCAACCGGCAGCCAACGGGCAATCTTTTCCACCGGTAGAAGGGGCTTCAATGGAGGAAAGGGAGGGAGAGGGCCTGCTGGAGGCGCAAGGGGCAGGGGAAGGGGTGGCGCAAGGGGGAGAGGAGGGGAGAGGGGGAGGTGGCGGCTAGGGTTGAGGGGGTGGGGCGCCCCCCCCCCCTTTTTGGCCGGCCTCCCTTGGGCCAAAGCCCAGGCCCAGGTTGCCCATTTTTCAGAAATTTCTCTCTACAAAATCTTTACTTAATTCTTTCCTATAAGGTCCCTCCCTCCATTTAAATCGATTATTTTCCGAAAGACTTTTGGGATATTACATTCTACCCCCCTTAAACAGAATTCGACCCCGAATTCTTTCCATGCTTACGCCATAGATTAATCACAACTAAACTTAATCATAAACACACACCTGATGTGAAAAACTCTGGGTATTGATCACGCATGCGAGATTCCAATTCCCAAGTGGCCTCTCTCTCGGTCTGCTGCGACAAAACACCTTGACGTACTGACGCGTTACGCCTTATTACTTGTCCCATCTTTTCAAGAGTCACTCGACGGACACGTCTCGAAGGCACGGTCTTACCCGTGGGTCAACGGCCCAAACGAAACTTCATGCTCCAGATTCCTCCAGTACCCCCTCGACACTAGGTCATACAAAACGATCTGTGCGCTACGCTAGGACTCAAGACGGTTCTAGCAATACGCTCTCTACCAAGTCTCTCCAACTTTCAGAAACAACCATTATACCTTGGGCCAACACTCCCTTGGGTACTAAACCACACAACCTGCACAAACACACACAATTCTTGATCCTTGTATCAATCGATCTCTTCACTTTAACAATGAGCACCTCGTTTAACCAGGGACGCACAACAGTTCCCGACTGAAAACAAAAGAGTCTTAATGCAACCCACTCAAAACCATCTTCCCTTCAGAAGAGCCCAATCCAAAGACAAAGACTCAACATGAAAACTTTTCCACCTTTCAAGTAGACAGTTTAGAAATAAATGTCACATAAGCCAAAAACGAAACCCCTCGATTAACCAGATTAACTTTTTTTTTCTTAACTGGAAAGAACCAGACAAACCGACAAGAACCCACTCCATATGTAATAGACATCCATCATAAACACAAAGCTCAAATAAAACTAAGAGGATATCTCACTAAGCAAGATCACGCTCTTTTCCACCATCTTTCTTTTAAGAATTTAACTCTCTCTTAAACCATAGGATCCCAAATCGTCGCATAACATTCTAACTCTTTTCTCTTAAATTAGCAACCTCATGGCTATGCTCAAGCTGAACACAATACCACACCTATGTAAAGAGACTCTTTCAATCCACAATAACATACCCTGATCAACTTCTCTAGCAGAGGAAATTACTTTAATAAATAATTCCCAACACACCACGATATAGCTTACAGCCACATTCACATCACCTAATTCTGTTAAGGATGATCAACTTTAAATTCGTCACCTTCATGCTCATTTACTGCTTCCCAAGGATTCTATCAAACATCACCATAACTCTTGGAATCTAATAATGGAAAACCAAGATGCTAGCATAAAAAAATGCAAAGCCCACATTTCAACCTTTAAGACTCTTACAATGAATTTCTGGTATACTTGATAGGTAACCCTCAGATTTAATGACTAAAATTTTCACACAACTCAACCATAACCTCGGTCACTAAGGTCAACACTTCTCACCAATCAAGTAACCGCCCAAGGTGATTCATTTCACCAATCTTAGACCTTCTCTAACCCACACCAATCAAATTTAGCTACGCGACCACAAAGTAGCCATTTCTAACTGATTGACCAAGTTATCCTTAGAGATAATCTATCTCACAAAGGGTTACTCACTGAGGCCGAGTCATCCTTAACAATAACTCAACCATCCTTGCTATCCCATTAATTAACACGACTATTAGATTCCTCTATACTACTACTCTCATCAAACTACACTATCATAAATCTTCTACACAATCTTACCGAGTACCCAAAATGCGATACTCTAAGAAACTAATCAAGATTTTCATACTTGCTAATTCTAATATTCTATCAAGATGAACACAAGATCTTGGACCACATCTCGCTATAGGTCCTACTAGTTGCGACAACGAAACCTATTAACTCCAAAGACAAACATTCTATTTAAATCAAATCCTTTCCAAGGATTATTCTAATAAATCGATTTATTGCGCCATGCATCTCAAACATCTTGACACCTGAAGCCTCACAGGATCATCTACTCGACCACCACTATCCAGTTGCCAACATTCATCTTTACAGGCTTTGCAACGTGAATCAGTTAATCCTTTCTCAGAAGAAGAGGCCAATAAGAATAATAATAATAATTTCAGCACTCAGATAAACGTTTACCAATCACGGTAAACACCAGACCAAGAGGAACAGTCAATTGGCAATGAACTCGGAAAACATAAGGGGAGTCCACAATTGAAGGCACAATCCCCCAAGAAGAGGATATCAAATCGCAAGATACGAAACTTGGCTTCAAACCTCAAATACTCCTAATGCACTTTTTCCGTTAACATAGAAAACAATTCTTTGACTACAACAACACTTGGTCAGCTCGAACAAGACAAGTTCTTAAGACCAAACCACAAGAACCACTTAAGAACCAATAAGATCTTTCACACTTCACTTTGCTCGGAACAGTTCAACTACCAAATAAATCATGAGATCCAAATGATCTCCACCGCAAAACTCGAAACATTTTTATTTACGAAATATCACGAAAGGCAATCAAATTAACCTCCCCTTAAAGGAATCAACATCACTCTAGCAACCATAACTGCTAGTCTTTCTAACATCACATCATGCACTCCTGGCATAAACCAACATAACTCACTATCCCATCATTAACCTTCCCAGGGAAACACAATAACCTATTTCATATATTTTTTTTCTATAAGGTTGCAATACTCAACCTGGTCAAGAGGATAACTAATGCACAAACTCCACTATCGAAGTAAACCGTCTTTTAACTAAGGCATGCTGCCCAGGTCATTCTCACAACACACCTATTTAGATCACCCTTAAATTCCAATCATTAACCTATTAGCATTGCTCAACATCAATTTAGTGCACACCAATTCCAATCTAATGGTTATCGTAAACAGTTGACGATTATACCGTCATGGAATGATTTATGGTCATTTCTCTATTTGCGCTCCAACTAGCAAACATAAGACCATCAAGAAACCAAAAACATCCTTATCTCTTCCTTCCTACACAGTTAAATTAATCCATTGAGATCAAGTAATCCAACCAGTTTAGTAAACTAAGCAATTTTAAGGATCAACCTTCTCATCAAAGACATACTATTATCCTACCACTCCACCATCAGGTAACAAAAATCACCAATTACATTCCATCAGTTCATCTCTAGTGATGCTCAAAATCATACTTCGATACGTAATAAATGCACCTAGCAACTACATATGATCAGTACTTATCCATAAAAGGTAACTCCAAGATTAATATCCACTATGACAATATTCTAACATCTTCTGGACCTATCCATCCCAAAGGGTTAGATTAATCCGTTGAGACTCGCAGGTCCACTCTATCCGAGAAGCTTATCAAAATATATCACCTATAATGATCAAACCAGTTTCGTCAACGTTCCCTACTTGTTATTAACTCTGTTGATTCCACCTAAATATAGTCATACTCACAGTCACAGCTCATCAAGAACTACTAGAGAACAACCTCAACTTATTCAACTTTCCTTTCAAGGATCTTAGCTAAGATCAATCATGCACACACTGCAACCCAATCTTGATAATCCATATCATATTCATTAAGTGCTTTGATTATAACCTCTCATCTTATCATGACAACACATCGCCAAAGGGTTTAACAATGATTGCTTTACAGGACAAATTCAGCCCAATCAAAACACACTATCCTTTCTCAAAGCAACCGATCAACCGTAATGAACTAATAACCCAAGAGAAACTCATCGAGCCCAACTGGACTAGAGTCGACCAAATTCAAAGTCAAAGAAGAGGACAACTCTTCTAGAGATACTCACTATCAACGCCTATTCTAAGATATCCGAGGTAACCACCTTCATATTCTCATACCGCTAACGGTGGTGTAACCTGGTACAGCCCAGGGCCACAACCACGACCTCAACCTCTCAACATGGGTTATCCCCACACATAATATCTATAGTTTTATAATATAGATATATTATATCATCTCAAACCACAATCATCAATACAACGTAACGGAAACGTAAATGCAATGCTTCACCCATTCCCATCCTACTGTGCACTGTGTGTCAATTTAATTATTCAATTACCACGGACCTAAAGCCCGCTCTGATACCAACTGTAACACCCCGAGAGTCGGAATCAGGATTTCTTGACCTTTCTGGAAAGCTAAGGAAAATATCTGAAACTTTCATAATATGGAGATCCTCTGATTCTCCTGATTTCTAATCGCCCAAACCGATCTACCGAAACCTGACAGGAATTTCCCCGATCTACAGGACAGTCCGATTAGAAAAATCATAACTTTCTCTACAGAGGTCCGAATGACACGTTCTAGCACTTCATGGAAAGCTAAAGATGTCCTCTACAAAACTCTAGGAGAATACCAGACCTGAATCCCCACGGATCTATATCAAAAAGACCGTCTAACAGAGGCTATCCTGAGCAGATCCGAAAACCGACATTGCTAAACAACTAAATATGCAACTAGCGGGGAGAATTAGGAGTAGTTACCCTTAACGAATCGCTGAAGAACACGAAGAACTCCCCACGAACTCCTTCTCTTTTCCTTTTCCCCTTTTTCCCTTCTTCTTCCCTTCTTCCGGATCCAAACTCCTCGCTGCGAAAGATCTCCTTCCTCCGCTCAACCGGCAGCCAACGGGCAATCTTTTCCACCGGTAGAAGGGGCTTCAATGGAGGAAAGGGAGGGAGAGGGCCTACTGGAGGCGCAAGGGGCAGGGGAAGGGGTGGCGCAAGGGGGAGAGGAGGGGAGAGGGGGAGGTGGCGGCTAGGGTTGAGGGGGTGGGGCGCCCCCCACTTTTTGGCCGGCCTCCCTTGGGCCAAAGCCCAGGCCCAGGTTGCCCATTTTTCAGAAATTTCTCTCTACAAAATATTTACTTAATTCTTTTCTATAAGGTCCCTCCCTCCATTTAAATCGATTATTTTCCGAAAGACTTTTGGGATATTACAAGACTAGCCTGATGAAATCAGTCTAACTGATTGGTACCAATGGTCCGACTGCTTGGGTGGATCGGTCTGGCCGGCCTGTGTATCAGTGGTCTCAGGGCCGTCTCCAGAAATTTGGGGCCCCAGGGCGAATTGCAAAATGAGGCCTTCAATTTTTAAAAAATATTGGTCTAATATAACTAAGGCATACTATCGCACAATCATGTAAGATGTAACTTCAATATGTATTACTCCATACAAGATTTGAAAATATATTAAATATTAAGACCAAAAAAATATAGTACTGACCTCATGTTCTACTAAAATAATGTTGTGGCTTCTGTATAACAGTTCAATTTAGCTTTTGCACCAGTAGCTAGATGGCATGCTGAGTACAGATCTAGCTAGGTTTAACTTTGGTTAATTATTCCTATATCTTCTCTTGCAATGTGTTTTCTTGTTTTTGCGAAGGGAACTCAATTTTAATTACTTGTAATCATGGATACGATCTTGCAGTAGACAAACTAATAAGATAGTCCATTTTGTGGCTAATCCAAGTACAACAATTAATGTCTACTCTCTGAAGTCCGGTTAGCACAAACACGAGAGTTCGCCGCGCCTAATGCCGGCCCCGACTATTCCACAGGTTAACAATACTCTAGGAATCGATCGGTTTCAAGGATTGCTTGAGCAAACCCCAGTACTTTTTACTTTCTAGCTAGTTACGTAGTTACGTACGTACCGAAGTCCGGAGGTCTCCTGGGTCCTGGGAAGTCTGCGCCAGGTCGCCAGGACTTGTGCTCGGCCGCTCGCTTGCGTCGCCCGTGTCGCCGAAGGACGGGAACGCCAAACGCGCCGGCCGCGGGACGAAGGTGTCATATGAAGTAGCGGCGCCACCGTCGTCAGTTCGTCACCACATCAGCGCCGCAGAATTGAAGAAACCCTAGCACTGGCACGCCATGCGCATCGCGGCATCGGCAGGAGCCGCAGGAGGACCGGGACTGGCTGTACGTAATACATATACGTATTGATTCCGTTTGGCCGTTTGGGGGCCCCACCAATTTGAGGGCCCTGTTCGATCGCTCATCTCGCACGCCCTCATCAACGGGCCTGAGTGGTCTAACCGCTTTGCTTCACCGTTCAGACTGGCCTGTGTTAGCGGTTTGACCATGCCATGGTTGGTGGTCTAACTAACTGAGGAGTGTTCAACTCTGGTGGTTTTTGGAGTTTGCGCTCTTGAATTACAGAATGGGTTTTAGTGTTTAAGTTCAGTGGTTTTATGTTGTATGAACTATGTTACTGCTAACGTGGGTCAAGTTATAAAGAAGTTATCTCAAAATGATTTCTTTGTCTTTAGATATGCAGAGTTGCTTGGAATCAACCGTGGACAACAGTGAGGATCGAGGCTATGCTCATAGAGGAGTTGATGCCCAAAACGATTTTTAGGTTTCCCAATTTTCTGATGCCATGAGCATAGAGTTCGAGATGAGCATGATGGGTAAGTTGAACTTCTTTCTTGGCTTCCAAATCAAGCAGACTCAGGAGGGTACCTCCTTGCATCAAGGCAATTACACTCGAGACCTCCTGAAATGCTTTGACATATGTGATGGTAAGCCAGTGTTGACTCCGATGGTGACCTTGACCACACTTGATCCTGATGAGGATGGCGAGCCTGTAGATCAGAAAGAATACCGCAACATGCTTGGCTCCCTCATGTACCTCACCACTCGAGGCCAGACATACACTTCGTCATGTGTCTGAGCGCTCAATTTTAGGCTTCTCCTCGCGCCTCCCACCGTTAGGTGATGAAGCACATTTTTATGTACCTTCGAGTTACTCGAGACTATGGTATCTGGTACTCTTCTGCTTCCTGTCTTTCCCTTATAGTCTACTCTGACACAGACTTTGATGGCAATAGGATTGATAGGAAGAACACTTCTGCCACTTGCCAATTCATTGGAACTTCTCTTGTTTTATGGTCTTCTAGGAAGCAGTTCAGTGTTATACAATCTACTGCAGAGGCCGAGTATGTTGTAGCCGCTAGTTGCTGTAGTCAGGTGCATTGGATGCTTTGGACCTTGCGAGACTTTGGGTTAGCTATAGATAGTGTTTCACTTTTCTGTAATAACACTTTTGCCATTAATATTGCCAAAAACATAGTGCAGCACTCTAGGACCAAGCACATAGATATTCGATATTATTTCCTTAGGGACCATGTGGAGAAGGGTGACATAGTGCTTCAGTTTGTGGAGAGTAATTACCAGTTAGCTGATATTTTTGCCAAACCTTTAGATAGCTCGAGGTTCATGTCCTTGCGAGGAGAGCTTGGGGTTTTGTGTCCCTATGGCTTATTCTGAGAGGGAGCATCATGTAATTTTTATGTCATATGTTCTTTTACTTTCTGCGCCATGCTCTATGTGCTTTTGGTTTAGTTTTTCTCACATAGATCAAAGTTGATATCATACTATGCAGTTTAGATTTCTTTCTCTCATCTTATGGCTTTAGAATGTTG
The DNA here is from genome assembly GCA_017311315.1 of Dendrocalamus latiflorus. Lineage (NCBI taxonomy): Eukaryota > Viridiplantae > Streptophyta > Magnoliopsida > Poales > Poaceae > Dendrocalamus > Dendrocalamus latiflorus. The sequence goes on along the minus strand of CM029660.1, from coordinate 10,340,829 downwards.
TGTATGAGTTGCTCTCCTCTCACTAGGATAAGTTCATTTACTTCTTTAGGACTAGCAGGGTTTGGGCTTAGGTAGATAGGAAATGTGTTTACTCCTTGTATTTAGATGATCCACTAATAGTCCTAGAGTCATATGGGGTAGATGAGAGTGAGTCTGAGCCATAGTAATCTCACTATCTTGTCTATGTTTAAAGTACTGTCATTCTTCTTTTTCCCAAGCTTCTTCTCTCTTACTTATTGCTTTGGTTCAAGGGAGTTCTTTTGATATTTTTCTTGAGTTTAATGTTGACATAACTCAACTTGAATCAAAGTGTTTCTGAAATTGTCTCATTTGCTGAGGGGGAGTTGTGATCTTTATTCTATCATATTACATTTTAAATTCAGCAACTTGCATTGTAATATAAATATATGGAGCTTTGATTATTATCCTTGTGAGACATAATATCTTACTTTATATCTTGCCATGTCTTGTGCTAGCTTGCTAGGTTTACCCTGTCCTCCTATCTATAGTTTACCTTTTGCCATGCTAGCTTTATTAGATGTGAAAAACCTAAATTAAACCATGTCTTATTGGATGTTATGACTAGTTTTGCTCTAGTGATTCTCTTATAATTCTTGCCATGTTAAATATGCTAAATTGAATCTTAAATCTAAATTGAGTTTTAGATTAAGCTATGCTAGTTCTTTATTGAAGCATGAGTTAGTATTAGCTCTTGTTCTTGAACTAAGTCAAGAAAATGCAAAATTATCACTTTTGAAGCATGAGTTAGTATTAGCTCTTATTCTAATGAGACTACTAGCCATGAAATCAAGAGGAGTTTTGGATGACCTAGACCAACCTCTTAAGCTTATTGGTTGGAATGGTCGTAGTATGGCTTGAGATCTAGCACATAGCTAAGAATACAATAAATTGTGAAAAATGGTTGCGGTTTAGGAGGTATTTGTGGATGGCTCCTAGTCCAGGACTTGATTTGCTAAGATAAAACCAAAAATGAATTTCAGCAAGTGCTAAATGTGCTAAATTTACTTAATTCAAAATGTTTCAACAAAATAATTCAATATTGAACTTGTAGCACTCTAAATTGAGTCAATTGTAGCTTCTTAGTTTTATTTAGTGTATCGACATGGTTTGGCTCATTTTTGGATACCTTTAGCAACCTATGATCTTGAAAAACTAGGCATACAGAAAATCCATTTAATTTAATTTTATTGCTTATTTGACTTTAGCTTTTCTATATATGGTTTGTCATGATCCAGATAGCTCTTTTACATAATATGGCTTGATGTAATACTTGTAAAGTCACTTTGAATAATTTTCATGGCTCCTAATGTCAAAAATAAATAAAATATAGCCACTTTATTTCATTCATGCTCTATCTTCTTTCACGCATCTTGATGACTCCATTGTCAAGGGGGAGAAAGATCGGTGAAATGTATATCTAGAGCATGATTTAGAGTTTTGGTGCAAAATTTTGCTAAGTTGGAGCATTTTGATCTCCTCTCACCATAGCCTATGTCAAACAGAATAATTGTTCTTTCATATGGACCAAGAGTGAGATTCCTGACTCATTTGGTGAATTTAAAGCTTTTGTGGGAAATATGTTATTTTCAGTAGCTTCTATCCACCTTTGCCTCAAATGGTCGTTTTCACCTTATTGCTTCCTTCTTTTGACCATTTAGAGTTTTATTTACAAATTTTCCACTCTTAGTCTAATTTCAACTCCTAATTGCATTTTTTATAATTGCCAATGGGTTTATTAAAGGGAAGATTGAAGGACTACGTGAGAAGGTCCTAGATTATGTTATGATGAACCATTGCAACTCAGGAGAATTGAAAATTTGTTTTGGCAGTGTTGGTGGTTGGTCGTAAGGAGGCTGGCCTGATGAAACAGGGCTAACCAGCTGGTACTAGCGGTCTCATTGCTTGGGTGGATCGGTTAGATCGGCCCGTGTATCAGTGGTCTAATGGCTTCACTTCACCGGTTAGACCAACCCGTGTTAGCGGTCTGACCACCCCATGGTTGGCAATCTGACCGAGTGAGGAGTGTTCAGCTCGGGTGGTTTTTGAAGTTTGTATTCTTAAGTTGTGGAACGGGTTTTGGTGTTTAGGTTTAGTGGTTTTATGTTGCATGAACTATATTACTACTAATGTGAGTCAAATTGTCAAGAACTTGTGCTCACAAACGATTTCTTTGTATTTGGATATGTAGGGTCACTTGGAGTCAAACATATGCTCATGGAGGAGCTGAGGCTCAGAACGATCGAAGATGCTAGGTGAGACGGTGAGCTCAAGCATGACATAAGAAAGACAGGAAATGTCATGTGAGTTCGAACTGCGGGATTACACCATGTGGCTTGGACGGGCCAAGTGAGCCATAGTTTGATGGAACCGGTATGAGAAAGACTTGACGACGCGTGGCAAGATAGTGGTGCACGTACACATGACGAGTATGGCCATTGCTTGCAATGGATGATGATGATGATGTCAGGGTCAATGAAGGGTATTTTAGAAATTTGGCTAAAATACTGGAAACTACCTTGGATCAAAATCATAGCGCATGAGTGGTGCTTTGGAGAGCAGTTTAGGTCAAGGTGAAGCTGGTGTGATCAAGATGGATTAAGGCTAAGGACTTAACGGATTCAGGTTTACATGCTTTAAAAAACATGCGTAAGTGAATGTGTGAGTAAAATCTGTGTGTGTAGGGTTACCGAGTTTTCCCATTATGCTATGTGGATAGTATCAACTAAGGGCTAAATGTGGCAAGATAGTCCATCTATAAAAGGCGGTTAGGATGGACACTTGTGGTTAACCATCTAACCCACCTCTTTTGTGCTTTCTTGTTTTATTGTTAAGGTTTTGAGTGCTTGGTGTGCTCTCTATCCTCCAATATGGAGTGGTTGTAAAACTTTCCTCTTCATGCAGCAATAGAATCAATCTTTGATCTTCTCCACGGCTATCTGTTTATTAGATTGATTTGCTCTTATTTTGATTGGGTTTTCCTCTTCCCTCACCCTTTTTTAATCTTGTTGTGCCAAGAACATATAAGAGATGAAAAGAACCTCTAGGAATCATCCTCCATTGATCTAGGCACTTTGGTGGCAAGTTCATAAAGAAACTCGATTTTTGCATATTTTTTATCTTCTAAGTGATTTCTTGATCTGAAAGTTTTTAGAATGATTTCTTCGGTGTTCCTACTTTCTATGACATGTGGGAACATATCCACAGCCATCTTGGCTATCCTCTATCTACGAGTAAGTCTTGATCATCGATTTTGGTTTCAAGTCACTTTTGGTGCATCCTTGCTTAAATCTCAAAAAAAGACTGAACTTTGACTTGGGTTTTTGTGATCTATGGATGGAATAGGTTCCTGAGACTTTAAGAAAGGTGTGTACAAAGTTTCACAGCTTTTGGACCATCCAATCAATTGTTACATGGATTTGAAGTTTTGTAACTATGCTGATTTTACTGTTTATTTGCCTGAAATCATTGTTCATAGTGATCAGACCACTAGAACAGAGGTCAGACCACCCCTTGATTGGCGATCAGAGCTCTAGGGGTTGTGTTCTTCAAGATTTTATGTTCTTGAGGGTTTTTCTTTGTGCTTTTGGCCTTGGATTTGATTCTTAGTAACTCTATTGTTATTTTAAAAAAGGATCCAAAATACTTGGGAAAAAATTTTATCGGCACCATTCACCCCCCCCCCCCCCTCTTTATTGCCTTTCCGGTCCTACAAGTTCAAATCTTTTTTAAGATTAAGCAAGATTGCACCAAAACCAAAAAAAAATCTAAAACAATGAATACGACTTGCTTAGGGTAGAAGATGGTCAAGATGGCTCTAGATGTATTCCCACATGTCACAGCAAAAAAGAACACCAAGGAAATAAAGGCAAAAATACTCGGATCAAGAAATCACTCCTGAGGGTTAAATCTAAGCAAAACTGGGTTTCTTCAAGAACTTGCTAACTATGTGCCTAGATGGATGGAGATTGATTTTTAGGGTCATCTTCATCTTTAGGATCAAAAATAACCAACTAGAGGACAGTGAATAGGATGTTCTAAAATTTTTAGATCTAATTTTAACACAAAATGAGCAATTCTAAGAGTTTAGCACAAGTGAAGAACTAAATGACTAAATTTTCTAAGGTACCACAAATAATATGTCTATTAAATACTCTACTGGCTACACAAGATATATCAATTGAATAGCTAGGAATATAAATGCGGAAGAGCAAAGACAAGAGATAATCATGATAGAGACATGAGAGGTTTTTCCGTTGTATCGAAGACTTGTCAGTTTTCACTAGTCCATATTGCAGTAAGTCCAAATGAATTGGACCAGCTCCATGAATTAAGCCTAAAGATCTTAAGTCCATTAGGGTTGCTCTTTCTCCACTCTGCTGGAGATGGCGAGCACCACACCACTCACAACAGGTGTCAGGCCTCTTCACAATTTTCTTGAAGAGATCATCGCACAAACTTCTTCCAAGCCATCTAGGTACTAGCAAACACCAAGAGTAATAAAATCACAGCCCTTGCTTGAAGATAAATCAAGTGCCAAGAGAATTAACAAATGATGCAAGTGCACTTCAATGCTCTCAACTATGCCAAATGGTGAAAAGTGAGCAAAGAGGTTAGTAAAGAGTGCACCAATGCTCTCAACTACTTCAAATGCAATTCAATTTTCTCAACTACTCCAAATGCACCATTTTAGGCCAAATTCCACAAAATTCAGTTGGTGCAGTACTACCGCCATGTATGGCTGGTGCTACCGCACCTACTGTTCAATGGTTCTTTTGTATGCAATTAATGTGTGTCAACTAGCCATTGAACTTTAAGTGCAATACTACCACCATGTATGGCTAGTACTACTGCACAACGGTAGTACCGCTCGGTAGAATCGGTACTACCAATTTCCGGAGCTTCAAGAAATATCCAAAAACATGCTCTCTAAAAAACACCCCGCAAAAAAAATTAGTACTACAGTACTTCGATAGTACCACTGTTCAAAGGGGTATTACCATCAGTTGATAGTACTGCTTGTCCTCTGCGGTGCTACCAATTTTTCATATAGAAGTTTTTCAAAACTGGTTCAAGATGCATTCATGACTCTTTGTTGATCAAGATGGCACAAATTTAATTCTCCAATTACTAGCCATGACCCTCCTTTATAGTACGCCATCTAGCCTACAAATCTAGTCTTTTCTCCATACACCAAGACCGATAAAAAATATAAAAGGATCTTGAAGCTATATTTCACCTTTGTCTTAAACCATGTCGATCTTTCATAGTCTTTGCATGCTATTGTTACATTGTCAATCGTAATCTCGGACTAAACCTTTTAAGACATTTTAGCATACATATTAGTCCCAAACACAATGTTGTCATTAATTACCAAGATAAATTTTTAGAGGCCTAGATGCTTTCAATATTCCCCTTTTTGATAATTAATGACAACCTAAACAATGTGAAGAAGGTTAAGAGATTTTGAAAATATCCCAAGTCTTGAAACGAGTTGTATTTTCTTGTTTTGACTTTTGAATGGCAAATAGTTCTTGAGATAGGCTCAAAAGAAGTGAAGAATTAGTTGAATTCAAGAGACAATCAACAAATAGAGAAAGCTCCCGCTAAATACGTTCATACGAGATTTTGAAGTGATTTTCATGCACATGTTTAGATTTTGGAAACTTTGGTGTAGTTTCCTTTATTTGTTGAAATTTGAGGAGTCAATTTCAAGGATGATAAGCACGATAAGTAATACATGAATATGATGAACATGGTTAACATAGCCAAATGTAACCATAGCATTAAAGCATAGCATTAAGACAACAAGTTTGAGCATAAATAGTTCTAGCTATTACAAGTTCACATCACATGCTTAAATAGATAAGCAACCATGAAACCATAGATAAGTTTAAAGATGTTCTTTCATATAGCTAAAGATAATAGATAGATAGATAGGACGACTTGACTTGACTTCTCCTTTAATTCTTCGTCTTCTCTTCATCTTCTCCCCCTTTAGCATCAAGTACCAAAAAGAGCTCCTCCTTTAATTCTTCGTCTTCTATTCATCTTCTCCCCCTTTAGCATCAAGTACCAAAAAGAGCTACTCTTGAGAAAAGGGATTATGACGACGATGACATTGATAATGAAGTGGAGGAGGTACTGCCTAGGTTGAAGCGTGCTCTAAGATGCCCACACACTGAGAAAGAGAAGCCAATTGATAATTTGTCCATGTTGGACATCACAAATTTGCATGACCGCATAAAAGATTTGAGATAAAGGGACTAGGTCAGCTGCAGGAGGAGTGTCCTCGTGCCCTTGATCATGTTCTTCTTCTTGAGTGCGAGGAAGGGCAGTAGAGGGGATAGGAGCACCTTCCGTTGGCTTGCAGGGCTTATGCGGTGCCGACCATGCCCTTTGGTAGTGAGTCTTCCTCATGATAAGGGCCATAATATAATAAGCTAAGTAAATGCGCTTGACCCTATCATTCTTGGAGGATGCGAACTCCTTGATAATGAAATCGACCACATCAAACCTTCGTCTATTCATGATGCAATCAATAATATTCCATGCATGTCCTCGGATTGCATCAAAATTCCTGCTCTTTGGGAAGGTGTGGTTGATGATGCGGTTAAGGCTCAGCAAGGGAAGAAGTCCGATAATCTTTCTAGGAGTGAATCAAACATTACTATCATACAACTGACTCCAACCGGGGTTCTAAGAGATGGCCGAGAATAGATCCTTTCATGGCGTCCTAGGTGAGTTCTCAGAGCCATCTCAAACCGACCTTTGGTGGCTTTCACCCATTCGTATCCCATCATCCAAGTTATATAATCAAAGTCTGGGGATACATACATAGCAATGTAGAATTGTCTGATCATTTCTTCATGGTAGGCACATCGAAGTGTGACTATGTCATGTAGTCCCATTGCAAGAAAAAGCTGATAGGCACCGAAGTAACAATAAATGGCATTGAGATGTGCCCATTTCACGTACTTGTGGTTGGTGAATTGCTTGTGATGGTTGTACAGTTGAGTGAAACATCTTGCTGAAACTTGGTATGAAAGCGAGGATTAGAAGATGTTCTTGGCTTGGTGAACTAATTTGGGTAATGAAGTATGGCATACTCCTCACTTGTGATCAGTGTCAAATTGATATTCTACTCTCCAGCTTCTTTCATCTCCTCATCCTCATGTCCATCACTCTCTTCATATTCTTCTTCCCCTTCCTCGGTTTCAATTTCACTCTCCTCATCATCTTGCCTGGAGGCTTATGCCTTGTCTCTAGCCCTCATGGCTTGGAGGAATGAGTCAGTCTTAGAATTGTTGTCCTCCCTTGGAGGTGCTTGAAATGAGGCCGCCTTTCGAGACACTGCCTTGTGTCGGGAAGGACTGGCTTGAGATGAAGAAGGGTTTTAGCGGTTGGCCGGTTCGCCTTTGGACATCGGGTTCTTGTGAACAGAGGTTTTGATCCTTGGCATCTTGAATATGAAAGGAGGAGATAATTAGGACTAAAGGAATAGGTTTGAACTAATATGAAAAATTAGTTGACATTTTTTCAGCAAAAACGGTAGTACCACAGAAGCCCATCAGTACTACCAACCTGCGGTAGTACCACATGGGTAGAGCGGTAGTACCGCACCTGCCACAATTTTTAGGGCTTTTTTCAAATCATGATTTTAAGAAGTGTTTGGCATGGACCAATCCATGAAATAGACATTACAAGTCACCAAACACTAGTTTCTACCATGTTGTCCAAAAGATTTCAACTAAATTATCATATTATGCCCAAAACCCTAAGGAAAGACCTAGGTGACAAAGTTCAAAAAAAAGAGGATTCCAAGGGGATTACCTTGAGGAATGAGGGAGAGGTGATATCAGGTACCAGGTTCTACCAAGAGATCCAAAGAAATTTTACCAACTTGAGGGATTTGAGAGAGGATCTTGAGATGGGTTTTGGGGATTGGAGAGAGAAAGAGAGAGTTTTCTGGTGTTTATGAGAGACCATGTGGAGGTGACCCCGTGTGTGCGATGAGTAATTGACGCTTGTTCCGAAAAGTTTGAGTTTTATTTGTGTGGTTCGTGCCATGTCATTGCGTGGTGCAGTCGGCTTCGGTCGGACCTCGTCGAACCTAGTTGGGCGCTTATTCTTCTTGTCGACCGGTTTGGGCTATTTTGTGCTTAAGAATTCTCGCTAATGGAATTGTTGATTATATTATGTCGAGCGGTGATATGTGATTTGTTTCTTTTCTGTGATGGCTGCAGGACTTTGAGACGGAGTCGTGGCGAGGCACGGGATGACCGGACTAGGCGCAGGCGGTGCTGAGGTCGGAGCGGTCGAGATGTGCCGAAGACAACGAGGACTCGAGGTGGTTGCAAGGCTTGGATGGCAAGAAATGTGGAAGCTTCCCGGAAGGTGCAGGAGGGGTGTTTTTGGTAAATACGCAGGGCTGCACAAGTGGAAGCGGGTTCAGTTTGGATTTAGCGGGTAAAACGGGTTGGAGACCCGTCAACCAAAGGCTATAAAAAGGATAGGGTTCTCCTGGTTGTTGTATGGCTTGGGAGAGGTTGTTAGGGTTTCTTTTGCTTTGTGTGTCTCTTTCTGTTGAGAGTTGGTGAGAGAGTTGGTGGTGTGAGCAGAGATGGCTAAGCTCTCTGTCTCTTTTGTCTGCGTGAGTTAGCTGGCAGCTCTGTTCATCTCCTGCGTCCGTGTGTTCTTGAGTGTGGTTTTCCTCAGGAGTGATTTGGGATGAACTAGGTGTATTCTTGTACTCATATTAATCATTCCTCTCTCTGTATCAAGATCAATATGAGGAGAATTGAATTTGAGCTGTTCTTGTTTCTTTTCTCTCTGTGATTGTCTTATGTTTTTTTTGTTGTTTTTGGTTCTTGTAGTTTGGATTTGATCCTTTGTTCGAATTGCTGCAGAATCTTTGTGTTGAACTGGGAATTGCTTCAAGGCACCTTTTGGCCAGCTTATACCCGAGTGCAACTAGTTTAATCGCTATGTTCTTCCCAAAAGACCATTCGCTCAAATTCATCTGTTTCAATCAAAACTAGGGTTTACTATGCGTGGATGTAGAGGATGTTGGTGCTTGATGTTTTTGGCAAGAAGATGTTTCTAAACTTGAGCTTTCCGATTATGAGATCTTGTCATGCTGAGATTTACAGTCTCCTGATCTAAAGAGTTGAGGTTCCCTTGTTTTTTGCACTTTTATCTATCCCCGCTGTTTTCTCTCGGTTTAGTGTTCTTGATTGGTGTCTTTTGTATGATTCACTGCAGTGGTGCAGTTTTGATCTGATTTTTCTCTCCCAAAGATTGGTAATCTCTTTAGTCTGTTTCTCTAAATTCTTTGGGCTGAGTTAAGCAGTAAAGAATCCGGAATTAACTTGTACGTCGGTACTGCCAGTGCACTTACTGTACCGAGTGATGTTCGGTTTTCAGTTTAGTGTCTATGCTGCTCGGCTGATTTTTTTTCTCATCAGTTCAGTTTTCAGTGCTAAACAGTCTGCCGATTGTGATTTTATGCTCCTCGATTGAAATTCTTTTGCTCTGCGCGTAATCAGTTTTTCTGTGCGTTTTCGGGTAGCTATTTCTGTTCTCAGTTTAAAATCCCATTGAAGGTCAGGTGGTTTAACGTTTGGTGATTGGTCAAATATTTGTCCTGTGGTTTTACCGGCAGCAAAGATGCTTCTCGGCCGGCAGTAAAAATGGTTTGCTTTTTCAGTTTTCAGCTGAACACTGTGCAGCGGCTAGTAGTTCTTTTGCCGGCTTCTTGTCTCCATTCACTGATCTGCATTTTTGGCTTGGCTTCTTGCTTGCTCTCTGTTATTTGTCGGTTCTAAACTCCTTTTGCCTTTGGTCGAGTAAGCCTGCAGTATATTTTTGTTGTTGTTATTTTTGGCTGGCAAGACATTCGACAGTTAAGACATTTTCAGTCAAGGAATGCTCAGTCATTGTCCTCAGTTGGATGCAGCCTCTATTTTTTTTAGTTTTTATTCACAGTTAGCTATCTCTTGTCACAGGTTCCTTGAATTTCATTTACTCTACTTTGCTCTCATTCTCTATTTTCAGCTCACTCTCATGTTGGATTTCAGCAAAGCTCTCTGGCATCCCTCCTATTTTTGGTAGTTGTTCTCTATTTTTGAGTTACTGTCTCGAGTTGGCTTTAGATCTTCAGGGAGCATAGATTCTCTTTCTTCATAGCTTACATAGCTATCGGAGAGTAGAGAAATCGTGTGGATACACGGGGTAATTTTTAAAGGGCTCCATTCACCCCCCCCCCCCCTCTGTCGCCGTTTTCGATCCAACAGTTTAGGAGATGAATAGGCTGAAAGGGATATAAGGGGATTAGAGAAGAGATAAAGTATCGGTTGCTATAGATTTTGGGGCCACTTGACAGAGTGCGGTAGTACCGCACCAATGGGCTAGTATTACCGCCAAGTAGTAGTACCGCAGGGCAAGAGCGGTAGTACCGATTTCCCTGAAGGAAAATGGGTAATATAGAAAAATGCAAATGATCCTTAATTAACACTCAAACAAACCTTTTTTAGGATCATTATACATTGGACTTGTAAATAACACCCATTTAACATAGTTTTTATCAACATAGAGATTTTTGAGAAATATTTTCCAATTAGGTTTCCTTACAAGCTTCAAGAAATCCGAATGAGAGCAAATGATATGACACATGGTTTCAAGCAACATTGAAATAATCTATGATATTTAATTCATTTCTCAATTTACAAAAATGGCTTTCATCTAAAGGTTTTGTGAAGATATCGACTAATTGGTCTTCGGTCCGTATGTAGCTAATAATATTATCTCTCTTGCTCACATGATCTCTCAAGAAATAGTAGAAAATATCTATATATTTGGTTTTTGAGTGTTGGCAGATTATTAGCTATCTTTATGGCACCGCTTGGTAGAATTGGTACCAATTTCCAGAGCTTCAAAAAATATCCAAAAACATGCTCTATGAAAAAACACATACCACAAGGAAATTGGTACTACCGCATTGTGGTAGTACTGCTATTCAAAGATGGCATTACTGTCGGCTGGTAGTACCACATGCCCTCTGCAGTGCTACTGATTTTTCTAATAGAAGTTTTTCAAAACTGGTTCAAGATGCATGCGTGACTCTTTGTTGATCAAGATGGGACAAATTTAATTCTCAAACTACTAGCCATGACCCCCTTTATAGTACGGGGTTTAGCTTACAAATCTAGTCTTTTCTTCAAACACTGAGACCGGCAAAATTATAAAAGGATCCTACAACTATACTTCACCTTTGTTTTGATCCATGTCGACCTTTCATAGTCTTTGCATACCATTGTTACGTTGTTATCTGTAATCTGGGACTAAACCTTTTAAGACATCTTAGCACATATGTTAATCCCAAACATAATGTTGTCACTAATTACCAAAATCAATTTTTAGGAGCCTAGATGTTTTCACCATCTCTTACATATCCTTAGCACAGAAAGATCAAAAAGGGGGGAGAGAGAGAAGAGCAAAAACTAACCAAATCAAGAGTAAATCAATCAATACAAGATAAATCCATGTGAGATAAATAAGGATTGATGTATTGCTATTTGAGGATGAAGGTTTTGCAGCCACTTTATCTGGAGGACAAAAGAGCACACCATTACTTCTCTCAAACCCTAATCCTAGAACACTTTTTAATGAAAGAATGGTTAGATAGTTAACTAGCAAGACTCCAAACCAACCCTTTAAATAAATTGAGCAACTAGTAAATATCTAACACTTAGTGGATACTATCCACTTAGCACCAGGGGAAACCCAATACCCCCACACACGGGTTTTTAACTCACACATTGTACTTATGCATGCTGTTGTGGCTACAGACCAAACAGAGAGAGAGAGAGTATGGTAGTGGGGAATTAGGTGAGTAGAAAATGGCTTAGGGTTCCTCCCCGTGGCCTATGCCATATATATATATCCAAATGGTGAGTGCTTGTACAGTTATATCCTTACACGTGAGTATTCCCCTCAGGGGCACTTATGTCATTATATATGTCCCATTTCGGACCTTACATCCTTCTAACAGGCCTACTGGGCTTAGGTGGGGGCCACCCCTACAATAGGAGCCTCTCATGGTGAAGGGCTTCACGGGCCGAAGCCATGCCGCTGAGCCCTTTGGCCCCCTCCGTCCCATCGGCCTGTGATCCTCGATGACCCAGATACACTTGCGTTCGCACTTCCGTTCGTGCTTGTGCGAGGGCTGTCTTCCGCTCCCGGAACTTGCGCAGCCTCGAGGCCGAAGGCACCGGACAGGCCGAAGGCCTCGACGGGGCCGAGGTCCGGGCATGCCCTACTTCGCGCTCCGGATATTTGTGGACGCGAGACGAACTTGGTCGAGTCTCGGGAAATGCTCCGCATGATGTAGCGCCAGCGCGGGAAGACGGTTGCGTGGCCTGGGAGTGCGCTTTAATGACGCCTGGAATCGCATCGGCCTTTGTCAGGGGCAGGCTGGCGCGGCTGCTCCATCTGCCCTGCACTGGGTGGGGGCACGCGGCCAGCTGTAATTGGAGCGTCATGGGATGCCAGCGTTCCCACGACCACGGCCGTTCGCCTCTTCCCCAAGAAAAGTGACCACGCGGTAGGAGTGTGTCGGCGCATTACGCGCTGATCGCCCACCTACCGCCGCCTACCGCGGTTGCCAGCGGTTGCACTGCCCGATCGTGGATAGACGAACCGCTGCAATTCTGTTGTTCGATCTTCTGCCTGCGGGGGAGACAGGGGGCTTTATAAGTCGTCACTGTGGGCATGCAATCGTTCCCCCTGGCTGCTTGCTTGCATGTGCGTTCCTTCCCATTTTTCTTGCGCATCCTGCTACTACTCTCGCATCCGTTCCTGCTCGTCGCCGCAGTGCGGAGGAATGGCTGTGCGCGACGACTTTCCCGCTAACCGGGGTGCCGCCCTTGACGATCCTGCGTGCCGCCTTAGCGAGAGTGCCTCGTCGAGCTAGCGCTGCCTGACGCCACCACCGGCGGAGTACCGCCTGGTTCCGCGCGATAAAAAGCAGACGAATCATCGCTGGGATGCCATGAAGAAGTCTAAGGGCCGCTGCTCCCGTGTGCTGGGGCGGAGTCGCGTCACGAAGGAGACTCTCCAAACCCTTCTTCGGGAGAAGAAGCTGGAGGATCGTGCCGGGGCTCGTTTATCCGGTCCTGACGAGACAGAGCCGAACCCGGGAGAGTCGGAGGTGATTGTCTTCGTGGCGTTCTTCGATGCCGGGCTCCGAATCCCGGTGACATACTTTGTTCGCGAAGTGCTGCGAGCGTATGGGTTGGAGCTGGCGTAGCTGACTCCGACCGCGATCGTTCGGTTGGCCATCTTTACTTGGGCGATGTGGACGGAAGGTATCCGCCCCAGCGCCGAGTTGTTCGCCATTCTGCATGACGCACGGTGCCAACCGAAGAAAGTGGAAGGGGGGCGTACTCGAACTTCGGCAGCATGGACTTCGTGCTCAGGACGGATTGCTCGCACTTGTTTTCCGCGTTGGCCACGCGAGACAAGTGGGAGTCCGGTTGGATGCGACGGTGGTTCTACTACCTCGTGACGAGCACGAGCGACCTCCGAAGCCGAGGAGAGCCGATATCATTCATCCGCTGTCCAGATGTGACGCCTCGGCCCAGCGACGAACAACAGGCGCGGAGACTTGCTGGGATCGCACTCCGGTTCAACATGCGTGACCTCGCCGAGGAGTTCGCCATGCACGGGATATCTCCGCTTTCTTGTAACTGGAAGTACGAGCGGCGGGGACCCGACCGGAAGGACGGCATCCACCCGGGGGTGTATTCGCTCCATAAGCCCTCCGCGCCCTGTAAGTATCCCTGTCATAGGCCAAGTACCACCTGGGTGGTTGCAAACCCTTAGGTATGATACTCCGCTTGTGCGTGCAGTACGCCGGTTAGAAGATGCGGAGCGCGCAGTGGTTGCGGTTCTTGGGCCGTGAGTTCGCAACTTCCTTGGCGAAGCAGAGGCGGATTAACCGGGTATGCGAGGTTCTGGGAATTCCCGTTCCGGAGCTCCCGGTGCCTGTGGAATCGCCGAGCGGCGCGACGGCGGTGGTGCCATCCTTTCGATGCGAGGTCCAATTGGAGACCATTGCCTTCAGCTCGCCGGACGTGCCGCCGGTCGAGAACGTGGGGATGGGGGGCGAGACGGGCGCTGAGCTCGGATCGACCGGTTCGGGGAGGCATGCAACTCCCGACGAGGCCCTATACGGTGGCGAGGCGACGGGCCCAAGCCTCGTTCTTGAAGATGACGCCTCGTCACCTCCAGCGGCAACCGCAGCGTTGCCACTGACGACGGCTTCCGCGGCTGCCAAGGTAACCACGGAGGCTTCACCTGCGACTCCGAAGGCGAAACGGCCTCGGGTGCAGTCGCCGCCATCTTCGAGGGGCCGGTTCAGCGTGGCAGGCCCAGTGACTGAGGTCCTGACACCTAGCTGGGTGCTTCTGAAGCCGGGAGGGTTGTCGCTCCTCAGTCCAGCGAGGTGATCATGACCCCGGTGGAGGCCCAACGAAGTGCCGCGGTAGAGGGTACTGGAGGTAGGTGTGGTTCGTTTTCCTCCGCGACTTCGCGAAACTCTCCCCGATTTCCTCGCTTATTCCGTCGACATCAGGCGAGACAAAGTCTCCCAGACGAGGACAAGAATCAAGCAATGGGGGTGCCCGCGATGTCGCTGGCCTGATTGAGCGGGGGACTGTGTGCACCCCAACTGTTGCCGAAGGCGCTGAGGCGGGGGCTCTAGGGCTTGGCGTCTCCGACTTCGTCCCTCGGAGCGAGGTGGCAGAGTATGCTGGCAGCCACCTAGATCGACAGGCGCTGCAGTTCTACGGGGGTGACCTTTTGGCGCTCGCGCTGGGTGCCTCGGAAATGAGGGTAACGGTCTCTGTTCTTGCTGCATGTCCTTTGCTTATCTGATGGATAACCTTTGTTCTTACGCTCGCGCAGACGCTTGCGATTAGCAAAGCCCTCGAGGAGACTCGCGCGCGTGAACGAAGGGCGCTGGAGGACCAGCTGCGCGTCGCGGACGACGCCAACGCCGCCAAGGACGAGCACATTCGGGTGCTGATGGCGGAGCGGGACGAGGCTATCGTCGACGCGCAGTTGGTGGGCGCGAACGCAAAGAACGCGGCCCTGGCCGCCCAACGCGCGATGGAGGAGGCTCAGCGCGTCGCGACGGAGGAGCAGACCGCCCTTCTTCAGCGAATCTCCGCGCTAGAGGCGGAGAAGGAGCAGCTGACTGCCTCCGCTGCTGAGAAGGCGTTATCCTGGGACAACGCGTGTGCCTCCGCGTGGGGGGCGATGGAGTCTTTGGAGAGGGCCCTCCGGGGGCTTTTCGTGCACGTGGAGGACGCCACTCATAGCTATCAAGACCTGATGGAGATGCTTGGGCGAATCGAGGAGGGCTCGAGCGTCGCCCTTCCCGGCGCCAAGGCTTTCGGCACCCACTGCGGCTACATGAGTGCTGGCCTTGCCCTTGCCTTGCTACACGCTGGTGGGTGTGAGCATGTCAATGAGCTGGCGAACCCTCAGCTTGACTTGCCTACCCAGCCGGGGGTGATATCTGATGCGGTTCGCGCCGCCCGGCCCGCCACCCGAAACTTCCATAACCGGATCTGGAATTACATCGGGGAGGGCGCCGCCACGATTGCTTTACGTGCTTCGCTGGCTCGAAGAGGTCCCTCGGCGCAGCGAAGGCGGTGCAGGCACTCGTCACAGCGAAGATGGCGCGGACTCATAGAATAATTCCCGGTTTTGGCGCGTTCCGCGCCGTGCGTATGTCTGCGTGTGTAATGCAACTACTGTCTTACACGGGCTGAGCGACAACTCTCCTGTGCTCTTTTTGTTATGTAATATGTTGTGAGCTGGGGTGTCATGTAAAGCACGGGTATTTAGGCTTGATGTCGCCCCTCGTTCTGATAGTAGCAAGCAGGCTTGCGAACGCTTTGCGCCGCAGACCCCAAACTCCGAAGTGGTGACAGCGGAGCCGGCGCCTAGTCGAGGCAGACGCGCGAGCGCTCCGTCCCCTACCCTTTGAAGTGGTGGCAGCAAAGCTGGCGCCTAGTCGAGGTAGACGCGCGAGCGCTCCGTCTCCTACCCTTCGAAGTGGTGTCAGCAGAGCTGGCGCCTAGTCGAGGTAGACGCGCGAGCGCTCCATTTCCTACCCTTCGAAGTGGTGGCAGCGGAGCTGGCGCCTAGTCGAGGTAGACGCGCGAGCGCTCCGTCCCCTACCCCTCGAAGTGGTGTCAGCGGAGCTGGCGCCAAGTCAAGCTAGACGCGCGAGCACTCCGTCCCCTACCCTTCAAAGTGGTGTCAGCGGAGCTGGCGCCTAGTCGAGGTAGACACGTGAGCGCTCCGTCCCCTACCCTTCGAAGTGGTGGCAGCGGAGCTGGCGCCTAGTCGAGGTAGACGCGCGAGCGCTCCGTCCCCTACCCTTCGAAGTGGTGGCAGCGGAGCTGGCGCCTAGTCGGGGTAGACACGCGAGCGCTCCGTCCCTTACCCTTCGAAGTGGTGTCAGCGGAGCTGGCGCCTAGTCGCGGTAGACGCGCGAGCGCTCCGTCCCCTACCCTTCGAAGTGGTGTCAGCGGAGCTGGCGCCTAGTCGAGGTAGGCGCGCGGGCGCTCCGTCCCCTACCCTTCAAAGTGGTGGCAGCGGAGCTGGCGCCTAGTTGAGGTAGGCGCGCGGGCGCTCCGTCCCCTACCCTTCAAAGTGGTGGCAGCGGAGCTGGCGCCTAGTCGAGGTAGGCGCGCGGGCGCTCCGTCCCCTACCCTTCGAAGTGGTGGCAGCGGAGCTGGCGCCTAGTCGAGGTAGGCGTGCGGGCGCTCCGTCCCCTACCCTTCGAAGTGGTGGCAGCGGAGCTGACGCCCAGTCGTTGCATGTGTGGGAACTTCGACCACGTCTTATTTATACTCCGGGGAGTACGCACAGGGACAGTGCCTGCACATGCGTTGGAGTATCCACGTTTTGTTTATACTCCGTAGAGTGCGCGGGGATAGCATCCGCGTCTTTTGTATACTCCGGAGAGTGTGTGGGATCGACATCCACGTCTTATTTATACTCCGAAGAGTACGCACTAGGGCAATGCCCATGCGTGCGCGGGGTTCACGTCTTGTTTATACTCCGTAGAGTACGCAGGGATAGCATCCGCGTCTTTTTTATACTCCGGAGAGTGCATGCGCAGGCGGACCTCGACGCTACGTCTTATTTATACTCCATAGAGTGCGTGCGGAGGCAGACCTCGACGCTATGTCTTATTTAGAGTCCGTAGACTGCGCGCGGAGGCGAACCTCGACGCTACGTCTTATTTATACTCCGTAGAGTGCGTGTGGGGGCGGACCTCGACGCTACGTCTTATTTAGAGTCCGTAGACTGCGCGCGGAGGCGAGCCTCCGCGCGTTGCGGGCGGTGAAATTGCGTGCGGAGGCGAACCTCATCGCTACGTCTTATTTATACTCCGTAGAGTGCGTGTGGAGGCGGACCTCGACGCTACGTCTTATTTAGAGTCCGTAGACTGCGCGCGGAGGCGAGCCTCCGCGCGTTGCAAGCGGTGAAATTGCGTGCCGAGGTGAACCTCGTCGCTACGTCTTATTTATACTCCGTAGAGTGCATGTGGAGGCGGAGCTCGACGCTACGTCTTATTTAGAGTCCGTAGACTGCGCGCGGAGGCGAGCCTTCGCGCGTTGCGGGCGGTGAAATTGCGTGCGGAGGCGAACCTCATCGCTACGTCTTATTTATACTCCGTAGAGTGCGTGCGGAGGCGGACCTCGACGCTACGTCTTATTTAGAGTCCGTAGACTGCGCGCGGAGGCATCCCCCCACGCGTCTTTATTCATGCTCATGCATAGTGCACACGAAGGTAACCCTTCGCGCGCTTTTGGTATGAAAACGAGAGAATTTGCATGAACGATGCACTTTATTAAATTCCCGTTTGTGCGGGTGGGCGGTTACAAGGGTTAAGGCACTAACCGCTAGCCACTTGCGCTCGTCGAAGCCGTGGAAGGCCCTTGCCCTCGTGTGCTCGACTTACGCGTAATACCGTCGCAGCCTGTCCGCATTCCACGTGTGGCGGAGCGTATGCCCCTCCAAGGTGGCTAAGCGATACGCTCCCTTCTGTAGGGCCTCCGCGACGATGTACGGGCCTTCCCATTTGGACTCGAGCTTGCCTACCATCTCCGCGTGGAGTGCCATCTTAAGGATGAGGTCTCCTGGTCTGAATTCGCGCGGGTACAGCGAACGATTGCGACCGCGCACCATCTGTCGCGCGTACTTTATGACGTCCTGTGTTGCGCTTGCCCGGTCTCCGTCAAGGAGATCCATGGACAATTGGCGCTCCTTGTCTGGTGCTTGGACGAGGACCCGCCGCGAGCCAGCCTTTATTTCTTCAGGTGTGACCGCCTAGTCACCGAAGAGGAGCTTGAATGGCGTGAACCATGTTGGGCGTGTGACCGTTGTGCGAAGGGACCAGAGGACGCTGTGGAGCTCACCCGGCCACTTCCCCTTTGATAGTCCGACGAGGCGCTTCTTGATTGCGACGGAGATAGCGCCATTCGCCTGCTCCACCGCCCCGTTGGACTGTGGGTGTCCGACCGAAGCGAACCGGAGGGTGATGCCCACGTTGCCGCAGAATTCTTTGAATGGGGCTGCATCGAATTGCAGACCGTTGTCGACGGTGATCTCCCTGGGCACGCCGAATTGACATATGATGTTCTGCCAGAGGAAGCGCTGCAGAGCTGCCGAGGTAATTTTGGCCAGAGCTACCGCCTCTGGCCACCTGGAGAAGTACTCCAGAGTGACCGCTACGAACCGCAGGTCACCTGGGGCCCTGGGGAGCGGTCCCACGACGTCGATGCCCCACCGCGCCAGCGGCCATACCGGGGGTATGGGATGGAGGCTTGTCGGGGGCCTGTGGATAGCCCTTCCCATCCACTGGCAGCCTTGACAACGGCGCACGAGATCCTGGGCGTCCGCGACAGCTGTTGGCCAATAAAAACCCTGCCTGAATGCCTTGCCCACCAGAGATCTTGGTTGGAGGTGCGAGCCGCAGAGTCCCGCATGAATTTCTGCGAGGAGGCACTTTCCTTCTTCGCGCGGGAGGCATCGCAGGAGCGGTGCGCAGACCCCCTTCTTGTAGAGCGCCCCGTCGAGCACCTGGAAGGACCTAGCGCGGTGTTGCAAACGTCGGAGCTCGGAGGGGTCATCCGGTTCCGCGATGCCTTGCAAAAAAGCGAAAAGGGGTTCCCGCCAGTCACCCTGCTGGGTGATCTGGTGGACGAGGGCCGCATCCCGATTATCCTGCGCTATGGCTGCCGCTGGCAAGATTTCATAAAATGCCCCTTCGGGGGTTGGGAGCTGCTGACTGGCAGCCTTGGCAAGGACGTCGGCTTGCTCGTTATCTGCTCAAGGGATGGCCTTCACCGTGACACCCAAAAAGTGTCGTTCCTTCGCTCGTACGGCTGCTAGGTACTTGGCTAGCTCCGGGTCCTTGGCCTGGTATGACTTGTCCACATGGCCCGCCACTAACCGTGAATCAGTGCGGACGAGGACTCGCCTCGCTCCCATCGCTTTGAGCTTCCCGAGGCCGAAGAGTAACGCCTCGTACTCGGCCGTGTTGTTCGTAGCCGGAAACGCTAGGCGCGCCGAGTACGACAGGCGCTGCCCCTCAGGTGTGATGATAACGGCGCCCACCCCTGCGCCCGCAACACCGTAAGCTCCGTCGGTGTTAAGCGTCCATACCGGGTCTTCAACCTAGAGGACGGGCTGAGCTGGAGGGGTCCATTCCGCGAGGAAGTCCGCCAGAACTTGAGACTTGATCGTCGTTCGAGAGGCGTATGTTAGGGAGAATGGGGCAAGCTCGGCCGCCCATTTGCCGATTCGCCCCGTGGACTCCTTGTTGTGCAGCATCTCCGCCAGAGGGAACGAGGATGGCACCGTTATCGGGTGCGCCAGGAAGTAGTGCCGAAGTTTTCTTGAGGCCATGACCAGCGCGTAAGCAAGCTTCTCGAGCTCGGTATATCGCGTCTTGGCTCCCTGGAGGGCTTCGGAGACAAAGTACACTGGTCGCTGGAGCGCGCCCTCTTCAAGGACGAGGACGGCGCTAACCGCCGTTGCCGAGGCGGCGAGGTAGAGTAGGATGGGAGCCTCTGGTGCTGGGGCCACCAGAGTGGGACTCATGGCCCACGAGAGTTATTGTATACTCCGTGTTGTATGCTGGGACTCATGGCCTCCGCACTGTTTTTTATACTCCCGTAAGAGTTATTTTATACCACACGGAGTACGCTAGGGCTCGGGGTCACCGTGCGATTTTTTATACCCCCGCAAGAGTTATTTTATACCCTGTAAAGTACGCCAGGGCTCGTGGCCTCATGCGGTTTTTTATGCTCCTGCAAGAGTTGTTTTATACTTTGTGGAGTACGTCGAGGCTCGAGACCGTCGCGTGGTTTTTTATATTCCCACAAGAGTTGCATCGGGGTTCTTAACCCCTGTGATTTCCTTGTCTTAGCCCACTGTGAGGTGTCATGCTGTGTTGGTTTGGCTAAGCAGATGGTCAGTTTGAGCAGTAAGACACATGTAAACTTAATGATGAGAGCATCTCCAATGGGTCTATAGCAGCTATCTACAAGAGAGTCCATGTCATCAACTGTCCTACGTGGAAGATATTAAATGAAGAAAGAGAATGCAGCTCTCTACAGCTCTAGAGATAGTCTATAGCGCCAAACGAGGCAGCCTCCATAAATTCTGTGTGTGCATGTAAGCATCAAATAGCTAATCTTATAGATAGTTCTTTAGAATGCTAACTTTAGTGTGTACTATATAGATGATGTGGAAGTCTTATAGTTAGTTGCTAGCTATAACCATTGGAGATGCCCTGACTTAAGGGGTAAGCAGCATGCAAATGACAGTAATAACTAGCCACCATTAGTTTACTTGTCTATGTGCTGGGTGCTACGGTGCGGCTTGTAGTAGCAGGACTCTAGTCATAGTTGCGAAGCTGGGCGTGGCGAGGGGCTCGAGGTGAGGCTACAGAGGTTGAAGTAGCGGACGCCGGAGTCCGATGTGGAGCCTGACGGCATGGAGCTGGTCGATGCGGAGCCGAACGTAGCGGAGGCCGATGCAGCAGACACGTGGCCGACGCAGAGGCAGACGTAGTGGAGCTATCGTGGAGCTCGACACGGAGGATGTGGCACTCGGCGTAGAGGCAGACCGACATGGAGCTCAACGGTGCGGATGTTGGACTTAACCAACTTCGCACCTGACTTATTATATGTTAAACATGTTTGTATGTGGTCAAAGTCATGCTGCGATTCGCAGCAAGATCAGAGTGCGTGTGTTAAGTGCATACATAAATGTCATGAATAGCTCAAACGTGGGATGACACGTCGCGGTGAGCTGTGCGTGAGTTAAGTGAATTCATGAATGTCATGAATAACTTGGACGTGGGGTGGCTGTCGTGGAGGGCTAGACGTGGCGTGAATGTCGAGTTAAATTTTTTTTTTGTGTTTTTACAGTATAAAGATCAATGAAGAAAACGCCGCAAACTAATTCAGGGGCGGCACAAAAATTGTTGTCTCATGAATTCATCGTTCTCAAGCGAGTCCAGGCATTCGCGTGTATCAACCCTTCGTGGTCGTAAGTAAGCTCGATTTCAATCCTCATGTTTGGACAACAATGTACGTCTCAGTTGTATAGTCAACATCTTGAAATTTACCAATATTGAACTCAAGGGATACAGTAATAATTGTAGTGTGGCATGCCTTGGCCTAATATTCTACTGACTGACAGCTTGACACTTACTTTTTTCTTCTTATTTAAAAGAACTTACATCTAAAGAGTGCCATTTATCATGCTACTAGTCACCTGCTCGTGCGTTGCAACGAAATTTATTGGATATATAGAAAATCATACTATAGAAAAGGACTATTCTGATTAGTTAAAAAGTGGAGAGTAATAAGAAGTTGAGAATGAGACAGTTGGGGGAGAAGGGACGTACGACCACTAACTCGTTTTTTTATAATAGTAATGAAAAGTGAATCCGCATTCCATTTTGCAGTGAATACCCTATATCTTTATTTGCATCCTTATTTTGGAGGAATTGAATCAAGACAACTGGAGCTAGCTCTCTCCATCAACACCACCTCCAAAAATTGCTCTCACTGACCAAAATGACATTTTTGTTGATGTCTTCTTTATTTCCACTAATTCCACCGACCAATTAATCGAGAGAACAAGGCTAGTCTTGTTGTAGATGCAATTCAAGAAGCTGGGAAGTCAATCTTTTAGTGTCTTCATTGAATTTCTGATCTCTTTTTTAATGCCCTGACACAGAATGGTAGAATCATGTTGAGTTCCGCTTGCAATTAGCCCAATACTCCGCCACAAGTTTAGCAAAAGCTGATTGTTTGTCTTGCAACAGCTTAGCGGGTGTGTCATATTCTAGAAGTTTCCCTGCACAATTGGAAAGTCGTCAGCACAAATCATCCAAATATAGTAAGTGTACTTATGGTTACATCAGACTTGATGGCATTGCTAGTCTATCTGTCTACTGTTAACCTGGAGGAATGGATCAAAGTATTCATCATATTGCTATACGACCAAATTGACTTGTATAACATTCCTTAAAAAATATATATATAACATACCATAGGAAAGTACCATGACCCTGTCACTGTCTGTCACAGTTGGGACCCTGTGAGCAATGGTTATCACCGTGCAACTTGAGAACTGCTGCCTGATGACCCTCTGCAGGATCGCATCAGTTGCAGAGTCGATGGATGCTGTTGCTTCGTCTAGCACTAGAATTTTGTTTCTACGGAGTAGAACTCTGCCAAGACAGAAGAGCTGGCGCTGTCCAACACTCCAGTTATCGCCATCATCACTCACTGTCATAAGCCAAGGGAACAAATCGTTTGAGCCTTCTGGTTACTCAAAAACTGTTTTCGATAGTAAATTTTTTCCTTCAAAAAGGACTAATATTTCACTAATGCCACTTACCTACTGTATCAAGAAGACCAGAAGTGCTGCTAATAGCTCTCTTCAGTTGACACTTCTCCAAGGCCTGAAATGTTGATTGTAAGTAGTCTAATCAGATACACAAAACAGTTAATGTCCAGATATCAAACTAGTTAAGTTCAAGATGATCATATCTTATGATTTTTTTATGTAAAAAACTTCTATGTCTTATGATAAGAGAAGGTTCATCTAACATGATTCTATTAGGAATTGTACTATGTAAGAATTTGTATTGCCTTTCTTATACTACTAGTTATTTTTTTTAGCAAAGCAAATTTTCATACCTCCCATATCTCTTCATCGGAATGCATACCAAGGGGGTCCATGTTATTGCGCACAGTCCCTCTGAAAAGTGTAGGTTCTTGGGGGATAATACTCAGTTTTGTTCTTAGATCCTTGAGACCCATAGAGCAGATATCCAGCTTGTCAATAAGTATCCTCCCACCCGCAGGATCAACGAGACGGAACAATGAGCTGATAAGTGTAGATTTCCCGCTTCCTGTCCTCCCTACAACCCCAATTTTGTTTCCAGCAGCGAAGGTGCAAGTGATTCCTTTGAGAACAAGGGGTGCATTTGGGCGATATTTTACCTGCTCAGAAGTCAGAAGTGTAAGTTACTACCTTTTATTTTTTGACTTCAATGAATATCTGAAAAGGAACATTGTGTTGTACCTTCAATTCTTGCAGGTCTATTCGTCCCTCCTGCGGCCATGAAGTTGGAGGCCTATTCTCTGGTATAATGGCTGGAGGTTCTGATGGAAGATTCATATACTGCTTGATTCGCTCAGCTGAAATGATATAGTTTTCCAAGTAGGAATGAAACCTTGTCAAGAAAACTTGCACTCCAGTCAGCGTCAAAGCATAGGAGAGGCAGAGACCCGCAAAGCCTGAAATAGTTCATGTTGGAAGTGTTCATTTGTTGTGGACATCATCATCTGTTAGAAATAATCTTAACTTCGAGTCTATGACGGAGTAGAGTCCATTATCATGTGTAACTCAAGTTGAAGTTGTGTCCAATTTGAAGCCCGAATACGTATGCGAGTAGGAGTTTTTTTAGCCTATATATTGAGAAGGCTTGTACCCAATTTTGTAAGCAAGAGAAAAGTAAGGAAAAAGGAGAGCAAGTAAGAGAATAAAAAAATTCAAAAATTTCTTTCGTATTCTCTCAGTTTATTTGCGATGTGTGCGTTTTCTCCTGAATCAAAGTTAACAAGTGGTATCAGAGCCTAAGCGAGAATTGAGTGTTGAAAAAATCGTCTCAACGATTTCGCTTCGCACTCGTCTCATGTGGCGCTCACGGCACTCGGTCCGTGCTCAGCGAAGAAAAGCAAGTATTGCGTCACAAATAGGAAAACAAAAGACGCTGGCTGTGTCCATCGAAAAAGACTTGTTATTCCGTGCGCAGGACTCACAGATTAGAGCATCTCCAATGGGTCTATAGCAGCTATCTACAAGAGAGTCCATGTCATCAACTATCCTACGTGGAAGATATTAAATGAAGAAAGAGAACGCAGCTCTCTACAGCTCTAGAGATAGTCTATAGCGCCAAACGAGGCAGCCTCCATAAATTCTGTGTGTGCATGTAAGCATCAAATAGCTATCCTTATAGATAGTTCTTTAGAATGCTAACTTTAGTGTGTACTATATACATGATGTGGAAATCTTATAGTTAGTTGCTAGCTATAACCATTGGAGATGCCCTAAGAACAAGTCTCTGTCCTATTTGCTTTTTTTGGAGCAAGAAGGGACAAGACAGGAGAGAGAAGCAAAGCTAAAGAGCACACGCAAGGACAGAACTCCAACCAAACCGTAGGAGAGAGATGAGCGCTGCTTGCATAGGAAAAGACGTCACGCCAGCGTAGGAAAGAGAGAAAAGAACACCAGCATTGATTTCTTGTGCCAAGACAAACGTTCAAAAGATTCGAACGTCTCGCGTCTCTAAGAAGCCAAGCACAAGTCGTCGTGTCGTCGCGTTGTCTCGCTCCGCATGGGGCACGATAGGTGCTGAAATGGAGTCGGCTGCAGACCGCCTCCGAGGCGAAGTCTAAAGCTCAGTGCATCGAAATAAAAGATGCAACAAGAGCAAGTCCAAGCGAAGGCAACAGAGAGCACAAAGATAAAAAAGCAAGAAGAAGCCACTAGAGAAAAAGAAAAAAACAGCACAGTTTTTTTCTCCGCTTTCTTGGTCCAAGAGCAGCTTCAACGTAGCCCGAGTTCTTGATCTGTGCTCAAGATCATGTCGCGTACTCTGGAAAGTGGTGTCACCGGTGATGAGGCATCATCCGGTATGATGGCAAAGGAGAGTTTCGCTGTCTCGCTGTATTATCCAATGCTCACGACGAGCAATTATGCAACATAAGTAATCAAGATGAAAGTGTACATGAATGCTCAAAAAGTGTGGAACGCGATCAAGAACGGCAACGTCGATGTGTGTAAAGATCAGATAGCATTGGCGGTCATCTATCAGGGCATCCCAAAGGAGACGCACTTTCTACTGGCCGAAAAGAAGACGGCCAAAGCCGCGTGGGAGGCATTGAAGACGATGCATTTTGGCGCCGATCATGTGAAGGAAGCAAAGGTACAAACTCTCAAGACCGAGTTTGAGGTGCTGCGTATGAAGGAAAAAGAGTCAATCAATGACTTCGCCGTCCGATTGACGGTCATCGTCAGCAAGATTCGGGCCCTTGGCGAGAAGGTGGAAGAGTTGTACGTGGTAAAGAAATTCTTTCGTGCTGTTCCCTCACAGTTTCTCCTGATTGCTTCGGTTATAGAGCAATTTGGAGACCTAAAGATAATGACCATGGAGGAGGCCATCGATCGTCTTAAGTCATATGAGGAACGCATCCACGACAATAGCAACAAAGGCGATGGACAGCTTTTGTTGACTCGTGCTGAGTGGGAGATCCGATCATCGAAGTATGAAGGCAAGAACACTTCTAGGAGTGGTGGCCAAGGCCGCCAGAATCGGAAGTTTGATAAGGCAAAAGTGAGGTGTTACAATTGTAACGATTATAGACACTTTGCTTCAGAATGCCCCAAACCAAAGATGAAGAAAGCGTTTGTTGCTGAATGGCTCAGCGATGATGAATCAACAGTGCTCTGATGATGAGTTGAGTCAGGGACGTTTGACAAAGATGTGTCGCCGTCCAAACTCAAGTAAGATGTTTGGCATAAAGTTTAGTAAGTCGTAGTTGAGTCCGACTATCTTAATGTTTTAGAGTAAAGTCAAGATTAAGGGGGAGATTGTTAGAAATAATCTTGACTTCGAGTCCATGACGTAGTAGAGTCTGTTTCCGTGTGTAGCTCAAGTTGAAGTTGTGTTCAATTTGAAGTCTGAATACGTATGCGAGTATGAGTTTTTTAGCCTATATATTGAGAAGGTTTGTATCCAATTTTGTAAGCAAGAGAAAAGTAAGAAAAAAAGGGAGCAAGTAAGAGAATAAAGAAATTCAGAAATTTCTTTTGTATTCTCTCAATTTATTTGCGATGTATGCATTTTCTCCTGGATCAAAGTTAACATTGTTAAGGATAGAATAGGAAATAGATTAGGACTCTTATTTACTAGCTCTCTTGGAACCAGCAGGAGTAGAGACCGAAGATGCAGACCGGTGGTGGAGGCAGCAACTTCGGACGGCCGACAGCGGCGGCGGTCGACGGCAGCGGCGGCGGAAGACCACCCAAGCGGTGGCGGCGCCGGATCTGGCGGTGGTGGCGGCTCGGGGGAGACCAGCCGAGCGGCGGCGGCGGCTCAAGATGCAGCGGCGGCCGGTGGCGGTGGCGGCGGCTCCGGATGTGTCGGCGACAACTTCGAACAACCACAGCGGCGATGGAGTTTGCAGACCGGCGGCGGCGACAGCAGACCAGCCGAGCGGCGGCGGTGGCTGTCGGATCTGGCGGCGGCGGCGGCGGCGAATCTGACGGCGGCGGCGGCTCGGGGAAGACCAGCCGAGCGGCGGCGGCAGCTCAAGATGATCCGAGCGGCGGCAGCAGGTAGGGACGTCCCGAGCGGCGATAGCAGCGGCGGCACGGGTAGAGGCCCGGGTGGCGACAGCGGCGGCGACACGGGTAGAGAAGACCCGGGCGACAGCAGCGTCAGCGGCCTGGAGACAACCCGAGTGGCGGCAGTGGCGGCGGCACAGGTGATGTTGAGGCAGCGGAAAGATAGATCAGGTTAGGGTTTTAACCCTAACTCTGATACCATGTTAAATATTAAATAGATTAGGACTCTTAACAAACATCATCTATCATAATTGAAGATACCATTTAGAATAAAGATCATTTCTGTAATGGATATGGAGATACCTGGTGAAATTACTCCCGGAGGAACCAAAATAAGGAACAATGCTGATGTAAGTATCGTTAGGCTTTGCAGTGCTTCTACTCTTACAAGCACCCATTCTTGTGCAGCAACGGTGTGGAAGAACAATGTTGCATCAGTATCTATGAGTTGCAGGTTGTTGTGGATGAACCTGTCTGTTGCTGCAAAAGCCCTGATTGTCACCACACCAAGAATCGATTCTGCTGCATAGTTCATAACAGGTGCCTTTGTTGTTCCATTGATTCTTACGAGCTCTCTGGCTGAGGCCACGTAGTACCTCTTCAAAATTTGAAAACTACGCATCAGCTTGTAAAGTCACCAGATACATTTGATTTATTATTTCATTTGGTTTAATTGACTAGGGTAATTGCTTGCAGCAAAGTAGACTTACCTGAACGTATACCATGGTGATTGCAACTGGGATTGCTACAACTAAGACCTGCCAAGTTACGGTACTCATAACCAGTATTGTCGTAACAACCTCAATACCACCAGTCACAACAAAAGCCATGGAGTAAGGTATGTCAAAGTCCAGAATGCTTAAATCTGAAGATGCCTGCAGAGATAGAGCTCCACTCAGGGACGAATCAGTACTTGAAATGCTACTGTTCTTACTTGAGAAATTATAATTAGCTTGTTTTGATTAGCTTATTTGGAAGTAAGACAATAAAGAATCCATACCCTTGTCAAAATTCTTCCTACTGGCGTTGAGTCAAAAAATGACATGGGGGCCTTGAGTACAGAATCCATCAGACCAGTAAAGAATGCTTTGGAGGCCTTGAGTCCCAGAGTAGCCGCAGAAAGGCTTCTAAGGTAGACAAAGCAGCAGCTGAAGATGGAGAGCCCTGAATAAGCCCCAACCAGAAGAGCACTACTGACGTTGTCCATCTGAACAGCCACTGCCAGCCAATATGTGGACATGATCTGAAAGCATATGAAAAGCACCAGGGAAGTACACATCCCAGAGAGGGGAAAAGCGCCCTTAGAGACATCTACGTAATCTTTATATGGCTTCCATCCAAGGTCGTCATTCCCCTTTTCCTCCTCTTCTGTGAGCTGGACTGCTGAAGGGCCCTCGGCGGAGACTTCCATGTCGCTAGCCTGCCTTGTAGCCTGCAATGTGCCCTGCATTATGTTGTCGTCGGGCACCTGCCGTAGGACTTGGTTTTGTTGGCTGGCAGTATCCAATGCTGTGATTGAAGATTGGTGAGCAGAGATCAACTTCTCAAATGCTGTCCCGGATTCCAGTAGTTCTGCATATTTCCCTTGTTGTCTAACTTGACCGCCTTCCATTACCTGTTGAAACAATGACAGAGCGGTTGACAGAAGGATCTTTGATTTAGGGAGTCATGAACAATCATGTTCAGAAGATTAACTTACCAGGATCCTATCAGTTTCAGTAAGAAATTCTACTTGGTGGGTCACAAGAACAACAGTCTTCTTTGAAAGTGCCGTCATTACACAATCCTGCAAGAACATTGCCATTAGAATTGTGTGTGGCAGAAAACAAGTTGTTTGTATGGATACAGATTAAGGAGCACCTTTTTAGCTTACATAGAAAAGAACTGCAGCGGTGTGCGCATCGACTGCGCTGAAAGGGTCATCTAGGAGATAGAAATCTGCATCATTGTAGACGGCTCTAGCCAGCTGAATCCTTTGCTTCTGACCCCCACTCATGTTGAGTCCTCTCTGACCAATCTCTGTCAGGTCTTCGTGGTTGAAATTTTCTATATCCTTGTCCAAAGCACAAGATTTGATTGTCTTCTCGTACAGTTCCTTGTTGAAAGGCTTTCCGAAGAGTATATTGTCGCGGACAGTCCCGCTTTGTATCCAAGAGTTTTCAAATACGAACATGACTTGAATCCTTTCATCTGCATAAAGAGCATATATTTTCTGTCACTTACTGATCCTGATGTTCTAGGTATCTCCCCAAGTAATGCATAAAGGAGTGAAGATTTCCCTGATCCAACTGGGCCACAAACAGCCACCTTCTCTCCTCGGCGTATGCTGAGGTTAACATTCCTCAGCGCCAGATCAGCTCCACTTGCATTCCAGCTGAAGTTTCCATCCTGGACATGAATTCTGATATCAGAGTTATCTGAAGGTACTCTCTTCACATCCTCCTCTTTGATCTCATCTTCGACGAGGAACTTCTCGATACGCTCTAACGACACCTTGTACTGGATCATCATTGTCAGGATCTCAGGAAGCATCCTCACCGGCTCAGCCATGACTCTCATGGTGGCCAAGACCGTGAACAGCGTACTGGCATTCAGGGGTGCGCTCCCCATGATCGCCGTTGCTGTGTACATCACCGCGGAGACAACTGTTGGGGACATCCAGTACATGACCGCGCCGTAGGCCTTCTTCATCTGGGTCTGCCGAAGCCATTGGAACTCGGCGTCTCTGAGCGACTCGATCACGCGCCGGAACTTCTCCTCCCATGACTGCAGCTTGATGATCTTCATGCTGTTGAGTATCTCAGACGTGGACCGCAGCCTCTCGTCCTGCGCAACCATGAACCTCGCCTGGTACCCTTGCAAGATCTTCGCGAATGGCACGTTGAGGAAGCCGAAGATGATCAGGGGGACTAGGCCCGGAAGAGCCCCAAGCCTCAGTGCCCAGAAGAGCGTACCTACTGAGAAGGCCAGCTGAAGTGGCGAGCTCCACGCCATGTGCAACCAGCTGATGGCGTCCCCGAGCCGGTACGCGTCCACCGCAATGTAGTTGACGATCTCGCCGGTTGAGTGGTTCCTCCTCCCCTGGCTGGACAGCTTGAGCTGCTTCTGGAAGATGACCGCCATTAGCGCGGACCGGATGCGCATCCCGGTCCTCCCCGAATCGAAGAACCAATGCCGCTGAGACAGCGACTCGACAAGCTTGGTGATCAGCAAGGAAGCAACCAGCGACAAGCCGACTCGGAGATCTCTCTCTTCTTGGTCGCTGTACCATACGAACGCAAAGAGCAATGCAGGGGACACGGCTACGGCGAGCGTTCTCATGAAGGCGTAGAAGCCGGTGAGCATGATCTCACTGAGGAAGCACTTGCACAGGACGAGGGCGAGGCTGTTCGTGGTGCTTCCGCTCCGCGCCTTGTCCTGCCGGTGGCGGCTCCAGGCGTCGGAGAGCTTGTGCGAGGCTTGCAGCGCGCTGTCCTCTGAGGCGATGAGCGGGATGTCGGCGAGGTCAAGCGCCTTGGAGCGGCCAAGGCGGAGCACAGGGTTCAACCACGAGAAGGCCAGCTGGCTGAACAGGCCGGCGCGGTACAGCTCCGAGTCGTGCACCGCCTTGTCGATCAGAGGCTCCGACAAGCCTCCCTTGTCGGCAGGGGCGGACCCAGGACAAAATCTGAGAGGGGGCACAACAATACACATAGTATGCTGAATTGTTCTCATTCATAATTTTAGCATGAGTGAGGGCCTTTTAGTTGGGCTGAGTGGGGGCACTAGCATTAAATCTTGGGCTATATACCTGAGTTCCTGCGAATTGAGTGGCGGCCTGGGCCCTCACTCCCCCCTCTTTGGGTCCGCCCCTGCTTGTCGGGAGGGTCCTGGCTCCGCCGTAGCAGCGAGCCCAGGGCGCAGAGCAGGAGGAGGAAGTTCACCGGCCACGCGATCGCCTCCGCGACGTCGAGCCGGTGCCCCCCTGCGAGGACCTCCGCATTGTACGCGGTGATCAGCAGCGAGAAGAGCGTCCACCAGAGGACGGTGACGGTCCTCGCCGGCCTCGTCGGCTGGACGTGCAACGAAGCCGCCAAGGCGACCCAGACCAGCCCCCTGACGAAGGAAGCCGCTGCCGCCGCCGCATCCGAGGCGTGGCGGAAGCCGGCGACGCCGTACGCTGCCGCGGCTGCCACACAGCACACGGAGACCACGGCCAGCCCCCAGCGGCGCCGGCGAGCCACGCTTCCTGCGCCGACTCGCTGCCCCCTGACGCAGGCCGCGAGCAACGCGGAGGCATAGGCAATGAGGAGCACCACATTGACGCAGTCGATCAGGCTCCTCTGCACGCATGGCGACGCGACGGTGAGCCCGCCGTCCTCCTGCCTGCAAACCCAAGAGGACGACCAATCTGCCAGGCACACACCCAATCCAAGCAAGCAATGGTAGATAAGCTGACCACCGAAAGCATCACATACACAAGCAACAAGAAAGCAAGAAACAGAAAGGGTTTACAAGAACGAGAAGCTTCCTCTTCTCTTCTTCCATCTTACCAAGAAAGGCCATGGTTGGGTCATTCTTATCGGCCATGATTGCCTCTCACATGCAGTGGCCGAAGGAAGAAGGAACTACACTGGAAAAAAGGGATTTTTTTTTCTCTTTTATGAGAGGCCAATGCGTCAGTATTCTTGGCAGGACGAGGAGACACTGGTTTATAGTGTGTAAACTGTGTATAGAGGCTAGCTGCCTGTGGTATCCGCCGGATGCTCTGCAAAACTCGAATTTCTCGTCCGTCGCTTTCGGTTTCGTAGAGAACCAAACTCATGGAGACGAGCAAGTCGCTGCTGCCTCTGCCGTTTGTTCTTCTTCATTTTTTGTCGTTGTCCCTGTCCTCAAGCCGCGGTTGGCGTATGGCGTGACGTGGCGGCGACAACGACGACGTGGTAGACTTCAAAAACGACTTTGACTTCCGAAATTTAGAAGCCAATAGCTAAAAACGTTTTAGACAGGGCCTTATGGCCATTAGATTTTTAATTCAACAGTTCTAAATCTGAATGATAGTTAGGAAAAAAATATCCAGATGATATTTAACAAAATCCAATTTTATTTTCCCATTGAATGCTCTCGTGTACCCATATCGATATCAAACCCGTGAGGTCGACCGTTTCAGGTTCCGTCGTGGACAGGGCATCTCATGTCACTGGCAAGTGAGCTAGAAGAGATGAGCACATGTTATTACGGACCATACATAGGACGACGTTTGTCGATCCTCATGAGAGAAGGCTCGTGGATATAGACCGTAAACGTACGTTCATGTGATGTAACAGTTGACCTTGTAGTGTGTTTTTAACGGAGGGTGACAAAATAGTCACTCTCTTGTAAGACTAAGAAAGGAAGCCGATCGATCAAGCATATGTTCCCCAAAATGCTTTACGCTTCCTCCGTTGATTTTGTTGCAAATGCTATTTCATCCTTTTAATTGCTACAATGAATTTATTGCAGTCTGAGTAAGATTTGCACATGTAATAATCAGTGTTGCATTGTGCTATAAATTTTTTTTGCAAGGTTAAATTCTTTTTATTGCAGCTATAGTTAAATTATGTTGCATATATGACAGAAAAATGTTACGTTCGAATCGTACGGAGCTAGCGCCTGGATCGAACATCTGGGCGCTAGCAACTCCCAAATTAACGGTGTTGACCTCACTATTTAAACTTTAACCTTTTTCATTAAATATGTAAATACTTATAGATGTACAATATTATTAAAGTATTTTTGACAAATCCAACTATATTATTTTCATCTTTCCTAACTTATATTTTAAAAATTATGATTAGTTAAAGTTTGAATAGTAAAGTCAACTCTATCAATTATTTGAAAATGCCCTCATAAAAAATATTTAAGAACAGAGATGGTAGTCTTTCTTTTTGGACGATTCTTGCCTACCTTAATTCTTTCTTTCAGAGTATAAGAGCAAGTACAATAATGCTGACTAGGTCGCCTCTAGCGAAATCCACGTCAACACAATCCTATGTGGAAGAGAGAGAAAAGAGGAGAGAGAGGCAAGCCGCCCCTCATGCAAGAGGTGACCCCTGATATATTTATGCAAGTATTAAATGTTTGAGTGCTTTAGTAGAGGTAATCTTTACTCAACTTATTGTATTAGCTACCTCCACCATGAGCCACGTGTACTCTTTTTGCTTATTTGGCTAGTCTTAGAGGTGGCAGTCACCTCTTCTATTAAACTTGGTCTAAGGCATATGCACACACTTAATATACACTACGGGCCTGTTCTTTTCCTCCGAAGCCGGTAGCTTTTGGCTTTTACTACAGTACCTAACTTTCAAACGGAGTATTTTCTCAAGACGGGGTCTACAGGTTAAACGATCTACACGTTAAAAGCCCAACATCTGTACTAACAAAAATCACAAGTGAGTATCTGTCTCTCTGTAATCTGTACCGTAAACAGCCAAAATTCAAAAATTTCAGCCAAAAGTCATAAGCCGCAGCCGAAAAGAACAGGCCCTACACTCGTTGACTCAGGGCCTGTTTGGATCCACCTAGATTTTAAGAATCTGGCTTTTGGAAACTGGGTGGGATCCAAACAAACCAGTTTTTGGGGCAGTTTTTAAAATCTACCTACCCAGATTCTTAAAAACCAAGAAGCTGTTGATACCCAGCTTTTGCCAGTTTTTTTTGCACAAATACCCATTTACCCTCATTAAAGACCACGTGCAAACGCTTCCAATCATAAATGTAAGGGTATAATAGTCTATTAGCACCAATCATAAATGAAATCAGCTTTTAAAAACTAGGGGATCCAAACACCCCATCAGTTTTTGCTTAGAAACCAACTTTTAAAAACTAGAAGTAATAGTTGGTTTTTAAGAATCTGAAACTGATCCAAACAGGGTCTAATTCAAGTAGAGCAGGTAAAAATCGAGGGGCTCCAACCCTAATTTCCTCGATTCAACAACGAATCGAACAGATTCCTCGCACAATCCCGGTGGCATCTCACTAATGCAGCTACTAATAACCGATGACCGCAACAGCATCGCACGGATTAGCAACGGCGTCAGATCTTACAAAGCCTAGAACGAGAGGGGGGGTCTACCACTACCAGTTTGCAGCGAGTAGGGACATCTCAGGACCAAATTTTTCCTAGAAAAATCAAGAAGAAAATTCTAGTTTGGTATTCGGAGATTACCGATTGCCTTCGAACCCGCGCAGAATCTGGGGTTGGAGGTACGCGAAGAGCATCGCAGCCACAAGAGGCGGGAACGGGAGAGGATAGCGCCCTCCTTTCCCTCTCCAGCAGACCGGAAGTTCTTTTTTGGGAGAAGAAAGAGGAGTCTGCTGTATTGGGCTTTCATTTTGGGCTTGTGAGGTAATCTTTCCCAGGGTATTTCTCGGCCTATTAGGGTTTGGCCCAATATATAGTCTGTTTTGGATAGCTACACAAGGAAGAAACTTATTCAAGCAGCCAGCCGTTGTGCGAGCTGCCCACCAGTATTCATCTTTCTCCTAAAGTTCTAGGTAGGACGAATATATGTACATGTAGGTGTATTCAATTATTAAAGTGTGTATCCATGCTTTGTAAGATTCATGCCTTCGTTCTAGATTAGTCATGTGCTAGAGACGGTCCCACTCATACGTGCGTGTGGACGTACATGTGAGTGTGTGTATCCTTCCTTATACTCTCAAAAAAAAGAAGAGACTTATTCAATTTCTTCCCTAAAAAAACTTATAGGAGGGCATACCTCGCGTAGGGACATCCTTCTATCCATCTGATTGTGCATTGAGAATTATAAGATTTGGCATGTTCTTTTTGACTATGACTGATAGTTTTTGTCTTTAGAGTGAGCACTTGTTTGGGCTGGAGATCAGATTCAATTGAGCTTAAAATTAACCACCTTGCTCTACAAAATAGAATGTGGCTGCTTCCACAGGACTTCTCAACAAATTAATTATCAAGAAACTGGCTCTATCCATCCTCCAGCCAGAAAACTTATTGGGTTGTTTGGTTTAAAGAACCGGATGGTAAATACACTATCTGATTCTAGTTCCAAATCTAACCTATTTATGTGTTTTGAGAATTGAAATGAGTCATAGATGATGCCCAGAAAAATACGTCGCCGGTGCTGGCTAATTTTTCCTAGAATAGATTTGACCTTTTATTTCTAAATCATGTTTTGTGGCTACAAAGTGCCCTCACGGCACCCCTCAAACTCTAGAGCAAAAATTCTAAAAGCTTTTGGAAAAATACGTCGCCGGTGCTGGCTAATTTTTCCTAGAATAGATTTGACCTTTTATTTCTAAATCATGTTTTGTGGCTACAAAGTGCCCTCACGGCACCCCTCAAACTCTAGAGCAAAAATTCTAAAAGCTTTTTCCCAAAAAGCCATCTAAAATCTTCAAATAACTCTTAATCTCTCTCTCCTATTATATGCTAGAGCCCCAAACCGTGTCCTCAACAACACAGATACGAAATCCCATCTGATTCTAAAAATCAAGGAATCCAAAACCCTTCTAAACACGGGTTTTCCAAAATCTCTAAACCTTCCAGTTATTGACACCTTCCATAACATCTTCCAACTCATCACATGTCAAAGCTCCCAGGACCGCATCTCCTGTAGCTTCTCACGCATCATCAACCTTTGATATCCACGTGCTCCAACGTGAGCTCGACCACCTCGTGACACCCTTGACCGCCTGAATCTCGGATTTTCACATCCTAATACCGGTCCTCCTTGTCATCGACCATGACCGTTTCCATGCCTAACCTGCATATGCAAAGACCAAAGAATATTTTTTCGACACAAGTTCTCTCCAATTTGACCAACATCAGTCCACACACGCACATCACACCCAAAACAACTATAAACATGAACCAAATTAACCAGGCTTTCCAAAAAACAACTTCAAACCACCCAGTAAAACTGGTCTAACCACTATGCACAAGTCAGTCAGACCGCTGGCCCAACAAGAGAATTCAAAGATTATGAGTACTCGGGGTACTCGAAGGTCACAAGAATTTAGCACTCGAAGCCTACGACAACTGACATCGACCTAGTTACGATCATTGACCAAGCACTACGAGCATTGACCAAGCACTGTAGCTCTGACTACCGACTAGTTATTGTAGCTCTGACAACAGACCAGTCACTGTGGCTCCGATCATCAACTAGTTACTATAGCTCCGACCATCCTAGTCAAAGCCTCCGACTACTGACTATTGATCACTAATCAAGGTCGAAGCCTACAACTACCGACCGTGGTTGACACCTCCGACTTCCGACCGTGGTCAAATTCTGCCGATCTGACCATCCAACACCAGGACGATCGGACCGCTTAACCTAAATATTCCTCAATTTTAGTTTTATAATAGTGCATTAATTGAAACTTTCACAAACAAAAATTTTAATACAACCCAAATATTAATTATTCATCATCATTATATTCCCAACCTATCAACATGGTCTAACAATCTTCCCTTGATAAATACATTGACAACACATCAAAATCTCTCGAATGAGTTATGTTTTGAAACAAAAGCAAAATTTGCGGAAAGAAAGTTTCAAAACTGCATAGAAAAGAGCTTAACAAACCACAACAGCAATCTCGCAGCAAAAAACTTCAAAAAAAACTCCCCCTCAACACATGAGAAACAATTTTAGCACAACTATCTCCAATTTTCCAAAATCTCTTCAATTTCTCCCCCTTTGGCAATGTAATTATCAAGAAACATAAGAGAAAGAACAATTCTAAGAAAGAGCAATAAGAGTAAACATCAAGAAGCTTTGTAGATTATCCAAGCTACATTGCATTGATTTAATAATTTAACCAATCCATCTTTTTTAGTAGAGCTATCTAGACCATATAAAGTCATATATCATATAGTAATATCAAAACAAGTCTTTAGCATGATTAAGTAATTTATATTAATGATAGGCATCTCAATAATGACCAAACCAATTATAAATAGCACTATAAGATATCACACCAAAAAGTGAAACCCTAAAAGTGAAGCAAACCATAAATCTACATGAGCTAGAAGTCTCATGTAACAACCTATTGCTTCACACTCAATTCTTAAGCATGTGACATACTTGTAGCATGTTTCTTTTCATGATGGCATGTTTGTAGCATACTTCTTTTAAATGATGGCATGCTTGTAACATACGTCTTTTAAATGATGGCATGCTTGAAGCATACTTCTTTTTATTTATGCTTTTTTATGCTTTTGCCTTTTGTTTACACATGGTATGCATAAAGCATAAATCTTTTCAACTTTTTTCTTTCGTATTTTTTCATAACATGCCAAATTAAGTGAATATAAAAAATTATAATATGAAACATACGAGCCTCACAGTCAAGATTTAAAATAAGACTCACAATCAAGCTAATCCTTTTAGATGAACATCGCAAAGTACTATTTATAATCAATCTAGTCAAAATATTCCACCATATCATACTTTAGTTCAACATAGTAAATTAATTACAACCAGTTATGATCAAAACTACATAGCATATGAGTAAATATGATAAAGAGAGCTCTGCAACTTATTTCATTTCAATGGTTTGGACTTGAAAAATTATTTGACAAGTATAATAAACTAAGCTTCCAAAAAATTTTATTTAAAACAAAGCTCCCTTTCAAAATAATCTCATAGAATGCAGCACACACAACTCACTTCTCAAATGAGCAAAACAAGAAGAATTAAGTAGTTATGAGAGAATATGAGCAATATGAAAATGAAACTCAATAAGGTATAGAACAATATTACCCTTTTTATATGATCTCATAGAAAGTGAAATCTCTTAGAAGCCACCAAAGGGAGTGTAGAACCATAAAGTATTCCAACCAAGTAATGACGTAAAAGACTAGAACCCAATCAAGTGCATGTTCTTCATCCCACGTTAGTATTTTACATCATAGAAAATATTGGTCTCACAATACTAGGGTCAGTGAAATAAGATCTAGGAACCCAGTACTGAGACACACGACGTGAAGGAGCAGCAACAAAATTAGAGCCAAAATCATGTGCAAGTGAGCGATTAGAACATCAAAAAGAATGTGAATTATTTGTATTATATCCCAATTCAACACGTGAAGCAAATTTAAAGCCATCATAAAAGTTCTCTACAAACCTAGCTTTCGCATTAGTTCTGGGAACAAAAAAGTTACACGTTTTGTCTTAAAGCATTCAATTTTTCCTTCTTCTCTTTCATCTCACGCCTAAAATAAAATTCATGCAAGTGTCCATCTCTTCCACAGTAGGTGTAATAAAAGTTAACATAACCAGAATTTTTTTGAGATGATGAGCTAGCACCTACAGCATTATTCGATGAACTTTGCATAAAACCAGCAGGTTTAAATACAGTTTTATGAGGCTCACCTTTTGTTTTAATTAGCCACTTTCAATGACCTTAACAAGCTTAGGTGAATTATTCTTGGCATAATTAGTAGCATTAGATCCTAGACCAGTGTTTTTGACATTCAATTTTGACTTGTTTAGTATCATATTTAAAATTTTCTTACCAAAAGAAAATCTCTCTAAAGTTTTTTTAAGGTACTCATTTTGTTTAGCTACAGTGGGATAAATTGTCCATTTAACAAATTCACTCACAAGATTCTCAGAAGCGCTAGACTGACCCAATCTATTTTTTCAGCAAAACAATTAAGTTATCTAGTCAACGCTTCTATTTCAATGTTAAGCTTGTGATAGATAGAGCAAGAAAGTGTTTTATGATAAAGTATTTGTTGAATTGATTCCTAAAATGAATAAAGTCTAGCTTCTAATAATTCACAATTAGAGCAAGATTTAAATTGAGTACTTGAAATACTTGACTCCAAACATGTAGAATAACTAAACTTGAGCTTTGCAATTTCATCATTACCAAATTTTAATTTTTCATCACAAGAGTCATACGCCAATTTTAATTAATCAAATTTATCAATTACATCCCAAGTTAAACCAAATTTGATGCATTAATTGTTGTAGCAGTCTACAACTTAGAATGTAAAACTTGACAAGACTCACATGATTTATCATCAGAAATAAAATCTCTAAGTCTATTAATTTCAGAATTTAAGCTTTCAATAACAAAATTATTATCTTTAAATTTATTTTTTATATTTTTCATTTCAATAGCAATTTTAATCAAACTATGTTCAAGCTCATCATACGATAGTCTTACTTCATCGAAATCACTGTCGTCATCGTTGTTGCTTGTCACGAAGTACATGCCTATGAGGTCATTATTGCTCTTCTTCTTACCTTTAGCATCATCGTCGTCATCACAACTCTCATATTCCACATCACTCGAATCAAGACATTCAATAGCCGATATGATCTTTTCATCAAACTTACGGCGGAAATTGCTACCCTTGGTGTTGTTACTTCCCCTTGAGCTTGGCGCAATCCATCTTAACATGGCCTGGATCGCCACACTCACAGCACTTGGTCAAACCTAAAGCGCCACCTCACTTCCTCATCCTCACGTTGTTAAGTGCCTTGTATGCACGTGAGGAGATCAATACCAAATCCTCTTCAAAGAGTTGTTCAAACCGTTCCTCTGAAAAAGAAGATAAAGTAGACAAAGAACCATAAGAAAAAAAATGCGATGAAGCAACCTACACGAGATTAGTCACAAGTGCTAAAAATGAAGATTTATCAATTTTAGATGGCAAAGCTTCCATCTCATAGCTTTTCAATCTAGAATAAAGATTATCCATGGTTAAAGTGTCTAGATCAATAGTTTAATTAATAGTTGTGACAACCATCAACCACTCAGAACATAAAGATCTCAAAATCTTAGTTGTGTTATCTTCATCAGCAAGAATAACATTACAACTACACAAATTACTCAAGATCTTCTCAAAACGAGCAAAAAGATCATCAATTGAGTCATCAGGCTTCATAAAAAAATTAGAATATTCTTTTTTATAAAGATTTTATGCACTTTCTTAATTTGAGTTGTTCCTTCATGATAATCGCAAAGAGTTTTACATATTAAGTGGGCAGAATTAATATGAGATACACGATCAAATTCTTTGTGAGAAATCCCTTGAAACAACATGTTATGAGCTTAAGCATTTAAATCAATATCTATTTTGTTTATATTAGTAACAGTAGCAGGAACCTCATAATGTCTGAAAATTTTATTCTAAATTTCACTACCTTAGGTCTCAATGTATGCTCGCATACGACATTTCTAAAAAAGCAAAATTAGTACCATCTAGTATGGGAGGGATGGTTCACATACCTCTTTGATGCCATAGCAAGCCGCTTTGATACCACTTATAGGATTGAATACTGCAATCAAAGAGGGATGAATGATTGTATTGATTTCCTTTTGAATCACGGAGGACTGCCTGCGTTGGATTGAACTGACGATAGAAGACATCGTGCTCGTGGTGACGCCTCTGAGTTGACGTGCTTTGATCTACTCTGCATATCGATGTTGTTGGCGATGATCGGGTGAACGACATAGCACGTGATCGACGAAAGTGCAGTCGATGGAGGAACACTATCTTGCTGCGCACTGCTCGAAATGAGAATGAGCTGAAGACGATGCCTAGAAAAACACGCCGCTGGTGCTGACTAATTTTTCTTGGAATAGATTTGACCTCTTATTTCTGAATCGTGTTCTGTGGCTACAAAGTGCCCTCATGGCACCCCTCAAACCCTAGCACAAAAATTCTAAAAGCTTTTTCCCAAAAAAACTGTCTCAAATCCTCAAATAACTTTTAACCTCTTCCTCTTTTTATATGCTAGAGGCCTAAACTATGTCCTCAACAACATGGACGCGAAAGCCTATGTGATTCTAAAAATCAAGGGACCCAAAACCCTTCTGAACATGAGTTTTCCAAAATCTCTAAACCTTCAAGTTGTGGACACCTTCCATAACTCCTCATGTGTTGAAGCCTCTAGGACTGCACCTCCCGTTACTTCTCTACACATCATCCACCTTTGATCTCCACTTGCCCCAGCATGAGCCTGACCACCTCATGACATCCTCGATCACCTGAACCTCGGATTGTTGGATCGAAAACGGCAACAGAGGGGGGTGAATGGTGCCTTTTAAAATCGCCCCAAGTATTCACACGAAATTTCTTCTCCGTTAGCTGAAAAACTATGAAGAGAGAAATTTGAAAGCTCACTAAAAAATCATAAACAGATCGAAAGAAACTTCATGATCAAAAGTCTGTCTGAACTCGAGCAGTGGAAGTCTACTTGGTAAATGTATTTTCTGACCAAGATGCAGACTTGAGCAAAAGATGCTACAGAAGAAGTCAGATTCTACACAAATAAAACAGAGAACAGGAGAGACAAAAACCTGAAAATAATACTACTCAAGGCAGCCGAAAAGAAGAGATGCAGAGAGCCTTGCCGAAATCATAACTAACTGTCTTTCTTGCCGAGAAGGAGTCAAAAGATTTTTTTTTAGCTGCAGGAATCAATGATC
Source organism: Dendrocalamus latiflorus (assembly GCA_017311315.1). Classification (NCBI taxonomy): domain Eukaryota; kingdom Viridiplantae; phylum Streptophyta; class Magnoliopsida; order Poales; family Poaceae; genus Dendrocalamus; species Dendrocalamus latiflorus. The sequence goes on along the minus strand of CM029660.1, from coordinate 10,299,336 downwards.
TTAGCCAAAACTGAAAAGTGCAGTCTTTTTGCCGGTTTAGTCATGAGAAGAAAGACCGATTTTAGAGACAGAAACCGAGGCTACAAAACTAAGAAAGAAAACTTCTAAAGCTGTAGATAAAGAGATAAAAAAGAGAGCACAAAACAAAGTTTCTTTCTGCTGGCCGAAACTGCATGCTGCAGCCGAGAGAGAGAGAGACAAGAAATGCTGCATTGCTGAAAAGGAACAAGGCTGACCGAAACTGAAAGCAGAGGGACAAAAACTGAAAAAGAGAAAGAAAAAAAGGATCAAGAGATAGCTGTCCTTCTCAGCGGATAGAAATGGGAAGGCATGAACAGCCTTGTCTTCCACTCAAATTGATCTCTCGACTGGCATTTAGTAGCCCCGAGCAGACAAAAATAGAGTGAACAGAAAAGCTAAACTCAGACCAAGAGGACATCTCGGCAGGGAACAAACAGAGAGACACAACAGAGGATACCCAAACGACAAATCAAAGACTGAAAAGAAATAACTGAGAAGAGATCTTGGATCAAGAAAACATGCAGCCCACACAAAACTCTCTGCCGAAACACCAAGATTCTGCAGCTAAGCAAGAAATCAACTCATAAATATAAGAGGCAAAGTAGAGCAATGCAGAGAATAAAGAACAAGAGCAAGTAGGAATAACACTAGAAGCCATAGCATCTCAAACAAGGATTTCACAACTTGATACCAAGAGATGAATGATTACTCAGGGTTTTTACAGCCAACTCAAGAACTCAAGCTGAAATACACAAAAGAGACTAACATGCTGCCACTGCCTACTACCTACCACAGCACAAGAAAGAGACACACCCAAACATGGAGAGTAACATGCACACCAAAAACCCTCATACACACACTTTCAAGCCATCTCTCTAAAAAAACTCACCCCCTAGCACTAGAGAGCACCTCTCTATATATAGCCTTCACTACCGGGTTCAACATCTTGCTTTACCCGATAATTCCACCAACTCTACGCTTTATCCATTAACCCGAACCATATCCGCTTCCTTTTGTGCAGCCTTGCGTATTTACCAAAATGCCCCTCCTGCGCCTTCCGGGAAGCTTCTTCATTTCTTGCCGCCCAAGCCTCGCAACCACCTCGAGTCCTCACCGTCTTCAGCACATTCCGACCGCTCCGACCTCAGCACCACCTGCGCGCTAGTCTGATCATCCCGTGCCTCGCCACGACTCCGCCTTGATGTCCTGCAGCCATCACAGACAGGAAACACATTACATAGCACCGCTCGATATAATGTAATCAATAACAGCATTAAGAGAAATCTTAAGCATGAAAAAGCCAAACCCTGTCAAATCAAGAGAATAAGCCTCCTAACATGTCAGGACCCAGATTTTACAATCCGGATTCCTCTGTGATTCCACCGCACTATTCCCTGGATCGGTAGATAGTGCTCACAGTTTACAGTTCTGAATATCAAGTACATATCATGCGGAAGCATAAATATAATAATAGACTTACTCATAGGCTGATTAAGCTGAAGTCATTAAATTGCAGCAGCGGAAGAACGAAGCACACAGGTGGGACCTTCAGGACATGCCCACAGGCAGCCAACTGGAGGTTCGCGACCTAGCCCTTGACGACTTCATCTTCTCCTCCATCATAACCAAAAGTGTTGCTGAAGCGTAGTGATCTGATTCCTGCTTCTGGATTTGGTATGAGAGCGAGTGTGAGCACACTAACCACCGTGCTCCGCGAGCCAATACACAGAATGCAAATAAATAGTATGCATGGCTTATCAAAGGAGAGGCTCGGGTTATTTTATTTGCCGTAAATTGCTTTTGGGTAACCTTACTATTATTAAATTATAATGTTTCTACCTAAACTCCATACGGCGATTGCCATAATCGACTTAATCCACCAAAGACACTTTCCTTACTGATTACTGTCTATGACTCCAAACAGCGAGTGTCATCATTTATCTAATCCACCAATCATACACTCTCTATATTGATTGCTGTCTAAAACTCCAAACAGCTAGTGTCATTATTTATGTAATCCACCGAACATACTCTTTCTGTATGGATTGCTGTCTAAAACTCCAAACAGCGAATGGCATCATTTATTTTTGAATCCACCAATATATGTTGTGTTCTAAAATACTAATAATCCAGTCTTGTAATTTCTATTCATCAACTCTTCACTTCTAAATTCTAATGCTTCCCTAACACAATTACTCTCAAACCACCGATATCATTAGTATCAGTACTTTCTAACAACACAATCCTTTCGGTTATTGTCCAAAGACCATAGTTTGCTCTTCCAGTAATCAATCTCTTTTATTATCCATCTCTAATTAATTCTCTAATATATCTCCACCAAGATTATCAGTGTTCAGGTCTACGATTCACTAGTATACATCCACCAAGAATATCATTGATCAAGATTATAATCCACTAATTGTTATTAATCCTCCAAATTCCCAAGATTCAATTCATCCATTTAGTATTTGATCAAATCCTATTGATGGCTCATGTAAAGGTGACCCCATGTGAGTGATGAGTAACTGACATCGGTTTAGGAGAGTCGAGTTTGGTTTGAGTGGTTCGGACCATGTCGTTGCGCGGTGCAATCAGCTTCGGTCGGACTTGGTCAAACCTGGTCAAAGTGTTTAGAATGCATATTATGTTGATTTGACAAGTTTGGGCTATTTCATGCTTAATATGGTTCATTGATGCTATTTATGCCTTCATGTGTCGAGCGGTGCTATTTGATGTGTTTTTTGTCTATGATGGCTGCAGGACGTCAAGGCGGAGTCGTGATGAGACACGAGGTGACCGGACTAGACACAGGCGGTGTCGAGGTCAGAACGGTCGGATGTGTCGAAGACGGCGGAGACTCGATGTGGTTGCGAGGCTTGGACGACAAGAGACGCGGAAGCTTCCCGGAAGATGCAGGAGGGGCGAATTGGTAATTTCGCGAGGCTGCACAAGCGGGAGCGGGTTCCGTTGGATTTAACAGACGTAACGGGTTGGAGACCCGTTAGCCAAGGGCTATAAATAGGAGTGAGTGGCTGCATGTATTCCCATGGCTTTGGGAGAGAGTTAGGGTTTGCTAGAGTCAAAAGAAGCTTTGAGAGTTTGTTTTGGCTTTAGGCTTTGGTGGTTGGAGAGTTGGTGTAGGCAGCAGGTTGTGTCTCCCCTCTGTACGTTGAGCTCTCTCTGTGTGTCTCTCCAAGAAGCATGTAGAGAGTGGGTGTGTTCTTGTGTTTGGGAGAGGATGAGGAGAGGGATTGAGTAGAAATTCCATGTAATCAACCTTTGTTCTAATGTCCATGCGTATGGGGACTCATCTGTAATCCTCGTTTGATTTGGAATAAAAATCTGAAATTTATCTCTCGTGCTCGTGTGTTCTTCGTTCCTTCTCTGTGGATTTCTTGATTTTCTCGATTTCGTGTTGTTTCTTGTTGAGAAGGGCCAAAATGAGTTGCTCTATGTTGGGATGATGCCCCAAGATTATTTGATCGATTTTCCCAAGAGCTAATCACATTTAATCTCAGATTTCACTTTTTGGGTCTCCTCTGTTCATCCTTTTCATTTCTAGGGTTTTCGTGAAAATCTTCATTCCCTTTCTAAGATGGCTTGAAACTTGGCATGTTAAGTCCTGAGGCAATTAAGTAGCTATCCTCAAAGTTTCATAGTCAAAGGATTAGAGATTAAATGAGAATTTGAGATTTCATCATTGCTCTCTGTAGTTTTCAGTTTTTGGCCAAAATCCTAATTTCTTGTCCTTGGGTTGGTCTTCTCTGGTCTTTCAGGCTCCTGGGGCTATTTAGGTTGTAGTCTTGTGTTTCTGGGCAGAGAAATCCAAAGGGAAGCCTCAAATTTCCGTGCCATTTGGAGTTCTCTCTTTTGTTTGAAAATTTCAGCCCCTGTCTTTCTGAATTTCGTCGGGCGGTCTGACCGGCTTAATGGGGGCGGTCCGACCGGGATTATACCGGCGGTCAGACCGGCATTGGGTCGGCGGTCTGACCGGTAGCTACTAGGCGGTCTGACTGCCCGGTCTATTGCGGTAAGACCGACCTTGTGGTTTTTGGCAGCTGTTGTTTTTGGTAGATGCTACTTCTTGCAGTTAGAATTACTCCTTTGTGGTCTTCCCTCTGTGATCTTGATTTTCCAGTGAGCCAAGCATCTTCTTCATAGCACTCCTTGCTATTGGAGTAGTACTTTTTGTTTAAAGATATTTGGGAATCATTTTTTGAAGTCGACATTCACCCCCCCCCCTCTGTCGCCATTTCGGTCCAACACCTATTCATCCCATTATCGCCAATTATCTCCCAAGAATTTATATTAGTTATCAGTGTTATAATCCAGCAATTATCTTTTGCACTCCGTAATTCTCCAAAATCATTTAGACGATCTACCTAGACCATATATTAAATTAAGCTCCACCAATGTATTTATCCCAGAATCCACACTATTGTGTCCTTTTTATGATCGACATGAATCCACCAGTATGTTTATGTATTCCTACTCTATTTATTTCCCCTTGTATTTTATTTTGCAACATTAAAAGTGTCATTATTTGAAATATAATACATAGAAATTTCCTGAGACCTAGCAGTTTTGACCAAAGACATAATGTGTAAGAGAATGCAATAATAATAGTGATCCAGATTCCATCCACCGTTACATGGTCTCTGCACTATATGCTAGACCTTCTGCGTTATAGCCGCTTACATTACCACTGGGACGACACCTAGGACAACTCAAATCAGGGCTTTTCGCGGCCCTTCACTTTTCCAATCCCATTATAAAGCATTTTGAAATAGAACTATATCTGGTTAAGTTCCCAAGTCCGCCCTTTACCGTAGGCACGGCTATTCGAATAGTTTTAACTCTGCAGAGTTTGTATACTTTCACCACAAGAGACAATCAACTCGTTGCCCCACACGATTCCTTAGTCGTGTGGTTGAGCAGACCATCATAGTGACCGTTCAAAGTACCTCGCCATTTCCATCATTTCACCCTATGGGTCGCTCCCACTTGCGGTAGGTCCCATACGTTGTAAGGGATGTCCTCCTTCTGAACGTCTAGCAGCTGGCTACCCCCCTGCTAGCCCGCCACAGCAGAACTTCACCCCCTACGAGTGTCCCATTCAAGCCGTCACCTAGACAGCCGCTTGCACGACCTCACCACCTCCACCTGTGAGGATGACTTTCAGGGTCCGGTAAATCTACTAAGCCAAGTTGTACTTTACAGACTTGTGGTTGTACTGTTTTACACAAAAGGTCGTGACAAGATTCAGTCCTTAGTGGTATCTGGGCGGTTCTACCACTACTCACTTTGTGCTTCCACCGCACCACATACATACCCTCGAACCATCCGCCCAGATATTTTAAGCAAGCTGGGGTTTTTGGGAACATAAAATAATCATGTCCAAATATATTACAGTCATTCCCACCATGACTGTCCAAACCAATTTCTCATGATTAAAAATGGCAATGATGTTTGAGGCATTTCAGCGCCCCTGAGTATCTAAGCAGTGCTAAGCATGGCATATAATTACGGACTTACTTTTAGAAAAAGTTACCATTATAATTTTGCTAGGGCGACAAGGTTCACAAAATCAAGTAATCCAAAGGAGGTGTAATATTATTCAAGGCAAACAATGGGCATATAACTAAAATCTTAAATTAAACATGTATTTGCATATAAAATATCAGCATGCAATTTGATAATTTTAAACCAAAGTAATTTGTAAAAAATGTAGGCTCAACATGATCAAAGTATTGACTCGCCTAGCGCGGTTTACCGCAGTCTTGAGCTCACACAATGCTTCTTCTTGAGCTTTTGGGCCTCTATCTTCACTTCGGGCTTGATCTCGCTTGATCCATTGAATCTTCACGACTTCCAATTTCTAATTACGCGACAAACGACTGAATCCAAGCAAATAACTCAAAAAGATCCAAATAAATCCGAATAAACTCAATTTAGTCTCACTTTTAGTTAATAGATGATTTGAGTGATTCGAGGCAAGGTCTGTGATGGGGTACGATGACTTGGTTTTATTAACAATATCTTTTTGTATTTATCAAGGAAGTTTCATGAGTTAAGTTGAACCTATGAATTGGTGTATTTTGTCGAGTGCTAATGTTCAGGGCATATGATATATGTGTATATAAGTAATGTTTGCAAATTTTAGCTTACAGAGTTAATCTTAGGGGCTGTGTTTATAGCATTTTGTGGTATGATATTTTATGTACCTCCATTTATTACTAGGCTAAGTTTAATTTGAATTAGGGTCTATTTATACGAGTCCCAGCTTACTATATATGCAATCATGCTCAATATTATTGTGTACTAAAGCTAGTGTTAAGATTTAATTAATGGCATTATTTTTATCTTGCTTATACTTTATCTACTACTAGGTTTAACTTTATTTCAAATTTTTGTTTAACTTAGCTATCTGGGCAAAGTCTGGTATGCATCATTTTATGTGACCCTAATGACTCGTGTTAACGGTTACATGTTTACTTTAGAGCATCTCTATGTCTGTGAGATTATTTTGATGCTTGGCGACCTAGGGCTATTAAAATATATCAATGAGGTTTGTTTAATGGTGGCATGATAAACATTGGGCATATAGGTTTACAGGTTGATTAGGGGCCATCTTTATGAAGTACAAACATTTATCCAAGGCCCCTTCTCCTTGGTAATGCCTTAATAATTAATTAGATTTACAATGTAAATATTAAAGTTACACCAATTATTTATCATGACAACTAATCCAAATTTACATCATACATAAACTCTCTAAAGCCTTATTTGAACTCTATTAGCTCCCAGAGATTACCCCTAATTGTTCCTAAATCTTTCCTTTAATTTAGGATTAGATTTAAAATAAATGCTAAAGGTATACTAATCATACATGATAATAACTAATCCATGATTATACATGTATTAGGCTCATGTATATCCTAATAAGTTTTGTACTTTTTATGGATGTATTTTTAATTAGAATTTTTATTAACTCTGAACCACATTTCATTAATGCTTTTAATTGGCAATTAGACCTCATGTAAATATTTATGCTACATTAGTTGTTCATATAGTAAATAATATGATATTTCAATGTTAAGTATCCTTATTTCACATCCTTATTAAATTTACTACCTTCCCTAAATTGTTCCCCACTCTCTCCTGATTTCTACTAACTAATATGGGCAGCAAAAATCAAAATAAAAAGGTGGGGAAATAGTTGCAGCCGACTGGGGTCGAGCCCATGACCTGGGGGAAAGAACGGGGTTTTAGCGCGCTCAGTCTAGCCATCGGGGTCCTTAGTGTTTTCTTGATTTGTTGGAGATATAAAATGTTAATGGGTAAACGGGGACTAGGAACTGCAGAGCAATCGGCCAGCAAAATCAACCGAAAATAACAACAGGTGCATTAGGGGGAATCGAACCTAGGCCGGCAACCCAGGCGAGGCGCTATTAACCAGTCAATCTTTGGTGCTTCTCGACTTACCAGAGGGAAGAAATGTATTTGATTCGAGGTTGTGTCGTCCAGGAACAGAGGAACTCGGGGTGGGTACGGTCGGTGGCGCCGCCGGCGAGGGAGGGTCGGGGAGGTTCCGGCGAGGGGCAAAATGGGTCCTTGTCGTCGCGTGGAAGTCGCTGGGGGTGTCGATGGAAATCGGGGAACGCCAGAGCTGGGCCGGCGACGTGCGACTGCGGCGGCATGGAAGGAGGCTCGGCGCCGGCGAGGTAGGGGCAAGAAGGAGCTCCAGTGAGGTCGGGGACGCCTTCGCCTAGCTCTGAGGAGGGTTGGGGGTGGGGGAATCGGACGGTCTTGGTGGGAATCGATGGGAAGTCCGGTGGCCGGCCGTAGAGAAGAAAGGTGGTGCCGGCGGAGGTTAAAGCCTTAAAACCCGATTGCTTGGGGGAGAATGGAGTGGAGGGGGTGTGGAAGGCAACGGCGGCTTCAGTTGCTCTTATTATCGCCCGTGCGGAGCTGGCGTCGGTGGCTGCTCGTGTGGTCACATCAGGCGGGTGGCGGTAGCAGGCAGCGGTGGCAATGATGACCCGGCTGTGCTGCCAGACCTCGGGGAGTTGGCATGTCATCTTTCGGCGGTGGCAGCCTTGCGCCGCGCACACAGCGTGATGTGACGAGGCGAGGCAGAGCGACCGCTGGGCAAGGACTCCCTCTCTGTCGACGCAAGGAGGATGAGGAAGAGGGATGGGCCTAGCTGGTGCTGGCGCGGAGGCAGGCCTAAACGACGGGGTAGGGGTGGCTGCGGCCCAAGCTGCGTAGAGAAGGGTTTCGGCCCTTGATTGGGAGCAAGCAAAAGAACGAGGAGGAAGAAAAGAAGAAGGGGGCGGCTGAGCTGCTATGCTGCCGAAGCAGAGAAGAAGGGGCCGAAGCAAGGAAAAAGAGAAGAGGTGGGGCTGGGCCGATTCGGCAGGGGAAGGGAAGTGTGGAAAAGATAACTGGGACGGTGTAGGGACCCAGATTTTACAATCCGGATTCCTCTGTGATTCCACCGCACTATTCCCTGGATCAGTAGATAGTGCTCACAGATTACAGTTCTGAATATCACAATACATATCATGCGAAAGCGTAAAATATAATAGTAGACTTACTCATAGGCCGATTAGGCCGAAATCAATAAATTGCAACAGCGGAAGAACGAAGCACACAGGTTGGACCTTCAGGACATGCCCACAGGCAGTCAACTGGAGGTTCGCGACCTAGTTCTTGACATCTTCATCTTCTTCGTCATCATGATCCAAAAGTATTGCTGAAGCGTAGTGATTTGATTCCTGATTCTAAATTTGTGGGGAAAGTGAATATGAGCACAACCACCGTGCTCGCGAGCCAACACACAGGATGCAATTAAATAGTATGCATGGCTTATCAAAGGAGAGGCTCGGGTTATTTTATTTGCCAAAAATCGCTTTTGGTAGCCTTAGTATTATTAAATCATAGTGTTATTGTTTCTACCTAAACTCCACACGGCGATTGCCATAATTGACTTAATCCACCAAAGACACACTTTCCTTACTAATTGCTATCTAAGACTCTAAACAGCGAGTGACATCATTTACTTAATCCACCAAATATACTCTTTCCAAATTGATTGCTGTCTAAGACTCCAAACAGCGAGTGACATTATTTAATTATTCCACCGATCATACACTTTCTATATTGATTGCTGTCTAAAACTCCAAATAGCGAGTGACATCATCTAATTAATCCACCGATCATATACTTTCTATATTGATTGCTGTCTAAAACTCCAAACAGCGAGTGACATCATTTAATTAATCCACCGATCATATATTTTTTATATTGATTGCTGTCTAAAACTCCAAACAGCGGATAACATCAACTATACAATCCATCAATCAATTGTTTCCTAAATCCCTAAACAGCGAGTATCATAATTTATATAATCCACCGATCAATTGTTGCCTAAAACTCCAAACAGCTGCTGACATCATCTATCTAATATCATTTGATTAATCCACCGAACACACACTTTCTATATTGAGTGATGTCTAAAACTCCAAACAGCGAATATCATCAATTATACAATCCACCAATATCTTTTGTATTCCAAAATTCCTATCAACCCATTCCTTTTGCTATTGATCCACAACCACAATTTGCTCTTACAATAATCAACCTTATTTTCCATTATCTATTTCTAACTAATCCACTAGTATACCTTCACCAAGAATATCATTGATCAAGTTTATACTCCAATTATCATATCTCCAAACTCCCAACAATTCAATTGACTCATCTAGTAATCGATCAAATCCTATTAATCCCATTATCACCAATATCTCCCAAAAATTGATCCAGCAATTACCTTTGCACTCCTTAATTCTACAAAAATCATTCAAATCATCTATCTAGCCTATCTATTCATTTAGACTCCACCAATTTATTTTTCTCAGAATCCATACTATCGTTTCCTTTTTATGATCGACCTGAATCCACCAACAACTTTATGTATTTACCACAAACATCCATCTTCTTTTCTTACGACTCTATTTATTCTTCCTGACATTTTATTTTGTGAGAAGTATTATCATTATTTAAAAATATAATACATAGAAATTTCCTAAAACCTAGCAGTTTTGACCAAAAACATAATGTGTAAGAGAATGCAATATTAATAGCGATCCAGATTCCATCCACCGTTACATGGCATCCGCACCATATATCATCTTTCAGCGTTATAGCCGCTTAACTTACCACTGGGACGACACCCAGGATAATTCAAATCAGGGCTTTCCACTGCCCTCCACTTTTCCATTCCCACCCACAAAGTGTTTTGAAATAGAACTATATCTGGTTAAGTTCCCATGTCCGCCCTTGACCGTGGCTACGGCTATTCGAATAGTTTTGACTCTGCAGAGTTTGTACACTTTCACCACAAGAGACAATCCGCTCGTTGCCCCACATGATTCCTTAGCCATGTGGTTGAGTAGATCATCACAGTGACTTTTCAAAGTATCTAGTCCCTTTTGTCATCTCACCTTATGGGAAACTGCCCACTTGCGGTGGGTCACATCTATGCACAGGATGTAACCACGTCTGCTAGCGCAGCCCAGGCTCCACTCCCCGCAACGCTAGTACAGCTAGTTACTTCACCCTCCACTCGGTGTCCCTTTAGGCCTCCCCTTGCCCTTGCGTATCCACTTCCATCCACTACCAGTGAGATGAGTCCGGGGGTTTCGATAAATTTACTTAGCCAAGTTGTACTTTACAGACTTGTGGTTGTACTGTTTTACACAGGAGGTTATGACAAGATTCAGTCCTTAGTGGTATCTGGGCGGTTCTACCACTACCCACTTTGTGCTTCCACTGCACCACATACACACACCCTCGAACCATCCGCCCAGATAATTAAGCAAGTTGGGGTTTTTGGGAATATAAAATAATCATATCCAACATATACCAGTCATTACCACCATGACTGCCCAACCAAATTTTCTCATGATTAAAAGTGATGCTTGAGAGTTCTCGCGCCCATGAGTATCTAAGCAACACTAAGCATGGCATATAATTACGGACTTATTTTCGAAAGGTTACTATTATAATTTTTGCTAAGGCGACAAGGTTCACAATTTCAAATATTCCAAAGGAGGGGTAATATTAATCAAGGTACACAATGGGATATAACTAGAATCGTAAATTAAACATGTATTTGCATATAAAATAACAGCATGCAATTTGATAATTTAAACAAAATAATTTGTAGAAAGTGTAGGTTCAACATGATCAAAGTATTGACTCGCCTTGCGCGTTTTTCCACGGTCTTGAGCTCACGCAAAGCTTTCTCATTTGTCGATCTTGAGCTCACCCGGATGTTTTCTTGCTAACAATCATCCAAATTTGAGACCGTTGGATTAGAGATCCAACGGTCTCTTTTTTTGGAGGGGGGAGATTTTTTTTGGAGGAGGGGGAGATTTTTTTTTTGGAGGGGGTAGGGGAGAATTCATAGCCATTGGATCTCTAATCTAATGGTCACAAATTTGGATGATAGTTAGGAAGAAAACATCCGGATGATGTTTATCAACACCCAATTTATACATAAGTTCAAAAACCGATAAATTCATTCATTAGTTCGAAAACGGATAAATTCATAAATTCAACATAAGCAGGGAGGATTAGTGGCGACTGGCTAGAGTGGCTGGACTTTGGATTTAGGTTAGGACTTAGGTAAAATCTAGGCTACTTGGTGTCAATGATGATTGATAGACTAGGCTGGTTGGGATATTAACTTGCTTGTCAGATATCTGGTCGATAGCATCCGGTTTACCGTTTATCGATGCTATTCGGTCAGATTTTAGCTCTTCCGTTTTCGTTACCATATTCGGCAACAACTATTCGGTACCGACCAAATTCGACACCATATACTAAATTACCTTTCCGTAATTGGTGCCAACCGAATTCGGTACTGGATCGATCAGGATTAATCCATATAGTTTGCACCCCTACTAAAAACTCCATTATCAGTAATATTGAAAAATGGGGGCCAACTGGTTCGTCGGGTTGTACATTGCATTTTCAGGATTGGGCAAGAGCATTAAACAAATAGACCTTAGTACTGTGCTACAATTGTAGCGAAAAAAAGTAAAGAATAATCCATTTTATCCAATATTCGTATCGGAGGAAAAATAATGTGGTAAGAAAAATCCATATTTGTGAATGTTCTTATTCGTATTCGAGAATATTTGTATCTGTATTTAAAAATATTCGTATTCGTATTCAAGAATATTCATATTCGTATTTGAGACTATTCGATTCGTATTTGATCAGTTTCCTATACCTATCATCGGTAACCGATCAAAAACCAGCAAAACTGTTAGGAATTTGTTCTATCGAGATATGTTACGGGAGTTGTAAGAGGATATTCGTATTCGACCGAATTACGAATTAAGTATATATTTGATTCGAATTAGTATCCATTGTGACATTTAATTCATACTTGTATTCGAGAATATTTAAATATGTATTCATGTTTATTTTAAAAATATAGATTCGTATTTGTATTTGAAACTATACGATTCGATTGTATCTTATCTATTTTTATCCCTAGCGGCAGCCCACACCGGCGGATCCAGTATGGATCATGGGTGTTCAGCTGAACACCCAAAATTTTTTATAAAATATCAGGTATATAATAGGTATATTAGATATATATACTATTAGTTGTGTTAAAACTATATTTTATACCTGCAAATAAATTCAGTCCACACTCCTCGTATCTCACGCACAGCCTATGTAATACATTAGACCCATTTTTCTTTCCACTTTAGCGCTCCTCGCGTCTAAAGAGGTAAAGATATAAACAAAATCCTAATATTTGTTCTATTTCTCATCTTGTGACTGTCTGTGTGGGAGGTGCAGGCTAGAGGCGAATGACGACCGGCGGACGCGGACGTGGTGCCATGATGTGACGACAATCATGTGTGAGGCGGCGCGTGGTGCAAGGTGAACGTGTGGCAGCACGGGCGAGCAGAGAGGTGTCGCAGGCAAGCGGGCAGTGGCACAACGAACACGGAGGTAGGGAGCAGCGCGGTAGCCGGGAGGGAGTGTGACATTGGGAAGTGAGTAGCATCTCCAACTTATTGTCATCGTCCTCTCTTCAGATCTAGGTGTGCTCCATCCCACTCCACTTATTTTTTTTCTTGGTCTGTTTTGCTCCATGGAAGGAACATACAATTTCCTCTTAGATGAACAGTTCTTACTGATAGAGAAATAGCAAAAAAGGCAAGATCAATAAGATATACAACTCTCATTTATCTCTATAATTTGTTGTTTAATTCATATAATTATGCTCGCCTTATGTCGCCCATTTCCTCGTAAGAAACCATTAATTTCTGTAATTTATGTATTTCTATTATATTTACATACATGTATCGTTGTATTGGTGTTTTGGGGGAGAGACGGTGCGCTACGGTATCAACGTATTCGAGCAACTTTGCTCCGAAATCCGAACACTCATTCTAAAAATCTTGGATCCGCCACTGGCAGCCCAGTTTATCAGCCTTTTTCAGTGCCCATCTTTTGATCGGCCCTGAATCATGAGCACGCACACGCAGAAATCTTCTTGCCATGTCGTGATGTACAACCAGATCCATGCATATGACACGACTCCTGCGGTTCTGCCATAGCATGTTTGTACTTTCGTGTACCAAGAAACTCGAGTTTCTGTCCTGCTCGCAAATCCTGCCATAGCATGTTGGTACTTTCATGTACCACGAAACTCGAGTTTCTGTCCTGCTCGCAAATCCTCCCACGTGTCACAGACACAGAATTAATTCAATTTTATACCTTTCGAAAAATAGAGTGTACGACACACGTTTCGAAAAATGAAAATATTCCAAGTCTCCAACTTGGATGCATATATTGATATAAACTCATTCATTTCGACTTATACATTTATAGTTTTTTATGAACAAACAAACACGACGGTTTATCCGTCGTCTTCTGAAGCGGTTTATCAGAATAGTTTTTTAAAATAACTTACCGATTTATTAATATTTGGTTCATTTATACAAACACTCGTACTAGAACCAAAAACCATCAGACAGAGCCAGAAAAAACACAACCTATATACACAGCCAACGTAGAAGACAAGCATTTGATGTACAACTGTACATGCCGATGAGATCCGTGAACGACAACGGGGGAGGGCATATGATTGCAGCATGGAATGGAACAGTGCAATGCAAAAGGATCCAATCAGCAACAGCAGCATGCTTGTACTTCTGGGCGCTTGAAAATCTTTCAAGCAGCATGCTTGTACTTCTGGGCGCTTGAAAATCTTTCAAACCTTTCACTGTCATGAGCAACAACCACCATGTGTATGTGCGTGTACCTGTGGTGGCGTTCAATCACTGAACAGCAGCTGTGATGGCTCTGCATTATGCTTTGGCTATTGCCATTTCAAGCTCAGTTTCGGAATGTGCACATGCGCATCCCAAATTTGCAACAGCATGGCAATCTGGATCCTGGTCAGTTCATGCCAAGGATGTATATCATGTGTTTGTACAAAATAACAAGGCGATGTTAGTAATCCGCTCAAGGCAATTCAAACTATGTTATTTTTCAGACTAAGCAATCATCTTAATGCATCCAGCAAGAACCAAGAACCGTAGGAGAAGATCGCGGTTCGGTTTGATCAATGATAAGCTCAAAATGAACTGGAATTATCAACATGAGAAGATCCAGAGTTTTCTTTCTGTATAAACAGAACTGTTGCAAGAACTGCAATCCGTAGAAAAGGGAGAAGAGAGGGCAAGAGGGTATCTATTGCAACTTGCAGGCACCGGCTGGCAATTATATATATATACGCAAGCAAAATTACAAGGTTACATATATAGATGATGACGAGATGAATAGCCAAAGGCGTGAGTGGCTAATTAACTGGCCTTGGAAGCAATGCTCATGCAAAAGCACAGTTAAGATTTTATACAGTTCCAACTTAACCTTCCCATTCTAACTGACGACATCTTTGCTGCCCAGATGCTCGCCGGCCACATCCTCGCTGCCTCCTGAGGTCTTCTTGAGCTCCTCGTACATCTCCTCTATCATCGGCTTCCACAGTCGAACGCGAGCGTTTATGAACCAGTTGGAGACCTAGCAATGCAACCGCTCGAAACATTCATAGATGTTTTTTTTTGTAAGTTGATTAGACCTAGCAAAAATAAGTTTCATGCCGAAAGTCTGAAATTGTACCTGGTTCCTGCTAAGGCCACTTCTCGCCGCCAGCATCTCCTTCTCGTTATCTTTTGGATACCTGAATGAGACATCAATTTGTGCATAATGTAGAGTTTTCAAGTTTGAAACAAAATTGTGCCATGTTCTGTAAAAAGAATGAAGAAAGCCTAATAATGGCACTGTTTTCTAGCGCCAAAAGCAATCAGAATGAACAAGTTGGCATCTGAAAGTTCAAAGTCTCTGAGTTCAGACTAGAAACGTTATCATCATTTTCTCCAAGGCGGAGGTTTTATCCTTGAACTTACGGACGGAGGAAGTTCTCGAACATCCACGCTTTGAGGACTGCAACAGACTTCTCCGGTAAGCCGCGCTGGGGCCGCCAGGACTGCTGGTCGCCCCGCCTGAGCTGCTGTAATGCCCAGTGCTTCTGGATGAAGGAGGACTCCCAGCTCCGCTCCTTCTCAGCCATCGACGACTCACCACGGCTGGCCCTTTGTGTCACCACCATGGTCTGGCTCATGATCCGCTTCCTGAGTCTCCGGTACATCGCAGAAACCACATGGTGCGCGAAAGGCGCAGATATGCCGCTAGCACCGGCTGAATGCACCATGCTGCTGAACTTGGATGTCGTGTTCTGGATATCGTCAAAGCATTGGTTGCACTTTTGGTTCATCTGCATCAAGAGGTTGCTCTAATCATAAGGTTACTCTAATAACAGTCTGAAGTAGGTATCAAAAGCGCGCACAAAAAAAAACTCAAGAACTCACCAGCTGTAACAGTTTCAGGAGATCATTCCTCAGCTTCTGAGCCTCCATCCATCTCCCGCTGTCGGCTGCGTCATGCGGATGCTCTTCGGAAGGGAACATCAGCTGATTGGAACTCACCGCGGACGGTGTCCTCATTGAGAAGCTTGACGAGAGCAATAGGCTTGCCTCACTGCCGATGCCACTGACTGAATCAGTGATCTCGGTCACATCTTTCAACAGGCAGGCAACGACCCCATTCAGTATCTCATGAGCAATGTGCGAGTATCTTGACCGCAACAGCACCTGCGAGAAATGCAGAGGCCTCGAATACATATGTGGATACACTTGCCTTAGCTCGTTACCGACTCCGACATCACCGTAAGGAGGCTGGAACAGGCCATTGCCGGCTTGAGCCTTCACAGGCTGCTGATAGCCAAAGCCTTTGCTATTTACATGAGTCGAGCCAGAGCAGCTCACTTCCGAGGACTGGTCCAGGAGATTCACTATGCTGACTGGTGAAGACTTGGCACCAAGCCTGAGTGACAGCTCACTTGCAGCTGCAGAGTTAGCAGCAAAGGGGTTCGAAAAGCCGGTGCCGGAGAACCCTGTCAGGTAATATGGCTCATGGACTGAGGTTGCCCTTGATGCATCATAGATCCAGCTGCATTGTGGTTCTCCAGTTAGCCTGGTCATCTTTGACGGCTGAGCAATGGTGACATCTGACGGACCATACTGGAAGTCCACCGAGCAGGCCGTGGGTAGCATGGAATGCACAGTGCTGCAACTCTCGCTGGCGACATAAGCGTCGCTCATCTCCTCCGATGACATGCTTCCACGGTGGCTGTCCTGCAATGGAGCGGCGCAGACCAGCTGGTTTGCAGGCGAGGCGATCATCATACTGCTCTCCATGAAATGGGCGGCGATGTCCGCACCAGCGGCTGGATCGCCGAAACCGAAGCTGCCATCCTGTGGCATGTTTGGATGGAAGAAGGGTGCTTCAGCACTGATAATGCTGCTGTTGACGAAACAGCTGTTCATGGCTTCCATACCGAACTGCTGATAAGATGGATTACTGGACATCTTCAGGCTTGGGAGTGGTCAGACCTTGTACTAATTTAAAAAGGCCTGAAGGCAGCAGCTTGATGAGTCAAAAAATTGGTGACATGAACACTGCTCAGGGCACGAAGTTAGCAGATTGCTCCTTCTACAAAGGAAAAAGGGAAAGGTAATCGACTGTATACAGTGTAACAGAAAACGTACGCTAATTGGCCCATCTATTCATACATGAGACTAAGACAATAGGAGGAAAAGTTCTCCTATTTGCTAGGCTGTGCACCATACAGTCATCTAAAGCATACAGTCAAATAGGATGTAAATTAAGAATTTTCAAATGGAACAGCACAAGTAAGAATCAGAATGAATGGAAAAAGGATAGAGGTATCAGTTACAGTAGCCATTCTCATAAGAAATTATGCACATCCACTTGCTCATTCCACATTCTCAGTCCTAAGCTTTTCATCTGCTCCTGTGCTAGTAATCTGCTCCTGTGCTAGTAAGGACTACCACAAGAAGCAACAGTGCAAGCACTAGAGATCTTGCATTCCAAGTCGTAGTGTCGTACTAAACATAGAACCAAAAAAATGGAAAGAGAAGTAAAACCCAAAGTGGAACTTTCTTGTCGAAACAAAATGAACAGTTCAGGAAGCATTCCAAAGCTAGAGGCATGTTCATGTAGGAAGCATGGAACATACATTGGAGGAATAAGGGAAAAAACCTCAGTGGATGCAACACATTCCAGAATGAGTTAACCATGACAAATTGCTTTCCACCAAGAATGTCCTAACAGGTGCATCAGAAAAGCATGAGTTCTCCCAATTCTTTTTAAAAAGAAAACTGATTGCCACCAAGAATATCACCGTGTCAAATAAGCATAGATAAATTTCGGAATGCAAAATTGATCAGTAGAGTAGGCTTAACCAATAGCCGCAGCTAAGCAAGGGTAGCTTCTTTGAAAGTTGAAAGAAAGCAAACATATAGGGGCTTAGGAGTTAGAAGCCTAACCTTATCAAACCATGGAGAGATCACTGACGACGGCGACCTATGAAATGCCAACCACCCCTGCGTCCTAGTCTCCTACAAAGCAACCTGGGGAGAAACGGCGAGCTGAGAGGAGAAAACACAAGAACCAAGCCTTTAAGCATCACAAGAGATAAGCAAGAAGCTCTCAAACTTCAAGCACAGCCTAAAAATGGAAAGGCGACCATTTCCTAATAAAATGCCTACAAGGCGAATGGCGAGGGCGAGTGACCTTGAGGCGATTTTTAATACCCCCGGGCAAGAAGCAAGGAAACAATTGGGGCAGGGAGGGGTTTTATCATGCAGGGGCGCCATCGTCAAAGCGTGAGAAAGAGGAGGAAGAAACCATGCACACATCAAGAAGCCCACTTGGAAAGCAGCTGGCCCTCTGATCTTGACACTGATCAGAGAGATTTGGGCTCCCACAAGCCACCAATAACCAAAATGGGTCCTACTTAGGAGCAATGGCATTAATGCCCAAACAAAAGAGGGCTATTAATGCCCCAGAACTGAAAGTGGCTAATGCCCATACTGTACGTAGCTACGTAGTTCATCACACTTCACAGTAGCAAAGCTAAAGACAGGCATGTGAGTCCTTTTTTGGATCATGGCCGGGGTATGTTTAGAGAGAAACGTAAAAGAAAGAATATAGAACAAGAGCTTTATGGGATTTATCACCTCATGATTGTTTCCCTTGTAGGACAAACCATGAACCACTAAATTAATCCAATGCACATTGCATTATAAAAAAAATGCACGAGCATGACCTTATGCAGCATGTGTTTAACTAACCAACAACACCTATCATACTAGTATCATCCATTTTCCCTCCCATGCACTGTGGATATGGTTTATAGCAAGGAGACAATCCTTCTTTCAAGCACAAGCCAGGAATAGGACAAGACGGCCACTTACTCCCGTGTGCTACGACTACCCCTTGTGGCCGAGTTGCAACCAGTACTGCCCACTTTTCCCTTGCTTGAGCAAATGCAAGCAAGAATGCACACGATGGCAGGGCAGGGAGAGGCGAAGGCGATATGTCCAAACGCTCTTTACCAGGCTGTGGGGGAGGCACAGCAATCTACAGTGCACATGAACACGCACCTGACATATCAATCAGCAGCATGCATGCATGATTTTGATCTAGCACAAGAAAACAAGGAGAAAGAAAAAAAAAAGCCGCGAGCGAGGCATAAAAGGGAAACGAGGGAGGGTGTGTGTTTAGTAAGATCATTTAGTGCATTGCCCTTTGTGCAGGCTTTTCAAGGACACTCTCCCCCTGTTTTTCCCTTTTTTTCTGTCAGCGATGTACACTTACTTTTCTGCTTGGTTTTGCACACATCTCACGTCCATATGCATCACTGCTCTCTCTGTGCAAATGATCAAGGCAGCCAAAAGATCTGGAATCTCTGTGCAGGCTGGAGTTCGATGTCTGGCTTGCTGTTGCTGGCAGGCTGTGCACTCTCTCAGCATGAAGCTTGACGAACACCTGCAGACAAAAGAGTACTACTCTGGGAGCCCCTAGCCCTCCTACTCCATTCTTTGACACCTGAAAGCAATAGATGGCATTTATTGGGCACCCGCCAGCGTTTATCCTCACCAGCTATTGTGCTAGGTGTGTTTTTTTTCTTTGTCCTGACTTTGCCGTAGTTTATAGAAGTGAAAACCGATTATTTGACGTCCTCAATCGTTTGTCACTATTAAGACTGAAATTTACATTTTGCCATTTTAAATATTTATCACTTTATAATATAACATTTTGACCATTTTTCTCTATTTCTATATTTTTCATGCAAAATGACTTTATTACCCCCGTACAGTGGTCATATTTACATCCTAATAAATATATAGAAATATATCCATCTGTTGGGTTTTAGTAATAGACCATGTATTTTTAATTATGCTACTATGTAGAGGTTGTTTATTTGTATGGTTTAATCATAGATATGAAATGGAAGATACTTGCTACAATTATATAAGAACATACATGTAAATATGACTACTGTACGGGGATAATAAGGTTATTTCGTATGAAGAAAATAGAGAAAGTGAAGAAAGATAGCTAAAATGGCATATTATGAAATGGTAAATGCTTGGAGTGGTACATTATAGCTTATAATATTAAGATTGACAAATGCTAGAATACCATTATTTGGTATGGCAAATAATCAATTTCCCTTTATAGAAAGGCTTTTTGTTTGAAAAGAGAAATACAATGGCAAATAGTTGTATGAGGGAGGTGAGCATTTCTATTCATGCTTCTGCTACTCAGTTGCTGTGTACATAAGGAAAACTAAAAAACCGATAAACCGTAGTTGATGTAGCACCAAGTATGAAATATGTCCCTATCCAAAGCAACAACGGAATAAGAACCATTTGGTCTAGTGTAGGGCTGGCAAAAAAGCTCGGGCTCGTGAGCCAGCTCGGGCTCGGCTCGAGCTCGTGAAGGCTTGGCTCGGCTCGTAAATGAAACGAGCCGAGCCGAGCCAGCAAAAAAACTTGAGATCTAAACGAGCCGAGCCCGAGCCAGCTCGCGGCGGCTCGGTTGGCTCGCGAGCCAACTAAAAAGTAAAAGTTATGTGTCATATAATCATCTAGTGTGATGCAAAATGTTGATTTTTAACATCACAAATCATGCTTTCCATTCTAACATGTTGCTGGGAAAGTATTTGCATTGCAAAAATCTCGTATTAGTCTAATGCTTAATTGGATTTATATATATATCTAACATGTTGCTGGCTCGCGAGCCCTCGCGAGCTGGCTCGAGCCACATCACGAGCCGAACCGAGCCCACAAAAAAGCTTGATATCCTAATCGAGCCGAGCCGAGCCTCCATTGCACCAAGCTTTCACGAGCCGAGCCGAGCCGGGCTCGGCTCGGCTCGTTGCCACCCCTAGTCTAGTGATAGTATTTTTGAAAATGTTGATTCATACTACATCCAACGGTGCAAGCCGAATTTTTAGCGAATTTGGCATTGTTGCGTACGGTATTTACAAGAGTAACAGTATGCGCATCATATTTGCAGAAATGTCGTTTTTGCCGTCCAGTGGGCGGGCGGCAGCGACGGCGAGACGACACATGGCAGGGCCACCGGTGGCAGGCGCCTGCCGCCGGTCCAGCGGACGGCAGGCAGCCCTGCCACCCAGTGAGGGGATGGCAGGTGATTAAGCCGGCTTAATTACATGTCCTAATTCTTTTTCATTTAGTGTTTATTTGAATTTTTAAATATATCAAATAAGCTCAAAAAATTACGAAAATTTATGTACAACCTCCCGACACAACGTACTTCACAGTGTAATTTTTTAGAAGTTTTATCCATCGTAAATATTTCTCAAAAATTCATAAAATTTTGATATTTGTACGAGTCTTTACATATAACAAACGAGCTCCAAAAATTACAAAATTTTATGTGAAGCCTCAACACAGTCATAATTATTGCATAATATTTTGGGAATTTTATGTGATCCGAGCTTACCATGTGTTATTCGGATTAATTTAATCATGAATTTATGAATATTTCACAATTTTTTTAGAATTTTATATATTAGAAATACTTGTACAAGTAAAAGTAATTGTAGTAATAAAAAATACATCACACTGGATGCGATATGGCTCACCAATCTAAGCCACTGCTATCTCCTCATCACGTCTGCCTCCCCGTACGTGTCCTTGTCTTCCAATGAGCACGAGCATGTCTCGTGGGGTACGTCAGTCGGTCCGAAGGTTGTGTCTCGGGTCGGAGGAAGTATGGGGACCATTCTGTTTGATCAGTGGTCGCCGACGGTCCAGTAGGCTCAGGTACAGTAGACTGGGTCCGATAAGGGTCAATATCCTCCAGCTGAGATATGCTGAAATGCTGTAAAATCCTAAAATTTGGATGTTCGAAAATATAAGATTTTTAAAACTTTTTTCTTGCATTCTATTGACGTTCGAATTCCTTCTGAATATTTATTGAAAATTTTCTGAGTTTCGTGCTATGCAAATTAATAATCAAGAATAATCCCAAGTGCAAATAATAATCATGTAAATAATCAAAAAAAAGGAAAATGACATTACAGATCATGAATTCAAAATACCAAAATCTTGAATTCAAATTCAAGCCAATAAAATGAAACCAAAAGAATATTAGAATATATCTCTAAATGATTAAATAAAAAAATTCCTTGTTTTAATTCAATGAGCATACAAAATCCAAGGTTGGATATTCAAAAATTTATATATACAATTCAAAATAAAATAAAATCGAAATCCGAGGGCAAACTAAATAAAATCAAAAATAGAGGAATATTAGATTTTGTATCTAGATATTTCAACCAAAATTTGAATTGAAAATCCAAAAATTGAATACAAAATTTGAGCAAGAATTCAAATTATGATTTTTGCTCCCCTTTTCTCCTCTCTTTCTCCTCTTCCCTCTCACTTCCATGTAGGCCCTCCCTCCTTTTTCCTTTTTTCTTCTCTCCTCCTTCTCCTCCCTCCCATTTCCTTACACTGCCGCTGGGCCCCCTCCTTTCCCTTTCTTCTTCTCCCTCCAACCGTTCTTTTTCTTCTCCCCGTCTGCTATATGACTTCGCCCCGACAGCTGGCCCCGCTTCCCCCCTGTTTATCCATCACAGCCGCACCTGCTCCCGCGCTGAAGCTTCGTCAGCCAGCCCCCGCCTTCCCCTGTTCCGGTGTCACCGCGCCTGCGCCCGTATTAGCACGGCGTTAGTCACCCAGCGCCTCCCATCGCATCACCATATCTCCAACCGCGTCACCTCCGTCGTGTTGCCATCACCGTGCATCATCGTTGTCCCCTTGCCATCGCCCTCACCATGCCTACAGCCGGTCACCTCGTCGCCCACTCCCACGTCGTGCACACTTGAGCTGACCAGTCCCGTCATGGCGTCGCCCATGCCCTGCCGACCAACCACCTGCACGTCGCCCGCCCAATTATGCCGCCTATAAAGCTCGACTCACCCCTAGGAAGCACCGCCCTCCTCTACTCCTCCCACCCCAAAGAATTGGTCTCCCATGCTCCACAGCTCACCGGCGACCTCTTCTTGTCCAACGCTGGCCAACAAGAAAGCCATCGATTGGCACCACCAGTATACGACTTGTGGTAGTGCAAACCGAACTGTCACATCATGCGCTGTGGCGCGTAAGTCTCCACCTTGTACGAAAACACCAAATAGTGTGTCATTGCCCATAGCTCGGTGTCCTCTAGGTATTGCAGGGATAGCCCGTGCATCAATATATGATCCACAAAATCTATAGTCTATGGACCCCATATGACATCACTGTCGTGCAACGACTTGAGCTCATTGTGCCACAGCAAGTAGCACCTCAACGGTTTGCCCGTCGCACACCGCAGATGGGCAGCAGTCCACCGGATGCCCATAGTGGGTCCGTCTGTTAGGTTGGTGAACTCGCCAAACGGGTGCATTGGTGTTACTATGGTCGGACGTCCGATAGGGAAGTATTCCCAATTCCACAACTGCACGAGCATGTAGCAGATAGCTAGGTTGCGAGTACCAGCAGTGGCACTCACCCCGTAAATTGATGACCTATTGTCACGAGTAGCACGTCGGGTAAGGGGGGACGACATGTAACACTGACAAATGTGCAAACGAGAGAGCGGGCGAGGCGGGACGACACTGACATAACGACATTAGTGTGAACGATAGAGCGCGCGAGGGGGCACGACACACACAGAGTGACAATTGTGTGAATGACATAGCAGGAAAAAAATATAGCACGATCGGACCGATACATGCGTGAAGCACAGAAGTCAATCACTTGAAAAGATGTCTGAGTATCGTTAAATTCATGATTAAATTAACCCAAATAAACGTGGTAAATGTGGACCATATAAAATTTCAAAAAATTACACAATAACTATGACTTTGTCAGAAGGCTTCACATAAAATTTTGTAATTTTTTGAACTCGTTTGCTATATGTAAAAACTCATACAAATATCAAAATTATATGAATTTTTGAGCAACATTCACAATAGATAAAATTACCTACAAATTACACAATGAAGTACGTTGTATCAGGAAATTGTACATAAAGTTTTGTAATTTTTTTGAGATCATTTGATATATTTAAAAATTCAAACAAACACTAAAAGGAAAAAAATTAGGGCTACTAATTAAGCTAGCTAATCAGTCGGTTTAATCACCTGCTCTCTCCTGGCCGGGCGGCAGGCTACCAGGCGTCTACTGGCGGGGCGGTAGGCGCCTGCCGCTGGTGGCCCTGCCATGCATCGTCTCGTCACCGTTGCCGCCCACCCACCGAATGGTAAAAGTGATATTTCTATAAATACGCTACGCATACTGCTAGTTTTATAAATATAGTGCACAGTATTAAATCCACTAAAAAGTCGTGCAAGCCTCAGGGTATACCACCTTTTGTATGGACAACCTATCCAATCCTACCACTCCTTAGGGTGATATCATACCACCCATTGGAAAATGATACAAATAGTCATAAAAATTCCGTAAATGTTGGTCAAATAGACCGTGAATATAATCAAGCATCCTGTGTAAATTCAACTGAAAATGAAGCGTATGCTAGGAGAAACAAAAACGACAAACTTCAGTGAATACTAGACTTATCTTTTTTACTTCCATATATACTTTTCACTAAAATTTGTCCTTTTTGTTTCTCAGTATGTAGATGGAATTTAGATTTGATATTTTGTAGCAATGTTGTCAGTTATTTTTTTGGATTTTTTCATAATAATTTGCATCGCTTTCTGAGGGATTTGTAACATAGTAGCACCATATGGGGTGGCAGCACCGGATATATTCCCCTTTTGTATTAATCACATGTTGTATCCCCTTTTGTATCGATCACATGTTGGCCCGGACGTACTTGTATTGTCACAACAATTGATATTTTGTTGAGTTTGAAGTGATATGGATATAAGAATTCATAGTTTTATATACAAATGAAAGAATATATCCCACGCATACAAATTATGGACTTGTTCTTTTTAGTTGCGGCTGATAGTTTATGGCTGCGAGCGTTTATGCAAACGAATCGAATACCGATAAATCGATTAACTGTTTCGAAAAACTGTCATGATAAACCACTTTAAAAAATAATAAAAACCTATTTTATTTATTTAGTTAGTTAGAAAAAACGTAACATATAAACTATAAACCGAAAAGAGTGTCCCTATATTACTTGAGTTATCATACAAATCCCATCGAAAGTGTTGATCCATAGCAGAAGAATGCTAGGAGTCCTGAATACCACTGCAGCGAGGTGTCTACATGTGAGATGGGCAAGGAGGGGGGGCCAAGAGGTCTTCATTCTTTGTTGTCCACAAATCCCACACCTGGCAATTGCAATATTGGACAATCAATCGTTCACCTACTACTTATTTACACAACGGAGAAATGTAGATTGGTGTAGGCTCCTCCACCTACCATCAATGGCGGAGCATGGGAATATAAAAAGTACAAGGAGATGGGCTACTACCTCTGCAACAGTGGACAGAACGCAGCGTTGGGAAGGTATGGAGAGAATGAGGTCAGCAAAATCTAGTGGGTAGATCTGTGACAGCTATCGATGGGTCCTGGGAGCAACAAGGAGCTACCAAGTTTTTACACAGTGGTTTTCTTCGCTTCAGCTGCTCATACAAGACCAGCCCTAGCGCCCTACTAAAACCTCGCACTAGTAGTACCCCCTATCAAACACTCATGGCTTGGAGATAAATGAACACCAGTTTGCCTATGGCACTTGCTTTCCTCGTGGTTATTATACATGCTTTGAGACAAGTTGCAACTTTCAGGATGCGATTATAAAATTTCATTGTTCTTTGGATATGCTTCTATGCTAAATAAAGATAAAGCTCTACAGAATCAAATCGAACATAGTCGAGGGAGCCAGTTTATACTACCAAGCTGTTAGTAACAACAACTAATACTTTATGATGAACAATGCCATGAATTTAAATTTATGCAAAAAAAGGTGGGAGTTTTAATCCAAAGAGCAATAGCAATCTCGCGCAATGCGACATGCAATCGGTATGCAAGACTTCCAACTTTAGGGCCTGTTTGGAACAGAGGAATTTCACAAGAATTTTGCAGGAAACAGTTCAATTCCCGCAGGAATCGAGAAAAATTCCCGCATTCCAAACAGGGCCTTAGGATTTTGTGAAGTACCAGTATTTGATGAATAGTAGTTAGTATTCTATAGTATTCTATTCACTACTACTAGTACCATCATTTTGAGGTAACAGTAACTTTAGGGATAGAAGGCGGGCGTGGTTTTAGGGAATGATGGTGCTATCGTAATGTTAGGTATGGAGCTTGTAATCATTGGCATGTCACTGTGCCAAGATGGGTGAAAGGGGAGCTTTGAAGGCTATGAGCTCCAAAATCAAGGAAGTCTGTTTCTTTTTCTCGGGGGAGGGAGAGAGATGGTCTGCAGGTTTGCAGCGCCAGGTGGTGTTCGTGCGGGCCCTTACACTTTTGCGTCTTCTCTCTCTAGTATCTCTCCCGATTCTCATCTTTAAATATACTTTAATATTTATTTATATAGTTTACTGTTTAAGAGAGCTTGAAATCACCTCCTAAGCTTGTGTTACCTTCTCAACAGTAAATGAATGCATTGTAGAAAGGTGACATAAGTATTGCATCACGGTAAAATGAAAAAGGTTGTTACTAGTATTTGTTTAACCGGTGGTGATCATTTGGACTTATTTTTGGTGGCTTATGACTAAAAAATACGGTAACTGATTGAAAAAACATTGTAGCTGATAGAGACTTATTTAGCATAATTAAATTTAAAAAAATTTAAAAAATATGTTAGCCCATTACGTATAATACAAACAAATACGGCAAAAAAGAACCAGCAAAAAAGCTCAACAAAAAGCCAAAAGTTCAGAAAAAATGAAATTTATGAATAATGAAAAATAAACCAGAAGCTAAAAACTGAAGCCAAAACGATCACAGTCTTAACCAATGACAAGGACAGTATTTCAGATAGCCTAAATTAGGTGTTACGAATTGTGTGTGTACATACCATGATTCTGCAGTTTTTTTTTCTGACAATACCAAATATGCAGATGTTAAGTCTTCGATTGTGCCCTGATCAATTCGGCTTAAGCTTCTGGCTTCCGGCTTATTTTTCACTATTCACAAATTTCGTTTTTTTCTGAATATTTGACTTTTTTGGGTGTTTTTTTGCCTGTTCTTTTTTCTCCGTATTTGTTTGTATTATACGTAATAGGCTAACATATTTTTTTATATTTTTTTAAAATTTAATTATGCTAAATAAGCCTCTGTCAGTTACAGTGTTTTTTTTTCAGCCAGCTATAGTGCTCTCAGCCATAAGTCACAAAAAAACTCAACTGATCACCACCTAAGGTCTTGTTACACCGTTATATTTTTATGGATATACAAAGGAAAAAAATAAAAACATCGTTATATTTTTATGGATATACAAAGGATTGTTATCGGAAATTTGACTCGGGAGTAGGGATGACAATCGGACGCGATGGGTACGGATAGTGCTTACTCATATGCGTACCCATGACTCCGATTTACGTTAACGGGCATACCCGCAAAGGACGACTGGTGAAGAACCTCGTCCATACCCGTTGCCTGCGGGTACATGTCACCCACGGGCATGCCTGTTTACCCGTGAACTGAAATTCATCATCTGAGAGTTGAATTAATGACAGATACATATGAGCAACAGCTGTTGCTAGGAAATATAATAGCTATAAAAAATTATAACAATCAATAGCAATTAGAGATATGCAAAACTTTATAACAATCAATAGCAACTAAGGTTATTGCTATGGCTACGTCACCTGTCAATCTATATCGTAGGTAAACGGGCGATACGGGTGGAGCTTATCCATACCCGTGCCCGTTTACCCAACAGGTAGAGTATTCTCTCCATTTTCATACCTATGAGTAAAGAAAATATCTTATATTCGACTCTATTAAAGTATTTATACACAGATATACGAGTAAACGGACATATTTACCATTTCTACTCGGGAGAACGCTAGATGAAGAGTAGATTGCCACTTGCTAGTGCTTGTCTACTGTGTGTTGCATGGATGACATTGTAAGGCAGCACATGGAGGTGATCCACTGCAAGAAGGCTTATTACCTCTTTGCCAGTAGCCTATGGATCCTAGGCTATTCTCATCCAATCTATGCAGAGATTTCAAGGCCCTGGGGTGTTGTGCCACACTATTGCTTACTGTTCATCAGTCACTGTAAAATTTCCATGTAAGGCCCTCCGGAGAAAACTCTCCGTTCCTACGAAAAGAACTGATTCCTATGAAATTTTTCAATAAAATTTCAAAGAAATTCCTACATTTGAAACAAGCATTAGATTTGGTCTCCAGACAGTAAAAGTACTGTGCGTCATTCACCAATCGCTGTTCTTTTCAGAACGTTATGTTCAATCTCGGTTGGGGGATTAGATTTGGATAACGTAGGTTAAGTTGTCCTAGCATCTAAACTAAGATCGAATAATTCTAATATTTTTATGAAATATGTCGGTAGTTTGTAGTGGTTAGTCTGTATTGTTATATTTGGAACATAGAAATTTTTACATGAATTTTATAAGAAACAGTTTGATATCTTAAAAATTTCACACTTTCTAAATTGAACCTAAATCTGATTGTCACAGAGATTGCTAATTCATTTATCATGTTTTGAGGCCCTACGCACCAATGGTTGTCATTTGTGAAAAAAAAAGGGTACACGCCAGGGAAAACTGCTGGAGATAGGCATGGAGACAAAATGCAATGTCAAGATAAAAAGATTTTGATGGTACAAGATGGGAATTACACACAGTGTCATTGACGCAAATTCTTGTTTGTCCCTTTTCTGCTCGTGTCCAAACAGACATTTATGGTCACGGCCCCCGGCCCGAGTCCTGAGTCAAATTCAGCAATGAATCAGTAGCCTCTCTCTCTGACAATTTTACCAGCGATCAGTGGAGTCAAATTCAGTAACATCATGGATGAGTAATACTGTATGGATGTGTCTTCTTATATTTTGCACCGCTATACGCATTCTGGCACAGGTTAAAGTGTAAACTAGTGTCAAATACCAAATAGAGTGAATTTCTAAGTTGTAACCAAAACTATTTTTTTTTGCATCTTTAGAGCGTAACTAACTTAACTAAGTTACCTACACGGCTTCTTGAGAGGGCCTTTGTCTGCCTCTTAGGTTTCAACAGCTGGAGTTCTTACAAAACTTGTTCACATAATCATGATTTAGGTGATGCTCAGTTGGGCTGAATTTTTGTGACTTATGGTTAATTTTTACTGTGGATAGCTGAAATTACACTGTAGTTGACGATGGCTTGTTTGGCATAATTAAATTTAAAAAAAATTAAAAAATGAAAAATATGGGTTAGCCTAGCATGTACAATGCAAACGAATACGGAAAAAATAGGTAAAAAAGCTCAAAAAATCCAAAAAATTAGAAAAAGATGAAATTTAGAAATAATAAAAAATAAACTGAAAGTCAGAAGTTCAAACCTAAATGAGCGGGGCTTTAACCCTATAAATGATCTCACACAAACAATGCATTGGTTCTACCGATGCAGATTCATGAATGACGACACATATATGATAGGAAGGGCGGTTTCAGGGAACAACTCAAGAAGTAGAGCCTGGGACACTGGTGAATTCCTGCCTAATTCTTTGGTACCTTCTGTGTAGTACTGTGTTGCCAAACCAGGATCTCTGAATATGGTTGCTTGGCAGTACTGTATGTGAAGATATCCACATTTATAGTGATGCCCGGCTGGCAGCTAAGAGAGACTGATTAGTCTAGTGCTAGATTGTGAGGTGTTAGGACCTTTGACTAGCACGCAAGGCAGTGATAAACTGATAATTGCATATAGCTGTGCTGCCTGATTAGAAGAACAACTGGGGCACATGGTGATGATGATCTCAAAATAATTAAGCAGTACTAGAGCTCATGATGTAGCATGATGCAGAGCCATACCCAACACTAAGTACAGCTGTTTATGTCGAGTAAGCGTAAGAGATTGATGGTATCTTCTTTTTAGCTTTTAAAAGTTATTTTTCGTTTTTTCTATAATAAATAACTTTCAAACCCAGGTTTTTATAAGGTGGGATCTATATGTTAATTGTAATACATACTATAGCGATTTTATTTATATTGATCAAAATTATACGTGAGTTATTTGAATCTCCTTACTCTTCCTCATAAATAGCCAAAAGTTATAAACCGTAGCGATAAGCTATAAGATGAAGCAAAAAAAAAAAAAAAAACTGTCCCTAAAGTAACTAACTGTTATAAGCAGGCAGTACATTACATAGAAAGAGGAAACTCACAAGTTGTTGATATGCAGTGTTGCTACTTGAAGCTGGGACCTTAGCTTGATCTGCAGGGGAAGAAAAAAGCAATCCCTCTGAGTGTATTACTAGGTGTAGGCTAGCTAAGCTCAGCAAGTTGAGGAAATCTGAATCTTGTCAGCAACAAACATCAAATCGAAGCAACTTATATGTAATCCGGGACAAGAACAAACTAAAAATAAAAAGCTAGGCTGAAATCACCAAATACATGTGAATCTATCATCATGCCTCAGCCCAACTGCTGAGGACGATCCCAACTGTCCAGCAATGGCAGCTGAAATGGAGGACGAAGCACTTGAACAAGCAGTAATTAAGCAATCGAGGAGCGTGATAACAATCATCGGAACTCGTGATCTACCTGTGGCGCTACCTTGCTCGGCCGCGCGCGCGGAGGCCGAGTGCTCGGGGAGGAGAGCTCGCCGCCGTATGCGTGTACGCCAGCCGCGTGGGGGCATCGTCGCCTGCTGCCGCGGCCTCGGCGGCGCAGGCTAGGCTAGCCTCCATCGAACGCCTCCTTGATTCTCCGTCCCCCTTCGCACCGGCGCGATCGCCGGTTAGTTCGTCGGCCTGCCGTCTGCGCGACGACGGAGATGTCGGCCGCCGCCGGTTGGTCGCGGTGCGCGGGAGCATGGGGAGCGTGCGGCCTTGCGGGTGTTTTGGGCCGGCAATTTTGCTTTTCAGACGGATTTTAGGCCGAGTTATTGGGCTCACTAGCAAGCCCAGATTGGCCCATATTAGGCCCAGCCTAAAGTGGAGAGGGATTTGTATGGTGGAAGAGGAGAAAAGAATCAGAAACCCTCGCCCCCGCCGCGCGTCCTCCAGAAACCCCTGCGCTCCGGCAGTTCCCCCCAACCCGCGCCGCCGCCTTCCCGTCCGATCCGGGCGGGAGCTTCCGGTGAGAGCAGCGCGCGGGCGGCGGCCATGGCGCTCGCCTTCGACGTGTTCGGGAGACCCTTCATTATCCTCAGGGAGCAGGAGAAGAAGACGCGGCTGCGGGGGCTGGACGCGCAGAAGGCCAACATCGCCGCCGGCAAGGCCGTCACGCGCATCCTCCGCACCTCGCTCGGGCCCAAGGGCATGGACAAGATGCTCCAGTCCCCCGACGGCGACGCAACATCAGTAATAACCGAACTCGCCGCCCCTCCCTCCTCTCTCTTTCTGCAGATGTTTACCTTTGCTCTTTGGTGTTGATTTAGCTGTGCTCTTGAGTTGACTTGGCCCGCCATTGGATGGTATCATGATATATGTGCTTGTAGCATAACTTTGGGAAAATTGCTCTCATGAGGCATCCTCTCATTTGCCACAAACTTGAATGGCTTTGTTATTATGCCACAAACTTGAGTGTATTGTCCTCTGTTTTGCCATTTTCAGGGATTTAACCGGGGGTATTATCCAGCCGGTCCCACCAGTCAGAGAAAGGGTAAAACAGAGCAGGAACGGAGCAACCGGGCAAAGCCAGCTGAAAGCAGAGCAGGTGCCAGGCGGTCGGGGCAGGCGGCGTCGCTGGCGGGGGTCAGCCGGGGAGACGACGGCGACCGGCAAAACGAATGGTCCCGGCGGTGAGGAAGCTCAAGGAGCCAGCTGCTCCGGCCGGGGAGGTGCTCAGACGAGTTGGCGGCGGCGCTAGGCGACCGGTGATGAGGGGGAAAAGGGGCGCCGGTGGCCGGATGGGAGAGGGAGGGAGCAAGGGCGCGCGTGAGTATGAGCATGCTACCTGGTGCTCACCCGAGCGGTTGATTCGACCGGAGGGCAACCAAGGCGAGTCGGCGACGAGCTCAGGCGGCGGCGCGGGGAGGCCACCATGGCGGGGTCGCGTCGGCGGACGAGAGCATAAGCCGGTGGTTGGGGAGGCTTCGGGTGGTGGAGGTGTCGCTCCCACCACGCTGAATTGACTCGGGACTGACCGAGGAAGAAGCGGCGGCGGCAATGGTGGCGGCCGGCCGGAAGAGAAGACGGAGAGGGGCTGCCGTTTCAAGCGGCGATTTCTCAATTCCTTGCGTGGGGAGGCCGTGGACTACAGGGGGCGTCCCACCGCGCCCTTGCTCCCTCCCTCTCCCATCTGGCCACCGGCGCCGGTGGGGCGGCAGGGCCCGAGGAGCAGCGGCGCGAGGGAGGAGGCGAGCTCGTCGAACTCGACGGTGCCGTTGCCGTCGCCGTCGGCGTCCATGGCGGCGATGAGGGTGTGGATCTTGTCCCCCGTGGTGGGGCGCAGACCGAGCGAGCGGAGGAGCGCGGCGATCTCTAGCTTGGTGAGGCTGCCGTCGCCGTCGAGGTCGAAGCGGAGGAAGAGCTCGCGGAGCTGCCACAGCTGCTCGTCCCGGAGCCGTGTTCGCCCGCCGTCGGCCGAGGCGAGATCCTTGCCGCCGGCGCCGGGGAGGGACATCGCGCGTGTCGTCGTCGTCGTCGCGTGCCGAATGGGAGGGTGGGACCGGCTAGATAATACCCCTGGTTAAATTCCTGAAAATGCAAAATCCCTGAAAATGGCAAAACAGAGGACAATACACTCATGTTTATGGTATAATAACAAAGCCATTCAAGTTTGTGGCAAATGAGAGGATGCCACTTAAGTTTGTGGCATGAGAGCAATTTTCCCCATAACTTTTTCTCCTTAATAGCCCTTTGCACTTCCTCGTTCCATCATGTGTCTTTTGGTTCTCCTTTTGTCCCTTGGGTCACTCTAAGCACCTCCGTAGCCATCTTCCTAATGCGAGTTGCCATCTCTGTCCAAATACTATTCGCTTTGTTATTCTGTGACCATCCTCTCCTTAAACGCCTGTGCGGTATCTTCTTTGAGTTTTCACCACTTCGTTCTCGTGACTCTGGCGACCTTAGCTTGTCGGACCCGTAACCTAAAACGAAAGTTGGAGACTACCAACTTATGTTGCTGGACAACACACTATCCAGGTATAACCTTACAATCTATACAGGCTCGTTTGTCCTCCCTCCTAACAAGAAAAAAATCGATTTAGCTATAATGCTGACCACTGCTAAAGGTAACCAAATGGGAATGTCTCTTTCTAAAGAAGGTGTTAGCTACCATGAGATCAAAGGCTACGGCAAAGTTTAAGATATCTTCTCCCTCCTGATTTCTATCACTATAACCAAAACCCCCATGCACTTTTTGAAACCCTCCACTATTTGTACCGACATGACTATTGAAGTCACCTCCTAAGAAAATCTTTTCATTGATAGACACACTTCTAACCATGTCATCTCAGTTTGTAGTTTGTAATCCTAGGTGTTTAGCAGTATTTTGTACTTTAGGTTATGCTATCTGCATGTCTAACACAACTTTTGTCTTTTTAATTCTTTTGTCAGGTATGTGTGTGATTTGCCGTGAAACTTTTAGTTTTTTCTCACCTTTTAGCTTAGCTGACCTTGCAGAATAAGAGTACAAGATTCAATTGATTCTCAAAATTTGTGATTCATTGATGCATATGTATAATAAATTAATAATTATTCAACCTCAAGCTCGATGTACCTGGGATGTTACTCTCTTATTTTGCTGTCCCGTAAACTCATTTTTGGTTTGCAATAATATCAACTCTGTAGGTCTACTTCTAGCTTGGAACTTGTTTGCAGAAATTGTTTTGTTCTACCAGAAAATATGTTTGTTACAGCCTTAGAAGTATTTATTTTTGGGTAGATTCTCTGTAGGTTAATGGCTTGTCTGATTGGATCCATTATTCTTATTGTACAGTGTTAACTGTTGTAAGTGGGCGCTGGCTAGGATTGCTGTCAAGGCAGTCCTTGCAGTTGCTGATTTGGAAAGGAAGGATGTAAACTTGGACTTAATTAAAGTTGAAGGTAAGGTTGGTGGGAAGCTAGAGGACACTGAGCTAGTATATGGAATCATTGTTGACAAAGATATGAGCCACCCACAAATGCCAAAGAGAATTGAGGATGCTAAGATTGCCATCCTGACCTGCCCATTTGAGCCCCCAAAGCCTAAGACAAAGCACAAGGTTGACATTGATACGGTAGAGAAATTCCAGACACTGCGCGAACAAGAGCAGAAGTACTTCAATGAAATGGTTCAGAAATGCAAGGTAAAAGCATATACAAGATTAACTTTTTTGGTATATATTATGGCATAACCATATTTTATATGCTGGGGTGGTAATGTTTCGTGGCTACATATTTATCATATTGGTCTGATTCGGGTTCCTTAACTAGAATACTTTATGATGCTATTGAGCTCAATTTTCATTTGTTTCCCTCGAGCTTCTCTGACGCAGCACAACAAACGATGAAACACTTCTTGCTTCCCATTACCAATATAAGTTTTATGGGTGTATGAAGTGTATTTACATTGCTCCATATCATGTTACGTGTTTGATTTGTTCAGTAGCTTATTATGTATATATGTATATTTGTAGGATGTTGGTGCAACCCTAATTATTTGTCAATGGGGTTTTGATGATGAAGCCAATCATTTGCTGATGCATAGAAACCTGCCAGCTGTCAGATGGGTTGGTGGTGTTGAATTGGAATTGATTGCCATTGCTACAGGTCCATACCATACCTCTCTCTATGTAACTTTGAATGGTTTGTAAAGACAGTTCATAACATATAAAAGCTGACTGCAGGAGGGCGGATTGTTCCGAGATTTCAAGAGTTGACACCTGAAAAGCTGATTGTTCCGAGATTTCAAGAGTTGACACCTGAAAAGCTTGGAAAGGTATACCCTGTTCTGCGAATTGTTTCAGTGATAGGGAATATGCATGCGACTGAATGACTGGTGTTCAGTTATACAATATTGGAACCCTGATACATGAAATTCAGAGTTGTTGAGACTTGATATCATATGTGGAGACACAGATTGCCTGATATGAGTCTTTTAATGGTATATACTTGTTAATTGTTTCTGAAATCAAGTATATTGAGGAAATTTATTAGTTAAACAGAAAGAAATTCTTTTTTATTGTCGAATTTTTAAGGATGTGTTAGTTTGTGAGGATGACTTGATTAATCACTGGCTAGTGCACTGAATATTTAACCTTCGACCGGTTATTGTCATGCTATTCTTGGTAACTAAATTTGTTGGTTAGTCATGTTGTCTTCAAAACACCATGTGAATGCCTTGCACTATTGAACAGTAGTTATAATAGAGAATATGCACAGTTTAAATGGTTGGCTATACTTGGCAGTCATCTTTATTGTGCTAGAAATAGCTCATGGTTTGTGTTTCTTTGTTTGCTCTGCTTGAACAGGCTGGATTAGTCAGAGAAAAGTCATTTGGAACAACAAAAGATGGGATGCTTTACATTGAACAGTGTGCCAATTCCAGAGCTGTAACTATCTTCATTCGTGGTGGTACGTCCTGATGGATATGTATATTTGAGTATGTTCTTCATATGCACATATACATATGTTTATATGCTTTGTTAGGCCATGCATGCTTGACACACTAACGGTGAATCTGATCGAGATACAATTCATAGTTTGCACTGGATAAAATGGAAGTGGTTGTATAGCTTTTAGCAGTATTCATGCTCTTAATTGTCAAAGCATGGACTGACATAATAGAAGATAATAATTGTGCATGTGGGCTCCACATTACATCATACCGCTTGTGCAATGGAACATATGATAAACAATTCATATACTTCGAGGATAACAAACTGAAAAATTACTGCTGGTTCTTAGTTTAATTTGAGAGTACTTGGTGCCATACTTAGCAAGTAGGGTTGTAGAATTGGTATAAAATCATATCATAACATAAAGATCATGTGGTAGTATTTAGTTGTGTGGTGTTACTTTTAGGATTGTAGGATTCGAAGACCTTGAATTGTGATGTTAACTACCTTTGCAGCAAGAAGCTCAGCTGCTAGCTAAAAACAATGAAAGCGGCAATGCACTATGGATCACATGGATGGTTATGTTTAGCATATACTTTTCAATCTTCAGTAGGGCATTTCAGTCACCATTTAAGCTAAAGGATATCTTCTGATTGGAATTTCTGCTACTGCACAGGCAACAAAATGATGATTGAGGAGACAAAGAGAAGTCTTCACGATGCTCTTTGTGTGGCGAGGAATCTGATCCGCAATAACTCAATTGTGTATGGTGGTGGCTCAGCAGAGATATCTTGCTCAATTGCCGTTGAAGCTGCTGCAGATCGATATCCTGGAGCTGAGCAGGTAATTGCTGATTATTTATCCTATAGTTACAAAAACATGTTGTATATATCTTCTGATTGCATTTCTTTGTTCTTGCAGTATGCTATCAGGTCATTTGCTGATGCATTGGATGCTGTTCCACTAGCCTTAGCCGAAAACAGTGGTTTGTCACCTATTGATACGCTGACCGGGGTAAAATCTCAACAAGTGAAGGTATTATGTCTTCTATATTCCTTTTCCCATCATTCTGTTGTTTAATAGCAGCTGTGAGCCTGTGAGTTATTGAAACTGGAAGTATCTCATCTTAGTTCTTGGTGATGCCATTGCAAAGTTGCTGGACCCCTGTACTTATTAGTCAGATCAGTGTATGTTGGGCTTGTTATATAATTGGCTTCGTAAGTCACTTTAGGCAACTAAACATGTGTATGTGCTTATATTGTCCTACCATCTACTACTAAATGTGCTCGATGCTGTACATGTTATATTGTGATTTTAAGCTAGTTATAATATATAGTATCCGTGCTATATCATTCAATTTGAATTTGAGGTTACATGGTATTTCTGAACACCTTTCCAGGAGAGCAATCCTTACTGTGGCATTGACTGCAAATAATGACGTCGGGACCAATGACATGAAAGTACAGAATGTTTTTGAAACCCTGATTGGCAAGCAGCAGCAGATCTTACTGGCAACACAGGTGGTAAAGATGATTCTCAAGATCGATGATGTTATCACGCCTTCTGACTATTGATGATGCCTGAGGAATGGAAATTGACTGTGCTAGGTGAGCACTGCAGTAGACAGCATTTTCTCTGGGGTTGATCGGGATTTGCTCTTACAGTTCTGCTATGGACTGCACGCTTGTTTTGTTTGATGAGCTATCTGTTTTTGTGACGTTTGCCGATACTTAATTGTCCGCATTCACACTTTGTATAGATTGAGACAATAGCACAGATCCCTTTGATACCATTTTAGACGTTTTGATGAACTAATTAAGTTTCTTTTTGCTGTATTGTTCAGATGCTTAATGTTTTGGGTTGCAGCAGTGTCGTATTTTGATCTGTATTGTCTGCATGTACTCTGTATTGTCAAGGATGCCAGTTCATGACGGTATTAGCTTTGGCATTAATAGAGCCCAGGATTTCATTGACATCAAATCACGGCAATCACTTTATGTTCTTTAGCCGTTTTTGGGTCAAAACTTGGGATTTGTAGTACGCTCGAGAATGGTAACATGTTTTTGCTAGTATCAAACAATATAAAACAAGGCTACAGGGTAGGTCTTTTTTTTTCTTTCTTAATAGTCTTAATTGTAAATGGTTGCACATGCCAATCCATCAAGCCCAGGATATAACTTGCGTTCTTTTTGTGTAGCACACGCTTCTTTTGAGCTGGAATAATGAGGTTGTACAGCATCATCCCATCTACATGTCAACGTACCGAATTGGGTGACGCCACATTCCCGAATGAATGCTGGAACCAACCTACTGATACCACACATTTAGTCCTATTCTGGGGCGTTCAAAATAAATTAATTATAAGATTATTTTCGAACAAGTCACATGCCGTGTCTCTTTTAATTTTCTTTCCATGCTCAAAAGTTTTGCATATTATAGGGTGAGTTTTTTTAGATTGTTGTTTATGGCTTATAACTTAAAATTTTAAATTATGATTGTTTGCGAGAGGTAGTTGTTAGGCCATGTGGAGGTGGCCCTGTGTGTGATGAGTAATTGACATCTGTTTTAGGAAAGTCGAGTTTGGTTTGTGTGATTTGGACCATGCCGATGCACGGTGCAATCGGTTTCGATCGGACTTGATCAAACTTGGTCGAAGTGCTTAGGATGTTTATTTTTTTGATTCGACAGGTTTGAGCTTTCTATGTTTAAGATATCTCTTAATGCTATTGTTGATTATATTATATCGAGCGGTGCTATGTGATGTGTTTCTTGTCTGTGATGGCTGTAGGACATCGAGGCGGAGTCGTGGCGAGGCACGGGATGACCGGACTAGGCGCAGGTGGTGCTGAGGTCAGAGCGGTCGGGATGTGTCGAAGACGGCGAGGACTCGAGATGGTTGCGAGGCTTGTACGGTAAGAAATGAGGAAACTTCCCGGAAGGTGCAGGAGGGGCGTTTTGGTGAATACGCAAAGCTGCACTAAAGGAAGTGGATTTTCGATAAAGCATTGAAGTTGTTGGAGGCTTAATGGGCAAAACATGTTGCAAACCCATTAGTGGGAGGCTATAAAAAGAGGAGTGTCTCCTGCATGTTCACTTACTTGAGAGAGGAGTTGATGGCATGAGAGAGTAGTTAAGGCTTTTACTTTGTGTCTCCTTTGTGCTTTAGTTGTTGAGTGGGTGAGAGTAGGAGAGGTGGTCTTTGGTTATTGCCCATGTTCTCTCGTG
This sequence comes from Dendrocalamus latiflorus, assembly GCA_017311315.1. Classification (NCBI taxonomy): domain Eukaryota; kingdom Viridiplantae; phylum Streptophyta; class Magnoliopsida; order Poales; family Poaceae; genus Dendrocalamus; species Dendrocalamus latiflorus. The sequence continues at coordinate 10,260,414 of CM029660.1, read as the reverse complement.
TGTGTTCTTGGCTTTGAGAGTTCTTGTGTTTCCTGAGTTTGTGAGAGAGGGAATGAGTTGATTCTTCATGTAATCATTCATCTTTCTTCTTCTAAATCAATATAAGAATGTTTGTGTTGGAATATTTTCATTACCTTGCTCTCTCTGTTGGTTTTCAGTCTCTGTTGCTTCACTGCCCACTTTCTTCTTTTTGATGATTGTGTTGAATCTTTGGGCAAGGAGTAGTAAAATGGAGTCCTCTAGGATGGGATGATGTTTCTAGACCATTTGGTCAGCTAATTCACTAGAGCGAAATGTTTGAATCAAAGAATTCGTCCCGAGCAGCACTTCCTCTGTCCCTCAATTTCTAGGGTTTTGAGACAGGGGATTCTTGAATCTTTTGTTTCCCCTCTCAAGATGACATGAGTCTTGGGTTCTAAAGTCCTGAGTTTGTTGCTAATTCGATTGCAAAAGGACATAAGCAAAGAATGAATGTGCAGGGAGAAATCTGAATTTTTATCTATCTCTCATGTCACTTTTCAGATTATTGGATCAAATCTTGATTCCCTTCTTCTTGGGTGAATTCCTTTGAGTTTTGGTGTCTCTCTGCTATTATGGTCTTAGGCTTGCCCCCTTGGTCTGAAAAGATTTGCAGCATCTCATCTCTTTTGAAGTTTTAATCGAAATTCAGCTTCTTCAGCCTTTTCGGGTTCACTGATGTTTTCAGTCCTGGGGGGGGGGAGCGGTCTGACCGGAGTTTCTATAGCGGTCTGACCGGCTGGCCCACTGCGGTCAGACCGGCCCTAGGGCGGTCTGACCGGTGGTGACCTGGCGGTCTGACCGGTGTACAAAGTGCGGTCAGACCGGCCAGCTGCTCTAGGTGCTAGTTCCTGTTATTCTCAGCTGTGGTTTTTTATGCTCTCTGTTGTCTGGTGTTTCACAATCTTTTCTAGTAGGTTTTGGATTTCAAGAAGCATATAAACTATTCCTCTTCTTAAGTTTCTCATAGCTATCGGAGAGAATAGTTTTGGTGGATATTTTTGGGGGCGATTTTAAAAAGGCATCATTCACCCCCCTCTGTTGCCGATTTCGATCCAACAGTAGTATGCAGAGAAAAAGTCATATGTAATTTTGGTCAATACAGCTGAACTCAGTACACTTTTTACTATAATCTTACTGTTGATCTCGTTTTAAAAAAACACCGTTTAAAAATTAGTTATTGCAGCATAAGCTATAAACCACAAACCATAAGTGAAAAAGAAGGTACCCATAAACGTCGATTGCAAATTCCATTATGCAATGAGAGTTCCAAAATCCAGTGATGACCTAGTGAAGACACGAAAACCGCCTGCCTCCGAGAAAACATGAAAACCAAAGCACCGACAAATGCACGTTCCATCAGCTCAAATCAATAGCACCATCTTAGCCTCGGCATCTCTCACCTAACCAACTCCCACCCATGATCTCCTTCCCCTATTCTTCTTTCTTCCCTAATCCCCACTACACCTCTCTCATTCTCTCCACTCCCATGTTCCAATCGTGCACCGCGGTGCGATCATCACAGTCAGTGAGTGAAACAACCAAAATTTTGAAAAGGCAAAATTGGATTTGATTTCCTTTTCTCCCTTGCCAATCTCCTCCACAACCATAATCTCTACCAATCTCAAAGCAAAACACCCCTTAATCCCAGTCATCACGGCGTCATAACGGAGGGAACGGGATTTTTCCGCGCGGGCACTGTTCATGTCCGGCAAAAGCGGCGCCGCCCCGATTTTTTCCTCTGCCGCCGTTGCTCCTCGCTGCTTCGCGCGCCCGCTCACCTCTGCCAGCTCCTGCCCACCTGCCAGTAGCCGTACCCCGCCATAAATGCGCCCTGACACTGCCTGGCACGACCCCTGTGCATGGCAACGTCGTCGCCGTCCGTGCGCGCCCTGCCTCTGCCCCTTCGCGCCTCTTCCTCTCACGGCCGACCTGAGCGTCGCCAGTACCTTTTGACCGCCGCCTTGTACCTCCTTGTCCAGCTGCCTCCATCGGGGAAACCACGAGCTGCCGGCCTCTCCCGAAACCGCCACCGCCATCCCGATATTTTCCCCTTCCCGACGCCAACCGCCATACCCCGCCTATTTAAACGCTCCCGGCCCTCCATTGGATCCTATGGGCTCCCCTGAAGCTCACTGAACTCCCTAGAGCTCCCCTTTCCCCTCCCATTACCGGTAATCCCGAAAAGCCCCAAATTGAAGCCCTAGAGCAATGTCGACCTTCCCCTCCTCCTCATTCCAATTCCCTCCGCCTCTAGCATCCCCATGACCATAGAAACCCTCCCCAACCTCCACCTTGAGCTCCCAACCATCCCTCTTCCCCGGCACCGTGAGCTACCCCATAACCGAAACCGGCCACCGTGGCCAGCTCAACCTGGACATCCCGAGCTTCGGCCGACCCTTCCCCAAGCTCCCCTGAACCCTAGTGATGCTCAAAAGCCATCCCAATTGCCCTAGGAAGCTTCCACTCGCTCGCAACTTCAAAAGAACCGTGAGAAGGGAGGAGCTCGCCGCCGGCGAACGCCGCCTCCGCCGGCCTTCCAACCACCCAAAACGGACTCCCCTCACTCCCAGGAACCCGACGGTACCCTCGGTTTGCGTCGCAAAACTCTGGAGCTCCGCCGCCACTCGCCGCCCGTTGCCCCTGCTCCTCTGCGCGCGCGGGAACGCGGTGGAGAAGAAGAACAGTGCCCCTGGGCACTGTTCACCCGACCGGCCGGCCGACTTGGCTGGGCCAAGCCCGCGCGCCCCACGCTCGACCGCACCGCCCGCACCAGGCGCGCCCGCTCGCGCCACCCGCCCGCGCCCGTCGCACCCGACCCGAGCCATCCCGCGACCCGGCTGGACCAAGCCCCGTTGCCGCGCCCGACCGAACCCGCCTGCCCGCGCCCGATGCCTCCGACCGAGCCAGTGCCACGCGGTCGAGCCGAGCCGCTTAACCGCGTCGGATCCGAACCCGATGAACAGTGTTAAGCCCAAACCCAAAAATACAAGTTTATACTCCCCGGATTCGTTTCGAGCCCGCCAACCCAAATCCAAGGCCCAATCCCCCATATAGCCTTCCTATAACCCAATATCCTCATTTATTTGGAGTTTTTCAAATTTTCTTTATTCTTTTATTTTCTTTATTCATTGCTCAACCCTTCGGGCATGAATTAATTTATTTTGTTTGCTTTGCGATAGCCTCCGGAGTCGACATTCAGCAGGAGCCAGAAGGAGAAGTCCAGGCCCAGGTCCAACCCACTGAAGAGTACGAGTTAGTTGAAATCACCGATCAGCAAGGCAAGTCGCACATATTTTTGAACATATTGATCCTACATTTCCCGAATTATTTATCTACATGTACTTTCATTATGTTATTTTCATTCTGTTATTTTATGTACAATAAATGCTTAGAATGACATGATATTAGCTATGTCCTACCACCCGAAAAGCCCAGTTTAACTTGATGGCCATATTCACCTTGACAAACCTAGTTACATAAAATATAAGATTGATCATATCATTGTAGTTAGGGACATCACATATTTATACTGTTAAGATCTGGTGTTGGTCTAGAGTTCTGGACAGTTGGAAATAGGATAAGTGAGGACCGCAGAGATGGATCCGAGGATCCTTATCCTATGGTGGAGGCTGGTTGTGGATTGGTGGCAGTACAGTGTGTACTGAATATGGGTTTGTGTGTGGTTGATGCCTCAGTTAAAATGTAAGGACTAGACCCTTATGCTGAGTAACGGACATAGTAATCGCCCAACCACAAGCGTTGATTTGGTCAATCTTGACTTATTCAAACCTGGCTTAGTAGCTGCTCAACTTCAATTGAACCTCTGCAACTGGAAAGGGGGAGTCAAAGGGTGAGTCCGTATGGGAGGTGGTTAACCATACAACTGTAGGGCTGCGATGAGTCGGACGAGATCCGTGGGGTCATCCGAGCTCATTGGGATTAACACCTACTGGGCGGAGTCTATACAAAGAATTGAGCAGTGAACATCCTTGTTGTCTTAACCCTTTAGCGGGGGTTAAGGGATCTTGTGGGTAAAGCAGGGCAGCTTTGCAAAGTCATGACAAATAGTATTCGAATACGCCGTGCTTCCGGTAAACGAAGCTGTGTTTAGTGGGTGAATCCAATAACAAGGCATAAGTAGCTTTGGAATGGTTTGGTAATATTGAGTAATGATAATTAAGCTTGAGAAAACCCCATTTACTTTAATGAAGTACATTTTAAAGGTTTTCAATGGTTCCAACTAAAACTGCATCCACATAAAATAATAGACTTTATTCCCCCTTACTTGATAATCCATGCATGTAGTAATGTTGGACTCCGTGTGACTTGCTGAGTATGGTAGTTGTACTCATACTTGCTAAAAACATAAACAGAAACAGCTAATGTCGAAGAGGCTGGAGAAGACGAGGAGGTGATTCTCTACGAGGTTGACGACACGTGGAATTAGGATCGTTCTTCGCTCGAGTATGCCTGTGGTTTCTTTTGTAATGTAACTAAGGGCAGTTGACCCTACTGTGACTCTTGGCTTTCGCCTCTATATTGTAATAAAGCTCGCTTTTACTCTTAAGCTTGCGTTGGCAATGTTATGCACTCGTTGGATACACTCGCAGTTGAACAGTCCTGGGCAGCTGCGAGGGTTTCATAATACTCCCGGAAACGGGGGTGTTACAGTGAGCATGAGTGAAGAGGACGACGAGAGGAGGTGGAGCACGAAGTGGATAAGGAGGTGGTGGCGGGAGCCGCAGAGTTGATCAAGATGGGCGGTGATAGTCTTGTAGGCATCGAGGTGTATGGCGATGGCGCCCGCATTCGCCTCACCGACGAGCGCATGAACGACATCATCAATATGAAAATTGGCCGTGGCGGTGGCTCGACAGGACGTATGAAGCCCAAGGGATCCCGACGAGAGTTTAGCAGCGATGGCACCATGGACTTCGAGGTAAGTGACTGGTGTGAGTCGACAGCGTGTGCACGGCATTGGTGTTAGAGCTCGATGGTGTGTGGCAACGTAGCCGAACAAGGTGACTACAGTGTTTTGCTTTCACAAGCTAAGGAGAGAGGTCGATGGAAGCAGAGAGATGGAGATTGAGGATATGGACGATGGCCTCATCTTAGGCGTAGTGTTGTGCATGCTGCTGGTGTTGTCCATCTCCACCTCCTGCTTAGGCATTGCTGCCTCGACCACTGCTTATGCTACTGGCAACCAGGTACCCACTCGACAGTACCATGTTTCCATCTCTCCAACCATAAGTAATGAATAATATAACCCCAGTCTCTCCTAGTGCTTGTGCCTAATCCCTTGCAAATCTCATGGAGGATTGTTAGAAAGTGACTAGGAGAGCCAGGAGAATTAGTATGTCCTCAAATACTCCAAGGAGGCCTAGCTCGATTGGGGCATCTGGTTTCCAGCTTATTTTTCACTATTTCTAAATTTCATCTTTTTCTGACTTTTTGCATTTTTTGAGCTTTTTTGCTTGTTCTTTTTTTCGTATTCGTTTTCATTATACGTGATGGGCTAACACTTTTTTCCATTTTTAAATTTTTTAAATTTAATTATGCCAAATAAGCCACCATTAGCTACAGTATAATTTTAACCAGCTACAGTGAAAATTTAACCATAAGCTATCAAAATTCAATCCAACTAAGCACTACCTAAAATGCAAGAGTGAGTCATTTTCAGTTGTATTTGCATTGAGTCAAGCTCTTGAACAAGGAAAATTGCATTGTCTTACTAAATTGGTAACCAGTAATATTCTTTAAGCTGCCTCTCACAAAAAAAGAAAAGATTTTTTAAAATTGCAACTTTAGCTACATGAGCCATATTTTGTTCATGTACTATTTCGATGTGTCACAATATGCATGAAGTCCCAACATTAATTACGTACAAACTTAGTATGATTAATTCTTGTACTTGACTATGTTCTCAATAGAAGAGGGGATTGATTGCATATTTCATAGCAATACTCCATGTTCTTACTTTACTAATTTACAGGTGTGATTGCCATTTTGTTTGCCAATTTCAGGATAGAATGTTGAATAGAAGTGCATTTCATGTTTTATTTATTTCCTTGGTTGAACTGAAATAAACATACAAGAAATTGTGTATCTGAAAGATGGAGGAGCCACAAGGCAGTCAAGCAAGTGCCTTATATATACTTTTGATCTTCTGGCTATGTAGCTTGATGTTTATTTATTCAGATAAATGGCAGGGTTTTGTTGCCAAAATTAACAAACCTAATATTTTTTATCTCTTTTCAATGAAACATGATAGGTCACTATCCAGGAAAATAAAATTTTGCCTTTTCTCCTTTAAATTTTGACAGCTACCATTGCATGTCTTAAGTCAAGAATTTCTTTTGAGAAATTATATCGATGATGCATTTTTGTCTCCCTGTTGGGCTATAGCTAGGGGTGGAAACAAAACGAGCCGAGCTGGCTCAAGACAGGCTCGGCTAAGCTCGTATGGAGCTGCGGCTTGGCTCGGTCTTAACCGAGCTAGAAAGGAGGCTCGGCTCGGCACATGGCTCGAGCCGGCTCACGAGCCTCTCTAGAGCCACTGAGCTTGGTAGCTTCCACGGAGGCCCCGGGCCAAGCAAGTCTTGTACATGTATTGTGGCCAAGTATTTTTCAAATTAGTCTTGTACAGGCCAAGCACTCCTGAGCAATTGAAATTTTATTGAGATTTTTTAAATACGCAGGGCTAACACCCTGGCCTCAATTAGGAGCAAACAAACTTGGCCATTTGCGCAATTTGCAAGAACGGACAATTTGTGCAAGCGCAATCCGACAAAAGTTATGAAATTACTCCATCAAGCTTGAAAAGCAAAATAACCCATACGTAATCACACCGATCATGAATAACTAACCAAAAAATTCGGAGACATCTGGTGCGAGTTCAGTACCATGAACAAGACAAGAACTGCCCAAGAGGAACCAGCAAACCACATTAACTAAAAAAACTAACGTCTAACAGCTTAATAATATCAGTAAAACGCAGTACACGCCCACATTACCAGTTACAAGAAAAGCCAAGGAATTGCTGTTAGCCGGCCTGCCCCCGCATGAATCCTCCGCACACAAGCACACAAACGAATGGAATCAGACACACAAACGAATGGAATCAGACACTCAGAACAACAAATCTACTTTAGGCTAAATACCAAAACCAACCATGGCGCGGCGCTCCGGCGCGAACCCCGGGAAGCCGCCGGCCTCGATGTCGGCCTGCTCCCCTGGAACACGAAGCTCATGGCGCCCACCGTCCACCACCACCAGGCGTAAGAGTGGCTCCAAAGGAGTGTCCTTTCTGCCCCTCGCAGCAAAAAAACTTGACAAGCCCACGGCCCCTGACATGAAGCCGAGGAGGGCAGCGATAATATAAATGAAATGAAACAAGCAGCGGAAAGCTATGGCCCAACCAAAACCCTAACTCGAAATCCCGGCGGCCCCAGTCGATTCCGACGCGGAAAACACCCCGGATAGACCTTGAAGGGCCCTGAAGCTTCGCCACAGCGGCCGCAAAGGCTAGACACTCGACGGCGCGGGGGGCGCCACCGGAGCGGGCGTCGCGAAACTGCAGCGCCGGGAGTCTTCCAAGCCGAAATCAAGCATTGCGGCTACTACACGGGTCCCGGGAGTCTTCCAAGCCGAGATCAAGTTGCGGCTACTACACGTGGTATCAGAGCCACGTTCCGTGAGACCATCACAGCGGGTGCGATTGGCGTCGTGAAGATGACCGGTGGAAACGAAAGCAACAGCGCGCCACGCGAAGTTGTGGTGGAGCGCGTGGTGCAGGAGGCGAGCGCGTCGGCTTTCTACCCCGAGTTGACACGCACGAACTACCACGAGTGGGAATTGGTTATGCAGGTGAATCTCAAAGCTCAAGGATTGTGGGAGGCAATCGAGAGCACTAAGGTTGAGCGCCGCGAGGATCGGCTGGCCCTGGCCGCTCTCCTTCGCGCGGTGCCATCCGAGATGCGTGCAGCCCTTGCAATCAAGAAAACGGCGAAGGAGGCGTGGGAGGCCGTGAGGATGATGCACATCGGCGTCACCCGCGTGCAGGAAGCCAGCGCCTAGCAGCTGTTGAAGGAGTTCGAGACCATCACGTTCAAGGATGGAGTCGAAGCTGTGCGCGTCGTCAAAAAGATCCTGCGAGTAGTGCCACCCCGGTACTCTCAGATCGCTATTTCAATCGAGACTCTCCTTGATCTTAAGGAACTCTCAGTTGAGGAACTAGTCGGGCGACTGCGGGCGGCTGAGGATCGTTTTGACATCGATGCCATCACCGACAAGACAGGGCAGCTGATGCTCACCGAGGAAGATTGGCTTGCAAAGTACAAGCACCGCCTCATGCCCGAATCCTCGTCCAGCGCGGAGAAGGCGTGCGGGCAATCCCATCCCAAGAACAAGGGCAGAGTGCGACAGGAGAACCGCAACACCGCCGTGAAGCTGACCTCTGAAGGTACACCACGTCGGAAGGGAAGTTGCCGAAATTATGGCAAATGGGGGCACTGGGCCAAGGAGTGCAAGAGGCCCAAGCGCGAGCGCAAGGCGGAAGCGCATCTCACGACTGCGGAGGTTGATCAGCCGGCGTTGCTCATGGCGACAGCGAGCATGATCACACGCACAATGCCGCAGTTCATGCATCTGAATGAGCAGCGCGTCATCCCCGTCGACAAGGACGACGACAACATCTGGCACCTGGACATGGGGGCCAGTAATCACATGACATGATGTCGCGCGGTTTTTGCGTCCCTCGATGAAAGCGTGCGTGGATCGGTGAGATTCGGCAACGGCTCTGTTGTTGAGATCACCGGCCTCGGCTCGGTGTTGATGAAAGCGAGGGACACCGGGCACAAAGTCCTGACAGAGGTATATTTCATTCCGAAATTGAAAAGCAATATCATAAGTTTGGGGTAACTCGAGGAAGGAGGGTGCAGGATTGAGATCGATGACGGGGTCTGCAGCGTGCTCGACGCAAAACGCACGCTGCTGATCCATGCGCCGCGCACTAGGAATCGGTTGTATACTCTGAAACTGAACTTGGTAGCGCCGGTGTGCTTGCTGGCTAAGGCAGATGACCAAGCGTGGCTATGGCATGCTCGTTATGGTCACATCAACTTTAGGTCGCTCCAGGAGTTGATCAAGCGCGTCGAACAGTTCTGCGACGGCTGCGCCCTTGGCAAGCAGCACTGCTCTCCGTTCCCAACTGTCGCACGGTACCATGGCGAGCAACCTCTGGACTTGTTCCACGGTGACCTGTGTGGTCAGATCAAGCCCAACGCCCTGGGAGGTAAAAACTACTTCCTGCTAATTGTCGATGATCACAGTCGTTTCATGTGGGTCGAGCTACTGGCTACAAAGGACGAGGCATTCAGGTGTTTTCGCAAGGTGAAGGCTCTCGCTGAGAACGAGCTCAACGGCAAGCTCAAGGCATTCCGCACGGATCGTGGTGGAGAATTCAACTCCCTCGAGTTCGAGACGTTCTACGACGAGCATGGCATCAAGCATTTCACCACTGCGCCATACTCACCTCAATAGAATGGCGTCGTCGAGCGGCGTAACCGCGTGGAGATGGAACGATGTCTACTGAAGAGTAAGGCGGTCCCAGCTGTATTCTGGGGCGAGGTGGTGAGGACGGCTGTTTACATCCTCAATCGCGCGCCCACAAGGGGACTCGAAGGACGGACACCGTATAAAGCGTGGTACAAGAAGAAGCCAAAGGTGAATCACCTACGCACTTTTGGGTGTGTCGCACATGTCAAGCGACTCGGCCCAGGAGTGAGCAAGCTTTCAGATCGATCAACTCCCATGGTGTTTCTCGGGTATAAACCCGGGACAAAAGGCTACCGAGTCTATGATCCAGTGGCCAAGAAGTTGCACGTCACGCGTGATGTTGTGTTCGAGGAGAACCGCGCATGGGATTGGAACGTGGGGAATGACGTCGCGACACTGCCCGCGACGTTCATGGTGGAGTACTACACGGTGGCGACTCCGAGCGAAGTGACTGGTGAGTCACCACCGGCGACACCGGCTGCGCCAACTCAATCGAGGCACACACTCTGGGGGTGCCGGCAACACCAGCTACTCCAACAATCGAATATGCGACCCCGCCATCCGATGCAGCGTACGACACAGAGGGGGTGCCATTGAAGTACCACACGGTACAGAATCTGCTTGACACCACCGACGAGATCCTCGACTACGAATACAGCGACCTCTGTCTCCTCGTCGCCGAGGAGCCTATGAGTGTTGAAGAGGCGCTTGAGGAACATTGCTGGCGCAAAGCAATGGAGGTGGAGATGAACTCGATTCATGCCAACGAGACATGGACACCGGTAGTTCTTCCGCATGGACACCGTGCAATTGGACTAAAATGGGTCTTCAAGGTAAAAAAGGATCCAGCCGGTAATGTGATTAAGCACAAGGCACGTCTAGTAGCCAAGGGCTACGCACAACGACATGGGGTGGATTACGATGAGGTCTTCGCACCAGTGGCGCGGTTGGAGACGGCGCGTCTGCTACTCGCTCTCACCGCGCATGGAGCCTGGCAGGTACACCACATGGATGTTAAATCTGCTTTCTTGAATGGTGACCTGGACGAGGAAGTTTATGTGCATCAGCCCCCCGGATTCATTATTGACAACGACAAAAGTAAGGTTCTCAGGTTGCGTAAGGCCCTATACGGGCTGAAGCAGGCGCCTCGTGCCTGGAACGCGCGCCTCGACAAGGAGCTGCTGGCGCTCGGTTTTGAGCGCAATCCTCTGGAGCACGCCGTGTACAAGCGTGGTGGCGGTGCAGATCTCCTGCTGGTCGGTGCGTACGTTAATGATTTGATCATCACTGGCCCTGGCAAGGAGGTCATTGCAGCATTCAAGGAACAGATGATGAAGAGCTTCAGCATGAGTGATCTTGGTCTGTTAAGCTACTACTTGGGCATTGAAGTCAAGCAAGGCAATGATGAGATCACTGTGTGTCAGAGTGCTTATGCAGCCAAGATCCTTGAGGTGGCCGGCATGAAGGGATGCAATCCGAGTCACACCCCAATGGAGAATCGATTGAGGCTGAGCAAGAAGGATGGCACAACACCAGTTGATGCCACAAGATAAAGGAGCATAATTGGCAGCCTGCGCTATTTGGTACATACTCGTCCCGATCTTGCTTATTCTGTCGGAATTGTGAGCAGGTACATGGAAACTCCTACGGTGCAACACTAGGCAGCAGTTAAGCAGATTCTGCGCTATCTAGCAGGGACCATTGGATTTGGGTGCTGTTACAGGAAGACAGAGATCATGGAGCTGGCGCTTGTAGGGTACAGTGACAGTGACCATGCCGGCGATGTTGATGATCGGAAGAGCACTAGTGGCTATGTATTCTTCCTCGGCTCTAGTTTGATCACCTGGACGTCGCAAAAACAGAAGGTCGTTGCTCTTTCTTCATGTGAGGCTGAATATATTGCAGCAGCGGCATGTCAGGGTGTATGGCTCAGTCGTCTACTTGGCGAGCTGACAGGCCCGCACGCACCTGCAGTCAGACTATGGGTGGATAACAAGTTGGCAATCGCACTCAGCAGAAACCCAGTGTAACATGAACGCAGTAAGCATATAGACACTCGATTTCACTTTCTGAGAGAGTGTGTTGAAGATGGCAGGGTGAAGATTGATCACGTCGGTACCGTCGGGCAGCTGGCGGACATTCTGACCAAGGCGCTAGGCAAAGTCAAGTACATCGAGTTACGACAGCAGCTGGGTGTAGTAGAAGTGGCACGGGATTAGGGGGTGAAATGATAGAATAAATCCCGTGCATGGCACTGTTCATGTGTACGGTTACTGTTCATGTATATGTCCGTACGCGCACGTTGCCGGAACGTTGAGACGCTTCTTGTAACACCCCCGTTTCCAGGGGCGCGTACGGACACGGCATTCCGTAACTATTCACGCATGAACAGTTATGGAGTGTCGCGCAAGAGTATACCATTGCATGCTTACAACAAAAGTCCAGCATATATTTGACATAAGGATTAACATCCAGTTTTTACAGCGGGGCGTGCAAGCCCAAAGGGTAATTACATTACAAAAGACTCCAGAAACTGCTTCGAGCGCGGCTAGGACCTAAAGCCAAGGATCCTCGTCGAAGAAAAGATCCTCCGGGACTTCTTCAACGGGGAGACCTTCTCCTTCGTCTTGATCCTCTAAAGATTAGATTAAGCAAGCCGTGAGCCAATCAACCGGCTCAGCAAGTCCCAAAGGGACCCTAACTTATTACATGCACGGAACATCAAAGGAGGGACATATACTTGGTTTATTAATTTTGAGTGGATGCAGTTTTATTTGCAATCCTTTTTATAAGACGGCCCAAAAACTACTTCTCAAGAGCTCAGGGGTTTTCGACAAGAGTTCATTAACCATCCTAAACAAGTTAAAGCATGTACAAAACTACTTAAGCTTTGCTGCTGGAATCACCCAAGTGACACAGCTCCAATAACCGGGAGCACGGCGTATTCGAATACCATTTATTTGACTCTGTAGAGTTTGCTCAGCTTTACCCACACGATCCCTTAACTCCCGCTAAAGAGTTAAGAAAGCCAGGTCGTTTCACTGCTCAACTCTCTATATAGGCTCTACCCGATAGAATTCACTCGGGTCTGGCTCCCACACACACACACACACAAGAGAAAAACGGTGTCCGCTTCGAGTGAACTCTATCGTTGTTAGGCACCCACAACACGGCTTGCCTAACCTCACTGCTAAACCTCCTGTAGAGTTTCAATCGAGTTGAGCAGCTACTAGACAAGTGTTGACAAGTCAACTCCTGTGGTTGAGCGATCACTGTGACATTTGCTCAGCGTAAGGGTTTCAGTCCTTATATTTTCTCATGGTCCGCAACCTCGCTAGGTTTGCGACCCAACCTAAGGTAAGCGGTGGGCGTAGACCGTCTCGCGATTTCCCACTCACCCTTACCCTACTCCAAACCCTAGGGTAAAGAGGGGCGAAGACCGTCTCGCGGTTCCCCACTCCTTACCCTACCTTGTGCACGCCGGCACTCTCCGCTCTAAGATACGGTGTCCCATACCACCCTACCTTAGAGTCGGGTTTTCTAAAATCTATTGGCCCACGGCCACAACCTTATTAGTGTAAGACTTTGCATGGTGATAATAACCTACAGTTATCTAGATTAACAGATAATTATTTCTAGGGTTGCAAAGGCATGGCTACAAATTTAACAGGGCATTTGACAGTGGTAGGATTAACTACATAACAAGTCATTCTAAATATTTTACTTTATTTTAAACTAACATTTCACAATTAGCATAATGCAAATAGCATATTAACATAAATAAACATCATGGGTTGCAATATGATCAAAGGATTTGGGACTTGCCGTCAATCCGAATGATTTCCGCTAGCTCGAACGAAGAACCTCCTGGCTCCTGGGGCTGCAACTGAACTTCCGGAGACTCCGACACTAGCGCAAACATATAAAACAAATTAAATCCAGCTTGAGACTAATCAAGCGAGTAAAATGCATAAATCTCCAAATGAGGAATTTTAGGAATTTATTTGGGATGGATCTATGGAAAAGGAGGTCACCAATGGGTCTGGAATATTATTTGGAGCAAGGTGGTGAAATTTGGGAATTTTTGGGATTTTCTAGGATTTCTTTGGATTTTCTGGGATTTTAGAAATTGATAAACTCGGGAAAAACTAATGAACAGTGCGGCCCGGCCGCTTTGCTACAGTGCGGCCCGGCACTGCTTGGCCCGCGCGGCCCAACGGCGGGCGCGCTCTCGCGCGCGGGAGGGATCGGGCTAGGGAGGCGGCCCATGCCAGCGCGCGTCCGCGCGGTCCAGATGGCCGACGCGTGGATGGCGGGGCGGCGGGGATGCGGGGCGAGCCGAAGGCCCGGATGAAACGGGCGGAGATCGGACGGTGGCGAAGCGGGGACGAGGGCGAAGCGGTACGAAGTGATCCGACGGCTGACGTTATATGGCAACGGGAGGATGGACGGCGGAGGGGAAGCCACGTCGCGGGGAGGAGTCGTTTTCCTCCTCCAGCCGCTACAGTAACTTCGCGGCTAGGTCACGGTGGCGACGGCGGTCTGGGCGCTAGGAAGCTCGTCGGCAACCACCGAGGGCACCGGCCGGTGCGGCTTCGAGAGAGGAACCCGTTTTGGGCGGTTGGAAGGAGCGGGAACCAACGGAGGGGACGGGAGGTAGAAGGGGGTGGTTCGGGTGCTTGGAGGCGAGGGAGATCACCGGCGGCGAGTTAGCTCAAACGGCCGCGGCTACACGCTCAAGGGGTCCAGGTGCTCACATTGGTGGCGACGGCGGAGGCTGGGGAGCTTTGGAGCGGGCTGGCCACGGGAGAGGTGCGACGGCCGGAGAGGAGCGTCGACGGCGGCGCTCCTCGGGCAAACACCTGTCCAACGGCAAGCACCAAAGGGGTCAGTGAGGGGAGGTGGTGCTCTCGACGAATGCAATCGAGGAATGAGGGAGAGGAGAGGGAGATTGGCTTCGGGGTGCCGCCGGCTCACAAGGCGGCAATGGGGAAACTCCGGGCGGCGGGACTTCAATCGGCCGCTCGGGGAGCTTCTCTGGAGGCTGGGGAGGCGAATGGAGGTGGTGGAGCGGCTCGGGAAGCAAAGGAGGAGCGAGGAGCCGGAGGGGGAATTTTATACCCGAGCGGAGGGAGGAGCTCCTTCGGGGAGAAGGCAACGGGCGGGGGCGCCGAGTCAACCGGAGTGACGGGGGCAGTTGGGGGCGTCTCCTCCACGCAGACGGGGCGGTGACGGGGCTCTGCACAGTGTTAATGGCGACGGGACGGGAGAGGGGCAGGTGAGCTCGGGCATGGGCGAGGTAGCGTCCGCGCGCGGGAGAGGGAGAGGCCGGGGCTGACAGGCGGGCCCCAGGGCGGACGCGGGGCGACGCGTGGCGCGGAGGCGCCCACGGATTTGGACCGTGGCGGTCGGGACGGCGCGGGCGCGAGGAGGGGATCCGAGGGCGGCGCTATCCGCGCGAGGGGAGGCGGTGCAGAGGCGGGCGCAAAGCGCAGCGCGCAGCGCTTCGCGCGTGCGCGAAGCGAAGGCGGGGTGGGGACAGGGCGCTAACGGGCGAGGGGAGCGGGGAAGGCGCTGGGCGCGGGAGAAGGCGGGAGGAGAGCGGGAGGCGCCGGGGAGGAGAGGAGGCGGAAAGGGAGAAGGCGCCAACGAGAGGGAGGAGGCGCCAGGCCGAAAAGGGAAAGCGGCGGCGGGGAAAACTTTCCCAAAAAGGAAAGTTTTCAAAATTCACTCAAAAATGCAGCAATAATTAAGGAAATTTTTAGTTTGAAATTTAGGGCTTTTCAGCTTCGGCGTAAGGCGAAGCATGGCGTCGCTTCCACATAAGGCTGGCAACGGCATGGCATAACCGATGTATCGTCCATGTATAAATTAGTTCAAAGGAAAGTGAAAAGTTACGTTGATTGATTCACAGCAGCAGACTACAACTTCCTCTTGCGTGCGTGAGTTTATGTGTTCATCACAGAGCCTCTACTTCGAGAATGCGGGAGGCAGGCGCAGAGCCGGAGTGCGGGCGGTGACCCAGGGTCTCAAGACACTCGACGGCGCGGGCGGCGCCGCCGGAGTGTGCGTCGTGAATCTGCAGCGCCGGGAGTCTTCCAAGCCAAAATCAAGCTTTGCGGCTACTACACGGGTCCCGGGAGTCTTCCAAGCCGAGATCAAGTTGCGGCTACTACATTCAGGGCCCGATCGGGGGAAATAGGCGCGAAATCGGGGTAAGGAGCGAGATTTCAAGAAGGGGGCGCACCTGATCGGAGACAAGAGGCCTCTCGAGGCGGCGATTTGCTCGCACAAACGGGAGTCGGTGACGCGAGTAGCAGCAGCGGCTAGAAAGAGAAAATTGATGATTTGTCACTTTAAAGAGTGGGCTTCGTAAAATTGCTTTTTTCAAAATTGACTTCGCAAAAATACCATACAGTATATTTACCTCTTGATTACCATGTCATTTGAGCCATTTAACTCATTTAATATTGTTTTTCTAATTTCAGAAGGTGGAAAAGATCTTTCTACCCTTGCTAAGTTTTGCACTGTCCTGTTTGGCTCCAACTACCCTCCGCCAGTGCATTTCTAATTTCTAAGTTTTGCAGTACATTATGTTTCAAGGATAATAACAAAGCAATAATGATTTTGATTTTTTTTAATTTTAAGAAACGGAAGTCATGCTCCACCAAATACCTGTTGTGGTAATAGAACTACGGAAGTTTATAGAGCAAAAAGAAATTTCTTTGCATGGTCAATAATCTTCCACATTTTTGTACGAAATGATTGGAACCACTTAGGCTAAAGTTAACATGTACCAATGTCAGAAGTTACCCTCATTGTCACATAACCTAAAGGGAAAAGAAAAGTTCATTCTACAATGTAGAAAATATGTTTGGCTGTATTTATATGACTATGGACACGTTGTCCATACCATCACATAAGCTTGCCTTATTACGATAAAATTTTATCTTTGGAAGTTAGTGCAGAAATGCACTTTTTGCAAATTATAAAGCAGCTTGACGAGGTAAATGTCTTAGCAAGGGTAGAAAGGTCTTTTCCAGCCCCTGAAATTAGAAAAAAATATTAAATGAGTTAAATGACTCAAATGACATGGTAATCAAGAGGTAAATGTACTGCATGGTATTTTTGTGAAGCCAATTTTGAAAGTGGCAATTTTGCGAAGCCCACTCTTCAAAGTGGCAAATGATCAATTTTCTCGGCTAGAAATGGGGAAAAGGGGAGCAGTATAGATGGGCGGGCGGGAAGAAAGAGCGGCGGCGGATCGGGAGCAGCGGGCCCAAAGGCGCACGTTGATGGGGAATTGGGGAGGCTAAAAAGGCAGTAGCTATATGGTTTCGGGCACTTGTGACTTGCTGTGCTCACCGAGACATGGACTCACCGGCTCGATCGAGCTCGCGAGTGGCTCGGGGCTTGGCTTATTATTGAGTAGAGTTAGGATCTTAACTTGGCTCATTTGGTGATGCTCAGAGCTCGAGCCGAGCAGAGCCGAGTTGACTACGAGTAAGCTTTGAGCTTTTTTATCTTATTCTTTGTATGATTTTTTTTCATTTTTGTATGTAGTCTTAATACAGATGTTTGATGAAGAGATAATTGAATTTGAGATGTGGCTACGTAGGAGAAGAATGCAAAGATCAAGGCTCGCATAGTAATTATAGTGGCAACGACGATGATGCCAATGTTTTTATGCTACGTTATTGTTATGATATACCATCTCATCTTACTTTGCTATAGAACATAGATAATATGTGGCGCAAAATTTCTGTTTATATTCAAAAGCAGTACTCATGTGCATCTAAATCTTACAAAATGGTTTGCAACATGCGGGTTTTCTCATTGTAAAATTGAAGATAATTTTAAGTTTAAGTAAGTTAGAAAGTGTGGCCAATTTGTATGCTTAGGATGGAATGATCTGAACATTCGAGCTAATTGTATGCTTCATACATAGTTGGTGAGCATCACATAGATTTTTGGAAGTGCAAGGAGTTTTTGTTGCAACACATGAACACATTACTAGTAAATTTAATAATACTGTCTACAGTCAAAATCTCTTTTTATAATCTAAAGCAAGATGATGGAACATATTATTCGCCAAAGAACGCAGAGAGCGCAACAAGATGACTTTCAGGCTTCCAGCCAACTTTGACAATAACTTCCCTGACAACACAGTAGTATCAAGTTAGCTGGAAGAACATACTAACGTTAAACTCCTGAATGCCCTAGTTCATACTCTAGCTAGTACTGACCTCCATTGCAGAATAACACCAAGTAATTCATAATTGAAAAACATGATTTTAATGATGTTTTTATAAATTTCCGATTTCCCCATGTTTCAAGATATTTGTTACATGAAGGTATCTACATGTGGTTAACACCGTAGAAATCAACCGTCCAAAGCCAAATGGACGCATAAAAAATTGAAGAAAGGATATCTTATCCATAGCATCACCATATAGCGGGAGGTTTTATAGCAGGGTAACATATCCACAGTGGCCGCATCCTTAGAAATTGCCTTTTAATTTTTTTTTCCTGAAAAGGCTAAATCCCATGCAGTTATAACTCCTTAAATCACACAGCCCTGAATCCAAGCCAACCTACTGAAACCTCAATTCCTCCATTAACGGAAATGATAATCGTCCCGACGTACTGGCAGCGTACGTGCTAACATGATCCAGGCCCAGGGAACGACTACCCCTCCTCCTCTGTGTTTAGCTAGTAAAGTGTCCGTATGTTACAACAATATTCTTAAAAAGATAATAGATATAATTAAATGTGAGGTTACGAATTTATCTTAGATCTCATGCTATATGAAAGTTTTTTTTCTTAACAGCGTGTTTTGCAAAACTCAAGACAATTTACATTGTGCTAAGTGATTTAATTAAAAAAATTGAAACTAAAGCTTGTTTTGGATTTTTCTAATTTCTGCAAGAATATTTGAATAATTGCTTGCTGCACTCCTATATTCGAAGCAAATTTTAAAAATTTTCACTACAAAACAGTGACTTAATTAGTCTACACTATCCGTAATGAGTTACATCTTATTCTCATGTGAGGGTGAAGGAGAAGAGGTAAATGAACAAACTCCCATTTTATATTAGTAGAGATGTTTTTTCAAAGTAAATAAACTATTGTGCAAGACATGTATGCCATTCATCTGGCAAAAAACAAATTGACTGCTAAATAAACTTGAACACAGTATAAGACTGAAGAAAATCATCTACAAATTGATATAAAGTTTCCATGTTAAGTTTGTTTTCTCCCTAAAAAACCGTACATAGTTTTTTTTCCCTCCTTTCTTCTCTCTTCAAAGACATCGATCCTCAACATAAGCTCTGTCCTCTGCTCATCATCAATCTTGCAACCCTTCCTACTCACCATGTGTTTAACAGCCACATCTGTCCTCCCTGAGAACACACGCTCGCAGAATACATAGTAAAAGAATATGTTTTTCCCACCTCTTTGAACAGGAATAGCGAACCCCTCCCATACAGGATGAGGGCCAAAAAACCCGGGGGGGGGGGGGGGGGTTAACTCCTCGATGTTATCTGGAAGAAATTCCTTGTGGGCATCCCAATACCTAAAACAGAATAATTATTATTTATGTTGACAATATTATTTACCAACATAACATCATAATTTTGCTTACCTAGATCCACTATAGTCTTCATAGATGGGATCTTTACCAGCATCATCAGAGGACATCCTCTACTTGCAAAAAGAAAATAGATTAAAGAAATACCACAGCAGAGCATAAAAACTATACTGAAGGGAAATGCTAGGCCATCCTCAGATTACAATATGACTATGACATTCACTAGGAATAAATTGTTGCAAGTTGCAAAATACTGTTTAAACAAATAACTACATACTGCTGTACAAGACAAATATTGTGATCACGATGGAATTGGTAGTATTCTTGTTAGACTACCAAACCATACTCCAAAAAAATGCGAAGCACACTTATTTTGTAACCAATACATAATGCCAGTTGCCTGCACCTAGGTTGAGAAAAACAGCCACAACATCGCAAGCAATTTGGGAGGTTTACCTTTTCCCTTTCCCCCAATGCCATGCGAGGAGGCAGGGGATCTCCAGGGGCAGAGGCACTCTCTCTGAAAGCCGCCACAAGCTGGAAATGTTGAGAGGATGGCACTGAATGCTCACTTCAGGGAACAATGGCAGTCTATTCCTTATGCTGACAAGCCCAAATGTACAGGAATCAATTTATATGTAGGAAATTCAATAACTAAAGATCTGAAGAATGGAATCTTACATCAGAGACACCAGAAACAGAATCAGGAAGGTCAGTAACCGAGTATTCATATGGAGAAATGAAGAAAAACAGATGGCAAGTTGGCAACAAATCATAACATATAGGTGAAATTGGTCTGAAATGAACAATGCGGGTAAACACTTACCAGATGAATACGGAAACAATTTTGCATTTCTGGTCTCCATTGCAGCAACACTCTTCCCCCCAAAGGTCTGGTCAATAGTACTACTTTCTCAAACTCAAGAGAGCTGTGAGGTGAGAGCATGGACCCTCCCGATGCACTGTCACCGCCAGTGGCATGCTCCTTTGTGACCACTATGGTAGGGGGCCTGAAGGAGGCATAAGGATCTCCAGGGGCAGGGACACACTCTCTCAAAGCGACCATAAGCTGTAGATGCCATTGAATGAAATTTTCAAGCAAACTAAAAACTACCTCAACACAGCAAGCAATTGGAGGACTAGGGACCAATTGGAGAGGGTTACCTTTTCAGTCTCTGCCGACGCCGTGGGAGGGGGCAGGGTGTCTTGAAGGGCATTCATATCCTCCCTGAAAGGCATCACAAACTGGAGATGCCGACGAGCAGGTGACACTGACAGCCCACCTTTGGAAGCACCGGCAGGAGGGGTCTCTGCCTTCTTCTACTGAGAGGCCAAAATGTATAGAAAAATCAGTTTATATGTATCAGAGCATGGTTGACACAGTAGATCACTTCAATCTTTACCCCTAGTTTAGTTTAGTAGATTAATCTGCTAGTTTTCGTCCAAAAGTCCACAGCCAAACAAAATGCCAAATCATGTATTGCAAGAGTCCTGTTATTTAGTGAGTTCAATCAGGTTTTTCGTTCATTTGATTGAAGTATTTACGGCTGGTTGTTGAATGCTTCGCATGTCCTTGGTGCTATACCATCTTTCCATATGTCATGGCAAGTTCCTTCCATCCTGTCAATGGTCGATAGATTTTGATCTTGTGAATTTATAAGTAAAACCATTCGGGTAAGTGCTGAACATTGCATTTTTCTTTTGCTCTTTCTATGTATTGCGCTACTTTCTTTAATACATTTTTTTGTGCACACTGGTAGATCAGTACCATCATTGTTTGGATGTCATCATTTTGGTTTTTATGTTGCTAGTCAATTCCATCTGTTCTACATTATCTATCCAGTGTGCAACTTATTCCCAGCTATTTTTATGAGCACTATACAGTAATAGGGGCCAATTGGAGAGGGTTACCTCTTCCATCTCTGCCGATGCCGTGAGAGAGGGTGGGGTGTCTCTAATTGCAGTGACTCCCTCTCTGAAAGTTGCAACAAGATGGAGATGCCTACGAGCCGGTGGCACTGACTGCTCACCTTGGGTGTTAAAACTTTGATTCAGGAGAAAACACACACATCGCAAATAAACTGAGAGAAACAAAAGAGTTTCTGAATTTCTTTATTATCTTATTTGCTTCCCTTTTTCTTGCTTTTCTTTTTCTCACAAAAAACTGACTACAAGCCTCCTCAATATATAGGCTAATAATTTTCTACTAGCATACGATTCGGACTTCAAGTTGGGCACAACTTCAACTTAAGTTACATACGGAGACGAACTCTACTATGACTTGAACTCTAAGTCAAGATTATTTCTAACAATCTCCCCCCCTTAATCTTGACTTGGCATATTCTAGTTTTAGTCTCAATGCATTAAGAACTACCAGCCACGCCTCTACATGAAGCGTTCTACATGCAAGCTACATGTAGGAACTTAACTCAATTGGTACGAGTCCATCCAGATGCAAAGATTCTAAAACATTGAGCCAGTCGGTCTCAACTACGACTTACCAGTGACACATCTCCTCAACGTTCCGATTTCTTTTCACCTTGAGTTTGGATGGTGACACATTTCTCAACGTTCCGATTTCTTTTCACCTTAATTGAGTTTGGACGGTGACACATCTTCTCGACGTCCCTAACTCCAACCTTCATCAGAGCAATGTTGGTTCATCATCACTGAGCACTTTAGCAAGAAACGCTTTCTTCATCTTGATTGCCCAGGCTGCATAATTGCTCGCTGTAAGCATCGGATAATGCAGCGAGACAGCGGAACTCTCATTCGTCATCATACTGGATGATGCCTTGTCACCGGTGACACCACTTCTCGGAGAACGTGCCATGATCTTGAGCACGGATCAAGATCTCGGGCTACTTTGAAGCGGCTCTTGGACCGAGGGAACGGAGAGAAAAAAATTGCGCTGTTTTTTCTTTTTTTCCCTCAAACTTGCTCTGCTTCTGGAGTACTCGTTGATGCTTCACCTTGTGTGGAACGAGGACCAATTTTTTATACTATCAGCTTTGGCCTCAGCACGACTTTTATTTTGCATCTTGCTATGTCTAGCTCGGAGACGGACACGCCTTAACTTTGGAGACAGCGCTCGACGAGAGAGGTTTGGGATTGGGTTGTGAGGACTGCGGATTTGGGGAGGAGGAGGGAGGTGGATAGAAATCTTGACGATGGTCTGTCTCTTGTGGTGAACATTAGGGGTCCATTCTAGAGAGACTCATTGAAGGCCCACATGTCATGCATGTTACTTGGTGCTGGCCACTGCATCGCTCGGCTACCGGGTTCGTCAGTTTCACCTCGGTGCACGCACAATCGGACCGTGAGGACCAGTTGCTGACTGTTGGCGCAAGGGAGCAGCGAGCTGGCGGGGGAAAATCAGTGTCAATCAAGGGAAGAAAAGGAGGAGTAGCAACGGAGCAAGAGCCGGGGAAAAAGACAGGAGGAGATCTTGGCTTTCTCGCTCCTCGCTTGGGTAACGATTTGGTTTTCTCTATGTTTGTTAATTTAATTAGAGATTAGAGTTAGGATTAGAGAGAAAGTGAAAAGTATTCGTTATGGAAAAGACTAGTATATCGGCTAATTTTCTATATTGTTCTCCTGTAATTTTGGGTACTGTATGAGAATAATTTAAAAATGTCATCTACTAGATAATTATAGAGAAATTCGATAGTTTTCTGTACAATATTTATTTATGTTGATCAGATAAATAGATTTTAAGCTATGAATTTTGTAATCCGGCTATCTGGTAAATTTATCATCTTCTAGTACCATATATTAATCTGTAGATTAAAATTATTGGATGGGATATTGGATGGTTTATCTACATGAAAGATGTAGATAATTAAGGGTTCTAGAGATCCCATGATTATGATCTCAAATCCAGATAGTTTCTTAGAAATATCTAGATATTTTAGATGCTTTATTCGAAAGAATTTGATGGTGCCAATTGTCATAAATCTAGTGGTCACAAGAATCTATATAATCCTTTCAATCCAAAATATACATCATTTGGGAGAGTTAGTTTTGGTATATAAATATTTATATTTTATTTTTCGGAAGCAATATGTTCAAAGTGCCCATGTTAATTTTTATTCTTAGAGAGAGGTAAATCATAAATAGAGATAACACATGCCAAAAACAAAAATATGTACTACAAATTGATATAAAGTTTCCATGTTAAGTTTTTTCTCCCTAAAAAACCGTACATAGGACAAAGTAATTTGTATACAAAATAAACCCAACAATGTTTTTATCTTGAGGAAGAAATCTATCAACGTTCAATTACAATTTCTAATCCGAGCAATGTTCTCACCAAAACATCAATCAACGTCACATTCATGCTGAAAATCCTAGCAGCAAGAGCAGGTTACTCATGCCACAAAAGCACGAACTTGGAACAGTCGAAAATGAACTATTTGATGGAAACGATCGGGAAAGGGAAGCACGGATGCGGGAATAGAGCTAGGTCTTAGGGTTACGGGGGGAAGATTTGGGGCTCATCTGAGGCAGGCGCCATGGCTCCGCACCTCGCTTCGCCTCGCCAGCGGGCGGCGGATTACATTGGCTTTGCTCGCTTTCTTTTCAACTCCTTTCTTCTCTCTTCAAAGACATCGATCCTCAACATAAGCTCTATCCTCTGCTCATCATCAATCTTGCAACCCTTCCTACTCACCATGTGTTTAACAGCCACATCTGTCCTCCCTGAGAACACACGCTCGCAGAATACACAGTAAAAGAACCTGTTTTCCATCTCTTTGAACAGGAATAGCGAACCCCTCCCATACAGGATTAGGGCCAAAAAACCCGGGGGTTTAACTCCTCGATGTTGTCTGGAAGAAATTCCTTGTGGGCATCCCAATACCTAAAACAGAATAATTATTATTTATGTTGACAGTATTATTTTCCAACATAACATCATAATTTTGCTTACCTAGATCCACTATAGTCTTCATAGATGGGATCTTTACCAGCATCATCAGAGGACATCCTCTACTTGCAAAAAGAAAATAGATTAAAGAAATACCACAACAGAGCATAAAAACTATACTGAAGGGAAATGCTGGGCCATCCTCATATTACAATATGACTATGACATTCACTAGGAATAAATTATTGCAAGTTGCAAAACACTGTTTAAACAAATAACTACATACTGTTGTACAAGACAAATATTGTGATCACGATGGAATTGGTAGTATTCTTGTTAGACTAGCAAACCATACTCCAAAAAAAAATTGCGAAGCACACTTATTTTGTAACCAATACATAACGCCAGTTGCCTGCACCTAGGTCGAGAAAAACGGCCACAACATCGCAAGCAATTTGGGAGATTTACCTTTTACCTTTCCCCCCAATGCCATGCGAGGAGGCAGGGGATCTCCAGGGGCTGAGGCACTCTCTCTGAAAGCTGCCACGAGCTGGAAATGTTGAGAGGATGGCACTGAATGCTCACTTCAGGGAACAATGGCAGTCTATTCCTTATGCTGACAAGCCCAAATGTACATGAATCAGTTTATATGTAGGAAATTCAATAACTAAAGATCTGAAGAATGGAATCTTACATCAGAGACACCAGAAATAGAATCAGGAAGGTCAGCAACCGAGTATTCATATAAAGAAATCAAGAAAAACAGATGGCAAGTCGGCAACAAATCATAACATATAGGTGAAATTGGTCTGAAATGAACCATGCGGGTAAACACTTACCAGATGAATACGGAAACAATTTTGCATTTCTAGTCTCCATTGCAGCAACACTCTTCCCCCTCCCAAAGGTCTGGTCAATAGTACTGCTTTCTCGAACTCAAGAGAGCTGTGAGGTGAGAGCATGGACCCTCCCGACGCACTGTCGCCGCCAGTGGCATGCTCCTGTGTGACCACTATGGTAGGGGGCCTGAAGGAGGCATAAGGATCTCCAGGGGCAGGGACACACTCTCTTAAAGCAACCATAAGCTGTAGATGCCATTGAATGAAATTTTCAAGCAAACTAAAAACTACCTCAACACAGCAAGCAATTGGAGGACTAGGGACCAATTGGAAAGGGTTACCTTTTCAGTCTCTGCCGACGTCGTGGGAGGGGGCAGGGTGTCTTGAAGGGCATTCATATCCTCCCTGAAAGGCATCACAAACTGGAGATGCCGACGAGCAGGTGACACTGACAGCCCACCTCTGGAAGCACCGGCAGGAGGGGTCTCTGCCTTCTTCTACTGAGAGGCCAAAATGTACAGAAAAATCAGTTTATATGTATCAGAGCATGGTTGACACAGTAGATCACTTCAATCTTTACCCCTAGTTTAGTTTAGTAGATTAATCTGCTAGTTTTCGTCCAAAAGTCCACAGCCAAACAAAATGCCAAATCATGTATTGCAAGAGTCCTGTTATTTAGTGAGTTCAATCAGGTTTTTCGTTCATTTGATTGAAGTATTTACGGCTGGTTGTTGAATGCTTCGCATGTCCTTGGTGCTATACCATCTTTCCATCTGTCATGGCAAGTTCCTTCCATCCTGTCAATGGTCGATAGATTTTGATCTTGTGAATTTATAAGTAAAACCATTCGGTCAATGGCCCATCTCTTCCACAGTAGGTGCAATGAAATCTAACATAACCATAATTCTTTTGAGATGATGAGCTAGCTCCTACATTATTATTCGATGAACTTTGCACAAAGCCAGCAGATTTAAACACAGTTTGTTTTGCTTCAGATTTTATTTCAATTTTTTCAGGTTCAAGAACCTTAACAACCTTATGAGGATTATTCTTGGCATGCTCAACAAAATTAAATCCTAAACCACGATTTTTCGCACTTGTTTTTGATTTGTCTAGAATCACATTTAAATTTTTCTTGCCAAAAGAGAATCTATATAAAGTGTCCTTAAGGTACTCATTTTCCTTAGCCAAAGTGGAACAAGTAGTGCATTTAACAGGTCCATTCACAAAATATTTGGAAGCACTAGATTTAGCCAATCTTTTTTTTCAGCGAAATCATTCAATTGCCTTGCCAAAGCATTAATTTCAATATTTAACTTAGGACAATTTGAGCAAGACATGTTCTCATAATAAAGCATTTGTTGAATAGATTCCTGAGATGAATTAAGTATAGATTCTAGCAATTTACAATTAGAGTAAGTTTTAGATTGAGCATTTGAAATACTTGACTCTAAACATGTAGAAGAACTAGATTTGAGTTTTTCAATTTCATCATTTGCAAGTTTTAATTTTTCATCACAAGAGTCATATGTCAATTTTAAATCATAAAATTTATCAGTTACATCTCTAAGTTGAACCAGGTTTGATGCACAAATAGATCTAACAGCCTCCAACTCAGAATGTAAAACTTGGCAAGACTCACATGATTCATCATCAGGAATTAAAACTCTAAGTCTATTAATTTCAGAATTTAGACTTTCAACAACACAACTATTTTCTTTCAATTTCTATTTTGCCTTTTTTTAATTCAACAGCAAGTTTAATCAAACTATCTTCAAGCTCATCATATGATTGTCATACCTCATCGGGATCGCTGTCGTTTTCATCGTTGTTGTTGCTTGTCATGAAGCACATGCTCGTAAAGTCATCATTGTTCTTCTTCTTCTTATCATTAGCATTATCGTCGTCGTGGTCGTCATCGTCGCAACTCTCATATTCCATATCGCTTAAATCAAGACGCTCAATAGCCGATATGATCTTTTCAGCAAACTTGCGACAGAAATTGCCACTCTTGGTGTTGTTGTTCTTGGATGGCCGGCGACGATAATTCTTATCTTCCTTGATCACCTTCCCCCTTGAGCTTTGGGCAATCCATCTTAATGTGGCCTGGCTCGCCACACTCATAGCACCTGAACCACCACCTCGCTTCCTCATCCTCACATTGTTGAGTGCCTTGTATGCTCGTGAGGAGATCAACACCAAGTTCTCTTCAGGGAGCTGCTCGAACTGTTCCTTTGAAAAAGAAGACAAAGCAGACAAAGAAACATAAGACAAAGCACTCGACGAAGTCTCCTGCACGGGGTTAGTCACAAGTGTTAAAGGTGAAAATTTATCAATCTTAGATGGCAAAGCTTCCATCTCATAGGTTTTCAATCTAGAATAAAGATCATCCATGGTTAAAGTATCTAGATCGACAGTTTGATTAATAGTTGTGACAACCATCAACCACTCAGAACCTAAAGATTTCAAAATTTTAGTTGAATTATCTTCATCAGCAGGAATAACATTAACACCATGCAAATTACTCAATATTTTCTCAAAGCGAGCAAAGAGATCATCAATGGATTCACCAGGCTTCATAGCAAAATCAGAATATTCTTTTTGATAAAGATTTTTACGCACCTTCTTGATTTTAGTGGTTCCTTCATGATAATCGCAAAGAGTTTTCCAAATTAAATGAGCAGAATTAATATGAGCTACACGATCAAATTCTTTGCGAGAAATCCCTTGAAATAGCAAGTTACGAGCTTGAGTATTTAAATCAACATCTGCTTTATTTAAATTAGTAACTGTAGCAGGAACCTCATATGGTGTAGAAACTTTTTTTCCAAACATCACTATCTTGAGCCTCAATATAAGCTTGCATCCGACACTTCCAAAAAGCAAAATCAATACCATCTAGCATGGGGGTCGGTTCACATACCTCTCTGACGTCATAGCAACCTGCTCTGATACCACTTGTAGGATCGTCGATAGCAATCAGAGGGGGGTGAATGATTGCAGCGCCTAGCGAAAGCTTTTCTTAATATTTATTTTTTTACCTGTAATTATAACAAGGACACAAAAAAAAAACAAAAAGAAACAAACAAAGAAAGCAAAAAAAAAAAAAACTCACGCATGCATGTTCTGGCTGTGACCGATTGCACTATTGTTCAAACTTGAATCTCTCTCTCTCTCTCTACTCAGCATGGTCACGTATGCATGTATGTATGCCAATCATCTGATCAAACTCCACTGCATGCGAGCGGCATTAGAAATCACAAGCCGACGTCGACAACTATTTTATTTCTCCATCAACTAGTCTCGGCTGATGCCTACAACTTCCATCAACAAGCATGCGAGCAATCCTTTTTTTCTATCAATACGACACAGCTGCCGCTCACAAATTTTTCAATCCAACGCTTGATCCTCTCTTCCATTGATGCACGAAATCGACACGGTTACCGCACCAAAAATTTCCAGCGAAACTCTCAGCCGCCGCTCGCCTTTTTTTTGATCAAAACGGGTCGCCAATCACAACTTCCATTAGGCAGCCCACGTATTCATGCATGCAGATGTAGCAGCCGCGTGATCAACTAGAAGCCTCCATACATGAACACAAACATATCCATCAGCCCAAGAACATGCATGTAGACACCACTTCGATCAGATCTCGAAAACCATACCCAACTAATTGTCTTTACGCTCTCTAATCTCCTGCCATGCTGCCGCATGCATATACACACACACGCAGCCCCTGTAATACCTATTCAATCTCTACTTAAAACCCTAATACAACTCGTTCAACTGGGCCTAGGCCTTTTTACCTCAACCCGGCTTTTAGCCCACAATTATTCAAGGAACCCGAAACCCTTCCTAACACGGGTTTTTCACACTTCCGACTTTTCAACTCATCACGTGTCGAAGCCTCCAGGACCGCACCTCCTGTATCTTCTCCACGCATCATCCACCTTTGACCTCCATGTGCTCCAGCGTGAGCCCGACCACCTCGTGACATTCTCGACCGTCTGGACCTCAGATTTCCCCCTTCTAGTCCCGGTCCTCCTCGCCACCGACCATGACCGTCTCCACGTCCAACCTGCACATGTAAAGACCAAAGAACATTTTCCCGGCACAAGTTCTCACCAACTTGACCGACATTAGTCCACGCACACACACCACATGTCTCAAATAACAATACTGAGCAATGTTGTCAATTATTCATCATCACAAAACTACTAGACCGAGCCACATGGTCTAACAGTTTCAATTGATATGTTTTGTAGGATAAGGTAATGACCGAGCCTAAAATCCACTGAAACATAGTTAGAGATGGCTCGTTGCTGGCTTTTGCTACACAATACATGTGTTGTAATTTGTGAACTTGTCATGTGATATAATAAAGTTATGATGTACTTGGCTATGGGTAGTTCTTGCTTTTAGACAGTATGACGTGTAGCTACTACTTCTTAACTAGACTCTATCATTTACTTGCTACTTTGCTAGTTAGAACTTACTACTTGCTTAACTAATCCCTGTCATCATGTGATATAATTAAATCTACTTGTAAAGCTACTAATGTAATTCTATTTTGGACATGTAGTATGGTTGATTGATCTTTATACGTACGATATATATAGTTTTTGTTTTCGCGCATTATCCAACTAAGTATTCGTGACCAGGACTAACCGTATTTAGAGCGACATGTGTATTCGCTCCGTATTCGTGTTCGATTCAGACTCTGAGAAGAAAATATGAAAAAGGATATGAGATGAGCGATATCCTTCCACATTCGCTCCATTTGTGCCCCTGCTTGCCAAGCGGTATTACATGTCTTGGAAGTTGAAAATTGCTGACAATTTGAAAGAAAAATAAAGTGTGACCAGAATTGTACTAGGAATCGACCAGTTCCTGGCTCCATGCCAGGGTCCCCTAAATTTTTGATAAGTAGGATTTCAAACCAATGGATTCACGCTGCTTGAGGGCATCTATGTATACTTATCGCACATGGGCTGATCCAATCATCTAAGTAGAGCTAGGGGTGGCACGGGACACTGGTTCATCTCATTTTTTTCACCTTGTATAGCCCATGTAGACATAGCAGTGATTTATATGCTGCACCCATTTTGTTTTTGTTCTAGATCAACCACTAATATATAGCATGTAATCAAGAGAATTATTTTCCTATAGGCCCCACGCAATTCATTCTCTTTCATGAAAAAGAGTATATGACACTTTGCACCATATAGGTTTCCCAATTTTTAGATAAAATTACTTTAGAAATTTGCTTTCAACAAACACAAGGTATATTGCATATTTGTTGTAGAAAACCCTATGATATAAGGTCACTGGTGCGGTGGCCTGACTGGTTCCTCTCTTCCATTCTCCTCTCTATCCCCAGTTCTAAGGCCAGTAGTGCTCATGTTAGGCCCGTCCATGATATCTGGCCCGCCCCAGCCCCGCTCAAATTTTTTGGACTTCGGCCCGGACCAAGCCAAGATCGGGCCCATGGCTTCGATCTTCGCGCCTGGAAACCCAGTCCAGCCAGGTTTTACAATAACAGTAAAAAAAGTTTTTATGTGGATATCAGTGTACTATTAAATTTAATATAAATTATTGACTTTTTCATGGTGTGGCTTGTGCGTGTCGAGTTGGGACAGGATTTTCATGGTGATGCCTAGATTACTACTAGAACGGGGTTTGAACAGGTCTGGTGCATGTGAGGAGGTCTGAAACAACTTTAGGTCAGAGACTAATCATGTGTTTAGTTGCAAGGACTAGGTGAGACGGGATGAGATAGATCTGTTTTTGTAGGTGTTTGGATGGAAGACAAGCAGAGTAAGGACATCCCACTAGGAATATTCCTTGTAGATCCAGGATCAGGCAATCCTCTTTTTTTCATGGGACGGAGTCATCCCACATGGGACGGGGTCATCTCACATGGGATAGAGTCATCCCACCTCTTTGTTTTTTTAAATACTGTTTTGTTTAAATTTTTTTTTAAAAAAACTCAAAGGCTTATGTGTAGAAACATATCAACAATAGCCTTCAATTTTTTTTAAAAAAAACTCAAATGCCACACATGTCCCACCTTCATCCTTCCATCCAAACAAAGGATGGGATCATTCCATCCCACTTTATCCTTCCAACCAAACAAAAAACATGGATGACTCTATCCCCCCATCCAAACAAAAAATGGAATCATCCCGTCCCAAAACCAGGGACAGGACCATCCCATCCCACCTTGTCCCTAAACCAAACACAACCTAACCTTGCGGTGGTGTGCACAAACTGGCATTACTATCACCACATCCCCCCTTGCTACGCTCCCTAGCTACCTCCCTCTCTCTCTCATTCTTTCACCGCTACCTTAGAGTGGACGATCACCGTCACACAGTTGGCTTTCTCTCCTCCAGGTCTCTTTGGAACTCGGAAATGGAAAAAAACATAGGATTAAAATGTTATAGCTTGTTGAATACAAAAGGAAATAAAACCACAGGAATTGCTCAAACGGGGCCTTTGGATGCCTTACAGGAAAATTGTAGAAATTTTGAGATTAGATGTTACTCCTTCCAGTTTTGGACTTGACACAGTCTCCAAGACACGACTTTACCACTAATTTATTTTATAATATATTTATGAAATATAATAATATTATAATATTATGAAAGTAATTTACAAGATAAATCTACACATATGGTTTTTATGTATCCAATTTTGGGCCTTTTTGGACGCAGGAGTGGAAAACAAATACAAGAATGGGATGGAATACTGGTTGAATCCATTGGAATTCTATAATGTGGGAATTGTACAATTGTGCCATTTGGATGTTTCACTGGAAAAGAGTACATGATTTTGGAGAGAGATAGACACAAAATAAAATTTCCATGAGGTTGGACCTCATGTTAGGTTTCCTCCAAAATTCCTATGGATTGAGCCATTCCATAAGAATTTCATAGGAATTTTAGGAGCTCCTGCCTTTGTTCCAAATGGACTCATAGGAAAATTTTTCATAGGATTCCAATCCTACAAAATTCCTCCATTTTTCCTTTGTTCCAAAGAGGCCCTTAAATTAAATATTTAAAAAATATGGATAGAGTTTCAAAAGTTTGATTGTATTTATGTCCAAAACGATACGTATTTATGACTAGACAGAGTACTTGATTAAAAAGAGAATGGAGAGAGAGATAAAGACACATTGTGCATTGGACTTCTCAAAGGAATTCTTAACATGATGTTTAAGCTAATGTTTTGAATCATCCAAAAACTAGAGGAAAGAAAAGAATCCTACAGAAATTCTCAAGGCCAATCCTACATTCCAAAGAGACACAGAAAAAATTTCCATGGGAATGCAATCCTGTGAAATTCCTCCAAAAATCGTCTGTTCCAAAGAATCCCTCAACTTCCACAACAACGGTGGTTAAGCCCCTCTACCTTGAACATATGTGCCACCCAAATGCGCATTTTCAAGTCGAATACAAGTCCTCCAAATGCGTCACCGATATGGAATGAATGCTACACAAACCACACATGGACATCTTTGTTTGCCATCTCAGCAAAATGGTATGCCCCACACGCACTACTATTGAACCTAGTGTAAAGTGAACATACTGTGCAAAGTTTACGGTAATAATGGCTCATTTTACTAAAAGGTGGTGCAGAATCACACACCAGACCACAAAACCATTAGGCCAGTCTCAGTGGGGGTTTTATGGGGTTTCATAGGCATTAAATACGTTGACATGGCACTGTATTGATGAAGAGAGAGATGATAAAAGTTTCATCGGAGTAGAGAGAGTTTCATGGGGATGAAACTCTTCTGCACTGTTTCCAAAATATGGGTGTGTTGGAAACTGGGACATGAAATCTTCACTGAGACTGGCCTTAGTGCAAACTACATTGACCCTTTTTTTTGGAATAATCACGTGTTCAGATAATGGGTTGATTTATATCACAGGTTCATACTGCATAGACCTAAGAAGTGTTATCGGCAATGCTTGCTTAACTGGAGTGAGGAGGAACATCAAACCTGAGCTTGCATCTTGGACACAGCAATCCCACGAGAAGAGGCATGCAGAGTAGAGGTGGGAGACGGGCTGTGTTTTCTGGGCCAACCCGAGGCCAGCCAGCCCGGCACGGTCCAAGCATAGCACGGGCATGCCACGTGGTGACCCGTGCCGGCACGGCACAAACGGTGGGCTAAGTCGGGCCTAGAAAGCCGGCCCATTGAGAGGCACGGCATGACCTAGTGAATCATGTTGTTCTTGGGCTGGCCCGGCACAAGGAGCACGATGGGCATGAGCAGCATGGCGGGCACGCCAACACCGGCGGCCAGGCCACCTCGGCCTCCACCTCGCCTCGCCCCTCCCATTGCCATCCCATATCCACTACTCTCATGGTTATCCCCACAACCACAACCCATCATAGAGTAGAGAGAAGGGGAGTAGAGGGGAAGGACTGGAGTATACCGGAGCCTAGACGAGTGGACGACAGCCACAGGAGGAGGAGCGGGGCAGCCGAAGCCAAGGGCTGTAGTCGGAAGCTTGTCCTGCTCCGCATCCCCCCGCCACCCGCAGGCGCATCGATGGAGGGGGTAGGGGTCACGATGCTGCCTTAGCTGGCACCGTCGCCGGCACCTTTGCCTGCTCCACAGTCGAAGACTCCACACCGTCACCTCCATCCCAACAATTGCCTCCCAAAAGCCTCCACTTGCTGGCGTAGGCGATGACGCCCCTGTCAGTCTCGGCCTCTCGCACACCCACCTCAGCCTCATTGACGATGGTCGTAGAGAAGATGGCAGGGGTTCGGGGGAGGAGGGGTCGCCAGGTGCGGTCGAGGAAGGGGGCAAACGGGGGAGGAGGAGGTGGCCGGGGAGGAGAGGGAGGCAGCCGGGGTATCAGGGGAGGCGGTCGGGGGAGGGGAGGGAGGCAACTGGGGGTCGAGGGAGCGGGGTCGCTGGGGAGGAGGGGGTTGTCGGGGAGGGGGAGGCGGTCGGGGGAGGGGAGGGAGGCGACTGGGGGTCGAGGAAGCGGGGTCGCTGGGGAGGAGGGGGTTGTCGGGGAGGGGGGAGGTGGTCAGGGGAGGCTGAGGGAAGAGGGAGGTGGCCAAGGGAGGATTGAGGCACCGGGGGAGGAGGCGGTCACCAGGGGAGGACCCGAAGGAGGGAGGCAGCTGAGGGGTCGGCAGAGGCGCGGCCGGGGCATGATTTGAGGTGGGGGTGGGCCGGTGGGGAGAGGAGTAGATAGTAGTACTAGCAGTAGACTAGCAGACAACTGAGCGCCTGAGCTGAGAGGTGATTTAGACAACAGTCAGAAATAACATTTAGCTTCAGAAGAAGCAACATTCGGGAATCAGGAGTAATGTTCAGAAGAAGAAACGTTTGAGAACTGATGCTTATATATTCACTTGGCTTCTCTCATTTCTTCAACATCCCTCTGCACTCCCTATTTCTTCAACATCCATCTACACTCCCCAAGTCCCCATTCTTCAACATCCCTCTATACTCCCATTTATTCACCATCCATCCACTATGTTACTAAGGAGTCGGAGTACCAAGGAGCTCCCGAGCGGTATCCAGAGTAGTCAAAGCACGAAAAGGGCAGCAGGGCGACTTAGTGTAAGTTTCCATCGTCGTTCCCCTAGTCCTCCTCCGGCTCTGGCTCCCATTGATGCTCGTTGGCTCTCACAAAGCATGGGAGACTACGTCATGAATGACCATCATATGGATGATATAGAGGGCTACGAAGAGTACTAGGTTGGTCTGAAGCCAATGGGGACTCCAGAGTTCCCTCGCTAGCCCACGGACGGCAACATTGGCAGGTCTAGATAAAGGGCGAAGTGCTGAAAACACATGACCTAGAACCAGGAAATCCAAGATGGCAAAACGGTAGAGATCGCAACTTGTAATTATTGCAATACTAAATTAATAGCTCATATAGCTGTAGGGACAGAGCACTTAATTATTTAGATGATAATTATAAACTAAACAAGAGAGTCACAGGATTTAAGGTAATTAATGAATCACACATGGCAGAGGTCATTGCCGAGCGTATACTACACATACTTGATAATTTTAAGATATATAATAAAATTGTTTCAGTAACTCTTGATGACGCATCAGCAAACACAACGGCTATGAACATTCTCTCTCCTAAAGTTGCAAACATATATTGGTCTTTATTGTACACTATGTGCACTAGCTGATCCTGGACTAGTGCAATTAACAGAGAGGATCTGGAGGTATTCCTTTGGGGTCCGACATTATGTAATTTTCAATGTAGGATGCGTCTTGGTCGATGCTTTGCTCAGAGATCAATTGTGCGTCGAGAAAACCCACTAGTTCTCACGATCTCTGGGCTTCTTGAATTATATAACTAATGAGTTATGGTATTTATCGGTATTACGTGAATGTAGAACTTGATTGTACATACTTACAGTGTCCAACATCATAGAAGAGAGGTGTCGGGGTTGAATAGTTTGAATAAGTCATCAAAGCCCGCAAGGAAGTACCCTAGCTTGTGAAGGAAATGCATGTCTGTGTATCTAATGGTGAATCCAGTAGGCTAGATTATCCTTCGCTCATTGGTCCTCCACATTACTAGGCATACAAACTCCTGCAACCCATTCCAAGGTGGGGTAATAGTGTCTCGGGGACCAACAACATTCTAAGGGAGTACGTGTAGAGCTTACGAGTTGCCTTAATGTTCTTTAATTTGGCCTTACTGCCTCGCTTGTGATACGTCTTCTCGGGAGATGACCCAGCACGCTTTTCTTATTTCTTCGATGTTGTCTCCATGGGAGCTGATACGACGGCCTTTTGAAGCGGAGGTTGAGGTGGAGTCATGGAGGATTCTATTGGATAGGCATGTTCATATGGAGATCGTGGCACTAGAAGGTCTAGGGCGATGTCCCTGTTAAGCCACTTGACAAAAGTGTGCACAACATCCTCTAGTGTTATGATGTCTTCGTTCGAGGGCTTCTCTAGTGGGACTGCCATGAAAGGGTCATGTACCATGTCCACCTGGACCTTAACGTAGCCCTGTGCTAGCTGGACACCGTGCAACTCTATCCCTTCCTATCATGGAAATGTCATACCCTGCCCAGCCTTAAGAGGAATAGACCCAATCAGCCTCACTTGGAGCTTGCAGGGCGTGAGCTCCTACAAAACGATACACAATTAGCTAAGGTGTCCTACAGGTCTATCTTTGGAGCATTCTAGATATGTTCGTTACTTGGATTTCGTCGATCGAAAGTCGGGCATTGCTTTGGTCAGATTGGTGTCTAGACACACAACTACTCCGACAGTGATGTAGACTAGCTTCCATAGTAACAGGGTTGGCCTATGACTAACTGAGTACTTACTCTATCCTTTCCTCCAAACGTGCTTGCTTCCTAAAAAATTTTGTGTGAATCTCCTCTTTTATGTGCTCCTCGCGCTTGGCCTTCAATCACTTCTGACTCATGTATGAGTCAGAGTCGTCTAGGAATCCCTGCCTCCAAGGAACGTAAACTCCTGTAACACCCCAGCCAAACAATGACTTGGAATGCTACTAAACTAACAACATATTAAAGAAGAACCTATATTCACCTTACAAAATTTCAGCAGAACCTCCTTTGTTTAATGAGTAAATCAAAGGTTTCAACATGCATAAACAAATGATCTGAATAATAGTAAACATTAAATATCCAATTCTAAACAAACTGAATTATGTTTGCCATCACAATCTCAACCACAATACTTAAATAAGAACGTAAGCAATGTAATAGTTCTAAACCTTTATTACATTCTAAACATGGTGATCTTTAATCAGTTACCACTTAAGCTATTCAACAAATAATGATTAAGGTTCTTTATTTCTTCCAAGGTGAATGGACCGTGCAAGTGCAACAAAGCTAATTCATCTTTATCCCCATTCATGCCGGTCTCATGTAGGTACCTAAAAACAAACAACAACCACAACAACAAACAAGTGTGAGTCCAACGACTCAGCAAATATAAATAGTGGCAACGAGAGTAAAAGGGAAACATCACTTCCCAAGATCATCCATCAATCAAATAAATAAATCATGCTATGCAGTATGTTCAAAAGAATCTCTTTATCTCTTCTCTTTCGCATTTTACCGGTAATGCGGAGTGTGCATCCGTCAATGCACACCCATGCCTGTACCCTCTGGTACAGGGACCATTTGCCCATACTCCACATGTATGGGGACCTTTAGCCCGTCATGACATCAACATGGCGGGGACCTCAACGTATGGTCGTCTCGTGACCAAAACCTCAATAATCAACATGATGCACAAACGTGAATATCTCAATGAATAAATTGCATTCACGATAACTATGCACCAGAAATTCTCTCATGCGTTTGCAATCAGCGATAACCAAATTCAATCATAGCATTAACATGATCAAAATCAAATATTCTCATAAGATAAATCAAAACATCAACAAACCATCAATCATCCATAATCCATACTATGAAGGTTAGACCACTATTGTACTTGCCTTAACCACGAGAAAACGGGGAATGAGCAGAAGGTGCGGCTCCTGGAATCCGTCCTCCTCCTGAACAATAATTATAATAATTTCTAAGGCAACAGTAACGAGTCTTTATATTAAACAAAAACACCCCCAACTAACCCAACATGTTTAACTTGACTCAAAACCCCAAATCTTTTCGGGCACCCTGTCCCCCTCTACAGACATCAACTTCAAAAATTCTTATCTAATGGTACAGAAGTCCGAACAGGGCGTTCTCAGATTTTCTGGAAAGATAATTAAATTATCTAACTAAATCTAGTTGGTGAGTCTCCCTGATTCGGCCAACTTCTACCCGCACCATCTAACTTTCTAGAACATCAATTCCGTAACGAGTTCTCTGGACAGTGCACTAAAATTGTCATAACTTTCGCCCCGAGAGTCGGAATCAGGATTTATTGACCTTTCCGGAAAGCTAAGGAAAATATCTGAAACTTTCATAATATGGAGACCCTCTGATTCTCCTGATTTCTAATCGCCCAAACCCATCTACCGAAACCTGACAGGAAATTCCCCGATCTACAGGACAGTCCGATTAGAAAAATCACAACTTTTGCTACAAAGGTCCGAATGATGCGTTCTAGCACTTCATGGAAAGCTAAAGATGTACTCTACAAATCTCTAGGAGAAGACCAGACCTGAATTCCCACGGATCTATATCAAAAAGACCGTCTAACAGAGACTGTCCTGAGCAGATCCGAAAACCGACATTGCTAATCAACTAAATATGCAGCTAGCGGGGAGAATTAGGAGTAATTACCCTTAACAAATCGCTGAAGAACACGGAGAACTCCACACGATCTCTGCCTCCCTTCCTTTTCCCGTCCTAATCTCCACCTTCCGGATCCACAACCCTTCCCGGCGGACGGTTGCTCTCCTCCTCTCGAACCGCAGCGACCGGGATCCCTTCACCAATCGCAGGGGGCATCCATGGAGGCGAGGGAGACGCTGCTGGACAAAGGGGGTGCAAGGAGGAAGAGGGAGGCGCGCACAAGGGAGGTGGAGGGGCGGCTAGGGTTTTGGGGTGGGGCGCCTCCCCCCCCCCCCCTTTTCCCTTGGCCGGCCACCTCTTGGGCCTTGGCCCAAGCCCAGGTTGCCGCTAAAATTGCATAATTCCCCCCTTAATTTCCTGATTAAACTATTATCTGATGAATGTTGCCCGGGATATTACAACTCCAATGCCTTGCATGTGACTCAGATGCTCCTTGTTTCCCAGGGTTGTGTATAATATGTCCCTCTCCCTGATAGCCTGGAAGTTGCCTTGGGAGGATTCTACAGTCAACGTTTCCTATAAGAGGCCAACATGGTATTTCAGATCCTATGAAGTTATGAACATATTACCAGCCAGGTAGCTTGATATCTTACCCAGCGTTGTGACACATCTTGGTTTGCCAGGTTCTTGAAGGATATGGCATCTGAAGACATGGTAGTTGTCCTTACTCTTAACTAATTTTGGGCGCACTCATCTATGATCTCGGCAAATGGTGGCGAGGCCTCTGACAGGATTGCCTCATCGTCCCCCCTCCTTCATTGAGAGATTTTACCCATGTACCCAGTGGTACTGACTCTGTGGGGGTGAGTGTTCTGGGCCTGGATTGCTTTGTGCGCTGCACTTTCTTCCTAAAATTCGACGGTCATCTTCGTGTCCACAAAGGCATCCCATGTATTCGGCTAAAGGAAAGGATATTTCGTGAATGGCGTCTTGTCCTCATTCATGTACTTGTGATAAACGTGTTTTTGAAGTTCTTCGATGGGCCCATCGCTAGGAGTGCTTGTCATCACACGAGGCCTTGGACTTCTTCTCTTATTTCAAAGGACCTTGAGACCTCCTCCTAAAGCTATTCTTTCCCTTCACACGTCAGAGACTTCCCGCTCAGTGTGGTGATGGGGACCCGTTCCCTTGCAACCATCCCGCAGGTGGTCTGGAATGCAACTGCTGCTTTCTTAGGATGTAGAAGGACACCAACTCGACTGACCTCTATGATGGTCATTTGGCTCTCAGGAATTTTTGATATGCCTTGACCCTCTTTCTTAATTACTCTTTTGGTCTGGTCATCAGACACATTTGGCGAAACTAACCCCGAAGACTATGTGGACACCATCTCACTTAGTTGCTATCTATGAAGCATTCAAATTGCATTTCAATATAGGGTACATAAAACACAAACTGAAGTACTGACTAGAAGATACTTTATAGTAATGTATAGGATAACAACACATGAAGCATGCATGGAGAAAAAACAAAGATGACAAACTTGCGGTGTGATGTGCACCATGCTCGCAAAACTCAAAAGAGGTGGTTGGATGAAAAGACTAACCAATGGTAAAGTGGATAAAGGCAGCATGCTACCACTTCTTTCTAACAGAACAATAGTATCACACCGCATGAAGGCATAATTACAGCTCAAAAAAGACTCCAAAATACTTGACAAGTCAGTATGGAGCTTTCATATATTATTCTTTCCATTCCTCATGTTATGATTGATGAATGCACAATAGTATTTTCTACAGTCTACATACATCTCACCAAAAAAGAAAAAGAAAGCATTTACCTTCACAGCATGTCACACTAGGTTAAAAATCCTAACAAGATAATTTTGATCTCAGATTCTGTAAGTATAACTATGTACATCGTTCATACAAAGGGTATAATCAACCACCTAGAAAAGAACAACCAAAAGGCTCCATTGAAGCAATACACCAAGCTAAACATTTTGCCTATAACACAGGATTACCTCCTATAACAACAAAATTACTATAAATAACTTACACCTCACATGTCACAAACTACACATGGAAGAAGAAAAATATATTGATATGAAGTTTTCATAGCCCATCATTTGCTTTGCACGAGTGGTTCAGGGTTTATGTGACCACGACCGATAGTGACAAAGACCAATACCCCCAGAGGTCTTCATCTCCCATCCCATATCCATCCCAATCGCAAATCACCTCCCTCCTCAAACCCTAAATCCCCTAAACCCTCGTGCATGGGCGGCAGCAGTTGTCCCCATCAGCAAATCAGACCACTCAGAGACAACACAAGGGGGAGAGGAGATGCGTTACCTGGGATGGGAGCAGCAGTGGTGGCTGACAGCTGATGAGGGGGAGGTCTGCTGTAGTCGCCATGGAAGTTGTTGATGTTGCTGCTGGTGCCTTCACAAGCTATCGAGGTCACCCACTAAAGTCGCTAAGGGGATAGGGAATGAAGGGGTGTCAGTGCAGAGTGAGTTACGCTTTCGACCTACGTGGCTATATATATAATAATAATATCACAAATGATTTTAGGAAACAATCATCTGTAATATGATCATATCATAGATGGTTCTATAAAAAAACTATCTATAATATGAATTTATATCACAAACGGTAGAACCGTTTGTGATATAAATTCATATCATAGATGCTTCTTTCATAAAACCATCTGTGATATGCTTTGCTTCAATAGACAGACATTTCAATAGAACTAGCTTGTCATTGTACTGAACCATCACACAACAATACATACTACTTAATCATTCATGAATAAATCTGTCTTTCAATATAT
Source organism: Dendrocalamus latiflorus (assembly GCA_017311315.1). Classification (NCBI taxonomy): domain Eukaryota; kingdom Viridiplantae; phylum Streptophyta; class Magnoliopsida; order Poales; family Poaceae; genus Dendrocalamus; species Dendrocalamus latiflorus. The sequence goes on along the minus strand of CM029660.1, from coordinate 10,219,475 downwards.
CATAAGAAAAGAAGGTATTCTTTTATAGAATGAAGTACAATAGAAATAGAAACACATCAGAAAAGTAAACAAGCATAAGTTAGAGTATTCTTAACATGAATAATTTACAAATAGATATACATGCCATTTTTCATAATTCCAATTAGCTATTTCCTTAAAAAATAGCCCTTCATGATAATCAACGTGCATATAGCTAGCTTCCTCATTGGGTTCTTTGTTGGGCCACCTAATGTCGTCTCTGAATAGAGGTAACTCGTCAAATTAATTGCACTCTTCCTCATCCATGATATTCTCAACTCTGACAATTCTTCTTTATCCATGACGAACTACATGGCGGTTCTTATTTGTTGGGTCTATTATATAAAAAAACTTAAATAACTTGCTTAATGAGTATAAATGTTTCATCTTTGTATCTGACATGTTCAAGGTCTAAAGTAGTGACGCTATACTTGTCAACTTTCACACCCTATGGAAGTTGGACCCAACGGCATCGAAATAGGGGGATCTTGAAAAATACGTAGTCGAGCTCCTAAATCTCCTCTACGAACTCATAGTAGGAGTTAAACCCATGTTTTATTATGTTTGGCCCAGCGGTAGTGAATTGCTCCTGAAATGCATTTATGCAGACACCGCTATTCTAGATTATGCTCTTCCTATTATGAGCTATCGTATAAAATGTGTACCCATTTGTGTCGTATGCTTACCATGTCATAATTGTAAATTTCGGTCCTTTTGCCAACCATCGCAGTATATCATTGAACCTCCAAGTGAATCACACCTTTAACCATTCATTGAACCAATAGTTGTATTGTCTTATGATCCAAACTTTCGACCGACCTAGATTCTCTTAGTGTACCATATTTTTGTGCTTGTCGATGTACAGGGACACTTCGGTCATGTATTACAAGACTATGAAATAGGCTTGAGCATACATATCCAGGTCGAGAAATGTTACTGAAAGGATTCATTTCATCTGTATTCAACCTAAACCTTATACTTCTCAGTTCTGCACTATAGTTCCCTTCTGTATCATACAACATCTTATCCAGATTATCATCATGCAATCTATCTTCATCGAAAGAACAATCAACATCCGGTATATCGTTCTCCCATGATGATGTTACTACCTTCCTGTATAATCTACTCTTCACTATGACTACTCCAATATGTATATCCCTTTTTGAAATCCCTTTGAATCAAGTGTGCTTCTATTTGGGCTGAATCAATGCATAGACAGTATGTAAATTTCATCCTCCTCTTCAACATATCCTGCTCGGCAACTATTCTAAAAGCAGACATGCCATCGATATACTCTTCACTCACACAGTTCTTAACATACATCCAGCTTTGATCCATCTACGCTACGTATATAACAAATTAATATTAAATTAGATTAATACTCTCCTATGTAGCCATTACATGTACATACACTAGCTCTTACACATAATTGTCATTCACCATAATTTCTGCATCTAAAGTAGCTAGGTATGATTCATGAAACAATCCAATAAGAATTAAAGTAGATAGGAGTGAGACTCACTCTTAAATTGGAGCAAAAACTACCAAGCTAGATCTCTCATTCCTTCCAACTAAAAAGTGCACAGATCTAGCTATAATATAATGCATTTCATTACATATAGTACTTCAGATCACCAAGAACAAATGGATACACAAGCACCTTCTAAATCTCTGATCTTCTTTCACCAAATCACCTCAAAGTGCCACCACCTAATAGACAGAATATCCATCAAAACAAAGGTATTTAATAACATAGTGAATATCACAGGCACTTCCATTCAAAATCCATCTATGATAAGTAGGTTATCACAGATAGTTTTTTACACAAATTGTTTGTGATGTATCACTAACGGCTTTTAATAAAAACCGTCTGTGATATGTCAGATATCATAGATGATTTTTATTACTAACTATCTGTGATGTATCACAGACAGTTTGTGTAAAAAAATCATCTATGATAAGTAGGTTATCACATACGGTTCTTACCATCGATTGCAACATAGACAGTCATGCTAGTACAACTGTCTATGATAACTGCATGTAACTGTTATGAATTGGTTATAGAATTATAGGCAAACTTTTGGTTCATAAGCAAAACTTGTTTTGTGTTATGTTCTCTTTTGTGTTTTTGTTAATTGATATTGTGAACAAAACATTGATAGAAAGGTATCACACAATGGGTAGAACATAATGTCATTAGGTTGCTTATTCATGCTCAGGGTGCTTCCATTTGATGTTCACTTTGTGAATGGGAGACTGGCAGTGCCTTCATCTGTATTATCTTTTTTACTATGAGAATTGATACAATTTAGTTGCTATTTCATTAAACTTTATCTTTTTAATATTGAGTTTTCCATAAGGAACTACCAGAAAAGAAAATGCCCATCCTTCTGTTATCAAGATCCGTCCTTTTGTAATCAAGATCAATACCTTTCCTGCATGCACCTTTATTTACTCGTAAAGAAACAAAGAACTTGCATTCATTTTTCTAAAATTGATGATGTGATTCTTTATTCACTACTACAGAAATCATCATCACAGACGGTTGAAAAACGTCATCACAGATGGTTATATGAACCGTCTGAATTTATGGGTCAGTGATAGTCGAAGGTTATCACAGACGGTTTTTGAACCGTCTGTGGTGTACATATCACAGACGGTTTGGAATCAAAAACCGTCTGCGATGTATCGATATCACAGACGGTTTTTAATAAAAAACCGTCTGTGATATTAATATATCACAGACGGTTTTTATTCCAAACCGTCTGTGATATTGATACATCGCAGACGGTTTTTGATTTCAAACCGTCTGTGATATTGATATATCGAAGACGGTTTTTACTTAAAAACCGTCTGTGATATTGATTTCTACCCCTAAATCTATTTCTGTTTAAATGGCTAGCCTCAGGAAATGCTAGCCATGCCCTCTGAAACAAGCAGATATATACATACAATTCACATGGGAAATCATTTCACATACATAAAACATCCAATTCACATCTCAATTCATTTCACAAACATAAAACATGCACTTCACATCTCACTCATTTGACAAACATAAAACATCCATTTCACAAAGCAAATAATTGAAATAAAATATCCATTTAGAAATATACAATTACAAATCCGGAGTGATAAGAGCAATAAAAACTCATGGTGCGCAGTGGAACCGTCCTTCTGGCTTTATAACTTGAGTCAGCAAAAAGTACGCTAACTCTGATCGAATTCGGCCAAGGTCAGGCTGTTTCAATGCAGATGACGGGATAAATGCAGCCTGTCGATAGGAATATCAATGTGCGTATATATAACATGATAAGTATGAAGTAATTATGGGAAGATTGACAAACCTTGGGATTGGTAATCCTCGAGGAATCGAGGAGTAGTTCCATATGGTGGCAAACGTAGTAGCCACATGTGTTGCCCGGCGGCTACTGGTGGCACTGCAAAAAATAGAATGTGTCAATTCAAGAGGCATTAATTACTACAAACTGTTGCATAGGATTAATTAATGTGTAATAGCGAATACTTTAAAATCTCGAGCATGTGTCAGGCCTTTGGCCCCTGGCTTGGAGTCACCTCCCTTTGCAACGTACATCTCGAACGCCCTACGTGATTCGAAAAGATTAACCTTAGTCATTCGGAAGGAAAGAAAGAGTTCAATATAGGTATGTATGGAGAAAATGTACTTACGCATCGATTACTTGGCTGATAAGTGTGAAGTCCATTTTATTCTTACTTAGGGAATCAAGGTAATATACCATGTTCCATTTTGGTACAATCACTATTAAAATCCAATGATAGCTCTGGTTGTAGGGCATAAGTACGTATTCATCAGTGCGGTAATCCAGCAGTCCAGCTGCAATGTACCTCTGGACGAAGGGTCTATCCTCGTCGATGGTATACTTGGCGACCATGTGTGGGTCCAATAAACCAACCGATGCTTTGGATGCCCTAGCTTTACTCAGCATGTGGCTACATATATACACAAGAAATCAACAAATTATACGAAATTTATCGGTATGACATGAACTGAGACTGTGATTGTACACACTTACAGCGTCCAGCATCGCATGAGAGAGACGTCCAGAGTGTTGAGCGTGTAAAGATCGAATAAATCATCAAAGGTGACTACGAAGACACCGTTTTGCATATTGTGATGTAAATCACTCGGCAAGAATTTGATAGAGATACTTGAGATCCGCTCTTGCTCTGGTTTATTGGACTGTTGCATGTACCACATGTGCAATTGCACGCAACTATATGCTAGGCGTTGGAGGGCCTTTTCCTCGAGCGACGGCTCGCCAAGCACGAATTTGCGAGCTAATGGCTTGTACAAGATTTCATCATTGGTCTTTGCTTTGCTTTTGCCCTTGCTGCCCTTGCTGCCCCGACTGTTGGTCGACTTTACAGGTAGCACCGGTGGTGGAGGTTGCACTTGTTCAGGTAGCGGGTCCGGTTCCGGTTGCCCTTGTGGAGAAGGCACCAGTGCACATTGCTGATCTGCCACCGGTGAATAAGCCTCCAGGCAGATATCACTTTTGGGCCACTGGATGAAGGATCCAATGGCTTGCCCTAAAGTCACGAGCTCGTCGTTGGTGGGCTTCGGTAGTGGGACGACCTCAAAATTGGTGTTTACCCCATCTACTGACACTTTTGCGAAGCCTGTTGCTAAAGGTTGACTGTGCACCCTGGCCTCGATACCAGACGGATATGCCATGCCCCACGCAGCGCTCAACGCAACGGAGGCATATCTTACTTGGAGCGTGCACTTCGTAGGCTCCTACATAACGATACAAAATTAGCTACTCAATTAATAGGCATATCAATGGAGCAAGCATTCGAGAGATAATAATTATTACCAGGATGTCGTCCACCGGAAATCTGCCCTCGCTTTGCGCCGGATTGGACGCACAACTACTCGGATGGTTGCGCGGGCTAGCTAGACCAGTAGCGGCGGCGGCGGCCTGCTGATTTTCTGTAATTCTCCGCACCTCATCTCTAACATAATCAGCAAGCTCCTCTCTAAGAGATGCCTTGATCTCTTCTCGTAGCTGTGCCTCGCGATCGGCTTTGCTTCTCTTCCTACGCCGATACTGGTCAGAGTCATCTTGGAAACCATGTTTCCAAGGAACATAAAGCCCAAGGCCTCTCGTACGGCCTGGGTGCTCCTTGTTTCCCAGGGCAGCGGAGAGCATATCATTCTCCCTTCGTCCCTGGAATGATCCCAGCTTAGATTCAAAACTCAGCTCTTCCTGCAAGAACACGACATGTCATTTTACTTCGTAGGAGGTTGTGGAGTAATTACAAGCTACGTAGTTCGTTCGATATCTTACCAGGCGCTGGGACACTTGCTGGTCTGCAGGGTTTCGAAAGGAGACGTCCCCCGATGTCGTTGTAGATGACCTTGCTCTAATCCAATTTCGAGCGCGGTCATCCGGGATATTTGAAAATGGCGGGGCGATGTCCTGCTGGGCTGCCAGTTCATCCTCCCTCGTCCACTGCAGGATTTTACCCGCATACCCAGCTGTGCCAAGTCTGTGGGGGTGGGTGTTTTTTGCCTGGAGGGCCTTGTGCGCCGCACTTGTACTTTTGAACTCGTCGGTAATCTTCATCGCCTTGAACTGTTCCCATTGTGATTCCAAGAATGGGTATTTATGATAAGGCGTTTCGTCTGTCTCCACATATTTCTTGACAAGCGTGCTCTTGAAGTTCTTCCATGCTTTGCACGCCGCTAGTAAGGTTTGTCGTTGCACGGCGTCTTGATGTTCTTCTGGGATCTCAAACGACGCCAAAATTTCTGTCCACAGCTCGCTTTTCCGAGTCGGAGGCACGTCCTTCCACGAATTGAATGTGATCTCAATTCGTTCTCGTGCAACTATGCCGATCATTCTTCTCCATGCGCTTACTGTTTTCTTAGGAATGAGAGGCACCCCAGATACATTGACCTGTGTGATGATAAATCGGCCCTCAGGCTTCTTCGATAGCCCTCTTCCTTGGCGTTTTGCTTTTGGAGCGGACTCCTCCGGCGAAGATGGTGAAGAATGAGTGGAAGACATGTTGCTCTATTAGGACAGGATGAGGAAACATGATGCTCAATGATATGAAGAGAGGAGAGGAGTAGAGGGGAGGGGAGAAGGGAGGGGGAGAAGGGAGGGGGTGATGTGGACAGAGAGAGGAGGTAATGTGCCTATCTTAGTTCCATATTTAATTCCAACTAAATTCAATTTCTATTTCCAACATAACATGAATGACATAAATTGCATGTAAACATATAATTCTATCTTGCCATTCATAACCATGTAAATATTCAATGAATATAAACACCAACATGCTGAAATAACATGACAATCTGTCTTCTAAGCAAATAAACAATTAAATCCAGCATTACACAAATTAATTGTTTTAGATTTGCTCTCAGTACAGAGTTGCGCAAGATTGAAAATCTTGGCCATCTCATGCTAATATCGACACTCATCATCAATAATCTGATTATTAAAGATTTGAGCTCACAAAAATACATGTCTAGACAAGATTAATACTGCATCACAAATAGATCAATTGAATAAAAGGATCTGTTCTACACAAGATTAATACTGCATCACAAGATTAATATAATACTGCATCACAAACAGATCTCAAAAGATGTAAACTTATATGCCCAGCCGAAATAAGGTCTAACAGTATAGCCGAAATACCAAGGAGCTCAAATCTAACTCAACCAGATTATTTCTGTTTTCGATATTATCATCACAGAGCAGGAGGAGGCGGCGACGGAGGATTGAATGCACTCACAGTAGGAGGCGGAGGAGGAGGAGGCGGCAACGGAGGAGGAGGAGGCTGCGGCGACGTCTTCGTCCGAGGAGGCGACGACGGAGGAGGAGAGGAGGCGGCGGCGACGGGCTCGGGGGCTCGGGGATGGCGGCGGCGACGGGCTCGGGGGCTCGGGGATGGCGGCGGCGACGGAGGAGGAGGCCTACAGCGGCGACGGAGGAGGAGGAGCGGGAGAGCCGCGAGTTTAATTAGATGTATATCACTGCAGCGGAAAACCCTAGCCAGAGGGAATATATAGCGGGATTAGCACAGACGGTTCCACATTTAGAACCGTCTGTGAAATTATTATCACAGACGGTTCTAAATGTGGAACCGTCTGTGATATTAATATCACAGACGGTTCTAAAGTGTGGAACCGTCTGTGATAATCATTTACACTCGCACCTACCAGCTGCATTACAACACCAACCAGCTTAAATGCCAACATACAACACAATATATTTCTTCACACATTTGCCACATACATCACACACATGCATTGTTGTATACAAATATGCCAATTCACATATACATAACACATATACATCATTCTACTTGCTTATTTCCTTGGCAACATATAACACAATGTATTTCTTGACACATTTGCCACATACATCACACACATGCATTGTTGTATACAAATATGCCAATTCACATATACATAACACATATACATCATTCTACTTGCTTATTTCCTTGGCAACATATAACACAATGTATTTCTTGACACATTTGCCACATACATCACACACATGCATTATTGTATACAAATATGCCAATTCACATATACATAAGACATATACATCATTCTACTTGCTTATTTCCTTTAAAAATTAGCCCTTCATGATGATCAATGCGTACGTAACTAGTTTCGTCACGTTGTTCGTCGTCGACCCTTATGCCTTTTCCAAAAGGAGGTAACTCGTCAAATTGATTGTATTCTTCCTCATCCACTACATTCTCTACTCCGACAATTCTCCTTTTTCCATGAAGAACTACATGACGTCTCTTATTTGCCGGGTCGGTTACATAGAAAACTTGAACAACTTGGTTGGCGAGTGCGAATGGTTCGTCTTTGTACCCGACACGTTGCAGGTCCACGGTAGTGACACCGTACTTGTCAACCTTCACCTGTGGGAGATGCACCCAACGGCAGCGAAATAAGGGGATCTTGAACAACACGTAGTCGAGCTCCCAAATCTCTTCTATAAACCCATAGTACGAGTTTCTCGACCCATCGGTACTGAACGCATCTATGCGGACACCGCTGTTCTGGTTAGTGCTCTTAACATCCTGGGACTGTGTATAAAATGTGTACCCATTTATGTCATATCCTTGCCATGTCACAACTGTAAATGTTGGCCCTTTTGCCAACCATGTCATCGTCTCACTTGGCGAGCTCCTAGCGATTTCCTCCTTCAACCATTGGTTGAACCGACTGTTGTGTTGTCTCATGATCCAAACATCTGGCCGCTCCGGATTCTGTTGCCGAAGCACATCCTTGTGCTGGTCGACATAAGGCGCCACTTCAGTCATGTGTTGCAAGACCGTGAAATGGGCTTGAGTATACGTGTCTATATCTGCAGTGATTGCTTTCCTTCCGATAGTTCCGATACCTTTCAGTCTCCCCTCATGACGAGATCGAGGCACACCTATCGGTTGAATCTGTGCCATATAATCGACACAAAACTCAATAACCTCTTCGCTTGCATAACCTTCGACGATGCTGCCTTCCGGCCGAGATCGATTCCGTACGTAAGACTTGAGAATTCCCATGAACCTCTCAAATGGGTACATGCTACGTAGGAATACGGGCCCGCACATTTTTATCTCCCACACAACATGAACAATGAGATGGACCATGATGTCGAAAAACGAAGGAGGGAAATACATTTGAAGATGACATAGAGTCATCACCACCTCGTCCTGCAAAGCATCTAGTCCTTCGGGATCAATGACCTTCTGAGCAATTGTGTTAAAGAAATAACATAGCCTCATGACTGTCTCTCGAACTTTGATCGGCAAAATATTTCTAATTGCAATAGGGAGCATCTGTGTCATCAGCACATGACAATCATGAGACTTCATGCCATTTAACTTCAAATCTTGCATCGAAACAAGTTTCCTCACGTTGCCGGAGTAACCAGACGGAACTTTGACACCATGCAAGCACTGGCACAGTTCTGTTTTCTCGGCCTTGGACAGAGTGTAACACGCAGGGGGAAGGTACGTTCGTCCATTATCTGTTGTCGGTGCTAACTCAGGCCTGATGTCCATATCAGCCAAGTCAAGCCGTGCGTTGACGCTGTCCTTTGTTTTATGAGGAATGTTCAGTAAGAGACCAATCAAGCTGTCACATACATTCTTTTCTACGTGCATGACGTCGATGCAGTGTCGAACATCTAGGTACTTCCAATAAGGTAAGTCCCGAAATATTGATCTCTTCTTCCAGCTAGTGTTCTTCTCATGAGCCCTCAATTTACGTCCCTTTCCGAGGATAACATCTAAATCCTTAACCATATCATAAACCTCGTTTCCTCTTAAATGCCTTGGAGCTGAACCGTCTTCCTTCTCTCCATCAAATTGTTTCTTCATCTTGCGGTATGGGTGAGCCCTCCGAAGGAACCGGCGGTGACGCATGTAGACAGTTTTGCGTGAGTGTCTCAGCCACACACTCTCGGTACCATCTAAACAGTGGGTACAAGCTTTCGCACCTTTAGTACTCTGTCCCGATAGGTTACCAAGGGCAGGATAATCATTTATGGTGCAGAACAATAAGGTGCGCAAAGTGAAGTTCTCTCGTTTGTATGCATCCCATACCTGTACCCCTTCGTTCCACAGTACTTTTAGATCTTCCACCAATGGTGCTAGGTACACATCGATATCATTCCCAGGTTGCTTCGGCCCTTGGATAAGTATCGACAACAAGATATACTTTCGCTTCATACACAACCAAGGAGGAAGGTTATACATGCAGAGAGTCACGGGCCATGTGCTATGTCTGCTGCTCATGCTACTGAAAGGATTCATTCCATCTGTACTCAGTCCAAACCTAATATTCCTTGGTTCTGCACCGAAGTCTGCAAAACTCCTATCGATGTTTCTCCACTGGGCAGAATCCGCAAGGTGTCTTAGCATTCCATCCTTCTTCCGCTCCTCCGAGTGCCAACGCAGTAGTTTTGCCTCCTTTGGATTTGCAAAAAACCTTTTCAAACGGGGAATTATAGGAAAATACCATGCCACCTTTCCAGAGCGAAAGAGTAAAGCAACCAGCTAGATTGTGGATCGAAATGAAGACAGATGCGGTCTGAGCAGCGCAATAAATGCCTTAGCCATTATCACAGACGGTTTTTAACTAAAAACCGTCTGTGAATTATCACAGACGGTTTTTAATAATAAACCGTCTGTGATAACTAGCTTATCACAGACGGTTTTTTATTAAAAACCGTCTGTGATAATCTGGGATTATCACAGACGGTTTTTAATACAGACCGTCTGTGATACTTAGGTAATAACCGCCTGTGATAATCCATTTTCCCGCCACAAATACCACAGACGGCCTCCTAATTACAACCGTCTGTAATAGTGTTCATCAGAGACGGTTTCACAAAACCGTCTGTGATGAGGCGTCTCCTATGAGGCTTTCTGTAGTAGTGATTTTTGATGTAGAACTTTGAAACAGAAGAAGAAAAGAGGTCAGGGAGGAGGGGAGATCACATCAAGCAAAGATCACGTCAAGCATTACAAAAAAATTGGTTGGTTTCTGATGGTTATTTCAGTCTACATTTCTTGGCCTTCAAGGCTTTGTTATTCTAATATGAGTCTTTGGTTATCCAGCACTTGTCTATTATTTGAACCTGTTAGATAGCCCATTGAAAAGTTGAAAAGCTATCCAGCATCATGCATCAACGATAGAATGATATAAAGGCTATCTCAAAAACCATATGAATTATTTGAAGGCTATCTCAAAAACCATGTATTGAACACATTTATGATTTCTTTAGTTTATATACAGTAAGCATGTAGGATTTCAGTGACAGTTGTGGTAATGCTATTGATGTACTTCGCACCTTTATTAGGGAAACAATAAATATGACTAGATAAATAACTTCTTCCTGTTTGATTTCTTAACTAGCCTGTATATTTATGTTTCAGTTGATACACCGTTCAAGAGAAAATTTATGTTCACTGTACAGTTTGGGATCACGTTTGATGATATGTATAACCCTCTTTTGGTACTTCTTTTGATGATATATATATATATAACCCTCTTGTGGTACTCCGTTACGATGCACGGGCATCTTACTAGTAAAAGAAACAAAAGTTACAAATACAAATTTACAAGAAAATAGGAGAAACTAAGATAGATCAGCTGGCAATTCTATAATGGAAGGAAGCTATGGTAAATTCATGTTCGTTTTTCATTCATCAAGAGAATCCATTGCAAAGGCTAGACTGTGGGTGTGCACTTAGTCTACTAGGGTTCAAGTCTCAGACTTGACACTAGTGGCCACTAATCTTAGAGGTACACACGCATGCACGTTTACTGGAAAAGCACGTGCCCACACTACATGAGGCCTTTGGTACCTTTGTTAAATTCTAAAACTCCAAGCATATGTAGTTGACGCACACACATATGTGCCACGGGTGATGTGAATGTAGTGTATGTTGAGTGTGCGCCCTCTACACATGTGCGTTCACGCGCGCGTGCGTGAGTGGTGTGTACTGTTGAGTGTGTGTCTTCTTTGCACTCTTAAAAAAGATCGATTACTTGAAAAACGTTATTCATTGCTATCCGAATACTCTAGGCTGCAAAGATAATTATTCCCATATAAAAGGGTAGTTGGAGACACACTTTGAAGCCATTTTTTTATTCTTTTGTTAGGAATATGCCCTAGAGAAAATAATAGGGCATGTTCTTTTCCTCCGAAGCTAACGGCTTTTGGCTTTTGCTACAGTATCTAACTTTTAAATGGAGTATTTTCTCAAGACGGGATCTACAAGTTAATTGTAGTACATGTTAAAAGCCTAACATATGTATCAACAAAAATCACAAGCGAGTATCTCCCTCTCCGTAATCTCTATTGCAAACAGCTAAAATTCAAAAATTTCAGCCAAAAACCATAAGCCGCAGCCACGCCAAACAGGCCCATAGAGATGATTATATTTCGTTGTGTTCATGATTTATTGGATAGTATGTTATCTTATTCCTTGAATAATATAGTCAATATTTATTAACAAGTATGTGACTTAATTGTGAAACTCTATTGTCGTAGGGATGGCCCCCACCTAAACCCAGCAGACCTGGTAGGAAATTATAAGGCCCAGAATAGGCCATGTGTAATGACATAACTGCCCCCAGAGGGGATAACCAGATGTAAGGGTATAACTGTAAAAGCACTCCTCATGTGGATATATATACGAGTACAGGCCATGGGGAGGACCCAGGCCATTACACTCATCTTCATCACTCTCCACTACCACCTCTCTCTCTGTTTGGCCCGTAGCCACAACAGTTGGCGCCGTCCGTGGGGAGGACAAGGACAAGCCTGAAGACCGAAGAAGAAGGATGGCACCGAAAAAAGCTTCGTCAGCGGTGGCGAAGGGAAAGAAGGCGGCCGGGCCAGAGCGTCGTATGAGTACCAGGGCTTCGGCATCGGCAGCGGCGAGTGCGGGTGGCGACGCAGGCGCGGTGGCCGAGGACGTCGACGTTCGCGCGGCGACGACCAACCTCGTCACTGGCACCGTGACGGGGTTCGGCACCGCGACAACCAACCCCGTCACCGGCACCGCGACGACCAACCTCGTCACCGGCACCGCGACGACCAACCTCGTCACCGGCACTACGACGACCAACCCCGTCACCGGCACCACAGCGACCCACCCCGTCGCCGGCGTTGCGGTGGCAAACCCGGCGGTCAAAGACGTCGACGCCGGTGCGGGGATAATCGACCCCACCGACGCAACGACAGCCGACCTCGCCGCCCCCGCCGCGACCCTCGTCGGCAGCGCGGACCGGGCGGTTCGAGGTAGCCACGACGGAGCGACTGGCAGCTCGGGAGCTCGCGACACGGTCGTGCCCGCGCCGATCCGCCCGTTGGGAGTACCGGTGACCCCGCCCGCACAGGCGGTGGAAAGCGCCCTACTGGCGGCCCTCAACGCGTTCCAGCGGGAGCTAGGGGACCTTCGCGGAGCCGTCCGAGATATGCAAGAGGCTCGGAGCCAGCAGGCCGCGCCAGCAATCGCGACCGAGCCCACGCCGGAGAGGGCGGACAGTCGCGAAGCCCCCACATCTAGCCGTGTGCCGCTGCGGCGCGTAGATCCGGAGTCCCCGCTTGCGGCGGAGCTGCAGCAGGCGGCATGGCCCGAAGACTTCAAGTTCCCTAGCGCCGTCGACTCGTACAAAGGCGACACGGACCCCCGTGAGTTCGTGCGCGTGTACGAAACTGCGATCGAAGCCGCGGGCGGAGACGACACCACGAAGGCGAAGGGACTCCCCCTCGCGCTGCAAGGAGTGGCGCTCTCTTGGTTCTTTACCATAGAGCCGGGCTCCATCTACGCGTGGGAGCAGCTTCGCGTCCGCCTTCACAACAACTTCCAAGGAAACAACATCGACCGAGTCGACGCGGACCAACTCTTTGCTGTGAAGCAAAAACCCTCGGAGAAGCTCCGGGACTACTTCAAACGCTTCGCCAAGATTCGATGCCAAGTGAAAGACGTTAACGAAACCACCATCGTTAATGCAGCCATACAGGGCCTTCGCCCGGGCCCGATGGCCGAGTACAACGCGCGAAAGCCAATCAAGACGGTGGCGAAGCTCTTCGACAAAATGGAAGAATATGCCAGGACGGAGGAAGACGCGCGGCGAAGGCAAGGTGACGACTCCGACACCAACCAGGCCGGAGCCTCGGCAAAAGCCGAAGATCCGCCAAAGGGCGGTTCTTCGAAGGGAAAACGTAAGCAGGAGTCGTCCAGGGACGCGCCCGACCGCAGGGACGCCTCGCATAAGGAGTCGTCCGATCAGCCCAAGCGCGGCCAGCAGAGGTCGAGGCGAAACCGGTACGTCCTCGACATCGAAGGCGGGTCCGACGAGGGTGCTCCCGCGGGCCGAGGCGGTCGGGGAGATTACGACGACCAGCATCAGGGACTGTGGTGCGTAGTCCACGGCCACGGCAACCATGATACCCGCGCCTGCACCTCCATCGCGGCGCTCCGCGACAGCGTCGCTAGGGACAGCGTCGCCCACGTCCAATTCCCGTACGAGGCCCCCGTGCAGGTACAGGCGCAAGAGATGCAACCCCAGGAAGGCACCTTACGGATCCAAACTCACGTACAGCAGCCTCGGGAGGGCCTCCTGTCGCTGCAGGCCCCGGACGCAACCCACCGCAGGGTCATTAACGTCATATCTGGAGGCTCTGCGTTGGAATTCGCCTCGGCACGGCAACAGAAGGCCTATGCGCGAAGACTACATCACGTGGCGGCATACCCAGCGCAAGCACCGCCGGATTGGGCGCAGCACGAAGTTACATTCACACCCGACGACGCCCAGGGTGTGGACTTCCCTCATCAGGACCCCCTGGTCATCCGGTTCACTATCGCGGGATGCGACGTGGGGCGCGCCTTGGTGGACGGCGGTAGCTCCGCGAACGTATTGTTTGCGGCGGCCTTCGACCAGATGGGGATCCCTCGAAGCCGCCTAGGGCCCTCGGGAATCCCACTGCAGGGCTTCGGGGGACAGCCCCTGCGGGTGCTGGGCCAAATAGGTCTTCAAGTCTCCTTCGGCCGAGATGACAATGTGCGGGCCAAAGATGCCACCTTCGACGTGGTCGACATTCCGTACCCCTACAATGCCATATTAGGGCGCATAATCCTCAACTCCTTCGGCGCGGTACCACACCACGGCTATCTATGCATGAAGATCCCGGGTCCCCGGACCATCATCACCGTCCGAGGCGACCAGGATATAGCCCGGCGCATCGAGCCAGGTACCAGGTGCCCACGTCGCGAAGCCCAACGGCGCTCCTAGAGCTGGCGTCACAGCGCGGAGGTCCGCGGGGCCATTCACAGGCACCTTGGCTGCAGATGTCTAGCGACTAGAGGCTTCGGCCGCACCAAGGGCAAACGGTTAGTATATCCATCCTTTGTAGTTGCTCACCCACGCAAACGGGGATGTAATGAAGATCGCCGTTTGTCGCTAATCTTTCTTCATCACGCGCAAGTACGCGGTGAAGGCGCGCGCAGGCTTAGCCAACGCGCGCGTTCCCGCAGTATAAATCGAAGTCGCACGTTCGCGTGTGCACTTGCCGTAGCCAGGGGTACGGGACTGAGTATAAATCAAAGTCGCATGTTCGCGTGTGCACTCGCCGTAGCCAAAGGTGACGGGCCTGAGTATAAACAAAGACGCACGTTCGCGTGTGCTCTCGCCGTAGCCAGGGGTACGGGACTGAGTATAAATCGAAGTCGCACGTTCGCGTGTGCACTCGCCGTAGCCAAAAGATGACGGGCCTGAGTATAAACAAAGACGCACGTTCGCGTGTGCACTCGCCGTAGCCAGGGGTACGGGACTGAGTATAAATCGAAGTCGCATGTTCGCGTGTGCACTCGCCGTAGCCAAATGTGACGGGCCTGAGTATAAACAAAAGACGCACTAGGGGGACGCCCTCGCGCGCACCAGTCTACGGACTTTAAATAAGACGTAGCGTCGAGGTCCGCCTCCGCACGCACCAGTCTACGGACTTTAAATAAGATGTAGCGTCGAGGTCCGCCTCCGCACGCACCAGTCTACGGACTTTAAATAAGACGTAGCGTCGAGGTCCGCCTCCGCACGCACCAGTCTACGGACTTTAAATAAGACGTAGCGTCGAGGTCCGCCTCCGCACGCACCAGTCCACGGACTTTAAATAAGACGTAGCGTCGAGGTCCGCCTCCGCACGCACCAGTCCACGTACTTTAAATAAGACGTAGCGTCGAGGTCCGCCTCCGCACGCACCAGTCCACGGACTTTAAATAAGACGTAGCGTCGAGGTCTGCCTCCGCACGCGCGAGTCTTCGGACTATAAAGTAAGGCGTAGCGTCAAGGTCCGCCTCCGCACGCACTAGTCCACGGACTCTAAATAAGACGTAGCGTCGAGGTCTGCCTCCGCACGCGCGAGTCTCCGGACTATAAAGCAAGACGTAGCGTTGAGGTCTGTCTCCGCACGCGCGAGTCTCCGGACTATAAAGAAAGGCGAAGTGCCGAGGTCCGCCTCCACATACGCCAGTCTACGGACTATAGCAAGGCAAAGTGCGGAGGTCCGCCTCTGCACACGCCAGTGTACGGGCTGTCCGTTCTAAGGAACCCTGGCGCAGCTACTTCGCCAACGGTGGCATCAACACACAGCGCATATCTTAAAATGCCAGGAAGTCTGCATACCGGAAAAATCACAAGTACAAAGGTCCGGCAACATCCCTGCCGCTCTAAGCCGCTATCCCGCGGGTTCGTCCTTAACACGCGCTAAAGCTGGGGCCTCGCTCGAAGAAGGCCGGCTCGCCCAAAAGTCCAGCGACTCTTCGGCCCTTCGCCAGCGTCGAAGGCGTCGCCGGGTTGAAAGGTCGGCCGCAAGAAGCCGGCCCCAGCAAGGAAGCTGCCCGGGATATAGGCGAAAGTCAGAATGCATGCAGCAAGTGTGTACTTTATTCGCAAAGACAAGGAGCAGTACAACACACGCCTACACCTAGGCACCACGGCGTCAGACCTACGGGTTCCCGGCGCCTTCGGAGGGCCCAGCGCCGCCATCGTCGCGTCGAGGGACCCCGTCCAGAAATTGGTTGAGGCTCCCCGTCCCGTAGAGCGACTTCTGGAGCTCGATCCGTGCAGCATCCGGCCCGACGTAAGCCCAGATCCGGTCGAAGAAGGGCCCGAGGGCAAGGCGAGCGGAGCGGACGGCGCCGGACATTACTCCGGCCCCGCCAGGCATCTCCAGCTGGGGGTCATCCAGCCCGGTGACGTGCGTACAACCGCGGTGCTGTAGGAGCGTGCACACCAAGCATGCCGACGTGTACGCGCAGTGGGTGCCGAAGGACGTCGCCGCATCGCGCACGACGTTGGCGGCATCCCCGACCCAGCGGAGAGTCTGAGACAACTCCTCCGGGCCGAAGGTGCGGTCCGGCACCTCAGTTACCAGCCCTTGAAGATGGCTCTCCAGCGCTTACATGGCGTCCCACGCAACCACCGAGGCCTCGCCAAGCGTCTGGTTACGCTCTGCTAGAGTCAGGGCAAGCTCGCCTTTTTCCTTCTCTAGCGAGGCGACCTGCTCCAGGAGCCCGTCCCGCTCCGTCGCAAACCTCTGTTCAGCAGCTGCCGCGGCCGACTCCCGCGCCGACGCAACAAGTCCCTCGGCGTGCGCCCTAGCTTCGGCGCATTCCGCTTCCAGCTGGCGGATGCGGGCGTCCTGGCCAGAGCGGGCGCCAGAGGCTTCGCGCAGCTCCTCCTCGGCGGCCCGCAGCCTATCCTCGAGCGCCTTTCGGCTACGAGCATAGGCCGTTTGCAGGGCCTGCCCCAGCACAAGTGTCTGTAGAAGGGAAAAGACTTAGCAAGCTCATCTAGCCCAGGCGTGGTCGCATGAGTACTTACCCTCACCCCAGACACCTCGAAGGCGTCCTTGAGGCGCCCCACCCCGTAGGTCTGCAGCACTTGCGGGTCGACGCTGGTGGCCGCGTCATTCACAATCCCGCGCCACGCCCTCAGCGTCTCCGGAGGCGGCACGAAGTCCGCGGGGCTTACGCGCGCGGAGGCCTTGTGTTCCGCCAAGGGCTCCCCCTCCGGAATGAGCAACGCTGCAAACAGGGATACAGGAGACCACCCCAAGGCACAAAAGCATACACCAAGGTAAGCTAGGCCACCGTACCCTCGGTAGCAGAAGGAATGGTCCCGCCGCGGGCAGAAGCCTCTGCGTTCGGGGAGGGTGACGGCTGTCCCTGCGCGGCGGGAGGCGTGGCCAGAGGGGCAGAAGGCGCGTATGCCGCAGGGTCCCCGGCGCTTGCGCTGGAGTCCCACAAGGTTCTGATGCCCGTGGCCACGACGAATCCTCACGGTGTCCAATGGAGCTCTGGCCGCACACACGGCCGTTTAGCCGGGGCAGCCAGCAGCGACGCCGCCCCCGCAGCTGCGGTTGGGGGAGACCCCGCGGCTGCCGTGCCCGGGGGCGAAGGTTCCGCGGTGGCGGTTGTCGCAGGGGGCACCTCGCTTTCGGCTACTGTCGGTAAAGGCAGCACGGTTCCGTGCGCCCTCGTGGAGGGCGCCTCCGGCACCACAGCGACCGCGGTCGAAAGCTCCACCTCGGCATCGCCGGTCCGCACGGGTTCCACCTCGGTGACTTCGGCGGGCGGTGAGACTTCCCCCCTCCGGCTGCCCGCGGCGAACTCGCCGCCCGGGACGCTCGCCGAAGATACCTCGCCCTCGGCGTCTGCGCCACCCAAGCCCGAATCGGCATACCTCGCCGAGTCTGACTCCGCGTCCGCCGCGCCCTCGAAAACGCTAGCAGCAGGCGCGGCAGGCGCCCCGCTGCGGCCCCTCTTCCGAGACGGGGCCTTCTTCTTCTTCTTCGCTGCACCGTCGTCTGGAGCGACACGGTCCGGCACGGCAAGGCCCAGGACCTCGCACACGCGGTTTATTCGCCCCAGCCCCGCCTCGGCAATAGCAGACGCGCGCTGCTCGTGCTCTCTGGCGGTGTACGGCCCCAGGAATACGCGCGCGGCTTGCTCCGCCTCCTCCAAGGAAATCCCTGAAGCAAACGAGAATAGCATCAGCATGTAACGCATTTCGCGTGAACAAAGAAGGGACGCGATCGAGGCTTACGAAGACCGGGCGGCGCCGGCAGCGAGCAGACCCATGGCGAAACATTGTCGTCTCGACGGCTCTCGGCGGCAAGACGCCAGTCGTAGGCAAGCGGTGCCACGCCGTACATCACGTACTCTTCGGCGAGGTCGCGCATGTTGAGGCGGGCGGCCACGCCTACGAGCCGCTTGACCCTCCGCTTGTCCTCATCATCGAGCGTTCGGCCGGGCGAGGGCTTGAACGCGATCGGTCGGCCTGTGCACTCAAGGCCGCTCCTGCTCTCCACACGGTGGTAGAACCACCGCTTCATCCAGTAAGACTCCCACTTCCCGCGAGTTGAGTTCGCAGGGAAGAGCTTCTTGCACGACGGGCGAAGAATAAAAGTGACGCTACCGAAGCTCGACAGCGTCCCGTCCTTCTGGCCCTTGGGCTGGCATCGTGCCTTGTGAAGATAGGCGAACAACGACACGCTGGGCCAACACGCCCCTGAGCGCAAGGCCCAGCTGTACACCGCGAGCCGGGCCACGGCGTTCAGGGTCAGTTGCGCCAGCTCCAGCCCAAAGGTCCGCAGCACGTCGCCTACCATAGCCGCCGCTGGGATCCGGAGCCCCGCGTCGAAAAAGGCAACAAACACGACCGCGCTCCGACCTCTCGGGATGCGGTTCCGTCTCGTCGGCGGCGGGCAATCGTACCTCCTGGCGCCCGGACAACTTCCCCGCGCGCAGGAGCCCTTGGATCGTCTTCTCGGTCACGAGCGAGGGGCCTAGCTCGCCGGAGAACGTGCCTTCCTCCTCTGCCAACAGCCGCTCCTGGTCTGCCGCCGCCGGGTCGCGCTCTTGGAGCGCGTATTTCACCTTCAACAGCGAGGACCGCCGGCGAATGTCAGGGCCACCAACCGCCTGGCCGCGCTCGCTACTGGAGGCCATCGCTTCCCGCGGAGAGACTGAAGCGATGAAGATAGCGCGAAGGTGTAGAGGGCGGAGCAGACAGGAAAGAGGGCGTAAAGATGCAGGGACGCTGTTACGAGGGGGCTATTTCAAGCCACCTCGCCCATACCGCCGCTACCGAAGCGTCGCAATGATCCGCGTGCCGGATGCAACCGCAGCGGTGTAAAGGTCCGCCCCGCACAATTCCCCGTAACTAAAAGCGAAGGGTCGCGAAGGTCCGTGCACGAGGCGCGACCGCAGTCGTACAAGCGCCCGTCCAGCGCAGCGCCCCACACCCAACGCTGGAAGGTCACGACCACAGGCGCCAAGGACCGTCACAGCACGGCGTTACCTAGCCGCTGTTATAGGCGCACCAATGGGCCAGGGGATCACAACAGCTCCGGCGCCGCGCCATTCACTGCCCGCCCCGTGTCCCCCGTGCCTAGGGAAGAGGCGAGCGGCCGCAAGCACGCAACCGTCCACATCCCGCCGCCTACCAGTCATAGGCTGCCGCGTGCCCCGGGCGCGTCGGGTTGTATGGTACGGGAACCTAACCCTGGCAGACCAGGGGTCGGCGTGATTCTAGGAACCTTTATAGCGCAAGACCGCATCGCAAGTAGGCCTGGACGTTCGGGTTACCCGAATTTTTCGGGGTCGGGTGGTTCGGGTAATTCGAAATTCGGGTAATGAAAACTGCTACCCGATATTAGCCCCAAAAAAACACTACCCGCAATTTCGGGTACCCGATAATTCGGGTTCGGGTTCGGGTATACCCGATATACCCGAATTTACAGAAAACCAGCTAATTTCCCGACAATTCGGGTAATTTACAGACAATTTCCCGACAATTCGAGTAATTTACAGATAATTCGGGTAATTTACAGACAATTCGGGTAATTCGGGTAGTTCGGGTACCGGGGGATATTACCCGAACTACCCAAACTAATTTCGGGTAATCAGAATCGCTATCCGAATTTGGGATCGGGTACCTCGGGTTCGGGTATTTCGGGTTCGGGTCCGGGTAATTCGGGTACGGGTAACGGGTAGCGGGTATTTTGCCCAGGCCTAATCGCAAGATCCAAAGTCACCGCCCACGTGGCGGTGTTCGCAGGGCAGCTCCGCCGCCACCCGTGCGATGGGTAGGGGACAGAGCGCGCGCGTCTACTTCGACTAGGCGCCAGCTTCGCTGCCACTCGTGCGATGGGTAGGGGACGGAGCGCGCGCGTCTACTTCGACTAGGCGCCAGCTTCGCTGCCACCCGCGCGATGGGTAGGGGACGGAGCGCGCGCGTCTACTTCGACTAGGCGCCAGCTTCGCTGCCACCCGCGCGATGGGTAGGGGACGGAGCGCGCGCGTCTACTTCGACTAGGCGCCAGCTTCGCTGCCACCCGCGCGATGGGTAGGGGACGGAGCGCGCGCGTCTACTTCGACTAGGCGCCAGCTTCGCTGCCACCCGCGCGATGGGTAGGGGACGGAGCGCGCGCGTCTACTTCGACTAGGCGCCAGCTTCGCTGCCACCCGCGCGATGGGTAGGGGACGGAGCGCGCGTCTACTTCGACTAGGCGCCAGCTTCGCTGCCACCCGTTCGATGGGTAGGGGACGGAGCGCGCGCGTCTACTTCGACTAGGCGCCAGCTTCGCTGCAACCCGTGCGATGGGTAGGGGACGGAGCGCGCGCGTCTACTTCGACTAGGCGCCAGCTTCGCTGCCACCCGTGCGATGGGTAGGGGACGGAGCGCGCGCGTCTACTTCGACTAGGCGCCAGCTTCGCTGCCACCCGCGCGATGGGTAGGGGACGGAGCGCGCACGTCTACTTCGACTAGGCGCCAGCTTCGCTGCCACCCGTGCGATGGGTTGGGGACGAAGCGCGCGCGTCTACTTCGACTAGGCGAGAGCCTCCGTGCGATGGGTAGGGGACGGAGCGCGCGCGTCTACTTCGACTAGGCGAGAACCTCCGCCGCCACCCGCCCGATGGGTAGGGGACGAAGCGCGCGCGTCTACTTCGACTAGGCGTCAGCTCCGCTGCCACCCATTCGAAGGGTAGGGGACGGAGCGCGCGCGTCTACTCCGACTGGGCGCCAGCTCCGCTGCCACCCGTTCGAAGGGTAGGGGACGAAGCGCGTGCGTCTACTCCGACTGGGCGCCAGCTCCGCTGCCACCCGTTCGAAGGGAAGGGGACGGAGCGCGCGCGTCCACTTCGGCAGGGCGCAGCAAAGATGGGGGTCTTGTCCTGCAAAATCTACCTCGTTTTCCTTAACAGGCCACCTACAGTGCATCAACATAAAAGGTAATGCCGGCGGGCTCCATCAGGCACACCGACTGTAGGTAGGCCTGTTAAGAAAAACAGGGCAGACCTTGCTGTCGCTTACGGAAGCGCGGTGCGGGGGCAGGAAGCGCGGCTGGCTGCCGATAACCGGCGCTGGTCAAGCTCCCAGGAAAAATGGACCTCTTTCTGTGCATCAACATTCCCCAAGCCGCTCAGCGTCACCCAGGAATGTTGATGCACGGCAGGGGCCCATTTTAGGGGAACAGCTTCTATCACAATATACGCAGGAGCACCGCCGCACCAGCGCCATATATATACCCCAATCAACAAGGGGAGCCAACCGGCGGAAGGCCAATCGGCAGAAGTCCAACTGCCGGAAGTCAGCCGCCATACTAATGGTCACGACACCTCAACGCCCGCACCGCGCCAAGCACGCTGCACCACGTGGACGGCCGGAAGTCCGAGCGTCGCAGCACGCCCCTTATCAGGGACGGAGCGCGCGCGTCTGCTTCGGCTACAGCGCAGCCCCGGAAGTCTGGCAAAGTTCACAGGCCGCGGGGACGGAGGGGGCCAAAGGACTCGGCAACATGGCTTCGGCCTTGTGAAGCCCTTTACCATGAGAGGCTCCTGTCGTAGGGATGGCCCCCACCTAAACCCAGCCGGCCTGGTAGGAAATTATAAGGCCCAGAATAGGCCATGTGTAATGACATAACTGCCCCCAGAGGGGATAACCAGATGTAAGGGTATAACTGTAAAAGCACTCCTCATGTGGATATATATACGAGTACAGGCCATGGGGAGGACCCAGGCCATTACACTCATCTTCATCACTGTCCACTACCACCTCTCTCTCTCTGTTTGGCCCGTAGCCACAACATCTATATTTCTGCGATAATTATTCTTACATGATCTCTAATCAGAAACATATAAAAACACATATGAATAGACTAGCATATGCATTGGCCGATGACCATATTTCATAGTTCATATATATAGAGATATCAAACCAATAATATGGACACATGTTAGCGAATATAGGGTTGGATCGACCCACCATGAGACACTGCGAGAATGTTGCATTCTTACATGTCATCAGTTGATCTCATTTACAAAGCGTATGCTATGTCCTTAGACTTGAGGTCGTCGCACATACTCAAGATGCATAATGGATGACTTAGGGGTTACCAAACGCTACTCTGTAACTAAATAGTTATAAAGATAGCTTTCGGATTTTGTCATGATGCATGCATCGAGGCATGGTCGATCAAGATAGGATTTGTCCCTCCATGCAACGGGAGAGATATCTCTAGGACTCTCGAGTAATTGAATTCCAGAAATACATGACCATGCTATTTGCAGTTAAAGAGTTAACCATAGTCTGGGAATTCAAGTCACATGATCGAGAAAGAGTGGTCAAACTGACCAACAAGGATGGCACATACTCGCCTTGAGCTTGACCGATATCATGAGGCAAAGAAAAATGCATATAAGTTTTGTTGAGGTTCGTTTGATATGATCTTTATATATACTTAGGAGTCGGCATAGCTTGCTAGAGACCGCTACCGTTAGTGGATGAGTATGAGTACTCAGGCCATGTCCAAGTATATGTGAACATATAGGGTCGCACACTTAAAGAGCTGAGATATAATTCGGATCGTGGTCTGAATTTATGTGGACCATGAGTTCCTAATGGGCCTCAAGTTCGAGGCCCATTATGGATGCCTATATGTAATACCACAAAAGTGATTCGATAGTTAATCGATTAATTGGAGGGAAGGACCATATAGAAAAGAGTTAAATAGAGATTTTTAGAGGGAATTTTTGAAAATCCTGGCAACCTGGGCCTGGGCCTTGGCCCAAGAGGTGGCTGGCCAAAAAGGGGGGAAGGCACCCCTCCCCCAAACCCTAGCCGCCACCCCTTCTCCCCCTCTCCTCTCCCCTTGTGGCCGCCACCCCCTCTCTCCCCCTTGTGCCTCCCATGTCCAGCAGCCCCTCTCCCTCCCCTCTCCTCCATTGAAGCCCCATACCGGTGAAAAAGATCTCCATTCGCTGCCGGTCGAGCGGAGGAAGGAGATCAATCGCAGCGAGGCGTTTGGATCCGAAGGAAGGGAAGAGGAAGGGAAAAAGGGGAAAGGAAAAGAGGAGTTCGTGGGGTGTTCGTCGTGTTCTTCAGCAATTCATCAAGGGTAACCCCTGTTTTCCCCCAATTAGATGTATATTTTAGTTGTGGTAGCAATGTCGGTATTCTGGACTGCTAGGACAGATTTCATTGGACGGCTGTTTTGGGGTAGTTTCGTGGGGATTCAGGTCTGGACTTCTCCTAGAGAGTTGTAGAGGACGTCGTTATCTTTCCATGAAGTGCGACAACGTGTCGATCGAACCTTTGTAGCAGAAGTTATGATTTTTCTTGTAAAGACTGTTCTGCAGATCGGGAGATTTCTGTCAGATTTTGGTAGATTGGATTGGGCGATTAAAAAACGGGAGAATCAGATGATCTCCATATTATGAAAGTTGTAGATAATTGTCTTAGATTTCCAGGAAGGTCAAGAAATCATGATTCGGACACTCGGGCTGGAAGTTATGGCATTTTTAGTGCTTTGTCCAGAGAACTCGACGTGAAATTGACGTTTTAGAAAATTGGATGGTGCGCGTAGAAGATGGCCGAATCAGGGAGGCTCACCAACTAGGTTTAGTTAGATACTTTAATTATCTTTCCAGAAAGTCTAAGAACACCCTATTGGACTCCTGTACCAATAGATATGAATTTTTTAAGTTGACTGTCCACAGAGGGGGGCGGGATGACATGTAGGATTTGGGAATTGGAACCAAGTTAGACGAATTTATTAGTTCGGGATTATTTTTATTAGGGTAAAGGTCCGCTACTGTTATCTTACCAAATATTATAATTATTATTCAGGTGAAGGACGGATCACAGAGGCGGCACCTTCTGCACGTCCCCCGTTTTCTCGCGATTAAGGCAAGTATAATGATGGTTTAAAATTGATAGTGTGGAGTGTCGATGTTTGATCTATAATATGAATATATGTGTTCATGATTGTGGTAAGGATGTATTGGTGCTGTTTATGGGTGCTTGCAATTTACAGTGGTCATGAGTATTTCTGGTGCATAGATAATGTGAATGCAAGATTTATTTTATTGAGACATTCATGCATATGCATCATGTTGTTTTATTGAAGTCTTGGTCACGAGATGACTAAGCGCCGAGGTCCCCGTCATGTTGATGACATGACGGGCTAAAGGTCCCCATACTTGTGGAGTATGGGCAATTGGTCCCTGTACCAGGTGGTACAGGCATGGGTGTGCATCGACGGATGCACACTTTGCATTACTGGTAAAATGCAAAAGAGAAAGAGATAAAGAGTTTTTGATCATCTTGCATAGCATGGCTTGTTTATATGGTTGATGGATGGATTTGTGAAGTGATGTGCATAAATGTACTTGTTACTATCTATTATATTTGCTAAGTCGTTGGACTCACTCTTGCTGTTGTTGTGTTTTTTTAGGTACCTTTATGTGATCGGCATGCATGGGAAAAAGGACAGATTAGTATTATTGCACTTTGCACGATCTATCCACAATGAAAGAGGGGAGAAAAAAATGCTATTTGCTTGAATTACTTAATTAGTAGATGATTATTGATTGTCGGATTTAAATAGTAATAAAGGATTAGAATTCTTTTATGATGCTTCCGTTCTTTATTTAATTATTATATCTATGAATGCTTTAGCAAAATTAAACCATTTTGCTTAGATTTTATTATATTCATGATGTCATTCATTTCTTCTATTTATGCTTGTTGCAACCTCTGTCTTGAACTACAATACAGGGGAGGTTCTGCCGAATTTTTGTATGGCGTAGTTAGTTTATCCTGGTTTTATTTCTAGGTTGGTAGCATTCCGGGTCATTGCTAGACTGGGGTGTTACACTATATGTAGAGGGGTGGTAGCATATGGTTTCAGACGAAAGAAAACGAAATTTTCAAAACCATAGTTGCCACACCCTCCTTATCCAATACCACGCAGCCGACGCTAGCATTCCAGCGAGTGGTGTTTCTGCTCTATACGTGTGAATACCTTGAAGGTATTGATGCGAAACTTCAGCACTAGGATGATCCATAACCTTTGACGATCACAAGGAGCTGGAGGAGGAGACGTGCGGCTAGTACGATTACCACCGCATCAACACGCTATATCGACTCTACTTTCGCTATGAATCTGCGTCGTGATCTATTACTAGCGGAGGTTCCTTATTTACATGTTAGAATTTTTAAAATTGTACTTGTATAGCCTACTCATTGCACTTCATCCTACACTAACAAGTATAACTTTCTAGACGGGCAGACATTGGTTGGTGACCTGGCGCTGAATGAGCTAGCCTGGCCTGGATCCTCCCAGCAAATCTGTTATAGCCTGCCAGGCGACCGATTTCGGACACCGGAAATCCAGACAGAAGCACAATTTTTCCCACGAGAAACAACCATGCATGGGAGTAGTGTGTAGCTTCGGCTGCTTCGTTTGAGGGCACGTAGAATAATTTATCTTTTATCATTCTCGGTAAAGTTTTTATCTTATCTACAGATAACATTAAAGACAACTTCTTAACAGTAAATTATTTCTTTAACTATTTTATATTATTTTTACCATAACTTTCTTGCCTCACGCACCATCACTATTTGTATGGATTTACGAGTTCAAGTTCTCTTATATAAAAGATAATATATTATCTCTTCTTATTTTCTCTCTTTTATATAGAATTTTACTTATTTAATATGGTTAAGAAATAACTAGGATGGCCTTATTCGATATATGCTTGTAGTAGCTTCTCTTATACGACACTGTCCTGAAGCTACTACTTGAAGCTATCTATGCACACGAGATGCTAACCGTGATATTCGTTTCTTGACTTGGCGAGCAATGATCGGTCGCGGGCCACGCCATTATGCAGACTTTACGTTCTTATTCGGAAGCAATAGCACCACTGCACCTGAAATATACGCGCATCTTCGGGCCAACGTCATGAGTTGTCTCGGCAACTCAGATGGTCGTAGTTGCCCCTGGCCACGTCTGGCTTACTTGCCGTAGTTCACTATTGTCCCCAGTCCCAACATCTGGGAAAAAAATTTGAAGTAAAGCTGTAATACCTCTCCAATGCTCTAAAAATGTTTCTCCATGCTAGCTCCACACAAATTACTTGAAGCTTCCAAACCAAACATGCCATCTCTATCCTATGTTGCTAGCTAGATCGACTATCCACAGTGGAGCACTAGAATGCTAGCGAGAATCTCTGACATTTTTGGTTAATCTCGTCCTTAGTTACCAGAACTCAGTGCAACATGTTGGGCTTTATAAGGCATTTTAAAACCCCTCGAATAGCCCTAAAAACGCCTTAAAAGAGCTTTCGTTGTGTCTTCGATAACCCTGGAAAAGGCGGCGAAGGAAAAGTCACGCATTTTTCTGAATACCAAGATTTACTGTTGAAGCGTTTTCAGAACTCCTTAGGACTTGTTTGGATACAATTTGAACTAAAATTACATCGGTCTGAAGGGATTGGGTCTAATTCCTCCCTATCCAAGCAAGCCCTTAATGAATTTATTGAGGTGCTTTGAAGAACAACCTAAAATATTCAGGCACTCTTTATTCTTGAAAACACCTTGAGGCTTTGTTTGGGTGTTAAAGAAATATTTCCGGGGACAAAAATCCCAGGTAGGGTTTTCTTTGCCACATAGGAACCCCATGGAATATGACCCTTAGGGGAACTAATCCCGATCGCTATTTGGGAGAGGTGGGTGAAATCCCTCCCACTATTGAAATTCCACCCAGCAAAAAAGGTAAAACAGGGAAATTTTCATTAAAAAAAAAGGAAAGTGGCAGGGGTAGTCGTCAGCCGACCGGGTCGGCGGTGTGCCGGCGCACTACAGTTGCGACCAAGGCGGGGACAAGTTCACGGGCTTGTCAAGGACGGTGGTGCCGTGCGCAGGCTTGACAGAGGCAGAGGCTCCGTGCGCGGGATCTATAAGGTGACAACGTGCGTGGGCTCAAAAGAGGCGACGGGCGGCGGCGAGGCAAGAGGCAGAGGAGCCCATGCACTAGCTCGACAGAAGCAGCGGCGCTATGTGCACAGCCTCCAAGGAGGCAGCAGCGCACTAGCTCGACAGAAGCAGCGGCGCTATGTGCACAGCCTCCAAGGAGGCAGCAGCGCCGAGCCAGAAGGCGGAGGAGCCATGCACCGGCTCCGCGAGGCGACGGCGGAGGCTCTGCCTATGACGTCGTGTGCTAGCTCAACGGAGGTGGAGACGCTGTGCAAGAGTTGCATCGAGAGAAGGGCGTCACATTCGCATGAGGGGAAAATATCCCGACAATTGGGCCGGGTTCGATAGGAATTTTCCTCACCCTCGTCTGATCCAAACGGCCACTTGGGATGAGGGAGGGAAATCTTCCATAGGGCATGTTTTCCGTGGGATTTGGCCAGGATTTAGTTCCCAAACAAGGCCTGAAAGCTCTGCTTTTGTGGCCTTTTTTTTTAAAAAAAAAAGGCCTTAAAATACTTAATTTTAGGCGCTCTCCAAAATTGCCCTCTAAAACAATATTACGCGTTGTCCACGAATGTACCAAGTTCATTCTCGGGAGCACGCATGTATCAAAATTCATAGGTATACATGCATACGATCGCACTACTTGTCAAGTTTATGATCAGACCATCCCATAAAACAAAAAATCATTCCAATTCAAAACGAAAACTAACTCCTTAGAAACATAACGCAAATTGATATTCATCACAGTTGACTTTCCATTGATCATCTTCGGGAATCTCCGCTGAATAAGTTGCATCTTCATCTCGCTGGGCTGCCAGGGTCAAAGCACGAGTAGATCATAGATCAACTTTCTTGACAAGCTTTGTATAAATAATGCGATTATCCCTTGCAGAATTGCTCTCAACAAGAGCAATTTGAACCAAGTCCTGCAAACAAACAAACAACATGCCAGCATTAGACACCAATGAGAAGATCCAACATTATCATATCAAATGTCATCAAAACAGAAATTGCCGTAAATGCATCTAAAGAAGGTAAAATAACAGACTGCCAAAAAAACACACAAATATCTTCATCATAAACTTATCCAGAGAACCTCAATTCTTGCAAAATGCAAATAATCCTCTGTCATGCTTAAAGCTGCCCCCAGCAGCGGGCAAACCAAAGCTTGTAGAAATGCTGCTATTCACAGCAAACTTGTAGATCTTTTTTTTCTTCTAAGACATTTTGAATTTGAAATTAAAGTTAAAAGGGTGCTAGAACACTGTATAGACTACATCAATTTTTCTCGAATTTTTTAGTGATGATTTCGTGCCCAATCCGAAGGGTGAGTGCATTAGTGCACAATAAAGGGTTAGTGGATCGTATATGTTGCCGTGGACGTAAAATATCAACCCAAACTTGTTCGCCTCCATTAACAGGCAAACCAAAACTAAAATGTAGTTATAATGAGTTCACAATGGAACCAATATATAGTATATACTTTCCCCTTAATTCTTTCGCGACCTCAGCAAGATTCACATCAGTAAGACGGTGGCCAATGAAAACTGTGGGGGAAAATCTCAGGAGTCCAATTTGGAAAAAGATAAAGGAAAAAGGCTCAAAAAGAAAGCTCCTCCAGAATTACAATAAATTGCGAGTATGGAATCCAAATAATAGATACAAGTATCTGACCTTCACATCCCTATTAGATAAAAACTTCCCCAAGTTGTGAAGAATGCACCTTAAATCATCCACCTGCAGTTGTAAAATAAGAATAATGCAACTTTGTGCACCTAATTGAGGAATTGCTTCCAAAAGAGCAATGGTAGCATTTATATGTTACCTTGATATAACCCGCTCTGTGTTGGTCAAAGTACCTGAAAGCCTACAAGACAGGGAAAAAGATCAGATGTAAGCAATAAACTGGGTTACTAGGGTGTATGAAACAGACAGGATTTTAACTCGAGTTATGCAACTCTTAGTCTTTTATATATAGCAGCAAACATTACCTGCAGTAGGTCCTTATCAACCACCTCATCTTTTGCTAAATCTCCTTTCCGTGATGCAGCTGTCTTTCCCTCCTTACTAACTGCCTTTCCTCCAATTTCAATCAAATTTCCTTTCTCTGCTACAGACTGCTTGTCCTCACCTGAAGCAGATTTTTTATTGGCGTTAGCAATGTTTTCCAATTCAAGATCCACTGTTTTCTTGTTTCGATCTTCTCTAGTTACTTCGGGCAGCTTGTCCCCTCTATCATTCGAGTTATCCTCATTTTTCTTGTTTCCATCGTCTTCTCCAGTTACTTCTGGTGCCTTG
This sequence comes from Dendrocalamus latiflorus, assembly GCA_017311315.1. Lineage (NCBI taxonomy): Eukaryota > Viridiplantae > Streptophyta > Magnoliopsida > Poales > Poaceae > Dendrocalamus > Dendrocalamus latiflorus. The sequence continues at coordinate 10,189,291 of CM029660.1, read as the reverse complement.
GTCTCTCTATCATTAGAGTTATCCTCATTCTGCAGCATAGGAAATGAAGTGGCACAGGCAAACATGGATTAAGCATAGTTATTTTCACAGCACTCAAAACTTTTACATAAAAAATGAAACATGGGATCACTTCGGCTGTAAAAGCCACATTCCACTATTTTGTCAGCTCTCAAACATAGCACATATGTAAGAGTGGAGCAAATTAGTATAGAAACACGACCTCCTGCACTGGAGAGACCAAAGGTCTGCGCTAGTCTAAAGCAAGGTTTCAAAACCCGGAACCAGAAGAAATCCCGACCGGCGGCTGGTAACGGTAACCGGTTACCGGAAAAACCGAAAAAAAAAGGGTCACAATTTTAAAATCAAATTTTGAATTTTGGGATGTTTTGAAACCGGCCGGAAAAAACAGAAAAAAACCGGCCAAAATTCAAAAATCAAAAATTGATACCGGACGGTTTTTTCGGTTACCGGTCTCCACCAGTAAAAATAGTAACCGTTGGGATTTTGAACCCTGGTCTAGAGTGACCTTGACAAGATTGGTGTTTGCCACTAGCCAATAAAGCCCACTTGATTCCATTGGAAACAACTGGTTATGCTCCACATGTAGAAAGCCATATTCCATATTTGAAAACCAGTGGAAAAGCCTAAATAAATTTTCCATGAGATGGAAGAAGGACAACGAGCACCTCTACTGTTATGAAGGAAAAGACCATTCAGCAATACAGACAGTAGTTTCTAAACAAACAAAAGCTAATAAATGCATGCCAGTTCACAATTACGAATATATGTATTATGCAAAAGTGAGTGGAGAAAGAAACCTGCTCTTCCCCAGTAGCATCATCCATGTCCTCATCATCTCCATATATTTCTACTTCTTCAGGATCTTCTTCATAGTCAGGATCTTCATCCTCCATTTTCTCATCAGCTTCAGGTTCATTACGGGCATCTGCTGCATGATCTGTGCCCATCTTTTCCTCACTCTCTTCTATCAGTTCGTCATGGGCAGCTGCTGAGTGATCAGTGCTCATCTTTTCCTCACCCTCTGTCATCAGTTCATCACGGGCAGCTGCTGAACGATCTGTACTCATCTTTTCCTCACTTTTTTTTGTCATCTCATCATTTTTACCTGGATTATTAGTTGTACTTTCAACTAGAGTCCCATCAGTTGTCTTGTGTCGCTTCTCTGAGGATTTCTTGTCTTCCTTCTTTAGATCTTCCTCTCTTTGGCGCTTACGTTGATTCCTCTTCATAACATAACGCCTGTGCAGATTCTGTGTAGAGAAAACCAAGCCACATGTGAAAACTGAAAACAGATCAATGGGTCAAAACCTATTGGGCATCACATCCCTTTTTTATGAAGCAACCAAAAAGGGTTCTTTTCTTCACAACGCCCCGCTAAAACCAGGAAAAAAACAGAAATGTTTGGGGATAGGAAAATTCAGACAACCTTAGACTATACTGGAGAATACAAACGTGATACCGTAGCTGCTAAGCAGACCACGTCCTCTCAAGTGCAACCTTCATGCCACAATTTGGACCATTACCAGGTAACTTAATTATGCTAAACTTAAGATAGTAATAGCGTGATTAGATTGGAGTCAGATTCTCAGTTCTGATCAATGTTCTAACTAATGGTAAACAATCAACAAATGGTCACCCCACGTTTTAGTGTTTATACGGTAAACGGCCTTGTACGCAGTATGGATATTTAGAATTTAGATAAATGTATACTTATACAGCAACAAAATAACCATCTAATCCATCTTTCTATTCATAGAATGGAACTCCCAGGAATTGTCCATGGTGGCAGCGGCAGAAAGGAGGAGATTTAGCTAAATTCTGCTTGTTAAATGCTTCATACTAGATGTTTCGGCTATAATTTGTTAATGAGAAACATAGATTCCTACTATAAAACAGCCATGTAAACACTTAAGGCCCGTTAAACCATATAAATGGTCCTTTATACAGCCTAACCTTTAGACATAATTTAAAGTAGTTGATAGGCTATCTTTACCTTTTTAGCCTTTTACAAGGTCATATGGCCTTAATTTAGAATAGCGGTTCTGATTCACCTAGCAGGAATTTTTCGTTTTTACAAGCATACTCAGCAAGCTTTCAAGTGTACATTGCAGTAGACTTATTTTGAGAAGAGGGAACCAATTGCAGTAATACCAATTCTGGACTTAAAACATGTACTACACAACAATGTAAATGGCCAGTACAGTCTAACAGAAGTGGTATCACAACTCACTAGATAGTTAACAAACGAGAAAAGGAGAGGAAATAAATGCACTGAGATTAAAAAATCATCGGCTTAAGCAAACAAAACATAGGCAGAGCTCAAAGGAATTTACCTCAAGAAAAGACAAGATAACGCAACCCATTCTGTATTGAAGCATTTCACTGAACGACTCAGCAAACAAGGAAAGCTGAAAAAGAAACAGAATAACAGATCCATACCAAGCCACATGAGCATCACCTCAAAAACAAGAAATCTACATAAAGAAATTTCTTCAAGTGTTATATGCACCCAAATAAGGTAGCAGTGAGAAATATAAAAGCACAGATATCAGTTGTAATGACAATTAATAAATAATTAGAGACACAAGGGCAGAATATGGACCTCAAATACTGACTCCTCTGTATCATTGGCTGTATAGTCTAGGAAGCCATCCAATGAAAGGGATGTTGAACGGACCTGCAAAATAGAATTGTTTCGATAAAATCTCCTGGGCAACTTACAAGGTTGGAGTCATAGTATTATATGAAACAAAAAGGCGATTAAAGAGCATATTGGGCATACTTTAGATTCTTTACTCCTTTTGGCCTGAAGAATGAATCCTGGATATTTGGGAGGTTCGTCAGACTTCTTCTTTTCTTTAGTGTCATTGAGTGACTTTTGCTTTGAATCCATCTTGTGGTCTCTATTCTTTTTCTCTTTATCATCCTTTGTCTTGTCCTTCTTTCCATTTTTTCCATCTATTTTTGTATCTTTCTGTTCCAAAACTTCCTGCTGGATAACATTATCTCCATTTGACTTCTGGTCATCAGTCAATGTGTGCCCCTTTTCCTCCTGCTCCTGTTCTTTCTTCTGATTTGAGATGTCTTCAGCATGGGTTTTTGACCCTTCTTCCAGCTTACTCTGTGCATTCCCAGCATCAGCCAAGCCTTCATCATTCTTCTCCGGCTGAACTTCCGCTTCTTGCTTACTTGCTTCAGCAGGTGCAGCAAGGGCAGTCAACTCAGATGCTGAAGCAGAAACTTTTCTTTTAACAACCCTGCGAATTACTTTCTTCTTCCCAGATTTCTTGGCCTCAGGCTGCTGATTGATGCCAGCTCCCTCTTGCTCTTTTCCAGCATCCTCACTCTTTTGTTGAACGTGCTCTTCCACAGTTTTGCCCACAGTTTCTGCTACAACATTCTTGTCCAGCTGAGATGATTTATCAGCTGAAGCTTCACCGGTTGGCTTTTTTCGAACAACTTTCACAACCTTTTTTATTACTTTCTTTTTCGTGGGCTTTTTATCCTCAACGGCATGATCAACAGAAGCGTCACCTGGAGTATTTCCTTCAACAACCCCACCCGTCTTCTCAACGTGCTCCTCAACTTTATCAGGATTTTCCCTGTCATCCTCAGCAAGATTCCCATCTCCATCTTTGCCCTGCTGATCCATATCAGCATCAACTTTCTCATTTTTGGTAGCACTGAGGCCAGCATCACTCTCCTTTGAATGATCACCATCTGAACTTTTACCCTGGCCCAGCTCCCCTGAAATTGTTGACAAATAAGGTTTATTTGTTTGTTTATCAGGCAAGGAAAAGGGCAGTGGAATGATAAGTGAAAATAGTTCAAACCTTGCTTCTGTTCCTTTGCATCACCTGGGCCCTAAAATACAAGGAATCAGAACCGTTAGTACCAATTCAAAAGAAAAAAAGAGTTTGTTCCTAAAATTATGGCAACCACAAACTAACCTTTTCCTTCTTCATAGCCAGCTGCTCCCTTTCTGCCTTTGACTTTCTGTACGCAATCCAGTTATTCTTCCATACATCCGCTGAAGGTAGGCATTCCGACAGGTTTGGCACAAACAGTACAGTAATTTCTTTATGACTAAAGAGTCCATCTTTGCCAACTCTATTGTAATGGACCTGCAATATTCATATGTGTGTCACATTAATAATGATAGAGTTCAGCAATAATATTTAATAAAAAAAATGTAGTAGCAAGTGAATGGACTTCATCATTGGGACAAATGCTCTTATCTCATCCTCTGGGGGCACCTACATCATATATAAGTAGTGTTCAATATCCAATTGTACCCGGCCAGTTACCAGTCAGACTGTAACATGGATGTATGTCTGGTTTCAGCCGAATTTTAGCAGAAACCATCTAGAATATTGGTATTAGGGGTAATGGAAAGATTACAAAGCGCTAATATTTGAGAAAATATCCATAAGTTAAAAGAAAAAAAGCGAATTAGTTGGACCAGTTCTTTACCAGCAACAGTTTTCTCAATCCTGGATATAATGTACTGGAGATCATCGTTTCACAGAATTGTTTTGGATAAGATATTAGACCCAAACTGGCAACATGATGAGACCACAACCACATAAACAGGCATAGGTGTGCGTTGTGTTACTGTTCAGCAGATCATCCATTTTATCACCATTTCAAAAAAAATTTATAAAAAAAGGAATCTGATAGAAGGATATTGTTTCCTTGGAAAGAACATATACAACAAATACCAGTAAAGAACATATACAACAAATACCAGTTACTAGAAAGTGCCAAGCAATAAATTCAAAAGTACCTCGAGAAAACGATTCCAATGGGTGCAATTAGATAGATCAACTTGTACCAGTTCCTTAACATATCTGTCCAAGTAGAGTGAATTTCAGTACAATTGCAAGTCATCCGTGATGCATTACTTGATAAAGGTATACCTGATAGCGGTTTGAATCAAGCAAGAACAGTCAACCAATGGATCTCCACCATCTATTGTTGCATTCCAAGGGCCTCCAATTGCAAAAAGTGAACGATCCTTCTTAAATACAGCAAATTTTAAGATATTGTTCAAGTGCACTGCTCGTTCCTCAGTACTTCTCAACGAAGTTATGTCAGCAAAGGCACCATTGCTCATGCCACTCATCAATAGTACCTGCACAAGATCATATGTGTAAGCAGCGCGAAAAATGACTTTCCAATGTTTTGAATTACTTAAAAAGCACACACGGCAAAACTTAAGTGCCATGTTCTCGCATGCGCGAGTCTTGTGCTTTTTGCCAAATCTTTAAGTATAATAACTCAAGCATGGCATCGATACCAGGTTACATTTCTCCACAATCCATATCAACAAAAAAAATTACTCAAGTGACAAAGGGAAGGCCATTTTAATGGCTTTGGATGACATAGGCCAGCAGCACAAGTTATGCACTTCATGTATTAGCAAGCTACAACAAATGATCCCCAGTTTCTACAAACATGGATATCAATAACTAAAAACAAACTATGACATGTTTCCTGTAGATATAGATATAACATGTACAATAAGATGCATCACTCCATATCAACAAACTCTATACTTATCACCAGAACCACTACTCGAAGCAAAATAATTTATACTTCCAAATAAACACAAAATTGTAGGCAAAACCTTTGCATTCCAAATGGTTTCCAGAGTCTTGGTGCTTGATGTTTTCTCGGAAGAGATCACTGCTTTTTCGTCAGCCCTATCATCAACTTCATAGATGCCATGCTCCAAACTGTTTTATGGCAGCGCAGCAACATAGTTCAAATTATATCATTAATAGGAAGATGAGCAATTTAAGCAAGACAACATATAGAACAGCAAATATATCTAGCTATGTATTCCCAATAAAAAGCATACCTCACTGGTGTATGCAGCGAAAGATGTAGGCTTTCTTTAGCCCAGTTGAAGACAATCTACAAACCAGTAAACACAAATAAGCCCCCCCAAAAAAGGGAAAGAATAATCCACAATGCCGTGATTCCACATTGAATTTTGACCAGCAACAGAAGGTCGTGGATAGAATGTCCAACCTTAGAAAATTCTGGAGTAATTGCTAGTCTAGGATATCGTTTTGTCAAAGATAAATAGTCTCTCTCATCATCCATCAAGCGAAATGGCAAAACCTGCACAGAACAACAACCCATTTAGCATTTAGTTCATAATAGGCAGCAAACCAAAACTGTCGTATGACTGTAGATACAAAAATGCAATGATCAGACTTGCATATAAAGGGGACAGAAACATGGAGAAAGGAGACAAGTGATTCATGATTGCTCAATCATGTCCGCTGCAGTGCAATCTATGATTAAGGTGTGAATGGCCTTCAAATTTGAGTGTGATGTCTCATGATTTTTCATATCACAAGAATAAGGCACCAGAGATCTTTTGGTACCAGAAAAGTGAGAATGACTCTAGAAAGGCAAAAGCAAGGATTGGTGAAGATGGATGAGTAACTGGAAGCCCAGAATTTATCGGAGATAAATAGTTACCAATGTGGACATATAACTTGACAAAGATAAAACATAGAACCAACTTTAGAAGGACAAGAATCAGGGGACTTGAAGACCAGAGTGCATCAAGGAGGCTAGCAAAGGACTAACATTATCAATTGACTTCTGCAAGAACACTGTGACAAACACAACTGTTTGTTTACCTTGCAAATATATTCTCTCTTTATTTCTTTAACAGGTGAACGATGCCTTCAGGACAACAAAATGAAAGCGTTAGTTTAAAAGCTGCACCAAAGACGAAGCAGCAACCTATTTGCACCCACAAAGCTACAGAGAAAACATGGAGGTCCACCTATGCGCAGCATCATGTCGAGGTGAAAGTCGCCGCAAAGGCTTCTCAGGTCTAACAGACAAAGAACGCCGTCGATCACCAGAAGTTCTAGGTGGAGTGCGCTCCCGCCTTGAATCAGCTCCGTGCTTCTTGTCCCGCTCCCTCTCCTTCTCGCGGCGCTCGCGAAGATGTTCTCTTTCACGTTCTCTTTCGCGTTCACGTTCTCTTAGTCTTTCACGGTCCCTTTCCCTATCACGCTCTCTTTCTCTTTCACGGTCTCTTTCTCTTTCACGGTCTCGTAGGTCTAGGAACTCTCGCTCCCGTTCCCGCTCCTTTTCTCTTTCCAGCAATAGGTCCCTTCGACGTTCCTCATCTCTTAGATCCAGCTCACGACGATAACCAACCCGATCAACTGTACGTTCATCAACCATGGAGATGCCTGGATGTACACGGGATAAGATGCTATCCCTGTAATCAGAATCCGAAGACGGATGGAGCAGGCCTTTCCCCGAGGCATAGTCACGTCCAGGAGGCAAACCCATCCCATAACCACTGCTTGATGATCCTTGCCCATAGCCAAGGCTATCAATGTTTGTTCTAGGAGCTCCTCCCAACAATGAAGCTGCCTGTTGTCCTCCATATGGAGCAGTCCCAAGAATGGACAGGTTGCGATGGTCAGCTTCGACTCTTCCATATGAACCAATTTCCTGAGATCCTTGATGGATTGGAGCAGACCTTCCTGCAAAGTAATCGGCTTGTCTGCCAGAAATGCATACTTTACTCAGTGCATGTGCTATGTTTTGTTGCAGTGATAAACACACAAAGGATCCCTACTTATTTAGTTTTCCAAGAATATCTTATTTAGTTTTCCAAGAATATCGACGAGAAATATCAAAATAACTAACGAAAACCTAGTCCTAGGGCAGAGATGTTTGGAACAAGCACATAGTCATTCATTTGATGCACTATTTTAAGTGAGACTAATTAAGGTCTAACAATGAGAATCAACAACCTGATGTGATCATTTTATATAACCTGAATGTGGGCTAACATACCTTAGATCAGACCCAGGCTGCAGTTGAGCTTTCAGGAGCTGCTGATGGCGCATTGATGAACCCTAAAAAAATAATATGATCAAACTAATGAAAAATTATCACAAAAATAATGAAAATGTGAGCACAGAGTTTTGTAAAGGAAAAATAAAACTCTACCTGCTCCACACGGTCATGAATCTGAGATCAAATTAAAAAAGTGTGTCATACGAATGCATAGGTTAAATTATAAGGGATAAGGGGTAAAGGGCAAAAAGAAAATTGTGTGTACAAGAGAGAGAGAGAGACCTGATGGCCTGCAGGAATATGTTCAGGATATCTTCTATCCAAATCAGTAAGGCCATCTCTCCTGCCAAGATTAGCTGAGTGTTCACCATACATCCTTCTCTCTAATGCATAATCAGTACCATACTGGTCTAGCTTCTGTGCATATCCACGCACAGCCAGATAGTCATCATTAGATCTTGCCAGGCTGGATCCTACAGATCCAGATGAGAACTTGGATGGCTCTGTAAGTGAAGTTGGATGGGTTGGCAGGCTACCAAGGCTAGAAGAAGCCGGACCTTTCCCACCAAGTCCGCCACCGCCAACCTGTCAAAAGTATAAGTTGGATATTCAGTTGAGATATTCTGCGACAAGATCATGAAGAATTAAAACTAAAAAGAGATGAGAAGCAAGTTACAACCATAGGAGAAAGTGATCGAGACAGCTGAAACAAATGGTCAGTACTGATTGACATCACGACAAGGGAACTTGACCAAGAAGAAAGGCATAAACAACACATAACTCAGAAATAACAAAAAAAGCACATGAATGGTTGACACAAATTCCTTCATAGCATCCACTCTTCATGGTATGAACTACTGCTAAAAATGGCTCGATGCAAATTAAACCTCGACCATATACGCAGTCACAAATAATATGTGAAGGCAAAGTAGAAATGCTACCAATATGATGGCCACTGAATATAACAGTTGGCAACACGAGTTTTTTCCCAGTCACAGCGTTGCTTAAATATATAATTCCAGGCTTTCTAATAGTTACCATACTGCATTGCTCTCGCAGTTACAGATGTTAGACAGAGTGGATGCAGCATTACACACCAAAAGTATTAGTCAGCAGCAAAGACTGTTGGAAACAGATGATACAGAGTCTATGGCAGATATAGTTTCAGGTCACACAAGATCAATTCAGGCCAGGAACAGCATCTGTAACCTACATAAGTATGGTTATATTTCAACATATTATTTGAACCCTACATGACTACAATAGTACAATGTTATAGTTGACTAGACTACGAAGCATATTAACAGATAAGGTAGGGTACCAGGAGAGGTTGGCAACTGGCCACTTAAACCGGTCCCTGTTTCCAGTTATGGTAGGACACCATGTCAGTTAACACAACCAATTCATATAAATAACTATTCCTTAGCACAAATAGCAGCATATTTCCTGTGAGTGTATGGTGGCTGTAAATACATGGCTGTGTCCTCAAAGAAATGTTTGGAGAATCCAATATAACAACACAAACCAGTGAGCGCTATATTAGCAAAACCAAACACCTCTTTCGTAAAGCTTAGCTTCTCTTATATGCCCAGGATGCTTCTATATGTGTCAACTTCTTGGACAAGCCGTAATGCTGTTTGTCAAATTCTGCTACCAATAGAGAATTAGAAGTTGAGAACATATAAAGTACTTGGGGGACCAAAAAAAGGCTCATCTCTAGATTGAAAGCCTTTGTTCAAACAATGCAATTATGTGATACAAAAGGAAAAACTTCTTCAAAAGATATAGTAGTTTTGCAATGCACAAGATGAACAACAGTAACTAATACCAATGATGAAATTAGGCAACATGAAGCTGAACTTCAATAAAAAGTGATATAGATTTAGTCCATTGTTTACTAAATCAGAAATATCTTCAGGGTTGCAACTTGCAAGCCCCCAAGTCAACTATCCCCACCCAAAACAAGTCACGCATCACCAGATCTATGCAGTGAAGACGGGTAGCAGAATAGAAGTGAACGAGTCTTAACTACCAATCCTCCTGGTTCTTCACATATCATGTACATCCGTGACTGGTGTTGATAGAGCAGGAGTCGCACATGGGGAAGAAGACAGATTCAGATTATTCATGCATCACCAAATCTATGCAGGGAAGAGGGGGAGGGGGATAGGAGTCTTAACTTGCAATCCTCATCACGTATCACATAGATCCGTAACTGGAGTTGATAGAGGAGTCGCACATGGGGAAGAACACAAATTCAGATCTCAAATGCAGATAGAGCAGCAGCCACAAAAGAGACGGTAGGGTGTGTGTGGGAGCTAGGGTTTCTATTTGTAACTGGTAAAAGTTATGTAAATAATGGCAAGTTTCGTGTCAAATTTACCCACCCCAACCAGCATAACATCAGGACATAGTATCACCAGCTTCAGCTTCTATGTTGTTGGGGAGTTCAGCAAGCCCACAAGCTACCCAAAAAAGGTAGCAATTTAGGATAAGTTGTGTTTTTACTGCTTTAAACTGAAGCTCAAGCCTCCCAAGAAGGATCTAGAATGATAGCTGTAAATGATGCATAGCATCTTCATAGCTAGAATGTTTTGGAACACAGGGGAAGCTAAGGAATGACTTTACCTTTCAGAGTGACATTCTGGTTTGAATCAATAGATTATGTTGGGAGATAGCGTCATCGCTCATAATGGACAGAAGTGCTAGCTAGTGATGACGAGCTAAAGAGCAAGAAGGAGCAGATCATTCAATTGTCGGAGACGGACATAAGAACTATGATGCTGGAGATTTACTACTTTTGCTTGTTGCTTCTATGAAATAGCATAGGATCTGATTCTCATTGTGCACAAACTGTCCCACAGCGCCATTATCGATTCCTGGATTTTACTGGACCTTTTTACCTCATTCTAATAGAAACCATTGCTCTTGGAGCTTACTTCCAAAAATAAAAATAAGGCATGCAGCCCGCATCTTCATGATATGAATTGCTGTTTTTGCGAATAAGAAAAAAGTGTATGTAAGGAATATAAACAGTCCAATTCCAGTTCAGGTACCAAGAGGATTTCTGAGTTTCCTAGGAGTTCAGCCAGCAATATTTTAGATTGTTTTATTTAACCTGGAACTAATAGTCCTGGCCAGCCCCTTCAGCACTGGTCAACTCTAGCGCTTTCTTATCCCAGATGTCCAGTTGATCCATTAAATTCCCAAATTCCGATGGCATGTAGCTGTGTAGTTCTTTTACCCTTTTGTATTCCAAAGGTATTTAACTGGCAGCTAATAACCTTCATTATTTGCCTTCACTTTAAGATTCCCCATTGACATACACCGCACGAATGACAACTCACAAAGCAACTTACACGCAGGTAACATTAATAAGCATGAAACAACACTGGGAAGCTAAATAAATTGCATACGGAGTTCAAATGAAAAGGTTCACAAATTTCAGTTATAGTTAACCACCTGCTGCGTGCCATACACCGAAGCGTAAGGCCCTCCATACTGCCCAGTGGCCCCCTGCCCGGCACGGGCACCAAACCGACCACCATCAGCGCCGCCGGCCGCTGCCGAGCCCCCAAATCCACTGCTACCAGGCTGAAAAAAAATCCAGCCAAAACAGTGCAGAATTTTGCACACATATATGAGAACCTAGCACACATCTGAACAGAAAAACAAAGCGAATACCAGATAAGCAGATTTTTTTTTCAGAGACTTACGATTTGGCCGTACGGCGGCTGCTGCCCGTAGGGGTTGGACCCTTTCGGTGGAAACATGGCGGATGCGCCCGCCTAGGGGGCCCTGCGGGGTCACAGGACCCAACCGAAATGCTCCGCAAACACGAGCGCACCTGAGAGACAGAGACAGAAAAAAACCCTAGATTACATTTGCAAAAGCTAACAAACCTGGAACCAATCCAACCGGATACAGCCATGGACGAAAGCAGGAGTCGGATGGAATCAGACAAAAGCAGGAGTCGGATGGAATCAGGCGATTCGATTTGTTGCTCGTCGCGACATGCGCTAGGGTTTACCTGTGGGATGGAGGACGAGGACGAGGAGGAGGCTACGGCGTTGGATGAGGTGAGCCCCCGTTCGCAGAATCCGGAAGCGGTCGGGTCCGGCTCGGCGGGCGACGGAGAGGGTGCTCGTGCTCAGCTCCGGCGGCGGAAGAGCGACGGGGGTTGGCGGCGCGAGGGGTGGCCTAGGGGTTCGACGAGCCCGAGCGATGGGCCTAGGAGTCTAGGAGGGCTCCTTTTTATTATCTTTTTTCTTTGCTGAGAAGGAAATAAACGTTGCGGGAGTCCAGGTGGACGTGGCCCATGATTCCTGTGCCGTTGGATGTGGAATATTCTCGTTTCTCGGAGCACCACGGCCTCCATCAGCCGTCCATTGCTGCTGACAGGGTGGGGTCACCAGCTGGCACGCCCATCTTCGTTTTTTTTTTTTTTGAGAGGAATTCCTCCCATCTGTTCCTAACGGGCCTGCGCCATCTAAGGCCTCGTTTGAGTGGTTGGGTTAGTCAGGGCCAATTTGGAAGAGGGATTTTTGGTAATTATGGAATCCGGATGGTTGCTTCCTTCAAATTTTTGCATTCTTTTTTGTTTTATTTTAAGACATGTTTGTCCTTCATTTGGTTTTATCTTTCTTTCACTAAATATGTTTCGTAGTAACTTTTTCGTGAGAACATCTCTACTCTAATGCTACATCTCAGTCATGTATAAATCTCCGCCACGTCGGATTTTGGATAGGATGGATGAGAGAGAACGAGAGAGAGCAACACCCATATCGCATGCAACACATGGTATCTCTGTTCCAAATAAGGACATCTTCAATAGTTTGTCTCTTAAGTTGTATCTAAATAAGTCCATGTCATCTATCAACAATACAAAAGACAACAACTCAAATAGTTTGTGTCGTGGCTACAGACCAAACAGAGAGAGAGATGGTAGTGGAGAGTGATGATGTTGAGTGTAATGGCCTGGAGGGCCTCCCCATGGCTTGTATTCATATATATATCCATGAGGAATGCTTTTACAGTCATACCCTCACATCTGGTTACCCCCTCTGGGGCAGTTATGTCATTACACATGGCCTATTCTAGGCCTTATAGTTTTCCTACCAGGCCTGCTGGGTTCAGGTGGGGGCCACCCCTACGACAGGAGCCTCTCATGGTGAAGGGTTTCACAGGGCCGAAGCCATGCCGCCGAGTCCTTTGGCCCCCTCCGTCCCCTGCGGCCTGTGAATTTCTGCAAGCTCGTGGATGGGGCGCCTGAAGTCTAGGATGGTGGTAGCGGGGGCGGACGCCTGAGTGGAAGCAGGCGCGCGCGCTCCGTCCCCTACCCTTCGAACGGGTGGCAGCGAAGCTGGCGCCTAGTCGAAGTAGACGCGCGCGCTCCGTCCTCTACCCTTCGAACGGGTGGCAGCGAAGCTGGCGCCTAGTCGAAGTAGACGCGCGCGCTCCGTCCCCTACCCTTCGAACGGGTGGCAGCGAAGCTGGCGCCTAGTCGAAGTAGACGCGCGCGCTCCGTCCCCTACCCTTCGAACGGGTGGCAGCGAAGCTGGCGCCTAGTCGAAATAGACGCGCGCGTTCCGTCCCCCACCCTTCGAATCGGTGGCAGCGAAGCTGGCGCCTAGTCGAAGTAGACGCGCGCGCTCCGTCCCCTACCCTTCGAACGGGTGGCAGCGAAGCTGGCGCCTAGTCGAAGTAGACGCGCGCGCTCCGTCCCCTACCCTTCGAACGGGTGGCAGCGAAGCTGGCGCCTAGTCGAAGTAGACGCGCGCGCTCCGTTTCCTACCCTTCGAACGGGTGGCGGCGAAGCTGGCGCCTAGTCGAAGTAGACGCTCGCGCTCCGTCCCCTACCCTTCGAACGGGTGGCGGCGAAGCTGGCGCCTAGTCGAAGTAGACGCGCGCGCTCCGTCCCCTACCCTTCGAACGGGTGGCGGCGAAGCTGGCGCCTAGTCGAAGTAGACGCGCGCGCTCCGTCCCCTACCCTTCGAACGGGTGGCGGCGAAGCTGGCGCCTGGTCGAAGTAGACGCGCGCGCTCCGTCCCCTACCCTTCGAACGGGTGGCGGCGAAGCTGGCGCCTGGTCGAAGTAGACGCGCGCGCTCCGTCCCCTACCCTTCGAACGGGTGGCGGCGAAGCTGGCGCCTGGTCGAAGTAGACGCGCGCGCTCCGTCCCCTACCCTTCGAACGGGTGGCGGCGAAGCTGGCGCCTGGTCGAAGTAGACGCGCGCGCTCCGTCCCCTACCCTTCGAACGGGTGGCGGCGAAGCTGGCGCCTAGTCGAAGTAGACGCGCGCGCTCCGTCCCCTACCCTTCGAACGGGTGGCGGCGAAGCTGGCGCCTAGTCGAGATAGACGCGCGCGCGCGCTCCGTCCCCTGTGCTGAGATCGGAGCTTGGCGTCGGTATGGATGCACTTTGGGGCTGCCGTGACCTTGCAGTCTGGTAGTGCGCTTTTAATGGTAGCTGGAAACTCGCCGACGCCTGGCCTGGCAGAAGGCAGGCTGTCGCGTCGTGCCGTCTGCCATGTTGCAGGTGGGGCACGTGGCGTCCCACGACTGGTGCGTCGTGGGATGCGGGCAGTTGCGTGACCTCGGCCGTTCGCCTCGTCCCCCGAGAAGCTGGGCACGTGTGGGAGATGTGGGGGCGTTGTGCGCTGTCTGGCCACCTACCCGGCACGGCTCTCTATGTTCCGATGGTTCTTCTTTCCAAAGCTTGGATAGCCGAACCGCTGGGAATTTGGTCCGTCTGTGCATTGAGCCACGGGGCAGGCGAGCGGCCTTTATAAAGTGCTGATGCTGGGGTGGAGGCATCCTTTCTTGCTTGGCTTTTTGATCTGCCGCTTCGCTTCCGCCCGTGCTAATTGTCACGCCCGTTGCTCCCTTGCCTGCTTCTTCTTCTTCTGTCGCCGAAAGCGATGGCTAGCCATGACGACGCCGTCTACCATCCCCACAGCGGTGCCTTGCTTGGCCAGGGCGAGGCGACCCCCCCTTCCCAGGAGTACAAACTGGTGCCGCGGGGGGTCTCGCGCGCCAACAAGTGGTGGGACGCCATGGAGCACTCGGGAGGGTCCTGCTCCCGCGTGTTGGGAAAGAGCCGCATGACTGAAGGGACGCTGCAGCGGCTCGTGGATGAGGGGAAGATCATGGAGCGCGATGGGGCTCGCCTACCCCCCCGGGGGGAGACGGAGCCGAAGCCCGGGGCCTTGGAGGCTATTGTTTTCGTCGCGTTCTTCGATGCCGGCCTTCGAATGCCCTCCACGCTGTTCGTGGGCGAAGTCCTGCGGGCCTACAGGTTGGAGCTAGCCCAGCTGACGCCCCACGCGATACTCCGCCTAGCTGTCTTCACCTGGGCGATGCGGACGGAAGGGTGGCGTCCCAGCGCGAGCTTATTCGCCACCCTACACGACGCATACTGCCGACCCTGAAATGTTGGCGGGGCGGTGTCCAACTTCGGTAGTGTGGACTTCGTGCTCCGGGCCTCGTGCGCGACGTTGTTCCCTGTGCCTGCGTCATCTGGGCAATGGGCGGCCGACTGGACGCGGTGGTGGTTCTATTACACCGTGACCGACAAGAGCCGAATGCAGTGCCGAGGTAGGCCGATCTCGTTCAACAGCACGCCGGGCCTGACGGCGGAGATCGACGACGCGCGGAAGCTACAGAGCCTTGTCGGTGTCGCCCGTCGAATGAGCGTGCGCGACCTAGCCGAGGAGTTCACGATGTACGGGGCAGCGCCGCTGTCCTTCCGGGGGAAGTACGTTCAACGGAACGGCCCCCGCGAGGACGGGTTCGACCCTTCCGTGTCTCGCCTGCTGCCGCCCTCCGCCCCTTGTAAGTCGCCCAGCACGCTTTACGCGCGTCATTGTATCCGCTTTTCTTTCGCCTAACTGGCGCGATCTCCTGCGCAGCGGCTCGTCTAGAAGATGCGGAGCGCGCGGTTGCAGCGCTCCTCGGCCCGTACACGCTTAAGGAGCACCGGGCTCGCGAGGCCGCAGTTAAAGCGGCTAAACAGGGGCGGGTGAACCGCACCTGTGAGGCTTTGGGCATTGCCGTGCCCGAGCGTGTGATGCCGGAAGAGGTTCCCGCCAGGACTCCGGACGCTCAGGGTGGTGATAATCCTGCGGGGGTGCTATCTTCACGACGCCGGGCTCGTTCCCCGACTGCCGTACGCGACGCGGCAGCCCCCCCGGTGGCCAGCCCAGCTGAGACGGGGCGTGCGACCGGCGGTGGACCTGGCCATACTGCTTCGGAGGAGCGCACCGCCGCAGATCCCTTGGCACTCGCCGTCGTCGTTGAATTGGAAGCCGTCAAGCCGAGGGATGGCGTCGTGCCCGGCGGGCAAACCACAGTGGGAGGTGTGTTATCCTCCGGCGCGGCCATCGAGGGCGTGCCTCGTACTGAGGAAGCCGTGGGGGCGACAACGACCGGAGCTGGTCCCTCCGTGGAAGAATCGGCTGTGCCCCCGCAGGCGAAACGCCTTCGGACGCAGTCCCCGCCGGCAACGGGGAGTCGATACTCTGTTGCGGGGCCTTGCCGATAATATGGGTTAGCGGAGCCAGCGAGCGTGCGGCGTGGCCCCCAATGGTTAGGGGGAGTAGGGGTGAAATCGGGTCGGATTCGGACGGATATTGCTCATACTGTATCCTAACCCATATTTTTTTATCGAATTCGGGGTCGGATATGGTAAAACCGGATACGAATACGAATTCGGAATTTTGAATATGGTGCCGCCGGAACGGATACTTGACGATTTCAGATCGAAAACGGATAATGTAGACGGATAGTACATGCATACGGAAAGGAACATATGCTAAACCATACCACCATCAGTTCAAGCCTTAAACTGCTAGACATAAGTACATAATAGTGATTATAATTCATCAGTCGAAAATGGTGTGGCGTTTCCCCCAAAATTGTCCATTGAGATGTGGCGTTTCAAGATGAATCTTGATTCTTGACGGACATCATTTTCTTTTTCTAGGCTAAAGAAATTTTACTAAATTAAGGTAGAGACAGTAGACAATTGCGCATAATAGACTTTTGAGAAATTTACCTGTTCATTTACTAAAGCATGCCAAAGTTCATCATTTAATAATACTCTGATTACATGCTTTTCATTCCAATACCTAGGAAGAGTGATCTTAATGAGCAAATTTAGTATTCCAATTGCACAAGCAGCATAATCAGAAATAAAACACTATTTTAATATTTGTATATTTATAGTTGCCACAACTGAATGTCATATTTCTTTTAGAGAACTTAAGCTTGCACGATCCAAGAAAACTTTCTATACACTGCACACCTCAACCAACCAGCATGACAAAAAAACAAATACTAGCAAAATAAAAGGTGAATTCTTAGCTCTTACCAGATATCCGACCGAATATCCGACCGGATATCCGACCGAATATCCGACCGGATAATTATCCGGTATCCGAATACCGATACTATTCGGTCGGATAACAACTCTTCCGAATCCGAATCCGACCGGATACCAAATTCCCTTTCCGAATCCGGTACCGACCGGATTCGGTACCGGATCGGTCGGGATTAACACAACCCATTTTTACCCCTATTGGGGAGGAGCCGCGGAGGCATGGCTTGGCCTTGGCGACGTTTGGGCCCCCTGGTATGGGCGGTGCCAAGGCCTGTGGTGTCACTGTGGCAGGTTGGCCAAATGTCTAAGCATAGCAGTAAGTTCTCTCAATCATAATTTTCATATGGTTGTCTCAATTCTTAAATGGAATAATGGATGATGGATCATGATGTTTGCTTTAAGAGTTTGATGGTTGGTTATTTGATAGGGTATTGATAAATATCATCCGGATATTTTCTTTCTAAATATCATCCAGATTTGTGGCCATTGGACTATTTGATTTGCTAGAAATGGATTTGAAGAGATATTTTAGCACTACTCTATCTATCTTTGACAAGTTGCTTCTTCTATGTCTCATCTTTTATTCAAAAAAATCATGTTCAATAACTTTGTGGGAAATTGTTGTATAAGTTTCTTCAATGTCACATGTTGTTGCTTCTATTTAGTATCATATGCTTTTATTAGTATGATTACAATATAATTTATATATGGATTTCTTTATTTTTAGGTAATACTCTTTGGTCCACGTTAACAACTTTGCCATACCTCAAAATTTAGTCCGAGTTTGTGGTTTGCCATTGGTTGAGGCGAGGTGAAACAACCTCTCTCCTTTCTAGATATATCTAACAGGATTGGAAATGGCCTGAATCTTAAGCAGTACTGTTCTGTGAGGAGAGTAACTTTACAATTTCCGTGCGAAAACTCGAAACAGTGCACCCGCTGAATGGAGAGAATGGGGTCGCTTGATGTTGTATATTAGGAACTCGATTCGCACCATCATGCCTGGGAAAATACATATCCGACGCGCACACGTACAGTTGGGGGATAACTCCTGCCGACACCATGCGTCCTGCATCATGACACTCAATTCCCACAATTGCTGCTTCCTTGCAAATACATTTTGTGGCGGTGGCGCACCAACAGTGCAGCTAGCTAGGATGGCCGGTTCTTTTCACCATACCACCTCTTAAATAGATAACTAGAACGGTTTTTTCATTGCTGTTGTAAATGTAAAATGGTTTATCGATTTATCGATATTCAGTTCATGTATAAAAACACTTATGTTATAATCAAAAGCTATCGACCGTAGTTATAAGCCCTAATCGAAAAAACACACCTCTAGTTTTTGTCACCACTGGCTCGCTCCCCACCATTCCACAAGACCGCCACTGACGACGTCCAAGCTCCAAGGCACAACAAGCAGGTAGTGAGCAATAAGCAAACCTCTCTCTCTCTCTCTGTTCCCTCGCTAGGTTTCTTTCGTGATGGCACAAGTAACGCATGCATGCACGCTGCGTGAATCATCACGCAACACACACACGACGCAGGAGGCTGAAAAATCCAGGGAACAATGATTCATCAAGGAAAATTTGTTCGTATGATAGCACTGCCAGTAGTCTATAGTACCTGCATTCGGGCTCGGACAATTTGCTGCGGCGGATTAGCCACGTACTGGATCCTTACGTAAGATTCTGGATCGATCACCTTGAAAAAAAGGGGGCTTATCAACTGAACGGTCACGATGGGAAATAAGACAGAGATAACGCCTGAAACGATACGTTAATCTGTTCAATAAACACACAGATCATTGATGTAAACCTCACAGACGAGCAAATTTCAGGCGGAGGGTAAAAAAATCCCCTCGCCTGCCTCCACACCAAAGCATAGGTCTAAGGTCCGGCCCAGGTCGTTGGTCGTTCTCACGCGGGCGACGGTGTCGCTGTGTAAGGGTGGGGTAGGGGTTCGAGAGTTTTCTTGATCTGCGTGAGAGGATCTTCTCTACCGCTAAATGCCCGGGGACCGTCATACCCCGCAGGTCAAGTTTTTTTTAAAACCTCACAGCAGGGAACAGAGGGGCAGAGAAAGCAAGCACACATACGCAGTGGTTACAGCAACTCTACCGATCAAGTGTTACATCTAACCAACACCTCACTCCTGCTACAAGGACCCACATGTCTTCCGGTGCATTGTCCATGCCACATGATGATATTTTAATATAGGTTTTTTTTCTTGCAAAAATCTATATACAAATAGAGGAGTTCGTAAAAAACCCCACACATGTATCTTAGGCTCTGTTTGGAACTGCTCTGCTCCGGTTTTTCCAGCTCTGCTCCACCAACTCCACTCTAGAGCGGCTCCACTCTGGAGTTGCTGGAGCAGGTGGACCTGTTTGGTATGCAGCATGACTCCAGCTCCAGGAATAGAAGGTTTTCCTAAGAAAGGTCTAATATGCCCATGGATGATGTTTGGTGTATGTTTTGATGTTTTAAAACCATATGTGAGTGTTTGTTTGGTTTTACTAATTGAAATATGATGTAAAAATAAATAAATACAAATCATTTAGTAAAAATATTAGCAACGCATGAATAGACCCAAAAGGCTCTTTCGGTTTTGGAGAGGGAGAGGTTTTGGACGGAAAAATGGGCTCTTTCGGTGGAGGGCCACCGGATCTGTGATTTCGGCCATCTCCTTGCCGGCGGAGCCCTAGGTGGCGGTGTACGGGGCGGCGGCGTGCTGGCGGCGGACGAGGAAGACACGCCGTGCGGAAGAAAGAAAGAAAAAAGAACGAAGAGGTATGTTTGTGTAATCAATGGCATAGGTGGGTAATTTTCCCTCAACTCCATGAGGAGGTATGAATCTCTAGTTTCTGGAGTACCCCTTGAGGAGCTCCACAAAAAACGTGGAGTTGGCCCTCAACTCCACCTTTTTTTTGGAGCAGAGTTCTTGGAGCTTGATCTGTTTGGCTAGACAAACTGGGAGCAGAGCTGGAAAACCTGGAGCAGAGCAGTCCCAAACAGACCCTAAACGGCTACCCGTAAATTTTATGTGGCTACAAATCCCATGCTAACCATCCTAAACGGCCAAGTTACTTGCTGAATCAACTAGAAGTCAAAAACTGCTGAGATAATGTCCAAGTCCACCTAGATGGCAAGAATACTCTTACATGACCACAACATCGGCGATCGTCCCTAATCGTCCTTCTTATTCGTCGCTCTATTCCCTCGCTCTTGCGTAGTGCTTTATTCACAAGACTGATCTCCTGGGATTGCTACACAAGTGCCATGTAGAAACTTCAACAAGTAAATCAACCCTTGAGATAGATTTGCAACCACATAAAACTTGCATGCAGGTTTTTAACAAACTTTGAGTTGTGCGTGGATTTTTTTTACAAACTCCCCTATTTATAGGTGGGTTTTTGCAAAAATCTCTATAATATATGAATCAGCATTCAGCATTTGCATATATTTAATTGGCAACAGCTACCCCACAAATCATATCATGGTTGTAGACTTAATGTTGACGGCCTAATTGTTGAACATCACCTACAGAAAATGCATACGAAACAAACAAGATGACCACAGGCCACGAGTCAACATGCTTTGTTAACCACCGTACCAGGCAAATTCGACAAAAAGACACACCACACCCACTAAGTTCAATAATTGGGTACATGCAGCAACAAGACAAACCAATTTAGCACTGTTCAATCCAACTTCTACTTCATCTGCTTATACGAATCAATAAAAAAATCATGCAAACAAATCAGATTGTCATGGGCAGACAATTAATCAGAGAAAGCAGAAAAATGCCATGACACACCACCAGCCAGATAACCAGAGAGCGCAACTAACACAAAAGGCTTCTACAGTAATGGCCTGAAATCTAAGTATGCTCTAGGACACAACAACGGTTCATCATGCTACCTCTGTTTTTTTAGCTTTGCAACAACTTTTAGCTTTTACTTCACTTAGCAATCACTATTTATTAAACTAATAATCCATAGCCAAAAGTCATAAACCGCAGCTAAAAAGATCAGACCCAAAAGTAAACTAATGGTACTGGCAAAGGAGACGGGACAACAATGTGCACACCTAATGATTGACAACAGCTCACCTTCCCTTATTACTTCTTTTGCTTTGACAAATAATCCGTGACAATTTACAACTGTTCAACGCTACGAATCAATGGAATAGAACCCCCACCCATCCTCACCAACCTAAACTTTTTTCTATCTACATCACAGTAACAGCTACTATCTCACTTCACCACCAAAATTAAGGCATATACCATCAATACAGCGATCGCCGGGTTAGCCTAAGCCCACACACTTCACCTTTTCTTCTTCTGCTCCTACACTTCAAGATTGACTCGCGTCTTGATTGGTTTCAGCTTCACGCCCATGCTCTCAGGTGAGAGGAGCTCCGGTGATATACAAAATGGGTTCAAAGGGCTACGAGGGCTGCAGCTTATCTGGCTCGGCCTGTACAAGCCATACCCCATGAGGAAGTACTCCATCGGTATAAGCATTGCATGCGGTTGCTCCTCCGTCACAACCGACCCACATGCTTGTACCTGCAAAGACACCAAAATTGGTACTTCAAACTGAGAAATCGATTTGTTGAAGATCAAACCATGGGTAAATAGATACCTCAACGAGAGCACTATATCTCCTATCAAGCATTGCAGTCATGTGGACAGCCTCGGTGTGGAACTGAGAGTTCTCACCAACGAATATTAGAGTTCTGCACTGCAGCTGCTTCAGGCCTTCTGTCATGTCTTGTCTCCTGCAAAGCAGCACAAAGTTTTGATTCCATCAGCTTAGGTATAAGTTTATCATACAAGCACTGAACCAAAAAAAAAAGGAACATACTCATTGATTGTTTGGATAAACCGCCACACATTCATGCTTTGCCGTTGATCTAGAAACTTCATGAATTAAGAGAAGAGAGTTATCATGAATTAAGAGAAGAGAGTTATCATAAATTTAGACATAGACATACTAGTTGATAATGGAGGATGCAAATTTTCATGGTACATACCCTTCTACAAGCCTGCACAATATCTGATTCTGGTACAATAGAGCATCCCCGCACTCCCTGAGGATTAGAAAATTCCAACAGAAGTGTTCAATAGACAGCTAAGCAAATATCACATGGAATAACTAATCCTAGCTAGTTACCTTGCTGAAGTACCGCTGCAACAAACAGTCCTTCACCACGTTGCACATCCCGTAATAATATAGCAAATTTGACATCACCTAAGAAAATAATTTTGTCAGTACAGCCTTATTATTCTGTAAGACAAAGATAGGACACTGGAGGCTATATATTGTATAACTACCTTATTATAAAACCACTCAGTCCATGAGGGAGTTTTACATAGAGGTGAAACGAGGATAAGACCTAGCACACGTTCCCTATATTTTGTCTGCAACAAAGGATGTAGATAACTAAATAATTGTGCAAGCATTAGAGAACACAATACTTTTGAAGAAACACCTACTGCGAAGAGAGTAAGAATGTATGCACCAGCAGTGACACCTAAGCACATAACAGAACCCAATCTGGAAAAAAAAGATGAATACTTCACAGATGTCAAGACTTGAGAAAAATCATCTTAACATTAGCAATTCTTTCAAACAATCTGAGAATATGTACCCAAAGAAATCAAGTATGTCTGCAACCTGATCCGCTAACTCATCAACAGATGCCACAGGACTATTTGGTGATATTGGAGCGGCTCCTAACTGTAAAAAATGCAATGGATAATAAAGCACACGATCATGAAAAAATAGATCTGAAATTGCCCGATGCATCATATCAACATAAATGCAAAGAGCAAACGCTTCATTGTAATGACAAAGTCTGTTACGAACCTCATGTCCTGGGGGGCTGATATGGTAAATGCAAAAATTATGGAATAGCAATGAAGCAGCTTCAGGGCAGAAGAGTAGTCCTTGGAAGCAAGACATATCTGATCAACGAAAATGGACGTAAGTGCCCATACCGCGTGATTCCTGAATAACTCAACACAAGGTATGTTGCACATCTCTGGTACAATTCAATCAGTTGTAACAAACTTACAGTTCAAAGCAATATCTGGATAAGTAACAAGGGCAGGCTTATCATGGTCACCAAACACGGCAACAGATACAGGTCCATGGTTTGTTTGTATATGATGTTCCTGAAGAAAGCAAGGACAAAAGGTATTATACAAACTTGGATGGTTGGAACAAGCTAGCAATAACATTGATAAATGCATCATTGTCACCAGCAGCAGAAGAAAAAAAAATCTCCACATAGTAGTTTAAGCCAAAGAAAGTCATGAAAACAAAGGGGGAACATTGCATGCTTCTGCAGTTGAGTGAAGCTCGTGATAACAGTGAACTTTATGTACATGCCCAGATGCCCTAGAACTTATTGTCTGAATCTATAGGACGATTAGCAAGTAGGATATCATACACTTTGTACGTCACTGATCTACAAGGCCGTTTCTTTATTCCAAATGAAAAATAAAACTAGCAGTGCTCCACAGATTGTTGAAGGAAGGAAGAAATTTCTCCAAATTGAAGCAAAGGCTATGAATTCATGATTGACGGTTCTCCGTTTGCATGTATGTTATACTAAAAGTTGTCAAGGTGCTAATAAAAACGAATAATAACAGCTCCATTATGATGTGTGGTGCTAAAGTGATCATTCATAGATCATATCTCTTAGGCCCATTAAAAAAGGGGGAAACAGAGCACAAGAACCCATGGTTCTAAAACTAGGTGTACTCACCCGAGTACTTGGAATAGGTCCCTCACCGAGTGCGAGCAGGCAAAAACGAGTACATAACCGGTTTAACCGGTATAACCGGGCGAGTAATCAGCTAATAGGCCGTGTACTCGCCCGAGTGGCCTGTCCAGTGTAATGAAGGCATGAAGCCCATAGTCAAATTTAATTAAGCCCACAGCGGCACAGCCCAGCAGAGGAAGTCCACAGCTTATAGCACTGGCAGTGGCACACATAAGCCTGAGGGTGGCATCGTAGTGACAACGCGGGAAGGAACCGTAGGCGCGGGAGGGTGGCGGCAACAATTGCTGCTGCTGCTGCATCTCCTCCCTCCAACGGTGGGCTCCCTACTGCGGCTCCTCCCTTTGGCGACGGGCTCCCTTGCTGCTGCTCCTCCCTTCAGCGCCGGCCTCCCCTGTTGCGACTCCTTCCTCCGGCGCCGGCCTCCCCTACTGTGGCTCCTCCCTCCGGTGGCGTCCTCCCCTGCTACGGCTCCTCCCTCATGTGGCGTCCTCCCCTACTGCAGCCCCTCCCGCTGGCAGCGGCCTTCCACCTCAAGCCCAGTCTGCAGTTGAGTTGAGTTCTTCCCCTACTGCTGAGTTGAATTCTCTTCTCTCTGTTTTTCTATTAAGTAGAAGTATGCTCAGAAAGATCCATAAATTTAGTGTGACCATTTAATGTCCTAACTATGAAATCGACCAAGCACCACAAGATACGGACACATCAAAACAATAGCACCAAATGTGGCTTTGATTTTACATGAACATACAATTACATATATAAATTTGTTATTAAAATAAAAAAGCCGGTTACAAAGCCAATTACCGTATAATCACTACAAGGTGAGGTGACAAGCAAGTACCGGCTATGTAGCACGGACACTTGGCAAAACAGCCGTATCCGTGTCCGACACCGTGTTGGACACGGATACGACACGGGCACGGCTCCGACACGTGTCGGAGCCGTATCAGATGATTTTAGAATTAAATTTAATTAGTAAAATTCGCGATACGTGTCGGACACATGAAATACATGAATCGGACACGGCCTGAACACAGCCGGCCCAAGACACAGCCGGCCCAGGCCGGCCCATTAGCACATCGCACGCTGCTCTGCCCCTAACCCTATCGCACGGTCGCACGCATCCGTGCTAGCGCATTTGCATCCCAGCTCCCGCATCCTGTGCTCGCGCCGCCGCTCGTAGCCGCCGCCGCCCTCTCTCGACTCTCGCACCTCGGTCGCCGCCGGATTCGTCGCCGCGCGCCGGCTTCTTCCCCAAGCGCCGGCCGTCGGCTTCTCCGGTTCTTCCTCCCCGCGGCCGGCGACTTCTTCGGTTCTTCCCCGCGGCCGACAGATTCTTCCCCGCGCCGCCCGTCGGCTTCTTCGGTTCTTCCCCGCGGCCGGCGACTTCTTCGGTTCTTCCCCGCGGCCGCTGACTTCTTCGGTTCTTCCCCGCACGCCGCCGACTTCTTCGGTTCTTCCCCCACCGAGCCACCGAGGTATCAATGTATCATGAGCCTTCTCTGTTCAGCAATCAGCATTTACACTGCAGTAATAGTATGATTGTTTAGGCCTTAGGGTTGAGAAGCACTGGCAGCACTGCAGTATGATTTTTGTGCAAGCCGGCAATATGAGACTCCCAGCAAATAGCAATATATGCATTTAGCATTTGTTCTGAGCCTTCTCTGTTTAGCATTTAGAATTTTAGGGTTGGGCCGGTTGAGATGCACTGCAGTAGCCAGTAAGCCAGCAACAATATATGCATTTAGGATTTTAGGGTTGAGATGCCCTGCAGTAAGCCAGTAGCAATATTTGCATTATTTTAGAAGCTTGATTGTTTGTTTCACTTTCATCATTTTAGAAAAATGGAAGCCACTAATTCTAGTGCTAGAGAGGAGGAAAACACAAGTAACAATAGATCGAAGCTTCCATTGTGGAATCATGTTGATATTCTACATATTCCGAGTATACACTTTACAAATTACAAGTTTGCAATTTACATTATTGCAGTTTAATAAGCATGTAGAAACTAGAAACATAGAAAATAATACATACATATATATATAATTTATTTATTATTTAAATATATATAGCCGTGTCGCCGTATCGGTCTTTTTGGGAAAACGGCGAATTCCCGTGTCAGTGTCGTGTCGTGTCGACGTATCCGTGTCCGTGCTGTACCGGTTACCGAGTTTTAGAACCTTGCAAGAACCAACCAGAAGTGATTCCTCCACCATTTCACAAGCAAATAGCTCAAAACATACTAGTCAGGAAAACCATAGGCTAGGGCAATACAACTAGCTGTTCTTTTCTATCACAGGAAGGATTTGCATGACAACAGGTGGCAGCAAAGCAATGATTTGACAACTACATCACAAGCATCCTATTTTGATAAATAACAATCACTAAAGAACTTATCAGGAAAGAAACTTGCAAGCTACATTAGCCATTTTAAAAAAAGGTTTTTAGGTAACCCTGAATGCATTTTCTATCCAGACCGTGGGTCATCAATCCTACGGCCGACATCTACATCAGTAGGATCATTGGTGGGCTTGTCCTGGGTGTGGGTGGTTATTTGGCAAGAGTCCAGTTGGCACTTGGCAGTGAAGAGGAAGCTGCTATGGACTTCTTTTGGTGTAAAATGCAATGAGTTTAGGATTTTGTCCACTAATTCGTGGGCTTCACCAACCCAACTTTGAATATAGGAAACTTAGAGAACCTCAAATATAGCCTAGTATTCTTGTAAACCATACAAAATTTAAAAACTCAGATAGCCTTTTGGCCTAGACATGTTGTTTGTCTACACTAGCCTAGTTTATTCTACAACTATTTTCTGGTTTTGTATAAAATTCTTTCTGTGCAGACTTAAGGATGCGTGGATTATCTTAGAAATTTTTTATAGGTGTTTGTAGCATAGTGATATGACAGGACAAATTTAATCTGCATTACATTCCACAGACCAAATATGTAGCAACTAATCACCAAAACTGCAGCAAAATCCACGCAAAACAGGGAATTTACTTAAATTGTACACATAGATAGAGCTTAAAGGGTTTGCAAAGAGCAGGGAAATTTAGTGGAAACTAGCCCTCGAAAGCCCAACTAAATTAGGATAAAACAAAAATCAGACACATAAACCAGTAAAGCAAACAAAAGTAACCAGCTCAAAGAAACAAAAATCCTACAAGAGAAGAATCCTTAAATCTGAGACCAACACAATGCAAGAACTTGGTAAAAATCAAGATTTCAAAAAAAAAAAAAACCCAATGACCTCTACCTTTGAACCTCCAAACAAACCGAACAACCGAACGCATCGCACTACATTCAACCGAAGCAAAAATCTCCCCAATATGGCAATATCGCCACCCAGACCTGAGAATCCGCAATTCCGCATACCAAGCAGCTGCAATGCCGCCAACCAAATCGCCCCGATACTAGCAGAAATTAACCATGCCAGGAAGATATTCGTAGTTTCAAGCAAGAAAGCGAGAAGAAGTAGGGGAGCCCGGACCTTGCCGCCGAAGGAGATGCGCTCGACGTCCACCGACACGACGGAGCCGCCGGAGTCGCCCATCCCGGCCGCCGGGGACCGCGTCGGCGTGGCCCTTCCCCTCTTCCTCTCCCTTCCTCTCTCTCCCCCTACCTCGCGGCCGCCTCACCCACCGCCCCCCTCTCTAAAATGTCCTGCTTCTGCTTCTCCCCCCACCTGCGCTTCTTGAGTTGTCCTTGGCCTCGCTTATAAACCAAGCACTCGCAGTGGTGCAACCCTACCTGCATTTTGCTCCCTTGTATTTCTTACTATTACAATTAAGTGCAGATCAGTATTAACTAAGCGGTTTTTTTTTCTAATTTCGCGTGGTTTGTTGTGGGTTAAAAGCAGACAGGTAAGTCAAGAGTCCGTCCACTGTCTATATGGTCGGTCCGTTTCATCAGATGCTGCCCTTTCTGGAGTGTTAAATTTATACATGCCGTATACTCTGTCCGTACTATAAGAGCAAGTTTAATAGTATAGATAGCTGCTACCTCTAATACATTTCCATGTCATTAAAAGATAATGATGCAGCTAACTCATACAATAAGCCGGCTATAAGTCTCCACAAGAGCTCTCAATCATTTAATACATACATGGGTATTGATAATTTAATACATGCATGTGTATATCAGTTAGTTCTATTGGTACATGCATTGATAACGCCTCTTTTCCTGTGCTATAGCCTGACTCTTGCATGGGAGCCGGCTTGGCTCTCTCTCTCCTTTTCTCTCCCCTCCACATAGGACTATGCTGATATGGATTCCTTTGTAGCTAGCACAATCAGCCTTATTAAACTTGCTCTAATACAAGTCTACTTTTTACCATATGTACAAATCAAAAAAGCATTTAATTTAAATTAATATTAATGTCATTGGACCATGTCCCTATTAAATAGCATATTATAACTAATTATCTATTTTTGGTATTAAAATAAGGATATATGATGAAAATATTACAATAACTACATATTTGATCTCTGTAGTAAACTTATATTATAGTGCAACGCTTCTAAGAATAAAGATTTATATTGCGGACGGAATGAATTTTTTTAGCATAAAACTTTGTATAGCATTTGTTGAATTCTTGCTTTTTTTTGGTATACCTCGAATCTATCCATTTTATGCTTTGAATTCTTGCATTTTTAAGCACTGCATTTTTTTTGCTAGATGAAACAATTTCCAGCCTCCTGATCTGAGTTGGTGTAAAGCTCACACTATTCTGTAACAACAGTACCACTCGTAATAAAGATGTGTTGAACAGATGAACCATCCATGTAGTAGTAGTAATAACGAAGACGATGACAAAGAAAAAGTAAACTTAGTTTGTGCTTTGTAAATATTGTCATCCGAAGGCACATGGTATCTCGACTAAAATTAGAACTACTCTACCACTGCATGATATATGGAGTTTTACAGGAAGCAATTCCATTTTCTACAGTATTATGAAAAATTCTCATATTCTAAAATTAAAACCAGGTGAAATTTTTATTCATAAATAAATATAAACTAATACTATCAGGATTTTTTGCGTTCTTTGGGCCCCGCCTTGCCGGAATAGCCTAGGGCTCCACCATGGCTTTTTACCGCTCATTTCAGTTTTAGTTTCTAGCTTCTGATTTATTTTTTACTATTCATAAATTTTGTCTTTTTTTGAACATTTGATTTTTTAGCTTTTTTGCCGGTTCTTTTTCCCCGTATTTGTTCACGTTGTCCGTAATGAGCTAACATATTTTTTCTATTTTTAAATTTTTTAAATTTAATTGCGCTAAATAAATTATTTTCAGCTACAGTAAAATTTCAGCCGTTACAGTGCAATTTCAGCCATAAACCACATTTTCAACCCAACCGAGCGGGGAAGGCTTGGTTTTACCAGGCAGGCTCGAGGTTTGAACACCTAATATGTAAAGAAGAAATGGTTTTATCTATCTGGAATATGTCTAGTCTTGTATACAGATCCAAGTTCTGCATGTTTTAAGTGAATCTGTTGGATTATAACAATCTTTTTTTTAATAAATTGGATTGTAACAGGCTATGTGGAATCCGATGCTCCGTTTTCTTCGTTGTATCTATTTGTGCGAACTGACCTAGCTATATCTATCTTGAATTATGACAAATGACAAAGACCTAGCTGCTTGTTTTCTTTATGTGTGGCAACCGGTAAGCTAGTTGGGGACATCTTCTTTTCGCCTTTTGGTTTCTTCGAAAATCAAAATAAACAGAGATAACTTTTTGAAACAAATTTTTCTAACGACTTTCTGAGTTTAAAACCGTGTGCGCCATCCGCATTGGTGTTTTCACCATCTACTACTGTCTCAAAAATGTACATAAAAGTTATCTATCATGGTCCAAAAAAACAGGGCCATAACTAGCAGATAGAGCTGTAAGTATAGTAAAAATCTAGACTTTGGTTTCTTCATAAATAGTGACTTTCTATGTAACTAGTAAAGTGCCCATGTTGCAACTGATTCCAAATAAATTATACCACACATTATACAAGGCAAAAAGAAGTGAATTTCCCCATTTACATTATGTAAAACTCAAAATCAAAATTCCCATATATATACGATGTAAAACTCAAATCGAATTTCCCTACATATATGGACTTTTAAGTTAAATACCTCGTCTGTTGCTATGGATAAAAAATTATATTATCTAAGTGCCTTGAGTTAGTGGCGTCACGCTTAGCTCAGCTCGTACCACTGCGTGTTCCCCGTGCTCGGCCTACATTGTGTCCTTAGCTCCGCTGCCGTGCCCAGCCACGCCTCCACCTCCACCGCAATGCTCGACCTGTGCAAAAAGCAGTTGCAGCTAAAGAAAATTCGATAGCCAATTCACAATTTTGAACACCAAATTAACAGGTTGAAATCTCTGTGTAAAATCAAATTGACCTGGGGTGCATCATGGTCATAGCAATTTGTGATGTACACACCTTGGATGCGTGATCAAAGTTGCTGCTGTCGTGGCGCTAGGATTGTGGCAATGTAAACAATAATAAACAATAAACAGTGATGGCTACAGGTCAAGAAGCATACTACCATGTAGTAATTGTGGACCGATCCATGTTTCCAGAAGAATTGCAACATCAAAAGCAATATCTTCAGCAATCCTACGGAAACCTAGCTTTTCCCAGGGTTTGAACCTAATGGCATAAGTTGTAAGTTCGAAATGCCAATCCATATTATGACAAAGTAAAGAAAAAAAGATCACACAGTAAATGATTAACCAGTATCAGACAGTGTCGCTCTTCGTGCAAGTCTGTGTAATTTCCCTTCAGACCAGGAAATGCAATAAAATCCATTGCAGCTCTTGATCCGCTTAATGTTTCAAACATCTACACATCTTACCCCGCATTCATCATCACCTCTACTACCAAGCCACAGTTGCTGGGGAGATCAGGGGGCGGCCGCCCACAGTGAACCTGTTGCCGTGCCAGTGAGTCGTGGACGGTGGCGTGAGGTCACGGAGGGCGGCGTGGTTCAGGGACAACGTCGGTGAAAGAGGGGGTTAGGGCCTCAGGGATGAAGGTGGGAGTTGGGGTCGCGATTAAGGAAGGCAGGATTGTGGAAGAACTGTGGGAGAGGAGGTCGTGGGAGCAGTTTTGGTTAGCAAAACCACCCTCTTGTTTTTCTTTCTTTCTTTTTCTGCGGTTTTCTAAGGTAAGACTGGTGGCGCGTGCGGTTTTTATCAGGGAGTTTTATTTAGACTAGAGAATTGATAGGGTACGAAGGGGGAGCGGTTTTTGTCAGGGAGTTTTATTTAGACTGGAAGATTGATCGGGGTACGAAGAGCGGTTTTTGTCAAGGAGTTTTATTTAGACTGGAGGATTGATATATGCTTGAAGGGGGAGGTGAACGTATAAACTCCTATTTTATATTAGTAGAGAGATGGGATTAGTTGGTTGTGGGGAGACGAAAAATAAAAGCTTATATTTGTAATTTAGCACTCACCAAGGTATTTTCTTTCTTATATTCTTTTGTATCTTCGTTTTCCTTTTTTTCATTTTGATGAGGCAATTTCTTTCGTTGTGTTTCTACCAAGATTCCTTTTTGAAAGAGAAAAGATGGGGGAACCAAATTTTGCTTTCATGTGTTGTGTATTGTGTGTCAAGGATAATATAGCGACTGGATATACAAGGGGAATGAAACAAAATGTTGCTTAAATGATCAAATAGGCTTGTAAGAAAATGTCACCACTTTCAGATGAGTTGACTAAGCACCTTTTCTGTACATTTCTTTTTTAAAAATAAATATAGGTTGGCCTTTGTGCAGGTTATACTAGTGTTTTTAGATGTCCAGTTTTATTATTACACCACTAATTTTAGAAATGTGAAACACAAAAAGAGATAACAGGTATTATACTTGTCAATCAATCATTTTGGAGGTTCCTTAAGGAACATGTATTCTTGCCATAAAGGCAGAGACATCACATTCACATAAACACAACTGCCTACTATTTGCTCATATAAAAAAATTATTCTATTTAACAAAATCAAATTTTTATCTATTAACTATTTTTTTTAAAAAAAACTTGGACCAGAAACCTAATGGTGACTTCACAGGGTTCATAAGTATTGCCATTTGACTGAACAAATAACAATTAGTTAATCAACTTGGAGAATAACGAATATGAAACATATGTCCTGAGCCACACAACATTGTATTACTTCCTTAAGAACGCAAGTGACCAGGGGCGTAGCCAGCAGGGGGGCTTGGTGAGGCTCGAGCCTCACCTCCCCCGATGGCAACCAACAAGCAAAGTAGAAGTGATTTTATATATTTACTTGTTGCCCTTATATTATTTGCTACTTTGCTGCTTACCATTTTGCTTGAGCAAAGTAAAGCAAAACAAGCAATCAAAAGCCTTCTGCTATTGGTAACAACCAACAACCTACTTTTAGTAATGCTTGCTATTTTGCTTACTACTTGCTTACTTCTTGCCTTTCTCTGCGCTCTAAACATTTTCGTTGCTCGAGAGCAAAAGTTACTGCTGATTTCCACGGCACGATTCCTTCCCAGTTTATCATAACTAAATTAAAATCATAATAAACTTGTTTCAAAAATTGTACTGCCCAGCCGTATCAATAGGCATCACCCACAAAAACAGCACCAATGAACATTGTCTCCTTCATCTTGTTCTATACTGTCTCCTCGGGCAAACCTTCCAATGACCTATTTTCTGCCATCCAAACTCTAAATCAAGTGGTTCAAAATTTAGTATTCATCTACATTTATATTATACTTCCAAGTACCTATTTTATACATTTTTATTTCATTTGATTTTATTTTGTTTGGGCCGCTTTTCACGTTTAGACTACGATATTTTCGAGTATGACTTCGCTAATCTTTCTCACCACCAGTATGCTTTGAGCCCACCCTCTATTTTCTTTCTGGCTTCGCCACTGCAAGTGACCAACATGTATACAAGCTCTAGAGAATCAGTAACTTGACAACCATTATTGAATAGCATGACTCATCACTTGCAGAATATATGTAACTTTCTTATCATGAATACGATGATTACATCCAACATCTTACCAAACCACATACTAAAAATAATGCTTGCGTCAAGAAGCCTTTTTCTTCTTCTTTTGCTGTAGTGCTATGCCCAATAACCACACGGTAGCTCAGATGTCTCTTTGACTTTTGCTGCTTAAATATAAACGATGTAGAATAACAATTAACGTGCTGTTGTTGTGTGGACATAAATAACACAACTACATCACATCAGAGACTAATTTTTTTTAGCTTGGTGCTCTACCTCAAATTTCCTACAGCAAACGGCAACGCAAATAATGACAGAGGTTTTGAAGGATTGGAATTAATCAAATAATTTCCTCTCATGTTATCATGTATTCTGAGTTTAAACTTAAAATTTTACAGATATTACATGATTTCGACCTTGACTCCTTGCATTTATGTGCTTAGTGTACTCCTTTTCAGAGCGTACATTGCGTTAAGAAATAGGACCTTAGGCATTCACAGCTTGTATGCTTCTTTATCCACAGGAATGATAATTGGGCCATATTTGGAATGCATGAATTTTTCTCAATTATTGTGGAATTAAATTGTTTCCTATTAAATTCCTACAAAATTCATGTGAAATTCCTGCGTTCTAGACGAGGTCTTAGTGGTAAGTGTCCTAACTCCTAACTCATATTGAAATTTTTTTGCAACACTTCTGCAGAAGCAGTTTATGTGGTGATCTGTGAGATGTGTCCTCACTCACCTTGAAATTGTTGCAACCTGCGACACTTCTGCAGAAGCTGGCCATTTTTGTGGTGACAGAACTGAGATGTGTTCTAACCCATCGAAATTTTGCAGCACCTCCTTATGCCGAGGCAGTTTTGTGGTCATACCATGACGACCATGTGTGTTGGTTACAGAAGGCACCAAGAAAAGTTTCAACCAGTCAAGGAACCGAGGAAACCCGGCCACTGGCTAGGAGCTGAAGATAGATACAGCTGGAGAAAGAGAGAAAAAAAATCTCTTTCGGGCTCAAGTTGAAGTTATCTTGTCCTAGAGATGTATCATGACGAGGATACACAATGTAGTACTTGCCAAAAAGCGAATTACAGTATCTATACTACGAAAGGTACTGATATTGGTTTTAAGTTCTAACTTGTTTGTAGTACTGTCTCTTTCTAACAAGGATGCCATGCATGCCAGTAGATTCCATTCGGCTTGAAAGGTGTATTCCAAAATAAATTCTGATAATTGACGACATGTTTTATGATTCCAAATTAAATTCTGATAATTGACGATATGTTTTATGTTTCAGACATAACATAATAGAATATAATTGTGCGAGCACCTCTTTGTAGAATCGTCTCCTAATATTCTTAATTTGTAACTAGCTAGGGTCCTGTGATTCCCGGTCAATTTGCCATACTTAAAGTAAGGCAAAAGTATGTCTTAAGTCTTAACACAGTTTATATGGCAGACGAAAAAAAGCTTTCGAGAGTATATGTCATCAAACCCGTAACAAAATTTATCGTGCAAATTCTTGTACGTGTAAACAGCACAACTACACACAAGCATATAAAACGATGTGCATGCCGAAGTGCTGCAGCTTTGTTAATCGGAAATTTGGAATGGACACAAACGCAGATGTACCATATGGTGGTGATCATTTGGACTTTTTTTTGTGGTTTATGGCTGAAAAGTACTATAGCTGACTGAAAAAACACTGTAGCTGACAGATGCTTATTTAGCATAATTAAATTTAAAAAATTTAAAAAATATGTTAGCCCATTACGTATAATACAAACAAATACGGGAAAAAAACAACCGACAAAAAAGCTCAACAAAAAGCCGAAAGTTTAGAAAAAGACAAAATTTATGAATAGTGAAAAATAAGCTGGAAACTAAAAACTGAAATCAAAACGATCACAACCATAAAACTAAAACACGTGTATGTCCAATTCAGAAGTACTAAACGTACTGACAATGTTAATTGTCCTACGAAGAGTTGTTGAATTCGATCGATCGGCTGTTTAAATTAACATGAAGTAGCGTTGAAATTAACACGAAGCAGCGACCTTGTCAAGTCGTGGCCGATCGATGAGCATTCCTTGTCACCGATCGTGCAGGTGCACCCTGACTTTCATTTTTGCTTGCAAGTCAGCAGCCCCAAACTAAAAAAATCACATAAATGCTGGCCAGTTCCACCTAAGCATCTAGCAGTTTAGCAGTTCTGCTCAAAGCTACCTCAGCACGGACAGATGTAACCCAATTGTAAGTAGGACAAGTATTTTACTAGTATTAGCTAAAGCTACCTCTGATTGACTAACTAACTAATGATACATGATATGGTTCATGACTATATCCAATCATTTCTTTTCTGCAGTCCTAAATGGAAAACTAAGACCCCTTCAATTAATACAGCGAAGATGTCCTGAATGAACAAGCTAGTGATGTCTGAAATGTGCAGCTAAATGCCAACTCAACAACTGCACACACACATGTATATATATATTGAGAGAGAGGACAACTGTTGGGACACTGCATTCAGGGACAAGTATCAGTGCAGATGTATGTGCTAACTAACAACTAATTAAAGACTAGCTGCTTTCTCCAAAAGAGCAGCAGCTAGTTTGCGGCTTGAAGCAAGCATCACGCATCTTTGAGCCGCCAAGAATTATTATAAACAAGTTTCTCAAATTGAAGATCTCCATGGCATGCACCGGTAATCTGGCATGCATTGGCTAGCCACGTCAGCATGACGCAGGGTTCAGATGGCGAATCAAGCTCGTGTGCGACGTCGGAGGATTTCTAATCCCTAGGAGATGTGCAAAATTAACCAATCTTTGCATGCCACCACCAAACCTAACAGTATATATACAGGAGACATGCTGGCGGTGATGCAGGGCGGTGGTGGTGGTCAGCTGTTGGTGGAGGCAGCGCTGCTGCGGTCGGGGGAAGGAAGGTGAGCACGTCAAAATATAGAGGAAGAGGAGGCTCTAGTGCGAGTTAATTGGACGGGTCTCAATGGTCGCGACGGAGGCGGAGAAGATGACAGGAGCCAGGGAAGAAGGAAGTAGGGTTCAATATTTCGCTGAAATTTTGGTTATTTTGGTGCTTTTTGTTATCCACCGAATGAAATACGATTCGATCAAATTTTGGCTGAATTTGTCCTTATTTGAAATTTAT
Organism: Dendrocalamus latiflorus; assembly: GCA_017311315.1. Classification (NCBI taxonomy): domain Eukaryota; kingdom Viridiplantae; phylum Streptophyta; class Magnoliopsida; order Poales; family Poaceae; genus Dendrocalamus; species Dendrocalamus latiflorus. The sequence goes on along the minus strand of CM029660.1, from coordinate 10,153,096 downwards.
CTAAATTTTGGTTGAATTTCATTAAAATTCGAATGTTTGAATATTTCATCTAAAATTTTGAACGAAAGAATGAAATTTTGATCATTTCGTTCGTCTCGGTGCCCTTCGATTTTTTTTTCTAAAACGAAACTTTTAACCCTGGCAGAAACTCAATTTCGAACAGTTACGAGCACGAAACTCAAATTAATTTAGAAAAATAGAGGAGGAAGGGGTGGACACAGTTGTGACACGGATGGGTATTGGATTGGCTCACCGGAGATGGTGGCCAGGTCCATGGTGGTGGCGGAGCTGCACGACAATGGTGGCCATGATGTTGTGCTCCTTCTCAGACCAAATGGATAGTAGGGAATGTAATACCACAAGAATGCAAAAAGGGAGAATAAAGGAAATAAGGTAAAGTTTTGCTGTCAAACCCGTCAGCTTTAGAAATGCCGAATGCAACAGCACTCACTAAGGTTTCCAGACTGTCCGGGGCTGGTCGGCACCATCTCGTGTTTGGGATCTCATCATCCAGCGGGAAAATTCCACTCTTACCTTTTACCGATTTACTTGCCGCAGTAAGAAACCCCCAAAGCTCATGCAGTGCCATTTGGTCCAAGATTTCAACATCGGCTGCGGCCGAAGAGGTCAACATGGCAGCGGTTGAAGATCTTGATCTAGCAGTGGTCAAAGATTTTGATAACGGCCACAGTCGAAGAGGTCAACATGGCAGCGGTCAAAGATCTCGACTCTGGTAGCGGTTTAAGATCTTGACTATGGCTACGATCGAAGATTCTGACATAGCAGTGGTCGAAGATTTCCGACACCAGTAGCAGTCGAAGGTTTTGACACGGTAGCGGTCAAAGGTCTCGACACGGCAGCGGTTGAAGCTCTCAACCCGACAGCAGTCAGAGCTCTCGACTCCAGCTACAGTCAAAGATCTCGACACCGATAGCAGTTGAAGGTTTTGACAACGGTTGCGGTTGAAGAGTTTAACACCAGCTGTGATCGAAGATCTTGACTACGGCTGTGGTCAAAGATTTCGACATCAGCAGTGGTCAAAGTGTCGACATGACGGCGGTCGAAGATCTCAACACATCAGTGGTTGAAGGTTTCAGCATGGCAGCGGTCAATGATCTTCACATTATAGGGGTCAAAGATTTTGATTCTAGCTATGGTCGAAAATCTCGACATGGCAGCGGTTGAAGATTTTGACTCTAGCTGTGGCCAAAGATTTTGACATAGCAGCAGTCAAAGCTCTCGACTTGGCAGTGGTCAAAGCTCTTGACTCTAGCTGCAGTCAAAGATCTCGACACCAGTACTGGTCGAAGGTTTTGACATCGGCTGCGGTTGAAGATTTCGACACCAACAGCGATAAAAGATTTCAACACCGGCAGTGGTTGAAGAGTTTGACACCGGCTATGATCGAAGATCTCGACTACTATTGTGGTCGAAGATTTTGACATCGGCAACGGTCGAAGATCTCGACATGACGGTGGCCGAAGATCTCAACACATCAGCGCTCGAAGGTTTCAGCATGGCAGTGGTCGAAGATCTCGACATGGTAGGGGTCAAAGATTTTGACTCTAGCTACGGTCGAAAATCTTGACATGGCAGCGGTGAAGATTTTGGCTCTAGCTGTGGCCAAAGATTTCAATATAGCAGCGGTCGAAGATCTTGACTCCAGCTACGGTTGAAGATCTTGACATTAGCAGTGATCAAAGATCTCGACAGCGCCAACGGTCGAAGATCATGACCATTCCAGCAGTTAAAGATCATGACTTCAACTGCTACGGTTCTCTTATGAACTTTGACTACTATGGCCTTCTTTTCGAGTTCAACTACTTTAGTTTTTTTACTACGATTACTTTAGTTCTCCTTTTGACTTTGATTACTTTAGTCCTTTTTTACTACGATTACTTTATTTCTCTTTTTGACTTCGATTACTTTAGTCCTTTTTTACTACGATTACTTTATTTCTCTTTTTGACTTCGATTACTTTAGTTCTCTTTTTTACTATGATTACTTTAGTTCCCTTTTTGGCTTTGATTAATTTAGTTCTCCTTTTGACTATGATTACTTTAGTTCTCCTTTCAACTTCGATTACTCTACGAGAGAGGAGGAGCTCATCGAAGATGATGACGGATTACAAGAATGAGCTTAAGAAGCTAGTGTCAGAGACCTCATTGGTGGTCAAGGGGGGGGGCATAATGACAACGATGTCTAGCAATAGAGATGCTACAAAAGGGTGCGCATGAGTTTGCTTCCAAAGACACTAATTGGACCGATTACATGAGCATGAGCTAAACAAATTAATCAATAGGTGAATTTGCTCCTAATTGAATTTGGTTATAATTTACGTGAGAACTAGATACTACCTCACTCCAATGTGTTGTGTGCTCTTAGGTTTGAATGATATGAAGCTTTGGAATTGGAGCCATGGAGGAGAAGCTAATGGAGAATAATTACTTGGAGTCAAGTAAGGAAAGATATGTTCAAGTCCTCATTGCCACATCAAATTGATCACAAAAACAATCAAATTCACAAAGATGCTCTGAACATTCAAGCGATTTCAACTGGTATCAAAAGCTACCTTCGGATCGGTCTGATTGACCTCAGACTGTTCAAGACTGTTCGATCCACATCGGGCGCTCGCAAGACCCTCGGAATGCTTGGACCAGTCCAAATGGTTTCGATTGTTCGAGCTGTCCGATCAATGTTGGACGCTCAGATGCTTCAGAGACATTCAGACTACTCCAAACGATTGCGTCGTCCGATCTTCCACGGACCGCCCGATCACCTTGGAAATGTTCGGCCCACTCCAAATGAGTTGTATCGTCAGATCTTCAGCAGACCACTCGATCACCTTGGAGACATTCAGACCGCTCTAAACGTTCGGTTATTCTATGGCATTCGATCAGTTTTGGACGGTCGATACTGACGGTGACGTTCGGACCACTCCGAAGTTCGCTCTTCTGCGTCGTTCGATCTACTTTGAACGATCTATATTAATGGAAACGTTCAGACCAAGCAGAACGATCCCGTCATTGGATTGACTAGAGAGGTTTGCAGCCGTTCGATTGACTTGAAGGTGTTCGGAACAGTATGAGCATATCTCTGATCGTATACCTGGCGTATAAAGGCAATAACTTTTACATATAGGGTCTGATTCAGGTGATCTTGGATTCATTCGAAAGTTTATTTCAAGGGACACATAATGGAGGAGAATTTATCTTCAAAAGCTTTATGGATTTTTATTTTCTTTTTATGAGAGTTTGAGTCTAAAACACTTAGGTGTTGAGTAGGAAACCTTGCGGCCTCCCAAGGGTTATATAAGCTGTGTAATACGTAACTTTTTGGCAGATCATGATTGAATCTATTATTTTCAAAAGAGAGCTATACGCTTGTTCTTCCTAGAGTTTGACATTTGATTGCAACCTAGAGGAGAATTGGACATTTTTCTAAATCGTTGTTCTTTTGATTCCTTGTGATTCTCAAGAGCTGTGATGCGTCTACTTTGTGGTTGGGTAGACGAGATCACAAGCGTGTGATTGGGCGAATTTTTTTGTCGCAGGTTGTTGTTCTGATATTGGTTGGCGCCATCGGTTCGTCAGATTGTACGGATCTAAATTATCATTATCGATACTACGTCGTGAAGATCGGGCACCCCCGTATCATGCGGAGGTACGGGTGAAAGGAATCAAGGTACAACTCACCAGAGAGAGGAAGTCTTACGACGGCATCTTGGTCGGATAGGATGGAGAAGAAGGCCTACCTCGAGTTATCCACCGTGTGTTCCACTGCACGGAAGGTCAAACAAATGAATAGGGTGCTTAAGGAAGAGGTAGGCGCATTGTGACAGAGTTGGGAGGGGAGAAGCTCACCAAAGTAGCTAGCACACGGTGGTGTGTTCACTGGCGTCGCGTACAACTTCGGTTTCTCAATGTTCTAGAGAGCAGAGTGCTCAAGGATCGTGCAGAAGAGACAGAGAGGGCGAGCTAAGGAGAAATGGCATGGTTGGGGGACTTTATAGGTACAAAAAGGTTGAGGGATGGGTGCGAGTTCTCATGAGCGCGATCAAATACTCACTGTGGAACGCGAGGCGCGGACAGGGGACAAGAGGGGAGATATGCATCATGTTTGAGGCGATGGGTAGGTGGAGTTGGCAGCAGCAGAGGAGAAACCGCGGGTGCAGCATCTAAAAGCAGGGTAGTTCAAGCCACAACTACGATGGAGCTGGCAAAGGCACATGACGTAGAAGACAATCTCTGCGCTCGGGCCCCACACAGTAGGGATAGGGGAAAAGAGGTGAGGTGAGCTGGGAGGTTTTGGGCATCCAATATACTCACCAAGTGTACTCGAAATATTATGAAGATCCTTACGAATGCTCCTGATATCGAGTTAATGATTGCGTAAAATTTTCAGAGTTTTATCTTCTCTTGATCTTTCTAGAAAAATCTAAGAAGACTTCTTATTGAATTTAATTATACTTATTTGTTTTAGATAATTTCAGAACTTGCTTTACTATCTATTTTTAATGCCAAGATTATACTCATGGGCTTTTTAGGATGGTTTCCATCATACGTTTTGTTATGCCAACTTTTGATCCTCTTTTTAGTATGATTTTTGAGTTTTAATTTGAATTGCATTCTAAGCATTTTTGTTTTTGAAATTAAACGTTTCAAAGAAACTCCAATAAAGAGCCAAGGAAACAAAATACATTGAAAAAGTTTAGAATTTTTTCTCATTTTTTGCATACCCTAGAATTTGGGATGCTACATTGGAGAATGTTTTGACATGTGCATGAACTCTTTAGCCAGTCAATTGCAATGGACAAGCTCCTAGATGCAGTCGTGCGCAATAGCAAGGTGTCCAACCGTGAGCTAGTTTGCCTCCTCGCAGGTGATGAGGTCATCTCGCAACTGTGGGAGGGTGAGATGCTAGTCTTTGCGGCCTATTTCGATGCTAGGCTTCGCATGCCACAGTGCGCTTTCTGAGTGACCTTCTCCATACATATGAATTGGAGCTCCCCCAGCTTATGCCAACTGCCATTGCACATCATACGGTCTTCTCCTGGGTAGCATGTTTAGAGGGAATCATTCCTAGTACGCTGGTCTTCACCTCTCTGCACGACGCATAGTGCCAACTGAAGCAACTGGGCGAGGGACATAATTCGAACCTATGCAACATCAACTTCCAGCTTTGGGCTGGGTGCTTGAAGGACTTTCCTTCGAACTCGACACAAGTGGAGTGGGAGTCTCACTAGCTCCAAAGGTGATTTTACCACAAGATCAAGTTTGGGAATAGCCTTCGCTGGACTAGGCGCATCATGGGCTTGATCTCCTCGCCATGCGTGAAGCTTGACTAGGATGATGAGACGCGCACTAGGAGGCTTCTCGTGGCCGTGCTTCGTATGAACATGTGTGACCTCACAAAAGTGTTCTGCATGCCCTACTTGTCCCTGCTGGCTCATCAGTGGGATGTGCAGACGGGGCTCGCTCATGATGATGGCGTCTGCCCTTCACTGATAATGTTGGCGAAGCCTACTGCTCCAGGTAGCCACCATGTCGAACGATCCACACATTAAATACTTGTATGAAGTACTTGGGCTCCCCTTGCTAGATCATATTCCTATTCCTGCCATGAGCGGAGGCTGTGCTCGCAGCTCATGTGGTAGCGACGATGAAGATGACGACATCTGCAATGACCCCAATGGATGCGAAGGCTCTCGTCTAGCCATCGCTGTTGTACCTTTGTCCTCTGCCCCTGCCCCCTTGGAGACTAACACCAGCCCGAATGAATTCAGCAGTGGGACAGATGGTGAGGCAATGGGTGATGATGGGGATGATGCAGAGAGTGGAGATGAAGTGCACCAAGTTATCAATGTGAAAGGGTGAGATGCACACAATGATGAATGCCATGATTCTAAAGATGATGATGGGTGCACTGCAGAGGATGATGAGGGACGCAAGGTGGACGACCCCGAGGGGTGCGTGTCAGTCGCTATGGAAGGCGGCACGGTAGACGCCGCTATCCCCCGTGTTGTTGTTCCAGGAGCTACCGTGAAGCCTATTTCATCCTTGTCACCTATCTGCCCAGCAAATTGTGCTCAGCTGGAGCCACCTCCCGCGGTCCCAGAGATAGGGTATTGCGTTACAGTAGGCGTACTAGAGGAGGACTCAAGCCCCGAGGCCGGGACGCCTCCTCCCTCTTTGGGCATCGCCAGGGACTCTCCACTGACCTCGACTCCTGCAGGAACCCCCCGCGCGCAGCATAGACGACACCCCCTATGCATGCCTCTTGCATGGCCACCAAAGGTTTGAGCCATATTTTGTTCCCAGGACTTCGTGAGGCTGTCTCCGATATGCTCCCTCACACTGTCGCCATCATCAATGACACCTTCTTCAGTGGCGAGAGCACCCCAGTCTGGCGATAGCTTTACTTGGGGACTCAAAGGTACCTGTGGTGTGGAAGGCGCTTCGTTGACCGGCATGACAGAGGTTGCGAGCACGGAGGCATGACGACTATCCATGGGGGACTTCATCCCAAGGACTTCATACCATGCGTGTCGTAGCGGACTGTGTCGATGCTACCCTAGATTGAAGGGTCCTTCATTCGTAACTCCTCTTTGGCACTCTTGAGGCCAACGATGCAAGGGACAAGGGTATATTCGGTCTTATTCTCACCTCCTCTTTTCTCTCTCTCTTTTATTTGACATGCACGTGCCACTACCGACCATTGTTGTCCAGATGGTGGCCTTGGCACAAGCGTTGTAGGCAGCGATGCTTCAGGAGCTGTGCAACTGTAGGAGCAGGTAAGTGCTGCCCAGGCAGAGGCCACCACTTGAGTGCCACCGATGTTGCTAGAGGGGACTACACTCCCTAGCGCAGCTGCCAGAGAGCCACCTTCATTACCTGTCATGGCTCCAGACACGATCGCTCCTGTGCGCTGCTGCCACAGGGGTAGGGGTCTTTCGACCACTGGCTCCCTTTCTCTCGCCTCGGTGTTTTGGACACAGTACTTCTCTTCCGCTTGGAGGCCGACATCGCCACATTCCTTGGTGCCCTTGCGTCCGAATGCCTGTGCTTCTGCTTGTAGCTTCTATGCCGCTCCCTACGGACGACACCAACTATTGTGGTTACAGATCAAACAGTAGATAATGGGGATACGAGGAGCCACAAAGGGGCTGTTCGGAGCTTAAAAATAGCAGTAGGGACTGGATGTAGAAAATGTATATACTATGCATGTGCTACTCCATAGCTTTGTCATATTTATACTCATATGGAGGTTATTTACATAAATACCCCTCTTGGGGGTTGTACTAGTAAGAGCAAACATGCCTTTTCACTGGCATAGCTATTTTGGGCGTGCCATAGTCACATACATAGTGGGCATTTTGGCACATTGGGTCGATTGGGTCAAGGTGGAGATCACCTCCCAACACAACTTATCTAGTATTATTCTACCGTCTCATGTATATTAATAAATAAGGAGTGGGGGTGGGGACGGAAGGAAAATAGCCTCTGATAGCTAAATAAGGAGTGGGGATAGGAGGCTATCCCCCCATTGCCATCCCTACTAATAATCAATGGCTATGATTTAACCACTTCTCTTACCTCTGAAGGGGGTAGGTCATGTATCTCAAAAGAGTTGTTTATTGAAACTCAATGTGTGGGAAGGGAGGAATGGGGGAGCAAGAGAGAGAGAGAGAGAGGGGGTATCCTTGAGTTGGGCACCTCACGGACACCCTTAAACCAGTATCATTCACAATTACAAGAATTTCCTTATATGTCACCGAAAGTTTACATCATCCCTCTTATATGACACTCATTGTCTCACTAGCATGTTGGCTCTGTCTCACATTGATAATGAGATAACGAGGGATTTCACAAAAACTTAGTGGCATACAAGAAATTAATCTGTTATATATATACATATGACGCTGAAATGGGGCACCAGGTCTCCCTGCCTTTGGATTGCTTTTAGATATGTGCAAGTGCAATGATATATAATATATTAGGATGGAAAGTCTCAATCATGAATGGAAAGTCTTAATCATGGATTGAAGATTTTAATCATGGAGTCTGGGCACTATGGTGTCCCTGTTATTTATACTATATACATATAGAGAGAGAGAAAGAAAGAAGAGGAGGGAGGGGGAGGATGCTGCTAAGTGGTAACCGGGGAATTCCGGCCCAAGAGCAAAATAGGCTCGGCCTAGACTAGTTTCCCGTAGACGCAGTACAGTCAAGAAAAGGGCAGCCCATTATGGTTTTTCCCATGGAAGAAATTAACAGCATTGGAGTGGTCAGAGGACGAGGCCCAGATTAAAAATTTGGGTCGTTACAGGGGCCACTAGGGCTCTGGGAAATTTGGCTGGGCTGGGGTGCTGCACGTAAGCCGAAATTCTATTCGGACTATGCATCCTCAAACAAACGAACAAACAAAAGGGACTTGGCAAATAAGGTAATAGCCGAGTCGGAATCGGACTCATGCTTCCAACACGGAGATGGAATCCAGAGTATTTATATACGTGCGAAGGGACCGAACGATCCGTTAGTCGAGACATGCGCAAGACAGAGCGAGAAACCTAGCTAGCTCGGCTGGTGAGCTAGCAGCAACGTTGCTTGGCAGCCATGGCCATCGACCGTCAATCAGAGTGGATCGTTCTCCGGCGCGTATACGCCTTCCTCAAGTCAAGAAACCTCAGCGCAACGGCAATACGGCATACGCGCTGGAGAAGGAGGCACGTCTCAAGTTCGACCTCTGCCACATCTACGCGCTCATCGACGAGGGGTGCTGGCGGGCGGCCGACGAGTACGTGACGGCGTTCATGAAGGGGAGGGAGGACACGCCCGAGGCCTCCGCCAACCTGTTCGTCGTCAGGTTCGAGCGTTTCGTCCGCGCGCTCAAGCGAGGCGACAAGGCGTGGGCGCGGCGGTACTTGGAGTGCAGCATCAATCCCGTCTTGCCGAACCACCCGCGGCGAGGCCGCCGCGCGCACCGATTGCGTCAAGGCGCTGGACTCCAAGTCCCTCCACCACGACTACCCCGACGATGCCAAGTATAGATGTGCACTAAATAGTCATTACAGATGGTTCTAAACCATCATCATAGACGATTTTCTAAATCGTCTGAATTTATGTGTTTGTGATAACAGACAGTTATCATAGACGATTTGTGAGCTGTCTATGGTAAGCTACAATACAGACGGTTCGTATAAAGAATTACCTGTGAAGGAGACTATCACAGATGACTCGAACCAAAAACCATCTGTGATGCTCGCATATTTCATACGGTTCTAGTTACCAACTGTCTGTGATAATGTATCACAGGTGGTTTATCCTAGAAACCGTCTGTGATATTCTTTTGTATCTCCGTTTATTGGCTACTCTCAGGAAATGCTAGTCATGACCTATGAAACAAGTAGAAGTACAACAAGTATATGTATATACAATTCACATTCATTTCAGAAACAAACATATCCATTTCACAAATCAATTGAAAGAGATACTTAATAAAGCAGTTATAACTTTTGTATACAGACTCCATTTTCGATGTTTTTGGACCCATTTTAAAGTTAATGAAAAGTTACACCCGAAAAGGACAGCTTTGATTCATTCACGAGGATCAAAAAAATCTATAAAAAATATATCATTTAGGATATCAAAATGGCCTTCGAAGTTTTCGAACCCGTTGAACAGCTGAATGGGTCTTGGTGTGTAGTCTCCTCTTTATACCTAAGTTCACACAAGGCGATAGAAGTCAATTTAGTCTATGGATTGAAATCTTCAAGAAATTGGTAGAAGAAAAAATATAGAAGCATCAAGATTTACATGACCGAAACCCTAGCTAGCCATCCATCAATTTTGTAATTTCAGATATAAGCATTAAGAAAGAGATGGGTGTGTATCGGATGAGAGATATCACTAGTAATGAAGGAGAGGTGGCGGTAATATCACCGTTGTGTCATGACGGTGACATTGCAAAATATACTTTTACGACACTTATGACAAGAGTGTCTTATGCAGTAAACCATGGCGTCACAACCGAAGGCGAATGATCTTACGACGGTAGTCGGCGTCGTCGAGAGGATGGGGTGCTTCGGTTTGGGGGAGGAAGCAGGCGAATAAGGAGTGGATGAATTAGGAGCAGCAGGAAAGGGAGAGGGGAAAGTAATAAGGGGCGAGAGGTGGAAGGAGACCGGTGCCTGCCGTTCGATGCGGAAAGAATGGATGGATGAGATTAAAATCCTTGGAGAGATGTCACGGATCGGTGATGTGGTATTATCATAGACGGTTTAGATTAAACACCATCTGTGATGTAGTTTTAATCCTAACCGTATGTGATATTATCACGGACGGCGGTTTTTAATTCGAACTGTCTGTGAAAATATCACAGACTGTTATTAACAAGAATTATCTGTGATAATTGTAACACTGACAATTCTCTAGAACTGTTTATGATGAGATGTTTAGTATAGCTTTTTTTGTTATAGTGGCGGGTGCATGCTCAAGTTCTTGGACCACGTCGGTGAGAACAACCACGTCGCCCGCTGCTTGGTGATCTCACGGCCGACAACCTGCGCTTCATGAGGAAGACGGCCTCCCTCGGGCTGCGACGCTACGCCCGCCGCCCACGATGTCGGGCCCCCGGATTACCAAACCCGGACCCTCTGTGTATTACAGCACTAGTCCCAGATCAAAGCTAGTGCACACAGTCAAACAGAATGGAAAACATCACCATCAATGATTTATTACAATAATTAAGAGTACTGACCACAGGGTCTCATTATTACATTGGAGGTTTAAGACCTCGCACACAAGAAATAAAGCGGAAGCAAAGATAACTCGAGGACGACCCATCAATTCGCCACAGGCAATTGACTGGGGAAGCGCGACCTAGTCCTCCAGGAAGAATCCGTCGCAGCCACAAGCGAAGCAGTAGTCATAGTCACCTTCTTGAGCTTCAACTTCCTCTGAGATTTATTTTTAAGTGTGGCATGTGAGTACATAAAGTACTCCGCAAGTCTTGGGAAAAATGCATAGATGCAAGGCTTAACAAAGGAAGGCCATATGGTTCTTTTGCACAAAGCAATATTTGAAATCTCAATTACTACTAATTATTTTCGAAGGCATCAATTTAATGAAGTAAATATTTTAACAGAATTAACTTTCTAGTGAAGATTCCAACTACCAACACTAGCTAACCAATTACCATTGGTCAAGCTTTTAAACTGCGGGTTCCATCCACCCTCTCTGGCTCCATCCGCCAGGATTCCCTTCCGAGAGTTCCCTCCACTCTCGGAATACAAAATTTACATTTTAAAACCAAAACCAGAAATCTACCATGTGAATGCATTCCTTGCCCGCCCTTGACCGTGGGCACGGCTATTCGAATAGTTTTACACTCTGCAGAGGTTGTACAACTTTACCCACAAGAGATAAATTATCCTAAAAGTCAACACGCTTCCTTTGGCATGAGACCCAGATAAAATATCACAAAGCCTTTACCTTACTCTAATCTAGCTAGATACCACCCGCTGAGGTTTTACCGCAGGTAGGCTAACCGCCCGAACCGAAGCCCCCTCTTGCGCCATATGAGTACAGTAAATCCCTGTCCCTCACTGTGAATAACCAGTCCATCCCTGGCATCCACTTTCCACTGGTGGCACCTAAACTAGACTATCATAAGTTAGTTAGCTAGGTCGTACCCATATAGACTTGTGGTTGTACGGTTAATGCTCAGTTTGGACAAACACAAGCGTCGGTCCTTAATTGACTAGGGTGGAACATACACTTAACAAGTTCTCGTGCTTACTGCACCAACCCAAACAGCCATCCACCCTAATCTAAACCAACTTTCATATTTTTATTTTATTTTGAAAGATCAGTGGCAACTCCAATTACCACTACACTCATAAACACAAGGGTTCAATAATAAATCTTAATTTCCCATTTTCAAGATTTTTCAAAGTTATTAGACAGCATGACTAAGCATTATCCTACCATTCTACTATTCACAAAGATTAATATTAATCTCATTATTGAGACAAAGGGAGTTCTAGGGTGACAAGGTACATGGCAATCAATGTCAAATGAGGGCATAACAAAGTTGGAATAGCTAATTCCTAAAGATTTGAACTAGGGATTTTATGTAAATAGCAATGCATACAATTTAAAATAATTAAAACATTTTCAAAAGCATAGGTTCAAGATGATCAAAGGAGACTTGCCTTCTTGCAGGGTTTCTGGGTCTTCTTGTTGCTGTGAAGAGGGATCGTCGACAACGTTGGAATCTACGCGAGGAAAGACGAAGCAAACAAAGCAAATAAATACAAACAAAAATTCAAATAAAATCTAGAAATTCAACAGAGGCCATAGTTGGATAGATTATGATTTTAGATGAATTTAGAAATTTGAATGGCTGGATTTGGAGTTAAAATGAGAAAGTTATGTTCATTTGAAAATCTCATATTTGAATAAATCTAGAAATTCCCAAATTTCTGACAGGTGGGGCCCACTGGAATATTAGATTTTAATTTCTATTTTTATTTTGAGAGACTGACAGGTGGGGTCCACTGAACAGTAACCACTGGCGGTCACTGACATGTGGGACCCACTGGACAGTGAGCCCACTGACTCGACCTCTGACACATGGGACCCACTGGACTCCGGGCCCACTTGTCAGAGACCAGCACAGAGGGGTGGGGCCCAGGCGGCAGTGGCCAGCGCAGACCGGCGGCCGCTGACGTGTGGGGACCACTTGTCAGTCGCGGATAAATAACGAAAACTCAACCTCAGCGTGCGGAGCCGAGGGCTCGAACGCGCGCCGAGGGAGTCGGGGGAGGGGAGAGCGAGCGGTGATAGCCAAGTGAGCGGGGAGGCGTTGCCTACCCCTAATGGGTAGGTAATCCCTTCGAGGGTTACCTGTTGGAGTGGTCCGGCAACCGTGGATGGAGGCAAGGTCGTCGGCGGCGAGGGAGGGTCGGAGGGGTGCGGGGATGACCGAGGCGGCGGCGAAGGCTCGCCGGAGTACTTACCGTGGGCGCACGGGGAACTCGCGGTGCGACGGCGCTCGGGGCTTAGGGAGAGAGGTGGAGCGCTCTGGGAGGTGGTGCGGGAGGAGGCGAAGCCGAGGGAGGTATTTATAGGGGCGGAGGAGGGGACACGGGCACGGGATTGCTCGCCGGTGTGTCGGCCGGAAAAAGGAAGGAAAGGGGGAGAAAATGGAAAGAGGGGGTGCCGATGGAAGGGGAGCACGGGAGATCGGGGATTCGGTCGCGGTGTCGTCCGGGGCTTCCAAAATCGGGGAGAAGACGGAGGGAAAGGCCGGATTCGGCTCGGGTACGGTCGGCCGGCGCAAAAAGGAAAGAGGGGAGGAAGAAAGGAAGGAGGCGGCTCCGCGGGGACGACGGGCCTGACAGGCGGGGCCGGGCGTCAGCGGAAGCGGGGGCGGGGTAGCCGACATGCGGGGCCTTGATGGCAGCGGGAGTGGGCGCGGCAACTGACGTGCGGGGCCCGCAGGTCAGAGAGAAGAGGGGAAAAGTGAGAGCGGGCGGCTGGATGGCCGGCGCGGAGACTCGGCTCATCCGAGCCGTCCACGCGTCGGGCGCGGAGGAGGGGAAGGCGGGGCCGCCGGCTGACGGGCCGGGCCCGCTGGACAGCGAGGGAGAAGGAGGTGCGGCCTGGATTGGCCGAGCGGCGACGTGGGCAGATCTGGGCCGTCCACGCGTCGGCCGGAGGAAAGGATTTGGATTTTTTAATGATTTTTAATTTCAGAAAAGGCTAGGAATTTATTTAGGCCTCAGAAAAATATGAAAATACCTCCAAAAATTCCAGAAACATTCACAGAAGCTCCTGGAGATATTTTGGACTTAATAAAATTATTTCCAACTACTGTTGATATTTAATTTTCATATTTTGAATTACTTTTTAAATTCTAAAAATAGTTTTTAAATTCCAAAAAATCCAGAAAGGCAAATAAAAGCCAAGCAAAATCCAATTACCTTAAAATAATTAATTTGAATTTAATTTTTTTTTCAAAAAGCCAAATTTTGGGATGTGACACACGAAGGCCCTGAACTTCCTCAAGGCCCACGGCGCACCGATCTGCAAGACTGATCGAACTGGCAGGACAACAAGGGAGATTCTTTCATTACCTAGCTAGTTTGCGTTTCTTAATGCGTGTGTCAAGCAATCTCCCCATGAAGATGAGAGCTGTATTTGCCTCTAATTAATTCCGAAAGGATGTCAGATGTGTGTCATACGTGTTCTTTTTTTAGAAGTACTACAACATGGTATACTGTCGGGATGCCCGCCGCTCCGCTCCCCCCTCTTCTTCTGCTCCGGAGCAGCTCCGCACGCCTCCTCCGCCCCCGCCACCATCACCTGTGGTCAACGGTGCCGTCGCCGCCCCGCTGCGCACCCCCCGACCTCTCCCTACTGAAAGCATCTAGGCCCCTAAAAATATTGGTTTTGGTAATTAATGAAATTATGTGAATATGGGACTAATGTGTGCATTAAGTGTTTGAAAGGATAAGTTCAAATGGCAAAGAAAGAGGCTCACAAAATATCCCATGAAGATTCAAAGATCTCTAGGGCGACAAGGTAAATAGTTTAGGTATCTATTTTATTTTACCGGTCTTGGAGTTATGTTGGAAGACCGGATTATAGGATAGACGCCGTACTATTAAGAGGGATCATGGTGATTTCTTGATCATGTTCAAATGTGCCCTATGGATCAATTTAGGATCATGCATGCACTTAAAAATTAAAATCAAATCAAATATGTGCATTGTCAGAAAATCCGGTAGTTCCGGTGTTAATTGGGCGGAACTACCGCAGGGCCGGTAGTACCAGGCACCCAGGCGGAACGTTTTTTCCAGAGAGCGCCCGGACTCAGACTTAGTCTCTCGGAAAACGGAAGTACCGCGGATTGACCTGCGGAACTACCGGATAGCCGGTAGTACCGGGCACCCGAGCGGAACTTTATTTCCAGAGAGCGCCCGGAGTTTAACTTAGCCTCTCGGAAAACGGAAGTTCCGCGGATTGACCTGCGGAACTACCGCATGTGCGGAAGTTCCGGATACCCGTGCGGAACTTTATTTCCAGAGAGTGCCGGGAATAAAACTTAAACTCGCTGAGATCGGAAGTACCGGGTCATGGAGCGGAACTTCCGGACTTCCGGAAGTACCGCAATTTCAACGGCGGTAGTACCGCACTCATTGACCAACGGTCACTTCTGACTCACTGACATAGCCGTTCTGACCGGTCAGCGAGAGTCCGGAAGTACCGCAGTTTTGCCTGCGGTAGTTCCGGATTTCCTGAATTTTCAGGATTGTTTATTGTAACGGCTATTTGAGGTTGGTGAGGGTATAAATACATCCCCACCAGAACTTGTAGTTGTTGTTGAATCTCCATTGAATACATTTGAGCTTAGTGCAACCTCTCACACCTCATTCACTCACTTGTGCATTCAATTGAGGTAGTTGACCCAAAATTCAAGTGCATTGCATTCTAGTTGATCCATTAGGCACTTGAGTGAGATCAAGCCGCTGTGATCTATTCTCTTGGTGCTTGCCGGCACCTAGACGGCTTGGCGGAGTTTCGGTGATCTTCTCAAGAAGATTGTGAGAAGGCCCGGAAGATTGTGAAGGCTCGGAGCTCGCCTACCCGGAGAGGGAAATGGCTACTGCTAGTGACCGAGGTGATTAGGCTCATTCGTGGAGCCGGTCCGATTTGTTCGGGCTTACCTCAACGTGGACTAGGGGAGACCGGCAAGTCTCCGATCACCACGGTAAAAAGTAATCGTGTCAATTGTGGTTTGCTCTCTTGTGATCATTTTCATTCAAGCAACGCTCTTCATTCCATTACTTGTTTGCTTGCTTAGTTAGAGTAGCAATTGTTGTTCTCTACTATTTGATATTGCTCTTAGTCGATTACTTGTGCTAGTGATTGTTTGAGCCTTACTAGGTTAGGAGCCCCCGATCAGGGCGCGTGAACGTGGGTTTCCCCACGTCTCCCTCGTCTCGGCCGTTTGGCCTGAGATCAAAAACCCTAACATTCTCCGCCTTGATCGTACGGCTAAACGTCATAAGCCCTCTCTCAATAAAAATTCACACCAAGGCTCAACAACATTGTGAATGAGCTTAAGGGCCTTGGAACTAACCTTTCCGATCTTGATATTGTTTGAAAGATGCTTAGGGCCTTGCCGGAGAAATATGAAGTGTTGGTGACTCTCTTCCTAAACTCACCGGAGTTGGCAAGAATGACACCAACGCAATTGTTGGGCAACCTCATCACCAACGAGCTCTACAAGAAAGACAAGGAAGAGCTCTTGGAGCAATCTTCTTCCAAGAATAAGAAGATCACCGCCTTCAAGGCTAAAGCGGTGAAAAGTGAAGAATCCGAAGAAGATGATGAGGAGGACTCTGAAGAAGAACTTGCGCTTCTAGTAAGGAGAATGAAGAAATTCATGAGAAGACGCCCATATCGAAGCACAAGCCATGAGAAGACCAAGAAATGACATTCTTCCTCCAACAAGAAGTTTAGCAACATTCGTTGCTATGAATGTGATGAGAAGGGGCATATTGCCTCTCAATGTCCAACAAAGAAGGATGACAAGGAGAAGTCATCAAAGAAGAAGAACTACAACGGCAAGAAGAAGCTCTTCAAGAAGCTTCACAAGGATGGCAAGAATGAAGCTCATATTGGTGAATGGAACTCCGAAGAGGAGTATTCGGACTCCGACTCAAGCGAGGACGAATCTCCTAAGAAGAAAGGGCTTGTGGGCATCGCCATCAAGGAGGCTCCATCACTATTCTCCACTCCTACATGCCTTATGGCTAAAGGAGAAAAGGTAAAATTGCTTGATGATGATGAGCCTTCATATGATGACTTGATGAATATGTTAGTTGAATTGAATGAATTTCTTGGAAAAGAAAAATCAAAGTTTAAGGTCTTAAAGAGAGAACACATCTCTCTCAAAGACTCTTATGAGGAGCTAAAGGAAGCTCATGATTTGCTTCTCCAAGAAAATCACAAATCTAGTACTAGCATTGGAGTTACGTGCAATATCTTGAATGAAATGTCTAGTATAGAAATCTCAAAGTCTAGCATATCTACTTGTTGTGATGATTTACTTGCCATACCTTATTCATCTAGTGTAGATTCTAGAAATGCTTTAAATCTTGTTCATAATGATGTTATTGCAAATGAAAACAAAAATTTAAAAGAACAAGTGCTAAAATTAAACAAAAGTTTAGAGAGGGCTTACAAGGGAAAGGAAACCCTTGATAAGTTACTAAGTGATCAAAGATGCTCCTTTAACAAAGAGCGACTTGGATATGTCCCCCAAAAGGGTAAGAAGCCGGTATACAAGCCTCCAAGGTTTGTAAAGGAAATGGTAAGTATTGCACAAAATGCCGGTGTGTTGGACATATTCAAAATGATTGTTCTAAGAATAACATGCATTCCATTGGTTTATATGATTCTTGCTATATGCTCAAAAAGTCTAAGAATGGAAATGTAATTGCTCATTTCATTGACACCTCGATTTTGGGTGCTAAAAAGAAATCCATTTGGGTACCCAAGACCTTGGTCACTAACCTCCAAGGACCCAAACAAATTTGGGTACCTAAACGAACTTGATCTTCTTTTGCATGTGAACTACAAAACCGGTGGAAGGCATTGGGTGTTGGATAGCGGTTGCACCCAACACATGACCGGAGACCGGAAGATGTTCACCACCTTTGAGAATGGAAGCAATGACAAGATCACATTTGAAGATAATAGCAAAGGAAAGGTATTGGGATTGGGTAAAATCGCTATCTCAAACGACCTTTCAATTTCTAATGTATCTCTAGTTGAAACATTAAATTTCAATTTGCTATCCGTTGCTCAATTATGTGATCTAGGGTTAACATGCTCATTCTCAAAAGAAAATGTTGTAATCTCAAAAGATAATAATAATGAACTAGTCGTCAAAGGCTTTAGATTTGGGAATCTCTATTTGGTAGATTTTTCTTCAAATGAGTCTTGTTTAAAAACTTGTTTAATTGCAAAAATTTCGTTGGGTTGGTTGTGGCATAGAAGGCTAGGTCATGTGGGAATGATTCAACTCAAAAAGCTTTTTAAGCATGACTTAGTGGTTGGCTTGAAGGATGTGAAGTTTGAGAAAAATCGACTTTGTAGTGCTTGTCAAGCCGGAAAACAAGTCGCTAATTCTCACCCTTCTAAAAGTATCATGTCAACTTCTAGGCCATTAGAGCTCTTACATATGGATTTGTTCGGGCCAACAACCTATAAGAGCATTGGAGGTAGTAGCTATTGTTTAGTCATTGTGGATGATTACTCTAGATATACATGGGTCTTCTTCCTAAATGACAAAAGTGAAACCTCCGGGATTTTCAAAAGTTTTTCAAAAAGGGCCCAAAATGAATTTGATTTTAAAATAAAGAAAATTAGAAGTGACAATGGTTCCGAGTTCAAAAATACAAAAGTTGAAGACTTTTGTGATGAACTTGGAATAAAGCACGAGCTTTCCACTACCTACACTCTGGAGCAAAATGGAGTTGTAGAGAGGAAAAATCGAACATTAATTGAAATGGCTAGGACAATGCTTGATGAATATAATACTTCCGACAAGTTTTGGGCGGAAGCTATTAACACCGCATGTCATGCCATAAATCGTCTCTATTTACATCGACTCTTGAAAAAGACTTCCTATGAGCTTCTTGTTGGAAGGAGACCGAATATCTCTTACTTTAGAGTATTTGGTTGCAAATGCTATATTTTAAGGAAAGGTGTTCGGCTCTCAAAATTTCAAAGTCGATGTGATGAAAGCTTCCTTTTAGGGTATTCCTCAAATAGTAAAGCCTATAGAGTCTTTAATAAAAATTCGGGTTTAGTAGAAGAATCGTGTGATGTTCAATTTGATGAAACTAACGGCTCTCAAGAAGAGCATGAGAACTTGGATGATGTAGGAGATGAAAGTCTTCGCAAGGCAATGGAGAATATGCAAATCGGAGGCATCAAGCCAAAGGAGGATCCAACGTCACCAAGCTCATCTAGACAAGTAGAACCACCGTGTTCTTCCACAACAAACGATGTTCAGGTTATAGAAGATGAAGAAAAGGATCAACCGCAAAATATTTTCAACATTCACAATGCAATAGCCAAGGATCATCCAATAGATCAAATATTGGGTGACGTGAGTAAGGGTGTTCAAACTCGCTCTAGAGTAGCTTCATTTTGTGAACACCATTCTTTTCTATCTTCACTTGAACCTAAGCGTGTAGAAGAAGCACTAGATGACCCGGATTGGATAAATGCTATGCATGAAGAGTTGAATAATTTTGCTCAAAACGATGTTTGGACTTTGGTGGAGAGACCCAAGGAGCACAATGTCATTGGCACAAAATGGGTCTTCCGGAACAAACAAGATGAGAACGGAATTGTTGTAAGAAATAAAGTAAGGTTAGTAGCTCAAGGTTATACTCAAGTCGAGGGCTTAGATTATGATGAAACCTTTGCGCCCGTTGCTAGACTTGAATCAATTAGAATCTTGCTTGCTTTTGCATCATGCTTTGACATTAAATTGTTTCAAATGGATGTCAAAAGTGCATTTCTTAATGGTACAATTTCCGAACTAGTATATGTGGAACAACCCCCGGGATTTGAAGATGCTAAATACTCTAATCATGTGTATAGATTATCAAAGGCGCTATATGGTTTAAAGCAAGCTCCTAGAGCTTGGTATGAGCGCCTTCGTAACTTTCTTGTATCAAAAGGCTTTAAAATTGGTAAAGTAGATACAACTCTATTCACAAAAATTATTGGAGATGATTTCTTTGTATGTAAATCTATGTTGATGATATTATATTTGATTCTACTAATCAAGATTTTTGCAAAGAATTTGGTGAGATGATGTCTAGGGAATTCGAGATGTCGATGATTGGTGAGCTAAGCTACTTCCCTGGACTTCAAATCAAACAACTTAAAGATGGGAAGTTTATAAGCCAAACAAAGTATGTGAAGGATCTACTCAAGAGATTCGGAATGGAAGAAGCCAAACCCATCAAAACACCCATGGCAACAAACGGGCATCTAGACCTCAACGAAGAAGGTAAGTCGGTAGATTTAAAGCTTTATAGATCCATGATTGGTAGTTTGCTTTATCTTACCGCATCTACGCCCGACATTATGTTTAGTGTATGCATGTGAGCACGTTTTCAAGCTTCTCCAAAAGAGTGTCATTTAGTGGCCGTGAAGAGAATTCTAAGATATTTAAAGCATTCCTCAAGCATAGGGCTTTGGTATCCCAAAGGTGCAAAATTTGAATTAATTGGATATTCGGATTCCGATTATGCGGGATGCAAAGTGGATAGAAAAAGCACCTCGGGTAGTTGCCAATTTCTAGGAAGGTCTCTAGTGTGTTGGTCATCCAAGAAACAAAATTTCGTAGCACTTTGAACCGCCGAAGCCGAATATATTTCCGCGGGAAGTTGTTGTGCTCAATTGCTTTGGATGAGGCAAACATTGTTGGATTATGGGATTAAATTTGATAAAATACCTCTTTTGTGTGATAATGATAGTGCTATCAAAATTTCCAACAATCCCGTTCAACACTCAAGAACCAAGCATATAGATATACGACACCATTTCTTGAGAGATCATGTGAGCAAGGGAGATATTGAAATTAGCCACATCCGAACCGAAAATCAACTAGCAGACATTTTCACCAAACAACTAGATGAAAGCCGCTTTTGCAAATTGAGGAATGAATTAAATGTCATAGACTACTCAAATGTAGCTTGAAATCTCATTTCATCCATTTCTGCTCATTTGTTGTGCTTGTATGGATTTTTATTGGATTTTCCCCTCTTTTGGTCAAAAATTCGTTTAAATTCATAAAAATTAGTTTCAAAATATAGCATTAGCCCAATTGATGCATAATGATCCTGAATGACTTTAGTTGGATGCAAAACTAGGGATCATTTGCATAATTTCTAGTTCTAAAAGTCAAATCCAGAAAAGTTCCAGAAAATCCGGAACTACCGCAGTTCATTGTGCGGTACTTCCGCTCCTGACAGAAAAACCGGAACTACCGCAGTTCATTGTGCGGTACTTCCGCTCCTGACAGAAAAACCGGAACTACCGCAGTGTAATCCGCGGAACTTCCGGACTTTCTGTGAAAACGGAACTACCGGCGTGTTACGCGCGGTACTACCGTTTTCTGCGGGATTTGCAGCTGTTTCCAAAACCGTCGACCTGCCTTTACTCCTCTCTCTTAACTCCTACCGTTTTTCTCTCTCTTTCTCTCACTCCCAAACCGCAGACGCCTCTTCCTCCTCTCCTCTCTTCAAACCTCTCTCTCCCAAAACTCCTCCTCCTCTCCCGATCTTCGAATCCGAGGGGAGTTTTTCGTTTTTGGGCGATTCCTTGCACCCCCAGGGTTCCTCTCCTTCGACTCCACAAGGTAAATCGGATCAAATCCCTCTTTGTCTTGTTCTAAGGACCCTAGGGTTGAAATTATGTGAAATTTGAAATGTAGCGATTTTTGCTGTAGTTTCTTTGGGCAAAGTAGTTTGTTTGGGGTATTAGAATGTTTGTTCATACATGCACTGGATTCAATCCAAGAAATACCCCAAAAAGATTCAATTTTTAACATGCCCTAGAAATGTCCAGAAAAACCGGAACTACCGGTCGAGCGGCCGGAACTACCGGGGTCCCGGAAGTTCCGCATGTTTAATGCCGGAACTACCGGATTTCCCGGAAGTTCCGCAGTTTTGCCACCGGTACTTCCGTTTTTCCTGGAACAGCAGAAACTCATTGCTTTCAATTTCAAAGCTACTTTCGCTTATCCTACCTCACACCTTGATTATCCTAATATGTCATTGAAGATGCCGAGGATGAAGAATGTTTCCCACAAGTCCTATGGGGGCACTGCTGGTCAATCCTCCTCCTCGACTCCTGCATCTCAGACGGCGGAGCATGAGGGCAAGGGTCCCGCCTCCGACCCTGAGAGTGACTCAGAGGATTCGCATGAGAGCGGATCCGAGGCCTCGCATGAGAGCGAGGAGTATGCAGTTTCAGATGAGGAGATGCCTGCGGTAACTGCAGATGAAGAAGTGGACCTCTCCAAGATCACCAATGAGGACTATGCTATCCTTCGTCGTCGCAGTCAGTATGTCCGCCCTCGAAACTCTATGAACCCCCAGTTTCATTCCAAGTTTCAAGAGAAGGTGTACCAAGAGATGTATGGTCCTGCTCGCAAGTTTGCTGCACACAAGTATGTGGATTGGGATCACTTGTCACAGATTGACAAGTTTAGCGGTGCTTATCAGCTCTTTCAGCAAGCCGATATCCATCAACTTGTTGCGTTCAAGTGCAACTATATGGACAATATGATTCGGCAGTTCTATGCTACCCTGTATATCTCTCCCAACTTTGAGCACCTGAGTTGGATGACAGGGACCCAGTTCATTGAGTGCACCAGGCACGAGTTTGAGTTGGCACTTGGGACGGAAACCAGTGCTTATGAGAAGGTGTACAGCAAGCGTGCTCTTCCTATTGCTGCATATTCAGTGTATTATGACCAAGCAGCTGAACAATCGCTGGGGACGATAATTGGCCTACTCCCTATTCCCAGCCTTGTCAATAGGATCATCAACCACACCATTTTTCCCAAGAGTGGAAATTATGATGCTATTCGTGGTCATGCGTGGAATGTGATTGACTATATTATGCGCGGCCAAAAGTTTGATGTGGTGGATCTTATCATCAGGGGGATCGACGCCAATAAGAATGACAAACAGAAAAGGATCAACTTTGCACCATTCATTATGGATGTGATCATTCGAAAGACTGGATACCGAGGAGCACTCTGCACCCCGCACAAGCCATATAAGCCTCGCGCAGAGGCCCCTGTTTCTGGTCCTGCTCGTTCCCGTGCTCAGCCTCAGCCTCAGCATCAGGCAGCCGCTGATCCTCCTCCCCAGGGCGAGGGCGATGTCACCTTGTCCCAGATCTACTCCGCCATTCTCAGGCTTGAGGAGCGCCAGGATGTCTTGATCTCCACTGTGTCTTCTCTTGGTGATCGCGTATCATCCTTGGAGAGTGCAGTTCATCCGCCTTCTCCAGTTCACTATGGTCGTCGCACTCGTCGCCGTGGTCCTCCTTCTCCCAGTGCAGCTCAGGACTAGCTCCTTTTTTTGGTACTTCGATGCCAAAGGGGGAGAATGAAGCAAGGAGAAGTTTAAGTCTTATCTATCTTATCTATCTATTGGGCTTTGTAATAAAGTATGGTGAAATGAACCATGTAATGCGTATGTGTTGTTTAAACTCTGTGGATGTTTAGTATTTTAATTTCTGATGCATTGTAATGAACTATGTTATGCCCTATATGCAATGCTTATTTACTTGCCTATTGCGTATCTTTGAATTTTGGTAAATGTGCTGTAATGCTATGATGTAATCATGCCTGATTTTATTTTTAGAATTCATATAAATTCTTATAAAATTTGATGCACATGTTTAGGGGGAGCTCTTTCTTATTAGCTTCTAAAATGCAAAAATTCCCCATGTTCTAAACTGCTAAAAATTCAAAGACCTTGTGATATACAACTTGCAAACTAGGAGTATATCCAAATCTTAAATTCTTCTCAAAATTTGCTCTTGTTGTCATCAATTACCAAAAAGGGGAGATTGAAAGCATCTAGGCCCCTAAAAATATTGGTTTTGGTAATTAATGAAATTATGTGAATATGGGACTAATGTGTGCATTAAGTGTTTGAAAGGATAAGTTCAAATGGCAAAGAAAGAGGCTCACAAAATATCCCATGAAGATTCAAAGATCTCTAGGGCGACAAGGTAAATAGTTTAGGTATCTATTTTATTTTACCGGTTTTGGAGTTAGGTTGGAAGACCGGATTATAAGATAGACGCCGTACTATTAAGAGGGATCATGGTGATTGCTTGATCATGTTCAAATGTGCCCTATAGATCAATTTAGGATCATGCATGCACTTAGAAATTAAAATCAAATCAAATATGTGCATTGTCAGAAAATCCGGTAGTTCCGGTGTTAATTGGGCGGAACTACCGCAGGGCCGGTAGTACCGGGCGCCCAGGCGGAACGTTTTTTCCAGAGAGCGCCCGGACTCAGACTTAGTCTCTCGGAAAACGGAAGTACCGCGGATTGACCTGCGGAACTACCAGATAGCCGGTAGTACTGGGCACCCGAGCGGAACTTTATTTCCAGAGAGCGCCCGGAGTTTAACTTAGCCTCTCAAAACGGAAGTTCTGCGGATTGACCTGCGGAACTACCGCATGTGCGGAAGTTCTGGATACCCGTGCGGAACTTTATTTCCAGAGAGTGCCGGGAATAAAACTTAAACTCGCTGAGATCGGAAGTACCGGGTCATGGAGCGGAACTTCCGGACTTCCGGAAGTACCGCAATTTCAACGGCGGTAGTACCGCACTCATTGACCAACGGTCACTTCTGACTCACTGACATAGCCGTTCTGACCAGTCAGCGAGAGTCCGGAAGTACCGCGGTTTTGCCTGCGGTAGTTCCGGATTTCCTGAATTTTCAGGATTGTTTATTGTAACGGCTATTTGAGGTTGGTGAGGGTATAAATACATCCCCACCAGAACTTGTAGTTGTTGTTGAATCTCCATTGAATACATTTGAGCTTAGTGCAACCTCTCACACCTCATTCACTCACTTGTGCATTCAATTGAGGTAGTTGACCCAAAATTCAAGTGCATTGCATTCTAGTTGATCCATTAGGCACTTGAGTGAGATCAAGCCGCTGTGATCTATTCTCTTGGTGCTTGCCGGCACCTAGACGGCTTGGCGGAGTTTCGGTGATCTTCTCAAGAAGATTGTGAGAAGGCCCGGAAGATTGTGAAGGCTCGGAGCTCGCCTACCCGGAGAGGGAAAGGGCTACTGCTAGTGACCGAGGTGATTAGGCTCATTCGTGGAGCCGGTCCGATTTGTTCGGGCTTACCTCAACGTGGACTAGGGGAGACCGGCAAGTCTCCGATCACCACGGTAAAAAGTAATCGTGTCAATTGTGGTTTGCTCTCTTGTGATCATTTTCATTCAAGCAACGCTCTTCATTCCATTACTTGTTTGCTTGCTTAGTTAGAGTAGCAATTGTTGTTCTCTACTATTTGATATTGCTCTTAGTCGATTACTTGTGCTAGTGATTGTTTGAGCCTTACTAGGTTGATTAGTGGTGTAATTGTTATCTTGGTCTAGTATATCCATCAAGTTTAAAATTGCTAATTAGAATTAGACGAAAATTTTAAAATCACCTATTCACCCCCCCTCTAGTCGGCCTCCTCGATCTTACACCTACCGCGCTGCCCCACGTAAACTAACTGCCACAATCCACGCTGCCACCGCTCTCTAGCTCTGCCTACCACCCTTCTACCTTGCCCATCGCCCCCCACCGCCTCCCCCTGACCTCCTTCGATGCTTGTGGGGAAGGGTGAATCTATAGCGAGGGAGCTAGATCCGGTGGAGGAGGAGAGTGAGGGCATGACGGCGGTGAGGTGGGAGGGAGCAGCAGACGGGAGCAAGAGGGAGCACCAGAGAGAGGGAGCGGCGGGAGAGGGAGGGAGCGGTGGCGCTTCGGGAGAGTTTTCTCTATTAGAATCTGTTTGAGTTGAATGCTTTCTTTGTACAAGGATTACTCCGCATTCACTAATACATATTCATAAGTCATTTTGAGGCTATTCCACATTCAGTAATGACACTGGTACAAGCTATATAAGTGTTCTTTTTTTAGCTCTGGTTCTCTGACCTGTTGCTATTGCAACAGCAGTTAGCAGCATCAGCATGCAAACACCTTCACCAGTTTGCTCCAAGAAAACAAAGAAACCATTGCATTTTGTTCACAATTCACACAAACTCTTGACCGTGTAAAACACTGAAAGATTTGTCCATCACCACTGAATTGCTGCTGCTAGCTGCTGGTACATCAGTAGCAACAATTCGCACAGCCTGGTCCAATTCATTTCATAACTAACACTGTGGCCTGAGATTTCAGAAGTTAGTCATTCAACAATTCACACTGCTCAACATGATACTGTGAGGCCTTAAACATTATGCACATAACATTCAACCACTAGTCTTGCACTAGAACACCTAGAGTTCATTAGATCGGGAAACTTACGGTCGGCAATGAACGCCATGAGCGAAGACCCGTGCCTGCATGATGCAGGCGTGAGGAAGAGTCAGTGAAGATCCGGAGAGCTCGCGGTTCGAGGTGGCCGGCGTCGTCCTGCAGTGGGGTCGGCGGCCTTCCCGTTGCTTGACAGCGCGCGGTAGATCGGTTATCACTTAGAGTTTGTTCGGGGTGTTGAACTCTCACGGGAACGAACGTCGGTCGTGAGAGGCCGGTGCCCCAAACCTATATATAGCGCTGTTGCAACGGGGGACCGTAACCAAAACGGTTAGGAGCCCCCGATCAGGGCGCGTGAACGTGGGTTTCCCCACGTCTCCCTCGTCTCGGCCGTTTGGCCTGAGATCAAAAACCCTAACATTCTCCCCCTTGATCGTACGGCTAAACGTCATAAGCCCTCTCTCAATAAAAATTCACACCAAAGTAATGCGTCACAACAGTCAATTAAGTACCGCTGGACATCAGTACTTATAGTGCTCCATTCTATATCGATCGGATAACATGATACTTCATGGGAGTTGGTTACTTTATATGGTCCTCTTATTCCAGGATCACAGGCTTTCCAATAAACCCATGCCGGCAACATGATCACGAAAATTATTGGGTGGTAAGCCTTTTGTGAGCGGATCCGCAAGCATAAATTTAGTTCCAATATGCTCAACCTTAATTGTTTGATCCTGGACTCTATCTTTCACAACATGATACTTTATGTCAATGTGCTTGGCAGCCGCACTCGACTTGTTGTTACTCGAATAGAAAACTGCGGGTTGATTATCGCAGTACAGAATGATTGGTCTAGAAATGCTGTCTACCACTCTCAATCCCGGGATAAAGTTCTTAAGCCATACAGCCTGCCCGGTAGCCTCATAACATGCCACAAATTCAGTCTGCATTGTCGACGATGCAGTAAGCGTTTGCTTTACACTTTTCCATGAAATTGCTGCTCCTGCGAGGGTGAAAATATAACCTGATGTGGACTTCTTAGTGTCTTTACACCCCGCAAAATCAGCATCAGAATAACCGACAACCTCAAGGTTATCGCATTTTCTATATGTGAGCATGTGACCTTTAGTGCCTTGCATATAGCGCAGGACTTTCTTAACGGCTTTCCAGTGGTCCGGTCCTGGATTTGATTGATATCTGCCAAGCATCCCGGTAACAAAAGCTAAATCAGGGCGCGTACATACTTGAGCATACATAATACTTCCGACAGCAGAAGCGTAAGGTATAGCCTTCATCTGATCAGATTCATAGTCATTCTTTGGGCGTTGAAATTTCCCAAACTTATCGCTCTTAACAATAGGAGCAGGCGAGGCAGAGCATTTATGCATATTGTATCTCTTTAGTACTCTGTCAATGTATGCCTTTTGTGATAAACCTAATGTTCCTTTGGACCTATCTCGGTGAATTTCAATACCAAGAACATAAGATGCTTCACCGAGATCCTTCATGTCAAAATTGGACGAGAGAAAACTTTTAGTTTCCCGTAGCATGTCCACACTGCTGCTGGCCAATAATATATCGTCCACATAAAGAATTAAGAAGGTGTAATTACTCCCCCTGAACTTAACATAAGTACAATTATCAACATCATTCTCCTTAAATCCAAATTTCCTTATGACTTCATCGAACTTAAGATACCATTGCCTAGAAGCTTGCTTCAGGCCATATATGGATTTCCTTAGCTTGCATCCCAAATGCTCCTCGCCTTCCACAACAAAACCTTCCGGTTGTGTCATGTAAACGTCCTCATACAAGTCTCCATTCAGGAATGCAGTCTTAACATCCATTTGGTGCAACTCTAAATCAAAATGTGCTGTGAGCGCCATTATGATTCTAAATGAATCTTTGGTTGAGACAGGAGAAAAGGTTTCATTATAATCAATGCCTTCTCTCTGTGTAAAACCCTTTTGCTACAAGTTTCGCCTTAAACCTTTCGATATTCCCTTTAGAGTCACGTTTTATTTTGTAGACC
Source organism: Dendrocalamus latiflorus (assembly GCA_017311315.1). Lineage (NCBI taxonomy): Eukaryota > Viridiplantae > Streptophyta > Magnoliopsida > Poales > Poaceae > Dendrocalamus > Dendrocalamus latiflorus. The sequence continues at coordinate 10,124,944 of CM029660.1, read as the reverse complement.
CATTTGCAGCCTACTGTTTTGGCTCCATTAGGAATTTCTACTAAGTCTCATACATCATTATCGCCCATAGACTTAATTTCATCTTTCATGGCATCTAGCCACTTGGATGAATCCTTACTCTTCATAACTTCCTTATAAGAGCTAGGATCATCTACCTTCCCAAGATCATCTTCATTTAAATAAACCTCATAATCACTTGGAATAGCAGATCTCCTCACTCGTTTTGATTTCCTGACGGGTTCATTAGCAGGCTCATCAGGTTGTTCATTAACTGTCACAGAGGGCTGTGAAGGCTCATCATTAGGTATCGCACTTGTATTTTCAGAGCCCTCAACTGAAGGAGTAGCCACAGAATTAACTGGAGATGCAACAGGAGTTGCAACTACAGGATCAATTGTGGGCACAACCACTTGGGGCACAGGAAAATCAGTCTGTCGGATTAGCGATGAAGCAACATAAATCCGCTTCTCCTCAAGATCAATTTTCCTGAGCTCCAAGTCCCCACTGATGCCATCATTTTCCAAGAACACAGCGTGCCTTGTCTCTACAAATTTTGTGGTACGATCTGGACAATAGAATCGGTACCCTTTAGACCTGTCAGGGTAGCCAATAAAATGGCAACTTACTGTCTTGGGATCTAACTTCCCAATGTGTGGATTAAACACTTTAGCTTCAGCTGCACAACCCCATACATGGAGGTAGTTCAAACTTGATTTTCTCCCAGTCCATAATTCATAAGGTGTTTTAGGTACTGATTTACTGGGAACCCGATTGAGTATGTGTGCAGCGGTCTTTAATGCTTCCATCCATAACTTTACAGGCAAAGTGGAGTAACTCAACATACTTCGAACCATGTCCATAAGTGTGCGGTTTCTTCTTTCCGCTACTCCATTTTGCTGGGATCACCAGGCATTGAGTACTGGGCGACTATACCGTTTTCTTGTAGGAACCTGGCAAAAGGACCAGGAATCTGCCCATAAGTTGCGTGTCGCCCATAATACTCTCCCCCACGATCCGAGCGCACTACTTTAATCTTTAAACTGTGCTGATTTTCAACTTCAGTCTTAAATATCTTAAATTTATCAAGTGCCGCCGATCTCTCTTTAATGGGATAGATATAGCCATAACGTGAGTAATCATCAGTGAACGTAATAAAAGAATCATAACCATCCACTGATGTCACAGGGAAAGGACCATATATGTCAGTATGAATTAATTCCAAAATCCCTGTGCTTCGAGTAGCATATTTCTTTATTTGCTTTACATACTTGCCTTTGATACAATCAAGACAATGATCATCCGAATCATTAAAGTCTAAAGGGTGGAGAATTTCATCTTTAATGAGACGTTCAATTCTCCCCTCGAAATGTGGCCCAAACGACAGTGCCACAATTTCGACGAAGTCTCATCAATTCGCTTGCGCTTTTTATTCATATCACATATATTCATTGATATAGGAGAATCTTGCAGGGATAACATATAAAGCTTGTCGTGTCGGATGGCACGACCAACATTATCATTATTAAAATAGATCAAACACATTCCTTGTCCAAAATTACAAGAATATCCATCATTATCTAATAATGAAATGGAAATCAAGTTTCTTCTCATCGAGGGAACATAAAGAACATCATTAAGTTTCATTACAAAACCATTATTCAAAACTAAGGAAACTGATCCAATAGCTTGAATTTCGGCTTCCATCCCATTAGCCACTCTGAGGCTTCTTTCCCCTTTGAGACTTCTCAACATATGGAATCCCTTTCTTGGCGAGCTATTTCAGCCATCCAGGACAATCATCTTTGAAGTGGTCCTTCGACTGACAAAAGTAGCACTCATCACTTTTCTTCTGTCCATTTGAGCTCCCAGGACCTGAAGCGTTTTTAGGCGCCTTAGGATGTTGTGGGTGCTGTGGCTTTTGGGGCTTCTGATAAGGGGAGTAGGCTTGCTCCTTCTTTCCCTTTCCTTTATAGCCTCCTCTATTTCTAGAGGGACCAGCTTTATTTGAGAAGCCGACTTGATTCACAAAATCAGTAGCCCCCTCAGCCTTGAGCCTCTCTTCCTCCTGAGAAACATTAGCGATCAACTCGCTCATGGTCCAATTGTCCTTAATGGTGTTATAGTTCACCTTGAAAGCTTCAAATTGCTTAGGAAGAGATATCATAATATAATGGACAACGAAACCATCAGAAATTGCCATGTCCATTGTCTTAAGTCTGGCAGCAATATTGATTATGGTCATAATGTGCTCACGGACATTCTCAGTACCGTTGTACTTAGTGTTCATGAGCGTGTTCATCAGGGTGGTAGCATAAACCTTAGAGGACCCCTTAAAGTGATCCTCGATGGAGGACAAATAGTCCTTTACACTTTCCTTTTCAGGGATTGCTCCCCTAATGGCTTCACTGATGGAATTCTTCATTACAGCAAGTGAAACACGGTTAGACCGCTCCCACTTCTCAGCATTAGTTTTATACTCCTTCATTTTGTCATCAAAATTGTCCTCCCCTTCTTTAGGAGCGACAGGCTCATCGAACCTGAACGCATAGTCCAGATCCAAGAGCTGAAAAGTCGTCATAAGCGTAAACTTCCATATCTGAAAGTTACTACCATTAAGTGGCTCAATTGCATTAACTTGAGCGGAAACTGAAGCAGCTGAAAATTAATTACATTAGGAAAGCACATAATTAATTTGCATGAAAGTTAATCTTACGTTGGTATGATTAACAACATGCTCATAAGGATTTTTCGCATCACCGTTGGGCAGAAGCGAAAAATTTAACATAATTTATGTCATGCAATTACAATTAACGTTGGTCAAAGAGTAACAGCATGGCAAAATTAAACATAATAAAATAAACATAATTGATGACATGCAATTACAATTAACGTTGGTCCAAAAGTAATAGCATGTCAAAATTAAACATAACCCTCTAATTGAATTTCTCGTTGGTTCCATTCAATTAGGGGCAGAACATCACGCAGCGGAAAAATGGCATAATATTTTTCAGCAGCTTAGCAACATTATCCAGTAATAATTTCATAAGAGACATCAAATAATCATTAATTAAACATTAGATATATCATAAATACATGAAATATATATACTGAAAAAAAAATTCATGTGCTGCTGGGCCGAAACCCAGCAGCCGAAAAAAGCCTTGCGGCCCCCAGGTCTGGCCCGTGGAGCACCACCGGCCCATCAGCCCCACCTCATCACTGCCGTCCATTTGAATCGGACGGCTCGGAGCAAAAATCGCCTGAACAAAACCCGCCGACGCTGGCTCCCCAAACCCTAACCTCATTTCTTTCCTCCCCTCCGAAAAACACGCGGCGGCGGCCAGGGTGTCGGCGGCGGGCTCCCGCAGAGCGACGGCGCGCGGCGGCCCTAGCGGCCCCCGGCGGAGCGCGGCGGCCGGGCACGTGACAGCGCGCGGCGGCGCCATCGGGAGGCGGCGGCGCCATGGCGCAGCAGCCAGCGGCCCGAAGCGGCGCGACGTGCGGGCGGAGCCCGCGAGACGGCGGCGCCTGGCACTCGCGCAGAGCAGAGCGGCGGCCCCAGCGGATCGACGGCGCCGGACGGGGCCGGAATCGGAGGAGCGGCGGTGCGAGGCGAGAGGCGGCTGCGCGGTAGCGCACGCAACGGCGGCCGCGGCGTGCGTCGCTCGCGAGGCGCTCCATCGACGGCACGACGACGCACCGAGCGGCGGCGGCGCAGCATCGGCAGTCTCATGGTGTCGGCGGTGGCGCCTCCTCAGTCAACGCCGAGAGCGGCGGCCCGCAGAGCGGGGCCCGGTGACGGCAGCGGGCCGTCGACTCGCTCACGGCCGTAAGTACCGATCCTTTTTTTTGTTCTTGATTTGGGGATTTAGGTTTCGGGTGAGCAGACAATGGGGATTTTCATTAGAGTTTCCATTAGGGTTTTGAATCCCCTCCTTCTAAATGCTTTAGCCGACCGAGCCCTTAAACATTAATCTTAAACCAAAACTTTAGATCCGAGTTCGGGAAATTAATCTAGGGTTCTAGACAAGCCTAGGTGGCTCTGATACCAAATGTGAGGCCTTAAACATTATGCACATAACATCCAACCACTAGTCTTGCACTAGAACACCTAGATTCATTAGATCGGGAAACTTACGGTCGGCAATGAACGCCATGAGCGAAGACCCGTGCCTGCGTGATGCAGGCGTGAGGAAGAGTCGGTGAAGATCTGGAGAGCTCACGGTTCGAGGTGGCCGGCGTCGTCCTGCAGTGGGGTCGACGGCCTTCCCGTTGCTTGACAGCGCGCGGTAGATCGGTTATCACTTAGAGTTTGTTCGGGGTGTTGAACTCTCACGGGAACGAACGTCGGTCGTGAGAGGCCGGTGCCCCAAACCTATATATAGCGCTGTTGCAACGGGGGACCGTAACCAAAACGGTTAGGAGCGCGTGAACGTGGGTTTCCCCACGTCTCCCTCGTCTCGGCCGTTTGGCCTGAGATCAAAAACCCTAACAGATACTATTTGCGCAAATGTCAGAAAATACTGATTTCACATTGCAATGATGAAATCCATTGCAATAATTACAATGCCATTGCAGTCATGAAAGTTGGCATTGCAGATTGCCATTACAAAACAACGAAAGATTATAGACCCCGCCTCACCTTCGATCAGCCAACCCCTGTGTCGTCTGAGTCGTCCAGCACCATTTTTTTGGAAAACACAGGGGGAAACCCTCAGCTTCAATTTTTGAAACCACAGAACTTACATAATAGGTTTACTGTTGGGCAACATCTGCCAATTTTCGGATACTAGCCTAAACATAGACAGCATCAGGCAAATCGATACAATTACGACGACCCCAAACGTTAAAGCCCAGAACAGCAGAAGCATTTTTCTACCAAAACATTACAGACTCAGACTTAGAACTCCACAAACTACACGGCCACATTATTCTGCGCAATGTTGGCGGCTTGGCGCCCATCCTTGAGTCCTACTGAACGCTTCCATGGCCACCTGTTGCAGCACCCTTGCTCCTTCGGTCAGCACCAGTCGTCCAGCACCTGCACCAACAAGCTGGACCTCAGCCAATCCACATTGCGGACCGCCGCAATTACTGTTATGCACACACCTGAACGTAACAGGCCGACGGACAGTTTCGTCAAAAATTGGAATTTTTGCGGTAAGAATTTGAACTTTCTTGCAATTGCAGGTGGAAATGCTGCGCACTTCCTTCTCGTTGCACGTTACCACATTGGTATGTGGACAAGCACCATGGGATGGTAGCCGGCGTCAGGGTCCTCTGCGTTGGGCAATGCCGGAGGGGCTTGGCCTTGATGCGCTTGAGGTGGACGGAGAAGCAGCCGAGGTTATGGATGCCACCGCACATCACCCATCACAGGACCGCCGGTCGCCGCCGCAAACCCTAGCCTCGCAGCCGCCGAACAGCACCCAGCCTCCGCAAACCCTAGCCTCGCCGACGCGGCACAGCACCCCTCCGCCGCTCTGGGATACGGCGGCTCCAACCGTGGACGCCGCTGCCGCCTAGGTGCCGCCCGCGTGCATCTCACGCGTTAAGGCGGATCGGACGGTCCAGAGGCATTTTTGGACTTGTCTTTTTTTCTAGGCAGCAGATCTTTTCCCGCTTTATCAAAACCTACCGCCTCCATGGAATATTCATGATTCCATTAAAAACTACTTTTATATATATATATATATATATATATATATATATATATATATATATCATTTTTTGAATTTTGCAGTCGATATAAGACCTTAACTATTGTTTTATAATGTAGTATAGTATCAGAAATAATACAAATTATATATTATAAAAGTACCTCTTTGTTTTTTAATTTTGTTATAAAATATAAAACGTGCATGTGACTTTAGAGCAAGTACAACAATGGTCTTATAGCCAAGCTAGTCAGCATTTTTGCTGATGTGGAGGAGAGAAGAGAGGAGAGAGAGAGGAGAGCTTGGCTCTCATGCAAGCAACAAGCTGCACACGGGAGCCTATGCAGTGGTGGGTCCAGATAATAAATGTATGTGAGGAGGGGTAGGAAAGAGAATATGAGACATGGTACCATATAATAATAAAAAAATCTTTTGTAGACAAATAGAAAACAGATTATTGTATAACTTGGCTCTTATAACTTGACTTATAGCCAAGCACTTGGCTCTACTATTGGACTTGCTCTTAGTGGTACTCTCTCTTTCAACGCTTATGGGTAAACACCCACCCACATTATTCTCTCTTACTCCCAAAAAATTAACGCTAGAGACATCATGGTCATTTCCCTTTACTGTTATCTTGGTTTTACAACTTTCTTAGGGCACTCCCAATGCTGATTAATGAGCAGTTTCTATATTCCTTAATTACCTTGCCATGTCATCATTTTGCTGATGTGCCAATGAATTTAATAAAGAGAGAGAGGGAAACCGTTTCTGAGGTAAGGAACGAAGTCTTCGGGTCTATCGATGCACGAAGAAACTCCTTCCTGCGCGTTGGGGAGACACGGCGAGGTTTCCATGGCGGAGAACCAGATCCAGTGCGCCGCCTCCTTTCCCGGACGCGCACCAACGAATCTCGCCGTTCCCGTGCGCCCAGTTCTTCCTCTCGCCCTTGCCGCATGCGGACTGCTGTTCTTCCCGCGCGGGAGAAGCCAGGCCGACGCGCGCCCCCCTTTCGGTCGCCTCCTTTCGCGGGTGAGAAGCCAGGCGGCGTCCCGCGAGCGCCTCCTCTCTCCTGCGCCGTCCTACCTCCCTCGTCCGGCCTCCCTCCCTGCCTGTTGCCTGCGCCGCCCCACCTCCGTTCACTGGGAGGCCTGCCTCCCGCCCCTCTCGCGCTCTGCCTCCCGCCCCTTTGCCCAAATCCATTCCCCGACCTCCTGCCTAGAGAATGGAGTTTTGATTAATTCTATTCTCACATACAATATTTTCTTGTAGGCAAACATGGAGTTTTGATGTCTGGAGAATGGATGGGTGGAGTCTTGATGATCTGCTGTTTGAAGGATGAAGTTCTACTACTTTGTTATTTCTGTCATTTCTGTCATGGACTTTGTTATGGACTCATGTCATATCTGGAGTCTTAGTTCTATCATCAACTTTGTTATGGAGTCTTAATTCTTGTTATGGGGTTTGTCATTTCTGTCATGTAGTCATAGCTGGAGTCTTTACTTATGTTATGGACTTTGTTATTTTAATTTCTGTCATGGAGTCATATCTGGAGTTTTAATTCTGTCATTGACTTTGTTATTTTGATTTCTATTATGAAGTCATTTCTGGAGTCTTTAATTTTGTCATGGATTTTATTATTTTAATTTAGCAAACCTTCTGATCTTGTGCAAATTGGAGCTATCATGAACTTGTGTTTGGCTCAGGTTATTATGGACGTGAGTTTGGCTCATGTACAATGTTCTAGTTTAATCAGCATGTTAAAATATATGTATACTTGCCACAGTTGATCCCATCTCTATTAAAGAGCATGCAAGAGGTAATTAAGTATAGAAACTATACTAGAAACTATGCATTGGAAAGGATTGGGTTTAAAGAGTAATTTATTGCTCTCTCTCTCCTTAAGAAACTAGCTCTAGAAACTAACCATTGGGACTGCTCTTAGTCTCCATGCGTAACTAACACAAATCCAATAACCTTGTTTTCATATAATGATCTATATACTTTAACATATATTAATAGTTAGAGTTTTAAAAGTTTTAACACATGAAACTGTTGCCGAAAAGAATCAAGATGCGGCAAGTATAGATTTGGTTGTTCTTGTCTAATTCTCACCAAGGCCTAATTATGCGAATTGATATGCTTTTTGGTTTGGAAATTACTATTTTCCACTCCATAATGATGTTTTAGAATTTGCTATGATATAGGTGGTAATTCTCACCAAGGCCTAGTTGGACGGTGCTTCACGGCATCATTTGCCTCAACACTGCCCATGTCCATAATGATGTTGTAGATTACGGTTTTTTGTTTTTATCTATTCGTGAGAGAAAATATAGAGAGATAGACTCATATAATTTTGGTTGATATAAATGAAGTTGATGTAGTGCCTACTACAATCTATATAAACTCTGCTTTTAAAAAAACATTTCGTTTGAAAGCTAATTATTATAGAAAAGTGGTTTTTTGAGGCCAAAAGGAAGAGCTCCAGTTACTAGGGAAAGTACAAGACAATGGGTGGGTTTGGAATGATTTTGTTTTGGCTTTGACTTATATTTGTTACAATAACTAACTTAGTGCTTTTTAAGGTAGGGTCTACAAGTAGATTATAATACAAACTGTATCGAGTCAGCTATATCGATTAAAATTACATACAACTATTTTTCTCCGTATACTGTCTTTTGTGAATGAATAGTCTATAATTATAATTTTATTAGATTTAGCTCCTATTGTTGTGAAAATCTTGGGTAGACCAGACGAGGCCATGGTCAGGCATGGAATTGCCGATGGACACGGATCAGAGCCTCTTTCAGGCCAGCAAGTCAACCGGTTTTGGAGACGGCAAAATCGCAAAAGTTTTGGCAGTCGTGATGGCTACAAGGGATGGCGCCTAAATACATTAAGTCATAATTGTTCGCCAGACAAGGAAAAAACATAGATCGGTTGCCGAAGAACTTTCAAATGGCACTTGGCTCAGAGCGCTGCGAGCCATTTCTACGATGCAACAAATGAACAAATGTCCTAGCTCGTTGCACGTTGGTCTTTTGGTTTCTCATGTCAATTTGCAGACAAACAACCCGAACAAAATTGTTTGGAATTGGGCAGGAGACGGAGAGTGCTCGGCCAAATCGGCTTACGGAATCCAATTCAAAGGCCCCTATTGGGATATCGACGCCTTACTCATTTGGAGGGCAAAGGCTAAGGCTAAAGGCTAAGGTTGTAAAAAAAGTTTCAAAGCTCGCGAGCTACTTGAGTTCGGTCCACTTTAAACTTGATTCGAGTTCAGCTTGAATTTTAAACGAGCCAAACTCAAGCTTGATCTCGAGCTCACGAGCTTCACCGAACTGAGCTCGAATAGTTCGCAAGTATCGATTCGAGCTTAAATAATGATACATATTAACTCTTATCGAGTTTACTCGAGCCGAATTCGAGTCTAAACTTTTCTTATTGTTAAAAATTAGTGTATATTTGAATTATTTTAACTGTTATTAAGCTTACTCGAGTCGATCTTGAACTCAAACTTTGCTTATTTTTGAAAATTAGTGTACAATAAATTATTTTAATTGTTATCGAGCTTTAATGAGCTGAGCTTGAGTCCAGATTCAGGTTCAGATCCCAACTCGAGTTCGGCTCGATCTTCTACCGAGATCGAGTCGAGAAGGTCAAACTCGCTCGAGTTTAACTCGTTTATAGCCCTAGCAAAGGCTAAAGGTAAAGGCAAGTTCTAAAGGTAAAGGCAAAGTTCATCGGTTGGCTCCTTGTCCGTACCAAGATCCTAACGGCAGGCGATTTGGCCAAACAGAGCTGGACGCACAATCAAACTTACTTTGTGATCAGGAGACGGAGTTGGCGCCCCACCTTCTCTGGAACCGCGTGTTCGCGAGGGAGATTTGGGAGAAGGTGGCGACATGGAGTCATGGACAACGCAACCCTCCTTCCGAATGGCAGCAGACATTGCCTCCGTCACAGAGCATTGGAGAGGCTGTCCGCTGCCCATTCCTAAAGCGGACTGCAGACAATTCAACGTCTTCATCTACGTATGTTGGAATATTTCGAAGGCCTCGGTGTGCAGCAAGTCCTTGACCTAATCTAACTGTTACAAACCAAAAGTAACCAATGTGCAGTTACTTAATGTACAGATGTCTGTTCCAAACAGACACCTTTCTTCCACCCCCATCATCATCTATAAAGCATTATACAATTCTCAGAATCAATGAATGAATTAATCAACTGTTCACTATGTTCACTTGTCTCAATCTTTTACAATACGTTATCAGCACACGCTCATTCACACAGGTGAAAAACAAGACGAGACCCAACGCGTGCGCTCGCGGATCCGAGAAGAAAGCCAAAGCCATTCCGACGGTTTCCATTCACATACAGTGAACCAAACAAGAAAAAACAGGTAATGGCACCGGATTTTCTTTCATAGATCGCTTCCTTGCGCGCATCACGACATCGCCTTCCTCCGGCGGCGCGGCACGTCCTCACGACGCGGCATGCCAGAAGCGGCGCCCGCGGTGGCGCGGCCGGCCCACGGTGGCGCACGGCGCACGACGCCCGAGGCGCGGTACGGCGCAACCTGCGCAAGGCCGGCACGGCCGGCGCACGACCGGCGAAGCCTGGCATGGCGACAGACACGGCGCGGCCGGCGTGCACGCCGACGCGGCGAACAGGCTCTGCGCGCTCGGCCCGAGGCGGCTACGCCCGCGGCCACCGGCGTGGCGCAGCCCGGTGCGGTGGCGCCCGCGGAATCGACGGCGGCGGCGCAGCGCCCGAAGCGCGCGGCCGGCGCGCGGCACGCAGCCCGTCGCAGCGCGGCAAGGCGCGGCCGGCGCGCGGCCCGCTCGGCGCGACGGCGTGGCGACCGGGGGTGGCGCGAGACGCCCGAGGCGGCGCCCAAGGGCCGGCGCCCGGAGGCGGCTCCCGCAAGCGACGCCCGTGGTGGCGCGGAGACGCGAAGTCCCGAGGCGGCGGAGCCCACAGCAGGCCCTCGGCGCGGCCTGACCCGGCTTGACCGGCGAGGCGCCCGAGCACGGCGACCCCCGTGGCCGGTGACCCTCGCGGCTGGCGGCGCTCGCGGCGGCCAGCTGCTCCCGCGGTCGGCGGCGGCGTGTCCGGAGGCGGGGAAGAGGCGGCCCGAAGCGGCGGTGGCGGAGCCCATGGCCGGCGGCAGTGGCGGCTGCGCCCGTGGCCGGCGGCCGGCGGCGGCGCTCCAAGGGCATGGCCGGCGGCTTGGCAGTTAGGGTTTGGGGGGAACCCTAACTCCCCCCATTCCTCATATATACATGCTGCCCACAATGGTTTTGGCCCAATACACCCCACCTCCCTCATGGGCCAAAAGGCCGATCGGGCTGCAGCCCAGGTTGCCGAACAATTGCACAACCCCCCTCCCTTTCATGTAATTGCAGCACTTTTATGTTTAAATAAATTCCTGTTGTAATATTCGTAGTTTAGTCCTTTTTGCTTATTTATAATTGTATATGTTAATTTTTACATTTATAAATTAGCATTTTAGTCCCTACAGGATCTGAAAAATATGTAAATATTTAATTTTACATATGTAGGACTACTACTTTATTGCAATTTATTCACAATAGGAATTGCGACCATATTTAAATTTGCTATCCTTCGCAAATTTCACATTTAAAAATTCCTATTTAGTAAGTACCATTGTACTTATTAATTTGGATTTTTTTTTGCAAAATATTATGAATGCATACCTACAATAAATACCATAAAATCACAATTTATAGCACTTAGATACATTTATATGTACAATATGCCATACAATGAATTGGTGTTCACCACCAATATTGTGTTCAACGGTATTATAAATATAACTTCATGTTATATTTAATTTAGGTATATATATATATTCTTTTGGATCACAATACTCATATTGTTTTCCATATATTTTGCATTTTATTACAACATTACCATACACATTAATTTACCTCATGTAAATTAATCATATATGGTGTATTTTTCATGTAGGTTTTTAAATGGCTATCAAAGATTTTGAGCCTCTCGCTCTCGATGGTTCCAATTACCCTACATGGGCTATGGACTTAAAAATCAACCTCACCACACGTGGGTTGCAAAGGGTAATATTTGATCCTCCACATGATCAAATTCCGCCGGATATTGTGATATATTCCGTTTTAAGCATAATACGGAATCACATACATCCAGATTTAAAGGCGGAATATTTTTATGAGGAAAATCTACTCACATTATGGTTAGCCCTCAAAAATAGATATGAACAGCAAAGAGCTGTTATCTTACCTGAGGCTAATCATGAATGGGCACATCTTAGACTCCAAAACTTCAAAACTGTTGGAGACTATAATCATGCCCTTCATGCTATTTGCTCCAAGTTGCGGTTTTGTGAAAAGGAACCAACGGATGCGGATAAAATAGAGAAGACTCTCTCGACTATGCTCCCATCTGACAGGGTCCTACAGCAGCAATGGCGTGCTGCAAATTACCAAACTTATTTTGATCTTATGCATACTATGCTTCAGGCAGAAACGCATGCTGAACTTCTTTTAAAGAACAATCAGCAACGTCCCATTGGGGCTGCTCCATTTCCTGAAGTTCATGCTAATCAAAATAACAATAAGTTCAGTGGTTCATACAATCACTCAAAGAACTTTAAAGGTAAACACAAACGCAACAAGAAGCACAAACCAAGTGGATTTAAGAAAGGTAAAGGCAATCATGGTAAGAAAGTTGACAAAACTGAAATTTGTCAAAAATGTGGTTGCTATAACCATCCTACCAAGCAATGCCGCACCCCGAAGCATCTTGTGAACCTCTACCTCCAGTCTTTGACTCACGGCAAGACTGCTCAAGAGAAGAGATTTGAAGCACACTTCACTCTCACATCCAACAATGATGCAGCCGGATGTTCTCAAAAGTTCCTTCAAGAACTCAAAGACACATGTGCTTCTCCAAAGAAGGATGATCTCATGTGCACCGAGGACTCACTTGAAGAATTTCATTCTCAAGACATGTTTGGAGATCTCAATTAGACTCCTTGTTCCATAGATAATAAGTACTATAGTGTTGTAATATAAATAATGTTGTCATCTATATTGTAAACTTGTATGCTACAATCATATATCGAACACATTCGATATTGTCAATAAAATTTGTATGTATTCTATATATACCACTATAAGAATTTCATTAAATTCTTCTCATGTGTATATAGATTTTTGGAGTCAATCCAATAGAGGAGGAATTATGCCTTGTGGATAGTGGTACCACAAACTCTATACTTAGGGACACAAAATATTTCCTAACTCTTACTAGGAGGAAAGGAAATGTTTTAACCATCGCTAGACGCGATGCAACAATAGTAGGCTCTGGTCGCGCCTCTATTACTCTCCCTGTGGGTACACAATTGGAAATTGAGGATGCACTCTTGTATCCCGATTCAACACGTACTCTACTTAGTTATAGAGATATCCGTCAGAATGGTTTCCATGTTGAAACCCGAAATGACAACAAAGAGGAATATCTCCTCTTAACCAAACACAACGGATATGGCAAACAAATAATAGAAAAAATTCCATCTTTAAACTCCGGATTGTACTATACATACATCAAACCCATTCAACATATTGCGTACAAAGTAATTTTCCAAAACACTAACACATTCCAAACATGGCATGATCGCCTTGGCCATCCAGGCATTGGAATGATGAGGAAAATTATTAACAATTCAATTGGTCATACATACCATAAAACAAAATTTCCGAAATCCTCAGATTTTATGTGTACTTCATGTGCCACCGGAAAATTGATTTTAAGACCCTCTTATCTTAAAATCAGAGCTGAACCACTTAAATTTCTTGAACGCATTCAAGGAGATATATGTGGTCCTATACAACCATTGTGTGGACAGTTCAGGTACTTCATGGTTTTAATTGACACATCTACTAGATGGTCACATGTGTGCCTTTTATCCACACGAAACCATGCATTTGCTAAGTTAATCGGTAAAATTATCCAATTACGAGCGCATTACCCTGAATATCGAATTCACTCAATTTGAATGGACAATGCTGCTGAATTTTCATACCATGCCTTCAATGACGATTGTATGGCTCTTGGGATACAAGTTCAACACTTTGTTCCATATGTCCATACACAAAATGGTTTAGCAGAATCTCTTATCAAGAGAATCAAGCTCATTGCAAGACCATTACTACAGAATTGCAACTTACCAACATCATGTTGGGGTCATGCAGTTTTACACGCTGCTGACTTAATCCAATTGCGTCCAACTGCATATCATAGCACTTCCCCGCTACAATTAGTACGTGGAAATCCACCAGATATTTCCCATCTGCGAAAGTTCGGTTGCACTACATACGTACCGATCTCACCACCGCAGCGTACCTCAATGGGACCGCACAGGAAACTTGGGATCTATGTTGGGTATAAATCTCCGTCAATCATAAAATACCTCGAGCCCCTAACAGGGGACCTGTTTACGGCCCGGTACGCTGATTGCATATTCAATGAGGAACATTTCCCGGCATTAGGGGGAGACAACAAGTACCAAACTGAATGCCAGGAAATTAATTGGAATGTACAAGGCATTCCTGCCTCAGACCCACGTACCAGAGAGACTGAACTTCAAGTTCAGAAATTCATTCATTTGCAAAACATTGCAAATAACCTGCCAGATGCATTTACCGATTATAAGGGTGTCACAAAATTCTATAATCCTGCCAGAAATGTACCTGAAAGAGTGGAGGTACCGCGAAATACCACTCAACTCCCAGTTCAAAATAAGAGGGGGAGAAGTACGGTACAAATGGCGGATACAGCTTCTAACAAGCGACAAAGGAAACAAAAGAACGTAAATGCAGATCAACCTCAAGTTGATAGACACCAAATGATCCTTAAACCCAGATCAACAGTGCACTCAATTACTGATCCTGGGACATCGGAATACCCCGACTCAAATGTTTTGGGAAATAACATTGAGTCATCAGGGGTCCAAAAAAATTTCCACAAACTATACTGATTCTGGAGAATCATACGATCGTAAGACTACAATTGTCGACATTTATTTCTCCACAACAATTGCAAACAACCTTCAAAATGATCCAGATCCCAAGACCATGGCAGAGTGCAAACAGCGCTCGGACTGGACTCAATGGAAGGATGCAATTCAAGAGGAGTTAGCCTCGCTCAAGAAAAGAAATGTATTCACCAATGTGATACATACACCTCCCAAAGTATTCCCTGTCGGTTTCAAATGGGTTTTCGTCCGCAAACGGAATGAAAACAATGAGGTGGTGAGATACAAAGCAAGGCTTGTAGCACAAGGGTTCACGCAGAGACCCGGCATTGATTTCAATGAAACTTATTCTCCAGTAATGAGTGGAATAACATTCTGATACTTAATCTCATTGGCAGTACAAAATCATTTATCTTTTCAGTTGATGGATGTAGTGACCGCATATCTTTATGGGTCACTTGATTCGGACATATACATGAAAGTTCCCGATGGAATTTCAATTTCGAATCCAAACGCAAATCGCAATATGTATTGTGTAAAATTAAACAAGTCTTTATACGGCTTGAAACAGTCGGGAAGAATTTGGTACAACCGACTAAGTGAGTTCCTAACCAAAAAGGGATACTATAACAATGATGATTGTCCATGTGTTTTCATCAAAAAGTCCCAAACGGGATTTTGCATCATATCAGTATATGTTGATGATTTAAATATCATCGGCAACCCACAAGATATTGATGAAGCACGCAATCATCTAAAGACGGAGTTTGAAATGAAGGATTTGGGTAAAACCAAATTTTGCTTAGGTATACAACTTCAGCACCTTCATACATGCATTCTAGTGCATCAATCAGCCTATGTCCAGAAAATATTGGAGAAATTCAATATGGACAAAGCATATCCATCGAAAACCCCCATGGTTGTTCGATCCCTAGACAGGGACAAAGATCCATTTAGACCCCGAGATGACAATGAAGAGCTATTGGGACCCGAGGTTCCATATCTCAGTGCCATCGGAGCGCTAATGTACCTTGCAAATTGCACCCGACCGGATATCGCATTTGCAGTAAATCTACTTGCTAGATATAGCGCTGCTCCAACCAAAAGACATTGGGTAGGAGTGAAGAATATCCTTAGATATCTTCAAGGCACTAAAGATCTCGGTCTATTCTTCCAGAAAATAACAATATGGATTTAATAGGATATACAGATGCTGGCTATTTATCAGATCCCCATAATGCCAGATCTCAAACAGACTTTGTATTTTTACACGGTGGAACAGCCATATCTTGGAAGTCTTCGAAACAGACTCTAGTGGCTACATCCACTAATCATTCTGAAATAATTGCATTATATGAAGCATCACGCGAATGTGTATGGCTTCGCAGAATGATTAACCACATACAACAATCATGTGGTATAGGTGCCATTGCATCACCTACCATTATCTACGCAGATAATGCTGCTTGCGTTGTTCAAATGCAAACGAGTTACATAAAGAGCAATATCACAAAACATATTGCACCTAAACTATTTTACCCACATGAATTGCAAGAGAGTGGGGAAATAAATATTTTGCAAACTAAGTCTTGTGATAATCTCGCGGACTTATTCACCAAGTCATTACCAACCTCCACATTCCAAAAATGTGTTCATGGAATTGGTATGCGAAGACTACGTGATTTGCAGATGTCAGGGGGAGAAATCTTCTAAGACTTAACCCGTTCAATACAAATATTGTACTCTTTTTTCCTTTATGAGTTTTCCCTCTAAGGTTTCTCATCAAGGTTTTTAATGAGGCAATATGACAACGTAATCATAAATATATCTCTATTTTCCCACAGGGTTTTTGAAGAGATATAATCAATATATGCCATATCATTTTCTCCTTAAATTTTCTCACCGGGTTTTTAAAGGAGTTTTTCATGGCATATCCACTCTATCGGTTCTCCTTATATTTTACCTACAGGGTTTTGGAGGAGTTTTTCAAGATGGTGAATCAAGGTGATCATATGAAGACACATTGGTCAAGGGGGAGTGTTACAAACCAAAAGTAACCAATGTGCAGTTACTTAATGTACAGATGTCTGTTCCAAACAGACACCTTTCTTCCACCCCCATCATCATCTATAAAGCATTGTACAATTCTCAGAATCAATGAATGAATTAATCAACTGTTCACTATGTTCACTTGTCTCAATCTTTTACAATACTAACGAGACATTGCTCGGTATCGGCGAGCACATCAAACTCAGGAGGATTTGTGAAACTTGGCACTATTGATTTTTTATAGTCTTCAGGTTAAACTTTGACTGTTAATTCCATATTAATACATTTATAAAATATCACTGAAGTATAATATTATGAAGATATTTTTTATGAAAAATCTAATAATATCATTTTAATACGGTCAATCTAAATATTTAGCAAGTAATTATTGGCTGAGGACTGATCCAAATTAATAGTGCCAAGTAAACAAAAACGGAGGGAATAGTTAGCTAGTTTTTCCTCAGCATGTTGGTTCTTGATGTTTAGTCCCTAGCCGTCCGGTTTCCTATTTGTTGCCACTCTGACTTTCTAGGCCGTGTGAGGGCATGATTAGCCTCTAAGGGCGGTTGTTTTTCACTCTGCAATGATCTTTGTTTTCTTTCTACCTATAAAGAGTAGCAGAGCTCTCGCTGTATTTTGAAAATAATAGTTTTATTGGGTTTATAAATATATTATAATAAATTTTAGTAGTCATGTCTTGAGGACTATGCTGACGTCAAAAACAGCTCTATTATGTAGGGGCACAGATGAATCTATGTAATGAGCTAATAAGGTGTTGCCACGTGACATAGAAACACTGTAGCAACACTATACAACGAGTTTTTTTGCTATTTTAGTACCCTCGAAAGCGGGCTTCTCTAAAATAGTACCCATACCGTGGGTTTCTCTAAAACGGTACTGTTACTAATCAATCTACTCCATAATAGTACTCTACTTTATTTTCTTTTTCTTTTCTGATTTTTACTCTCTAAACTCCCTAAACTACCCCTCCTCTAATTTGATTTCCTTCAAAAAAACTCCTCACTCGCACTCTGCCTCGCTCGCTCGCTCCGAAATCGAGCGAAGCAAGCAAACATGGCGGCCTCCGCGCTCCAGTCCGAGCACTACCTCATCGTCGCCCCCCGCAACCACCTCCTCCGCATGCTCCCGCCACTCTCGCCGCCTCTACTCCTCCCCCACAGGCGCCGCCGCCGGTCCCCAGCCGTGAGGGTCTCCTCCGGCGACGGCGGGAGCGGGGAAGGGTTTGCGAGCGCCGTGGAGAAGCGCTCGGTTCCGGAGGTGGTGGAGGAGAAGGGAGCGGAGCGGGATGGGGAGGTGGAGGTGGCCGGGGCGCCGGAGCTGAGGTGGCCGCCGTGGGAGGGGTTGGCTGAGCGGTACAAGCTCATCGGCGCCACCTCCCTCGCCTTCGTCATCTGCAACATGGACAAGGTGCGCTTAGTTACTTAGCCCCATCGAATTTGGTGCTTGATGAGTTTCTGTTCTTCTGATTAGAAGGAAATCAAATTAGGAGGAGGGGTAATTTAGGGAGTTTAGGGAGTAAAAATCAGAAAAGAAAAAGAAAATAAAGTGGAGTACTATTATGGAGTAGATTGATTAGTAACAGTACCGTTTTAGAGAAGCCCACGGTATGGGTACTATTTTAGAGAAGCCCGCTTTCGAGGGTACTAAAATAGCAAAAAACCCCTATACAACACCGTAGCATGTACTGTACAGTACCGTAGCACCACCGGAAAAACTGCGTACCTGACCAAAAATGCCGTACAGTTTTTTTGCTGCAATGTTCATATGCCACGTGTCAGCGTTCTATTAGCTCGTCACGTAAATTCATCAGGGCCCTGTTTACACGATAGAATTTCTCCGTGACCTTGTCAGAGAAAGGAAGAAAAGAAAAAAACGAGCGAGCTCACACGAACGCAACACCAATACAGACAGAGACACAGAGACTCGGAAACGGACACAGGAGAGAGCCCTCGACCTCGCCCGCCCTCACTCACAGCACTTCCCTTCTCTCTCCCCACACCCTTCCCCTCCCTCCTCGACTCGATCTCCGCCGCCGCCTCCTCCCCCCACACACCACCGCCCCATCCTTCCAGAACCTCCAGCTCCTCCGGAACCTTCCAGACCCTTCCTCCCCCCTCCCGATCCCCGATGCGATGCCCCCGCGGCGCGATCGCGTGAGCACGGCGCTATGAATCCCAGGGGCCCCGATGACGACCGCCCCGAGGCGGCCGCGGAGGCGGCGCCGCAGCTGCAGCAGCCACCGGAGTGGCGGTTTGCGCAGGTCTTCGGCCAGCGCGCGGCCGGCGAGGACGTGCAGGAAGGTACGTGCGTGCGTGCCGGCCCTCGCGATGCCGTCGTTCCCGAGATCCGATCGATTTGTGGGGCTCCGAGGCCGCGCCGCGCCGGAGGGTTGTGCTGGGGCGGTGGGGATCGGGAGGGTTAGGTCGAGGAGGATCAGAGGTGGCGGGATTGGTTTGGGCTTGTTCGGGGGTCTGGGAGCGTTTGGTTCGTCGGCTGGTAGGGAATGCGCGCGCTTGATTGCCTTTGGATGATGGCGCGGGGAATAATGGCGTCCTGCGCTAATGATAGCTTTGGGTGCTGTTGGAGCGAGACTGTTGCGGTGTTTGCGGAATTGATTTTGATGGTTCTGGTTCGGTGATGAGGATGCTGCTCTACTAGCGGCGTCCGCGTTGCGGGGATGCTTTGGAGCTGAAATCTGTATTGCCTGTGAATCTCCTATCTCTTGGAAACATGTTTGGGTTTTTCATACATAGAAAAGGAATCTTTCCTGAGTCTTAGGGCTTAATCACATAAGGCTTCGGCTCGGGTTCAAAGAATTTGGTCAGACATAGGTGTTTGATCTTTTGTCTTTTAAGGAATGCGTTGTGTAGGGTTTTGCCACTAGGATGATTTGGCATTGGCACACGGTGCCTTCTTGTGTTGGATTTGGATGTATTTGGCTGATCAGAAATGCTTCCTTTGGGTGATGCCCTTGTTGGCATGTGAGACATTATATACTGCCCATCTGTGAATTTTCTTTTATGAGCATGTCGCATTGGTCCAGTTGTGTTGATTGGATTATCTCTTATTGAGGAAATGGAAGCTTTTCATGTACATGCCTTGATTCTTCTTATAATGGAAACTTTGTTGGTCAGAAAGGTTGATTATTTGGTGATTAGCTTATTTGATTTGGGATTTGTTCGATAATGGCTAAATACACTCATATAATAATCTGAGCGTACTTTGCGTTCGAGAAAATAATCTGAGCGTACTTTCTGGATCTATCCATTTCCTTAAATAGGTGAATAATCTCTTAGTTTTCTGCTAGCCAAGTTCAATTGAAATGCTGTCTTGCATGTTGATTTGATATGCTGTTTTGTTTCAGTTGACATCATCTCTGCAATCGAGTTTGATAGATCCGGTGATCATCTTGCCACCGGAGATAGAGGAGGACGTGTTGTTTTATTTGAAAGGGCAGATTCTCGGGGTGTAAGAACCATGTAGTTGAACTTTTTATGGTTTTGATTTCAATACTCTGCCCTCATGAAGTCAATCTATCAGCAGAATGCTAATCGGAGAGAACTGGAGAGACAGGATGTTCCAATTACTAGACATCCTGAGTTCCGCTACAAAACTGAATTTCAGAGTCATGAACCTGAGGTATGTTAAAAATCAGGATTCCAGGATTGGATGTTGTAGCCTGTAAAGTTTCCTATTGCCATAAAGATGGTAGTTACGCAATAAAACTAAAAAGCTGTGTTCTTAGCTCAGAGAGAAAAAAAAGTTTCTTAGCTTAGTCATGGCAGTGTGCACTCACTAAGCATAGAATAAAGCATTGCATTACCATGCCCTGTTCTTGTTTCCGTCTTGTTGAAAATTCTGGCAGATCAAAACTTACATCACTGCTGTTTTTATGTTTATGTGATTATTGTAGTTTGACTACCTCAAAAGTTTGGAAATAGAGGAGAAGATCAACAAGATCAAGTGGTGCCAGACAGCCAACAACGCACTCTTCCTTTTGTCTACAAATGATAAAACAATAAAATACTGGAAGGTATGGCGGGAAACTATGTCAGGAGTGCTTTTCAAGTTTTCTTGTGCATGTAAATCTCTTTCCTATCCTACTTCATATTCAGTGTTGGTCTAGCCCTCCATAGTCAAATTTATATCCATTATATACTACAACAACAACAACAATAACAAAGCCTTTTGTTCCAAACAAGTTGGAGTAGGTTAAGAATGAAACTTTCTTAAGATCAAAGAGATATGAGCCTTGAAATAAAACCTACAATACTAAAACCCTAAGCTGTACAACCTGCTATCTGAGCCAAGAGCCTAAAATATTGCCCCTAACTTTCTTATGGTTTCGGTACGTGGATCGTTAACTTCCATGCACTCCTATCCAAATCTAATTCTTTAGATACATTCCAATCCCTCAAGTCTCTTTTAACTGCTTCCTCCTACATCAGTTTTGGTCTGTTAAGGAGATAGAGTTGTATTAGGATATAGAGTTTGTATTCTATTCCATATATGCCTTATCTCTATATGGCATATCCTCTTGTACTCCTATATATATGGCCCTTTGGGTCTCATATCAATACACACAATATTCATAACATGGTATCAGAGTTTAGGTTAAAACCCTAACCGATCTACTTCCGCTGTTGCTGCTGCCCCCGGGAAGATCGATCTCCTCTCCCGGGGGCGGCCATCTCTTCCCGGCCGCCGGCGCAGCCGCATGTCGCCATTGGCACCATCTCCCGCCAGCTGTCCGGCGCCGCCGGCTCGTTTTCCCCTGCTCCTGGCTCATGTGGGTTGCCTCCCACCCGGAGCAGGCTTATTGTTGCCGGATCTGGGCTCCGACGCCGTCCTCTTCTTCAGGCCGCCGCGCTCCGTTACCTCCTGATCCGGCCGCCGCCGGATCTGGCCACCTCCGACGCCGCCGAGCTCGGATCTGGCCTCGCCCCGGCCAGATCCGACCGCCTCCTGCCCGGATCCGCGTGCCGCCGTCACTGCTCGAGCCGCCGCCGCCGTCCTCTTCTTGGATCGCCGCCGCCGCTCCAGGCCGACACGGATCCGGCCGGTCTGGCATCGCCGATCCGGATTTGAAGGCGCACCTCCCGATCCGGCCTCCTCCACGCCGGATCCGGTCGGATCCGGCCGTCTCTCCGGCGCCGCCATGCTCTTCCCGTTGGTCGGATCCGGCCGTCTCTCCGGCGCCGCCATGCTCTTCCCGTTGGTAGCCGCTCCTTCACGAGTTTTCTTCGACGACCGGGACACCGCACCTGCCGCCGCTCTTGTATCTGGCCGTCGTCGCCCGAGGCCGTCGCTCTCCGCTCGGCTGCCCAGGATCCGGCCGCCGCCTTCAGACGCCGCCTCCCGGCCTTCGCGCCCGCGCCGAGACGGATCCACAGCCTCCCTGCCTTCGCGCCCGCGCTGCTGCCTTCCGGCCTCCGCGCTCGCGCCGCCTATGCTCCCGGCTCCACTTCGCCGCGCGCTCTCGAACCCCCGCACCGCCTCCTGCGTCTCGCGCGGATGTGAAGAGCGAGAGGGGGACGGGTGGGAAAGCGTTTTGGGAGACAGGAGAGAGGGTGAGGGGTTTTGAGGGAGTGGGAGAGAGAGAGGTGAGGGCTTTTTTGAGGGAGTGGGATTTTCTGCTGCTGATTTCTTTTAGTCAGCCTTCGGTTATTTTTCGTGAGTCTTCCGTTGCGTCCATCCAAGTCCGTAGTTTCTGATTTTTAGTTCGTCAAAGCCGTGCGAGTCCACAAATTTATTGTCGGTCATATAAGTGTAGGAATTTTCTTTTGCATGGCCGCAGCCGCCGCTCTATTCTCTGAGCCGTGTGCAGATCGTAGAAGTCTTTATGATGCCGCCGCTTCTTTTTAAGCCGCCGCCCCGAGTTTCTAAAGCCGCCGCGCTTCTTTTGCACTGCGCCTTTGTTGCGCTTCTTGTGCACTGCGCCGCCGCCATCTCGGGCTTTGATCTGTGCTGTCATGCTTCTATCTATTCCTCTTTGGCTTGATTTGACAGTTTATTCAAAGGCTGCACGCAACGATGACATCATCAAGACTCGGACTTCGGATTTTTTTTCTTGTTTTAGTGTTAACTCCTTTTTCAAATGCAATGCTATTGCATACGCCTTGCATTTGAGGGGGGTGTTAAGGAGATAGAGTTGTATTAGGATATAGAGTTTGTATTCTATTCCATATATGCCTTATCTTTATATGGCATATCCTCTTGTACTCTCCTAAATATATGGCCCTTTGGGTCTCATATCAATACACACAATATTCATAACATGGTCGACCTCTGCCTCTTCTTACATTTTCAATACGTCTTAAAATTCCACTACGTACTGGTGCCTCAGGAGGCCGTCGTTGGAGATGTCCGAACTATCTCAAGTGATGTTGCCATGTTGGACAAGCTTCTCTTCACTTGGTGCTACCCCCACCCTATCATGTATATCATCATTGCGGATGCGATCCCGCCTTGTATGACCACAGATCCACCGCAGCATTCTCATCTCCGCTACACTCATTTTCTGTATATGTTGTCTTTTAGTCGCCCAACATTCTGCTCTATATAGTATTGTGGGTCTGATTGCCATCCTATAGAACTTACCCTTTAACTTTTGAGGGACTTTTTTGTCACATAGGACACTAGATGCTTGGCGCCATTTCACCCACCCCGCTCTTATCCTGTGGCTCACGTCTTCATCAATCTCACCGTCGCACTGTAGCATCGATCCCAAATAAAGAAACGTGTCCTTCTTAGGCACTACTTGTCTATCCAATGTAACATCTGCATCATCTACCATAGCACCACTGAAATCACACATCATATACTCAGTTTTAGTCCTACTAAGTTTAAAGCCCTTCAATTCTAAGGTCTTCCTTCATAATTCGAGCTTCCTATCAACACCTTACATACTCTCATCAACCAGCACCACATCATCAATGAAAAGCATACACCAAGGGATATCTTCTTGTATGTCCCCTGCGACCTCGTCCATCAATAGGGCAAAAATGTATGGACTCAATGCTGATCCTTGGTGTAGTCCTATCTTAATGGGAAAGTCATTAGTAACACTACCACACGTTCTGACATTAGTCACAACATTTTCGTACATATCCTTAATTAGGGTAATATATTTTGTTGGGACTCTTTTCTTTTGAAGTGCCCACCACATGACATTTCTTGGCACTTTGTCGTAGGCTTTCTCCAAATCAATAAATATCATGTGAAGGTCCTTCTTTTGCTCTCTATACCTCTCCATCAACTGTCGTAGCAAGAAAATCGCCTCCGTGGTCGACCCCCCAGGCATAAAACCAAATTGGTTTGTCGTCACGCTAGTCACTTTTCTTAAACGACGCTCAATCACTTGTTCCCAGAGCTTCATTGTGTGGCTCATGAGCTTAATTCCTCTATACGTAGTACAACTTTGAATGTCTCCTTTATTTTTGAAAATTGGTATGATATGGCTGGATTGTTGGCTTTATTGTTCTGATTGCCTTAGAGCGATGGCAGGGAGATGAGCCTGATCGCCCTCCTCGGAGGCTCTGATCATAACAACTCTTTCCCCCCTCTCCTACCGAATCGGTTACAGATAAATAGCCATAGAAGCTAATCACTTCCTACAATTTCTCTCATCTTTCCTATTATTCTTTCTAGCCTTCCAAACTAAGCTCCATGTAGAAAACTATTGAAAGACTTAACAAAACTTGCCAATCTCATGTTGTGGACGCTGGCGCTGGGGACACCGGCCTGGGCTTCTTGCGGCGAGTATATGTTTTGCCGACAAAAGCGTCCGCAACACTACCCCCCTCCTGGAGAAACAGCTCGTCCTCGAGCTGGAACGTTGGATGCGCCTCTTTGAAAGAATCCAGGGCCTCCCAGGTTGCTTCAGCAGCTGGCCGGCCGACCCAGCGAACCAGCAACTCCCAGTGGCCACGATTGAGACGGGCGCGGATGATGGATTCCGGTGTTGGTACCACACGGCCACGTGACAGAGGTGGAAGAGGCACCAGCGCTGTTGGAGGGGTGCCA
Source organism: Dendrocalamus latiflorus (assembly GCA_017311315.1). Taxonomy (NCBI): domain Eukaryota; kingdom Viridiplantae; phylum Streptophyta; class Magnoliopsida; order Poales; family Poaceae; genus Dendrocalamus; species Dendrocalamus latiflorus. Next base: position 10,100,152 of record CM029660.1, on the reverse strand, counting down.
ACAAACTGCTTGAGGAAGACAACATGGAAGACATCATGTATCTTCGCCTTGGGCGGCAGCTGGAGACGATACGCCACCGGACCAACTCGCTCCACAACCTGATAGGGCCCATAGTAGCGAGGTGAAAGCTTGCCGCTGGACTTGGTGGTGATGCCGGCGGCGGTGCGGCGGTGAAGACGGAGCCACACCTAGTCACCAGCGGTGAACTGGATGTCGCGATGACCCGCGTCATAGTGCAGCTTCATGTGATTCTGAGCATGCAGCAGCCGCTCGCAAATCTCCGCCAGAAATGCGTCATGCTCAGTGAGCTGCTTGTCCAGGGCTGCGACGCGAGCCACGCCGGGTTGATAGCTCGCCATGGTCGGTGGTGCCCTGCCATATACCACCTGAAAAGGAGTTGTTTGGAGCGCCGTCTGGTATGATGTGTTGTAGCAGAACTCGGCCCAGGGCAGCCAACGCAGCCAACTGCGGGGGCGGTCGCCAGCGAGACACCGGAGGTAGACGCCAAGCACCCTGTTCGTCACCTCGGATTGGCCGTCGGTCTGCGGATGAAACGCAGAACTGAGGCGTAGGTCCACTCCGGAAAGAGCGAACAGTTCAGTCCAGAATGTGCTGGTGAAGACGGGGTCGCGGTCGCTGACGATGGAGCAGGGTATGCCGTGGAGCCGGACTATGTGGTTGAAGAAGACGCGCGCCACTGAGGTCGCCGTGTAGGGATGTCCGACGGCGATGAAGTGGGCGTATTTGGAGAAACGGTCCACCACGGTGAGCACCACTGATTTGCCGCCCACCTTGGGGAAACCCTCCACGAAGTCCATGGCTATGTCTGCCCAAACCGAGCTCGGGACTTCAAGCAGCTGGAGGAGCCCAGCGGGATGGAGATGCTCGGTTTTGTTCTGCTGGCAGACAATACATCCCTGCACAAAGTCACGGACAATCCGATTGGCGTGAGGGTTATAGAAAGATGCTCGCAATCGATGAAGTGTCTTCTGGACGCCTTCGTGCCCGGCGCCATGGGCCGTAGCAAGGATTTGTGGCCACAGTGCCGAAGAGTCAGGCACGTAGATGCGGCCGCGGTGGAGGACGAAGCCGTCGACTACGGTCCAGGAAGCGCCGACGATACCTTGTTCCACTTCGGCGCGTTTGGCCAGGAGGTCCGGCAGGTGTTCGGCCTCACGCTGGAAATCGTCTAACAGAGCCAAGTCTGGTTGAGAGATGGCGCGGGTGGAGATGGCCGCAGTCTCCTCGTCCCGGCGAGAGCGCGTCGGCCGCCGTGTTCAAGCGCCCCGGCCTGAACTCCACTGAGAAGTCGTACCGAAGAGGCGACTCACCCACGTGTGCTGCGGAATTGTGGAGAGTCGTTGGTCGAGGAGGTACTTGAGGGCGAAGTGGTCCGTGCGCACGGTGAAGGAGCGCCCCCATAGGTAGGGGCGCCAGTGACGGACCGGCTTCACCAGTCCTATGAGCTCACGCTCATAGGCTGCCAATTTGGCATGCTGCGGCGCGATTGCCCGGCTGAAGAAGGCGATGGGGCCGGCGCCCTGGTGGAGGACGGCGCCGAACCCAGAGCCGGAGGCGTCGCAGTCGACGGTGAACCCCTTGGAGAAGTCAGGAAGTTGTAGAGCAGGGCCGGACGTCAGGGCTGCCTTCAGCGCCATGAAGGCGTCCGAGGCCGCCGCGGGCCAGCAGAAAGCGTCCTTCAGGAGCGCTGTCAAATGGGCGGCGATCGCGCCATAGTTGCAGATGAAGCGGCGATAGTAGCCCGTGAGACAGAGGAAACCCCGCAGCGCCTTGATAGTCCGTGGTTGAGGCCATTGTTGGACGGCCTCCACCTTGGTCGGGTCCATGGCCACCCCAGCCACCGATATGACGTGACCCAAATACGCCACAGTGCGCTCGGCGAAGGAGCACATGGAGCGCTTGAGGACAAGCTTGTGAGCGCGGAGGGTGGTGAAGACCGCGCGCACGTGGCGCAAGTGTTCCGACCAGGATGAACTGTAAATCAAGATATCGTCAAAGAAAACGAGTACCGAGCGGCAGAGGAAGGGCTGAAGGACCTCATTCATCAATGCCTGGAACGTTGAGGGCGCGTTGGAGAGGCCAAAGGGCATCACGACGAACTCGAAGTGTCCATGATGTGTTCGGAATGCCGTCTTGTCGGTGTCCTCTGGGTGCATGCGGACCTGATGATACCCACTGCGGAGGTCCAGCTTGGTGAAGAAGGTGGCGCCCTTGAGCTCGTCGAGGAGCTCGTCGACGACTGGAATGGGGAAGACGTCGCGCACAGTCTTGGCGTTGAGGGCGTGGTAGTCGACGCAGAAGCGCTAGCTCGCGTCCTTCTTGCGCACCAGGAGGACGGGAGAGGAGAACGCCGATGTGCTAGGCCTGATGATGCCTTGGTGCAGCATGTCGGCGCACTGCTTCTCTATCTCGTCCTTGAGCAGCTGGGGGTAACGGTAGGGGCGCACTGCGATCGGTGGGGTACTGGGCAGCAGCGTGATATGGTGATCCAGGTGTCGTTGTGGTGGCAACCCGGTCGGCTCCGCGAAGATGTCGGAGAACTCGGCCAGGAGCAAGGACAGTAAATCTAGTCGCTCCATGGCGTGGAGCCGGGGCGCGGTCGGGCCATCCAGGCCGTGCCACTTGACATGGTGAGCGCCACGCCAGAACGCCATGGAATGGCGCTCAAAATCCCAGAGTATGGACCCAAGCGTCTTGAGCCACTGGCATTCGAGGACCAGCTCGTAATCATCGAGGGGAAGGACGTAAAGGTCGAGGCAGAACCGCTCCTCGCCGATGGTCACAGGCACCAGTTTGCAGATCCCATCGGAGGGGACGCGGTCGCCGTTGGCGACGCCCACCGTTAGGCTGGGACGCGGCTCCGGCTCCAGGTCGAGGCGGCGGGCTGTGGAGGAGGCCACAAATGAATGAGTGGAGCCGGAGTCCACCAAGGCACGCAGCCGCTCGGGGCCGATAGTGACCGGCAGATGCATGGTGTCTGCCATTGCGATGCCGGTGAGGGCGTGGAGGGAGATTTCGACGTCGCTGTCGGATATTGGGTCATCTGCCACCGCGCCGTCGACCGGAGCATCATCAGCCAACTCCATCACGTACAGGCCCTTCATCGAGCAGGACTTGTGATGGTCCTTGGTGAATTTCTCCGGGCAGTTGAAGCAGAGTCCGTCCGCCCGGCGCTGGGCCATCTCCTGCGGTGTGAGCCTCTTGAAGTGAGCGCCCGCCGGCGGCGCGCCCTTCGTCGGGGCCGGCGGAGTGCAGATCGGCGCCTTGGCGGCCGGGGTCGGTGTTCGCGGCGCGGCCGTCGCCGCTGTTGACGCCTGGCGCTGCGTCGGTGTGGGTCGTGGAGGCACGCGGGTGGCGCCGATGTCGTCGTCGTCCAGGTCTAAGCGACGTTCGAAGGCGCGCGCAAGACCCATGGCGTCATCGAGGGTCGCCGGGCACTGGAGCTCCACATCGGTCTGGAGAGGATTGCGGAGGCCAGCGGTGAAGATGTCGATCTGTTGCTCCTCCGTGATGTTCTTGAACCGGGCCAACAGGGGCAAAAATTTGGCTTGATACTCCTCCACGGTGCCGGTGCGGCGGAGCTTCATGAGGGCGCCGAGGGCGTTGCTGCGCAAAGGAGGGCCGAATCGGCGTTGCACCCTCTCGACGAACTCCGGCCAGGTTGGCGCGCCGCGGTTCTGCTCCAGGCGGTAGTACCAATCCTGGGCGGCGTCCGCCATGTAGAAAGAGGCGAGCCAAACCTCCTCCGGCGGTGTGCGCTGCTGGCGGAAGAACCGTTCCACCTTGTGGAGCCAGACCACCGGGTCTGTAGCGCCATCGTAGCGGGGAAAGCGAAGTTTGTGGGCAGCCTGGTGGGAAAAAGACGGCGGCTGCATGGGAAGGGCGTCCTTCATCCCACCGCGGTCGGAGCCCTCAGCCTCGATCTTGCCGGACTGCAGACGATTGACGGCGACCGAGAGACGGCTCTGTTCGCCCTTGATGGTGGTGATCTCCGACTTGATGGACGTGAACTCGGCGAAGATCTTCTCCATGAGTCCTTGAAGGCGGCGGAGGTGAGGGAGTCGCCCCTGATCAGGCGCAGGATCAGAAGGTTGATACCAAAGATGATATGGCTGGAATGTTGGCTTTATTGTTCTGATTGCCTTAGAGCGATGGCAGGGAGATGAGCCTGATCGCCCTCCTCGGAGGCTCTGATCATAACAACTCTTTCCCCCCTCTCCTACCGAATCGGTTACAGATAAATAGCCATAGAAGCTAATCACTTCCTACAATTTCTCTCATCTTTCCTATTATTCTTTCTAGCCTTCCAAACTAAGCTCCATGCAGAAAACTATTGAAAGACTTAACAAAACTTGCCAATCTCATGTTGTGGACGCCGGCGCTGGGCACACCGGCCTGGGCTTCTTGCGGCGAGTATATGTTTTGCCGACAAAAGCGTCCACAACATGGTACTAATATGCTCCTTTGCCACTCGTTTGGCATTTTGTTCAACCTAAAAATGCTATTGAACAACTTAGTTAGCCAAACAATCGCCACTTCTTGTAGGTATTTCCACACCTCAATAGGGATATTATCAGGCCGCAACGCCTTACCCACTTTCATCCTTTTTAAGGACTCTCTTACATCCGACTCCTGGATTCTTCGAACAAACCACTTATCAGTGTCGTCAAAAACATTATCCAGTTCAATCATACTATAATCATTATCGTGATTGAACAAATTGTCGAAGTAATCTCTCCACCTATCCTTCATCTCCTCGTCTTTCACCAAAAGTCTATCAGTGTCATCTTTGATGCATTTAACTTGGTTGAAATCTCTCGTCTTCCTTTCTCGAATTTTAGCCATCTTGTAGACATCCTTCTCTCCCTCTTTTGTACTTAGTTTATGATAAATTTCCTCATATGCCTTGCCTCGTGCCTCACTCACCACTTTCTTCGCATTCTTTTTTGCTGCTTTGTATTTCTGTACGTTGTCATCGCTCCTATCATGATACATGTGCTTGTAGCATAGGGGTGAAAACGGATCGGATACGGACGGATAATGCCTCTACCATATTTGTTTTCATATTTTTTTTCGAATACGGATACGAATACGGATAACTCGAATACGAATACAAATACGAATAATATCGAATACAGATACGGATCGAATACGAATCGAAACGAATACGGTTACGAATATTTATCGGAACATGAAAACCTCTTAAACTATACATCCAAAATTAACGAAAATACGTAAATAGTTCATCTTGTCAAAACATTTATGAAATCTAAACAAGCACAGTCTTTTCAACCACAATGAAAATATACCCAATAGTCGATCATAACATAACTACATAAGTAACAACTACGTGCAATTCATGGAATACACATGATGACATGATAACAATTTGAACAAACATAAGAATATTTCATTCCTCCATTTCATCCATCAAGTTGTAACAACCCAGGTTTTTATTAAAATAAAAATAAATAAATAAATAAAAATTAATTAAAATAAGTATTTTTGTTGCCTAAATTTTATTTTTGGGTTTGCTATGGATTTTCTGTTTTTGAAAAAGCCTGATTTGAAAAGTAAATTAAGTGAAAACAAAAAAAACATTAAATAAAATGATATTTTGATTTTCTATAAAAAATCCTACTTTAAATTAATTATTTGGAGTTATTTGGCTTTTATTTGGTTTCCTGGATTTTCTGGAGTTTAAAGGTCTACTTTTGAAATTAAAAAGTATTTTTAAGTATGAAAAATTAAATACCAACATTAGTTAGAAATATTTTTATTAAGTCCAAAATGTCACCAGGAACTTCTGTGAATTTTCCTGGAATGTTTGGAGTTTATTTCATATTTTTCTGAGCTTAAATGAATTTTCCCAAGCTTTTCTGAAATCCAAAAATCAAAAATAAAAATTAAAGTCTCTCCCCTCCCCTCGGATATCCGTTTTCGTATTATTCGGATAATCCGTATCCGTATCCGTATTCGACGGATACTAGGCTTACTGTATTCGTATCCGTATCCGATAAAAAAATCCGTATCCGTATCCGATCCGAGAACTATCCGAAAAAAATCCGATCCGACACAATCCGTATCCGTATCCGTCCGGATCCGGCGGAAACTATCCGATCCGTTTTCACCCCTAATGTAGCATATCTTCTTCTCCTTAATAGCCTTTTGCACTTTCTCGTTCCACCACCATGTGTCTTTTGGTTCTCCTCTTGTCCCTTGGGTCACTCCAAGCACCTCCGTAGTCATCTTCCTAATGCAAGTTGCTATCTCTGTCCACATACTATTTGCTTCGCTATTCGCTTCTCCCACGTCCCTTCTGTGACCATCCTCTCCTTAAACGCCTGTGCGGTATCTCCTTTGAGTTTCCATCACTTCGTCCTCGTGACTCTGACGACTTTAGTTTGTCGGACCCGTAACCTAAAACGAAAGTCGGAGGCTACCAACTTATATTGCTGAACAACACACTCTCTAGGTATAACCTTACAATCTATGCAAGCTCGTTTGTCCTCCCTCCTAACAAGAACAAAATCGATTTGGCTAGAGTGTTGTCTACTGTTAAAGGCAACTAAATGAGAATGTATCTTTCTAAAGAAGGTGTTAGCTATCATGAGATCAAATGCTACGGTAAAGTTTAAGATATCTTCTCTCTCTTGATTTCTATCACCATGACCAAAACCCCCATGCACTCTTTGAAACCCTCCACTATTTGTACCGACATGACCATTGAAATCGCTTCCTAAGAAAATCTTTTCTTTGATAGGCACACTTCTAACCATGTCATCTAGGTAGTCATCAAAGATTAGCTTGATTAGGATAATCCTATCCCCCTGCCTCCTCACATCAACAACTCCACTCTTGAGGCGCTTATTGATTAAGATGTCCACTCCATTCTTGTTTCGTTCTGTTCCAGTATGCCACAGTTTGAATCCAGTATGCTCCACCTCCTTTGCCTTCTGACCCACCCATTTAGTCTCTTGAACGCACAAGATATCTATACTTCTTCTAATCGTTGTATCAACTATCTCAAGGACCCTACATTCCAACTACCTATATGAATCCTATTATCATCGACTAGCTTCCTTGCCCCTTGCACTCGTCGAGCAAAATGCGAAGACCCTTGCCATTTTCCACTACATCCGGGCGCCGATGTAGCGCGTCACTAAGGGAATGACGTCCCGGTCCTTACTCATTTACCACCACACCCGGGTTCCTATATGGTGCGTCGCTAAGAGGGTTACGCCCCAACAAAATTTTTAATTTGGGTTTCATTTCATGAAAAGATGGTATGATTTTTACGTTGGCTTACCAAGCCTAACACAACTCTTCTCCTTTTTCCTGGCTTGGGACATGCTACATAGGCGGAGTTTGTATATCCATTGTATGAATTTCAATCTTGAATGTTCCCCTGCTGGGGGGGGGGGGGGTTGGTCAAGATCTGGGAAGTATCGACATGGAAAATTCCCAAATCCTCACTGGATCAGTGTAGTTCAGAGGAGATAGTAATGGAAATGTAACTAGGGTTTTACACTAGAACAGCTACAGGTGAATATACTATTGGAATGTTTTTTCTCTTCTTTCATACCACACAATACCTGGGTCAAATACTCCCAGCCAAATTACAGAGATTAACTAAATCCTCAGTTTACTTGCTAATGTTCAGGAATAAAACTCGAAATGACAATATGCTGACGTCTACAGGAAGGTTAGCATTAGTAACTAGCTTGTAGCCGTCCGATCGCCAGCGACTGGTCTTCGCCCTGCTTTTCTCCCGTCAGATGCTATTGAGTCGAAGTCACCCAAGCGTTGTTGAGCCTGCCGACTTCTCCACAGAGCACTTCTTCTTCTGAACTGCTATCAACAGGGTCCTAACGCGTGGGGGTGGGGGGGGGGGGTACTGGTTTGTGTTGAACTAGATTTCATCATTGGTGTAAAATTTCATGAAATTTACATGAACACTGGGTGGTTTGATATATAAATTCGATTAGGATACCAGGCATATCATTTTATTATTACTTTTTACTTTTACAAATACAAAAGAAAGTGTTTTCTAATTGGTGATCTTATGTGACCCATGTTTTTGCATTTTTTTGTGAGCTGTTCTTACCAATTTTAATCTGTCTTGCCTTTATTTACCTATTGCTTTACTTTCTGTACAGGCGCAAGAAAAGAAAGTAAAACAAGTTTCACTTATGAATTTGGACACTTCCCAAAGTGTAGGGAATGGTATCACTGCTAGTGCAACTACCAGTAGTTCTAGGGTTCCTCTTCCAAATGGTGGATGTTCTGAAAAGTCCAATTGCCTGATCAACAATCTCTTATTTCCACCTGGAGGTTACCCGTCACTGCGTTTGCCTGTGGTAGTTGTACTCAACCTTTGTATATATGTTATGCGCAGAACATGACAATTGATCAGCTCTAGCATATGAAGTTGACATTATATAATTGTCCATGGCATGCTATGGTCAATTCCAAGTTTCCAACTGACTTCACTTCTAATGACATGCAGGTTGCAAGTCCAGAAGTGAACCTTGTTGCTAGATGTCGCCGTGTATATGCTCACGCTCATGATTACCATATTAATTCTATTTCAAATAATAGGTTAGTCTGGCCATGATGTTGAATTTTAATATATTCAATGGGATCCCTTTTGCAATATGTTTCCTCATGAGTTCATACATATCTTTTCCTTACTCATAAGAGAAAGCCAAAACTAGCCAAACCTATCTTTTTGAAGAATTAATATCACTATTCAATCCTTGTCGGCTTCTCTTTCGCAAATAAATTTTCATGCAAGTATGGTTCGTTGACTGAAATTAAATAATCAATATGTTGGTGCTGCTACCGCTTCAAATCTTTAGGTCTCTGCAGGTACTGTGCAATCTTTTGCACCTTCTACTGATTGAATCTTCAGATGGGCAAACCAGATCTAAGCTGTGTTTTTAAAAATATAAAATTCAGTTTCCAGTTGGCTTTTATGTAGTGCCTTATAGAAGTATCATGTACCAGAAGCTTTTATACCCTGTTTAATGGTAGGCAGCATGGTAGATGTTACCCAAAATATGTATCCCCACCCACCGGACATGTAGGTAGGTCCTATGTAAACATTAATTGCACGACTGCATATATGCTCGCATGTGTGTACTCTTGATAAATTTTATATTATTATAGTCAGTGTTCAAGAAGGCGGCGTTAGGTGGCCCCTAGGCGGGCCTAGGCGTTGGGCAGAGCCCCGCCGCCGCGCCTTAGCCAAAATCTGCACGCTAGGCGCCCAGTCCGCCTAAGCGGCCTTTAGCGGTGCAAGGCGGCCATCGGCAGTAAAAGGGGGGGCCGCCGCCACGCCAAATCCACTAGATCTGTAGGCCTCGCCGACGAATCATTCTCTTGGGGAGCAGGGGAGGCGGGAGCAGGGAGACGACGACAGAGGTAGCGGCGGCAGCGTCTCTTGGGTGAGCAGCGATGGCGACGTGATGTCTTATGGGGAGCAGGGGAGGCGGCGTGCGTCGTCGCTAGGGAGAAGAGGAGGCGGCGCTTGGGGAAAAGGGGAGGCGGTGGCGATGACACTTGGGGAGAAGGGGAGGCGGTGGCGATGACACTTGGGGAGAAGGGGAGAAGGGGAGGAGGCGACAGTGGCGCTGGGGGAGCAGAGGAGGGGAAGAGGGGAGGCGGCGGTGGCTAGGGGAGCAGGGGAGGTGAGGGGCGGCTGGGGGAGCAGGGGAGGGGAGAGTAGAGTCGGAGCAGAGGTGATGGCAAGGAGCCTGGGGTTCGGGAGGAGGAAGAAATTGGAAGAGAAAGGAGATGGAAGAGATAAGATGGAGAGAGAAGAAGAAATGAGCGGTTGGGAGAGCATCGGCCAGAGGAGAGAGAGAAAAGAGAGAGAGGGAGACTGGAGAGAGAAAAGAGAGATAATGTGCATATTTTACAATTTTGCATCAATCATTTACATTAAAATTTATATCAATGGATGAAGAGCTATTATTGTTGCTTAAGGTAGCAATTTTCTTCATCTAAACATCAAATAAATATGCATAATTGTTTATCTTTGGTTTGCTGTCCTCATTTTAATTCGGCTGCCTAGACTCCGTCTAGGCCCCACCTAGGCCCCCTAGGCGCTAGGCTCCACCTCGCCGCCCGCCTAGTGTCTAGCGCCTTCTTGAACACTGATTACAGTAATGCAGCAGAGTTCTCCGCAGTTTGTGTTCCTGTATGTTTCCATCTACTTTATCAATGATGTTATCTGTGGACATGCTGATATTATTGTTCTCTTCTTTTTTAATCTCCAGTGATGGTGAGACATTCATATCAGCTGATGATCTGCGAATAAATCTTTGGAATTTGGAGATAAACAGCCAGAGCTTTAACATTGTTGATGTGAAACCTGCAAACATGGAAGATCTAACGGGTAATTCCACTTAGTCTCCTAGTTTTTAGTGCAACATGGTACAAATTGACTTGAGGAAGGCTCAGTTTATTTACCTTCTGTCACAAAGCACCGTCATGTTGCTGGTGTCACATGGTGACATACTGGCATGTGCAGGCCATACTGGTCTTACAGTGAACAACTGTATTAATTTTCATCATTATGATTTTTCTTGTACTGGGACGGTAATGTTTGTCTCTCTGTTTAGTACCTAAGTAAGAATTAAGATTGGGATATTGTCCCTGATTGTTATGAGTCTTATGACATGGTTACTCAGCCCTGACTACATCCTTAATAAACCGTTAATGTTCATATGGTTTGCATGTTATAATGTACTTGCACAGCTCTGAATTTGCACGATGCTTATAATATTGTCAGCTTGTTCCATATTCATTTGTTATGTTGGTGAGCTCATAAAATCTACTATTGTCTGCGAAAAGTTCTATTAAATCTATGAAGATCATATGTCATATCAGGTTAAGACCATAGTATCATGCACTTATGTATCTTGGTGCATTATTTGATTGGTACTCTTTGTTCATTTAGAATCACCTTATAATTGGCATGGTGCTAATTAAATCATAGCACACTTTTGCAGATCTAATTTGCATATGAGTTCTAGCTGTATGTTTAAAATTTGATGAGGAGCACATGGGCTTGTTTGGTTTGGCTGCGGCTTATGGTTTTTGGCTGAAAATTTTGAATTTTAGCTGTTTACGACAGAAATTACAGAGAGATAGATACTCGCTTGTGATTTTGGTTAATACATATGTTAGACTTTTAACGTGCACTACAATTAACTTAGGTACTGTAGCAAAAGTCAAAAGCCGCTAGCTTCAGTCGAAAAGAACAATCTGTTTCTGTGGTGGAAGATTGGTAATGCAAAATTTAGTTACTTTCTAAAGAAGTTACCCAAGTGAATGAAATTTACATTATCCATATCATCCCATACTATTTTGTTAGGAAGCTAATCTGGTAGTGCCTTTTCCATTGAGATTATTTGAAATATTACAGGTTCATTTTCTTTACAATTACCTCAAGTCCTGTTCATGGTTATTCATGTCCTGGCAATATGCACTGCATGATATAACTTTGTTAAATTTTCAGAGGTGATTACATGTGCGGAGTTCCACCCAAGTTATTGTAATACACTGGCCTATAGTACCTCAAAGGGTTCTATCCGACTTATTGATCTGCGACAATCAGCATTGTGTGACAACCATTCCAAGATGTTAGTAATTCCTCTTGTACCGTCTCCCTGTAACATTTTATCCTTGTGTATTGAACACATTTGGGGGCATGTTGGAGGGTTGGAAATGTGTACGATTATTTATATTGCTAGAATGTTACAACATGGTGTTAACAAGAAACTTCAAACAGATTTGAGGAACATGAAGCACCTGGATCAAGATCCTTCTTTACGGAGATAATTGCATCAATTTCGGATATACAATTTTCAAGGGATGGAAGATATATTCTTAGTCGTGATTATATGACTCTCAAAGTTCGTTACTATCTTCTCCATCTCCCTTTATCTCAGTGTTTTTTCTGTCTTTATACTCACAATTTTGTTCAAATCCAAACTACCAGTTGAGTTTTGACACGAGAAGTCGTTGTGTGACTAGGAACTGTCAGATACCTTGAATTATCCTTAGTAACTAACAGGAAATAGATTGTGACTACTATTCATCTCCAAATGCCAGCCCCTTACCATTCCACCCTGAACTGCCTTCAATGGCTGGTTGAAGCTGCTACTTGTTTGCTAGATGTTGGCTAAAACTAGTAAATGTTCGTGATTTAAATAATCTGGTGCTACTTAAAATATAGTAAAAATCTGAGTTTTGCTGCCCTTATGCATTGAAGTTTATGATGTTTCAAGTTCATTTCAACAGTGCTACAATTTATTTTTTACATACTCCATCCGGTCAGGCGGTCACAAAAATATGCTGTTTTGGACATTGACACTGTCCCCAAAATGCAAGTTTGACAACTAATTCCTATTATAATATATTTATAGAACTCAATAAAATTATAGTATTATGAAAGTACTTTTCAAGACAATCTACACATGATTTTCATGTATCTAATCTAAATGCTTAAAAATATATCGATAGCCGAAGTTTCGATGATGTGACTGCACACATCCTAAAACATGTTTTGTGACACTAGAGGGAGTAGTTGAAGATTGGATCCTTCTGGTTTGAGGAGCATATTTTACTTGCTTGATGTACTAGAGTTAATTCTAATATTTTTAATTGAAATTTAATCTCTCCATTCTTTCTCAGCTATGGGATCTAAACATGGATTCAGGTCCTGTTTCAACCTTCCAGGTTCATGAACATTTAAGGCCTAAGGTGAGATTTTCGTCAACCGAATCATTGGCAAAGCAGCCACGTGATGACCAATATATAATCTAGTTGTATGCTGTAACTATTTTCAGCTTTGTGATCTGTATGAGAATGACTCAATATTTGACAAGTTTGAGTGCTGTCTTAGTGGGGACGGACTTCGTGTTGCAACTGGTTCTTATGGGTATTTCCTTATTCTCTTTTTTGACTACATGTGCAATGTTACACATGGAAATCCTGTCTGCTAACATTTTATTTATTTATTTTGATGTGTCATTAAATGCAGTAATTTGTTTCGTATTTTTGGTTGTACACCTGGAAGCATGGAGGCGACCACTTTGGAAGCAAGCAGGAACCCCATGAGGTATGGTAACTTTTTGAGATAACCTTTTAAATTTTGTACTCTGTTTTCCCTTCCTTGGGGGGGGGGGGGTGCTGGAGAGGGGTGATGAGGTAGTCAAGTTGCATTCAACGAAACTCCAGCCAGGAGCTACTTTTCCTTCTCTGTTTTGAAGTTTAGAACATGATATTACGCTTTTGTAATTATATTCAGTTGAAAGCAACTCTTTGAATAGACTTCTTGCTTTACATTGTAGTTGCCATATGAAGTCTTGCAATTTATCTGAGCTTCTGATTTTTGTTGCACTTGGGTACCATGTAGGTGTCAGATTGCAAATCCAACGAGGCCCACACGAACACTAACCTCTTTGACCCGTGGTGCACGGAGAGGTGAGTGGCTTCTCTTGAACATTGACTTGGTTATTTCTATGAGATGTAGCAATTGTTTTGTTCACCCAGTTTCACTACTGAGATAATATGCTGCAGGTGGAGAAAATTTAGGCGGTGATGCCAATGGAAATTCATTTGACTTATCGACAAAGTTGCTCCATCTTGCATGGCACCCGACTGAGAATTCCATCGCATGTGCTGCTGCAAATAGCTTGTATATGTATTATGCGTAAAGAAGGTCCTGGAGAAAATTTATTGTTTTTGGTTTGCTCTCCATGACGGCCCAGGGCTTTTCACATGCATCTAGAGGGTGCCGGTCTGCTGGACATTGTCGTCAATTCCTCCCTTGGGGCCAAAAGAGGCCGTTGATGCCCACAAGATCGCTTTTCTTGTTGTGCTAGCGGACTGCGTCCTTGTTGATTTGTTAGTAAATGTGTAAATTATATTCTAATCATCTAAAGTTTTGGTCCCAAGATGTGGTCGCAGTTGCCGTATATCCAAAATCAGCAGTCGAAGGGACAGATTAAAAGATAGAAAGAATTCCTTGTGCTAATTTCCGTCGTGAAGGACATGAGCAAATCTGCATTGCAAGGGCTGCATGTTCGATTTATCTTGCACATGTAACGCATCTAGATAGGGCTATTCAATTATTTTGGAACCTAAACGTCCGAACGATAGATATTACTCAGTTATTGTAGCTATTCTTCAACATGACAGCTCTATTCATTGTACTATTGGAATAAGTCATCACCAATGTAACTGTCCTTGTTTGCAATTCTCAATCTGAACTTGTTTGTGGTGCTAAATGATGTTAGAATTGTTGGGCAATATGGAAGTCTCTCATTTCTGAAGTGAAGGAAATTAAATTTTTATGGGGCCCACATGTAAATGTGGAGGAGATGGGATAAGGCGGTGAGGCCGTATCAGATCATGCGATCACTCTCCCTCTCCCTGGTCTATAGGTGCAAGCCTTGGGCGGCTGTTTTGGGCGACGGCACTGTCGCCTCTGATCTTGGATCTCCCTCATCCCCTTTAAACCGAAGTGATGGGAGAGCACTCAGAGCAGCACAATCTAGAGAGTAGATCTAGATCCGAGTATAAGTGGTGGCGATTTCTTTTTGATCTGTGTGGTTTGCTCTGTGAACTCCTAGGAGTCGTGGTGATCTCCACTCCGGCTTGTCTCTGCAGATCCATTGGGTGTTGGTATCTTCATTGCTGCTGCGAGAGCCAAGTTCTTCTTAGGGCTCTTGTGCATTCGGTTCCTCGGTTGCTTCATCCGATTGTAGATTGCATTGGTTTTGTGTGGCATCACCAGCTCCTTGACTTCGCAATTTGGTGAGTACTGATTTGTGAAGTTGGGCATTGTATATCCGTTAACCTATCCGGTGATATCTGGGTATACGCCGGTGATTGGTTTTTTGAGACATCATTCTTGCAATGAGCTTAGCCCCTACGGCCTTCTCGGTGGCTTAAATTGCCATCGCACAGTGAGCTCTCGTTTGCATTTTTATTACTATTGTGCATAAATTTGCCGTGGTCGTAGACTACTGTGGTCATAATCTACTGTGGTTGTAAGCTTCTGTGGTCGTAATTTGCCGTGGTCGTAAACCACTGTGGTCATAAGCCACCGTACTTGTAACTTGCCATGGTCGTATTCCACCGTGGTCGTACACTACGGTGGTCGTACACTGCTGTGTTCGTAAAAGACTTTGCATAATAGCTGTGGCCGTACACTGCTGTGTTCGTAAAAGACTTTGCACAATAGCTGTGGTCGTAACTGCAGTATTATTAGATTGTGGGCTTTCAAATTTGCTCGATGAGGAAATCTTGTCAAACATGAAATCATTGTGATTATCTAAAAATATTTTGCTAGTCTTATTTTGCCAATTGCTAGTTCATACTTCTGTTTGGTATTAGTTATCGCAGCTCTGTTTTGATTGTTGCTAAAAACTGTACTGCAGTAGTTTTCTCTGTTGTCTTACCGATTAGAGTCTGCAATTGTTTCTGTCACTGCATAGAGGTAATTTTGATGATTAAACTAGATAATATTTAAGGGATTAATCACTTTGATTATTGATATAGTGACAAGAATTAAGAAGGCCAAGATTAATTCTTAAGCAACTCCCCAGCTGAGAGCAATATAACATATTATAATTTGTGCATTATGCTGATTATAGCAATATAACATATTATAATATGCATTCAGTGACTCTGTGGTTGAAGGGAATTTTGGGGGTTGAGTTTGCAGGAATGCTGTAAACTTCAATGCAATTGCGCTTGATGCTGACACTGACTCTTCGGGTGTCACCTTGACACTGGGTGATCTGGCTGCTATCTGCTCAAGCAACTGGGCCTGTTGATCCAGCACTCGCAGAACATTCTGTTCTCCCTGATAGCGATTTTTTCCATCATCGCTATTATGCTGGCAAGTGTGGCTTGATCTGTGGCAGGTGCACCCTGCCTGTTGGTCTGATCCCTCTGCTCTGCCGGGTCCATCTGTCAATTGGGAACTTGAGATCAGTTTTTCAGCGGCTTTGGAGAATAAGAGTAGATAAGTAAGACATTGAATTTCAAGGTAAGTATAGGGCGAAAGAGGTAAGAACGAGAGCGAAAGGGACAGGAGAAAGCTTTGAATGCAGGGGGATTACTGATAATTAAGCAAACAACATACAAGGACAAAGAACATAAATTTACAATATGCAAGTGATACACAGACCACTTAGGGTTCATAAATACACTTGCTTTACATTTCAAAAGCACTACTACAACTCAGGGTCAGTCTAGTCTAGCGAACGACGGCTACTCCAGCTGCCGAGAAACGAAATTTTGAAGCTAGATAAGCAAAGCAGTAAACATTTCGCCAAAGTAAAACTTAAGCAAAAGTAAACTAAGATAGAAAAGGTAGCACAAGAGAGGAAAGAGACAGCAATAATACTTATATTTTTCGTAATCCCTTTTTACGGCTTTAAATTAAGTTTTGCGATAAAATCGCTTCTTAGTTTGCCTTAGGTCTCAACCTACGGTCAAGAGCCTGCTCTGATACCACTTCTTGTAACGCCCCCGTTTCCAGGGGCGCGTACGGACACGGCACTCCGCAACTATTCACGCATGAACATTTATGGAATGTCGCGCAAGAGTATACCATTGCATGCTTACGACAAAAGTCCAGCATATATTTCACATACGGATTAACATCCATTTTTCAACAGCGGGGCGTGCAAGCCCAAAGTATAATTACATTACAGAAACTCCAAGATCCGCTTGAGCGCGGCTAAGACCTAAAGCCACGGGTCCTCGTCGAAGAAGAGACCTTACGGGGCTTCCTCAACGGGGAGACCTTCACCTTCGTCTTGATCCTCTAAAGAAGGGCAAAAGCAAGCCATGAGCCAATCAACCGGCTCAGCAAGTCCCAAAGGGACCCTAACTTATTACATGCACGGAACATCAAAGGAAGGGAGTATACTTGGTTTATTAATTTGAGTGGATGCAGTTTTATTTGCAAACATTTTGATAAAACGGGCCCAAAACTACTTCTCAAGATCTCAGGGGTTTTTCATGAAGAGTTAATTAACCCACTTAATCAAGCTAAAACATTTACAAAACTACTTAAGCTTTGCTGCTGGAATCACCCAAATGACACAGCTCCAATAACCGGGAGCACGGCGTATTCGAATACCATTTATTTGACTCTGCAGAGTTTGCTCAGCTTTACCCACACGATCCCTTAACTCCCGCGACAGAGTTAAGAAAGCCAGGTCGTTTCACTGCTCAACTCTTTATATAGGCTCTACCCGGTAGAATTCACTCGGGTCTGGCTCACACACACACACACACACACACACACACAAGAGAAAACGGTGCCGCTTCGAGTGAACTCTACCGTTGTTTGGCACCCACAACACGGCCTGCCTAACCTTACTGCTAATCCTCCTGTAGAGTTTCAATCGAGTTGAGCAGTTACTAGACAAGTGTTGACAAGTCAACTCCTGTTGAGCGATCACCGTGACATTTGCTCAGCGTAAGGGTTTTAGTCCTTATTTATCCGGGGTCCGCAACCTCGCCAGGCCCGCGACCTCCAACCTAGGGTAAGCGGTGGGCGAAGGCCGTCTCGCGACTCCCCACAACTCCCTTACCCTAACCTCAGTCCTAGGGTAAGCGGTGGGCGAAGGCCGTCTCGCGACTCCCCACAACTCCTTTACCCTACCTTGTGCACGCCGGCACTCTCCGCTCTAGGGCACGGTGTCCCATACCACCCTACCGTAGAGTCGGGTTTGCAAATTCTATTGGCCCACTGCCGCAACCTTATTAGTGTAAGACTTTGCATGATAATAATAGCCTACAATTATCTAGATTAACAGATAATTATTTCTAGGGTTACAAAGGCATGGCTACAAGTTTAACATGGCATTTGTCGGTGGTAGGTTTATCTACATAACATGTCATTCCAAACATTTTATTTTTACTTTGAATTAACATTTCAGAATTAGCTCAATGCAAATAGCATAATAATATAATTAAATAACATGGGTTGCAACATGATCAAAGGATTTGGAACTTGCCGACAATCCGGATGATCTCAGCTAGCTCGAACGTAGAAGCTCCTGGATCCTGCGACTGCACTTGAGCTTCTGGAAACTCCGACACTAGCGCAAACACTGAAAATAACATAAATCCAGCTTGAGCCTAATCAAGCGAGGAAAAATAATCTATTAAAAAGGAGTAAAATGCATAAATCTCCAAATGGGAAATTTTAGGAATTTATTTGGGATGAATTTGGGGAAAAGGAGGCCAAAAATGGGTTCAGGACATCAAATGGAGCAAAGTGGTGAAATTTGGGAATTTTTGAGATTTTCTGTGATTTTCTAGGATTTATTTGGATTTTTCTGGATTTTGGAAATTGATAAACTCGGGAAAATCGGTGTGAACAGTAAAAGGGCTGGCCCGAGCTACAGTGCGGCCTGGCCCGGAGAGCGGCCCGCGCGGCCGAAGGCCAACGCGGCCCGATTGCGCGCGCGCGCGTGGGAACGGGGCGGGCCGAGGGAGGCGGCCCAGCAGCGCGCGCGCCCGTGCGGGTCGGATGACCGCCGCGTGGACGGCGCAAGCGGCAGGGATGCGGGGCGGAGCGGACGGGCGGGACGAGCTGCGGGGTGGATCGGACGGCGATGAAGAGGGGAAGGTGGGCGAAACGGTTCGGAAGATCCGACGGTCGACGTTATATGGCAACGGGAGGATGGACGGCGGAGGGAAAGCCACGTCGCGGGGGAGGAGTTGTCTTCCTTCTCCAGCCGCTACAGTAACCTCGCGGCGAGGTCACGGTGGCGACGGCGGCCTGGGCGCTAGGAAGCTCGTCGGCGACCACCGAGGGCACCGGCGGGTGGGGCTTCGAGAGGGGAACCCGTTTTGGGCGGTTGGAAGGAGCGGGAACCAATGGAGGGGACGGGAGGTAGAAGGGGGTGGTTCGGGCGCTTGGAGGCGAGGGAGATCACCGGCGGCGAGTTAGCTCAAACGGCCGCGGCTACACGTTCAAGGGGTCCAGGTGCTCACATTGGCGGCGGCGGTGAGCGCTGGGGAGCTTCGGAGCGGGCTGGCCACGGGAGAGGTGCGACGGCCGGAGAGGAGCTTCGACGGCGGCGCTCCTCGGGCAAACACCTGTCCAACGGCAAGCACCAAAGGGGTCAGTGAGGGGAGGTGGTGCTCTCGATGAATGCAATTGAGAAATGGGGGAGGGAAGGGGGAGATTGGCTTCGGGGTGCCGCCGGCTCACAAGGCGGCAATGGCGAAGCTCCGGGCGGCGGGGCTTCAATCGGTGGCTCAGGGGGTCTCTCTGGAGGCTGGGGAGGCGAGTGGAGGTGGTGGAGCGGCTCGGGAAGCAAAGGAGGAGCGAGGAGCCGGAGGGGGGGATTTTATATCCCGAGTGGAGGGGAGCGGGGCGTGGAGGAGAAGCCAACGGGCGGGCTCCGGGGTCAACAGGAGCAGGTCGGCCGTCTCCTCCGCGGGATGGAGCGGCGACCGGGGTGACGCCGGCTCTGCACAGGAGTAATGGCGACGGGACGGCACAGGGGCAGGTGAGTCGCGGCATGGGCGGAGGCGCGTCCGCGCCGGGAGAGGGAGGAGGCGGGGCTGACAAGCGGGACCCAGGGCAGGCGCGGGGCGACGCGTGGCGCAGGGCGCCCACGGTTTTGGACCGCGACGGTCGGGACGGCGCGCGGGCGAGGCAAAACCGAGGGCGGCGCGGCTCGGGCGCAGCGCGCAGCGCTCCGCGCGTGCGCGAGGCGAAGGCGGGGAGGAGCCGGGGCGCCAGCGGACGAGGGGGAGCGGGGAAGGCGCTGGGCGAGGGGAAGAAGCGGGATCGGGGCGGCGCCAGCGCGGGAGGAGAGCGGGAGGCGCCGGGGAGGAGAGGAGGCGGAAAGGGAGAAGGCGCCAACGAGAGGGAGGAGGCGCCAGGCCGAAAAGGGAAAGCGGCGGCGGGAAAACTTTCCCAAAAAGGAAAGTTTTCAAAATTCACTAAAAAATGCAGCAAAAATTAAGGAAATTTTTCGTTTGAAAATTTGGGGCTTTTCATTGTCCTCTTCAGATGTTATTATCCTAAATGATAAAGAAAGACGTTTTCAATCTTCACTTAACTACGAATTTTAAGCATGAGAAATTCAATTGATTTCTACGAAATGTTTACCCAAGCCATGTACAGCAATTGAGATAAAAGTGTGCAACAATAGCTATTGTTCATTTTGGAGTGATCCAGCTAGGTGCACTCTGCAGCAGTATATCTCATACGGGCAAGCCCTCCTCCATACGCAAGCATTTCTTGCACTTGCACAGATTTCCTACATGCATTGCAAGATCTTGCCGAGCGCCTCGGCGGGCTTGGTATCGAGATCCAGCGCGAAGTTGCCGAAGTCAACCCGGCCGAACGCCCAGCACATTGCTCTTCTAGCGGTACCACAGCAATTTAACGCCGAGGTCAACGACGTCGCCGCAGCCACAACTTGCTGCCGGCCCCAGCGCTGTTGAATAATGCAGCATATTCACCGTGATCGAAAGTCGTAAGTTGTAGCTCATGATCAAAATCGTAGATTACTGTTGCAGTAGTAGATTTACTATAGCGGTCACAGAGCACTATTGTAGTCGTAGGTTTACTGTAGCAGTCGTGGAGTTATTGTGTAGTCGTAGAGCTACTAGTCAAAAGTCGTAGCGACCGTGGTCACAGTTATAGTGATCGTGGTCATAGTTGTAGTAGACATGCTCGTAGTCGTAGTGACTGTGGTCGAAGAGTTGTTGTAACAGTCGAAAATGCTCGACGCGTGCTCAGTCCACGCGAGAGCACGTTCTCCGCTTTGTTAGCGTCATGCGCATCATGGCTTGGGTCCGTAGGAACATGCAGGTAGTGGCGCGTAATAAGGGTGGCTTAACCACTAGAGTTAGATTATGATTTCCTTTAAATAGCAGTCTAATACAATAGAAAACGCTCCCCAGTTTTTTAGCAGCACAAAAACTCTTGTGTTTCTGCTCTGTGTTTCCAACTTCGTGTGTGATCGTGTGTGAGTTCAGGCATGTCGATTGGCTGAAGATCCTGACATTTGGTATCAGAGCCAGGGAACGCTAATCCATAGTGAAGCTAGGTGATTCCGCGTTACCCCGACGCTCCCAGTATTCATCGCCATGTCCCAGAGACTGCGTCGACGGCAGCGGTGATGCTCTGGTGGTACAAAGAGTGGTGAAGGAGGTCGGGAGATCAGCGGCGTATCTGACACTCACGAAGACGAACTATGGTGATTGGGCCTTGATGATGAAGGTCATGCTCCAGGCGCGTGGGCTCTGGGACGCCGTCGACACTGGCAGGGCTGAATTCCAAGAGGATAGGATGGCACTGGAGGCCATCCTACGTGTCGTTCCACTAGAGATGATCTTTACGCTTGCCGTCAAGGCAACCGCCAAGGAGTCATGGGATACCCTGAAAACCATGCGCGTCGGCATTGATCGAGTGCGCAAGGCCAATGCTCAAAAGCTCCATAAGGAGTTCGAGAGCATTGCATTCCTCGACGGGGAGTCTGTCGACCACTTCGCGTTGCGGCTTACCAGGCTGGTAAACCAGCTTAGCACTCTTGGCGACCCGGAGCCGCCACACAAGGTCATCGAGAAGCACCTATTGTTGTCCCCCCAAGGTTTTCCCAAATTGCTCTGTCAATTGAAACTCTACTTGATGTCTCGATGTTCTCAATGGAGGAGGTGAACGGGAGATTGAAGGCGGCAAAAGATCTTCTAGACCCAGCGCCTGTCGCTGGAGCTAGCGGGAAGTTGCTCCTCACGGAGTAGTCTGCAAGGATAAGGGAGCGGCAAGAGGGGAGGGATCCTCTGGTAGCTCCAAGTCCGGTGACGCCGACGCAAGCTGCCGCGATGACAGGCTGATAGCGGTGGCACAGACAAAAGCAGGGAAAGGCCAGGATCTGGTGGCAGACGCGACTTCTCGAAGGACAAGTGCTGCAACTATAGCAAAATGGGTCATTGGGTCAAGGATTGCCACAGCCGATAGAAGCGGGCCGAGGTTCATCTGACGCAAGGCGATAACGATGAGGCCACACTCCTAATGGCCAGGGCCATGTCCTCGACGCGGCAAGCCACCGTCCCTATGACCACTCATAGTGGCTTCGACCGCGCCTTCAACCAATACTTCGACTGCTCCTTCAACCATGGCTTCGACCGCTCCTTCGACCATGGGTTCAACCACCCATCCCCATCGACGTGAAGCAGACCTCTCTGACTGGTCGAGCCAGAGGTCTTCGCACAACTAGATCGGGAGGCGACACACGGTGACAGGCTTTGGTACCTCGATATCGGAGCGACCAACCACATGATCGGCTCTCGCAAGGCATTCTTCGAGCTAAGCTCCGAGGTTGTCGGCACAGTGAAGTTCGGTGATGGCTCTATCGTCAACATCGAGAGGTACGGGACGATCCTCTTCGCATGCAAATCTAGGGAACATTGCACCCTTATGGGGGTGTACTATATTCCCCGGCCCACTACCAACCTCATCAGCCTCGGGTAGCTTGATGAGATGGGCTATTGAGTGCTGATTGACAGCGGGATCCTGAGGGTACGCAATGAGCAGCAACATCTGCTAGCAAAAGTCAGGCACTCACCTAGCCGACTTTACCCACTCCGACTCAAGATCATGCAACTAGTGTGCCTGTTGGCAAGGAGCTCGGAGGAGGCGTGGCAGTGGCACAGAAGGTATGGTCATCTGAATTTTCAAGCTTTGCGCAAGCTCGCACAACGTGACATAGTATGAGGGCTACCGCGGATTGATCAGGTGGATCAAGTCTGTGATGATTGCCTCACTGGTAAACAGTGACGAGCTCCTTTCCTGGAGTAGGGAAAGGACCGTGCACAGGAGATTTTCAACCTCATCCATGATGATCTTTGCGGGCTGATTACGCCATGTTCGACTGTCCTCTCGGTGTCTATCACGTTGACTTACTCTACAACGGAGAAGATAGTTGTTCCAACCAGCAATGCCTCGTCCATTCATTTTATAGCGTAATTGTAGTGTCACGGCATCATTCATAACACATGGCAGCTTTGCCCAGTGACAAGACCACACGGGTGGCTTTGCGCAGCGACAAGACCACGTGGGCCGGCTTTCCGCAGTGACAAGACTACACACGGGCCAGCTTTGCTTAGTGACATGACATGATGGCACAGCTTCTTGCAGTGACATGACAGCACGGACCAGCTTTGCGCAGTGAGAAGACCGCACACGCCAGCTTTGCGTAGCGACATGACCGCACGACCCATCTTTCCGCAGCGACAAGACCTCATAGCCCAGCTTTACCAACTTTCCACACTTGGTAGCTTTGTACAGTGATGGGACCACATAGGAACCTTCATGTACCCACAGGGCAACAAGGGGCCCTATAAAAGGAGGTCGAAGAGATTTCTCAGATAACACTGCACAAGTAAACCCCACACTACACCGGCGCTTGCTTCACCACACAGGGATAGACAAAAGGCAGAACAAGCAATGAGACAAGATGATGAAGCAATGGGAGGAAACCTGCAACCTAGCACGGTCAGCTGCCGCCTGCGATGAGAAATTAAGGGTTGCTGCGGCCCAGGCAGAACAAGTCCAGCGTGCTATGAGGTCAGCTCCCTGCAATGACGTGCCCCGTAGAAACAACCCCATCCCGAATGTTCCTACCAATCATTCGCCACAACTCCCACCAGTGGGGGAGACACCCCCTTTGTTGGTGCTGGGACACGTGCAAGTTCTTCAAGTCTAAACACTGTCTCAGCCAAGGTATGCGTTACTAGGGTTGCGCAAACTACTCCAGTGACTATCCCAACCGCCGTTTAGACACCGCAATCTATCGGCAGCCGGTAAGGACCAGGTGCACCGTTTCTCCCAACCTTTTCTCCTTAACAGTATGCACTAACAACCTCTTCCCTGTATTCACAGTCCCTAGAACCCCTATGTGGCTACCGCAAATGGATCGATCTTGAGATCCACCCAGAGGACCAGTGGGCCCTCGACTTCGAGGAGTGGAATGTCGCAAGGTCATCTGAGATCCCGGAAGAGGAGCGCCATAAGAACGACCAAACCCTGCGTATACGACGCGAGACGAAAGCTCATCTCGAGGCATGCACGCATAGGGAGCGGGAGGCTCGTGAGAGGGAGCGCAAGAAAAAAAGGAAATGGCGACCAAGGCAAAAGAGGCTGCCAAGGAATTCAACGCTGTACTAGCAAGGAAGGGAAAATGGCCCTGGTCCACATAGTACCTCGTACGAGCAGTTGGGTGATTTAGTTGCACATGATGCTATATGTTATGCATGTAATCAAAAAGTAATACTCCCAACTGTATTATGAAGTCTATTTAAATTCAGACAAGCTTATTTCCTTGTCTTTTCGCATTCAATTATTCACATAGCAAGTCATCCAACAATATTAACATACTAGTTTTCCTTCGTATACGAATTCCCAATAACATCATAATATCACTTACCATCGTACTTACCGATCGTTCTAAGATCAATTGTTCTTAAAAAAATTTCGCAAATTTTTTTACGCACCTACAATATACAACAACCATAAACTTTTATTACAGATCCAGCAGATTATCTTCCAGTTATAATCTACAAAATTCACAAAATCTACAAAATTCACAGGGCATTTTGCAGTCGCCCTCTGGGTGGGCGACTCCACATGCAGTCGCCCCCGATTGGACGACTGGAGCCAATCGCCCAATGGTCAGGCGACTGGAACTCTGTCACTTGGCCATTGGGCGATTGGCTCCAGTCACCCAACCGGGGGGGGGCACTGGAGCCTATTTCTGTAAAAAAATGTTGTTGCAGATATATTTCTGTTATTTCGAATAAAAAATAGATTATTCGTACAAAAAATTCTACAATTAGATGAGTGTAAGTGTGTTAGTGTGTTTGGTATGAAATTTGGTTGGATGATTTGTGGCCATACCCAATTTATAGTGGCCGATCTAGAATAAAAATAACACGGAGGCTTTTTGCTCTATATATATACACTTATCAACGCATCCATCAATAATGTAGTAAATATTGACTATCCATCAATAATGTAGTAAATATTGACCCTTTTCTTTTCAGTTTTTAAAAGTTGTTTTTCTGCTTTTCCACAGTAAATAGCTTTCAAACGAGATGTCTTTTTAAGGAGGGGTCTACAAGTTAATTATAGTACATATTGTAGCGACTTCATTTATATTGACCAAAACCGCACGTGAGTTTCTGTTACTCTGTACTCTCTCAGACGAATAGCTTAAAAGTCATAAGCCATAGTTATAAACCATAAGTCGAAATCAAAAAGAACATGCCCAATAATGCATTCTAAATTTTGTAACATCAACTAAGTTCATGACAAAATTCAATGGTAAATAATTATTTGTTAGATAACATACCAAAATAAAAAAACTTACTACTAGTGAATGATCTAGGATGAATTCGAGAACCTACTATTACACCGTATTTTTTTGGAGTGTGTTGCTTTGTTAATGTACTGCGTGTTTTCTTTTCTTTTCTCCCCTGTTTATCAACGTATTTAAGTTTTCTTTTTTAGATAAATGTAGTTTTTAACATGTGAAATGCTAGTTTTTGGCATGTGAGAGCACACACTATGCAAACTTACACTCTAAACAACAAAAATTAAAATCGATGCGGGGCCTGTGCCCCCACATTGGAGAACATGCATCTGCCCCTGCCTATTTGGCCTCTATGGTTGTAACTCGAGCTCTTCAAAGCCCAGTTCAAACTATGGTGATATCTTTTATGCTGAATATCTAGTGACTAAATTTTTTTGAAGTTCTAGAAATATACTTTGATTTTTCAGCTTGGATATGATATTCTTTTTCTGGATGACCAAACAAGAAGAGATTGGGATGCTGTTTTGAGATTTAGTTGGTAGTGGTCTGAACTTTTCATTCCTATCAAATCATGCTTTTGGCCATGTTGTCATTCCTATTTTAATCCTACATTTGGACCTTTGGTCAGGTTTGGTCCAACCTACTTTTGTAGGACCAAGAAAGCGACCGGAAGGGGGTTGAATAGACGCCACAAAAACAATGACTCTTGAAATCTTTTCCCCAACAAGTGCAAACCAAAAGATTCAACCCTCACATTGGTATTGAGCTACAAAAGGTGGAACCAAGATGACATCAGAAACAAACACTTAAAATCAAAATACAAGAAACTTAGCTAGAGCTACCCTAATGGAAGATCCATTAGAGTGATGGAGGGACGATGGAAGGTATGTTGGCCTAGAAAATCTAGCGAGATTTGATGGAAGATCTCTCAAACAAAAGATGAACAAAACGAAAGCGGGAAGAACAAGATGATCTCCAAAGCTTGCAAATCTCAACAATCGTGGCTCCAACTCACACCAAAAACCACCATGACAAAGATTAAGACCTCAGAAACCAAAAACAACAAGAGATCTAGCAAGATCAAACCAAAGATGAGACGTTTTGCCCTAAAATTCAAGATGCACCAAAATTGGTTCAAATGGAAAAACCTTGATCTTGGGAGTGTTTGGGTGTGGGATCAACTTGAGGTTTATCACGTCCATGCGACACCCATCATAGCACTAGAAAAGCAAATCAAAATCAAAACTTTGCAAGCTTTGCACCAAAAGCAAAGTTCAAGCCAAAGCCATCAAAGCACTGGACGGCTCTATATGAACCATCTGCGATAAGACGTCCAGTATAGCTTGTTTTATAGTAGTGATCTATGTAGCACAGACACGCGTCAAAACCGCCGTATCCGTGTCCGACACCGATACGACACGGACACGTCTTGGACACGTGTCGGTGATGTATCGGCTGATTTCAGAATTAATTTTAATTATTAAAATTCTCGACACGTGTCGGACACACTAAATATACGAGTCGGACACGGCCTGGACACAGCCGGCCCAAGAATGGCCTAAGGACACAGCCGGTCCAGGCCGGCCCATAACGCAGGCATGGGCATTGCCCTAACCCTAACGCACGCACGCACGGGCGCCTCATTCCCATCGCGCTCGCATGCCCGCGCTTCTCCGCTTCTCCGCATCGACCGCTCGCGCCGCTGCCCGCTCGCGCTGCCATCGGCTCTCGCCGGCTCCCGCATCTCGCCGCCGCCCGCTCCCGCCCCTCGCCGCCGCCCGCTCCCGGCAGCTCCCGCACCTTGCCGCCGCCTGCCGGCTCCTGCACCTCGCCGCCGCCCGTCGGCTCTCCCGACGCCCGCTCCCGCACCTCGCCGCCGCCCGCCGGCTCCCACACCTCGTCGCCGCCCATCGACTCTCTCCCGTGCACTGCCGCCCGTCGGCTTTCTCCCGTGCGCCGCTGACTTTCTCCCGTGCGCCGCCGGTGTCCCCGCTCCACGGAGGTATCATCTCCCCGCTTCTCTGTTTTAGCATTTAGGGTTGAGATGCAGACTGCAGTAAGCATGTGGTACATATTCATGAGGTACATATTCCGAGGATACACTTTACAAATTACAAGTTTAGAATTTACATTATTTCAGTTTAATAAGTATGTGGAAACATAGAAAATAATATATATATATATATATATAATTTATTCATTATTTAAATATATATAGCCGTATCGGTATTTTTGGGAAAATAGCGAATTCCCGTGTCGGTGTCGTGTCGTGTAGATGTATCCGTGTCCGTGCATCATAGGTAGTGATTTGTAGAACCTGAGAAGGCTAGGGCAGTGGTAGAGCCAACCGAGCGCGGGAGTCTGGGCAGATTTGACGAGTGCGGGAGCCTGGGCAGAGCACCAAGTAATCAAGACCTATATGTCACTATGGATTAAAGGGGTTGCTCGTCAACGAGTTCGAGCAGTTGCCCAGGGTCGCCAGGCGGTGGCTCCACCCCTGGACGAGGGTTAGGTAAGGCAGAAAGATGCCAGGCCAGCACCTAGGGGCGTGCATCATACATACATACATACCTCATCATTGGTCTCTCTCTGGTCCACCCGTCAGATCCTTGCTTGCACATAGTGTGAGTTTTTGTCGATTGTGGCTGATGGTTTTTAAGTTTAGCATGAGCACTTATGTGAATATACCAAATGCTGATAAGTAGCTTCATAAAATGTTTCGATAAATTGTTTCGAAAAGACAGTGAAGAAGGCACCCTATTTATTTGTTTGGATGAAATCATAAGTCATAAACTAAAAAGAAAGGGGCGTATGTACCAGAATCTGAATCTGATCACTGCCGTGGGAATTTTCGTGTTATTGGGTGAAGACTGAAACGAGTGGCTCCAACGCAGAGTCGCATATCCTTGACCGCTAGCTGCTAAGATAATGTTGAGCATGTCGCTCCCCTGAAATTTTTGCATACTTGAAGACCAATGTCAGAGAAATGAGCGACTACTCCAACCATGGCAATTAAGTAGATAACAGAGAAAATTGCTCTCGTAGAACTCCTTTAGATCCACTTTACTAATGTACCACTTCAACGTTCTCTCTTGCTCTAATAGCATTGACTCGTGACTACACCACCCTCCGTCTACCATTGTTAAGTCTCCGTTAGAGCAAGTGCTACAGCCTCCGTTCTTGCCTCTCAAATTCAAGCAACAATTCGTAAGTTGAAACCACCAAATCTGTGTGGTGCATCTCATGTTTCACTTGCATTAACCAGTTACTAAGACAACAATGGCCAAAACTAAGTACATTGCATGAAGAAATTCAGAGAAAACATGCATACCTGCTTGGTTTTGCATATGGATCCATCGTCGGTAGCAAGGGCATCGTCGGCGAGAGGAAGCAGTAGGGTGTTGGCGGCAACGGGCTGCGGTGAGCACGCGTAGCATGGGGCGATGGCGACGGAGGGTTGCACAGGGTGCGCGCGGGGGCGACTAGGGCTGTAAAAAAAGCTCGAGACTCGTGAGCTACTCGGGTTCGGTTCGTCTTAGACTCGACTCGAGTTCGGCTCGAATTATAAACGAGCCAAGCTCAAGCTTAAGCTGAAGCTCGCAAGCTTATCGAGCTCGAGCTCGAAAAGCTCGAGTAGGCTCGTTCATTATTGTTAAGCATGACTCTTTAAAGTGTATACACATGTATTTCAATTTTTTTATCAATTGTATTGTCCAAATCACACCAGGCTTATAAATAAGACAATGGTTTAAGCCTAAGAACAAGATAGACTGCAGTTGGCTAAGCTTATGGTAGATAAAAAGCTAAAGACTCGTGAATTGCTCGTGTTTCGCTCGTCTCAAGTTCGACTCGAGATCGGCTCGAAAGATAAATGAGCCAAGTTTGAGCCTAACTCTAGGCGAGGCTCGGTTCGAGTTCGGTTCAATTCTCTAACAAACTCAAGCTTGAGGCAGTGAGCTCGCTCGAGCTCGGCTCATTTACAGCCCTAGGGGCGACAACGCTCAACAATGTGAGGCGGCGATGTGTGGCTCAGGGCTAATGGGTCTAGGTTTTTACCGGATAAATAAGTTGGTTTGACCAGACCGAGTCAAAATGGCTCAGGGCGCGCTTTGACTAATGGAGTGGTAGACACAGGGAGGTGTAGTCACGAGTCAGTGCTACTTGTAATGTGTCTGTGCGTTACAATGGAAACTTTCAGCACTTTCAAAAATTTCTATGCAGTGCGCACCAACCATATCCGAAGTATACAATTCGCTTGAATGTTCACATCATTTCATCCAAGGCATACAAATTGGCCACATTCTAACTAACTCAAACTTAAATTATCTCTAGTTTTGCAATGAGAAGGTCCACATGTTGCAAAGCATTTTATAAGATTTAGATGCACATAAGTATTGCTTTTGACTATAAAATGAAAATCTGCACCACATATTATCTATGTTCTGTAGCAAAGTAAGATATGGTATACCATAACAATAATATAGCATGGAAACATTGGTATCATCATCGCTGCCACTCTATTTACTATGCAAGCTTGGTCTTTGCATTCTTCTCCCACGTAGCAATCGCACCTTAAGCTCAATTATCCTTCCATCAAGCATATATATTAAAACTACAAACAAGAGTAAAGAAAATCATACAAAGGATGTGTAGGATCGAAATGGCAACAGAGGGGGGGGGGTGAATGGTGCCTTCAAACCTCCCAAGTATTCTTACTTTTCTTCTTCTCCGATAACTATAGCAGTTATGAAGAGAGAAGAAATTCGCTCACTGGAAGCCAAAAATCAGACCGACAATCGAGTAAACTCATTTCATAAACCGGAGCGGCAGACTCACAAAAATCTTCTCGGAAGGAACAAACACAGATCGGAAGCTACACAGATTGAATTGGCCGAAAAACTGAAAAGTTCAGCTGCTGCAAAAACAGATATAGAGAGACTGTTCGACAGCAAGGACTGAAACTTCTAAAGAATGAGCAGGAGAGCCAAAAATCAGACAAACGGCCGAGTCAGTCCAGTGCTGACTAAAATACAAAAGCAGACCAAACAACAAACAGGGTACGGGGAGAGAAACAACAGACCAAAAGAAACAACTAGGCAGAAATCAGACTGATCTGGAAGCACAGCCGACAACAGAAAGGAAATGCATTCGGCTTGCAATAACTGAAAACAAGCAACCAAACTAAGAAAATGATAGCTGGCCGAGACCAAAAGACTGAGAACAGAAAAGCACAGAAACTGAAACAGAACTTAGATTAAAACTGCCGGTCTAACTGCAAAATTGTTGCCGGTCCAACTGCCTTGGAATTGCTGGTCAGACTGCCAAAGAGCAGCCGGTCTGACAGCCAGTGGTGGACCGGTTGAACCGTTGTGATGACTCCTGCTTGACCAGAAACTGGGACGAATTTAGAAGCAGCTGGGAAATTGGCCGAAGAAGATGCACAAACTGAAAACAGGCAGAGCAACGAGAACACAACAGAGATCAATTGTCTTGACATGAAACCCTTCCAGTGATCAAGACAACTGAGAGTCAATTCTATTTGGGACAGAGAACTCAGTTTCCTGCTCGAGACAAATCAAGAGATTGGATAGAGAGTAGTCGGCATAGCAACTGAAAAACAGACTAAACAGTGTTTACTCTTGTTGTCAGAGGCAAAGAGTAGAATAGCAGAACTAACCAATCTTCTTTGCTGAAGTGGAGCAGAAAAATGAGCAGAAAACTGACTTTTGGACAAAGGCATTCCAAAGACCCAGAGAAAGTTCTGCATTCCAGAAAAAGAAAAGGAAGACCATAAGCAAGATCTTGAGTTCTTTGATCATGAAACTTATGATTTCATCAAGGAAATGACCTTAGATCAAAAGAACTCACAACTCGAACAGCTTTTGGTTGGGACAAACATGACCACCAGATTCCTCTGCCTCCAACCCTAGAAGATTGGAAACAGAGGAAGCTTGAGCGCATAACAGAGAAATGAAAGAAATCTTTAATTCATCCTTTTGCTCTTGGGAATGGATTGGCCAAGATGCCTTGAGGCTGATTCCCACATAGAGCAACAGAAATCTGCAGCTACTCAAACACAAACTCCAATCAAGATGAGAAGAAACAAAGAAGGTCAGAGAGGAGCAAAGCAAGAAAATGGAGCAACCAAAAACCTGCAGAGAGACACAAGATGAACCAAATAATCAAAGCATCTCAAACAGTAGACTTCTCATATTGAATCACAGAGATGAATGATTACACAAGGGTTCTTCTACAACCATCTCACTACATGTTTCCAAACTGAGATGAACTCACGCAAGAAGAAAAACACACACTGCCAGACTCTCCTCACCACAGAGAAGGAAAGAGCACACACACTCAAAATAGAAAATCAAGAAACCTCAGCCAACTCTCACTTCATGATTCACACACAAAAGAGGCAAAGAGCCAAAAACCCTTGCATACAAATGCGAGGAGGGAACCATGATTCCACTCCACACCCTAACCTCCTCTATTTATAGCCTCCACTACCGGGTTCATAATTTTCTTTACCCGTTAGCACTAGCAAACTCAGCCCTTTACCCGTTGTCTTCAACAAGATCCGCTTCCATTTTGCAGCCTTGCGTATTTTACCGAAATGCCCATGCTGAACCTTCCTAAAAGCTTCCTCTTTTCTTGCTGTCCACGCCTCGCAACCACTTCGAGTCCTCGCCGTCTTCGGCATCTCCCGACCGCTTTAGCCTCAGCACCGCCTGTGCCTAGTCCGGCTATCCATGCCTCGCCACGACCTCGCCTCAAAGTCTTGTAGCCATCACAGACAAGAAAACATCACATAGCATCGCTCGAAATAGCATAATCATACATTAGCATTAGTGAAAGGTACTCAAGCATGAAATACCCAAAACAAACTCAAACTCTCTAACTCAAGCTTCAATTACTCATCACAAGCATAGGGATTACCTCCACATGGTCTCTCAGGATGAGTTTTGTTGTAGCCAAACAGGGAGACAAAGTGTATCATTGATATAACTTCTCAAAAGAAATTATTGACTTAAGGCATGCGATAGTAGCCATCAAAATGTAAAGGAGAAAAGGCACAATTTTTTTGTTGGATAGTGACCTAACATGCTTCATCAAAAAGAGATCAAAATTATTTGGTTTGTTAACTTTGGCAACAAAACCCTGCCATTTATATGAATAAATAAACATCAAGTTTCACAACCATAAGAGCAAAAGTATATATAAGACACCTGATTGATTGCCTGTGGCTCTTTTAGCTTTTAGATACACAATTTCTTGTATATCAAAATTTTGTTCTTTAATATATTTAAGTACAACTAAGAAAATAAAATAAAATAAAACGCGAAATGCACTTCTATTCCACATTCTATCCTGAGATTAGCAAGCAAAATGGCAATCACATGTAAATTAGGAAAGCAAGAACATGGAGTACTGCTACGAAATATGCAATCAATCCTCTCTTCTATTGAGAACTGAGTCTACTACAAGAATCAATCATACTAAGTTTGTACTGATTAATGTTGGGACTTGCATACATATTGTGGCATACCAAAATAGTACATGAACAAAATATGGCTCATGTAGCTGAAGTTGCAATTTAAAAAATTCTTTTCTTTCTTGTGAGGGGCAGCTTAAAGAATTCAACTGGATACCAATTTAGTAAAATAATGTAATGTTCCTTGTTCAAGAACTTGACTCAATGCAAATACAATTGAAGCTACCTCACTCTTGCATTTTCTTCTTCTTCTCAGAGAATTTGAGGACATGCTAATTCTCCTAGCTTTCCTCATCACTTTCTGATAGTCCTCTCCAACTGTATAACCTAAATTTCTCGAAACAGAGCTAGAGTTAAGATAAACACAATACAATCAAAGGAAAATACATGGGATTTCATTGTTCTACTACCATCAGGGAGACATGTCTGGGAGGCGTGCGGCATGTCTGGGAGCTTGTTAGTTGGGCATACCAAGATCGGGATGGGGGGAGGGTTGGTGCTATTGAATTGATGGAACAAGCATTTTTCGGTGCTTTGATTTTCATGTTTTCCCTGATATGAGTGATTTTTTTTGCGTGAGGGTGCGTGGATGGGAGGAGCGCAATGTGTAAAGGGAGTAGTGATGAACGGACAAACTCACGTAGCTAGATAGGGGAATAATTTGACAAACTCTCGTGGCCTGATGAACGGACAAGCTAAGCGAAAGAAATTTTTGGAGGGGTGGTTCGATTGTGAGAGAGGAGGGGAGGGGCGCAAGATGGATGGCCCAAATACTATCATGTGGTCAGATCGAATGACTACAGAGAAGAGAGGGGAGAGCAGACCGCCACCAACTTGTTTATTTAAGTAGTAGATATTAAAGCAAGAGAGAAAGTAGGAGTGGTTTTGTAGTTCAATACTTTGTTAACTTGCCCTGGTTCTTTTTGGCTTTTTGTGGTTTTTGTATTCGACTTTTTCGGAGGCCGAAACAAACAGGATAAATTCTTCAAACGATTTTTCGAGTCCAAAACCATGAGCATCGTTTGTGTTGGTGTCTCTGTCGTCTATCACCGTCTCGAAAGACGCAAACAAAAGCTATGAACTGTAGCCAAAAGTCATCAGTCATAGCCCAAAAGAATATAGCGTCAGATTGAATGATATGATCTCTATGGCCATGGAATATTTGGGTTGGTGTTTGGTGATATCAAAGAACAGAATCAACAAGCAGCTGTAACGAGTCTAGAGACCGTACCAACTATTATCTACGTTATACCATTCATTAAAAAATTCAAGATAAGATTCGTCATTTTCTTGTGAGGATAACATGTTTGGGATATATATATATATATATATATATATATATATATATATATATATATATATATATATATATATATATATATATATATATATATATATATATATATATATATATATATATATATATATAACGCTGAAATGGGGCACCATAGCGTCTGAGCACCAAGCCTCCTTACCTTTGTATTGCTTTTAGATGCGGCAAGTGCAATGATATATAATATATCATGATAGAAAGTCTTAATCATGAATAGAAAGTCTCAATCATAGGTGGAAAGTCTTAATCATGGATGGAAGGTCTCAGTCATGGAGCTTAGGCACCATGGTGCCCCCTGTTATTTATACTATATATATATAGTATAAATAACAGGGACACCATGGTACCCAGGCCCATGACTGAGTATATATATATATATAAATAACACGGACACCATGGTACCCAGACTCCATGACTGAGACCTTCCATCCATGATTAATACTTTCTATCCATGATTGAGACTTTCCATCCATGATTAAGACTTCCCATCCTGATATATTATATATCATTGCACTTGCACACATCTAAAAGCAATCCAAAGGCAGGGAGGCTTGGTGCCCCATTTCAGCGTCCTATATTATTTTATATATATATATATATATATATATATATATATATATATATATATATATATATATATATATATATATATATATATATATATATATATATATATATATATATATATATATATATATATATATATATATATATATATATATAAAATAATATAGGACGCTGAAATGGGGCACCATGGTGCGCGGGCACCATGATTTCAAATGCATCAATTCCATCTAAATTCGGGTATATTTTTTTTTTGAAAATATCAGTTTTAAGATGTACACTCATATATAACAATTCAAATGAAACGTGTAAGTTTGAAAAAATATACTCCATTTCAAAGTTTTGAACGAATTTAGATTACATACTTTGCTGTAATTAGCATATATCTAGTATTAAACTATCATAAAAAAGGCAACTCCAATTCGAAATTTAGTTCAAACTTGTTTGAACTAGTTAGTAAACTAGTTGAACTTGACATCTAAGAAATTTTAAATTTTTTCGCACACAATACATACCTATTTTAGACTATAGTGTCCGGGCACCAAGGAGCACTCGTTATTGGGATATATATATAGGATGCTGAAATAGGGCACCATGATGTCTGGGTACCAAGCCTCTCTGCCTTTGGATTGCTTTTAGATGCGTGCAAGTGCAATGATATATAATATATCGGGCAAACCCGTTAGCATTTATTAATTTGAATAAACATCGATTTGGAAAGGAAATCATTGATTTAACATGCTGAATCAATCATGGATGGAAAGTCTTAATCATGGATAGAAAGTCTCAATCATAAAGTCTGAGCACCATAATGCCCCTGTTTTATACAAATATACATATACATATGTATGTATGTATATATGTATGTATGTATCTATTGGATATCGCTATCGAGCATCTATTCTAAGAGATCACCCCCTTTCCTTT
The DNA here is from genome assembly GCA_017311315.1 of Dendrocalamus latiflorus. NCBI lineage: Eukaryota > Viridiplantae > Streptophyta > Magnoliopsida > Poales > Poaceae > Dendrocalamus > Dendrocalamus latiflorus. The sequence goes on along the minus strand of CM029660.1, from coordinate 10,064,433 downwards.
TGTATTCATCACTTAATTGGTGTTGGCTCATGGAGTTGTGATCTGAAACAAGATAACCCTCGTGCTCTTAGAAAATAAGACAAGATTATCCACTTCATTCAGGCCTTGCAACTTGGCAAGTGATGCTGGTGAAAGGGTTGTCATGACAAACAATCTCTCAATATACCTTTTGTTTAGTTGTGATGAGTACTTTTTTTAACGAAAAATCACATTTTTTTATGAGTATTAGGCAGCCATGGTAGGCGGGTTCGAAACGATTTTGAGCCAGTTTTGGTTTGTAAGGATTACAGTAACTAGCTTTTAAATAGTATTTTTTTAAGACATGGTTAACAGAAAGATTGTAGTAAAAAGTGTATTGAGTTCAGCTATACCGACCAAAATCGTATATAACTATTTTCCTCTGCACACTGCCTGTTGCGTACAGCTAGAATTTAAAAATGTAAACTATAAGTCATAGCCCAAAATAATCCAACTAGTATGAACTTGAGCAAAGGGATGGTGGGCACGAAGTCCAGTTTGATAAGCTAAGATTTCAACATCCTTAGTGGTGAAGGAATAATCAATAGTTAAGATCCAGTAAGTGGGGCTCTTTTTTCTTTGGAAAAGAAAAGAAGAAAGGTATCGGTGGCCCTGGTCCATTCACACTGACGATTGCCATTGGTGTTTGCTACTTGAGTTCTAGCACGGCTTAATCTCTATCTGATGTGAGATGTCACATCGTTTGCTCCTAATTTAATCACGGGATATAAAGCTCTGAGCGTTTCAGGACCTGCTCCTGGTGCGTCGTCCTTTCGTAGTAAGATGGTCGGTCGTCATACGAGCAAGAAACTTTCTAGGAAACCATAAGTCTTAATGTTGACAGTGATTTATCATTACGTAAGTACTCTCAGTGATCTTATCTCATTTGTTAAGCAAAAAAATTTTATCACATGTATTAACTTTTCCGTTTCACTTTATCGAATGCCATCACGCTGAGTAAAATGCATTGGCATTTGGCAAACAAAAGTTTCTGGTGATAATTTAGGCTTCAGCTTTTAGCTTTCAGCTTATTTTTCATTATTCATAAATTTGTCTTTTTTTGAACTTTTGGCTTTTTGTTGAGCTTTTTTGCCGGTTCTTTTTTCCCGTATTTGTTTGTATTATACGTAATAGGCTAACATATTTTTTATATTTTTTAATTTTTTAAAATTTAATTATGCTAAATAAGCCTATGTCAGCTACAGTGTTTTTTCAGCCAGCTACAATACTTTTCAGCCAAAAACTACTCAAAATAAGCCAAAATGATCATACCGAGCCGTGTTGGTGCATGATGCAACTGGGCATCTGGCGTCCAACCATCAGGTGCTTGCTGCCCATACAAAATGTTGTGTAGAGATTGCAGCATAATAATAATCTCTCCATGGTTACTCTTTTACGCGACATTATTTTCAAATAACTACCGAAACGTTCTGACTAGACTTAACACAATCATCGCGTGCTTAACGATCGTTTTGGTCTGGTTTCGAACACAGAAATTTGTTAAAAAAAACAGAATATTTAAGTTCTTCGTAAAAAATCTACATTCAAAACTGTATGCAATACTAGAGCGGTTGTATTGGCTACGGTTGATAGATTTTAACTGAAAATAAATAGTAGTGACTGAAAAAGTGACTTTTAGAAGGAGAATAAAAGCGGTGAAGAAAGTGAGAGAGACGCGTGCGCAAGACGGGAGTGAAAAAGTGAAGTGTGTGATACATCTTATCTCCAAAACGAGATGAAAGCAACAATAATAAAAAAAGTCACTTAAAAACTGAGTATTTAGGTGGTGCTTCAAGTAGGTTTTGGTTGTGCCTTTTGGCTTTTGGCCAAAACTACACTGTAGCGGCTGTTAGCTTTTTCTGAGAAAATAGAAAAAATTAAGAAAATTGGGTAAAAAAACTGTTATATCATTTCAGACAATGCAAAGGAATCAGGAGAAAAAAAAGCAAAAAACTAAAATAATTTAAATTAGAACCTAATGCGTTCTAAATGACTTCTAACTTAAATAAGCCAAACACCAAAAAATTAGAAACTGAAAGCCAAAAAAACTAGAAGCTAAAATCATTTGAAGCGGAGCCATTTGGTGGTGCTCATTAGAACTTCAGCTTTTAGCTTCGGACTTCTAATTTATTAATTTCATCTTTTTATGGTTTTTAACTATTTTTGGCTTATTGTATTTTTTATTTCTTTACATTGTTCATTACGTTGAAAAACTATCAACAGTAACAGTAAAATATCTGAAACCAGAAGCATGCACGCCTGGCAGAACACTCGCCGTCCAGCGCAACGATCGGAAGCTGCCAAGCTGGTGACGGTGAGCCGCCTGGCGGACCCGTCCGCCACGTGTCGCTCGGGGAGACCTCCATCTCCCCCCGCGCTTTTGTGCGTCAGCAGACTCAGCACCCCGCAGCCACCACCGCATCAAAACCACCACCCCCACCGCCCCAAGCCTTCCACCCCAAATCCAAACCTCCCCGAACCTTCTAGAACCTTCCACCCATGATCCCACCCCCGTCCATGGCCGCGTGCCCCGATCGCGCCGACCCCGACGCGGACGCGGGAGAGCCCGCCTCCTCCCTCCGCCTCCGCCGCGCCCCCGCCCCCGAGGACGACGCCGGCGACCCCTCCCGCGGCCGGCGGGAGAACGGCGTCGTCGGGGAGCCGCACCCGCCGCAGCAGCATCAGCACAAGATGCTCTGCTACCGCGCGTCGGCGCCCGCCCACCACCGCGTCAAGGAGAGCCCCCTCAGCTCCGACGCCATCTTCCGCCAGGTGAGGAGTCGCGAATCCATGTTTTCTCTCTCCCCCCTTTCTAGTAATTGCTGTGATACCAGGCGCTTGCTTTGATCCATGCAGTATCAATTGTCCTAATAGTTGCAATTCCTTCTGTGCTTCTAGTTGGTGAAGTCCTGTATTTTTTTTCCCTTCAAATTTCGCCGTGCTATTATTAGCCTATTGCTTGTCGACTAGCATCTCGCGTGCCCAGATGTGTAGCTAGGTTTCGGGTATGTACGGGAGCGGGTACAATTCGTTTCGTGGTGGTATATGCTGTTGCGGATTGAGGTCGCTGTCCTTGCTCGTTTTGGGGATCAGGGGACCAGCGGCCGGGCGCCGGATTCATGCCGTGCAGGATTTTGCGTTGGGCGGCAGGAAACAGCAAAGCGCGAGCATAACTGTTGCTATTACCAGAGTTTGGCGTGTTCAGATGGATGAGTGAATGAGTTTGTGCATGCATCAATGCATGGGTTGGAGACTTGTACTAGTAGTTAAGTACAGAGGGTTGTTGGGAATGTGTAGGAGGCATTGGGCAGACACTAGATATATAGAGCTGAAACTGAAGGGCTAATTGGGCAGTGTCGTGATTGATGTGCTCAGTATCTAATGCTGACGTCCAAAAAATAGAATTTGTGCAGCGTTGGACACGTTGTCTGCCCAGTGCGGTGTGGTGCATGCTAATCGATCCTATTGTCATCTTGTCTTTCCTGTTTGGGGGCATTGCTTCTGCGTGAGGACCATATAACTGTGTATATTGCTGTATAGTGACCGCTGGATTGGTTGGATATCCCCTTCTTACTAGGCATGTTATTGGGCATTTTTTGGAACCTACTTGGTTGTGTTTCTTTGCTACTCTAGGATGTCACCATGTTGCAATGTTGATTTCACACAATATTGGAGCAGAAATACTCTACGTGGTAAAGTTTTCTAATGAAACTTTGCAACATTGGTGGGGACTGGGAAGTGACCAGAGCCCACAACAACCACTAACACTTGAATGCACTCCTGGTACATGGCCTTTAATCTGTTTCCATGCAAAAATTTGTACTTGTGCCTAAATTTGAATAACATTGTGGTTTAATCAAGATATATGAGCTTCAAAGCTAGAGTTTTAATTGAATGCTTATTTGGATTGCGATCTTATCCTCTGTGACATTTGTATTTGTTTCCACGTCACATTGTTTTTACAGATGTTCCTGGGGATAATACCAATGAACGGCATTACATAATTGAATCCATGTTAAAAAATTTCAATAGGATATCAGTACATCATATATCAATTTTTTTGCTTATTATTCTTTTAACTAATAGTGAATCCTTTATTTGCACACCATATTACTCAGTTGCAGGAGAAAACTCTAGTCCTGAAATATTAAATAGTTCCCTTAATTGCAGAGCCATGCAGGTCTTCTGAATCTATGCATTGTTGTGCTGATTGCAGTGAACGGCAGGCTTATTATCGAGAACTTAATGAAGGTCTAATTGCTTCCTTATTTCATTGCCCCTCATTTGCATTTCTTGCTCCCTTAATCCATCCCCAGAAGCAAGCATTTAGTTTCAATGCTTTCTGCACAGACATCTCTAGTCTATTATAGTATTATACATCTTAACACATTTCCATGTTCTGAATTTGCTGCTGCAGTATGGCCTATTAATAAGAGCTGGATTTTGGTTTAGTGCAAGATCACTGGGAGATTGGCCACTCTTGATGTGCTGGTAGATTTAATTACTCACTTGGTTTTAGTCTCAGTTTCAAGAAACAGTACCAGACTTTGTACAATTAATCATCTGTGAAATTGCAGCCTCACTTCACCCATTTTCCCACTTGCTGCACTCATGGCTGAGAAGTTGGCTCAAAGAAAGCTCGTTAGTGAACATGTAAGTTTGTTTTTCAACGTTCTTGCCTTCATTAGCAGTTCTTTCTAGAACAATTGAGTCTCTTCATAGAAGATTCGTGCTGCTTTGATGTTTCTTATGTATAACTCTTATCATAGACATACTTTGTTATAAGGTCAAATTTGGCATAAGATTTGACCTTTTCAATTCTGTCTATTTTAAGTGTCCCTAGACTGTTCATGACTTTGGTACACCTCTTGCAGGTGGTTATTCTTCTCCATATCATTATTACAACATCTGTCATTGTCTATCCAGTTGTTGTGATTCTTAAGTAAGCATATTTCTTTTTGGCTTTGCAGTTTATTGGATACATCTACTTTTGACATTTATTGAGCTCTTGTATTTGATGGTATGGGATACACTCAATTCGTTTCTTATTCATTAATTTGTGGTATTTGATGGTATGGATGTGAACTCAATTCATGTGTTTCAAACATATTTTAACCTTTTCCTTGAGTTGGATACTGTTAGATATGTATTATATATCTGTGTATTTACCCTATTGTATGAGGGGGTTTCTGCATATATGTCAGTCCTGTACATGTATATATATTGGCCCGTTGGCTTCATAATGAATACATGTGCTATTCACAACATGGTATCAGAGCATAATCTAGGGTTTCGTGATACCTAGGTATTCGCGCCTGTCTCTCACGGATCCGGCTGTCAAGGCGTTGCTGGTTCTTTTTCCAGCCGCCGCCGGACTTTGCTAGTGCCCGCCGCCCTCTGCCGACCGGTGGAGACCGCTCCGGTCGCTCGGCCGATCCGGATCCACGCCCGCGTGAGGTCGCTCCGGCCCGAGACCGCCGATCGCCGTCGCCGTCCCGCATAAAGGATCTATTGCCACTTTCTTGATCAACCTTCAGCCCTCCTCTGCTCTGCAGGCTGGGATTCCAGTTGAGCGTCTCTGTGGCCAGACTCCTGATTTTGGGTGTGTGTGCTGTTCTTCTTGCACCTCGTGAGCGCACCAAACTGACCGCTCAGTCAGTTGAGTGCGTTTTTCTGGGCTACAGTGCTGAGCACAAGGGATATCATTGTTGGGATCCTGTTGGTCGACGGATGCGGATTTCTCGGGATGTTACTTTTGATGAGTCTTGTCCTTTTTATCCTCGTCCGTCTCCTTCCTCCACTTCAGCATCTGCTGTTGAGCCGCTTTCATTTCTGACTTTTCCTTCCAGTCCTATAGTCACCATTCCACCACAGCCTTTGGTCTTTCCGGTGCCTCCTTCTCAGTCAGCCCCTTCTTCACCACCGGCATCCTCTCCCGAGGTTGCTCCTGATCTTGTTCCTTCTTATCCTTTCTACTATACTCGTCGCCTGCGAGTTGAGGATCCTTCTGATATGCCCTCTCCTTCTGATAGGTCATCTCCTTCGGCCACTCCTCGTTATGCTCTTCGTGATCGCCAGTCTATTCGGCCTCCTGAGCGTTTTGGTTTTGCTGTCGCTGCTCTTGCCAAACCGACTTCTTATCGTGATGCTGTTGTTCATCAGGAGTGGCAGCATGCGATGGCGGAGGAGATCGCTGCCCTTGAGCGTACTGCCACGTGGGATCTTGTTCCTCTTCCTGCGCGTGTTACTCCTATCACGTGCAAGTGGGTGTATAAGGTTAACTCGCTCTGATGGTTCTTTTGAGCGTTACAAGGCTCGTCTTATAGCGCGTGGTTTTCAGCAGGAGCATGGTCGTGACTATGATGAGACTTTTGCTCCTGTCGCTCACATGACCACCATTCGCACTCTTGTTGTGGCCTCTGTTCGACAGTGGTCTATCTCTCAGTTGGACGTCAAGAATGCCTCCTCAATGGCGAGTTGCGTGAGGAGGTCTACATGCAGCCACCCCCTGGATATTCTATTCCCGAGGGTATGGTTTGTCGTCTTCGTCGATCTCTCTATGGCCTCAAGCAAGCTCCTCGTGCCTGGTTTGATCGCTTCTCCTCTGTTGTCACTGCAGCTGGTTTCTCGGCTAGTGTTCATGATCCTACTCTTTTCATCCATACTTCATCTCGTGGTCGGACACTTCTCCTTTTGTATGTAGATGATATCATCATTACTGGAGATGATTCTTCGTATATCACTTTTGTCAAGGAGCGTCTTCATGAGCAGTTTCTTATGTCTGATCTGGGTCCTCTTCGCTACTTTCTTGGGATTGAGGTTATTTCTACTCCTGAGGGTTTCTATCTGTCCCAAGAAAAGTACATCCATGATCTTCTTGATCGTGTCTCTCTTACTGATCAGCGCACAGCTGAGACTCCCATGGAGTTTAATGTTCATCTTCGTCCCTCTGATGGTGAGCTTCTTGCTGATCCTACTCGCTATCGTCATCTTGTTGGGAGCCTTGTTTATCTTGGTGTCACTCGTCCTGACATTTCGTACCCTGTGCATATCTTGAGTCAGTTTGTCTCTGCTCCCACTCAGCTCCACTATAGTCATCTTCTTCGTGTTCTACGATATCTTCGTGGAACTATCTCTCGTTGTCTCTTTTTCCTTCGCTCCAGCTCTTTACAGCTCTAGGCATATTCTGATGCCACCTGGGCTAGTGATCCTTCTGATCGCCGGTCTCTCTCTGCTTATTGCGTTTTTCTTGGTGGTTCTCTCATTGCTTGGAAGACTAAGAAGCAGACAGCAGTTTCTCGTTCGAGTGCTGAGGCTGAGTTGCGAGCCATGGCTTTGTTGACTGCGGAGGTTACTTGGCTACGGTGGTTACTTGAGGATTTTGGTGTTTCTGTTTCTGCACCGACTCCTCTTTTGTCTGACAGTACAGGTGCTATTAGCATTGCTAAAGATCCGGTGAAGCATGAGCTTACAAAGCATATTGGTGTTGATGCTTCCTACATGCCGACACAGGTGCAGGACCAGGTTGTTGCTCTTCAGTACGTGCCTTCCGAGCTTCAGTTGGCTGACTTTTTTACAAAGGCACAAACCAGAGCCCAGCATAGTTTTCACCTCTCCAAACTTCATGTTGTTGATCCACCATAAGTTTGAGGGGGGTGTTAGATATGTATTATATATCTGTGTATTTACCTTATTGTATGAGGGGGTTTCTGCATATATGTCAGTCCTGTACATGTATATATATTGGCCCGTTGGCCTCATAATGAATACATGCACTATTCACAACAGATACTAATTACTATACTACGTTAATTGGTTGGCTAAAAGGAGACTACATAACTCTTGTATTTGATTGTATGTGGTGATCTCATCTCGTATCTTGTGGTCGACCATATTACCTTTTCCTTACAAAAAGGAATGTTCCTCTTACATGTTGGTTCACTAAGAGTCAAGTTGAGAATTCGATTTATATGTAGTCGACAAATGTTAGTTTGCAATTGAAAATTTAAAAAAAAATTGCAGTTATGTAGATCATTTGTTTCTATTTTGGTAGCTTAAAACCCTTTTCTTTTTCCATTGCTACTTCATAGTTTGTCTGACTGGAATATTTGTATTTGCTCCTTGTAATGTAAACCTAAAATTTCCAGTGTATAATAAAAGTAAATCATATTAGTTTAAATGTTTGGAAGTGCAATTAACAATTGCAGCATTCTAAGTCATGAATTTCTAATAATTTCTATTTGAGAGAGATTGGTGCGGGCCTGATTCTCTGAACTTGAGCATTTGTGCTATTGCTGTGCGAGCAGCATTTGAATAGTTAACATTCTATGGCACCTTTTTGTTAATTTTTCTCAAAGAATTGGGTCATGCGTTATACTTATATAGTCTAGGTTAATGTGTTGATTATATCAAGAAATGTTACTTCTAGTGTTTCTTGCATACATTATGTATTCTAAGTTCAGTTACATTTGAATCTTTTCAGGTGTGACTCAGCAGTGTTGTCTGGATTTGTGTTAACATTTCTTGTGAGCATTATTTGGCTGAAGCTTGTCTCCTTTGCCCATACAAATTATGATATAAGGGTATTGTCCAAAAGTATTGAAAAGGTACGGTTGCGGGATAATTCTTATGTTTTGCAGTTTCATGATTATTACAGTTGCTGGCTTTTGAAACATAGATGACCGATACAAACGCATTATCTTAAGCAGTTTAGATTTTAATTCTTCTTTATTCCTTTTACTGGTAAAATCTTTCCACAGAGACTGGATCATGATTTACTTCCTGTTTAAACTTGTTTCTGGTGTTCTTTCCTCAACTTTTTCTATGTAGTTTCATTTAATACACAAGGAAATGAAGTAGCAATGAATTTATTTTTTCTCAGGAAGATTAACATTGTTTGTCTAGCTCCTCATGTTGTGCTTTTGTGTAGATGATCAGATGATCTTTAGTCTCTGGCATGAATGTGGCTATGGTCACATACATTTTGGTCATTGTTCACACTAGTAATCCCCTTTTGTATTATGTATAATAGGGTGTTACACATGACAGTTCTATTGATCCTGAGAACATTAAAGGTCCAACCTTTAAAAGTCTGGTGTATTTCATGTTGGCCCCAACACTTTGTTACCAGGTACTTTTCTTGGACCAGCGATTCTCATTTTTTTTTAATTCTAAGGTTATATGATCCATTTGTTCGTTACATCCATCTAGTTACATCAGTGTTAAACCATGGAGTGATGTCAATCTGGTCCATTATGCAGCCAAGTTATCCCCGAACTTCTTTTATTAGAAAAGGCTGGGTGATCCAACAACTTGTAAAATGCCTGGTTTTTACAGGCTTGATGGGTTTCATAATTGAGCAAGTGAGCCTGTTACATGATTCCTTATGTAACTTTCATTTATACAGGTTTTTTTCCATAAAATTCTCAATCTCCTTTTGTCTTGCAGTACATAAATCCAATTGTGAAGAATTCCAAGCATCCATTGAAAGGGAATTTCTTAAATGCTATAGAGAGAGTCTTGAAACTATCAGTGCCAACATTATACGTCTGGCTTTGCATGTTCTATTGCTTTTTCCATCTATGGTAAGTATCTTGATTACCTTGTCTTGTCACCTGTATTAGGTTTTTTGTTCATTCCAGTTGGGTACCACATATGAGGATCCGACAGTACCACAAACTTGTTGGATAGTCGTGACTTTCTACCTTATTTACCCAATCAGTTATTGTGTTATGATGTTTGTCTTGTGCATGACTGCATGGTCGCGTATTTATAGCTTTAGCACATAATAAGACAATAAGACAAAGTCTGGGCGAACAAGATAACTCTCTCTCTCTCTCTCTCTCTCTCTCTCTCTCTGCACAGCTATATTGTTTCCTGATAAACGGTTGCTAATTTGCCATGGGGGAAGCCCTGGTTTCATCAAAACAGAAAATTTAAGTTTCTGTATAGCATTGAGACTAAGCAACTTTAAACAGCACCAGACTTCGACCTTTCATGTTATACAGCTTTCATTCATTTTTCTTTTGTATACAGGTTGAATATTCTTGCTGAACTCCTCCGTTTTGGTGATCGTGAATTCTACAAGGATTGGTGGAATGCCAAAACAGTTGAAGAGGTGAAAGACCTGTTAAATCTATATCTTATTTATTTTTTAGAGTAATTTGGAAGACAGCTGACATTGTTTAAATTTCCATGCATTTGAAATGTGATGGTCTGTTGGGGAATACCTCAGTACTGGAGAATGTGGAATATGGTAATCTTCTTGATAACTCCATCATCAAATTTCTTCACTTCTCTTTATTTTGGGAATACTCCATTACTTACTTAATAATAAGGGGATGACAATGGTACATTTAACTTTTAGTTACAGAAAGTTAACTTTTTTGGCCCCTCACTGTTTTTCCACTCTTCACAGCTCCCACTTGTAGGATGATTAGTGGATGGTGGGAAAAGTTTATGTGAAGTGCATAATTTACATACACATGTACCATATATTCACTCTCTAAGAATAATTGTACTGGAATAACTGACAATTTTCCTTCTAGCTAAATGACTGATGAGACCTGTCACTAAGCCTAAGACTGTTGCCTAATTAATTGGCATTAATATTCTTCTATTAACTGACAATTGATCAATTTCTTGTCAGCCTGTTCATAAGTGGATCATTCGACATATATATTTTCCATGCATAAGGAGTGGATTGTCAAAGGTAATTTCTTCTGTTATTTTTAATGGCTATGCCTGTTTTTCCTTCCAGTGTCCAATTTTAGTATTATTAGAAATATTAATTTTTCGATCCATTTATATTACAAGTATCTTTTTTGGTCTCCTGGAAAAGAGGTCTAGTGTAAATATGTGTAGCTGATGTTTGACTTGCTGCACCGATGCTATATAGAGAACAGTCAAAATATGCAGATCTGGTGGTCCAGATTAACTAAAAAATTGGTTAAACAGAGTATTATCACTCAATTTTCTTCATCTTGTAGCTTTTGGTGTACTGAAAATAACAGAATAAGTGGTTGACACTGTTGTGCATATACTATTGGTTAAATAGTGTATTCTCATGGCTAAATGAGTTGCCATGCTAATATCTTCATTTTGCAAACTAGTATGGTTTTCTTTTTTCCCGAGAATAGAATTATATGATTTTCTAAATACCTACTTCTCAAATTCATCTTGTATCTACACTGCAGGGTGTTGCTATTCTCATCTCGTTTCTGGTTTCAGCTGTATTTCATGAGGTACTATAGTTCTTCCAGAATTCTATGGTTACAGGCTCACAGCTACCATTTCTGATTTCTTTTCCTAATCACCAGCTAGATTGGAAAACAACACAGTTCCATGCTTTTATTGAGTAACGCTCTAGGTTAATACAAATAGCCTTCTAATGGCAAAATCTGTGATACAAATGGAATCTTGAACCCTGGCTTGTTTTCTGCTGCATTTTGCATGTACTTATACCGAAAACAAAGATGCTAGTATGGCATTTTGTATGTATTCCTCATTTCATTGTCCTTGTCAATTTGCAGCTATGTATTGCTGTTCCGTGCCACATTTTCAAATTCTGGGCATTTATCGGGATCATGTTCCAGGTATAGATATACCCCCTATATAAATCATTGAAGTATACTTCTTTGTATCCTAAAATAGGCGAGAATAGGTAGGAGGAAGTGAGGAACTACCTATCTTTGACCCAAAGGAGAATGGGGACTTGAACCCATGATGTCAAGTTTCATCGGTGTTTTCCATACTAGCTGTTATAGTGGCGTGTATAACTCGCCTTAAACTCAATGAGCTGTTAGCAGCTTACCATACAAAATTGGAATTAGTAAAAATTGAAGTGCAACAGAATGGGCAGAGTGCACATGCATAAGCTGGAGACACATGCATGCAATTAGTCTCTCATCCATGCTATGTTATAGACCTTTGTCTTGGATATCTCTACTTTCCCACCGTTATCATATATGCTGATGTCGTTGATGTCTATCTTCCCCAGATTCCCCTGGTATTCTTGACGAAATACCTCCAAGATAAATTCAAGAACACAATGGTATGTCATGCATATTATAAAATTTCACCCATCTGCCATAGCTTCTTCTCATGGCATGATCTTACCTAAACTCTATTGAGCTTGACAGGTTGGCAACATGATATTTTGGTTCTTCTTCAGCATACTTGGGCAACCAATGTGCGTTCTTTTGTACTACCACGATGTCATGAACAGGCAAGCCCAGACAAATAGGTAGCTCTATTGAAACATGTACTATAATACGAATCATCAGAAGCAAACTGACTCGCCGCAAGGAAAGAGTGGCCTCCTTACCAGTTCGCCATCAGCTGGTCAGCTCGCTATGTTCCCAATCCATGCTTCTCATGCCGGCGATGCTGCGTTGTATATTACTAATGATGTCTCGTGATGCAACTGAGGATCATCTGTACACAGCGCTTCTGATATGTGGAGTCTATACTTTTCAGTCTACACGTCAGTATTGCTGTGTACATAATGCCGTAATGTCATATTAGATGTAATATGTATGTACCATGTGATACAACATGCTTTGAGGTCCGAATGAGCAAAAGGCTCACTCTAGGAGAGAACTGGTACATAGAACCGACAGAGAAATATGACATGTGTGAATTCTGATATTGGTTGTCCTGTGATCCTGTCACTTTGTTGTAGCATTAACGTTGCTGGGAAGAATAATGAAGCAACATCTCTGTTTCGAATGCATTGCACTTCTTTGTTCTTGTGATTATGTTTCGAATGCATTTCACTTCTTTGTTCTTGTGATTAATGACTTATGCCAACCCAACTTGGAAATATCTTCATTATGATTTTTCTTTGTTTGAAGCAAGCCTCTCAGTATGATCTTCGATGATGTAATTGTGGCAGCTCTGGTTTTATCCAAATTTATTAGGATTTCGTCTTCGCGGAAGGCATGGCACCTGTTGCGCTTGCAGCCTTGCTCTTCTTGCATGTTGTTATATATAGCCTTGGATGCCTTTGCTTGATTAGTTCAGCTTAAGCCTGATGTTATTTAAACTGTTAACTTATTTAGTGCCAAAGACGCTATGACTTGGATTCTCAAGAACCAAAGCTGCGTCATGAACCAAAAACTCAAAAACAAATCCTGGAGTGCAGGGTTGCCTCAGGATTGGGATGAAAATAAGGTAGCCAGTTTCGTAAACTTCAAAGCCGCATTTAGAGAGCCAAAAAAATGAGGGAAAGAAAAACGTCTTCATGTCCTGAAGAAAAGTAGAGCATCCAGACGAAGCTTACAACTAAGCTGCTCAGGTAGCAAATACATCGGATTTCTTGTAGCCGTTCAGGCCAGGATAAGCACATAATAAAATTTATGAAAAATGTTACAGCCATTGTAGTTTATGCAGCGAGAGAACAGTAAAGCATCCATTGTGTCGTCGGTATGAATTCGGACAGTAAATTTAAAGGCACTCTTGGTCAGATGCGAAGACCACCGAGGGTGCGAAGGGACATAAGGAGAAGCACATAACCACAAGTGTATTCAATATGAGTGTTCTCGGGTTACAAATGACATCTTCCCTCTCATTTTATAAGGGGTTTTATTTATAGCAGAGAGATACGGGCATATGAATTACAAGTTTACCATCAGGATCTAGCTTACTCCTAGGGGTATTTACATCATTTGCTCCATGTGGGCTCCGCCATGTTGGGACTCTAGGGTTGGTTCGTGACTAGCTGCCCTGGACCCCTACAGGGCCAATCTTGTGCACCTCGCCCGGGGTTGGCCCCGAATGCCCCTAGGGTCAATCTTGCATACTTCGTCTAGAATCAGCACCCAACCCTTTCGGGGCTAGTCTCACAGACCTCATCGAGGTTGACTTGTGGACTTAGCTTGGGGTAGGCCTTCCAACGGGTGTCGGCTCCGAGGTGATCATGGGCCCGAGGTAGCATAGGGACCCTCCTCTAGCAATAGCCCCTCTCCGATCTGGGCGGTCGTCGACCATCCACCTGGGACGATGAATCGATTTGCAAAAGGGGTCGACGCGTTGCCTTGGGTCTACGATCCCCCAAATAGGCTGCAATGCATTCTGACAACATGTTAAAATACCTTGGTTCTCGCGCAAACTTCAGATGACAAATCATGCTCGCGCCTCCAAGCCAAGTTCCCCTGGTGTTCACCAAAGGGCCGTTGCTGCACTCGACGGATTTTGGGTCATACTAAGGAGTTTGCCATCGCAAGGATGTTGGGTCATGAATAGTTATATAGTCAAGCGTCGATCACCTTGATGTTGAAGCTACGCAGAGGAGCGGGGTTAGGACTTGGCCTAGAAGTGCCTCGTGAAATTAGTTCTCAACCTATGGCGTTTGAGAGGGGAAGGTATGCACGGGAGTGCCGAGCTCGACTCACGTAGGCATGGCCACCAAAGGATGATAGAACCTGAAGGGGGCGAAAGGTTGACCCCATGTGAACATGTTAGAAATAAGTGACAACTTAAGATGTACGGAATCCTTGGGTAATTGGGTCGTTGCGTGACCTCGATGGGATGGGCATGGGTATACTGAGGTGCGATGGAGCTTCAAGTGCACGAAGTCAACTGGGGTGTACGCATCCCCACATGAAGCTTGATTGGTGGTGCCAAGTCGGATGACATCTCGAGACGTGATCGATCGATGAATGCCAACACGCTAAGATGTTCAAGATCGGTGAGCGTACCCAAGGCTAGCCTGGTGGGGTTCAACCTTTAAGGCGAGAGGATATGCGCTAAGTTGTTGCCTGCTCGACCTGTTGAGGTACGGTGCTAGAAGCTTGGAAGTGTGCCATACGATCAGCTCATGGAGGCGTGGCCCATGAAGCAAGGAGTGCCTGTTGCGAATCTATGTTGTCAAGGGATGGCCCTCAAGGCTAATCACACTACACTAAGGTGATGTGCTGACACTTGTCAATGTGAAGCAATCAATTCAATGGACACGCACAGCTGAGGAGATACCGATAAATTGAGCCGAGCTTGGTCGAGGGAATGCCCTGTATGTCAAGTCGTATCATACAAAGGCAAAGCCATTGTGGAGTGTTACCCTTGGCTAGTCAAACTAACCCGACGACTAGGAGTGCGCTAGAGCACGAAGTGCTAGGAACTAATGAATTGCCCGAGGTGATGAGAGGTGCGCTGGAGTGCCTATTAACTAACACTCCGAGGGTCACCCGCGGCGCAAGTGGGTGTGCACGGAAGTGTTAGATACTCAACTCGCCTTAGGGATGACCTCACGAGGAGTTCTCAACTCACGGGGGGATGACCTTCGAGGTGAGGATATATGCACCCGAACACAAAAGCCTATGTGGCAGACTCATTGAGGCATTGACTACGAGGCATGGAGTACTCCACAAGATGAGGCGTGGCACTCGACAGAAGGAGGTGATTTGGTTATTTCTAGAGCCAGAGAGTCCATGGTTAGGGAGATGCTATAGAGGCAAAGCAAAGTTTGGCTGAGAGAAAGCCATCAAGACTGATCGAGCCACGCTAGTGTGAAGCCATTGCTCTCAAGATGCTTGAAAAACTTCACTGACATGCCAGAAGGGTTGAGGACCTTCTCAGGAGTGACACTGATCTTGTCTTTTGATGAAGCACGGACTTGGTCTGGGGGGTGACATCCTAGAGAATGGGGAAGGTGATGACACCATGAGTAGATGTATTATCCCTAGCCTAGACTTGCACCCGATGCATGGTAGGGTTGAAGCTGAGGTGGCAACCATGACCATCACGGGTGGAACCTGTTGGGTCAAGCCCAAATAGTAGTAGCGGCGGTGGAGTCGAGCCGGGATGGTGGTGCACAGTGGAAGTCGAGCCTAGACAACGGTGGCGCTCGAGGCGAAGCTCACGAGCAGCACTTCGGTTGGGGAGGCAAGAACATTTCCATCCCTCACCAGGAAAAACTTGGCATTCAAGACTCATTTTTGTGTTAGAGTAATGCTAGCTTGTGCATTAGCTGGTGTGGCATGACGCCAAGATACTCGAAGTTTATCCCATGATTGCCCGGCCTTCTCTAGTAAGAATGTAAAGGGGTCGTAACTATCTTGGCTCCTAATGTTAGAATAAAGTTCGCTTGCTATTCTTTTTGTAGGGGTATGTCGTTACCCTGTCCCCCATCAAAAAAAAACTTGCCACTCGGGGTGAAGTTCATGAGCGGCACTTCGATTGGGGAGGCAAGGATATCGTCGTCTCCCATTGGGAAAACTTGGTGCTCAGGGCGAAACTCATGAGTGGCACTTCAGTTGGAGAGGCGAGGATGTCACCATCCCCTATCGAAAAAAACTTGGCACTCGAGGCAAAGCCCATGAACGGCACTTCAATTAAGGAGGCGAGAAAGTCACCGTCTCCCATTAAAAAAACTTGGTGCTCGAGGCTAAGCCCACGAGTGGCAGTTTGGTTGAGGAGGCGAGGACATCGTTGTCCCCCATCGAAAAAACTTGGCACTCAAGGCAAAGCCCATGAGCAGCACTTTGATTAGGGAGGCAAGAAAGTCACTGTCCCCCATTGGAAAAAAAACTTGGCACTCGAGGCGAAGCCCACGAGCGACAATTTGGTTGGAAAGGCGAGAATGTTGTCGTCCCTCATCGAAAAAATTTGGCGCTTAGGGGAATGTCAGGTGGCTCGACCGTTGCAAGCTCAACTCCACGGGGGGAACTAGTTCGACCTCGGGGGGGGGGGGAGAAAAAGCTCAACCCCGAGTGGGAGATGTAGCTTGACCCTAGAGGGGAGACGCAGCTTGACCCCAGGACGGGGAAACCGCCAACTCGACCCCAGATTGAGGGAAACCGCCAACTCGACCTTGGATCGAGGGAAACTGCCAACTCAACCCTACAACAAGGGAAACCACCAACTCAACCCTGGAACGGGGGAAACCACCAACTCGACCCCAGATCGGGGGAAACCGCCAACTCGACTCCGGAATGGAGGAATTGCCAACTCGACCCCAGAATGGGGAAAACAACCAAGTCGACCCCGGATCGGGGGCAACTGCCAACTCAACCCCAGATGGGGGGAAAACCGCCAACTCAACCCTAGAAAGGGGGAACCGCCAACTTGACCCTGGATCTGGGGAAACCACCAACTCAACCCAGAACGGGGGAACTGCCAACTCAACCCCAGAACGAGGGAAACAGCCAACTCGACCCCGGAAAGGGGGAACCACCAAGTCGACCCCGGATCAGGGAAAACCGCTAACTCGACCCTAGATTGGGGGAACCACCACCTTGACCCTAGATCGGGTGAACCGCCAACTCGACCCCTAAATGGGGGAAATCACCAACTCGACCCTAGATCGGAGAAAACCGCCAACTTGACCCCGGATCGGGGGAAACCACCAACTCAACCCCAGATCGGGGGAAATCGCCAACTCGACCCTAGATCAAGGAAACCGCCAACTCGACCCCAGATGGAGGAAACCACCAACTCGACCCTGAATACTGCCAACTCGACCCTGGATAGGGGGCAAACCACCAACTCGACCCCAGATCGGGGGCAAACTTCCAACTCGACCCAGGATCGGGGGAAACCACCAACACGTCCCTGGAACGGGGGAAACCACCAACTCGACCGCAGATCAGGGAAAATCGTCAAACACACTGAGGTCAAGCCATTGATGCATGTTGGAGATCACCATGGTGAATCCTTTGAGCTAGGGAGAGCCCCTAGCCGAGAAGATGCCATTGAGGTAAAGCGAAATTTAGTCGAGGCAAAATTCGTCAAGGCCAAAGTGAACCACATCGAGGCTAGGCCATCGAGGCATGTTA
Source organism: Dendrocalamus latiflorus (assembly GCA_017311315.1). NCBI lineage: Eukaryota > Viridiplantae > Streptophyta > Magnoliopsida > Poales > Poaceae > Dendrocalamus > Dendrocalamus latiflorus. Next base: position 10,046,641 of record CM029660.1, on the reverse strand, counting down.
GAGCTCACCAAGGTGAGTCCATCAAACTAGGGTGAGTCCCTAGTCGAGAGGATGCCATTGAGGCGAAGCAAATTTTGGCCAAGGCAAAAGTTGTCGAGGTCGAAGTAAACCACGTTGAGGCTAGGTCATCGAGGTGTGTTAGAGCTCGCCGAGGTGAGTCCGTTGAACTAAGGGAGCCCCTAGTCGAGGTGATGCCATCAAGGCAAAGTGAAGTTTGGCCGACACAAAAGCCATCAAGGCCGAAGTGAACCACACTGAGGCTACACTATCGAGGCATGTTAGAGCTCACCAAGGTGAGTCCGTTGAACTAGGGGAGCCCCTAGTAGGGGAGACCTATCGAGGCAAAGAAAAGTTCAATCAAGGCAAAAGTTGTCGAGGCCGAAGTGAACCACGCTGAGGCTAGGCCATCGAGGCATGTTAGTGCTCATTAAGGTGAGTACATCGAACTAGGGGGAGCACCTAGTTGAGGAGACACCATTGAGGCGAAACGAAGTTCAGCCGAGGCAAAAGTCATTGAGGCTGAAGTGAACAACACTGAGGCTATGCCATCGAGGTGTGTTTGAGCTCGCCGAGGTGAGTCCATCGAGCTAGGGGGAGTCCCTAGTCGAGGAGATACCATTGAGGCAAAGAAAAGTCATCGATGCTGAAGTGAACCACACCGAGGCTACACTGTTAAGGCATGTTCGAGTTCGCTGAGGGGAGTTCGTCCAATTAGGGGGAGCCCCTAGTTGGGGAGGCGCCACTAAGGCAAAGCGAATTTCAGCCGAGTCAAAAGCTATCGAGGCCAAAGTGAACCACATCGAAGCCATGCTATCGAGGCATGTTAGAGCCCGCCAAGGTGAGTCCGTTGAACTAGGGAGCCCCTAGTCAGGGAGAAGCCATTGAGGCAAAGCGAAATTCAACCAAGGCAAAAGCCATCGAGGCCAAAGTGAACCACGTCGAAACTAGGCCATCGAGGCGTGTTAGAGCTCGTTGAGGTGAGTCCGTTGAACTAGGGAAAGCGCCAACCGAGGAAAAGCCATCGAGGCTAAAGTGAACCATGTCGATGCTATGCCATCGAGGTGTGTTAGAGCTCATCGAGGTGAGTCCGTCGAACTAGGGGGAGCCTCTTGTCCAGGAGATGTTATTGAGGCAAAGCAAAGTTCAACCAAGGCAAAAACCATCGAGGCCAAAGTGAACCACACTGAGGCTATGACATCGAGGCATGTTAGAGCTCACTGAGGTAAGTCCATCGAACTAGGGGAGCCCCTAGTTGGGAAGACACCATCAAGGCGAAGCGATGTTTGGCCAAGACAAAAGCCATCAAGGCTGGAGTGAACCACACCGAGGCTAGGCCATCAAGGCGTGTTAGAGCTCATTGAGGTGAGTCTGTCGAACTAGGAGACCATCTAGGCGAAGCGAAGTTCGACCAAGGCAAAAGTCATCGAGGCCAAGTGAACCTTGCCAACACTACACCATCGAGGCATGTTAGAGCTCGCCGAGGTGAGTCCGTCGAACTAGGGGGGAGCCTCTAGTTGAGAAACGCCAATGAGGCAAAGTGAAGTTTGATTAAGGCAAAAGCCGTCGAGGCCAAAGTGAACCACACCGAGGCTAGGCCATCGAGGCGTGTTAGAGCTCGTTGAGGTGAGTCCATCGAACTAGGGGGAGCCCCTAGTCAAGGAGACACCATCGAGGTGATACAAAGCTCGACCGAGGCAAAAGCGAACCACGCCAAGGTCAGGCCATCGAGGCGTGTTGGAGCATGCCGAGTTGAATTCGTTGAGCTAGAGGGAGCCCTTGGTTGAGGAGACATTGTTAAGGCGAAGCGAAGTTTGACCGAGGCAAAAGTCATCAAGGCCAAGGTAAACCACGCCAAGACTAGTCCATCAAGACGTGTTGGAGTTTACCAAGATGAATCTATTAAGCTAAGGGGAGCCCCTAGTCGAGGAGGCGTTATTGAGGCAAAGTGAGGCCTGGCTAAGGCAAAAGCCATCAAGACCGAAGTGAACCACGTCGAGGATGTCTAGAAATGGACATGGTTAATCGTGCAAAAATAGCACACCCGCAAGTGCACGGGTTGCCACTGAAATAGCAACGAGTGTCGTGTTCTCCACAAGGACTAGACTGAGGCTACCGGTGCTCAGCTTAAACTAGGTCAATTGAAACGGGGGAGAACTAAACCTAAAACAGCTACTAAAAAGATCGAAGGAACTAACTAAACGAACGAACCAATGACGACGGAACGAACGACCGTACGAATTGACGTCGTACGACCAAACAAATAACATGACGACTGACTACACGAATGACACGACGACTAAACAAACGAACACGACTACCGATCGACGATCTAACTAACTACCGACCGCGAGACAGCAGGAGGAAGTCGAGAAGCACAGGGGGAGTCTAGAAGCACGGAGGGAGTCAAGAGAGAACGAGGGAGAAGACGGTCGACAGCTAACTAGACAACAACGACATGGCAAACACAAAACACAGAACTACGAACGCTTGCACGACTTAACTACCAACTGACCGTGAGATAGAAGAAAAGAGGGAGGTCGAGAAACACAAGGGAGGATCTAGAAGCACTAGGTGGGTCGAGACAGCAAGGGGAAGAGAAACGATCGCCGATTCGCTAATTCGCGCAAGACAACACAATGACCAAAAGCACAGACTACAGAACACACACACACAGCTGAATACTACTACTAATGGCATTTAACAAACAATGAGTTAACAGATGATCACACAAACTAAGAACATAACACAAGTACTATTAAATTTGAACAACACAAACCAACATATTAAAAGATAACAGATTCTCATCTACAATTCCACGTCTACATAAATCACAGTAACAGAATAGGGCACAATATCATCTCAATGAATACATGCACAATCACAGTTCTCAGAAAATATTCCACAATTCATCAACGCATTGCATAATCCATAGTGCAATAACGAGTCATAGTAAGAACAATTCGCAACCACAGAAAAATTAGTGCATCATGAAGCTTCAATTAACAGAGCATTAGTACCAATTCAGTGAATCAATACTTGAGACTTGCAATTAGAAAATGGGAGAGGAAATAGAGATAACCAAAGAAGATGTAGCAGAGGAGCAGCGTCGGCGGTGGAGAGGTGATGAAGAACCAGAGCTCGCATCGGTGGAGAAATCGTCGCCGTCGGTGTCGGTGCTGCGGAGATCGGTGCGGTCGGTGGAAGAACTGCCGGTGATGTCGAGGGAGTTGAGGTGGCCGGCGGCGGCACTGAAAATGACTGTCGTGGAGAGGTCGCCGGTGAGATGGAGAAGATGCAGCCGGCGCTAGGGTGGAGAAGCAGAGGAGGGAGTTGGCGCTGCGGTTGAACTCGCCGGCGCCGGAGCAGAAGAAAGGGAGATCTGGCGGTGGAGAAGAGAGCGGTGTGGTGGAGATCTGCCGGTGAGATGGGGGATCGAAGAGAGGGAGGATGAGAGAAGAGGTTCACGGTGGAGGAGAAGTGGAATGCGGACGGCGTGGAAGAGCTATGGCGGCGGCGCACTGGTGGGGGGATGGCGACTCTTGGTGGCGCGCCGGCGAGCTACGGAGATGTGATGGCGCGATGATGGACTACAGTTGGATGGCGTGGAAGTGGAAGGCGGCATATAGGACGATGCGAAGGTGTTGGCGGAGGAAGGATGCGGTGGGGAGCGGCGAAAGGGGGAGCTGTGGTTGGCCGCTGGCGAGCTGGCCAACCCTCACCGGTGCCGGAGAAGAGGAAGGGGGATGAGAGAGCAAAGAGGAGGAGAAGTCAGAAGAAATGGCCGGCTCAGTCGAATCCAGGCGGCGGCTAGGGTTTTTGTGGCGATTGGGGATTTTGGCGATTTGCGATTTTGTCCTCCTAGTTTCCAGAATTTACAAATAGATCCTTTCCCAATTTCATTTCTTCTGATTTAGACCTCTAGAGCTCTGATTTCTTTGCAGATAGATCGTACACAACCATGACGACACGTACAATTGTACGGAGCAGCCCCAGAATGCCAAATTTGTCGTTTTATGTGCCTTAATCGCGCCGGTCTGCGAAAAAGCAAAAAAATGTAAAATGGTCGAAATTGAGAAATTAATTATAGAAAAGCATGTAAATGATGATAAATGGTTCCAAAATATGAAAAATATGAGGGTAAAATGACAGGTAAAAATATGTAAATATGACACATGTCATACCCCCAAGCTTTAAACGTTTACTAGTCCTCAAGTAAATGGCATGATATTATCGAACTCGGACAACAAGTCATTATGGTAAAAGACTAGTTAAATGCATGTAATAAGTCAAGAGGCATACAACATTGTAAAATGAGATTATCTAACTAGAGTTTTGAAGACCATCCAAGATGAGAATGAACATTCAAGCAAAGATCTTAAGTGATAACTACAACATTTGACCAAATCAAGTTACACACAAAAGTGTCGAAATACACTCAAGTAATCACATGAATCCAACCAAAATTGTAAGGCATCGGAACTAGGTATAACATCAAGAATGAGCATAGCAAAGGGTCATACTAAGGCATTTGCTATTTGAGACAAAGAGACTAATACTTGCATGATATTTATGAAAAAGCTCACAATTGAGCCATGATACCTAATTTTTGTTGATTTTTAGCAAATTTAGAACAAACATTGGGCACTTGTGCCACTTATTCACACCCTTGGGCAAACTTTGCCGCTTATTCAACACATTTCCAAACCAATGTGACATAGTCACTATTCCACACACTCACACATTGCATCACAAATTTTTCTTCTTTTTTTTTTATGATTAAGCATCTTTAACCGGTTTTCATTAATGCTAAGTAACACGTGTCCCGAGACATGGATACCTAGATAAATCAACCAAGTTATTGGCTCAAGATAGGACTACCCCTTTCAAAAAATTTCCATTCAAGTAAAGTATCAATATCTAAAATAACATATGCCAAAGCATGAAACTAAGATATGATCATTCAAGAGGCGATGACTAGAACCAATTCAATCCGTAAATGGTCAAAACACATACGTAACTCGCAATGAATCAAATGCTATAGGATCACAAGGTTTCTAAGCACATCAAGGATAATAAACAAAACTCAAGCTCTATAATATGATGCCAAGTAACTTAAAATATTCAAGGAACTAGTGACAATATAGCTCAATTAAGAAAATTTTGGCATGACCTTTCTTGATTAATCATGGCATGGGCTCACATGACCAAAATATACAATCAAGCATAGCATGAGAGCAATAGTAAAGGTCATATATCATCAACATAAGCATAATGTGAAGCATAAGAATGGCCATATATCATCAACTACACGACAATAATCTCAAATGCTCACAAATATAATACAAACATGCTAGAACATCATCCATGCATATACAAGCCCTCCCCCAAGCTTAAATTGATCAATGAGTCAAGAATGTGCTTAAAGGGGTAAGAAACAGCTCACCGGGCGTATATGATGTAGTGAAAGTAGGCAAATCATCCCATGGCTTCTCGCACGTACAAGAATGAAGATCTAGCATAGGGCCTAAAATAAAAAGAAAAAAAAGAAACCAACAAAAACTAACAAAAGGTATGGAAATAAAAAGATAAAGAGATGCTCATTTGGATGCAGCGGGAGAAGAGCCAAGGACGGGACATGGAAAAGGCACATGTCTGCCCTCCTCATGAAACAACATGCCTCGAAATCCACCTGGATCCCAAGGGATGTCGACTCGAACCATGTCTACTCGCAGTCGACGGTACACAAGCGTAACCCTGGAAACAAACTCAAAAATATGGCAAGTATGTGTGATAGGGTCGACACCCTCTAAGTCATCAATAGAATATTCAATCACGTAGGCATATCAATAAAGTACATCATGAGAACTATAAGTGAGATGAGCACAATCAGTAATAGAGTATGTATCGTCAGAGCCAAGGAAATCAAACCTGAGGTGGTTGGGGAAGAGTTTCCAAACTACCTGAAGTGTAGGTGAAGTAGAATGTACGGTAGTAGAAACCTCCAGAGGGGTGATGTCGACCAAGGAAGTAGCTGGTGGTGGATCAATAGAAATGTGCTCCTCCTCGACATCGGAAGCAGCCCCCTCATAAAGATGTGGAACCTCAGAACTCAAAAGCATATCCATAATGAACTCATCATCATCTGGCACAAAGCTCTCATCATCTAAATCTATCTCATCACAACTCAAAAGTGGATCTACCGCAAACTCACCCTCATAGTCAGGAGTGAAACAATCATCATCAGGAGGTAGGTCCTCATCATCTAGCTCAATGATCTCTCTCAGAGTCAATAGGCAAAGGATCCGACTGAGGTACCTCTAAGTGTATCTGTAGTGTCTCCAACAACAGGCCCTCACTAGCAAGATCAGGTGTAAGACTGATAGGCTAACACTCATCTTTATCCAGAACTATCTCTGTGGTGCTATGGAAGGCTGTGAAGCGGTAAAACTATCCACACAGGTAGACATGGTGCTCGTAATCACCTCAATCTCGTCTTGAATCGCCATCGCACGATCACCACCAGGAGGCACAGTCATGAGTTCCTTGCATAATGCATCAAGTATGGCAGCCTGATCTTCATATGAAGGAGGTGGCTCATGAGACTGCTCTAAGAACTTAGACATAGGAACTGTAAACTGGCTCGGTGAAGGAACATGTGAACTGTAGGCAGGAGGTGTCAGATTCAATGTGAAGTCACTACTCATTCTACTCTCGAAATCTCCTATCATCCTAGAAATCCTCTCCTCAAATCTGGTCATCTGATCGAGCTCAGGGGTAGGAGTCTGATGCTGAGGTACAAGATAGTACTGGTGTGACCAATGAGAATTATCCTGATCTCCATACCTAAAACCCTGCAATGGTATACTAGAAAAAAAATGATGAGATATCAAGGTTGTTGTTTCCATATGACAGACTCGAGTGTTCAGGCCATCCAGGGTGATAAGTGTCAGGGTATGGCCCACTCGGCTGAGCAAAGCTCATCCCGTAACACTCTGAAGTGGACAAATAATCACGCTGGCACTCAGCGGGTGAATGGCCCTGAAAACCACAAGTCTGGCATACAGGAACAACTGGAGAACGGGCGCCTGACAAAGAACTATACTGATCGTGCCCGCTCTCTAACACAACTCCTTGCTCTAAAGCATAGCGTTCTAACTGACAAGAGATTAGATTTACCTGTTCTTGAAGAGTATCATAAGTAGGGGTGCTCATCAAACCACGAAAATCAGAATAGTAAGCCATAGCCTCAATAAGTACCTATATCGATCACCCTGTGGGACAAGATGAGAAAAACCACAAAAAGAAATAGAAATAGCTAGGAAAAAGGGTTAGGGGTTAGCGATATATCACAAATATGGACAATGACAATATGAAATACAGGTTAGCATAAACACAAAACAAGCAAAAGAAAACGAAAAACGACCTAGTCTATAGCCTAACACTGTCGCTCTAGGCTAATCCCAAGCAATGACGCCAAAATAGTTGATCGTGCAAAAATAGCACCCCTTCAAGTGCACGGGTTGCTACTGAAATAGCGGCGAGTGTCGTGTTCTCCACAGGGACTAGACTGAGGCTACCGGTGCTCAGCTAAAGCTAGGTCAATCGAAACGGGGGAGAACTAAACCTAAAACAGCTACTAAAAAGATCGAAGGAACTAACTAAACGAACGAACCAATGACGACGGAACGAACGACCGTACGAATTGACGTCGTACGACTGAACAAATAACACGACGACTGACTACACGAATGACACGACGACTAAACAAACGAACACGACTACCGATCGACGATCTAACTAACTACCGACCGCGAGACAGCAGGAGGAAGTCGAGAAGCACAGGGGGAGTCTAGAAGCACGGAGGGAGTCAAGAGAGAACGAGGGAGAAGACGGTCGACGGCTAACTAGACGACAACGACATGGCAAACACAAAACACAGAACTACAAACGCTCGCACGACTTAACTACCAACCGACCGCGAGATAGAAGAAAAGAGGGAGGTCGAGAAGCAAAAGGGAGGATCTAGAAGCACTAGGTGGGTCTAGACAACAAGGGGAAGAGAAACGGTCGCCGATTCGCTAATTCGCGCAAGACAACACAATGACCAAAAGCATAGACTACAGAACGCACACACACACAGCTGAATACTATACTACTAATGGCATTTAACAAACAATGAGTTAACAGATGATCACACAAACTAAGAACATAGCACAAGTACTATTAAATTTGAACAACACAAACCAACATATTAAAAGATAACAGATTCTCATCTACAATTCCACGTCCACATGAATCACAGTAACAGAACAGGGCACAATATCATCTCAGTGAATACATGCACAATCACAGTTCTCAGAAAATATTCCACAATTCATCAACGCATTGCATAATCCATAGTGCAATAACGAGTCACATAAGAACAATTCGCAACCACAGAAAAATTAGTGCATCATGAAGCTTCAATTAACAGAGCATTAGTACCAATTCAGTGAATCAATACTTGAGACTAGCAATTAGAAAATGGGAGAGGAAATAGAGATAACCAAAGAAGATGTAGCAGAGGAGCAGCATTGGCGGTGGAGAGGTGATGAAGAACCAGAGCTCGCGTCGGTGGAGAAATCGTCGTCGTCGGTGTCGGTGCTGCGGAGATCAGTGCGGTCGGTGGAAGAACTGCCAGTGATGTCGAGGGAGTTGAGGTGGCCGGCGGTGGTGCTGAAAATGACTGCCGTGGAGAGGTCGCCGGTGAGATGGAGATGATGCAGCCGGCGCTAGGGTGGCGAAGCAGAGGAGGGAGTTGGCACTGCGGTTGAACTCGCCGGTGCCGGAACAAAAGAAAGGGGGATCTGGCGGTGGAGAAGAGAGCGGTGTGGTGGAGACCTGCTGGTGAGATGGGGGATCGAAGAGAGGGAGGATGAGATAAGAGGTTCACGGTGGAGGAGAAGTGGAATGCGGACTGCGTGGAAGAGCTATGGCGGCGGTGCACTGGTGGGGGGATGGCGGCGCTTGGTGGCGCGCCGGTGAGCTACGGAGATGTGATGGCGCGGTGGTGGTCTGCAGGTGGATGGCGTGGAAGTGGAAGGCGGCGTAGAGGACGATGCGGAGGAGTTGGCGGAGGAAGGATGCGGTGGGGAGCGGCGAAAGGGGGGGCTGTGGTTGGCCACCGGCGAGCTGGTTGACCCTCGCCGGCGCCGGAGAAGAGGAAGGGGGAGGAGAGAGCAAATGGGAGGAGAAGTCAGAAGAAATGGCCAGCTCAGTCGATTCCAAGCGGCGGCTAGGGTTTTTGTGGCGATTGGGGATTTTGGCGATTTGCGATTTTGTCCTCCCAGTTTCCAGAATTTACGAATAGATCCTTCCCCAATTTCATTTCTTACGATTTAGACCTCCAGAGCTCCGATTTCTTCGCAGATAGATCCTACGCATCCGTGACGATACGTACAACTGTACGGAGCAGCTCCAGAATGCCAAATTTGTCGTTTTATGCGCCTTAATCGCGTCGGCCTGCGGAAAAGCACAAAAAATGTAAAATGATCCAAATTGAGAAATTAATTATAGAAAAACATGTAAATGATGATAAATGGTTCCAAAATATGAAAAATATGAGGGTAAAATGATAGGTAAAAATATGTAAATATGACGCATGTCAATGGTTCGCCCACAGGGAGGGTCCAGAGATAGATGTGGTCCAACCGTGTGATGAGTCCGAAGTGTTCATGGCTTGATGGATGACAACATTGGCGTGTGCACAAGCAAACACCGTTTGGGAAGATGCACGGTGTGGCGGCCTTGGCATGCGGAGGAAGGCTTGACCGAGGGTGAGGTCTACAAGTGGACATGGTCCGACCACAGAGGAGGTCATGAGTGAACGTGGTCCGACTGCAGGGGAGGTCTGCGAGCAACCTCGATGAGTGCAACAACCTTGGCACGTGCAGCAACAAGCACTGCACTGGAAGACACATGGTGTGGCTGCCTTGGCACGCAAAGGAAGGCTCGACCAAGGAGGAGGTCCACAAGCAGATGTGGTCCAACCACAGAGGTCCACGAGCAACATCGGCACGTGCAACAACAATCATCGCACGGGAAGACACATAGCGTGGTGGTGGCCTTGGCATGTGTAGTAAGGCCCGACCTAGGAGGAGGTTCACGAGCGAACGTGGTTCGACCACGGAGGAGGTCCACGAGCGGACATGGTCCGGCGGTGGAGGAGGTCTGCAAGCAACCTCGACATGTGCCCACGAGCAGATGTGGTCTAACCGCAGAGGAGGTCCGTGAGCAGACATGGCCGACCACGAAGGAGGTCCGCAAGCAACCTCAGAGCGTGCCCACGAGCGGATGTGGTCTGGCCACGAAGGTGGTTCGCGAGCAGAGGAGATCCCTGAGCGGACATGGTTCAACTGCCAAGGAGGTCCACGAGCAACCTCGGCACATGTGTCAACAAGCACTACACAGGAAGATGCACGGTGTGGTGACCTTAGCACATGGAGGAATGACCGACTGAGGAACAGGTCCTCGAGTGAACATGGTATGACTGGGGGGAGGTCCGTGAGCAGACATGGTCCAACCATGGAGAAGGTCCGCGAGCAACCTCAGCGCGTGCCCACGAGTGGACGTGGTCCAACCACGGAGGAGGTCTATGAGCAGACATGGTCTGATCGCGGAGAAGGTCCACGAGCGACCTCAACAAAGTCCCCAAGCCCACATCGGCGAAGTCCACCGTGAGCCAACTTCGGTGACATCCATGAGCCAACATCGGTGAAGTCTAAGAGAACATTGGCAAGGTCCATGAGACAACATTAGTGAGTCCACGAGACAACATCGGTGAAGTCCACCACGAGCCAACTTAGGCAAAGTCCGCGAGACAACATCGGTGAAGTCTGTGAGCCAACATCAGTGAGATCATTCGTGATCCACCTTCAGCAAAATCTGTGAGATGACATTGGCGAAGTCCATGAGCCAACTTTGGCGAAGTCCATGAAAACATCAGCAAAGTCCGTCGCGTGCCAACCTTGGCGATGTCCGCAAACCAACATCGGCGATGTCCGCAAGCCCACTTTGGCAAAGTCCACGAGCCAACGTCAGTGATGTCAACTGCGAGCCAACATCGATGAAGTCCATGAGAACATCAGTGAAGTCCGCTGCAAGTCAACCTCAGTGATGTCCTGCGAGCCCGCTTCAACGAAGTCCACGAGCCAACATCGGTGATGTCAACCACAAGCCACCTTCGGCAAATTCCACGAGACAACATCGGTGAAGTTTGTGACCCAACTTCGGTGAAGTGGGTGAGAACATCAGTGAAGTCTGCCATGAGCCAACCTCAGCGATGTCCACGAGCCAACATCGGTGATGTCCACGAGCCCAATTCGGCAAAGTCCATGAGCTAACATCGGCGAAGTCCGTGAGAACATCGGCGAAGTCCACCGCAAGCCAACTTCGGTGATGTCTGTGAGCCCACTTCGGTGAAGTTCACGAGCCAACATTGGTGATGTCATCCACGAGCCAACCTCGGGATGTCCGTGAGCCAACATCAACGATGTCTGCGAGCCCACTTCGACGAAGTCCAGGAGCGAACCTCAGTGTAGGCAGACAACTCCGAGCAACAAACTCGAACGAGGTTGGCATGATGGAGACGGATGACCCCAAGTAAAGACAAGTCGATGGACCTGGGTGGGGTTAGAGATCGTGGCACGAATGGAATCTGAAGGGGTCCGGAGGGCCTCCATACAGACGGTCGGGACGGGTCTTCTCCATGTTGGGCAGCATGGCTTTTCGCTCGGTCCACACGGACAGCGCCAACTATCGTCAGTACGAATCCAGACAGTAAACTTAGAGCCCCCTGGTCGAATGCGAAGACTACCGAGGGTGCAAAGGGACCTAAGAAGAAGTACACAATCACCAAGTGTATTCAATATAAGTATTCTAGGGTTGCAAATGGCCTCTCCCCTCTCTTATTATAAAGGGTCCTGTTTATAGGGGGAGAGGCAGGCATGTGAAGTTACAAGTTTACCTTCAGGGCCTCGCTTACTCCTAGGGGTATGTACGTCATTTACTCTATGTGGGCTCCGCCACGTCCTGGACTCTGAGGTTGGTTCATGGCAGGCTACCCTAGACCCCTCCAGGGCTGGTCTTGCACACCTCGCCTGGGGTCGGCCCCAACCCCTCCGGGGCCGATCTTGCACACATTGCCTAGAGTTGGCCTTGGACGCCCCTGGGGCCGGTTTTGCGCACCTTACCCAGGGTCGGCCTTGGTCTTGCGCACCTCGCCCGAGGTCAGCCCCAGACGCCCTAGGGCCGGTCTTGTGTAATTTATCCAGGATCAGCCCCTGACTTTTTCAGGGCCAGTCTCATGGACCTCGCCGAGGTTGACTTGTGGACTTATCTTGGGATAGGCCTTCCAACGGGTGTTGGCTGTGAGGTGGTCATGGCCCCAGGTAGCGTGGGAACCCTTCCCCAACACATTAGTAGTATGATCAAGGGCATCTTGTATTCTGTAATGAGCTTTCTTCCAGAGGTACAAGGAAAGAGATGATGCCATTGCAGGAAGGGACTATTGTAACCCTGATCACATTCACATACTATTTTTTTTCAGACAGTGGCTGAGCCAAGAAATTTTGTGGCAGGGTTCGAGCATATAAAAGAAACTAAGCTGCGTGGAGAAGAGCATACGACAATGCATGTACCAAAAAGGCAGAAACAAGCTGCTGATCAGTTCACCACCAGCCGTCCAGCACCTGGGTGCACATGCCCTTGAGCCACGGCATGCTGCTCTTCAGGGACCCCTTCATCTTGCCCTCCATGCCGTACACCTTGTACCCTGCCACCCTCCTCTTCCTCTGCAGCTCCGGGTCACTGAACCCGCTCCACATTCTCGCCTTCGAACTGGCCGCCGACGACGACGACGAAGATGAGGAAGGCCAGGCGGTGCTCTTGCCTTCTTCACCTTGTTGGCCTCCTTGGGAGGAGCGTAGGATGAGACGTAGGAGGGTCTGTGACACCTCAGGTCAGTGACATAGGATGAGGTGTTTTTGCTGCTGCTCTTCTCTGAAGAGGACCTTGACCTCTCCAATGATGTGCTTGTAGAACTTGGTGGTGATGTTTTGCTATTTTAGTGAGCTTTGCCGCTTTGGCCTTTTGCTAGTATGCTCTCATGTGCTTGTAGAACTTGGTCCACAATAATTTTGGAATGACCAAAAAGCTATTTGAAATAAAATTAGAGTTAAGAAATATTCTGTTGTAAACTGATAGCATTATTATATTCAATATGGAGACTAAGTACCTCTGTGGCTTGGTCTGTATGATTAGAATGATGGAGATGTCCTTCTCCTGAGTTTTTAGAGGATTGATTTGTGCCATTAAATGTGTAGCCATAATTGCAATTGTCAGAATTGTCTGATAGTGTTTTTGCGGAGATATATTGATGTTATCTTCATGTTGGGGGCTTGGATTTCATAGATAATCTGTACAAAAATAAGATGGCAGCTATGAATTGAACTGATATAGGTTATAACAAATACGTAGATACCACAACATACCTTTCCTTGGCCAGAACCGTACGTTGCATCAACTTGCCTTGTAAAGTAACAGTTTCCTTGTTCCAAAAAGACATCAAAGGATAAGCACGGGCATTATAGTTTATCCTGGAGTAATCATCATGCACTGCATGCACATGCTCCCAGAACCAGAACTGAAAGTCGATGCCAAAAAAACTTGTGGATTACAACAATACAAACACAGGATGAATGAAATGGATTTAATTCTATATGTAAAAGTACCTGTAGCAAAGGCAAATTGCCCTGAAGGTTTTTATTTTCCACCTTGTAAGCCTCTAGGTTGCTGCATAGGTGGTCCACCGTTAGGCTTGCCCAGTTGATGTTTTGAATGTTGTCCATATATTTGATGAGAGTAAGATAGCAGGATTTGACAAAAGCCTTTATGGTAGGGCATAAATGTGGTCGATTGTGAATAGCACAAATTTTCGTAAGAAATGTTCATCTAGCTCTGTGGCCTCCAAAAGACTACTCTGCAAGTTGTTGAGAGTAATATTTGAACTTTTATAATTTTTGTACTTGGCGAAATAATTGTAATCCTCTTCTTTTTGTTTGAGAGGTTCTAGGAGAGCACTGATTTTGTCTCCTTCAGATGGTAGACCCATGATCCACTTAGCATCCCACATTGTTATTGGGATTTCTTTTGCTTTGTATCTGTATTGATTTGGTGCCAGTGTTATAATTCTGCTGGTAACCAACTGCACGACTTACGTTGAATTGTGATGTTTGGCATGCTTAATAACCCTTCAAATCCAATTTTGCTGATTGCTAATTTTTTTGCAAGACTAATTTCATCTATGACAGCCAGGAATGGCAATAGTCATAGCTTTCTGGTCTTAAAATCTCATTTCCTAAAACCTTAGTATTTGTTGTTCTTTTATATAGGAAAAATACCTTTTATACCCGGGTGTAATTACACCCACCTCTAATATACCATCTAAACAAACTTGAAATACTCCTTTATCACTTTAGATATATTTGTATACTAATTATAAGATACTCCAATGTTAACCACATGAAAAACTTGTAAAGGAGTTCATAGGTTTTAGAAATACCTTTTATACCCGGGTGTAATTACACCCACCTCTAATATACCACCTAAACAAACTTGAAATACTCATTTATCACTTTAGGTATACTCATATACTAATTATAAGATACTCCAACGTGAATCACACGAAAAAATTATAAAGGAGTCCACATGTTTTAGCGTATTTTATAAATACCTTTATATACAGTCATAAAAAGGAGTATATCGAAAAAATGTGCATACCACCTCTGAAAAATTGTTCATAACACATATATGTTCTTAAATACTCGTATACTACACGTACATACTCTCCGTTACACGAGATACTTCCTATGTTGTGAGATACGACATAGGGTGTAATTACATCCGGGAGTAGAAAAGAGGCTTTTATATATATATATATATATATATATATATATATATATATATATATATAAAGAACACCAAGCAAGATAGCATGACGCCTGATCTGAATGTCAAGCTAGAAGAGATGGAGAAAAGAGCGGAAGAGAAGAAGCAAGATGACGCCGATGCCTCATGCCTAGCTCGGCCATTTGTGCCGCTCAGCTCGGTCGCGCCGCAGTGTGCCGCTCGGCTGCACGCGCCCACGCTCCAGCCTGATTGCCAGCCGCTATATACCGCCTTGCTCGGCCACGCCGCGGCGCGCTGCGCAGCTGCACACACATACGATCAAGCCATGTCGATGCACACCACTTCTCTCCATCGTCGGTTATAGGGACTTGGGATTGGCATTGAATGACTGGGGTGGGCTGGTAGAGCTGTGCATTTTGTTACCGAACCGAAAAAACTGAATCGAGCCGGTCAACTCAGTTTGACCGGTTTTCGGTATTTGATTCGGTTTTTATATTTTAGCTTTTTTTGGTATTCGGTTTTTTGGGAAAAACCGAAAAAACCGAAAACCGAATCGTTTAGCAAATTCTGCGGGTGGTATTCTTGGATGCTGAGCGGCCTAGCCCAGTAAGTCACAGCAAAGCCTCTTCTTTCCTTCTGCTTTCGCCTTCATTTCTTCATCGTCGTTCTCACTTCATTTCTTCATGGTTTTTGAGCTTTTGTGAAGGTTCGGCTGGGAACAAGAATGAGGCTTTACGTAATTAGGATTTGAGTTTCATGCTGAACTTCGTTCCTGGGTGTAGATGTAGATAATCAGGCACTGCTTGATATTAATATCTTCTGTGCTAAATCGTGTACTTGGTGTTGTGGACTGATGTGTGAATGTGATACATTCCCTAGTTGTTGTTCCAATCAATATTAAATATAATGTTATCTGAAAAGGCAATCTTCAAAGTGTTTAATGAAAGCTCATCATGTTACACTATTTCTTGCATCTACATGCTTATGCAGCTCATATTGGAGCTAGATTTTTAAAATAATGTTATCAAGTTATCTCAGTGCCAATTATCCAGGGAATCTTCTGTGTACAGTTTTAAAAATTCTAGAGGCTTTTTGGGTCCACTTTAGCTAGTGTGCTTTCTTCAAATTTTAACATTATAAAAGTCTCAAGTCTAGCTACATGTTTTCTGGTAATATTTTGAGAGACATATTCTGGTTATGCACTCGTAGTAGCCGGCGTTGTGACGGGCCGACGGCTCGTAGTATATATACTGTCGCCGACTCGTCTCGCTATTCATTTATCGTTTGCAATTTGCGTCAACTTTGGTAAATATGATATTTACCGATACCGCACCAAAATAAATTGGGATTTACCGATACCGAACCGTATTTTCAAAAATACCGTATATTACCGAACTAACAATACCGTATATACCGAACCGATTTTACCGAACTAACCGAATGCACAGTCCTAGCTGGTGAAGTAATCTCGCTGTCTTTTAATCAGAGGCGAGAGTTATTAAGAGGTGTAAATATGGAACAAAATAGAGAATTAAGTACACCTTGTTCTGTGTGTGATGGGCTAGAAGGACAACTAAATACGAATGGAGTAGTTATTTGTATTGGCATCATATAATTAATAAGTTGTCTATATAATAATATGCATAGTAAAATACTATCTATAAGACCGTCTATTAAATAGTAGACAACATCTTTCTCTCTACTCCACATCATCCAAAATCTTATATAGTATAGACTTAGAGATAGCTGTTATGTATTATTGTGTATGCCCATCCCTCTCTTGCAAAAAAAACCCATTAGTTACCTATGTTGCGGATGTTCCCTAAGCCTCCTAGGTGTGCGTGGATGCACTAGCGTGTACTGTGCGTATGTGCGTGAGTGTATATGTGCATGCGTCTATTTTTATTTATTTATTTTTATAGCGTCTGATGAGAGAAAATGCTGCATATATGACTGTCATTTTTTTGTTTATGTCCGAAGGGACTGAAGTGTGTTTTCCGGATGTGTTCAAGTAAAGTCGAGTAGCTTCTCCCACTTGTGAAGGGGGCCACCACGGCTCCTCTCTTCTCGAGAATCCATATATCCCTTATCAGTGTGTATATGATGGTGTATATGTTTATACGGGTTGAGCGTGTCCTGCGGCCCAAGTAAAGAAAAAAACGAGAAGGTGACCTTACAGGCGTCTCGACAAGCCTTTAAGCCCAAATAAGAATGGCCCACACAGCCAGCTCTTCTCGAGGCCCAACTTGTGCTCGGTCAAGCTGGCTGCCCAAGGAGTTCAACACAAAGCATCACCAATTAAAAACAGTTAAATCCATAAGTTGCCTAAGCTACCGTAGTTTGAAGTCAAATCCACTTCAAAATGCAGTTTAAATCTAAATCCACTTCACGGCGCAAGTTTAAATTGGAAAAAGTTTACAAACTTGATTTGGTTGGGGTGCGCCAGGCCTAGGCAGCAGTGCAACACCTAAGCGACGCGCAAGGACCCCAGTGGCAAGCCACTGCGATGGGTCCTTCCCCACAAAAAATAAATTTAATATCAAAGTGAGCGCATGGCCCACATATCAGATATTAAACTGATAAGAACAGATACTACACTTGATCTTAGCCAAAAGGCCGAGAAAGGTATGAGTTAAGATGGAGGGGGCACGCCTCCTCTTATACCCGCTCCTCCCGCCGCGCTGCTGCTCGGGTCCTCGATGTGGTACTAAACACAGGCTGCCATCTCTTCTGACGTCCCGCCGCAACCGCTGTTCCCCAAGCGCACACGCTGCTTGTTTCGGCCGACTTTGGTAGCCCAACAAGAAGGCTGCCTCTCGGGTTCTCGTTTTCCTTTTTGCGCTTTTGTTACTAGTGCATGGCCACATTGCTATTTTAGGGGACTGGATCGTAGTTTTGTTTTGCCGCGAGAGCATCTCGTGTTAAACGAACAAATATGGGGCCCCTTCTTTGGTGACTTGGGTTGTGTTTTTGCCTTTTTACGGTAATTAGATTTTAAGTATAGTGTATTTTTAAGACATGGCCTATAAATTGCTTGTACTAGATATTGTAGCGACTTCATTTATATCAGACAAAACCACACCTGAGTTTATCTTACTCTGTACTCTCTCACGAACAGCCAAAAGCCATAAACCACGGCCATAAATTATAAGCCGTAGTCCGAAAGAACAGACCCATACGAAAGCCTGCATTTCAAGGAAAAAATTATTTTGTGGCAGAATCACGTTCAACATAGCCTTCCTTACGCTAAATCCCTTTTTATTGGCATAAGAATTGTAAAACTGATAACCTTCCTCCTCACTCTTAAATCTCTTATTAACTATCATGAAATACTCTTCTCATCCTCAATAGTGCTACTCTTGTCGGCCATTATGTACGTATATAACTACAAGTAACAACACATGGATTTAGTACTAACGAATAGGCACCCTCCTACATATTCATACCATTATGAGAAACTATCCATTGAAACAAAGGAATAGGCAAATAACCAAATAACACTCTACTTAGTTGATTTGACAAAGACTACCCAACAACATATCTCTTTTTTTAATCAACCTACACCTGATAGATATTTCAATCAACAGCTATAATTAGCTAATACCTCTTTTTTTATGAAACGATACTGGTACCTCTTGCTACCTTCTTAGGATGGGGGAGTGTGTGTATGTGTGTGCGCGTGTGCACTCGTGTGTTCTCAGTCAGTTAGCATGTAAATCTCTACTCCTTAAAAAAGGAGTTGGTGGTCGTCGGTGCGTTCTCTACTTCACTGCTCCTCCTCACAAAAGGACTTGCGCCGACTCGTGGGCCTCCTCCTCGCCTCCTCCCGCTTTCCTCTCTCTGATCTCCCCCACCTCACGAAACTTCCGCCGAAGTCGCCTGCTCCCTCCCCACAGCCCCCTCCCCACCCCGCGCTGCCACCTCCCACCTCCCATTCCTCTGCCCCGCCCTCGCCTCTTCATCCCCACCCCACGCCGCTGCCTCCTACCACTGCCTCCTCCTCCCCGTCCCACGCCGTCGCCGCTTCCTCCCCCACTCCTCCGCTCCACCCTCCTCCTCCTCCCCAGCCCGCACTGCCGCCTCCTCCTCCCCCCAATCCTCTGCTCCACGGCCACCTCCTCCTCCCCCACCCTGCACCACCACCTCCTTCTCCCCCACCCCTCTCTTCCAGATCCGTCCTACGTCCGTTCCCGTCCTCCCAAATCTAGGTGTCAATTCGCCGGCAAAGGTATGTGTAGACTTGGATTCTCATTTATTTTTACCTGTCCTAGGAGAATGGATGGAATACCGGATTATAATCTAAATGTCGTACCATAAAGAGGGATCATGCCAAATATCTTGATAGCATATTCTTGTGCCATTTGGATCAATTTAGGATCATGCATTCATTGAATATTAAAATTGATAGTTAAATCTGTACTCTATTTGGAAAAACGAAAGTACCGGAGTTTTAACGGCAGAACTATTATAGAGTGGATGTTCCGCAACCTTAGGTGGTACTTTCGGCACTCGGCAGCTCCGAAAAACCGAGCGGAACCTTTTTCTAGAGAGCACCCCCGAAATCGCTCGGTACTCTGTCCGGACAACCGGAAGTACCGATTGGCAAATCGCGGTACTTCCACTTCCCGGAAGCTCCAGCTATCTGAGCGAAGCCTTTTTTTTCTAGAGAGCACCCTCGGGACAATTCTGAGTCCACGGCTAATGGAACTACTGGAGTTTCAACGGCGGAACTACCGGAGTTGTGTAGGTTTCCATTGCTCTATATCTTTGCCATATTAAAATTGTAGAAATTATTTAGAAGGCAAGAAATTTTTCATAACCTCCTATTCACCCTCTCTAGTTAGTTATCCTTGGTCCTACAAGTGGTATCAGAGATTGGTCTCTCATTATTAGACTTAACCGTCTAGAGAGAAAAGATGGCTAACGAGGGGATTGATGTAGGAAAGGCACCTTTCTCTGTTGGTTTAAATTACTCTTATTGGAAAATTAGGATGTCCATATATCTTAAGGCCATGAGTCTGAACATTTCAAAAATTGTAAATGAGGCTATGCTACGCCTCTTGATCCATTGCACCCTACGAAACAAGATAGCCGTAACTCTCATTTAGATGCTTAAGCCATGAATGCATTATTTGGAGCTTTAAACGCGGACGAGTTCAACAGGGTGAACAACTTAGAAACTACTCATGCTATTTGGACAACCTTCTCTGAAATTCATGAAGGGACGTCCACAGTTAAAGAAGCCAAATTGCATAGGCTTCGCATTAAATATGAGACTTTTACAATGTTGCCTCATGAGGATATAAATGAAATGTACTCACAACTCAACAACATTGTAAATGAGTTTAAGGGCCTTGGTACTAATCTAACCGATGTTGATGTTGTAAGGAAAATGCTTAGGGTCTTACCGGAAAAATACGAAACATTGGTGACTCTTATTTTCAACTCACCCGAATTGACAAGAATGACACCAATGCAACTCTTGGACAATCTCATCACAAATGAGTTGTATAAGAAAGATAAAGTGGAGCTCTTGGAGCAATCCTTCTCCAAGGGCAAGAAAATCACCGCTTTCAAGGCTAAAGCGGTGTCAAGCGAGGAGTCCGAAGATGATGAGGAGGATTCCGAGGAGGAGTTGGCTCTTCTAGTAAGAAGAATGAATAAGTTCATGAGAAGAGCTCAAACCGAAGCGCTAGTCATGAGAAAGCAAAGAAGGGGCACTCCTACCCCCACCAACAACCGCTATAGCAATATACGTTGTTGTAATGAGAAGGGGCATATTGCCTCTCAATGTCCTACAAAGAAGGAAGACAAGGAGAATTCATCCAAAAAGAAGAACTACACTGGCAAGAAGAAGCTTTTCAAGAAGCTTCAAAAGAATGGCAAAAATGAAGCCCACATTAGAGAGTGGGATTCCGATGAGGAGTACTCCGTCTCTGACTGAAGCGAGGATGAGTCTCCTAAGAAAAAGGGACTTATCGGTATTGCCATCAAAGAGGCTTCATCACTCTTCTCATCTCCAACATGCCTCATGGCAAAAGGAGAGAAGATAAAATTTCTTGATGACGATAAACCCTCCTATGATGATCTTATGGATATGCTAGTTGAACTAAATGAATTTCTTGGGAAAGATAAGTTCAAATTTAAGGATTCAAAGAGAGAGTATATCTCTTTTAAAGTATCTTATGAGGAGGTAAAGGAAGCTCATGACTTGCTTATCCAAGAAAATTTAAACAAATCGTGCACTAGTATTGGTATCACTTGTGATATTCTAAATGAAATGCCTAGTGTAAGAATTTCTAAAGCTAGCATATCTACTTCTTGTGATGACTTACTTGCTATTCCATGTTCTTCAAATATTGATTCTAAAAATGCAATAGTCATGTCATATGATGACAAACTTGTTAATGAGAATAAAAATCTAAAGGAACAAGTAACAAAATTAAACAAAAGTTTGGAAAGATGCTTCAAGGATAAGACTACCCTTGACAAGTTGTTGAGTGAGCAAAGGTGCTCATTCAACAAGGAAGGTCTTGGATACATACCCAAGAAAGGCATGAAACCGGCAAACAAGCCCACAAGATTTGTGAGACAAAACGGTAGTGTAACATCCCAAAAATTCCCTTTCTGAAAAATTTAATTTCAAATTAATTATTTTGAATTATTTGAGCTTTATTTGGATTTGCCCTGAATTTCTGTTTTTGAAAAAGCTGGATTTGAAAAGTATTTTAGAAAAACATAAAAATATTATTAAATAAAATAATATTTTTATTTTCTGTAAAAATCCTAGTTCAAATTAATTATTTGGATTTATTTGGCTCTTATCTGGTTTCCTGGATTTTCTGGAATTTAAAAATGTATGTTTGAAATTAAAAAGTATTTCAAGTATGAAAATTTAATACCAACATTAGTTGGAAATATTTTATTGAAGTCCAAAATGTCTCCAGGAAGTTCTCTGATTTTTTCTAGGAATTTCGGAAGTAATTTCATATTTTTCTGAGCTTATTTGGATTTTCTAGCGATTTTTGAAAATCTAAAATCAAAAATCAAAAATTAAAAACCCTTCCCTCCCCCTCCGGCCGCCACGTGGACGGCCGGATTCCGCCCACGCCAGCCATCCAGCCGCCCGCCTTCCCCTCCTCCCTCACCTCACTGACCTGCGGGCCCCGCCCGTCAGCCGCACGCGCTCTCGCTCCCGCTGCCACCCGGCCCCGCCTGTCAGGCCCGTCGTCCCCGCGGAGCCGCCTCCTTCCTTTCTTCTCTCCCCGCTTTCCTCTTTGCGCCGGCGACCAATCCGAGCCGGATCCGGCCTTGCCTTCCCTGCCTCTCCCCGATTTTGGCAACCCCGAGCCCCGCCGGGAAACAAATCCCCGATCTCCGCGCCTCCCTTCCTTCCCTGCCTCCCCTTTCCCGTTTCTCCCCCTTCCCTTCCTTTTCCGGCCGCCAGCACCGGCGAGCGATTGCCGCTCCCCTGCTCCCCCTGCGCCCCTATAAAAGCCCCCCTTGCTTCGCCTCCTCCCGCACCACCTCCCAGAGCGCTCCACCACATCTCCCGAGCCCCGTAGCGCCCTGCCACCGTGTTCCCTTCCCTATCCGAGCTTCGCCCAACTCCGGCGAGCCTTCGCCGCCGCATCGGTCATGCCCGGAGCCCGCCGTCACCTCCCCGAGCTCCCTCTCGTCCGTGCGATCCTCCCCGACACCTCAACCGCCCCTCCCCGCCGCCGGAGCGCCGTCGCACCGGAGGACCCGAGCCAGCTCCGCCACCCCCGCGTCGCCGGCCACCTCCGCCCGTCCCCGAGCCCTGCCGACCCCTTCGTTGGACTCGCCTCCGCTCCAGGACCGCGTTTTGGACGTCATCCGCACCCCTCCGCCACTCCCTCGCCGCCGACGACCCTGCCTCCGGCCACCTTCCCCGGCCTCCCCTCAGGCAGGTAACTCAAAAGAATTGATTGCCCTATATAGGTAGGCAAAGCCTCCCCGCCCATCTGGTTATCAGCGCGATCTCTTCCCTCCCCTCGGCTCCCTCGGCGCGCGTTCGAGCCCCCGGCTCCGCACGCTGAGGTCGAGCCATTCTTTTAAAATCTCGCGCTGACAAGTGGGCCCCACACGTCAGCGGCCGCCGGTCTGCGCTGGCCACTGCCGTCTGGGCCCCATCCCTCTGTGCTGGTCTCTGACAAGTGGGCCCGGAGTCCAGTGGGTCCCACGTGTCAGAGGTTGAGTCAGTGGGCTCACTATCCAGTGGGTCCCACATGTCAGTAACCGCCAGTGGTTACTGTTCAGTAGGCCCCACCTGTCAGTCTCTCAGAATAAAAATAGAAATTAAAATCTAATATTCCAGTGGGCCCCACCTGTCAGAAATTTGGGAATTTGTAGATTTATTCAAATCTGAGATTTTCAAATGAACATAACTTTCTCATTTTAACTCCAAATCCAGCCATTCAAATTTCTAAATTCATCTAAAATCATAATCTATCCAACTATGGCCTCTGTTGAATTTTTGGATTTTATTTGGATTTTTGTTTGTATTTATTTGCTTTGTTTGCTTCGTCTTTTCTCGCGTAGATTCCAACGTTGTCGACGATCCCTCTTCACAGCAGCAAGAAGACCCAGAAACCCTGCAAGAAGGCAAGTCTCCTTTGATCATCTTGAACCTATACTTTTGAAATGTTTTAAATATTTTAAATTATGTGCATTGCTATTTACATAAAATCACTAGTTCAAATCTTTAGGAATTAGTTATTCCAACTTTGTTATGCCCTCATTTGACATTGATTGCCATGTACCTTGTCACCCTAGAACTTCCTTTGTCTCAGTAATGAGATTACTATTAATCTTTGTGAATATTAGAATGGTAGAATAATGCTTAGTCATGCTATCTAATATCTTTAGAAACTCTTGAAAATGGGAAATTAAGATTTATTGTTGAGCCTTGTGTTTATAAAGTTGTGGTGATTGGAGTCACCCTTGTTCTCTTAAAATAAACTAAAATGTGAAAGTTAGTTTAGATTAGGGTGGATGGTTGGTTTGGTTTGGTGCAGGAAGCACGAGATCTTGTAAAGTGTATGTTCCACCCTAGTCAATTAAGGACTGACGCTTGTGTTTGTCCAGACTGAGCATTAACCGTACAACCACAAGTCTATATGGGTACGACCTAGCTGACTAACTTATGATAGTCTAGTTTAGGTGCCACCAGTGGAAAGTGGGTGCCAGGGATGGACTGGTTATTCACAGTGAGGGACAGGGATTTACTGTACTCATATGGCGCAAGAGGGGGCTTCAGATTGGGCGGATTTAACCCTTCTGCGGTGAAACCTCAGCGGGTGGTATCTAGCTAGATTAGAGTAAGGTAAAGGCTTTGTGATATTTTATCTGGGTCTCATGCCAAAGGAAGCGTGTTGACCTTTAGGATAATTTATCTCTTGTGGGTAAAGTTGTACAACCTCTGCAGAGTGTAAAACTATTCGAATAGCCGTGCCTACGGTCAAGGGCGGGCAAGGAATGCATGCACATGGTAGATTTCTGGTTTTGTTTTAAAATCAAAAGTTTTGTATTCCGAGGGTGGAGGGAACTCTCGGATGGGTATCCTGGCGGACGGAGCCAGAGAGGGTGGATGTAACCCGCAGTAAGTAACTTGATCAAATGGATTAATCTAGTGTTGGTAGATGGAACCTTCACTAGAGAATAATTGTTAGTTCTGTTAAAATCATTTACTTTATTAAATTGATGCATTCGAAAATAATTAGAAGTAATTGAATGAAAATGTTGCTTTGTGCAAAAGAACCATATAGCCTTCCTTTGTTAAGCCTTGCATCTATGCATTTTTTCCAAGACTTGCGGAGTACTTTATGTACTCACATGCTACACTTAAAAATAAATCTCAGAGGAAGTTGAAGCTCAAGAAGGTGACTACGACTACTGCTTCGCTTGTGGCTGTGATGGATTCTTCCCGGAGGACTAGGTCGCGCTTCCCCAGTCAATTGCCTGTGGCGAATTGATGGGTCGTTCTCGAGTTATCTTTGCTTCCGCTTTATTTCTTATGTGCGAGGTCTTAAACCTCTATTGTAATAATGAGACCTTGTGGTCAGTACTCTTAATTATTGTAATAAATCGTTGATGGTGATGTTTTCCATTCTGTTTAACTGTGTGCACTAGCTTTGATCTGGGACTAGTGCTGTAATACACAGAGGGTCCGGGTTTGGAAATCCGGGGGCCCGACAGGTAGGTATTGTAAAAAGTGCCGGTAATTAGGATATGAACAATAAAATTGTCGTAAGGGTAAGACTCAATCTATTGGTTTATATGATTCATGTTACATGCTCAAAAAATCTAAATGTGGTAATGTTATTGCTAAATTTATTAGTACTTCAATTTTAGGTGCTAAAAAGAATGCCATTTGGGTGCCCAAAACCTTGGTTACTAACCTCCAAAGACCCAAACAAATTTGGGTATCTAAAAAACTTGATTTCTTTTCGTAGGTGAACTACAAAACCGGTGAACGATATTAGATGCTTGATACTGGGTGCACTCAACATATGACCGGAGACCGGAAGATATTCACCACATTCGAAAGTGGGAGCAATGAAAGAATTACATTTGGAGACAATAGGAAAGGAAAGGTACTTGGATTGTGTAAAATTTCTATCTCTAATGACCTTTCTATTTTAAATGTATCTCTAATATAAACATTAAATTTTAATTTACTATCCGTTGCTCAATTATTGATTTAGATTTAACTTGCTCCTTTACTAAAGAAGATGTAACTATTTCAAAAGAAAACGGAAATAAACTTGTTTTCAAAGATTTTAGATTTGGAAATCTTTATCTAGTTGATTTTTCTTCTAGTGATTCTTTTTTAAAAACTTGTTTAATGCAAAAATTTCTTTGGGTTGGTTGTGGCCTAAAGGTTAGGTCATGTAGGTATGACGCCTGATTTGAATGTCAAGCTAGAAGAGATGGAGAAAAGAGCGTAAGAGAAGAAGCAAGATGACGCCGATGCCTCATGCCTAGCTCGGCCATTTGTGCCGCTCAGCTCGGTCGCGCCGCAGTGTGCCGCTCGGCTGCACGCGCCCACGCTCCAGCCTGATTGCCAGCCGCTATATACCGCCTTGCTCGGCCACGCTGCGGCGCGCTGCGCAGCTGCACACACATACGATCAAGCCATGTCGATGCACACCACTTCTCTCCTCGTCGGTTATAGGGACTTGGGATTGGCATTGAATGACTGGGGTGGGCAGGTGGAGTAATCTCGATGTCTTTTAATCAGAGGCGAGAGTTATTAAGAGGTGTAAATATGGAACAAAATAGAGAATTAAGTACACCTTGTTCTGTGTGTTGGGCTAGAAGGACAACTAAATACGAATGAAGTAGTTATTTGTATTGGCATCATATAATTAATAAGTTGTCTATATAATAATATGCATAGTAAAATACTATCTATAAGACCATCTATTAAATAGTAGACAACTTCTTTCTCTCTACTTCACATCATCCAAAATCTTATATAGTATAGACTTATAGATAGCTGTTATGTATTATTGTGTATGCCCATCCCTCTCTTGCAAAAAAACCCATTAGTTACCTATGTTGCGGATGTTCCCTAAGCCTCCTAGGTGTGCGTGGATGCACTAGCGTGTACTGTGCGTATGTGCGTGAGTGTATATGTGCATGCGTCTATTTTTATTTATTTATTTTTATAGCGTCTGATGAGAGAAAATGCTGCATATATGACTGTCATTTTTTTGTTTATGTCCGAAGGGACTGAAGTGTGTTTTCCGGATTGTTCAAGTAAAGTCGAGTAGCTTCTCCCACTTGTGAAGGGGGCCACCACGGCTCCTCCATATATCCCTTATCAGTGTGTATATGATGGTGTATATGTTTGTACGGGTTGAGCGTGTCCTGCGGCCCAAGTAAAGAAAAAAAACGAGAAGGTGACCTTACGGGCATCTCGACAAGCCTTTAAGCCCAAATAAGAATGGCCCACACAGCCAGCTCTTCTCGAGGCCCAACTTGTGCTCAGTCAAGCTGGCTGCCCAAGGAGTTCAGCACAAAACATAACCAATTAAAAACAGTTAAATCTATAAGTTGCCTAAGCTACCGTAGTTTGAAGTCAAATCCACTTCAAAATGCAGTTTAAATCTAAACCCACTTCACGACGCAAGTTTAAATTGGAAAAAGTTTACAAACTTGATTTGGTTGGGGTTTTTAAATTGGAAAAAGTTTACAAACTTGATTTGGTTGGGGTGCGCCAGGCATAGGCAACAGTGCAACACCTAAGCGACGCGCAAGGACCCCAGTGGCAAGCCACTGTGGTGGGTCCTTCCCCACAAAAAATAAATTTAATATCAAAGTGAGCGCATGGCCCACATATCAGATATTAAACTGATAAGAACAGATACTACACTTGATCTTAGCCAAAAGGCCGAGAAAGGTATGAGTTAAGATGGAGGAGGCACGCCTCCTCTTATACCCGCTCCTCCCGCCGCGCTGCTGCTCGGGTCCTCGATGTGGTACTAAACACAGGCTGCCATCTCTTCTGACGTCCCGCCGCAACCGCTGTTCCCCAAGCGCACACGCTGCTTGTTTCGGCCGACTTTGGTAGCCCAACAAGAAGGCTGCCTCTCGGGTTCTCGTTTTCCTTTTTGCGCTTTTGTTACTAGTGCATGGCCACATTGCTATTTTAGGGGACTGGATCGTAGTTTTGTTTTGCCGCGAGAGCATCTCGTGTTAAACGAACAAATATGGGGCCCCTTCTTTGGTGACTTGGGTTGTGTTTTTGCCTTTTTACGGTAATTAGATTTTAAGTATAGTGTATTTTTAAGACAT
The DNA here is from genome assembly GCA_017311315.1 of Dendrocalamus latiflorus. NCBI lineage: Eukaryota > Viridiplantae > Streptophyta > Magnoliopsida > Poales > Poaceae > Dendrocalamus > Dendrocalamus latiflorus. Next base: position 10,018,873 of record CM029660.1, on the reverse strand, counting down.
GGCCTATAAATTGCTTGTACTAGATATTGTAGCGACTTCATTTATATCAGACAAAACCACACCTGAGTTTATCTTACTCTGTACTCTCTCACGAACAGCCAAAAGCCATAAACCACGGCCATAAATTATAAGCCGTAGTCCGAAAGAACAGACCCATACGAAAGCCTGCATTTCAAGGAAAAAATTATTTTGTGGCAGAATCACGTTCAACATAGCCTTCCTTACGCTAAATCCCTTTTTATTGGCATAAGAATTGTAAAACTGATAACCTTCCTCCTCACTCTTAAATCTCTTATTAACTACCATGAAATACTCTTCTCATCCTCAATAGTGCTACTCTTGTCAGCCATTATGTACGTATATAACTACAAGTAACAACACATGGATTTAGTACTAACGAATAGGCACCCTCCTACATATTCATACCATTATGAGAAACTATCCATTGAAACAAAGGAATAGGCAAATAACCAAATAACACTCTACTTAGTTGATTTGACAAAGACTACCCAACAACATATCTCTTTTTTTAATCAACCTACACCTGATAGATATTTCAATCAACAGCTATAATTAGCTAATACCTCTTTTTTTATGAAACGATACTGGTACCTCTTGGTACCTTCTTAGGATGGGGGAGTGTGTGTATGTGTGTGCGCGTGTGCACTCGTGTGTTCTCAGTCAGTTAGCATGTAAATCTCTACTCCTTAAAAAAGGAGTTGGTGGTCGTCGGTGCGTTCTCTACTTCACTGCTCCTCCTCACAAAAGGACTTGCGCCGACTCGTGGGCCTCCTCCTCGCCTCCTCCCGCTTTCCTCTCTCTGATCTCCCCCACCTCACGAAACTTCCGCCGAAGTCGCCTGCTCCCTCCCCACAGCCCCCTCCCCACCCCGCGCTGCCACCTCCCACCTCCCATTCCTCTGCCCCGCCCTCGCCTCTTCATCCCCACCCCACGCCGCTGCCTCCTACCACTGCCTCCTCCTCCCCGTCCCACGCCGTCGCCGCTTCCTCCCCCCACTCCTCCGCTCCACCCTCGCCTCCTCCTCCCCAGCCCGCACTGCCGCCTCCTCCTCCCCCCAATCCTCTGCTCCACGGCCACCTCCTCCTCCCCCACCCTGCACCACCACCTCCTTCTCCCCCACCCCTCTCTTCCAGATCCGTCCTACGTCCGTTCCCGTCCTCCCAAATCTAGGTGTCAATTCGCCGGCAAAGGTATGTGTAGACTTGGATTCTCATTTATTTTTACCTGTCCTAGGAGAATGGATGGAAGACCGGATTATAATCTAAATGTCGTACCATAAAGAGGGATCATGCCAAATATCTTGATAACATATTCTTGTGCCATTTGGATCAATTTAGGATCATGCATTCATTGAATATTAAAATTGATAGTTAAATCTGTACTCTATTTGGAAAAACGAAAGTACCGGAGTTTTAACGGCAGAACTATTATAGAGTGGATGTTCCGCAACCTTAGGTGGTACTTTCGGCACTCGGCAGCTCCGAAAAACCGAGCGGAACCTTTTTTCTAGAGAGCACCCCCGAAATCGCTCGGTACTCTGTCCGGACAACCGGAAGTATCGATGGGCAAATCGCGGTACTTCCACTTCCCGGAAGCTCCAGCTATCTGAGCGAAGCCTTTTTTCTAGAGAGCACCCTCGGGACAATTCTGAGTCCACGGCTAATGGAAGTACCGGAGTTTCAACGGCGGAACTACCATAGAGCGGTAGTTCCGTAGCCTTAAGCGGTACTTCTGGAGCACGGAAACTCCAAAAGGTCGAGCGGAACTTTTTTTCCAGAGAGCACCAACTTTCAACCTCGGTCCAAACGGAAGTACTATGCCGACTTCTTGGAACGACCAGCCAACGGAACTACCTGATTTATTACGGCAGTAGTTCTACGCCGACTTTTAACTGCTAGTTCAGAAGCTTTGATATAGCAATTACTATCGTGTCAGAACAGGTGCGAAAGTACCGTCCTTTGGGCCGTGGTACTTCCGCTAGTCCTTAATTTTCTAGAATTCACTTCTAACAGCTAGTTTTGGTTGGTGAGGGTATAAATATCCATTCACCTACTCAAGGACAATAAGAATAGACCCTATTGAACATCTTTGAGCGTTGAGCATTCACTCCACACCTCTCTTTCTTATTATGCATTTATTTGATGTGGTTGAGCCAAACAAGTGCATTGCATCCATTAGATTGATCCTTTGACACTTGATTGTCGTCAAGCGAAGCGTGTGATCTTTTACTCTTGGTGTTTACCAGTACCTAGACGACATGGTGGAGTTTGCACAATTACTTTTTCAAGAAGGTTGTGAAGAAGCCTGACATCGAGTTGTGAGTGGTTTGGAGTCCACCATCTTCGGAGTGAAGGAAGGACTACCAATAGTGGATTGAGGAGCTGTGGCTTAATTCGTGGAGCCAGTCCAATTTGTTTGGGCTTTCCTTAATGTGGACTAGAGAAACCAGCAAGTTTCCGATCACAACAGTAAAAACATCGTGTGTACATTGGTTTCCCCATGTCTCTTTTTCAGCTCTTGTATATTTGATATATTGTGATTATTTACTTGTGCTATAGTGTCTTGTAGAGATTTATTTATACAGCCTTAAATTTACTAGAGTTGTGTAGGTTTCCATTGCTCTATATCTTTGCCATTTAAAATTGTAGAAATTATTTAGAAGGCAAGAAATTTTTCATAACCTCCTATTCACCCTCTCTAGTTAGTTATCCTTGATCCTACAAGTGGTATCAGAGATTGGTCTCTCATTATTAGACTTAACCGTCTAGAGAGAAAAGATGGCTAACGAGGGGATTGATGTAGGAAAGGCACCTTTCTCTGTTGGTTTAAATTACTCTTATTGGAAAATTAGGATGTCCATATATCTTAAGGCCATGAGTCTGAACATTTCAAAAATTGTAAATGAGGGCTATGCTATGCCTCTTGATCCATTGCACCCTACGAAACAAGATGGGCGTAACTCTCATTTAGATGCTTAGGCCATGAATGCATTATTTGGAGCTTTAAACGCGGACGAGTTCAATAGGGTGAACAACTTAGAAACTGCTCATGCTATTTGGACAACCTTCTCTGAAATTCATGAAGGGACGTCCACGGTTAAAGAAGCCAAATTGCATAGGCTTCGCATTAAATATGAGACTTTTACAATGTTGCCTCATGAGGATATAAATGAAATGTACTCACAACTCAACAACATTGTAAATGAGTTTAAGGGCCTTGGTACTAATCTAACCAATGTTGATGTTGTAAGGAAAATGCTTAGGGCCTTACCGGAAAAATACGAAATATTGGTGACTTTTATTTTCAACTCACCCGAATTGACAAGAATGACACCAATGCAACTCTTGGACAATCTCATCACAAATGAGTTGTATAAGAAAGATAAAGTGGAGCTCTTGGAGCAATCCTTCTCCAAGGGCAAGAAAATCACCGCTTTCAAGGCTAAAGTGGTGTCAAGCGAGGAGTCCAAAGACGATGAGGAAGATTCCGATGAGGAGTTGGCTCTTCTAGTAAGAAGAATAAATAAGTTCATGAGAAGAGCTCAAACCGAAGCGCTAGTCATGAGAAAGCAAAGAAGGGGCACTCCTACCCCCACCAACAACCGCTATAGCAATATACGTTGCTGTAATGAGAAGGGGCATATTGCCTCTCAATGTCCTACAAAGAAGGAAGACAAGGAGAAGTCATCCAAAAAGAAGAACTACAATGGGAAGAAGAAACTTTTCAAGAAGATTCAAAAGAATAGCAAAAATAAAGCCCACATTAGAGAGTGGGATTCCTATGAGGAGTACTCCGTCTCTGACTCAAGCGAGGATGAGTCTCCTAAGAAAAAGGGACTTATCGGTATTGCCATCAAAGAGGCTTCATCACTCTTCTCATCTCCAACATGCCTCATGGCAAAAGGAGAGAAGATAAAAATTCTTGATGACAATAAACCCTCCTATGATGATCTTATGGATATGCTAGTTGAACTAAATGAATTTCTTGGGAAAGATAAGTTCAAATTTAAGGATTCAAAGAGAGAGTATATCTCTTTAAAAGAATCTTATGAGGAGGTAAAGGAAGCTCATGACTTGCTTATCCAAGAAAATTTAAACAAATCGTGCACTAGTATTGGCATCACTTGTGATATTCTAAATGAAATGCCTAGTGTAAGAATTTCTAAAGCTAGCATATCTACTTCTTGTGATGACTTACTTGCTATTCCATGTTCTTCAAATATTGATTCTAAAAATGCAATAGCCATGTCATATGATGACAAACTTGTTAATGAAAATAAAAATCTAAAGGAACAAGTAACAAAATTAAACAAAAGTTTGGAAAAATGCTTCAAGGATAAGACTACCCTTGACAAGTTGTTGAGTGAAATACTCTTCTCATCCTCAATAGTGCTGCTCTTGTCAGCCATTATGTACGTATATTACTACAAGCAACAACACATGGATTTAGTACTAACGAATAGGCACCCTCCTATATATTCATACCATTATGAGAAACTATACATTGAAACGAGGAATAGGCAAATAAAAAGAGGTATATTGGGCTGACACTTGGAACACGTACACAGAGGAACACAGCACATTCTGCTGGAATCCTTATATTTCCTCTACAAAGAAACATTAGAAGGTCATATTGGCACATTCCTCCCTCACAGGTGCAAAGAGATCAGCGTTCATGTAACGTTCGCCACCACATGGGAACACGGTAACAATCATCTTCCCCTCGTTCTCTCTATCTAGCGACTCGTGAAATCAGAATACACAGTAGCAAGATAATCTCTACTTATTAAAAATATGAGTTGGTGGTTGTTGATGCGTTCTCCCTCCTCTCTTCTCAGCCGCCCAATCTAAACACAGAAATCTTAACCATCTATATCCTCTCTCTTGCGCACTAACTGTCCCTCCTCTCCACTTCCACCTTCAGTTATTCTGTTCTCTCATTCTCTCCAGATCTCTCTCCCACGTTCTCACCCTCGCAGACCCGTCACTTTATCTCCCCTCTCCCTCCTCACCGTCCATCGGGCATCTCCCCACCGCCACCACCCCATCTCCCCTCTCCCTCCTCCCTTCGACCACCGGGCCAGACTGGTGGGAACCATAAGGCGGCACGATGCTCGGCGACAGTGACTGGTGGATCCAAGAGAAGGGCGCTCGACGATGGTGGCCAGTGGATCCAAGAGGCATGCTCGGTGACAGCAGTCGGTGGATCTAAATGGTAGCGATCGATGGCAGCCGGTGAATCCAAGAGACGGGCGCTCGTAGACAGCGGCCATTGGATCCGATGGCCGCCCCCTGCTCCCTCCTCGCCCTGCCCCCCAGCGCTGTGTTGCCACGGTTCTCCTCCCCCTACCGCACTCGCCCCTGCTGCTGCCATTACTTGGTGCCACATGGCAGCGATGACTTCCTCTTCCTGTGCCTGCCCACATGACTCTCCCCCTGCTGCCGCCGTCCAGCGGTCGCACGCCCAGTGAACCTCTCGGGGTCATGGTCGAAGTCAGGGCCATGGTCGAAGGGGTCGTGGTCGAAGGGGGCTGAGGTCCAAGTCGAATATTCGTGGTCGAAATCGACGTCGTGGTCAAAGGGGCTGTGGTTGACGTCAAAGGGTCATGGTCGAAGTTGGGGCCGAGCAGGTAGGGTGGGCCGAGCAAGCTGGCATCTGCAGCCGGGCAACACGGCACGATCGAAGGGGGAAGTGCTCAACGTCGAAGGGTCGTGGTCATCAAATGGCCATGGTCGTAGGGGGCGGTGGTCGAAGTCGAAGCCGTGGTCGAAGGGGGAAGTGGTCGACGTCGAAGGGCCGTGGTCGCAGGGACAGTGGTTGAAGGGGGCAATGGTCGAAGTCGAAGGGGGCAGTGACCAAAGTTTAAGATCTATGGTCAAAGTCGGTGATGTGGTCAAAGGGTGCCGTGGTCAAAGGGAGCCGTGATTGAGGGGCCATGGCCAAAGTCGAAGATCCGTGGTCAAAGTCAAAGCGGTGGTCGAAGGGGAAAGTGGTCGACGTCGAATGGTTGTGGTCGAAGGGGACAGTGGTCCAAGTCAAAGATCCGGGGTCCAAGTCGAAGATCCATGGACGAATTCGAAGATCCGTGGTCGAAGTCGAAGCCGTGGTCGAAGGGGGCCGTGGTCATCAAAAGACCGTTTTCAAAGGGGATAGTAGTCGAAGGGGGCCATGGTCGATGGGGGCCGTGGTCTAAGGGGACAGTGGTTGAAGGGGCAATGGTCGAAGTCAAAGGGGCAGTGGTCGAAGTCGGGGCCATGGTTGAAGTCGACGCCTTGGTCAAAGAGGGTCATGGTCGAAGGGGGAAGTGGTCGACGTCGAAGGTTCATGGTCGAAGGGGACAGTGGTTGAAAGGGGCAGTGGTCGAAGTCGAAGGGGCAGTGATCGAAGTTAGGGCCGTAGTCGAAGGGGACCGAGGTCGAAATCGACGACGTGGTTGAAAGGGGCCGTGGTCGAAGAGGGCCGAGGTCAAAGTCAATGCCATGGTCGAAGGGAGCTATGGTCGACGTCGAAGGGATGTGGTCGAAGTTAGGGCTAAGTAGGTTAGGCGAGCCGAGTAGGCTGACGCCGGCAGTCGGGCGACAAGGTACGTCCCGCCGCAACCGCTGTTCCCCGAGCGCACACGCTGCTTGTTTCGGCCGACTTTGGTAGCCCAACAAGAAGGCCGCCTCTCTGGTTCTCGTTTTCCTTTTTGCGCTTTTGTTACTAGTGCATGGCCACATTGCTATTTTAGGGGACTGGATCGTAGTTTTGTTTTGCCGCGAGAGCATCTCGTGTTAAACGAACAAATATGGGCCCCTTCTTTGGTGACTTGGGTTGTGTTTTTGCCTTTTTACATTAATTAGATTTTAAATATAGTGTATTTTTAAGACATGGCTTATAAATTGCTTGTACTAGATATTATAGCGACTTCATTTATATCAGCCAAAACCGCACGTGAGTTTATCTTACTCTGTACTCTCTCACGAACAGTCAAAAGCCATAAACCGCGGCCATAAATTATAAGCAGTAGTCCAAAAGAACATACCCATACGAAAGCCAGCATTTCAAGGAAAAAACTATTTTGTGGCAGAATCACGTTCAACATAGCCTTCCTTACGCTAAATCCCTTTTCCTTGGCATAAGAATTGTAAAACTGATAACCTTCCTCCTCACTCTTAAATCTCTTATTAACTATCATGAAATACTCTTCTCATCCTCAATAGTGCTGCTCTTGTCAGCCATTATGTACGTATATAACTACAAGTAACAACACATGGATTTAGTACTAGGCACCCTCCTACATATTCATACCATTATGGTATACTATCCATTGAAATGAGGAATAGGCAAATAACCAAATAACACTCTACTTAGTTGATTCGACAAAGACTACCCAACAACATATCTCTATTATAACAGCCAGTGGTGGACCCAACATACAAATTGCTAAGGTATGGTGGTGTGTACCAAGGCTGGCAGGCAATGGTTTGGCCTCATGGCCCTCACGCCTCTCATCAATGTACTACCGAAGCACTAAAATAACACTATTGATTTCATTCTATTTAACAAGTTCCTAAATACATCAAAATCATAAGTGATCAATTGACTAAGAGTATAGGACTATGCTTTGACATTACATTCACCACATACTTCACTCTCTGGAGAAATAGTATGCAAGCCCTTGAGGATGGCGGCATCGACCAACCCTTGCAGACGGTGCCTTGCGTGCGACGGCCTGCTACGAGCCCTCACAGACGGTGGCGTCAAGCCCTCATGGACGGCGGTGCTCCCTAGCAGACGGCGGCATCGAGCCCTCGTAGACGGCGGCGCTCCCTTCCGGACAGCGGTGTCGAACCATCGCGGACAGTGACCTCCGGCCATAGTGGATGGTGGTGCTAATTAGAGATGAATGTAGGCGAGCGGAAAGGGCAGAGATGAATGCAGGCGAGTGAAAAGGGAAGGGATGAGGTCTACTATGCGCTAGGTGTGCAATGTCCACCTTACACCTAATAGATGTTTCAATCAGCAGCTATAATTAACTGATACCTCTTTTCTTATGAAGAGGTACTGGTACCTCTTGGTACCTTCTAAGGATGGTAAAAAAATGTTCATATATATGTGTGTGCGCGCGCGCGTGTGTTCTCAATCAGTTAGCATGTAAATCTCTACTCCTTAAAAAAAAGGAGTTGATGGTCGTCGGTGCGTTCTCCACTTAACTGCCCTTCCTCACAAAAGGACTTGCGCCGACTCGTGGGCCTCCTCCTCGCCTCCTCCCGCTCTCCTCTCTCTGATCTCCCCCACCTCACGAAACTTCCGCCGAAGTCGCCTTCTCCCTCCCCACAGCCCCCTCCCCACCCCCACGCCGCCGCCTCCCTCCTCCCACTCCTCCACTCCTCCACTCCGCCCTCGCCTCTTCCTCCCTACCCCACGCCGCCTCCTCCTCCTCCTCCTCCCCACTCCTCCGCTCCACCGCTGCCGCATACAATTTCGATATTTGTACGAGTTTTTATATATATCAAACGAGTTCCAAAAATTATGAAATTTTATGTGAAGTCTTCCAACATAGTTATAGTTATTGTGTAATTATTTGGAAATTTTATGTGGTCCGAATTTGCCACGTTTATTCGGGTTAATTTGATTATGAATATAATGATGCTCAGGCATCTTTTCAAGTGGCTAATCTCTGTGCTTCGCGCATGTGTCGACCCAATCGTGCTATATTTTCTTTCTTGCTATGTCATTCATACAATTGCCACTCTATGTGTGTCATGCCCACAATATTGCCAACCAAAGTTAGTACCAAATATGAGCTCACAATTATATATTGAAATTGTGTCCTTGGACATCGAAGAATTAATGCAAGTGATATGTTTTTTATACGTCATCTATTGATTTATTATATAGAACTTTTTTTATTAATACCTTAAATTAGACTTCAAGGTTGCGGCAGCGTTGTCCTGTTAGTAATGTCCCCATTCCCACTACTACGATACCAATATATGGCAGTTCAATCCATATTTCCAAACTCCAACTTAATCAATTGTTAACTACAATTTTTATTCATATTGGAGCAATGGGCATCTTCTTTTTAGCTTTAATTTTTGACTTTTTTTTACATAAAGTGATTTTCTACAGTAACTAACTTTTAAATACAATGCCTTTTCAAAGCGATGTTTATAAGTTAATCATAGTAGATACTGTAGCGACTTCATCTATATCGACCAAAATCGTACGGAAGTTTCTCCTACTATATACTCCCTCATACAATTTTTCTATCAATTGTTACTATTTATCAACTACATTCAGAAGCTACCGGCCGCAGCAAAATAAAAATAAAAAGAACACACCGAATAACAGAATTTGATCCGAATCGGCGAATCCCTGCAAAACCACAAATTTTAGACACATCTGGCCCCCTAAAGACCCGTAATTCCAAAAGTGGCTCTCAACGAGAAAAATTTCCGAATCTGGCCCCCGCCCGAGCGCGCGTGCGCGAGGCGCTGCCGCGTGTCCCGGTTGTGCGGTGTGGTACCGCACGACCGCACTGTTCACGGGTCGTGTGGTACCACACCGCACGACTCTGCTGTGTGCCACGCCGAGCGCATGACTGGCCGCTCCGACCGCACGTCCTCCCACCCGATCGCACGACCTCCCTGCCAACCGCACGACTGATCCCCGACCACGCGACTGATTCCCCGACCGCGCGTTCACACTGTAGACCGACCATTAGGGTTTGGGCTGTTGTTAGGGTTTGAAATTTCTGTGGTTTTTCTAAGTTTTGGCAATTTTGTAGTTGTAATCTGGGAAAGAACTGATGAAGTTGTAATAAAAGTTTATGTTCATTGTAAGTTGTAGATCCATAAAAAATTTTGCTAAATGTTTTTTAGGAATGATTGAGCATAGAAATATCGATACATACAGTAGTAAGTGACTTTTAGGGTTTGGTCTGTTTTTAGGGTTTGCAATCCCCGTGATTTTTGTATGTTTTGTTGTTTTTGTAGTTGTGAAATGGTAAAAAAATCTGATGAAGTTGTAATGATAGTTTATGTTCAATGTAAGTTGTAGATGCATAAAAAAATTTGGTAATTTTTTTAGGAACGATTGAGCATAGAACGATCGATATATATAAAGTGGTAAGTGACTTTTAGGGTTTGGTCTGTTTTTAGGGTTTGCAATCCCCGTGTTTTTTGTATGTTTTGTTGTTTTTGTACTTGTGAAATGGTAAAAAAAATCTGATGAAGTTGTAATGATAGTTTATGTTCATTGTAAGTTGTAGATGCATAACAAATTTTGGTAAATTTTTTTTAGAAACGATTGACCGTAGAACGGTCGATACATAAAGTGGTAAGTGATATTTTGATGTTACAGAGAATTTGTGTAGGGTGAGAACCGGTATGTTAATATTGTGAAATGAATTGCTATGTGAATCGTTCAATACAAAAAGACGAGATAATAAGCGTATGTCAATAGAAATACACTTCATAATACAGCTGGGAGTAACATGCCGCGTACATTTTTATTACATGCATAACATATAGCATCATATGCGACTAACCTACCCAACTGCGCGAACGACCTACTGTGTGGACCGGGGCCACTTTCCCTTCCTTGCCCGCTCGGCGTTGAACTCATCCGCGGCCTCTTTTGCCTTAGCCGCTATTTCCCTCTTTCTCTCGCGCTCCATCTCGCGAGCCTCCCGCTCCCGACGCGTGCACGCTTGGAGATGAGCTTGCGTCTCGCGTTGTATACGCAGGGTGTGCTCGTTCTTGCGGCGCTCCTCCTCCAGCAACTCTTTGTCCCGTGTGACATTCCACTCCTCGAAATCGAGGGTCCATTGGCCCGCAGGGTGGATCTCAAGATCGATCCATTTGCGGTAGCCACACAGGGGCTCCGGAGACTGTAAATACAGGGGAGAGATTGTTAGTGCGTGCTGTGAAGGAGAAAAGGTAGGAAAAAATGGTGCATGTGGTCGTTACCGGCTGCCGATAGGTTGCGGTGTCAAAACGGCAGTTGGGGTAGTCACTGGAGTAGTTTGCGCAACCCCAGTAACGCATACCTAGGCTGATGCGGTGCTTAGACTTGAAGAACTTGCACGTGTCCCCGCACCAACAAAGGGGGGATGTCTCCCCCTCAGGTGGGAGTTGCGGCGAACGCTCGGTGGGGACGTCCGAGATGGGGTTGTTGCTACGCGGGCGCTCATTGCGGGGAGCTGACCTCGTAGCCGCAGCAGCTCTTGCTTGTTCCTCGCAAGCTGGGGGAGCTGACCTCGTAGCCGCAGCAGCCCTTGCTTGTTCCTCGCGAGCCGCCGCAGCCCTTTCTGCCTTCTTGCGGGACTCCTCCCTAGCCTTCCTAATTTTCTCATTTATGTTGTCTGCGAATTTTTGCCATTCCTTTAGATTCTTGTTGTTCATCTCGACGTGGAGAAGGAAGGTATGATGTAGTGTTAGATTGTGTAGTGTTCTCTTGCAGATACATTGCAGCTCATTTTATAAGCCAAAGGGTAGGCATGTGATTTATTTTTGGTCGCTGCGCAAAGCTGCCCTCTTTTGTCATGTCACCTGGCAAAGGTCCTCTCTTTTGTCATGTCTCTGCACAAAGCTGCCCTCTTTTGTCATCTCACTGAGCAAAGCTGGCCTATTGTGTCATCTCACTGAGCAAAGCTGTCCTATTCTGATATCTCACTTCGCAAAGCTGGCCTCTTTTTGTCATGTCACTGAGCAAAGCTGGCCTCTTTTTGTCATATCACTGAGCAAAGCTGTCCTCTTTTGTCATCTCACTGAGCAAAGCTGACCTCTTTTGTCATGTCACTGCGCAAAGCTGCTGTCTTTTGTCATCTCACTGAGCAAAGCTGCCCCGTTATGTCAGGTCACTGTGCAAAGCTGTAGTCTGTTGTCATCTAACTGAGCAAAGCTGCCCCGTTTTGTCATTTCACTGGGCAAAGCTGGCCTGTTTTGTCATGTTCCTGCGCAAAGCTGCACTCTTTTGTCATGTCACTGAGCAAAGCTGATCTCTTTTGTCATGTCGCTGAGCAAAGCTGCCCCATTTTGTCATTTCACTGGGCAAAGCTGGCCTGTTTTGTCATGTCCCTGCGCAAAGCTGCACTCTTTTGTCATGTCACTGGGCAAAGCTGATCTGTTTTGTCATGTCCCTGCGCAAAGCTGCACTCTTTTGTCATGTCACTGGGCAAAGCTGGCCTCTTTTGTCATATCACTGAGCAAAGCTGCCCCGTTTTGTCATTTCACTGGGCAAAGCTGGCCTGTTTTGTCATGTCCCTATGCAAAGCTGCACTCTTTCAATATTTTGTGTACGTGCAATGTATGTGCTGGTTCGTGTTGCCGTTGCCTGATGCCTTCTTATTCTGTGGTCTTTGTGCGTGAAGCTGCCCCCCCACATAGCCTATAAAAGGGAGTCATTCCTCACCTAGTCCCTTGCCTTGTTATCACTCACGTCGTGAATTAGTTGTTCCCAATCTGTGTAGTTTTCTTTCGTGCTCACTCCCCCGGGGCCCCGTCGGCCTGGAGAGCGCGCTTACTCCTCCGTCGCCCTCCGTGATGACGATGGTTGTAGCAACGAGCTATCCTGTCGCAATTGCTGCAAGAAGAACATTTGGTTAGACATAAATGGCAATTGAGTGGATGAACAAATAGTTGGCAATTGTCCAACCGCCGGTCCGAAGCGCGTGGAGGCCGAGTGAGCGTAGTTGGGCCGACTCTCGGACTACGATGGACGCGACGACGATGGCCGTGCTGATGGTGGTGCTGACGGCGGCGCGGAGGGGGGTGGTGGTCCCTGGCCACGTCCGCCACCGCGTCGAGCAACAACGTCATCTCGGTGGCGACCACAACTCATGGTCCGTATCGCAGCCCTGACGTCATCGTAGATGCTGCGCATCGAAGTGACCCACCGATCAACCGTATTTGACCTCCCACGGTGTATAGCCTAAGCAGCCTCGTCCTGGATACGATGCAGCCGGTCCAACTGCAGTGAAACAAACAGTGAGTTAAAACGTAATCCTGCACTGGATAATGACATACTAATCTCGTACCGCCTGGTCGTGCCATGCCGCTAGATGACGGTCTGGACCTGCCTGTATAGCGGCCTCGTGAACGACCTCAAGTGGACGATGTGGCGGCTCCCCAGTAAGCCTAATGCGGGTGCGTGGAGCGTACCACTCAAGGTATGTCCTATACGTCGCGGGGTCGTCCGGCCGTGTCTCGTCCACAACCATCGTATCCGCCTGGTCACGCCACATGTCTGTCCACGGCCGCTGTGTGGCTCTCCAGTCTTCTGTCGCTCGCCCTCTCCTCGATTGCCTACAAGTTCATCGAGACATTACACAATTAGTAGGGGCACATACTAATGCATTAATTAAATTTATGGTGTAATGGCATACCGGTGGGTGCTGTTTGCAAGAGGGCGTCCTCCCAGGGGGGACATGCTGGTACAGTCCGAACTGCCTCATGACTCGGTGTGGGTTGTATGGCTCGACGCAGTGCGAGAACACCAAGTGGCAGGTCGTCAACCAGTACCTGTGATCCTGCCCGCACTAAGATGATAACGTGTGGGGGGCCGTGTCCATAATGAACCGTGGAGTCCATGGCCACCAGACTATGTCGGGCTCATGCAGAATCTCGAACCTGTTGTGGAAATCCGTGTATGCACGTCTCGGTCTGTCCCTGGCCCACCTCAACTGACCATGTGTCCAACGTGTACCCATTGTGGGCCCATCAACGGGGTCGTCGCCACCACCGAGGCCATAGAACTGCGGGCTGAGGTCATAAGGGTGCACAACACGACCAAAGGAAGGCCAAACAATGGGGAAGTGTTCCCACGACCACAACTGAAGGAGAAGGTAGCAGACGGTTAGGACCGGCTCGCTGGCTGCGCTACGCTGCGAGGCGTCACACAAGCCTCGGTATGTGGCGCTAGGAACTGTTGATCCCCAGCTATACCGTGGCACCTGATCAGGCCAGCCATCCGCCAAGGACTCCGCTAGGTGTATATAGCTAGGCTGCATGGAGTCTCCAGTGGTGCTAGGGAACAAGACCCACCCGAACAGATATAGCAGGTACGCAATGAAGTGTGTCCGCACCTCCTCCTCATGTGCGTGTCCAGGACAGGTCATGTATCGACGAAGCCATCCATGTGGCACACCAGCTGCGTTGTCTGAGATCGGATGACCGAACCGGTGACCCAGACGGACCTTTCAATCTGCTGCCTTTGGGGGTGGCACTACAGCAGCACCACGGACGGGTAGACCTATAAGCATCGTCACGTCCTGCAGAGTAACCGTCATCTCCCCCCACCGGAAGTGGAAGGTGTGAGTCTCTGACCTCCATCGATCAACGAGAGCGGACAGCAATGGCGCGTCATACTGGAACGCATGCGGTAGATCCAACATGCGGCAATGGGCAGCAGCCCGGTGTCCCGCAGTAGTGGGATGTACCGCTGTTCGAGACGCCAGTTCTCTCGGGGGGCCCTAAGGACGAAGCAAGGAGGCCCTTGTGCGTCTCCCGACGACCACGCATGGCATCGGTGGTGCTCATCCCAACGGGGGTCTAGCAACTCGAACGCTATGTCCTGCCAAAGAAGGATAACAAGTGAGTCTAAATTTATAACAAAATGTGCAACAAATGACAACATAATTAACAACAAATGTAACGACAGGGGAACGTACGGAATGTACCAAAATATACATAAAATGTGCGCACGAATATGACCCACACGACCAGGAAACATATGGAATGTACGAAAACATACATAACATGGTAATGTGCACGACATAGATACATGGAACCAACAATGCAGCGTACACCTCCTGAATAATGCAGGGTACATCGCAACGCACAGAACACATGGAAGCAACAATGGGTACAAGAAAACATTGTGGTTGGTACTACGGAGCGTTGCTTGATGTCGGCCTGTTTGGGCACTGGCTGAGGGAGTGGTCAATCGTCTTGCATAGCCTACACTTCGGGCGCCGAACACGATCCCCCCGCTGGCTGTCATCCATGTCATTGCAGATGCGACGGCTTTGTCGTCTACACGACCGACATGTTTCAGTGCATCGTTGGGTACCCACTTTATCTCCCTTGGCCATAATTCCCTGTAGTGCATGTCTACCCCGTACGAATGGAACTCTGCACTCCAGGTTGCATACAAGTGCTGCATGTCGTAGTACTTGGAGATGTACTGTGTCGACGCCTAGTGCCATACAGCGCAGGCCGCGTACACATGGGAGCATGGCTTGTGCAGAAGCTGGGGCTTGTTGCAGGTGCAAGATGCTTTATCATCAATAGTGCATACCTGCTTGCGCTCCCCTCTAATGTGACCCATGACATACTTCTCCCTGAGGCGGACCTCAAACTTCCTCCTTAAGCCATCAATGGGCTGAGCAATGTGGGATCGACTCTTCTCCATCTTCCTGTCCATGAAGGCCTGCATGACCTCAGAGTATTGCTTGTTTTCGTCCAGATGCTTCTTCGCCATCATGGCTCTATTCACAAAGTACCCGACGGTATGGTTCCAAGTCTCGCCCACGATTGCTGTGATCGACAGGGATCTGACGCCCTTCAAGACACCATTGTAAACCTCGGACATGTTGGTTGTCATGATCTCATACCTTGTCCCACCGGTGTCGTGCAACAAAGACCATATTTCCAAGTCAGGTGCATTGGACTGAACCCATTGTGTGAATACCCCGACTCTTGTGGAGCCCCCCTCCACGGCCCCTGCTTCTGTATGTACATGCTTGGTAGCCTCCTGATCGAGCTGCCTCCACAAGGTGTCAAACTTCCACTTCTGGTTCTGCATGCATAGCTTCTTGAACATCTTCATTAGGTTCTTGCTACGGAACCTTCTGTGGAAGTTCACTGCAAGATGCCTCATGCGCCAACGGTTCTTCACATCACTCCACTAGAAGGGGGCTGCGTTCCATTCTGCAACGTTCGCAACGCTGACAGCAAGCCTGCATTGCGGTCGGAGATGACACACACTTCAGGGCGATCTTGCACTATAGCATGCTTGACATTGGCAAGAAACCAAAGCCAACTATCCGTATTCTCATTCTCCACAATTGCAAATGCCACTGGGAGTAACTGGTCATTTGCATCAG
The DNA here is from genome assembly GCA_017311315.1 of Dendrocalamus latiflorus. Classification (NCBI taxonomy): domain Eukaryota; kingdom Viridiplantae; phylum Streptophyta; class Magnoliopsida; order Poales; family Poaceae; genus Dendrocalamus; species Dendrocalamus latiflorus. The sequence goes on along the minus strand of CM029660.1, from coordinate 10,002,759 downwards.
CTGCAACTGCGGTGAGGATAGTACCCTTGTACTTGCCAGATAGGAACGTCCCATCTATGGTTAGCACCGGACGGCACCATCTGAAACCTTGTATCGCCTGATGGAAGGCCCAGAACACTCTGTCAAGAATGAAACAATTCGGGCCCTCCGTAGGATGAACCCTCTCCTGTTTGTTTATGTACGTCCCTGGGTTTGATTGTGCAATTTCCTGCAGCATTCTTAGGACCAGGTCGTACGCCTCCTCGTACGTCCCATACATACGGTGCAACACCTTTCGCTTGGCCCGCCATACCTTCTTGTAGCTCACTTCGAATCCCACCGTATTCGCTATTTCTGCCATTAGAACCTTCGAGGAAATGGACACATCCGCCTGGATGAGGTGGGTGACAAGCTCCGCAACATACGATGATGTCATGTTGCGGTGCCTATGTACTGGCCCCGCAAGCTCGCAACTGTGATCTTGCAGCACCGTTATCCGGAACTCCGTGCCAACACCCTTGTACCGCTGTGCACGAACTTTGCTAGGACAAGACCCGTCGACACACTTCACAATGTACGTGTCCGGGTTTGACCTATGCACACGATACGTCCGGCTTATGTTGACGGCATATCTAGCAATAGCCTACTGCACAACACTCTTACTACGGAAGCACTGCCCCAAAATGAGTGCGGCCTCGCTGAACCCCCATTCTCCCGCCTCCGCATGTGGCAGAACTAAGGCTGCCGCTGCGTTGTCATCCAGTCTGGACGACACGTACACACCGTCCGTGGTCACAACACGACCTACCACCCCTCCAGTTGCAGCTTCCCATCCTCGTCCTCTCCAGAACTGCTTGTTTCCACCTCCTCGTCCTCCTCGCTGCCCACTTCTTCCACCTGGTCCCTAAGGTACTCATGACAGTCAATACGGGCGGCCCACCACCTCTCGTCCACACCTTCGTTGGCCTGGAAATTCTCCGCACGCCTCCTGAGGTCTTCATCACCCACTTCCTCGCCCACATGTTCTCCCGCAGAAGCATCTTCATGATCGCCGGAGATGAACCCAGGCTCTACATCTCCACCAGCGGCATCAGAACCAACCATGGCAGATGATTCTGCCCTCTCCATGAACTCAACATACACCATTGGCCTGGCATATATCGCAGCATCAGGGTTGCACACGACCTCCATGTAGTTCGCCCATGAGGCGTCATTGGTCACCTTCAGAAGTTGCCATATGCTCTCCCTTCCATCACCCACCATTGAGGCATAGACTGACTCGATCCGTAACTTCTTCCTTGCGGTGTGCCGATCGAACGCCGAACGGACACACCTCCGTAGCTCAGACAAACTCATGGTGCTCAGACCGGGTGCCCGGATCATGGTCCGATCGCAATTTGACAGGTCCGCCCCATACGCCCCATTGCGTACGAGACCACTCCCATAAAACACGAACAAGTCTTGAATGTCAGCCATTGTGTACCTAACATAAATGCATAATCAACCATTTTAGTACACAGCATGTAACAATCGTACCATCAAACTGAAGTAATGTGCGTAGGCTACGAAAGCAGAAAACAAAATTTTTCTACCGCGCACACAAGGACATCATGCTTAAGGAGGGATCATGGATCGTTACCACTAGACGCGTAGCGCAGCGGAAGAAGAGTTGGAGAAGCCGATCCAACCACGCGCGTCGAGGTAGTAGTGGAATTAGCCGATCGTCCCGAACAGGTCGTCTCCTCCACGCGATCAACCACACCACGAGCAGATCCAATCTGTAAGTTGTTGATGCTGATCAACACCGCAACGAGCAGCGCCTCCACCGGTATCCACACGTCTGGGGCTGGAACACTGATCGCGAGTGTACTAGCACTCGTGAGCGGCTAGGGTTTGGCTCGGGAGGTGGCGGCTAGGGTTTTTCTAGAGGTTAACAGAAGCGTGTGTTCCCCTCAGCCCCTCGCCACCATATATATATATATATATATATATATATATATATATATATATATATATATATATATATATATAGACCTCCTCACTTGGGCCTTGTAGACCAAGGCCCAATAGGAGTCTATTCGGATCTCTATCCGAATTGAGCCCACATCCGAATCATATTCGAATTAGTGTTCCAACCCGTTAAGTGTGCGACCCTGTAGGTTCATGTATACTTGGTCGCGACCCGGAAACGCCTTTCCGGTCACCCTGTTAATAGCGGCCTCTAGTAAGACATATTAATCCCAAAGTATACGTAAAGATCATATCGGCTGAACCTGTAATGTTCTCATGTACGAATCTCTTTGCCTCACGATATAGATTGAGCTCAAGGCGAGACCTGTGTCATCCTCTTAATAGCTCAATCACTCTCTCGATTCCGTGATGGATTATAAACTTGTGATTGACTCCTCAATCACCTTGGCATGGCCATGCACTTTCATAATCCATTACATCGAGGGGTCCAGAGATATCTCTCCCATAACGAGGGGCAAATTCTATCTTGATCATTCACATCCCACTACATGTTTCATGGCAAACCCGAAGACTACTTTTATGACTACCCAGTTATGGAGTAGTGTTTAGTAGTCCCAAAATAAGCTACTACGCATGTTGGGAACCATGATGATCTCAAGTCTAAGGATTCCACATAAACACTACTTGAGACTAACTGATGACACATGGAATCTCTACAGTGTCTCATGGCAGGTCTATCCAACATATGTTCACTAACACATGTCCATATTATTGATTTGGTATCACCATACCATGATCCATGAGACATGATCATCAATCAATACATATGCTGATCTTTGAATCATATTTGTTCCTCATATGATATATGATCAGGGATCATTTAGAAATAGCAACATTTTAGCATTAAGAGTCTCATGAATAAGTCACATACTCATTGATCAATAATGATAATGTCTATTTCAAGGAACAAAGTAATGCATCACAAATATAGTATGTGATATATATAACATCTCCATGTTGCCTCTAGGGCATATCACTAACACAAACACCCACTACCCCATTGTAACATTAACAGTGCGGTATTTCATACATCTTCCTACCGCCTACAAAATCGCTAAGTATTTGTTTTGTATTTGTAAAACTACAATTTATTTCTAACTATTTTACTTTCAAATTCTAACAACATCAAATTACATATTTCTATGACCTACAATTTCGATTACTAATATTTTAATTTCTCAATCTATACTTTTGTTTTTATTATCACTACTACTTTGTATTGCATGTTTTTTTCTAATTAATGCAGAAAAACCATTTACTAATTTTCCTACATTTGTTTTCTAACTTTTACTTAATACATGCTTTATTGATTTGTACTATAACTTTGTATTACTGTAATTGCATTTTAATTCTAATGTACCAAATTTATTTCCAATTTATTTTTACCACCTACCGCACTGTATGCACTTCTTCCCTAAGTGTACTACTTGTATGTTCCTAATCCTGCTACTATTGTTATCATCTACAAATGCTCTAAGATAAATATGTACTTTCTCAATGTCTACACATATGCAAGTTCATATTTTTCGCACAACATTAAACTACACTACAATACGTATGTTCACAAAAAACACAGTACAACATTACATACACTACAATACATCATGCCTAAAATATACAAGATATGCTACAAATACATACCGTATCAAACATTGACATAAAATAACATTAACAAAACATGGTTTGCTTAATTATAGACTAATGACATACATAAAATTATAGTTGCACGGGCACAAAACTTACCTCTTCTTGAAGCTCACAAGATGATCTACAACTTTTGTATTTGCCAAATCTGCTGATTCCAAACGAAAACAACTCAAACCTTTGTGTTTTCACTCGTCACTTTCCTTCACTGCCTCCCTCTCTCGCTCTGTCTTCGCTCGAACCAACTACAAATGAGCTCCTGGATGACCATGCGCGCATGGGAATGAACTCTTATCTGTGCATTCATCCGTGAGTGAGAGGGGCCATGCGAGCGAGCTGCTGACACGTGTGCTGCTCGTGCGTGAAAAAAGCCAGGGAGACGCTGCTTTCGGCGGGCCGATTAGACAAGAGCCGAGACGTACGGTCGGGGAATCAATCCCGCGGTCGGATCGGCGGGTCGTGCGGTCAGAAAACGAGACGTGCGGTCGGGCGGGAAGACGTGCGGTCGGAGCGGCCAGTCGTGCGCTCGGCGCGGCACACAGCAGAGTCGTGCGGTGTGGTACCGCACGACCCGTGAACAGTGTGGTCGTGCGGTACCACACCGCACGACCGGGACACGCGGCAGCGCCTCGCGGACGCGCGCTTGGGCGGGGGCCAGATTCGGAAATTTTTTCCGTTGAGAGCCATTTTTGGAATTACGGGTCTTTAGGGGGGCAGATGTGTCTAAAATTCCAAAACCACGTACAAGAGTAAGGAAAAAAGTTGGGAAAAAATTACCGGGGAAACAAAACCCCCTCAAAACCCTACAACGCCACCTCCCAGCCCCCACCCATGGCCTGATTCCTTCCACCTCGCCGCCGCCGGAGGCGGTCAAACGATGCTAGTCCTCCCCCCGCGCCGTCACCTCCTCCTCCGCCTGTGCCCTCGCCGGAACCCTACCCTCCTCCCCTTCTGCCGCGCCGCCGCCGCCCTCCCGACCACGGTCGCCGCCGGCGCCGGCGCCGCCACCGCCGCTCCCATCTCCGACCGCCTCCGCCTCCTCCACGCCCTCCAAGCCGTCCCCGCCAACCTCCTCCTCTCCCACCCCCTCCCGTCCTCCGCCCACCTCTGCCTCGCCGCCCACCTCCTCGCCCGCGCCCGCCTCTTCTCCCACTCCCGCCGCCTCCTCTCCCGCCTCCTCGCCCCCGGCCACCGGCCCCACATTGCCGCCTCCCTCGTCGACCTCCTCCACCGCGCGGCTGTCGCACTCGGGCCTCGCCGCAGCGCCCTGCCCTCCGTCGTCGACACCCTCCTCTCCCTCCTCGCCGACCGCGGCCTCCTCGACGACGCCGTCCGCGCCCTTGCCCGCGTGCGCGACCTGCGCGTGCCCCCCAACACTCGCACCTGCAACCACATCCTCCTCCGCCTTGCCCGAGAGCGCCGCGGCGGGCTCGTCCGGCGGCTATTCGAGCAGCTGCCCGCGCCCAACGTGTTCACGTTCAACATCGTGATCGATTTCCTGTGCAAGGAGGGGGAGGTCGCGGAGGCGAAGGCGGTGTTCTTAAGGATGAAGGTGATAGGCTGCCCGCCGGATGTTGTCACATACAATTCTCTGATTGATGGGTACGGCAAATGTGGGGAGTTGGAAGAGGTGGAGCAGCTTGTCGGGGAGATGAGGGGGTGTGGATGCACGCCTGATGTTGTGACATACAATGCATTGGTCAATTGCTTCTGCAAGTTTGGGAAGATGGAGAGGGCATACAGCTATTTTGGTGAGATGAAGAGGGAGGGGGTGATGGCAAATGTAGTGACACTTAGCACCTTTGTTGATGCGTTCTGCAAGGAAGGGATGGTCCAGGAGGCGATGAAGCTGTTTGCACAGATGAGGATGAGGGGGATGATGCCCAATGAGTTCACATATACATGTTTGGTTGATGGGACCTGCAAAGCTGGGAGACTTGCTGATGCCATTGTGTTACTTGATGAAATGGTACATCAGGGGGTGCCATTGAATGTGGTCACATACACTGTGGTGGTCGATGGCCTCTGCAAAGAGGGAAAGGTTGGGGAAGCGGAGGATGTTTTGAGGCTGATGGGAAGAGCTGGTGTCAAAGCAAACGAGTGGCTGTACACTACACTAATTCATGGGCATTTTGTGAATAAAAACAGTGAGAGAGCAATGGAATTGTTGAGTGAGATGAAGGATAAAGGAATGGAACTTGATGTTTCACTATACGGCACCCTCATTTGGGGACTCTGTAATGTTCAAAAGGTGGATGAGGCTAAGAGTTTGTTAAATAAAATGGATGAATGTGGTCTGAAACCCAACAGTGTCATCTATACCACAATAATGGATGCTTGCTTTAAAGCAGGAAAAGAGTCAGAAGCCATTGCCCTGCTCCACAAGATTCTGGATTCTGGGTTCCAGCCTAATGCTGTAACTTATTGTGCATTGGTTGATGGTTTGTGTAAAGCAGGATCAATTGATGAGGCAATCTCCCATTTTAACAAAATGAGAGACATAGGTCTAGATCCTAATGTACAAGCTTACACCGCTCTAATTGATGGTTTATGCAAGAATGGTTGCTTGAACAAGGCTGTGCAGTTGTTGGATGAAATGGTTGACAAGGGTATGTCTCTGGACAAAGTTGTGTACACATCCCTTATGGATGGGTACCTGAAGCAGGGAAATCTCCAGGATGCTTTCGCGCTCAAGGCCAAGATGATCAACAGTGGTTTGCAACTTGATCTCTGTGCCTACACTTGTTTTATATGGGGCTTCTGTAATCTAAATATGATGCGAGAAGCTAGAGAAACTCTTTCAGAAATGATTGGAAATGGTATAACTCCTGATAAGGCAGTTTACAACTGTCTGATAAGCAAATACCAGAAATTGGGGGATATGGAGGAAGCAGTAAGTCTTCAGAATGAAATAGAAAGTATTTTACTCTCTTGTACAAATGGTGATACTGCTTCTGGTGGTCAAACTTGAACTTATGCTTGTAGAAGGTGTAAAGGAGTAGCTTTTTTATAGTGTCAGCATTTGTGGAACTGCACTATATTGGCATCGCTAAGCTGAAACTTTTCATGCAGCATAGCAGCACATGCCACTGATTCAGTACACTTTTTCTGATTTTTTTTTTTTTGGCTGGCTCATGTTGCTCAACAAACTTCATTAGATGCCATATTTCAGAAGAAAGACAAAACATTTCCCATTAGCTTCCATACAGACCTTGGCAAACACAAGAGGGGATTTTGTAGGAGTCTGCTTCTCTATTTGGTAAAGAGATTAAGGAGGAACTCAAAGTTTGGAAATGCTCCAAAGGTAAGATTAACTGTATATATTGAAGCGATTATTACCTGGCCGTTCTCCACTCACTAAATTGCTTTCTTTTCGGCATATCTTGCACAAACAAACATGGCCTGCTCTCATACATCTAGATAAGACTGCAATGCTTTTGCTAGGAAAAGTTGTCATTTTGAATTTGATAAGTCTTCTACATCATTTTCCTTTGATAATCAAGCAATGTCATCTGTATTTGATACAGGTAACAGATACCATTTATCATACTTCCTCTGATGCCAATGCCAATAACCGATTAGTGAGTGTATCAAGCATGTAAGTATATGGATGCCTTTTTCTCTTGATTCAGGTTAATCTTTATTATTTATTGATCATTAGTTGCTGTTTAGGGTTAACAGTTTGGTTTGTTCACTATATGAAACCGATGGTCCTTATTGGCATTAGAATAGTCTTGTCTTTCTTTTTGGATAATCCTTATATATACTGCTAGTAATGGAGAAGCAAGCAAATAGTGATCCCTTTTTCCTTATTCATGTTTTTTTATCTTACTCATATTTGCAAAATTCGAAGGAACTATCTTATCTTTGCCCAACTACTTCCTCTATAGAGTGGTTTTTTTATTCCAGTTCATGTTTTAATGTTTCAAGAATGGATTTTACAGTATGTGGGTAACAGGACAATATAAATGCATTGCATTCATTGATTTTCAATGTCCCATCTTACTGGAAAACACAAATGATTTTACAATTATTGAAAATCTACCACATGAATCATCTTGCATTTTCATGTTTCAGTTATTGAAAACCACTGGATTTTTTCATCGAGCAGTCTATGACAAAAATAATTGGTTGTTAATTCAGGTTTCCTACAACCAAAAAAAAGCTGCCAGATGATTAGCGCTGGACTGTCTCATGTCTAAACAACAACATGATGATCTTTTTCTCGTATTGCTACAGAAGTCTCACGTAAACCTAACCAAGCAATAGATGTTGCACCTCCTTATCTCCTATCATAAGTCCATCCTCCCAGAAGCGAGATCTATTACTCCTGATCTAACTGATGGATGCAGCCTCAGAAACAGCACAGAGCTAGAAGATAATATCGCATTCTCCAATTGTTTGCTCTTCAGCAACTTCAGATATGATCAGAGTGCACATAAATCTGATACCTTTCTATGAGTCAGTGGGTCCTATCGCACAATAGTCAAAAGAAATCTGTGCTTCAAGCACCTATGTGTTTACCTTCCTGAGTAATCAATTCAGAAACTATGTCGATTCCATGGTAAGATCCACACAAGAGAAGACTGAATGTGAAGTAAGACAGGAATATTTGTATATACATGTTTCTGGTTCTGGTACAGCACATGAGAAACATGCAGATACTCTGTATTGACAACAAAGTTTTACCATCTGCTGTTCCTACCAATATTCTTCAACTTGCTATAGGCGGTAGTGATACAGTGATAAAAATGGAGGGTGAGTATTATGTTTACAACAACAGAAATCTACTGGGAATAACATCATATAAGAGGCCTCAGCTGCCAGGTTTCATCTTTATTTTTGTCGCAAATGGCCGGCTCAATTTGACCAACCGTTCCTTCCTGCCAACCATCAGGTGAGAGATCCACCAGTGGAATCTAAATGCATACAATGGTTACTTTCTCTAGTAGTGCTCTTGAGTTTTGGTTGCCCCCCTGTTTTGGATATATTATATTTAAAATAAATTAAGTTAAGCTGCTGCTTTAAGTTATGATTCATTGTGCACCTTACCGATGCAAGCTTGTGCTTTGTCAGGGTTTCCTGCTCAACTAGCAAAGAGATTGTACTTCCATTGAAAAGGAGAGGAAATATTTAGGTGATAGTGAGATAAGAATCTGGGGATGATACTGTAACTTATTGGTTTTATGCAGAAGAATAAGGTGGCCGTGTATTTTCTCGAAAAGAGGTAAATCAATATTTTTGGTGGAGACGCGATGTATTGGAGCCCCTGCAGGCTGCAGAACTTGTTGGAACTGGTTTTTCCAGGCCACCATCTCGTCTCAGACAATTGAATATTTTGAATAATTAGTCGTAAACAACGACATGGAATAGTTGGCCTGTTCTTTTCGGTTGCAGCTTATGGCTTTTGGCTGAATTTTTTGAATTTTAGCTGTTTACGGTACAGATTACGGAGAGACAGATGCTCACTTGCGATTTTGGCTGGTACAGATATTGGGCTTTTAACGTGTAGATCGCTTAACTTGTAGACCCGTCTTGAGAAAATACTCCGTTTGAAAATTAGGTACTGTAGCAAAAGCCAAAAACCGCCCGGCTTCTCCTGCCGAACAAGCCCACTACCATGGAATCTTATAATGGATAGAACTAGGTACTTAAGAATCTGTTTTGCACATAGGTTGTTGTATCACACAGTGGTGTTCTATAATCATTGATTCTTTTGTTTTCCGCAAGTAATGTTGCATTTCAAGTATTGAAGTAGTGTGATAGCCAATTTATCAGTTAACACACTGTCTGTTCGATTCGATACACTAACGTGATTTTTTTACTCGTAATGTAACATTGATTCGGAATCCCAAAAATTAGCAACCTTAGCTATTGTGACATTTTTTCTCGAGAGTAATGTTTTCGTGTGGTTGCATGTTTACACGATGCCTCAACGGATTCTCTGGATCAGAGATAGTTCAAGGTCAACCGCAAGGCACGCCCCCCCCCCCCCCCCCCCCAACACCACGCCCCCCCCCCCCCCCAACACCGGGGAGCCAAAATCACAAGTTTTCAGCAGTATGTGACGTTTGTTCAGAAACTGCAATGGTTTTCGTATTTTGTTTTGTTTGTGTAACGCCCCCGATTTTTGGGACCAGGGACGTCTTATCAACCGCAACAGCCCAGGAGTTCTGTTGCAGCCTAACAGTGTATCAAGCCTGCTCACGAACAGTTAAAAGAGGTTAATTTCATTGAAATAAGACCTAATGGTCAACTTTAGTAACAATACGGGCGTCCAAGCCCAAATTTTAACTTACATACAAAAGAGCCGAAGAAAACTCCACAGGAACACTTGGGTGTAGACGTAACCCTAACACGAACACTCGCATCATCTCCTTTTCTTCTGGCATCTGTGGACGGAAAATTTGGCAAGCCTGAGTACTCCGACCCCGTACTCAACAAGTCACATGGGTAAATCCTGATTTACTATTTGCAAGGTTATTCAAGGACGGGAGTATATTGGGTTTATTATATTGGGTGGATGCAGTTTTGTTTGCAATCAAGTAAAACTTAAAACATTTTCTCCTTAAGATCAGGGGGTTTTCATTAACAAATTCAGTTCATCACTTATCACATTAAATCATCTCAAATCCTACTTATGCCTCATTGTTGGAATCACCCAATTAACACAGCTTCATTAACCGGAAGCACGGCGTATTCGAATACCATTTATCTCACTCTGCAGAGCTGCTCATCTTTACCCACAAGGTTTCTCAACTCCCGCGACAGAGTTAAGAACACAAGGTTGTTCACTGCTCATTTCTTCATGAAGACTCTACCCGATAGACCTCCAAACAGACCCGGGGGTCCGCTATCACAGCCAGACACTTTATCTGCCGACACGGCCAGATATTGTTCCCGTCCTGAGAGGAATCTACCGTTGTCCAGTATGCTTTTACCGTTTTCATACCGACTTTCTCGTACCCGTTAGATCTCAACTCAAACCCGGATATCCGCCACGCAGGCCAGACTACCCGTCCTGGAAGGATCTAACGTTGTTCAATATGATTTTACCGTTTCCATATCAACTGGTTGTACTCCGTTAGAGATTCAATCGATTTGAGCAGTTACTAAACCAGGTTTGACAAGTCAACGCTTGTGGTTGAGCGATTACTGTGTCTTTTACTTGGCACAAGGTTCTTGTCCTAATATTTTTCTGAGGTCTGCAACCTCCACTCTAGGATAAGGTGGTGGGCGAAAACCGCCGCACGGTTCCCCACAGTGGGCGACAACCGCCGCACGGTTTCCCACAACACCCTTACCCTACATTTCCCCTAAGGTAAAAGTCGTGGGCGTAGATCACCACATGATTTCCCACAGCACACCTTTTACCTTAGTACCAGTTTTCAAATCCTACTGGCCCACAGCCAACACCTTAGAAGTGCATACCAGCATCACCGGCCTAGGGTACGGTGTCCCATACCACCCTACCCTCTCCGGGTTTTTCAACTCTACCGGCCAACGGCCAGAGTCACTTAGTAGTGTATCATGCTGAATTAAATGATCTTACATATATTTACATCATATATTAATTCTTACTAAGGTTGTCAAGGTGAATATGGCCATCAAGATAAACAGAGCTTTTTATCAGTGGTAGGATTATCTAGATAGCATGCCATTCTAAATCTTTGTTTTAAGCAATTATCAGTTCGCAACTATCAATAATGGAAATACATTAAATAAATAATGTAATTTAATGGGATTCAATATGATCAAAAACATGTGACTTGCCTTGCGGGCTTATGATTTCGTATTCTTCAACTTCTGGGCCTTGATCTTGATCTGAAGCTTCGTATTCTTGAATCAGCTGATCCTCGACGTCACGTGCTAGCGCAAAATAAAGAAAACCAATTTAATTCCACGCTCGACGAAAAATGAGCTAGGAATAATAAAATAATATAATTTAAAAGAATAAAGACATTCTGGAAACTTCACTAAATTGGGCTTCTAGGTTTATAGGAGGGCTATATGGGGAATTGGACTTGATATTTGGGTTGGCGGGCTCGAAACGGATCTGGGGAGTATAAACATCACTTTTTGGACTTTGGGTCAGTCACTATTCCTCTGGCTCGGTCGGATACTGTTCCTCGGGCTCGGCTATGCGGTTCGGCGCGACCAACTCGGGCTGGCCCGGTCGGGCGCGCCAGACGCGTGCGGGCCGGTTGGGTTCAACCGAGTCGGGTGGCGCGGTCTGCTCGGTCGTCTTCTTCCCGCAGCTCGCACACGCGCGGAGGAGCAGGGGAGGTGAGTGGCGAGCGACGGCGGAGCTCCGGTGAGTTGCGACGGAAGCGGCGGGTATGGTTGGACTCCTTGAAGCCTAGGGATTCCATTTTGGGTGGTTTGGGGCCCGGCGAAGGCGGCAATCGCCGGCGGCGAGGTTGGAAAGGCGGTGCGGTTTTTGGTGGCCATGGCCGGTTCCTAGGGTTAAGGGGATCGGGGCTCTGGCATTTGAGCATCCTTGGGACCAAGGCAAGCTCATGGGAGTGGTGGCTCGGGCTGGGGAAGCTTGGGTAGGGCTGGCCACGGTGAGGTGGAGAAGCTCCGAGGCGGCGCTTGGAGCCCGGGAAGGAGAAACTTCGAGAGGCTAGGGCGGCGGTTGGGGCGAGTTTCTGGGAGCTTGGGGGTGCTACCGGAGCGAGCAATTGAGTTCTAATCGGCCGGAGTACCAGGATTGGAAACTAGGGTTCTTTGGGGGTTTTTTGGCACCGGCGGCTCTCCGGCGGTCTTCGGCTCAATTCGGTGGGTCGGGGAGCTTCGTGGGGCTTGCGGGAGCTAGTAGAGGCGTGCAGGGTTTTTGATAGAGGCTGTGAGACGGTCGGCACCGGGGCGGGGCAGGGAGCGCAGAGAGAGGGGCAGCGCAGCTGGCCGGGCAGTCATCAAGACTCGGGCAGGGGCGGGAGAGGCGAGGCACAACGCCCACTCGAGCTGGCGGTGGGTGCTGGCGCAGGAAGAAGCTGGAAGAAGGTGCGGTGGCGAGGGTGCAGGCGGCGGGGGAAGATTTTTCAGCCATGCACAGTAACCGCGCGAAATTGGATGGATGGAGGAGATTGCTTCAAGATTCGTGCGCGATTTGGGTGTGGATTAGTGAGAATTAGGCTTAGGAACTAGGATTTGCAAGAAATTTTGAGAATTCAATAAATTTTCAAATTTTTGAAAATTGGGGATGTTTCAGTTTGTTCTTTCAAAGATTATTTTGTTCCTTACTTCTGCGCTTCTCGTTTGGGCCTTGCGATGAGGTTTTGGGGAAGTGTTGTGTGTGTGTTTTTTGGTTGGGACATTTCTTTGCCGGTTGTTAAGAGATTGGCAACGCCCTGCTAATTGCTTTGTGCATACTTGTGCGAGCAACAGAGTTTGCTTCACAGGGGAAGAAAAAACCGGGCTTACACTGGAATATTACAAGAAAACTGTGCGATTCCTGCCAGAATCATGTGATTCTCGCAATGGCGTGGAACTATCTGCCTCAGAAAATTTTCCTGTGGTAAAATCCTTGACAACGTAACTATCAACTATCATTTCATACTGGATTATCTCGTGATCATCGTCATCATCATACAAGCCTAACCTGGCGGCATTGCACCACTCGATGACCCTGAGCTTCACGCCGGGCCTGAAGTTGAGCACTATCCCGGTGACGAAGTAGGACGCCGCTAGTGACCAAGGAGGAGAGAAAGTGGCAGTGCTGGTAAAGTAGGCCATCGGCCATGGACGCTGGTGAGAAGGCATGAAGAGGAAACGGGGAGGAAGAAGTAGCAGGGGCGGATCTAGATGTATAGCAGCCTAGGTTCTAATCTAGAGTGTAGGATTTTTACTAGTGCAAAGTCTAGATAAGTTTAGGGTATAGGGCATGTTCTTTACGTCACAAGCCGGCGGCTTTTAGCTTTTGCTATAGTACCTAACTTTTAAACGAAGTATTTTCTCAAGACGGGGTCTACAAGTTAAACGATCTACACGTTAAAAGTCCAACATCTGTACCAGCCAAAATCGCAAATGAGTATCTATCTCTCCGTAATCTGTACCATAAACAGCCTAAATTCAAAAATTTCAGCTAAAAACCATAAACCGCAGCCGAAAAGAACATACCCATAATCTTTTATCCAAGCTAGTTAGTAGTGGTCTTTAGTCTTTCACAGCTTGAGACGTACGAAATTTTAGATCCACTAAAGAAAGAAGATGAGGGGGCCACGGCACCAGGAGGAGCCCTTGGTAATGCTTTTCTTGGTTTATGGAATTGGGAGGGGGGATTGTGCTATTTATGCTACGTGGAAAGTATTTAGTCATAAAAACACTGCGCCAGAATCCTGGTTTGTAGCTAACTGGCGCCGTGGTGGTAGTACAGATAGTCGATGCCAAGGAATCCCTTTCTTGACTGAATTAATACAGCCTCTTAGGGTCTGTTTGGCAACAGCTGCGATTTATAGATGAAATTTTTTAATTTTGGTTATTTACGGTACAGATTATGGAGAGAGATACTCACTTGCGATTTTAACTGGTACAGATATTGGGCTTTTAACGTGTACATCGTTTAACTTGTAGATCCCGTCTTAAGAAAATATTCCGTTTGAAAGATAGGTACTATAACAAAAATCAAAAACCATCAGCTTCAGAGAAAAAGAATAGGCCCCTTAACTTCTCGGTCTTGTATGGCCCGAATCCTTGCAAGAAATCTCAACTGGTTCAAGGCCAATCCAAGAAAACTGCATCTATATATTCCCACATGCCGCGTACCGTGATGATACTTCGGCTGTAATACACTGTTTTTTTAGCAGTTTTTTATTTTTAGCTTCTGTCCACAATCATTATTCACGGATCAGGCGGAATCACTATTCCCACATGGTTTCTTTTCCTGTTGTGCAAGAGCCAAAATCTCGAGGTTTTAGCAGGATGCATGCAACGTTTGGTTGCACACTGACCCGCTTTTGTTAGCAATCATTATTCACAGATCAGGCGGAATCACTATTCCCACATGGCTTCTTTTCCCGTTGTGCAAGGGCCAAAATCTCGAGGTTTTTGCAGGATGCATGCAACGTTTGGTTGCACACTGACCCGCGTTCTTTCTGCCAGGCATTAGCTTTTGTGCCTACATGCGTGTGCGATCAATCGAGCAGCGAGATGGCTGCTTGCTGGGTAGAACAAATTGGGCATGACTTGGTGCGTTCCTGCTTACAAACCTCAATAGGAAAGCTGCACGAATTTTCTTATTGGTCAGGGTCACTTGAGACCTCGAATAATAGCCCCCCCCGTCTCGTACTCTCCTCGTGTTATTTCTACATGCTCGTGGGCTGCAACTGGGTTTTTACGAGAAAAACGGTGCAATTTCAGAATCGTGTAAAATTCTCGCGACGGCGTAAATATACCTGCATCGGAGTTTCATCCTGTGGTGAACTCCATCCTTAACAACAACGAGGCTATCAAATATCGTGTAACACTGAATTCGTTCTCTCGTCCTCGTCCTCGTCGTCGTCAAAGCTAGATTATTAGGCGGCGGCATCGCGCCTCTCGATGGCCCTGAGCTTGACGCCGTGCCTGAAGCTGAGCACGATCCCGAACTGGAACTCTGGCGGCGACTCCATCCGCGGCGAGCGCCGGAAGACGTACCGGCGGTAGTGGTGGACAGGGGCGGAGCCACACCCCAGACAGGGCAGACTTCAGCTCTAGGTGTGGAAAATATCTAGTGTACAGCTCGAGTAAATTCAGTCCAACATAGGTAATATTTTCATGGTCCAACCCAGATAGCCTAAATCATTCCACCATTAAGTCTGAGGCGTAACCAAATTCTGACTCCATCACTAGTGGTGGACCATGGCTAGCTCCACCTCATGCAGCGAGAACTGCCGCCCCACGCACGCCCGCGGCCCTAGCCCGAACGGTATGTGCGCGTGCGGATGCCGCCGCCACTCCTCCTTGCGCCCTGCCTCGAAACGCTTCAGCCAGAACACGCCGGGGTCCGGGAACTACGCCACATCCCGCGCCAGAACCCCCAGCGCGAGCCACAGCCACGTGTCCTACGTAGAATTGCAACGAGAGCAGCACAAGGTAGGCCACCTTCGTATTGACTTACAAAAGCTGCTTTTTTACAGTAAAATCATGTTAATATTAACTTCTAAAAACTACTTTTCTATAGTAAATAGTTTTTTGTAGTACCTAATTTTTAAACAGAGTGTCCTTTTATGATGGAGTTTACACTATCTATGAGCCCTAAAATAATTGCACATACATTGTTTGACACTTTTAACACTTTTAGATGGTGGGAACAATTAACTAGTGCTCATAGACCCCATGTTATGGGTTTAAATCTCAAAAAAATACCAGTGAAACATTCATACAAATAACCCACCTAACATGTGATTGATAAGAATTGAACTCTGATCAACAGACAAGGGGACAATGAGTCACACAGCTAAGCTATACTATGGTTGGCAACATTTTCACGATCAAACATTTGTATTGCTGGTGAAATATCAAGTATTTGCCATTTGTGAATTTTAGAGTTTGCAATCTTGTTTTTAGTTTAGAAGCCAAAGTCATAAGTCATAACCGTAACAGAGTCAGAAGTCGAAGTCGTGTTTGAGTCATCGTGGTTGTGCTCGTGGTCGTGTAACAAGTACGAGTCGATTCTATGTTCTGGTCGTGTATGAGTCATGGTTGTAGTCGTGTACGAGTTCGAGTCAGACTATCGAGTCCAAGGTGGAGTCGTAGTAGTCGTAGTCGAACCCGAGACGAAGTCATAGAGCTGGGTATAAAGGGCAGAGCAATGTAGATGAGAGGATGTAACGAGTTGCAGAGATGTAGTCAACGAGAAACGAGAGAGGCGATCGGAGTGATCGCAGAGAGGGCAATCGGTGTGATCGTAGAGCAGAGGGCGATCGGTGTGATCGCAGGCGATTGGTGTAATCGCAGAAGAATCATAGCGATCGGTGTGATCAAGAGATAAAGAAATAAAGAAGAGAAGAGAGGTTTGGCTCTGGGAAGTCTATTGAGTTCATTATGTTCACAGACGTGGTTGTAACCAGAGTTACGACCATAGCAATGAGCGGAGGTGTCTGTAGGTGCTGAAGACGTGGTCGTAAAGGAGTTTCGACCACAGCGAGAAAGCGTAATCATAAGCGACCACAACGGGGAGACGTGGTCGTAAAGCGTTACGACCACACCAGACGACAGAGCCTTAGACGTGGTTGACAATATCACAGCGTGGTCATAATTGGGTTACGACTACAGTGATCGACCGTGGTCGAAGGAAGTGCAGCACAAAGGTGGTGAACATGGTCGTAACTTCTACTGAAGTTACGACTACGTGGTCAGAGCAGCGAGGCGTGATCGAAGAGGTCACAACATGGTCATAACGACTGTCAGTGTGGTTAGAAAACCAACTGAGCGGTTGTAATGACTCAGGAGACAGTTGTAGCTTCTTCAACGTGGTCGTACGGCTATAGTGAGTGGTCGTAGCGACTACAAGGTAGTCGTACAGTTCCTAGGAGTGGTCGTAAGACTGCAACAAGTGGTATCAGAGCTAGTTGACTTCGGTTTTGAAGGTCATGGGAGACAAGGCAAAGGTTCAGGGTGAGCTAATCTCCCTCCAGTACCCTCTCCTGACGACCGATAATTACCCGTTGTGGACAATGAAGATGAAGGCAAACATGCACGCCTAGGGAGTCTAGGGTGCAGTCTATCCAAAGGGAAAAGACAAGTGTAACATCCTGAAAAATTTGAATTTAAAATATGAATATTTTAAATTATTTTTGTAGTGTATTTAATAAAAATTTGGATTTTATGGTGTTTTCCTGAAATTGGATGAGATTTCAAATTTTTAAGGATTCATAAAATACAAAGACAAACATTAGTAATGCCAAAAAGAAAATATGCAGATAATGGAAAACTAAAATTTTAAACTAAGAATCTGAAAAGTTGATCCAAAAGAATTAAAAAGTAAAATAAAAGTAATAACGATAAGCATCTCTAAGAATATATATATATATATATATATATATATATATATATATATATATATATATATATATATATATATATATATATATATATATATATATATATATATATATATATAAGTATGCATGTATAATATGTATGCATATAATTAAATGTAACAAATAGTAGCAAAATAGAAGATATAAAATATCAGGAAGAAAGGAAGTGAATATACCTATATATATATACATACTTATACACACCCATGAATATCTAAAAAAGGAAAATCAAAGAAAAATATATATATAAAAAAAGAAAAAGAAAAAGAGTGCGGCCAGGCCGGCCATCACCCCGGCCCGACCCAACTCTCCCGACGCCTCCCCTCACTTCATCTCTCTGGCGCTCGGGCCCCGCCTTCCACCGCGCCTTCTCTCGCTGACGCGCGAGCCCCACGTGCCAGCGCTCTCCCCTGGCCAGCGGGCCGCCCCTCGCCCGTAGCTGGCACCCGTCTTCTTCCTCCCTCTCCTATTCTCCCGGCGCGCCTGCCTCCTCCTTTCCTCGTCCCTGCCTCCTCCCCTATTCCCCCGGCGCGCCGCTCGCAACGCTCCCCGGCCGCGTCGCTCTGCCGCGCGGGCCTCGCGTCTCCGCTCCCTGCCCGTGGACCTGCACCCCGCCCGCAGCCTCTCCTTCTTCCTCCCTCCTTTCTTCTCCACGCGCCCGCATCGCTGCTCTCCTCTCGCGCTCGCTCTCTCTCGCGCTAGCCGCAGCGGATCGCTCCCTCTCTCTCTCTCACGCCCCGCGGGCTAGAATCAACGCACCCCGTTCTCTCTCCCCACAAAATCTCGGAGGGGATTTGGTTCACCTCCCCTCGCCGGCGTGAGCAGGGCGGAGGCTGCCGTCGCATCGCCACGCGCCCTCTTCCCCGGCTATAAAAACCCCCGCCCGGGAGCAGCAAACGCATCGCCCATCTCCGCTCGTCCTCCTCCCCCGCGGAATCGAGCTTTCGTGCCCTATTGCTCGCCGGCATGCCTATTCTTCTCCAAAGCCGGCCGATTCCATTCCGTCGATTGGAGCCGCCTCCATCCAATTCCTCGGCACTGGAGCACCACCGTGGCTCCGCCGACCCATCCCCGCGGACGCCGGAGCTTCTCCTTCGCCCCAGTTCGCCGGCGTCGTGCACCTCCGCCGCCCGATTCCGCCTCACGTCGCCGGCTCGCCTGAGTTCCTCTCCCGCTCAACTGATGCCGTGGTAAGATTCCCCTTTACCCCCTAGTGCTCACGCCCATGATCGTTTGTCTCTTCTTCCACTCCGGCGCCACCGCCTCCGTTCCCCTCCATCGTCGACCACCTAGCACCGCCACCGCCCGCTCACATTGGCGCCACCCCGACCGAAGATGCCGCCTCCCCGAGCTCCCTCATCACCGGAGGAACCCATTTGGCCGGTCGTCATCGTCTCCCCAGCCGCCCTTCGCCGCCGCTGCCGCTGCCATACCCGGCGCCTTCCTCTTCCCCTGCTCTGCCCTCAGCCAGCCGAACGCCCCCATTTCTCTGTGTCTGTCAGGTGGGCCCAACCAGAAAGAGTTGCAATGCCTACTACCATTTTGACTAATTGGTAAACTCATAAGTAAAGGGATATTAAGTTTGCATGTCCAGTAAAGATAAATTGGGAACAAGGGTATAAATGAGAACCTTACTTAAGAGTTCATAATGAAAAGATGTATAAGGCCAAATTGGAAACTTAACAATTGGTTAATGTATTTATATGTCAATCAATATTAATAAGCTAGTCCTCATATACAAAATTAATCCAATTGAACAAAAATTTAACATGGGTTGGCTATATGCCAATTAAGGTTAATAGATTAATCCCCATATACTACTAAGACGAGATCATGCATAGCCTATTTTCAGATGACAAGAAAATCGACTTGGATTAAAGGGGGTTGCTGTTAAAATCTAATTAGGGAATACTAATTAAAGGAATCCTCTTTTATACATCAAAAGTGTTAGAAATTTAATACTGATAATTAAAAGTTGCATGTTAATAGCTAGTACTCCTTTAATCTTTTGTATTAGGTCTTAATTCCTAACTTAAGGTACAGTGAGATATTAATTGGGAAAAATCAGAAAATTAACCCATAAGTACTGCAAAAATCTATTTAGTGTATAAGGGATGCTTCTTGAACATTTAACCATGGATTAAACATCACATGTTAGTAAATAATATGCCTTGAATATTTATTTCAAATCTTTAGTGACTAAAAGACTTAATAGGAATGTGTCTAAAGAGGTGCTCTCATGAAAATGATAACTTAGTAAATGAAGAATTAGCCATTGCAAGATACTAGATCATAAACCCATGTTTTTATGCCCTTGCAATTAGGAGATCCCTTTTGACTATTAGATGGTTTGAAACATTAAGCCAACAACTTTTATCAGAATGTAAACAGGGTAGTTTAAGAGTTAATATTTGACCAATTAAACCTCAACGTTAGATTTAGTAAATAATATTGTCAAGCATGATTGATTATAGCAAGCAACGACCCGTATAGGTAGATCCTAATTTAGATTAAATTAAGCCTAGCAATAACTGAGGATACATAAAATGTTGAGCCATAAAAATGCTGTAAAACCGGACTCCAATATTTAATTGGTAAACTAAAAATTATATACATCTCTATACGTAACGTATACCCTGAATATGAGCGCTCGACAAAATAGTGCTAATATAAATTTGTGTACCTACTCATAGGTCTAACCTAGCTCATGAAACTTCCTTGATAAATACAAAAATAATAAAAGAAATTTACTAATAAAAAGGTCAAGCCTCGCTTCTCCTCAATCGGCTATGTATGTCCACCTTCCCTTCCCAAAAGCAGATAATTCATGTAGGTACATCTTCACTTTCGATCCCTCGTATTTCTAAAATTTTCCCTCACGGTAAAATATTCCGACAACTCGTCCTTCTGCTCAAATCCAGCTACCGCTATGCTTACAACACACTAACCTGTATCATCCTCCTACTCTCAAATCATACTAAATGTCTAATTTAAATTAAATCGGGTATTTAAAGTGTTTGGATTTAGTTGAATCTTTTGAGTTATTTGCTTTCATTTTGGATTCAGTCGTTTGTCGAGTAATTAGAAATTGAAGTCCGAAGATTCCACGGATCAAGCGAGATCAAGAGTGAAGTGAAGAAAAGATCCGAAGTTCAAGAGAAAGCATTGTGTGAGCTCAAGACCGCAGCAAACCGCGCCAGGCGAGTCAATACTTTGATCATGTTGAACCTACATTTCTGCAAATTACTTTGTTTTAAATTAACAAATTGCATTGCTGTTATCTTTATGCAAATGCATGCTAAACTTGATATGCTAGTTATATGCCATTGTTTACGTTGAATAATATTACCCCTCCTTTGAGTATTTGAATAAACGAACCTTGTCGCCCTAGCAAAACTATAATAGTAACATTTCGAAATTAAGTCCGTAATTGTATGCCATGCTTAGCATTGATTAGGAACCTGGGGCAAGAAATTGCCCCAAACATCACTTTTATTCATAAGAAATTGATTTGGGCAGTCATGACGGGAATGACTGATATATGTTGGTATGATTACTTTATGATTCGAAAATCCCCAACTTGCTTGAATATCTGGGCGGATTGGGTCGAGGGTGTGTATGTGTGGTGCAGTGGATGCACAGTGTGGTGCAGTGGATGCATAAAGTGGGTTAGTGGTAGACCGCCCAGATAACCCTAAGGACTGAATCTTGTCATGTCACCCCGTGTAAAAACAGTACAACCACAAGCTGGCAAAGTGTAGGCAGGGTTTACTAATTTGTGTGGCTCTAGGTGGTTACGTGAAGGTATGACCACGAGCAAAGGGATGGATGGTCGCATCCCCGCCTTTGCCCGTGATGGCTCACGAGGGACCCTTCCCGAGGGATGGTCGGATCCTACGGAAGATAGACCTTAGCGGGCGTAACCACAGTAGGACTATGCATTGTAACAATCCTGTGATAGTCTACTCAACCGCATGGCTAAGGAATCATGTGGGGCAACGGGTGGATTTATCTCTTGTGGGTAAAGTGTGCAAAACTCTGCAGAGTCAAAACTATTCGAATAGCCGTGCCCACGGTCAAGGGCAGACATGGGAACTTAACTAGATATAGTTCTGTTTACAAAAATATTGAAAAATGGGATTGGAAAAGTGGAAGGGCAGAGGAAAGCCCTGATTTGAGTTGTCCTGGGTGTCGTCCCAGTGGTTCCTGGGTGTCGTCCCAGTGGTAAGTTAAGCGGCTATAACGCTGAAAAATGTCATACGGTGTGATGCCGTATGTATGGAGAAATTATGGTGATATTAGGCATATGGTGTGATGCCATATGTATGGAAATTCATATTAATATTCCTTGAACATTATGCTTTTGTTCAAATGCTAGGTCTTAGGAATTTTTATATAATTGTATTCAAAAGCACTCTTTGCAAAACAAAATAAACCTAAGCCATCCTTTGGTTAGCCATACATGTTACATATTGCATTCTGTGTGTTGATTCGCTGAGCACGGGGTCGGAGTGCTCACGCTCGCTTTTGCGGCAAAATTCAGAATCAGGAGTCAAATCGCCTCGCCTCAGCAACAAGAGTGGACAAGCTGGCAGATAAGATGAAGATGAAGATGTCAAGGGCTAGGTCGCGAACCTCCAGTTGGCTGCCTGTGGGCATGTCCTGAAGGTCCCACCTGTGTGCTTTGTTCTTCCGCTGCTGCAATTTATTGATTTCGGCCTAATCGGCCCATGAGTAAGTTTATTATTTTAATTACTTTTCCGCATGATATGTACTTTGATATTCAGAACTATAACTGTGTGCACTATCTACTGATCCAGGGAATAGTGCAATTAAACACAGCAGATTCTGGATTGTAAAATCTGGGTCTGACAACAAGGAGGTAGATGACAAGGTGCATCAGGTGGCTTTGGCCCTGATCTACCAGGCGGTTCTAGCTGCGATGATGCATCAGCTCATCGGCAAGAAGATGACACGGGAGGTGTGGGAGACGATGCACAAAGGCGTTGATTGTGTGGAGGAGGTGCACAAGGTCCAAGAGGAAGACTTGGAGCACATGTTGGTTTTTTGTGGATTTGCAGATGGAACGTGGAAAGTGTTGGAGTCAAGCTCAGCTAAGATGTACGCGGAAAAGTGGATAGTCTTGGTCCAAGAGAGAGGAGCAGGAGGCTCAGGTAACGACGAAGCCAAGGTGACTGTGGGAGCAGGTGCTCTAGCCCAGGCAGGCGTACAAGGAAAGACGGTTCAGTCCAGGTGCGAGGCGCAGCAAGCGTCGAATTGTGCAAGGCTCAGGATGGAGCAAGCACAGGCGGTAGGGCGGTGACGGCTCAAGCGCGCGGGAGTGGAGGTAAAAGGAAGAAGCGGAAGCAAGAGAGAAGATCGGCGTGATCAAGAAGGAAAAACAAGATTAAGGAGGTGATTGTTAGAGTTTATAATCTTGTTTTCAGTTTGGATGCCAAAGTCATAAGTCGTAGTCATATGTAACATCCCAAAATTTCCTTTCTTTAAAAATTTAATTTCAAATTAACTATTTTAAAGTATTTGAACTTTATTTGGATTTATCTGAATTTTATTTCAAAATCTAAAGCAAGAAAATGTATTTTAAATATTTTATTAAAGCTAAAAAGAGTTTATTTTATTTTTCCCAACCTTTCCTGAATTTTATATAATTTTTGAGAATTTTCTGGAATTAAAAATCAATTTAAAAAGGTCAAAAAGGTATTTTATAAAATATTAAAGGCAAATTTGAATTTAAAAATATTTTTCTTAAGTCTAAAATAGCTTCAAGAGTTTTCTATGAAGTTTCTAGAATTTTTACACATTATTTACTATTTTTTAAGTATTTATAAAATTATCTGGTATTTTCTGAAAATTTAATCCAAAATTTAAATCCGGATTAATCCTGGGCTGACACGTGTCCTGCCTGGATTTAATCTATCCTTTCCCCTTGATCTAATATGAGCCTTTCACCCACACTTAACCCTCAACGGCCGAGATTGTGCCACGTGTCGCCATCCATTCGCATACCCCTTCATTCCCCCTTCCTCTCACCGACGCGCGGGCCCCACCCGTCATCTTCATCCCCTACCTCTCTTTCTTCTTCCTCAAGCCTCTCTCTCTCTCCTCTCCACCAAAGCCGCCCGCGCCGAGCACTTTAATCGGCCGTTTCTTCCCCCTTAACTCCCGAGCGAGTGCGCAATCACTTCCTCTCTTTACTCCTCCTTCACGCCGGCCGTTTCCCCCTCTTTAAACCTCGCTAACCGCACCACCCCGCTCTCGGCCACATTTACTCCGGCGAGCCCAAACCGCCGGCCACTCCCCTTCCCGCCGCCTATAAAATCCTCCCCGAGGATCCCCATGCGCCGCTTTCCCTTGTCCCTCTCCCAATTACTCCCCTCCGTGCCCCGAGCGCCGCTGCATCGTGCTTCGCCGTTCTCGCCGCCGCGCCATGCTCCGGCGAGCAATTCCCGGCATCCCGGACCGTCTCGGCCCTCGCCGCGGCCTCCTTCGCCTTCCCCGTGCGCCGACGATCGCCCGCCGCTCCTCGACCGAGCCTCCCGCCCTCTCCCTCGCAGCCGCACCGAACGCCATCACCGCCGCCCTCTCTCTCCTCTGCCGCCGCTCCCCTCCGGCCACCCCGAGCCCCACCGCCGGTAAGGCCGAACTGTAACAGCCCATGTTTTTATTAAAATAAAATAAATAGAGAAATAAATAAAAATTAATTAAATTAAAATTAAAATTAAAATAAGTATTTTTGTTTCCTAAATTTTAAATTTGGTTTTGCCCTGAATTTCTGTTTTTGAAAAAGTTGGATTTAAAAAAAATATTTTAAATGAAAACCTAAAACTATTATTAAATAAAATAATATTTTGATTTTCTATAGAAATCCTAGTTCAAAATAATTATTTGGAGTTGTTTGGCTTTTATTTGGTTTCCTGGATTTGCTGGAGTTTTAAAATGTATTTTTGAAATTTAAAAGTATTTTAAAATATAAAAATTAAATACCAACATTAGTTGGAAATTTTTTTATTAAGTCCAAAATGTCTCCAGGAGATTCTCTGAATTTTTCTGGAATTGTTGGAGTTTATTTCATATTTTTCTGAGGCTTAGTGGAATTTCTGTGCTTTTTTGAAAAACCCAAAAATCAGAAAAGAAAATAATCTCCCAAACCTCCCTTTCCGGCCGCCACGTGAACGGCCGGGATCAGTCCACGCCGTCCGCCCGGACCCACCTTCCCCTTCTCCCCGCGCTACACGCGTATGACCCAGATCAGCCGCACCCGCGCGCGCCCGACCCATCTGCCGTCCGCCACACCCTCCGTCTCCGGGCGGCCCGATTTCCCCTGGGCCACGCGGCCACATCAGAGCCACCCGAGCCCCCGCTCCTCTCTCTCCTCACCCCGGCCCCACCTGTCGGCGCCTCCCCTCTCTCTTCGCCCTCTCTGCCCCGCGGGCCCCGCCCGTCAGCCGCCCCTCGCTCCCTCTCTCGCTGCTCCCCAGGCCCACCTGTTGGGTCCTCGCTTCTCCCACACCATCCCCGCCGCCATCTCCGCCGCCCCTCGCCCCGCTCGGTTTCTTTCCTCTTCTGCCGCCTGTGCAACCCGCGCCTTCCCTTCCCCGCACCCGAATCCCGCCATCCCCGCGCCGTGCCCCCCTAATCCCCCGCCATTCCCGCCGTCCCACGCCATCTCCGGCGAGCAATTCGCTCCGCCCCGCTCCCCCTCCACTCTATAAAAGGCCTCCCTCAGCTCCGCCACAATCCGCCACACCTCCCTCTGCCCTCTGCTCCCCCTCCCGGCCGCTCCATCACCTCCGCACCGAGAGCCGCCCGCCGCCGCCTCTGCCCGCTCGCCGCCGGTCGCCCCCGGCAAGCCGCGCCCCACCCTCGGGTTCCCCCGCGCCTCCTCTCCCTTCTGCGCCACTCGCCGCCGACCGCCGCCCGCCGGAGCGCTGGCGAGGCTCGCTCCCCCGTGCGCCCTACGGCCGGCTTGCCCCGTCAGCTCGACCGCGCTTGCATGGCAGCCGACGTGGTGCCACACCAGCGCCGCGTCGGCTCCCTCCTGCCCCGTCGGCGCCACGTGCGCACCCGACCCCTCCCGTGCCAACTCAGCGCCCCTGGTGGTCCGTGAGCCTGGTCCATGGACCATGGCCCACATGTCATCCCCTCCCCTCTAATTTCCAGTGCAAAAATAATTCGGCCGAAAATAAAAATCCCAGGGCTAACGCCATAAATCCTTTTTTCAGTAGAAAAATAATTCCAAAAATTAATCTTTTTCATTTTCTCTCTTTTCAAACTTCCCGGAGCCCGTTCTCCTTCGTCCTAACTCCGATTGAGCCCATTCAAATTTCTAAATTCATCAAAAATTCCCTTCTATTTATTTCTAGCCTCAATTAAAATATTTGAAGTCAATTTGAATTTATTTTGAATTTATTTGAATTTGGTGGGTTATTTTCACGTGTAGACTTCGACGATTCAGGAAATTTCTTCGACGAAGATTCAAGCCAAGTTGAAGAGCAAGGTAAGTCACACTCCTTGATCATGTTGATCCCAGTTTTCAAAATAAAATTATGTTGTTTTAAATTATTCTGCATGCATATTTTTATTCAACGTATTTCAATTCAGTTTTAAATATAATTAATACCTACTTGTTAAATTCCTCCATTGGTATTAAATTCCTCATACCTTGTCACCCTAGATTAAAACTCTAGTTAGTACACTAGTATTGGCTAGAGAATATTATATCAAATGCTTAGACCTGCTTAGTCCTAATATTTATTTTGAGATACCTTTTCACATAAAATGATGACCTTTTCACATAAAATGATAAGCTTTTCAAATATACTCTTGACTTTTGGTGAGTCAAGGAGGTTTATGAAATATTTTGAAAGCAAAATATAAAAACTGGTTTAGACTTAGGCAATTGGTTAGATGGGTGAGTGCAGGCATTGATGAGGACATCACTCCTTCGGATGCAACCGCTGATCCTCCAACCGTTATGCAAGGTCCAATGACCCGAGCTCGCATGCGACAATTAAATCTAGAGGTGAGCTCGTTCTTAAGCGATCCTTTTCATAGTTTTGAGAATAGATTGCTACCTAATGATGTTATCTTGCTTAGGAACATTGGAGAGGGTCATGAAGTACATGGAGAGAGGTGTGGAGGCGGAGAAGACCAGCAAGGACGTCCAAGTCAAGCCGGAGGCCCAGTCCAACTCGAGTTCGAGTCTGCCTCGGCATTCAGGACCAGCCTGCAGTAAAACGGACGCCCAGGACGCATACGGACTCCGTTTTCGACGACCCACATATGCATGGAAAGATAATTTCATAGGCTAACCAATGGCTTTGGTTTTAGGTCCAAATTCCACCGGAGTCAATGGGAATCGTCGAAACAAGTCAGCGTCCAGAATCTGCCAGAGTGTTGCGTCACCGTCTTTTGGTCCGTTGGGCCGTGTATCGTCTTAGAGCCCGTTAGGGGGCGGGTCCAGGGGGTGTGACGACCCTTAGACCTTATATTAAGTCGTCACCACACATGATAGGGTTGGGTTTTGCTTTAGATCAATCTGTCATCGAACAGTCGCCGTCTTCGGTCGTGAAACCCCACTTTCGTGATCTTAATCATACATCTGCAGATTGTCACTTCTTTGAGCTGCGTTCTTTCGAGTTCTTGCTTGTGTTCTTCGTTTCGCAGGCAGGGATTAGCCTTCTTGGCGAGGTCAACCGGATTAGTGACACGGTTGATAACCAGAGGAGTCGTGGTGCTAAGGTTGCAGGGTTCGGGTCTTTTGGATCTGAAGCCGGATCGGTGTGTCGCGTTCCACCAAAACGAGAGTTATCATCACCTGACGGAAGATCGGGAACCCCGTCCCCATCAAGTGGTATCAGAGCTTCGGGTTTACCGTCAGGTTCGCATCTATCCCCTAGTTCGAGTGTTTCGTCTTCGTCCCATAGTCCACTGCCATACTCATTTTTTTTCCTGTCCTAGAACCTTCCCCGCCATAGCCTTTGCATAAATCAGTCTTAGAGTCCGTCGTGTTGAATTTGTGTCCTAGGTCGAAGTCTTGTTGCTGGTTAGTTTGTGTTTGAGTCCAGTTCGTGTGTTTTTCCACCGTTTCCATCAAACCCTAGCCGCCTCCGCCAATTTTCCGCACTTTCTTCCCGTTTTGTCCTCTAATTTGGAGTCCTTTCGTAAAACAGGCATAACTTTCGCATACGAACTCCGTTTTCAGCAAACTTTATATGTTTTTTGATCAGAAACAAATTTTGCATCCGTCTGTCCCCTCCTTCGGCGGGTTCGGCGAATCTATTTTTCCATAAAACAGCCCGGAAGATCGTCTTTCCGAGCCCGGAAGCTTTTTCTCATTTTTGAGCGCATCTTCTGAAAATTCCACAGGCCACGTCTTTCACTTGTTTGAGCTCAAATTTTCTGTAATTACTTCTTGTGTGCTCCTAAGTGAAGAAAAAATATCAAAACAATAAAACGAAAAAGTCAAAGTTTCTCAAAAAAACAACGACAACCCAAAAAATAGAAAAAAAAGAGAAGGGCAAAAGAGGAACAATATCTAGAGGAGCACATAGAGAAGGGCAAAGTGAGCTGTGTTAGCGTGTGCTGTCTTGGTCCTTGATTCAGATACTCTTGCTGTCCATCATACTTGTTTCACCACCTTGTTTGTCACACACCTGGTACTTGGAACACCTTAGGCCAGCAACGAGAATAGGTATTTGGGACTATAATTCAGCATTGCTATCTGTTACTGACTTGTGTGCCACATATACATATTTTTCTCTTGGTGTGCCTTCCAAGTTCCACATATTCTTCAGATCAGTACAGAAAAAGACCCTTGCAATCTTGGTGCCACTTCCTCACAGGTATCACGAACCAGCCGTCGGTTGTACCATCCACTGCTTGCATTGGTAAGAACTTGGTAAGACGTGTGTGAGGGTGTGATTCCACCAACCCATAAATAGTTTATAGGGCTTTTATTTGATAACTAATCATGCCAAACGACAAGCCTGCTTTGAAAAGTGACTTGCAGGACCTGAAGGAGCAGATGCTAGCAGAGGTGGCCAAGCTAACGGATGTAGTTAAAAACGCCATGAAGGATGTCGGCTATTCGCTTGAGAGTGTGGACAGGCGCATGTCCACACTGACCGGGAAGGTTCAACAGCTTGAGACCAACCTTCCAAAGACCAACGACGTCAACAAAGAAGAGGAAGACGATGAGATCCACGACGACGATGTTGTCTTCGGGGGAGATGGTAAGGTTGATGAGAGGGCGACACGCGAGAACACCCTGCGTCAACGCCTTCAACGCAACCGTACATGTATGAGAAGTAATGGAAATTAGCGCAATCGTGGTAATGTTAATAATGATGATCCTTATGCTAAAATTAAATTCACCATACCACCTTTTTATGGAAAATATGATGCTGAGGAATATCTTGATTGGGAGATGACAGTAGAACAAAAATTTGCTTCCCACCTTGTACCTGATCATCATAAGGTTAGACAAGCTACTAGTGAATTTAAAGATTTTGCTATAATCTGGTGGCAAGAATTAGCTAATTTGCATCTACAACCTGAGTCATGGGATAGACTAAAAGAAGCAATGCGTGATCGTTTTATTCCTCCTTCTTATAAACGTGATTTGCGTAAGAAATTGCAGCGCTTAGAGCAAGGTAATATGTCTGTCCAAGAATATTATGCAGAGCTTCAAAAGGGCATGATTCGTTGTGGGGTAGTAGAGGATCCAGAGGATAAAGTGTGTCATTTCTATGGTGGATTGAGGCGTGAAATTCAGGATATTGTTGATTATAAAGAATTTACTACTACCAACCATTTGTTCCAGCTTGCTATGCTTGCAGAAAAAGAATTGCAGGGACGACAGCCGCCAAGGAGCAGGAGCAACTTCAGCAGCTCCTTCACGCCCAAGACGACGACTCCGCCAACGAAGCCGTTCCCTTCGTCAAGTGCTCGTCCTCCAGCTCCACCAGCGAGCACACATTCTTCAGCTCCTTCACCTTCGGCCGCACGCACCATGGAATCTGGTAAGACTCGTTTGCAGGAACCGGCCAAGAGTGCATCATCTGTGGCTTCCACCGGGCGTTCTTCTTCCATTCAGTGCCACCGCTGCCATGGACTTGGTCACGTGCAGAAGGATTGTCCTAGCAAGCGGGCATACATTGCTACAGAAGATGGAGCCTACATTAGCACTTCTGATATAGAGGAAGACATTGTTGATGAAGCTGCCTCGGACGATGATCATGATGAAGATGGTCTTTCTTTAGGCATAGACGACGCAGGCAACTATCGAGCCATCATTGTACAGCGAGTTCTCAGTACACAGATGGAGAAAGCAGAGAAGCTGCAGCGCCATAACTTGTTTCAGATTTTCTTCGTTATTAAAAATCGGCGTGCACGAGTCATCATTGACGGAGGAAGCTGCAACAACTTGGTGAGTTCTAATTTGGTTAAGAAGCTTGAATTGACCACACGACCACATCCACTTCCATACCATATTCAGTGGCTCAACGACTCGGGTAAGGCAAAGGTAACACAAACAGCCCGGGTGTATTTTTCCCTTGGTACATATTCTGATTTTGTAGATTGTGATGTGGTACCGATGCAAGCTTGTTCTCTTTTATTGGGTCGTCCATGGGAATTTGATAATGATGCTACACACCATGGTAGAAGTAATAAATATACACTTATGCATAAGGGACAAAAAATTACTTTGCTACCTATGACCCCTGCACAAATTGTACAAGCTGATAGAGAGAAAGTTGCTAGTGAAACTAAACAAGTTGATGCTAAAACTGAAAAACAGCAAGGAATTAAATTGAAAAATCCTGTTATGCTTACTACTAAATCTGATCTTGCAGAGATTAATGATGTGTGCTATGCTTTGATATGCAAAGATGCTTTATTTTCCACTGATGAAATAGCTAGCACTTTGCCACCTTCTGTCACTAACCTTTTGCAGGAATATAGTGACGTGTTTCCCACCGAGATACCTCCAGGAACCCATTCGAGGGATTGAGCACCAGATTGACTTGATTCCTGGAGCGAGCTTGCCAAATCGAGCTGCCTATAGAACCAACCCCGAGGAGACTAAGGAGATTCAGCGCCAAGTCCAAGACCTTTTGGACCGCGGGTATGTACGTGAGAGCCTTAGTCCTTGTGCTGTTCTAGTTATTTTGGTTCCAAAAAAAGATGGCAGTTGGCGCATGTGTGTAGATTGTAGAGCTATTAACAACATCACAATAAGGTACCGTCATCCTATTCCCAGGCTAGATGACATGCTTGATGAGTTAAGTGGTTCTATAATTTTTCTAAAGTAGACTTGAGAAGCGGATACCACCAAATAAAAATGAAATTAGGAGATGAATGGAAAACTGCTTTTAAAACCAAGTTCGGCTTATATGAGTGGTTAGTAATGCCTTTTGGTTTAACTAATGCACCTAGCACTTTCATGCGTTTAATGAACGAGGTTTTACGTCCTTTCATTGGAAAATTTGTGGTGGTTTATTTTGATGATATCTTGATATACAGCAAGTCTTTAACTAAACATCTTAATCATCTACGTGTTGTTTTTGATGCTTTGCGTGCTGCACGTTTATTTGGTAACATCGAGAAGTGCACTTTTTGCACCGAACGAGTATCGTTTCTTGGCTATGTTGTGACCTCGCAGGGAATTGAGGTCGATGAAGCCAAGGTGCACGCTATACAGAGCTGGCCAACGCCCACAACCGTGACACAAGTGCGGAGCTTTCATGGACTTGCAGGATTTTACCGCCGCTTTGTGAAGGATTTCAGCACCATTGCAGCCCCATTGAATGAGTTGACAAAGAAGGGCGTTGCGTTTCATTGGGGAGAAGAACAAGATGCGTCCTTAGTACTTTTGAAGGACAAGCTTACTAACGCGTCATTGCTGCAACTTCCTGATTTTGGTAAGACTTTTGAGCTTGAATGTGATGCTAGTGGAGTTGGCATTAGTGGCGTTTTGATGCAAGAAGGTAAACCCATTGCTTACTTTAGTGAGAAATTGAATGGACCTATTTTTAATTATTCCACGTATGACAAAGAATTGTATGCTCTTGTTCGTTCATTAGAGACGTGGCAACATTATTTATAGCCTAAAGAATTTGTTATTCACTCTGATCATGAATCACTAAAACATATTCGAAGTCAAAATAAACTGAATCGTAGACATGCTAAGTGGGTTGAATTTATTGAATTTTTTCCTCATGTCATCAAACACAAGAAAGGGAAGGATAATATTATTGTTGATGCTTTGTCTAGACGATATACTATGCTGTCCCAACTTGATTGTCGTATATTTGAGCTTGAAACAATTAAAGAACAACATGTTAATGATGATGAATTTAAAGATGTGATGGAAAATTGTAAAGAGGGACGTACATGGAACAAATATGTGATACATGATGGGTTTTTGTTTAGAGCTAACCGCCTATGCATTCCAGTTGGTTCCGTTCGTCTTTTGTTGTTGCAGGAGGCACATGGAGGAGGATTGATGGGACATTTTGGTGCCAAGAAGATGGAGGAGGTGCTGGCCACACATTTCTTTTGGCCAAGGATGAGACGAGATGTAGAGCGGTTCGTGGCTCGGTGCGCCACATGTCAAAAAGCTAAGTCGCGGTTGAACCCACATGGTTTGTATATGCCTCTTCCCGTTCCTTCTATTCCTTGGGCTGATATATCTATGGACTTTGTTTTGGGATTGCCAAGGACTAAGAGTGGGAGGGATAGTATTTTTGTGGTGGTTGATCGTTTTTCTAAGATGGCACATTTTATTCCTTGTCATAAAAGCGACGATGCTGTTCATATTGCTGACCAATTCTTTCAAGAAATCGTTCGCTTGCATGGTATGCCTTCTACTATTGTTTCAGATCGCGATGCAAAATTCTTGAGTCACTTTTGGCGCACTTTGTGGAATAAATTGGGGACAAAGCTGCTGTTTTCTACAACTTGTCATCCCCAAACTGATGGACAAACAGAGGTAGTGAATCGAACATTGTCCACCATGTTGAGAGCGATCTTGAAGCGCCATTTGAAGATGTGGGAAGAGTGTTTGCCGCATGTGGAGTTTGCATATAATCGGGCGGAACACTCCACCACCAAGGTAAGTCCCTTCCAGGTAGTGTATGGATTTAACCCCCGTGCTCCTATTGATCTTTTGCCTTTACCTACCACTGAGAGAACACATAATGATGCTAAAGAGTGTGCTGAATTTATTCTTAAATTGCATGAAACCACTAAAGCAAATATTGAAAAGATGAATGAAAAGTATAGAATTGCTGGTAGTGAAGGTAGAAGGGAAGTTAAACTTGTACCGGGTGATTTGGTTTGGTTGCACTTGAGAAAAGATAGATTTCCAGAGTTGCGTAAGTCTAAATTAATTCCAAGAGCTGCTGGTCCTTTTAAGATAATTGAGAAAAATAAATGATAATGCATATAAACTTGAGTTGCCACCCGAGTTCGGGGTTAGTCCCACCTTTAACATTGCAGATTTGAAGCCATACTTGGGAGAAGAAGATGAGCTTGAGTCGAGAACGACTCCACTTCAAGAGGGGGAGGATGATGAGGACATCACTCCTTCGGATGCAACCGCTGATCCTCCAACCGTTATGCAAGGTCCAATGACCCGAGCTCGCATGCGACAATTAAATCTAGAGGTGAGCTCGTTCTTAAGCGATCCTTTTCATAGTTTTGAGAATAGATTGCTACCTAATGATGTTATCTTGCTTAGGAACACTGGAGAGGGTCATGAAGTACATGGAGAGAGGTGTGGAGGTGGAGAAGACCAGCAAGGACGTCCAAGTCAAGCCGGAGGCCCAGTCCAACTCGAGTTTGAGTCTGCCACGGCCTTCAGGACCAGCCTGCAGTAAAACGGACGCCCAGGACGCATACGGACTCCGTTTTCGATGACCCACATATGCATGGAACGATAATTTCATAGGCTAACCAATGGCTTTGGTTTGAGGTCCAAATTCCACCGGAGTCAACAGGAATCGTCGAAACACGTCAGCGTCCAGAATCTGCCAGGGTGTTGCGTCACCGTCTTTTGGTCCGTTGGGCCGTGTATCGTCTTAGAGCCCGTTAGGGGGCGCGTCCAGGGGGTGTGACGAACCTTAGACCTTATATTAAGTCGTCACCACACATGATAGGGTTGGGTTTTGCTTTAGATCAATCTGTCATCGAATAGTCGCCGTCTTCGGTCGTGAAACTCCACTTTCGTGATCTTAATCATACATCTGCAGATTGTCACTTCTTTGAGCTGCATTCTTTCGAGTTCTTGCTTGTGTTCTTTGTTTTGCAGGCAGGGATTAGCCTTCTTGGCGAGGTCGACTGGATTAGTGACACGGTTGATAACCAGAGGAGTCGTGGTGCTAAGGTTGTAGGGTTCGGGTCTTTTGGATCTGAAGCCGGATCGGTGTGTCGCGTTCCACCAAAACGAGAGTTATCATCACCTGACGGAAGATCGGGAACCCCGTCCCCATCAGGCATGCCCTGTTGGTCGGAGCCGCAGTGGTTGATTGTCATGCACAGGGGTATGTGGTTGGGCTTAAGTCAAGTTAAGGACCGGTCTGTGAGCTACTGTTGCAAAGCCCTAACGTACTACCACAAGGCTGGTATGGGACAGCCCTGGCTGAATAATTTGCGGGTCCCAACCTGAGCCATTTCGTAGGTTGAAAGTGAGCGTGGCGTAGGCCATGAGAAGTCTCACTCGGCTCAAGATGGGGTCCCGGTCTGGTGGATTCCTTACTGGGGTGAAACCTTAGTGTTGGCTTGGCCAGGTTGAAGGCTTTGCATTGTAAAGGCATTTTCATGATCTCCTCGCCGCACACCTAAGAAAGTGTGTAATCCGGTGGCAAAAAGGGATGATCGTGTCTTGTGGGTAAGCTGTACAACCTCTGTAGAGTGTATAATCTATCCTGGATAGCCGTGCCCACGGTCACAGGCATGTTGAGTAAAGTTTTTCATGGATTAGACTTTGGTTTTAAAATGATTTATAAAACCTGGTGGTCGGAGCCACGTGAAATCTTTTGGAATAGATGGACCGGGTAGGATGCCCGAGAATAGGTTAGTGTTTGGTCGGAGCCTGCACTAACGATATTAATTTTAATTACTGTTATTGTTTTTACTTATTGTATTAAATTCAGCAGTTTCAATCTATTTATTGTATTCTTTTAAATGCTGTTTTCTGCACAACTAACCCTATATGCCTTCCCTTGTGGCCTTAAGCATTATATTGCATTTTCCCGTGTGGCTTGCGGAGTACAAGTTTGTACTCACTCTTGCTGTCTCATCACAGAGGAGGACTACGACGACTACGGTGAGTACCAGAACGAGTAGGCCACGTCTTGCAGTTGTTTGCCTGTGGGCAGGCTTGGGTATCACCTTTTCAGCTTCGCTTCCGCAGTTTCTTGTGTAGTTATATTTGCCAATGTGCGATGATCTAAACGCTGGCCATAAGGCTGTACTCTTTAAATTAAATAAATGTCATTATGGTTGATGTTTATCTTTGTTGTTCGCTGTGTGCACTAGCTGATCCTGGACTAGTGCGGTTTACACAGAGGATCCAGGAGTTGTTGCTCCGGGTTCCGACAGAGATGGTATCAGAGCCTTAATGACTCCAAGACGTGACCGTAGGTAGAATAGATTGGTCAGACCATAAGGACTTATTTTTAATAATCAATAGTTTCAAAAAGTTTTGCTTAAACCTTACCTTTCAAATCTCTGCTCATCCTTATCTCTCAATTCTTTCTCACCTTTGTATTATCATTCCAAAAACTTATTCCTAACTTACCTCTCGTTCAAACAATTATAGATGGACACCTTCGATGTTGCACAAACCGATGGATGGAGTAGGGGTCTTCATCACCTGCTTCACTGTTTGGGTTTTCAACGTCAGCTATCTACATACATCGAGAAGAAAACCATGGAGATCAAATGATGAGACATCACTTCACCTTACTCGTCACTAAGCAAACTGGATATGGAGATCTTCGCTACCGCTTCACAGGAAATGGTTACTCGTTTGAAAGGGCCAGACAAGAAGACGCTCGTAAAGCAGTTCTTCGCCTCTGCCGCCATTTCAGTCTTTACATTGAAGGATCACGCTTTGTACCTCGACAGCCGCGAAGAATGACACCAAGGCGACCCTTATCCCTTTAGGATAAGTTGTTAGGCTAGTTAATAAAACGTTGTTATGAGCTGTCAGTTTTCTCTTTTGTCAGCAGCCATAACTATTAATTAATAAAAGGTTTTTGTTGAGTTTTGTTGGGTTGTGCAAAATATCCCCTATTCCCCCTTTGCCTTGAGTCTCCTCTCTCCTAATTCTTGAAAGCACCCAGCAGATGGTTAACACAAGAAGCAACAACAACGACAATGTCCACGACAACAACCCTATTGGCAACCAGGCTGCACATATCCCTCCACCACCTCCTGCCAATGGACCGGATTGGGCTCAAATGATGGCCAATCAGAATCAGCTTATTCAGCTACTAGTGCAGCCATCAACAACCCTGCACAACCTGCTCCACTAGTGCCAGCACAAGCTCCCCAACCAAGCCTGGCTGAATTTATGAGGTTGCGTCCCCCGACCTTCTCCAGCAGCGCTGACCCCATAGATGCAGATGACTGGCTTAGAGTCATAGGCAAAAAACTGGACATCATCCAATGCAGTGATCGGGAAAAAGTCTTATTTGCTTCTCATTAGTTGAACGGACCAGCGTCAGAATGGTGGGACACTTACACCGCTGCTCATGCCAACGCACAAGCCATAACATGGGATGAGTTTGTGCGGAGCTTCCGCAAAGCTCATATCCCAACCGGCACCATCACTCTCAAGAAAAGGGAATTCCAAACTCTGCGCCAAGGAAGCGGCACCATGAATGAGTATCTACGGAAGTTCAACCAATTGGCACGTTACGCGCCAGAAGACGTTGCTACCGATGAAGCTAAGTAGGGAAGGTTCCTTGAAGGACTCAATGATGATCTGTCAGTTCAACTACTCTCCAACGACTACGCTGATTTTCACCAACTTGTCAGCAAGGCAATTCGCCAAGAGTCCAAGCACCAAGAAATGAAGAATTGGAAGAGACGTATAAACACCCAGCACCTGAACACCAAAAGCTTACCCAGGATCAGAAGGACTCCATCGCATGCCAACAGATTTCAGTCTTCATCTTCAGCCGAAGAACATGTCCAGACCAACACTTTCCCCAACAACGAAGACAACAAAGCTTTGGCAATTGACTTCACAAAGGACTCAAACCCTGCAGCAGGAGTCACCTGTTTCAACTGCCATGAGGCCGTACTTTTTAAATTAAATAAAAGTCATTATGGTTTATATTTATCTTTGTTGTTCGCTGTGTACACTAGCTGATCCTGGACAAGTGCGGTTTACACAGAGGATCCAGGAGTTGTTGCTCCGGGTTCCGACACGAACTCCCCGTCGCCCCTCGCTAGCCGCTGCCGAGTGCCCACGCTCCGACGAGCGCGCCACCGAGTGCCCACGCTCCAACGAGCGCGCCGCCCCCGTGCACCGCCATTCCAGCTTGGCCATGTCAGCCGGCCCGCGCCCGCGTGGGCGCTGCCCCCGTGCACCGCCGTTCCAGCTTGGCCATGTCAGCCGGCCCGCGCCCGCGTGGGCGCCGCATGGAAGCCGCGTCAGCCGGAGTGCCACGTCGGCCTCTATCCTGATCCGTGGATCCGGTCCACGGTAGACCGGGCCCACATGTCCAAAAATTTAAATTTTAAATTCTTTCTGACGTCATAAATACTCTTTTTCAGTACAAAAATAAATCAAAAAACTAGTCTTTTTCCTTTTCTTGTATTTTAAACTTCCGGAAGCCCTAACTTCCTCATTTTAACTCTGTTTTGACCCGTTCAAATTTCTAAATTCTTCTAAAATTCTAAACTACCCAAATATACACTATTTTTGAATTTTTGAATTTTATTTGTATTTATTTATTTGGTTTGTTCTGTCTTTTCACGCGTAGAACCCGTCGTTGCCGAAGACTTTCCCGATCCGCAGCAAGAAGGTCCAGACAGCATGCAAGAAGGCAAGTCTCCTTTGAACATTTTGTACCTATGTTTGAGAAATGCTTTTTATTATTTTAAATTTATTTTCATTGCTATTTACATAGAACACTAGTTTCTGTCTTAAGGTATTAGTTAATCCAATCATTGTTATGCCCTCGTTGACGTTGAAAGCCATGTACCTTGTAACCTTAGGACTTCCTTGTCTTAGTAATGAGAATATTATAGTACTTTGCTAACATTAAAACGGTAGTAAATGCTTAGTCAAGCTATTCAAACCTTTGTAACCTTGGAATGGAAAATTATATATTTCATTGATCTAGTCTTTTTATTCAGAAATTAGTGGCGATTGGTGTTGCCACTGTTCTTTTAAAATAAAACAAAATGTGAAAATTGTTTTAGACCAGGGCGGATGGTTAGATTGGATTGGTGCGGTTTTAGCACGAGATTTTTGTAAAGTGTATGTTCCGCCCTAATCAATTAAGGACCGACTCTTGTGATTGTCCAGACTGAGCATTACCGTACAACCCCAAGTCTATATGGTACGACCTTGCTGACTAACTTACGATAGTCTAGTTTAGGTACCACCAGTGGTAAGTGGGTGCCAGGGATTTACTGGTTTATTCACAGTGAGGGACAGGGATTTACTGTACTCATATGGCGCAAAAGGGGGCTTCTGACTGGGTGGATTTAACCCTTCAGCGGTGAAACCTCAGCGGGTGGTGTCTAGCTAGATTAGAGTGATGTAAAAGCTTTGTGATATTTTATCTGGGTCTCATGTCAAAGGAAGCATGTTGACTATTAGGATAAATTATCTCTTGGGGGTAAAGATGTACAACCTCTGCAGAGTGTTAACCTATTCGAATAGCCGAGCCCACGGTCAAGGGCGGGCAAGGAATGCATTCACATGGTAGATCTTTGGTTTTGGTTTTAATAACAAAGTTTTGGGATCTCGAGAGTGGAGGGAACTCTCGGAAGGGTATCCTGATGGATGGAACCATAGTCTTGAACCTTGGCGGTTAGAGCTGGTTAACTCGTGTTGGTGGTTGGAACCTTCACTATAAAATACTTGATAGTTTCAGTTAAAACAATTACTTTGTTAAATTAATACCTTCGAAAATATTTAATAGTATTCGAAATAAAATATTGCTTTGTGCAAAAGAACCATATAACCCTTCCTTATTAAGCCTTGCATCTACTGCATTTTTCCCAAGACTTGCGGAGTATTTTATGTACTCACATGCTGCACTAAAAATCAACTCAGAGGAATATGAAGCTCAAGAGGGAGATTACGACTACTTCGTGTGTGGATTCGACAAAGGCTTCCCGGAGTACTAGGCTGCGCTTCCCCAGTCAATTGCCTGTGGCGTATTGATGGGTCTTCACCGGATTTACTTTTGCTTCCACTGTGTTTTGTGAGTTTGTGAGGTCTTGAAGCCTCAGTTGTAATAAGAGGCCTTTTGGTCTGTACTCTTTACTATTGTAATAAGCGTTGTTGATTATGTAATCATCACTGTTTGACTGTGTGCACTAGCTTTGATCTGGGAGTAGTGTTGTAATACACAGAGGGTTCCTGACATCATAATAGAGTCGGAAGTCGAAGTCGTGTTCAAGTCATCGTGGTCGTGCTCATGGTCGTGTAACGAGTATGAATCGGTTCTGTGTTCTGATCGTGTACGAGTCGTGGTCGTAGTCGTGTACGAGTTTGATTCAGACTATCGAGTCCGGGGTGGAGTCGTAGTAGTCGTAGTCAAACCTGAGATGAAGTCATAGAGCTGGGTATAAAGGGCAGAGCAATGTAGTCGAGAGGATGTAATGAGTTGAAGATATGT
The DNA here is from genome assembly GCA_017311315.1 of Dendrocalamus latiflorus. Lineage (NCBI taxonomy): Eukaryota > Viridiplantae > Streptophyta > Magnoliopsida > Poales > Poaceae > Dendrocalamus > Dendrocalamus latiflorus. The sequence continues at coordinate 9,963,185 of CM029660.1, read as the reverse complement.
AGTTGATGAGAAACGAAAGAGGCGATCGGAGTGATCGCAGGGGAGGTGATCGGTGTGATCGCAGGCGATCGATGTGATCACAGAGTAGAGGGCAATCGGTGTGATCGCAGGTGATTGGTCTAATCGCAGAAGAATCATGGCGATCGGTCTGATTGAGAGAGAAAAATAAAGAAGAGAATAACAGTTTGGCTCTAGGAAGTCTATTGAGTTCATTGTGTTCACAGACATGGTCGTAACCAGAGTTACAACCACGAAAATGACCGGAGGTATCCGCAGGTGCTGAAAATGTGGTTGTAAAGGAGTTATGACCATGGTCATAGAGCAGAAGACATGGTTGTAAGTGTTACAACCACAGCAAGAAGGTGTAGTCGTAAGCGACCACAGCGGGGAGACGTGGTCATAAAGCATTACGACCACACCAAATGACAGAGCCTTAGACGTGGTTGACAGTATCACAATGTGGTTGTAATCGGGTTACGACTACGGTGATCGACCGCGGTCGAAGGAAGTGCAGCGTAGAGGTGGTGAACGTGGTCGTAACTTCTGCTAAAGTTACGACTACATGGTCAAGGCAGCGAGGCGTGATTGGAGAGGTCACAACGTGGTCATAACGACTGTCAGCGTGGTCGGAGAACCAACAGAGCATAACGACTCAAGAGGTGGTTGTAGCTTCTTCAACGTGGTCGTACGGCTGCAGTGAGTGGTCGTAGCGACCTTAAGGTGGTCGTATGGTTCCTGAGAGTGGTCGTAAGACTGCAACAATGAAGAAAAAATAGAGAAAGAAGTGATGTTACCGTGTGAAGAAGAGCCCCTTCTGGTGGAGAGAGGAGCCGGTGCTAGGCGATAGCAAGCTTATGTTCGATATGCTCTCCAACCTCCTTGTAGGACTCCGAATTAGCAACAATCACCAGAAGATGCCTTCCAAGATGGAACTTGTAGCATCCATCCAGCCATTGCAAAAACTCACACCCCAATAAATCTTGCAACCAAACAGAAAAAAGAACACCACTGAAACTTGTAAAATTAAGCATTCTACAAGAACAAGAGCAAGATGACTTCAGCCAGTTCTTTTCATTTTAAGGTTTATAGATTCCCTCAAATAAAAAAATAGAACAGTTTCTCTGCTGCCATTTCGAAGTGACTTATTGGGATAGCATTTTCAAAATGGTTTATCGGCTATAGCATTCGATTTATTCACACAAGCACTCACGCAAAAACCAAAAATTTTAAGTCGTAGCCATAATTTATAAACCACAGCTGAAAAGAACCCACCATCTGCCTGAAGATGGGGCCATATTTCTTGGTGAAGACATCAGGCCTATGCCTGATGAGCAATGGAAAGTGCCCGACAACCGACAGGGCAGGAGGCCCTAGCACCCATCGGACACACAGTAGGGCGCGTAGAAGTAGAGCAAGAAGCTAACGAGGTAGGACACCGATGTGGAGACGTAGGCTAACCATGATTTTACCACCTCCATTGATGATCTGAGCTGAGCTTGATGCTAATAAATTGTGTTGTTGCACTTCTATCTTTGGGCCCATTTATATAGGTCTTGGCCAGAACACACTGTAATTGTCATTTTTGGGAATTGAGAGTGAGAAAGGGCATGAAAAGTTCCATTTTTGAAATTTTTTTTATAAATTTGATCATACAAATTTGAGGATTTTATCATGGATAATTCAACCATCTAGACTTGCACATCGATGATCACGACGCCTACCTCTCCATGACCTAGAGCTTGACGCAATGCTTGAAGTTGTGGACTATGCCGTACTGGAAATGCAGGGGATACTCCATCTCCAACGAGTGCTGGAATATGAAGCGGCGGTAGAGGTGGATGGCAGCGAGCTTGAGTTGCTGCATAGAGAACCTCTAGCCAATGCACACCTAGGGCCGATGCCGAAGGGGACGAACACATAGGGGTGCCACCCGGCGATGCCAAGAACTACCAATGGCACCATCAACTTCGTCGGGCCGAGCTCAACTCTGCCCACCCCTTCGCCGATCCCAAACGCTGCCGGAACCACACCCTGTCGGAGCACCGCCGCCACCCTTGGCTCGTCGCCGGCCACCCTCCGACCCCTCTCAGTAACTTCCGCATGTACCAATCTACTCCCCATGCGCCACTCTCTCATTTGCACTATCCCTGGTTGCCGCCGAGCCCCACATCTCCGGCGAGCCCTTGGGCCCAGAGTGCCGCTCACTGTCAGCCCAACCACACCAGCGCCCGACCACATGTAGCCGCCATGTGGCGCCACATGGCACTCCAACGTAGTGCCAGACCGCCACACGAGCGCCACGCCGCTTTCTCCCCGCCATGTCAGACCGCACACCAACCTGGACACCCAGTGGTATGCCACCTAATGGAACAAATCCACGTGTCCACCACGTGCTTGGCCAGGTTAAACGCTTTGCTTTATGAAGGCTTTGTTATTATTACTCAGTTGCACGCATACGCATAAGTTAATCATATCTTATGAGTAAAGTTGTACAACCTCTGCACAGTATATAAACTATCCTATATAGCCGTACCCACGGTCATGTGCAAGCTGAGTAAAGTTTTTCATGGATTAGACTTTGTTTTTTTTAAATAGTTTATGAAAATCTTATGGATGGATGGAATCCATATGAGATCTTTTGGAAAAAAAATGGTTCGGATGGGATGCCCGTGGTTAGGTTAGTCTAGGGGATAGACCTGCACTAACGATATTAATTTTATTTACAATATTTTTTTACTTATTATATTAAATTCAGCAATTTTTAATCTATTTATTGTATTTCTTTAAATGTTGTTATACGCTCAAACTAACCCTACATGCCTTCCTTTGCTACCTTTATCATTATATTGCATTCTCTCATGTGACTTGCAGAGTACAAGTTTGTACTCACCCTTACTATCTCATCTCAGAAGGAGGATAGATTGGACTACGGTGAAAACCTACACGAGCAGGCCTCGTCTTACTATTGTTTGTCTGTGGGATGGCTTGTTGGGCTTCTTCCGCTTCGGTTTTATCTTCCGCTGCTTATATTTAAATTTAGCCTATAGGCCGTGGATGTAAACTTTGGACATCTGGCCCATATTTAGTAAATGAATAAATGTCATTATGGCTGAAATTTATTTTTGTTGTTCACTGTGTACACTAGCTGATCCTGGACTAGTGTGATTTATATAGAGGATCCAGAAGTTGCTGCTCCAGGGTTTGACACCTTGTGATATGATTCTAAACGTGCGCAAATATGTTTTGCAACTTGTTGAGAATAATGGTTGATCCTTGTGTGCATGATACTATAGTTTACAAATGTGTTTTATAAAATTTGTTGAAATATATGTACTTTTTGAAAAAAAATCAAAACTACTGTTGTATGTCTTGTACAACTACCACTGGGCAAAACTATCGGCATTGAGATCATGGTACTACCGTGTTGGTTGGTCGAAGAACGACGTGATCGAAGATCGACGTTGTCAAAGACATGTGTGGTTGAAGATCGATGTGGTCAAAGACCGACAGTACCGGCTCTATGTGAGCAGTCAGACCGGTCCTATGGTACTACCGACCTGTGTGGTGCGGTACAACTGGAGCTGTGGTATGATCGATTTATCAGCGGTATGTTTTCCAAAGAGTTACTTTTTGGGAGATTTGTTCTTCCATGAAAAACGGTAGTTCCGCATGTGTGGAGCGGTACTACCGCTGTGCAGTAGTACTGAGCTCTATGTGAGCGGTACTATCAACAGCAGGCTGTAACGACTAATTTTCTAAGTGTTACGAGAGGAGCGGTAGTACTGACACTTTGCCTGCGGTACTACCGGTTGTCCTAATTTTTGTCCCCAATGCTAGTTTTGTTGTGTGGGGTATACATACCCCTTATGGCTGGTTGGAGAGAAGAAGGCTTGACTCCATTTTATTCCTTTGAGTTAGAGTGAGATTTTTCTCTTAATTGTGCATGTGTTACACCATGTGAGCAAGGAGAAAAGTTTTAGATTGCATGTGTTGCATCTAGAGATGGATTTTGTATCCATTTGAGCTTGTGCATTCATTGCAATGGTGAGAGCCAAGCAAGGGACTTGACTTGTTATTCTTGGAGGTTGCCAACTCCTAGACGGCATTGAAGGCATCATGCGCGGTGATCTTCTCAAAGAAGGTTGTGAGAAGACTTGACGTGTTGTGAAGGTTGGAGCTCACCCACTCGGAGTGGGAAAGAGCTACCACTAATGATTTGAGTTGATTGGCTTAATTCGTAGAGCCGGTCCAATTAGTTTGGGCATACCTCAACGTGGACCATGGGAGACCGGCAAGTCTTCGAACACCATGGTTAAAAGGAACCATGTCATTATGGTTTGTTCTATTGTGTTCAATCTACATTCAAGCATACATTCATAGAATTAAATTGATTGCATGCCAACCTAGGATTGCAAGCCTTTGACATAGATTTAGATTGTTGGAGCACTTAGGTGAACCTAGTTGATTTAGGTCTTATTTGTACTAAACAGAATTGATTTATGCTCCCGCATTATAAAGTTGATTTTAGCTTACAAAAATTAAAACCATCTATTTACCCTCCTCTAGTCGGCCTCCTCGATCTTACATCACTGATGGCTCCTCCCGCCGCACAGTCTACTTTTTGTCATGGCGTTTTTACGCTTTGCCCTCTACTCTGAGTTATGGTTTTTCGTGGCTTGGTTTGGTTATGGTCTCACACTGGGTTTTCTTTGGTGGCTCTTTGGTGGTTCGTTAGCGGTTCATCAGTTCCCATGGTCTCTCTAACCCTATGGCTAGCGCCAGTTTGCCGTGGTGCCTCCTTCCTATCCCTCAGCTCTCCTTCCCCTAAGACAGTCCAGTACACTACTCTTCTACTTTGTGCACTTTGTTTTAGCCCTCATTTTTATCTTGCTCTACCCTTATGCGTGCCCGGTATTGGGAGGGTTCATGGCCACCGTCATGACAGTACTTGATAGAGAGCCTGTGCGCTAGGGAGCACGTCCTCGCTCTCAAGGGCACATGGTGGTGTACATGTCTTACCGCCAGTTGTGCATTGGCTAAGCCGGGCCGTGGTAAGGTGGTTCCTCCTCTCAGATACCTTGCTTGGTTGACAGCTTGGAAGGGTGTGTCGTGTGTTGTGCCATGTGGGAAAGAATGTGGGCCTACTTGTTGTCGGGCTGGGAATGGCAATGATGGTCGTGGTGTGGTCTTTACACGCTTAGTGACTCAGCCGGCTTCCTTTTTGTGGCTGTGGTGTTTGTCAGCTTGTTGTCCCTCGTTGTCGTGGTCGGCCTACGATGTCGATTGCGGTCCTCACTTCTCTTTCATCTTCATCTACTCCCATGCCTCCTCTCCTCCGGCTCTCCTTCCCTTGCCTCTCTCCTTATGTGGGCTGCTTGGTTTGGGAGATGGCTGCTTGGCTCTGGCTATGGGAATGGGGAGGCAATGTGGCTCTCGATTGAGAAGGAAATGAGGAGGCCGGCTTGCGAGGGGGAAGACTAGGGTTGGCTTAAGAAGGAGAGGCACTCGGCTGCCATCCTCTCTCCTATCTTATTCATGACCAATTTGCCCTTCCCTTATCCGCTACCCTCTCTCAAGGCACTACTTGGCAAGGGACTGAGGGTCCAAAGGTGGGCTATACACTGTGTTTTGGATTCTCTGCGACAGAGGTAAGTCGGTAGAAATGTGGGCGTTGGATTTTCTAGTTGTCGAATGATGAGGCCCACTAATGGTGAGAGACGCCGACCAGCCTGGGACAGTCTAGGAATCTCAATGAATGTTACTCTAATCGACTTTCTATAGTTGGAGAGTTCTGACAATGATTTCCTTTATTCATTTTTATTCTCTCTTTGATTGTTTTTTTGTTCGCTCTCCGATTGCAAAAGAAAAAGGTGGTTGGGGTTTTTGGGTCGGTGTTGGAGGATTCTACTCGCAAGCAATACACGGGGAAGGTAACACACGATCAATATGCAATGCAATTTATTTAATCATGCTCTAATGAAAATTTTGGCCATACACTTATTTATGTTTTCAAACTTGTATGAGATCCTTGTAATTAGCCAAGCATTTCAATAACGTTTTGATTTTATTTAGGAATGCCCAAGGCCAATTCTTGTAATTAATTGAGTTGTAATTGCCTTAATAATTCTTGATTCTATTGCTTACTTAAGTTAATTGCACTGTTTAGAGTTGGTTAAAATTTAGGGTCCTTTCAGCCATGCAATCAGATATGTTCCCCCAAGGAACACATCCTGCTCGTGCCACGACGGCCCATAGAGGTACACCGCGAGGAGTCCAGCGGACATTGATGCTACCTAGAACTACAAAAGTGATGTGTCATGACTCATAGACATCCACGCTTCCTAGCACTGTTGCTCGTGGATTTTCCAGAGAACATATTTGATGCACGGAGCTTCTCTAGGACAAAAAAAAGGCCACACGGAGAACTGAGCTTGCTCAGTTGGCTGGAGCGCGTTATCGATCGCAAGCTCGTCCGCGTTCGTATATTTTACGAAAACCTGTATGGTCAATTGTTCCTAAAGAAAAAAAGCCGCTCTTTACCATTGTGTTTGAGCCTCCCATTAATTTTTTAGTATGTGTAGGAGACACGCCCACGTGTTTATACATATGATGTAAATAGGTTGTGTGTATAAGTTATGTATGCATCTATCTTATATCTTAAAAAAAGGGGCAATGTGCCCTTCCCATAAAAAAAATAAAGCGTTGGGTTTTACCACTTAAGTACTACTCCCTTTGTTTTTAAATAATTGTTAACTTTGACTTCACTGTTTAAATTTTGATCCTTAATGTTTTTAGCAATAAATTTGTATATACCTATAAAAATACATATCATTAAAAAATATATAAATCCAACTACATGGTTTTCATTTTCCCTAACTAAATATTTAAAAATTTATTATTGGTCAAAGTTTGAATAGTAAAGACAAAGTTACCAATTATTTAAAAACGGAGTAGTAACTTAACACTAAACTAGACCTTTATTCTTAAGTTATCTAAGCATTTGCAGTTTGATTGGCCCCTGTGTCACATGAAAGCTTTATTATTAAATTATCTAAGCATTCGCAGAGGGGCGAGAAATTAGGGCACTCGATGAGGAAAGTAGGAAACGATAGAGGTGTGGGGGGAGGGTAAACTGGAAGGTGCGTTGATTGGTGGAATTCTTCAATAATTTTACAAGATTATTTTTTAGTAAAACAACCAGAATCGAAGATTATCTTAAGAACCAGATTACCATTAATTTTAGAAATCTATTTTCCGTAGAAAAGGGTGTCTATCTTATATTACCGAAGGAACAATCTTTGATGTTGCACTTTTATCATTTGCTTTAATTTGTCATTGTCAAATTTTGAACTTTAAGAATTCAAAATCATATTAAAAAAAATTTCAAAAAATTGAATTTTTAATCATGAATTTTGGAATCTTAAATTCAAACAATTCAAATATTAAATTTCAAATTTTCACGTTTTGATTTTGAAATTCCTTTTTTAAATTTTGAATCTTACCATTTAAAATTTCGAATTTTAAATTGTAAGATTCAAGTGTCAATAATTTAAAATTTATAAATTTGAATTTTGTAAGTTTCAATGTTTGAATTTTAGACTTTGAATTCCGAGAATTAAAATTCTGAAACTCAAATTTTAAATTTTGAAAAAATCCAAATTTGAACCTTTGAATCATGAGAATTGAAAATTTGAATGTTGCAATTTTAAATTGTGAGAATTTAAATAGTAAAATTCAATATTATTGTTTTTATTTTCAAATTTATAAATGTTTACCTTGAAGGTTTGAAATATTATATCCTGTAATTTAAATTTGTGGACTTGTTAACTCACGTTATGAAATATTTAAAGTGTTACAGAGATCATTTTATAGTTTCCTTCAAACCGATCAAACATTAGAATCTTAAATTACTGATAACTAGTAGTGTGCCCGTGCTAACGCTACGGTAAAATACAAAACAAGATAAAATTTGTAAAAAATAAAACGAACAATCAGATTCATTAAGATTCACGTCTCATATATTGTATAACCAAATATTTTTGTCACATAATGAATGTCACATAACGACTGATCCTTTGAGGAGGCGACAACATCATTGGACTCGACCACCGGCATCTTTGACCACGGGCATTCGACCACGGCCATCTTCGACCACGGGCTTCTTCGACCACGGTCATCCGACCACGGCCATCTTCGACCATGATGTGGTCTTCTACCATGACCTCTGACCATGTTGAGCCTTTCGACCACAGTCTTCGACTACCGAGTGGCTTCGACCGCGACCTTCGACCACGGTTCCTGAATCCTAAAGCATACAATTCAAATGCAGATGCATTTACCACACAAGTTACAGATGTTTGGGACCAAGGCATCATATTAGACACACAAGGGGCTCCATATGTAACACCAAGATAAACAAAGGTCACACTTGCTTTATGTAAGTTTTTCATCTACTTCGATTCTCAAACCTATTAGCAAACAAAGGTTAAAGCCAATTCAAGCATCAATTAATGGAAATTATGGTTTCATAATCAACTTTGCATAATGAATCAATGCATTCACTTTTTAGTCTGTTTATTCAATATAATGATTGAACATCCAATGCAATTCATGATACATGCTTAACAAATGTCAAAGCATTTGAACAGGGGTGGGGCAAAGCAATCCATTCTACATGCAAGAGGTCAATATTGGACAGAAGGCCATACTTGCTTCAAGTTGATGGACGGAAGATAGCCATTGATCACAATGACAGTGAAATCAGTCAAGGTGGTGGAGGCAAAATCCTCGAGCAACATCTTCTTAGATCCAAAGCCATACATCAGAAGGCCAAAGCCGCACCTGCAACAGAAACACCACATCGATTACTTATGCACTTCAATCTACAATGTTGACTGAGGATATGTTAGAAATGAGTATATAAAAAAGAAAACCTTAGCTCAAACAGCCAGTTGCGGTATTGGTCCTTGTAGCTTGTCGTCAGAGCCGCCACCTCTTTCTCGTGCTTCGGGGGGATCGCAGCGAGGGATGCTCGCAGCACCTGCGCAGATCGCAAATCAGTCAAGTATAATTGGCCACTAAGCATCGTGTGATCTTTTGCTCAACCGCTAATTAAATAGTAGTGATCTTTTGTTCAGCCACTAATCAAATAGTACATAGCTTGTGTTATGAACTTATGGTAGTCAAAGCAAAAAAGGAACCTTTTATACTTGCTCAGCTCCACACTATGTTGCAATCACACTAATAAAAGTATGTGATACGAAATAGAAACAACTACAATTCGCATGTTAACATATGTAGATAACGGAAGGACAATGAAAATACCTCACTAATGAAGCTTAATCCACAATTGTAGATGAGCCGTAAAAGAAACAACCTGTCAATTGTGAAAGATAGATAAACAGTAATGTCATAATTCGATAATAGAATATAAAAGATGCAATAAAAAAAAGACAAAAAATATCTAGTTTGTGTTTCACATTCAACCATCCATGCAGAGAAAACGCAGAAAGTTACTACCACGGATGCAGAATGAAGCAAAGAAGCGCACGTAGAATAGAGACACGCACATGCGCAGCATCACATGACCCCCAAACTCTCTATGCACGTCACAAATCCAGTACTGCGCATAATCCAGTACTATGCATAATCCAAACATATGCTATTTCGCTCCGGTTTCCTCCAATCCCAATTCGCGACCCGTAATAAATCAGCTGCAGCACCCAGTCGCTCGCAAAGCACAGGAAATCAGGCAGAGGCGTGAGCCATACATACCATGAGCAGAAAGATGGTGAACAACCAATTAATATACAATGTACGTAGCAAGTAGAGGATTAGTAATTATGTCAGTAATAACTTTTGTAGTAGGAAATTCACATGCAATGCACAAGAAAGAAATAACTGAAGGTATGATAATTTGATTAACAACCAGTTAATGACTGGAAAGAGAGATCAAATGGCCTCTAATGCCTCATAGACATAGCCAACAGCTGAATACACAGATAACCATGAAGTAAGTTTTAAGGTCAGTGTGCGTGAATCAACGCATTACTTATATCGATAGCATGTGCCTTTCTGCCAAAAAAAAGTGTGCTTTAGAACTCAGTTGTCAAAAAATGGACTATCCCATGGAAGAAAATGCTGGAAAGCGGCCAAGAAAAAGGTGTTTGCATTGGACATGCAGTGAAGACTGAAGCGATATGCCCAAGCTCAGCACTGGAGAATGACAAGCATTGCAGGACAGCAATTTACTGGTTTGCAGTAGAATTACACAGCCATGGCAACCATTTCAAACCATCAGGGTGAAGGAAAACATTAGAAAAATAATTCCTCCCAGTTTGGTGCACGCCAATTTTGATTCTTTTGGATAGCCATTGACTTATTTTCTGGGGCCTAGTAAAAAAATAATACTAAAAAGGTTTCATATGGCCTATTAGAACAACCACAAAAAGGAGGTACAGTAAAGAAACTCCTAGCAAGATTGGTTTCTCTGTTTGCGTAAAAAAAGTACATAGAGCCAAAAAAAAGGTGCCCCAAACTAATGTGTGCAAACTGCAAAACCCACCATTGTTTCATTGAGGTAAATTTAACTTCCAATAATTCTAAGGAAACGGGATTGAGCTAAATCTTGCCTGACTTGGGACTTAAAATTGGCCAAGTCGAATGTCTCAGGGATGCCAGTTCACAATCTCCCATTTCTGTACATCTTTGCAGAATCCCTCGTGGCTATGAATGGAGGATATATGAAGGCAGGACATACCATGAAGAGGTCGAGCTCCCCGCCGCCAGAGGGCCCGCCCGTGGCGGCGGCGAGCGGAGGCGGGCGGGCGGCGATCTGCGCGTCGATGCGGCGTAGCTGGTCTACGGGGGTAGCGACGCGGAGGCAGGCAACGTGGGCCTCCAGCAGCCGCTCGTACAGCGGGTGGGCCGCGACGGCCGCCTTATCCCTTTCCCTGCCGCCAGTGCCGGCGGAGAAGCTAGGGTTCGACGACGAGGCTGCCGCCGCGTCCATCATGAGCCCGTGGTCGGGGTAGTGGAACGCCATCGATGCTCCGGCGCAGGGGGAGGCGAGGCGGCCGCGCGCCGGCGGGAGCGCAGCGCAACGACCTCGGCGGTTGGGGGTTTTGACTGGTGGGGGTGGGAGGGAGGAGCGGATGATGATGGAATAATGGATGGATGGTGGCGCCCGGGGTGGGGTAGGGGGGTTCCGGCCGGCGAGGGAAGCTCGGGTGGCCGCCCAGGCTCGCCCGAAGGGCAGATCCGCCCCTGCCGGGCGGACTGGCGGAGGCCGGAGGGCGTTGCACCGAGGTGGATGCCGGAGCAGCCGAGCAGGTGGCGGAGGGCGGAGCCGGAGCCCGGAGGACGACTGGCAGAGGGCGGAGGGCGTGGGTGCGTGGCCGCAGAGCTGGCGGCTGGCCCGGCGGAATCGGGCGGTGGGGCAGCTAAGGTTGATGGTGCGAGTATGCTGTATGCGCCACAGAGACGGGTATCGCGGGGTGGAGGCAGCGTCGGGGGCGTGTGCGTGGGCGCGGGGTGGGGTTCTGGGTTCAATAGTTATATGCCCGTGCTTTGCAACGGATTTTATGTAAAAGATACCACAAATTCTGAATTCACATTATTTAATTAGTAGCTACCTAACAAAAATCATGGATATCACAATTGGCACTGCTTCACTTTGTAGGATGCACAGTTCTCCCAATCAACCTTTGTATTCCATAAGCAGCATGAGGGTTACTACCTCGGCAAGTGAGCAATGAAATAAAAGATGTGATGTGTGTTGCAGCAATGAAATAAGGATCTCTATCCGAGCTAATGCATCATGAGCCATAATTAAAAAAATTGTTGTTGCAATGGTTGCATCAAGCATTAGGAAAAGAAAACACGAAGACAAATCCTTTATTTTGGGTTGTGGGAACAACCTCTACTAAAACTGTCGTAGCATACCTTTCTGTAAGGTGTAACACATGGAGGCGAGTGGTAATCAAGTTGTTTTATGCAAAAATAAGTATGGATTAGCAATGTAATAGCCGCATGGAAAGAGGAACTTGGATACCATTAGGAGTCCATTCTTGTCTTCTTGATAATTAGTAGTTCATCTCAACTACATGTTGTGACCAAAGTAAATACATGTAAAGACAAATAGATCGTCAACAACCTAGGGTAGACAATACAACACAAATAAAAAATGTACTTTTGACATTTGAGGACAACCCATTCATGAAGCAATTCGACATGAGCATGAAAATGAATTAAGCGTGAGTAGCACTGTGTAGTATCAGACATTTTATTTACCTTACCAAGCTAGATGAAGCCAAGCATGCCTAAATGATGAAAGTCGCTCCTACAGACCGACCTTGAGGTTCACTATCTCCCAACGAAGCCTCAAACTAACCTTGATATGAAAACCAAAAGACAAGAAAACAAACAAAACCATATAAGCTAGATATATGTGTGAATAGAATATATTACGAGAACAAAACTAACAGCATAAGCAGCATGAGGGTTACTACCTCGGCAAGTGAGGATTGGACCAACCAGAGAGCAGACGTATTGTAGGAACAACAAAGAGATTGAAGCAAACCATACAGCTCACTGGGTTTCCAGGCAAACCAAATGTGAGAACGGTTTTAGATGGCTTTGATGTGTCTTTTGTGATGATCTCAGCGAATGTCAATGGCTTGCCAGGTTTCATTAGGATCTGTATGTGTACGAGCAGCAAACTATTAAAATTATTGAAAAAATTGGATAAGGATAGTAGTACCAAGTTCAAAGGCTTCTTTTTGGCAAACAGGAAAAGAATCAATCTTCAGTTTGATCTAGCGCAGCAAACACAGTGTTTAGTTATTGACCAAAAGACCAGTTAGGTTTATTGATAATGCAGTTTAGGAACTAATTCCGCAAAAGGATACCCTGTTAATAGTGTGCTACGATTTTTTTATCCCCCAGCTGTTGGTTCATCTTGCCTAACTACCTCTCGGTAAAGAATAGTTCCAGAAGAATTTCTAATATACCTTTTCAAAGTGAATTTTACCCATATCCATTTGAAAAGAAGTGGAATAAGCAGCTCAGCTCTCCTGCCTGCTTTCAGAAGAAAAGGATAGGCTATCCTGCTTTCTGTTTGAATACTAACAAAACACATTCTTACGATAGATGTAGGCAATACATAGCTACAGAGCATGACGATTCTATGTTTTGATTCTACAAAGACATCAAAATGACGCCAGCTTACTAAGACCATCTTTTATCATTCGCAAGCAACACAATGCAAGTGACAATGGAACCGAAAGCTTATGTAAATAAATCAACTTATTCATCGAACTCACCGTCTTATCGCCAACCTCTATGGCATTCTGTTGGCAGTCCTTGGACTCCAAGGTGATGCTCTCAACACGAAACTCAGGAGCCTCTTCACCCTGTTTATCAGATCAAATCAAAATTGGGCCCTGTTAATCACGCCACCCAACATAATCTTTACAACACACACCATAATAAGCAAACTACCACATCAGGGAACTCAGAAAATAGAATCAGCACATAAACAGCTAATGAACTCACCATAAAATGCGCCGTAATCAGGGGGCAGATGCTACGAGACTCGCGTCCTATTCACAGAAGCCAACATCCAAAAAAGCTTAGGATGGATACATACAAGTAAACACACTAAGACGAGCAAGAACTAAGCGAAGGCATCCCATCCCAATATCCAAAGTAAGCATTCAGGACATCACCACCACTACCAAACCAAGAACCGAAACCTTTTATTATCTCTTACATTTCAGCAATAGAACTTTCCACAGCCAGGGCACCAACCTATATTTAAGGAAAAATATAAGATAAACATTACCTTGATATTACAAGATAAACATCTAGCTTCTCAAGGACTAAGGAAAAATGAAAGGGATGTCAACAAGTCAACTGCAAAATATGAAATTTAAAGCAATCGCAGATCAGAAGTCAACTGCGAAGGAAGCGACGAGAGAGGGGGTGGAAGGGAAGGCTAGGAGGGGGCGTCGGCGGGACGGCGCTTGGGGAGGGGTTGGGGACGCAATCACCGCATCAATGAAGGCGACGTAGATGGATGCGGGGCGGAGGCGCAGGGTGGGGAGGAGGAGGCGGCGGCGGCGCGGAGTGGGGAGGAGGAGGCGATGGCGGAGCGAAGGAGCGGGGGAGGAGGCGGCGGCCGAGCGGAGGGGTGGGGGGAGGAGGAGGAGGCGACGGAGCGGGGGAGGAAGCGGCGGCGGAGCAGAGGAGTGGGGGGCTACGTTGCGCGGATACTTCCCAAAAGTCACGTACCGGTATCGGATACTGTACCGGATACGGATACTGCCCCGATACGCGCAGATACGTATCCTGTAAGTATCGGAATTTATTGAGTATTCAAAAAAAGAAATTAATTCCCGATACTTCTTCGATACTTCTCCGATACTTTTCTGATACTTCTACCCTAATATCCCCACCAAACCATCCAGATCCAGATCTGAAACCCACCCACCCGCGCCTCCACGCCTTCTCACGCTCGGCCAGCGCCTCTGCTCGCCCGCCTCTCGCCCAGCGCCTCCGCTCCCCCGCCGCCTCCGCCGGTCTGCCTCACCCGTCGCCGAGCCGCCGTCTCCGCCCGTCGCCTCCGCCCCCTCCGGTCACCCGTTCGTCCCCTCCGGTCACCCGTCGCCTCCGCCCAGCGCCCGTCCCCTCCGGCCTCCGGTCTCACGCTCGGCCAGCGCCTCTGCTCGCCCGCCGCTCGCCCAGCGCCTCCGCTCCCCCGCCGCCTCCGCCGGTCTGCCTCACCCGTCGCCGAGCCGCCGTCTCCGCCCGTCGCGTGGCCCGCCGCCTCCGCCCCCTCCGGTCACCCGTCGCCTCCGCCGGGCGCCTGTCCCCTCCGGCCTCCGGTCGTCACCTCGGCTGCCGCCTCCGCCACTCCGCCAGTCCCCTCCCGCCGCCGACGCCTCCAGCACTCCGCCAGTCCCCTCCCGCCGCCGACGCCTCCAGCCCTCCAGTATCAGTATGTGCTCTGTGCTTTTGCTATTTGTTGACAATGTATTGGATGATTCAGTAGGGGAAGTGATCAGTGATGTTGTTTGTTGTCATTAGTTTGTTCATTTGCTATTGGTTGTCCCGATCAGATATGGCATCTGGTGGTGGAATTGGAGGCTCGAATGCATCGTGTAGCACTGGTACTAGTGCGTGTCCAGGCTCATCCAGTGGAACTGCCTCGGCTAGGAGCATCCTAAATGTTGCTCGTGTGCTACATCAATATTAAGGTATTCTCAATTCCTTATAAGAATTCATTAATTTCTTATCTTTATCTTTACTATATATATATATATATATATATATATATATATATATATATATATATATATATATATATATATATATTATATAATATATATACACACGTATCGCCGTATCGGTGTTTTTAGGAAAATGGCGAATCGCGGTATCGCCGTATCGTGTATCCGTATCCGTATCGGGGTATCTGGGCTTCCTAGGTGGGGGGGAGGAAGTGGCGGCGGCGCGGGGTGGGGAGGACGAGGCAAGGGTGGAGCGAAGGGGTGGGGGGAGGAGGAGGCGGCGGCGGAGCGTGAGGTGGTCGACGGCAGCGGCGCCGTTGTCGCCCGGGGCGGCGGCGGCTGAGGAGGCGGAGGAGAGGACAACAGCGATCTCCTTCTCGGCGAGGCGGTGGTTGGCGCGGGCGGTGGACTTGAGCGCCTCCAGGGGCACCCGCACCAGCTGGTGCTCCAGCCGTACCGACTCCGCCGCGCGCGTCTGCCGCCCCGCCGCTGGAGCCTCCCTGGCCTCCGCCGTCCTCCCGTACCCCCCCCCCCCCAGCAGGTCGTCGTACGCAGGGGGCGGTGCGTGGTTCCCCCCAAACACATCATCAAACCGCGTCGCGGAACTCTTCACCCCGGGGACCCGTCAAAGATGTCGTCGTCGTAGATCGGCTTGTCGAACACCGGCATGGACGAGTGATTCGGCTTCGGCGGAGGGGCAGCGGCGGAGGGTTCCTTGAAGGAGTCGAAGAGCGAGGGAGGGCAAAGGCGTCGCCTTGGGCGGCGGGGAGGATGCCGCGGGCCCGAAGAGGTCGTCGTACGATGGGGCGGATGGGGCGCCAGCGGTGGCGGATGCTGAGGCAGATCTGGGGTTGGTCCAAGCGGATCCGGAGGTCGCGGCGGCACGGGCGACCGACATGGGCGCGGCCTTCCCCTGCGGGCGGAGGCCGAAGTCTGAGGATCTGAGGCGCGAGCACCCGCTCGCGGCGCTTCCACCGGCAGGAGATTGGCGCGGGGTGGGGAGGAGGGGAGGAGGCGGCGGCGCGGGGTGGGGAGGAGGGGGAGGAGGCGGCGGGGCGAGGTGGGAGCGGGGTAGGACGCGGCGGCGCGGGGTGGGAGGGAGGCGCACGCGTTTAGGGAGGAGGGTGGGGGCGTCGGGGGCGTGTGCGTGGGCGCGAGGTGGGTTCTGGGTTCAATGATGTGCATGATCCGGATGATTTTGGCCTTAGGATCTTCAATGAGTAAGAGAAGAAGGCTTGAGGAGAGATCCAAACCATTCATTTGTATGAAGTTGGATTACTTTGGTACATAAATCTGGGTGGACTTAGATTAGGCATGACTGTGGGGGTGATTGAGGGGGGTGAATTTAATAAAGAAAATTTTGGTGTATTATAGAGTAGGGTAGATATGTTTACCAGTTATCAGATTTTTGGGTCGTGCTACCCAAACACACAACTTCAGCCCAGCTATGCACTCCTCTTGATTGGGCTACGACCACGCCCGGAACATGGCAGACGATTCTGGGCCGTCTCACGGGTCACGGCGCGAGCGACCTCTAGCGGCCGTGAGAAGCTTCCAAACAAAATATCCACCACCGTAAACATCCCCCCGCTCGCCTCCCTCTCTCTCTAGTACTTTCCAGAATGTTCCATGCCCTCACTATAAATACTAAAACCCCGCCTCCTCCTCCCGCCAATACGGACTTGTACCAGCGAGCTCATCATCACTTGCGAGATGGACCCCGCGGCCGTGACGGTGAAGCAGGAGGAGTTCGAGATAGTGGTGCTGGACGGCGACGACGACAGCGGCGCGTGCTGGCCGGACGGCGTGGCGCCGGCGCCGGTGCCGATGGTCTTGGGGTCGGCGGTGGCGCCGTTCCTGGCGAAGACGTTCGAGATGGTGTCGGACCCGGCGACGGACGCGGTGGTGTCGTGGGGCGCGGCGCGGAACAGCTTCGTGGTGTGGGACCCGCACGCCTTCGCCGCGCGCCTCCTCCCGCTCCACTTCAAGCACGCCAACTTCTCCAGCTTCCTCCGCCAGCTCAACACCTATGTACGTACTACGAGCACTGCATTGGTGAATCAGTCGCGATGATTCTTTGCTGATTGCTCTTCTTGTTTACTGGTTCTTTTTTAGGGATTCCGTAAGGTGAACCCGGACAGGTGGGAGTTCGCCAACGCGGACTTCCTCGGTGGGCAGCGCCACCTGCTCGCGAACATCCGCCGGCGGCGCGGTGCCGAGACCGGCCGCCGCTCCGCTGGCTCGTCGGCGGCGACGGCGTCTTCGTGCGTGGAGACCGGAGGATTTGGCGGCTGCGGCGGCGAGGGGGAGTTGGACAGGCTGCGGCGGGACCGGGAGGCGCTGGCGCGGGAGCTGGCGCAGCTGCGGCGGCAGCAGCAGGAGGCGCGCGCGCGGCTGCTCGACATGGAGCGCCGCGTGCGGGGCACCGAGCGGCGGCAGGAGCAGTGCACGGCCTTCCTCGCGCGCGCCGTCCGGAACCCGGCCTTCCTGGACAGCCTGGCGCGCCGCGACGGCCTCGCGGCAGCGCCCGGGGAGGAGGGCAAGAAGCGGCGCCTGCTCGACCCCGCCGCGCCGCCGGCCGCGGACGGTCTCACCTTCGAGGAGCTGGCTCTGGCGGCGGGCGTCGAGCCAGCCGCCCCAACCGCGGCGACGACCCAAAGCGCGGGCGTAGTCACGACGGACATGATTTGGTACGAGCTTCTCGGGGAAGAGCAGGCGGAGATCGACATCGAGGTGGACGAGCTCGCCGCCGCCGCCGCCGCGGCGGCGGAGGAGGCGGAGCCGTGGGAGGGGATGGGCGAGGAGGAGGTGGTGGAGCTTGTGAAGCAGATCGACGACGACTGCTTGGGCTCGACCCGTTCTTGACCATCAGGCGCAGGAGCTGGACGCATACGGTACGTTCTGCCGTACCGTATGCCTGTTATGTGTCGCAGTGTCAGCATTAGTAGGGAGCAATTGCTATGTTTGTGCATGGTTTGGCTAATTCGGATTCTGCGTGTGCTCTTGCAGGATCCGATGGTGGTATATGTTGCAGTGCAAGGTGTGCATGGATGTGGGGATCTGCTTCAGATGTTTCATGTGTAAGGTTAAACACTAGTAATGCATTCCTATTCATATGCTCTGCTGACTTGCTCTTGGAGCTCCGAGTCACTTGTTCAGTCTTCCTTTTTGTTATGAGGATTTTGTAGGAGTACCAAGAAGGAGTGCATGCCATCATGGGCGATGCATGTGTTAAAGATCAGTGCAAAACTCCTGGTGAAAACGAACACTGTCGCCATTGCGGTGTTTTCACAAGAACAGTCCATTTCATCTTCAGAAGGGCAGAAGGCCAGTCTAGTTCATCGATGGACGACACCAATAGGCTTCTCTCATGAACTGGATTAACTACTGTGGACGTCAGTATCACCTAGATATGTTGCTTTCTTCAATATGCTCGCTACCTTCATGGAAAATCGTCTTGATTGCGACAGAGTCTGCTGCTATTGGGCGAAAGCTTAGTGGTATTCCCAGCATGAGCAAGCATTGTCCCGGTGCAAATATTCCTGCATAACGTTTTTCTTTTCTTTTTTTTCTTTTTTTTTGCGAATACTGCATAGGAATTTACGTCCGTTGTGAAAGTGTCTTGCGAAAATCCATCCATTATTCCATTTCAGAGATGAACTATGCAAAATCCATAAACCAAGGGAGCAATACAAATGGATATATCAACTGAACAAACATCATCACAACTGAAGTTAACCATTGACAAAAGAAAACTACATTTCTACGATTACAAAAGAGAGGAGTACATGACTACTTGTCAGCCCTTATGTTACATCGTCACATAAAAGGCACAAAAATATTTTTGACGATTCTATCAATCGTCGTCATCACTCATCTCTTCCATAGGTTCATCCTCTCCACTGACTATAAAACCTCCCTAGTGTTCCTCATCCTCGAAGGCACAAAAATGTTTTTGATGATTCTATCAATCGTCGTCATCTTCATCATCGAATTCCTCCTCTTCGTCCTCGTCATCACTCATCTCTTCCATAGGTTCATCCTCTTCATTGGCTATAAAACCTCCTAGCGTTTCATCTTCCTCATCCTCGTCGTCCTTATTTTTTTCCCTTTGAACATTTGAATTCTCCTTACGAGGTTTTTTTGGGTCTATAGATCTTGTCACGTACTTTGGTCTCTTCAGACTAGGAACCCTTGACAGGGAGTCTTTCTCATCCTCACTCTCACCAGTCCACTCCTCATCTTCACCTTCTCCCTCTTTCTTCTTGTTTGCACCTCTACTACCCTTTGATTTACCTCCCTCGTTGTTAACTTCACCATCTTCATCATCGGAGCTCCTCCTCATTTCCTCCAGAAACCAATTCCAATCCTTTGGAGGACGAATCCTTCCCCTCGGGTAATTCTCAAATTCATGGCCCATTGACAAGAACCCAAATTCTGCAGGCAAAACTACACTTTATCACTCAATGGAATAGCCAAAGCATCTGAGCTTTTAATACCGTGTGAACCGTCAAACAGAATTATCTTTCCTAACTTCCGAAAGAATAAATAAATTATTATGTTAACATCTACAGTGAATTATTTTACCCCTCTGTTGTGAAATATAAGACGTATTTTTGACTTTACACAAGTTTAAGGTCATGGTGAAATTGAGAAAGGTACGAGATAAAATGACTTAGATACCCCTTATAATTGTCTTGAAAAGATGAGAAAGAATACTTTTTGTGTGGGTGATAATGAATAAATGCATATGGTTCTGAGAGAATAAATAGGGATATAGTAGGGAAAGCCTCATTAAATCTCTCAACAGGACCATTCAAACTATAGGAATTACATTTCTCAACAGAATGAGTAGGGTGGTAATAAATAAATGCATATGGTTCAGAGAGAATAAATATAGATACAGTAGTAAAAGCCTCATTAAATCTACATGCAAACCTTATATTTCTCAACAGAACCATTCAAACTATAGGGATTGTATTTCTCAACAGAGTGAGCAGCTTACAAAAAAGAATCATAACAGGTGTAAACTGAACTCCACATCAGTCTTTGTTTGTTTGTTTTTTTAATTGCCACTGTTAGACGCATCGGTTAACACATTAGACGTCTCGATTCCTGGCCCATATTTAAGGCATAGCATTGTTTCACACTTGTCTCTTCACCTGCCTGGTATGGTTTTACATTTAGCATGGTTTCACACTTGCCCCCTCACCTTCCTTATGTAGTTTCACACTTCCTCCTCACCTGTCTAGCATGGTCTATATATACAACATTTGGTTCTTCATTCTATTCATTGCGTGATTGCCATAAATATTCCACGCTCTCACGGTATCAGAGCTGATCGCTCCTGCAACTGCACCCTTCCGCTAATTCCACCAACATGGCAGGCGAAGACGACGCTGACGCCACCACACGCTGCGGCATTCCTCATCACCCTCGGCAAGTACGCCCTCTCCGACCATGTGTTCTCCAACAACGCCCACCCCGACATCACCGACTAGGTCCGGATTGATTATCTCGTTCTCTCATGGCTCTATGGCACCATCTGCGCCTAACTCCTCGAGATCATGATGACTTCTACCTCCACAGTGCGACTCGTATGGGTGGGCCTTGAGCAACAGTTCATTGGCAACAAGGAGACGTGTGCCTTATACCTGGACACGGAGTTTCGCAACTTCATCCAGGGCAACCTCTCCATCTTCGACTACTACCACAAGCTGAAGTGCATGGCCGACGCCCTCGGCGACATGGGCGAATTGATGCCCAATCGCACCCTTGTTTTGTCTGTTCTGCGCGGCCTGAACGTGAAATTCGCATACATGGCGGCCCTGCTGACGCGGCAGAAGCCATTCCCCTTGTTCATCGAGGCCCGCTCCGATATGCTACTTGAAGAAATCACGATGTCGTCGTGTCCCTCCGCACCCTCCACAGCCCTCATCACCACGACCCCTACCGGCAATGGGCGTCCCGGCAGTGGTGTCTCTAGGGGCGGCGACAACACGTCCAACCGCCGCTCCACTGGCGCGCCCCAAAACGCCCCTTCCGGTGGCACCGGCGGCGGCGGGAGCGGATCCAGTCGCCGAGTGATTGCCTCCCTCCAGCAGGCTTTTCTTATGAAGGGTCTTGGTCCACTCCATCATTTCCTGGGTGTTTCTATCAGTCGTCGTGATGGCGCTTCTGTGGCTAATCTGACATTCTACCAAAGTCATGCCAGTGCTTTGCAGTACCCCACCTTCACTAGCCCAGATATTGCCTACGTCGTATAGCAAGTTTGTCTCCATATATATGATCCTCACGAGCCACACCTCGCCACCGTAAAGCACATTCTTTGGTATCTTCGCAACACCATCGACCACGGCCTACTTCTTCACCGAACAACTTCTACTGAGCTGGTTGTCTACTTTGATGCTGACTGGGCTGGTTGTTCCGATGTACACAAGTCCACTTCGGGCTATGCCATTTTCCTGGGTGACAATTTCGTCTCCTGGTCCTCCAAGTGGCAACACACTGTCTCTCGTTCGAGTGCACAGGCTGAGTACCGGGCCGTGGCCAATGCTGTTGCTGAGGCGTGCTGGCTGCGCCAACTTCAGGAGCTTCACAGTCCTCTACGCCGAGCTACCCTCGTCTATTGCGACAATGTCAGTGCGGTCTATCTCTCAACAAATCCAGTGCAACATCAGCGCACCAAACATGTTGAAATTGACCTCCGCTTCGTCCGAGAACGAGTTGGTCTTGGCGATGTCCATGTTCTTCACGTTCCGACGTCATCTCAGTACATTGACATCTTCACCAAAGGGCTGGCTACTTCTATTTTCACCGAGTTTCGGTCCAGTTTGAACGTCCGCTCCGCAACGCTCCAACTGCGAGAGGTGTTAGGCGCATCAGTTAACATATTAGATGCCTCTGTTCCTGGCCCAAGGCATGGTATGATTTCACACTTGCCCCCTCACCATCCTGGTATAGTTTCACATTTGCCTCCTCACCTGCCTGGCATGGTATATATATCTTCATTCTATTCATTGCGTGATTGCCCTAAATATTCCACGCTCTCAACCACAATGGTCGTAATCTATAGCAAAGGGTTGCTCTTAGCTTCTCGCATCGCACATAATGAACACAGTAAAATGGGAACCCCCGTAAATCGACACGCATTTTGCATCTATCAGTAACGATTAACCAACGCATGCTAACTACACATTGCAGAATCAAAGCCAATGTGTAATGCAATCTTATGACTCCAATGAAACCTGAATCGAGTGCCGTATCCATCTACATTGTCCCGAACGGAATTTAACTTTGCGCTGAAATTGCAAGTCCAAGATAGGAAATTTTCTCCTGACAGGAAGAACAAGCCAAGCTCACCTCGAACCGGGTCGATGCTTGCTAGATCAAATTTCAAATCCTCCACTTCCACATCCAGCTCCCCACTACCCCCCGCAGCCGCCGCCTCCTCTTCGGTCACCTCCATGGCCTCCTCCGCGGCTCGACCCTCCTCCTTCTCCTTCCTCTCCCGCGTCAGCCTCTCCCGCCTCGCCACCGCGTCCAGCACCGCTGCGTCCACCTCCGCCTCCCCACCCCTCCTCCGCACCGCCCAAAACGAAGGCGCCTTGAGCGACACCGACAGCCCGTCCCCGGCCCGGAGCTCGCCCGCCTCACCGCAGCGGTAAACCTTCTTTCCGTCAGCAGATCGGACGACCACGGGGTTCCTTCCGACAACCTCGAAGGCGAGCCTGGGCTCCCCGCCGCCGAGTAGGCGGAGGGACACGTGGCGGCGCGAGACGGTGCGGTCGGCGGGCAGGGCCGCGGCCGGGCCCAGGTCGCCGCGGCCGAGGTCGGCCGCCGGGGAGTCACCGGAGAGGGACACCACCCTGCTCCCTACGCCTCCGCCGCCGCCTCCTGCTTCGAGCTCCATGGCGCCCGGTCCGCGGAGACTAGAGAGGAATGGGTGTTGGGGTTTTGGGGGAAGAGAGGAGTGGAGTAGCGGAGCAGCTAAATGGTTTTTGGGAGGTGATTTTTTTTTTTTTGGATTTCATACTCTCTCATGTAGTAAATTACACAAATATTAAATCACCTTTAAAGAGTGGTTTGAGACTATTTATCTCTTGATTGATGCTTTAAGATTTATACATATCTATAAAGTGAAAAGTATAGAATCACTATTCATGATTTTTTTGGTAGCTAGCTTTGAAACGAAATATTTTTTAAGATGATATCTACTAATCGATTATATTAAACACTGTACCAATTTCATTAATCGTACGTAAGTTTTTCTCTAGACGCTTCTCTAGGGACTATTAATTTGGGCTTTTTATGGTTTATTTTTTATTGTTTAGCACTGTAACTAGCTTATTTTATACTATATCTGTTGGTGAAATTTTTTTAGTATAGTTAACAAATAAAAATAAAAAACAAGCTAACCCATTATGGACAATACAAAGAAATATAGGGGAAAAAACAAAAAATTCCAAAAAAAATAAAATTAAGAAACTAGAAGTTAGAACCCAAAAGCTTAACAAAAAAGCCAAAATAAACAAGTCCTATAGCTAATATTTATAAACCAAAGCTAAAATCCAAAACCTAAGGACGATATGTCGATATGAACATATCCTTAATGCTAGCGGTATGAAAACTCGGGCCTCGTGTTGGCTGAGGGCCGTTTACCGGTTGGGCCGCATGTTGGGCAGGCTAATTCGAGGCCCGCCATCTCGGCCTAGCAAGCCTGCCTGCCTCGCGTTTTTGCCTGTTTTGAAATCTCACATGATTTTACAGCGAAATAGTTTGATTTTCGCAGCCACAGAGAAAGATCCCCGACGGACGGAGCATCGTGCTTTCGTGCCTGCCCTGTTCCCCGATGCGACGATCACCCACAAGCTTGAATTACCGCGAGGCATGTCGCGTATAACAACAGTCCAGGTAAACAGATTAGGAGAGGATGAGGTAAACAAATTCGGGGGAATCCCGATCCTTGGCAAATGACACGACGGCCATCACTTGTAATCCATACCGCCTAGTCACTCGGGGCTTTGGTTTCAGGGAGGACTCGCCCCTCTTGTCGACGCTTTGGATGACATGCGGGCCCCACGAATAGCAAGTCCGCGGCGAGATATAGGTACCTGCCCTAGGCTATGTTCATATTTACTTCTACTTCTGATTTTTGTTTAGAGAAATTAAAAGTCAATATAAACATCCGGTTTTTCGAAACGACTTCTTTGCTTCTCTCACTTCGGGATAAGGCAAGGAGCACGGACATATCACAGACTCCACTCATCTCACTCTCGTCTCGCGCACGTATCTCTTCTCACTTTTCACATCACTCGTTCTCTCATTCTAAAAACCACTTTTTTTAACTACTATTATTTATTTTTAGTCAAAAACTATCAGTAGCAGCCAATAAGAATGCCCTGGCATCAGCACATTGCTCGATGTGATGGACATGTGCAGGCATGTACACATTTCATCAATGGGTCTCGGTTAGGGATGCAATCGGAGCGGATACGGTCGGTAATTGCTCATCCTGTATCCTATACCATATTTTTTTCTCGGAATCGGAGTCGGACACGGATAGTGCCGGATACGAATACGAACGCGGATAGTATCGGTCACGAATACAAAACGAATACGGAGCGGATTCGATACGGTAACTATATTTCATCGGATAACACGCAAAAACAAAGATCCTAAATAATTAAATATAGATCATGCATATTAGGATAAATAATTAAATATAATATAGAAATATCATGTACTTGAAAGTTAAATACAATGAGCAACTTGTATACATACCAACAATAATGAACAGAATAGTTATCTAGAACCACTTCCTGAGGAGTATTACTGTGGCATCCCAAAATTTTGGTTTTCTTTCTTACTTATTTATTTAATTGGTTTGATTGGATTTTCTCTAGAAACTAATTTCCTTTTTCTCAAATCCTTTAATTAAAGCCTAGAGAGTAAGTTATTAATTTAGTTGAGTAATTGTGCCTAAAACAAGTTGAACTTATTTTATTTAGATTCCTTACATTTTTCTGAATTTATGGGAATTTTTTGGGATTTATTTGGATTTTCCTACTATTTTTAGCTTTTATTTTAATTTCTGGGATTTTCTGAAAAGCAAAACCTAAAATAAAATTTTAAATAATTATCCGATTCGGATATTACCGAATAACTAGCATCAGATATTACCGATTAGATATCCGGATATTCTCCTATCCGACGGAAACTACTCTCCCGAATCCGAATCCGATTCCGACAATAACTATCCGATTCCGATACCATATCCGGCAAAACCATCCGGTTACCGACTATTTTTCCGAAATACCATCCGAACTGACTCGGTCGGGCGGTCGGTCGGGAACTATCCGAACCGATTGCACCCCTAGTCTCGGTGGGCTTAGGCCCTACTCAATTGGGCTTTAGCTTTTAGTTTCTATTTTTTTAATTTTATTTTTCTGGCTTTTTCAGCTTTTTTGGATTTTTTTCTTTTTTTTCCTCGTATTCATTTGTATTGTCCGTAATGAGAGAACTTTTTTAATTTTCAAAGTTTTTAAAATTAATTACACAAAAAGCTTACAGCAAGTACAATAAAAAAACCTTAAATGGTGCCAAGAAAGCTCTAAAGCTAAAAAACTTAAGCCTACTTGAGCACTTTTGCTCGAATATTGCGTTTCAGGTGATCAAGCCTACCTAACTACCTATCTTTGGTTTGATTTGCTACTTGAGCACTACCTTAGTTTGCTCGAATATTGCGTTTCAGGTGGCCTACCTAACTACCTATCTTTGGTTTGATTTGCAATTAGCTGCTAGTGTGGCTTAAACTAGTCTTACAAATCAAACTAGCTGCTAGTGTGGCTTAAACTAGTCTTAAGGTCTTATTCGCATTGTCTACTGTTTCTAGTTTCTATCTGAAGAACTCACGAGCTAATATGAATATATGATTTTTTTTGAAGTGGCTTTTCTGTTTCTCTCACTCCCGTCTCTCTCTGATGATAAGCCAGGAGGGCACGGACGTATCGCATACCTTATTCCTCTTGCTTTTATGTCGTGCCTTCCTCACTTTATACACCGCTCCCTTCCTCTATGTAAAAACCATTTTTTTAGTTGTTACTATTTATTTTCATTTAAAAACTATTAATTCGAGTAGAAAGCCAATACAAACGGCTCCTAAATCATCATTAGCGGTGGAAGGAACATCACGTTGCAGGTTGCACTACGAGGAGAATAGGAAACCTTTTTCTTTCGCTAAGGCATGATTAAAAAACTCGACCTGCGGGGGGAAGAAGCCCTCCGGGCTTATCAATTAAGAAGAAGATCTTCTCACGCAGATCGAGAAATCCCCGAACCCTTACCCCACCCTGACACAGCGGCATCAGCCTATGTGAGAACGACCAACCAGGGTGATCCCTAGACCAACAACCTGACGCTACCAACGACCTGGGCCAACCTTTAGACCTGTGCTTTGGCTTATGGGGCAAGCGAGGGGATTTTTTTCCCCCAGCCTGAAATTCGCTCCCAGCGGGAGTCGAACCCAAGACCTGAGGGGTGCTACTAGAGCGCTCTAACCACTAGGTTAGAGGCCCGTTCGCGCTAAGGCATGATTAATACTAGAGCTTTTCCAAGGAATGGAAAAATTAGTGGTTAGCTAGTGAGCGTAACTGCGTAACTATCATGCATCCAACCTGCCAACCATATACGTTAGTAGCACCAACCAACCCTTGCACTTGCACACTCGGTGGGGTTAAAAGGTGATCGCGACGCGGCTAAAGTTCCTGTTCTTTTTCACTAGCATTGATGTTTTTATCTGTGGTTGGTGATTTTTATTATATTTTTTGAAATGGTGGAGACGTTAAGACGGTTAATATAGTTTTAAACTCTAAAAATTGTTTAAAAAATAACTATGAAGCTACTTAGAGAAGCCATGCTGGTTTATTTCTGCTGCCAGAGAAACCAAAACAAAAGGTCACAAAAAAGCAGAAAAAAGGCAAAAAAAAAATACATGACATTTCAAACAGAGTGTCTGTTTCTTTCAGCGTATTGTCTCTACGAATAGTCCAGAATTTAAAATTTTCAATCGTAAATCATAAACCACAGTATAAAAGGATGTACCTTTATGTTGCTCGAAATTGTGTTTGAGGTGATCCGGCCTCCCTACCTACCTACCTTTGGTTTGATTTGCAATTAGCTGGTAGTGTGGCTTAAACAGTTTAAGGTCTTACTTGTTATTAACTTTTGTTTTTAGATTTACTCAAAAATCAATATAAATAATTAGTTTTTTGAAGTGATTTTTTTCACCTCTCGTGCTCTCATCTCGCTTCGAGGATAAGTCAGAGGGTCGTGAGTGCATCACGTGCTCTATTCATCTCACTTTCATCTTATGCGCGTATCTCTTTTTTACTTTTTGCACTACACATTTCTTATAAAAGCTATTTTTTAACCGTTACTATTTTTTCACCTAAAAGCCAACCACAGGAGAAATCAATACAAGGTGCCTCCTAAATCATCATTAGCGGTGGAAGTAACCATCACGTTGCACTACGAGGAGAATAGGAAACTTTTTTTATTCGTTAAGGCATGATTAATACCAGAGCTTTTCCAAGAAATCTACCATATATTAAAGTTAGGGGACTTCCCGGCTGGGAAGATGTACCACGTCACTTTTTTTTGCGAAAAAGCCTCTGCATTTTGCGAAATCACATAGAGATCCTCTATTTTCGCAAATAGGTCCCTGCTTCTCGCAAACAGGTCCCTGCCAGGTTTTTTTTTCTGAAAGCACCCTCCACTTCACCTATAGCAGCCCGCGGTTTCTAAAATTATGTATAGGTCATTGTTTAGTTACATACATGTCCTTGATTTTTTGCGAAAAAACCCTTTGATTTTTCCGAAATTACGTATTCATCCTCGATTTTTTTTAAAAGAAATACCTCATGAATTATTGTCTCTTTTACTTTGGTACACACGGTGGCTAACGCGGCGTCACCGTTTGAAAAACTACTGCCAGAAGCTACCCTGAGAGAAGTCATATATGTTTATTTCTGCTGCCCAAGAAGTCGAAATAAAAAGTCATGAAAAAGAAAAAAAAAGTTAACAAATCCACGGCATTGAACAGGAGTGTGCTTCTATGTACGTGCCGAAAGAGCAAAGTTGAGATAGATCGAGGATACGCTCCGTTCATGTACGTCAGACACGCATACTTGCTGCTTGCCTTCCCTTTGCTAGTTCCCTTCACTATGGTAGTATATACGCGAGGTTGAGCAAGCCTGGCTTGGTGTTTAAGCTCGTCTCGATAAGGCTTGAAAATGATATACATTAATATATTATTAGTACATACACGCGTATTCGAGCCTAATAGAGGGTCCAAGCCCAAGTATTGGCTCGAGCTCGATTCTATTGAACTTGGGCTAGGCTCCATTGTGCACGTGTTTGAGCCAAGCTCAAATAGCTTGTTGAGCCTAAGCTACTAGGCCTGTTTGATGTGGCCTATAACTTATGGTTGAAACTGGTTGAAATTTTTTAATTTTGACTGTTTATAAGAGAGAATACAAAAAGTGACAGTCATATGTGATTTTGGCCGATATAAATAAAATCAGTACAATATGTACTACAATAAACTATTAGCCCTCATCTTTAAAAGGTACTCCGTTTGAAAGCTAATTACTCTAGAAAAATCGAAACCGGAAGCAGAAGTCAAAAAAAAGAACATACTCTATGCTAGGTGGTGAGGTAGGCCCAAAGGAGGCAATGCCAAGAAGTGGTGACAATAATGCAAGTTGTGTGTGTGAATATGTTCACGAAAGCGCCAGCGATAGCGTGAGCAAGTGAACATGAGTAGTAGCGGAGCATCGGGTCTATTCTTTTCAACTTCTAAAAGCTGTTTTTAGCTTTTCTATAGTAACTAGTTTTCAAACGGAGTATCTTTTTAATGTGGGCTCTACAAATTGATTGTAGTACACACTGTAGTGATTTCAGTTATATCGGTCAAAAACCGCACGCGAATTTCTATTACTCCGTAGTCTCTCTCACGAATAGCTCAAAAGCCATAAATTACAGTCAAAAGCTATAAGTTGAAGCCAAAAAGAGTAGGCCATGGAGCTCATGGGGAGAGAGGAGAGGAAGGAGCACAGTCTGGTAAAAATGGACGATGTGAGGAGAGAGGAAAGAGAGGGGTGAGGAAGAAGAAAGCATTCTAGTAAAAAAAGAGAGAAAGGGTGGAAGTATTTGAGAATATTTTTTTTGAAAAAATATGGTTGTGATCAAAATGGCTGAAAAGCCCGTGGCTTATGGCTGAAAACACTGTAGATGGCTGAAAAAAGCACTGTACCTGACAGAGGCTTATTTACCATAATTAAATTTAAAAAATTTTAAAAATAGAAAAAACATGTTAGCCCATTACGTATAATACAAACAAATACGAGGAAAAAAAGAACCGGTAAAAAAACTCAAAAAAAAGCCAAAAGTTCAGAAAAAGACGAAATTTATGAATAGTGCAAAAATAAGCTGAAGCCAAAAGCTCAAGCCATTTTGATCACAACCTATGACTAGTAGTGACAAAAAAAAGTTATTTCCTTCTTTGTAATGACACGACAGCAACGGCAAATCACAAGTTGTATACATTTGTATCAACAAATATGCAGTTCTTCCTAGAAGAAACTAGCATATGTTCCCTACCTATGATTGATTTGTATTGTTGATAATTGTTTTGAGCTAATTTCACAGAACTACACTATTTTGAGCAAAACTATCATAAATCACACTTTCAAGCAATAGTTTCAAGAAACCGTACTTTCCTTTATATAACTTTTCACAAACTCATACTTTTAAGCATTGTCATCGTATCCAACGGATCTGATAGACTGAGCCCACTTGATAGTCTCACAAGACTATCTTGTTTATGTTTGCTGACATGGAGGTAGTTGCTAGAATAAAAATCGACACATCATCAAGATTGCATGTTGTGTCGGGGCAAAATGAAAGGCAAGTTAGTATTTTTAGGTGGTTGAAAGCAAAGCACTAGCGTACTTGGGTGGGGGTTCCACTCAGTAGGTAACCATTTATATTGATGTGTTAGTTTTTATCTATCGCGGCAACTACTACTATGGTAATAAACAGAAACAAGATAGTCTTGCAAGATTGATAAGTGGGCTAGCTTGTTAGGGCCATTGGATATGACATCAATGCTTAGAAGCATGCTTTTTGTGAAAAAAAAAAGAAAGTATGATTTTCTGAAACGGATGTAAGCGTGGTTTATCGTAGTTTTGCTAAAGATAGTACATGTGTGATTTTACTCTTATTTTTTACTAAACCGGCTGCGTATCATGAAGCTTAGATGACCCCAAAAGAGAGTGAAGTTAACTCGAATGTTCGGTCGAATAAGCTAGCAACCAACGCCTGCTTGACATGCTCATGTGCTGTGCAGTATCGATCAGCGTAACGGTATTCGTTCGTTCGAACTTGAGAGGAGGGAGACGAGAGGCAGGGAACCGGACGGCGGCACTGCACACTTGGCGCTGCATCCTGGCATCACCATCTTGCTTGCGCTGCGCTGCGCTGCACTTAACAATTCGCCGTGCCTACCACCGTTTTTACTGGACGTGGTTACATGGATAACTAAACTAGCCCTAAACTTATCTAAACTAATAAACCACCAGTTAAAATTATCCTACATCCACCCAACAATTACCTGCTCCACAGTCATGACCTTAACTACATCCACACCACAATATGCACCCAGAAATACACCATCCTAAAAACGTGCGCACCAGATTAACTCTCCTCCATTCTCTCTCCTTACTCAACCATATCCGACGGTCATCCTTCAATGGATCTGCAGTACCCCTCACGCGTCCCGCTCCCCCACTCGCGAAATATCCGCCGATCCGCTCCGCCCTCGCTCCTCCTCCGCCTCCGTCTCCCCCGCTCCTCCTCCTCCCCCGCTCAGCCGCCGCCTCCTCCTCCCCCCACCCCTCCGCTCCGCCGCCGCCTCCTCCTCCCCCCACCCTGCGCCGCCGCCGCCTCCTCCTCCTCCCCACCCCACCCTGCGCCGCCTCCTCCTCCTCCCCTCCCCACCCGCGCCCCCTCGATTTTTCCGCTGCTCCTCCCCACCCCCGTGCCCCCTCGGTTTTTCCGCTGCTTCGCCGCCAGATCCGCTCCGCCCTCGCTTCTCTCGCCTCCTCCCCCCGCTCCGCCGCCTCCTCCCGTCGCTCCTCCGCTCCGCCCTCGCCTTCTCCTCCCCACCCCGCACTGCCGCCGCTCCTCCGCTTCGCCCTCACCTTCTCCTCCCCACGCCGCGCTGCCGTCGCCGCCTCCTCCTCGGCTCCTTCGCATGCAGGTCGCGACGATTCAGTTTTGCACATCGCTTCGTCTCACGGGTACGGCTCCGAGCTCCGATCTTCCCGCGGTGGACGTCACTTCGTCTACGAGCTCCGAGCTCCGAACTTAGCGGACGTCGCGTCGTCTACGAGCTACGAGCTCCTCGCGGCGCGGACGCGCCAGACGCGGTGCGGCGTGCCGTAGGCGGCGCGGTGGGGCGGACGAGACGGACGCGGCGGACCCGCCTCCGCGCGGTGCGGGGCGCGCACGCGGTGGACGCGGCGCGGCGGCGCAGTGCGGCGGGCCGGACGAGACGGACGCGGCGGACCCGCCTCCGCGCGGTGCGGGGCGCGCACGCGGTGGACGCGGCGGACCCGCCTCCGCGCGGTGCGGGGCGCGCACGCGGTGGACGCGGCGCGGCGGCGCGGTGCGGCGGGCCGGACGAGACGGACCCGCGTCCGCGCGGTGCGGGGCGCGCACGCGGTGGACGCGGTGCGGCGGGGAGGATGCGGCGCGGCGCGGCGGGGCGGACGAGACGCGGCGGACCCGCGTCCACATGGTGCGGGGCGCGCACGCAGTGGACGCGGGGGCGCGGCGGGGCGGACGCGGCGGACCCGCCTCCGCGCGGTGCGGGGCGCGCACGCGGTGGACGCGGTGCAGCGGGGAGGACGCGGCGCGGCGGGGCGGACGAGACGCGGCGGACCCGCGTCCACATGGTGCGAGGCGCGCACGCAGTGGACGCGGCGCGGCGGCGCGGTGCGGCGGGGAGGAACCCAATTATCCAAACAAGACATATATGGCCATTCAAAAATTGGCTTTGAAAGCAGGGAACAAAACATGTATGACCATTCAAAAATTCGTTTGGTTGATTTCGTGTGCATCCCTAAAATACCGCCGTGGCGTTAGCACGGACACTATACTAGTTAGAAGAAAGAAGGCGAAAGAAATAGCTCTTAATTTGTTGACGAAAGGACATCTCTCTTAGAGTAAACATAACATTTTAGAGCATATACATTCCGGTACGTGTTGGGACGGGACAATTACTTGAACCCGAGTTGTGCTTATCGGTTAATCTCTCTGTTATTGAATAGATGCATGGTAGCAGCATGGAGAGAAAGAAATTGGTGTAACCGGCTAGTTATCGGTCATACCGGGCCGGACCGTGAAAAGATATTGGTCTAAAAAATTCTAAATTTAAATTTTGAATTTAAATTGATGAATAGTAATTTTAGATGGTAACCAGTCAAATTTAACATTTGAGTTTAAATTGGATAATTGAAATAGTCCAGTAGAAAATGGATTACCACTGATAACTGGCTAGTTACTGGTACCGATATTTTTTTTTGAATCCTTGGGTAGTAACGGACTGGGCATATTTGTAGAATTATAAAGAAGAATATATTTGAAGACAAAAACTGGCAAGTGGCACCCTACTTTGCAATCCTTTAGGCCAGGTCCATTCCAACCTGCTGGGACCTGCCAATTATTGTCCTCCTTTCATCCATGGTCCACAACTCAAACAAATTATGTCATCTATGCATCAGAATTTATGATGCCTGGTCTAAGCACAAAATAGTAGGCCACAGGGTATAGTACAATCAAGACTATCTAGTATAGAATAGGTCTCAATCTTTATGGCGGGTTTATGATTTATACTATAGTAACTAATTTTTAAATAGAGTATCTTTTTAAGATAGGATCTACTAGTCGATTGTAGTATATTATACCGACTTCAGCTACATAAGACAAAATGGCATACGACTACCTCTTTCTCCGTACACTCTTTCGCAAACACCAAGAATTCAAAAGGCATAAGCCAAAAACCACTGCTGAAGAGAACACACCCTAGTAGGTGAACTTGTTCAGTATTCAGTTTTAGACACCAACGAGTCCAAAGAAAAGCTTAAGTTGTTGAGCAGAAGGTGATCAATATACTTCTGTCATTCTTTTTATTTTTTTGCAAAGCTGTTGAGCAAAAGCTTGAGCTTGTTGGAACATGTGTAATTCAAGTATTCTATTATATATGAGGCTTAATTGCTAAGTGAGTCATGTTTCCAGGGCTAGAGGTAGGAGACAAGCCATGCTTTTTTTGGGCCAGCCCGAAGCACGGCCGGTCCGGCATGGCCCAAGCATGGCCTGGCCTGACACGTGGTGGGCCGTGTTGGTACGGCACGAATGGTGGGCTAGGCCGGGCCTAGAAAGCCATCACGATGGGTGGCGTGGCGTGCCGTGCTCGGGTCAGCCCAGCCCAGCGAGCACGGTCAGCATGGGGGGCACGGTCGGCACGCCAACGCCGGTGGCCACCTCGGCCTCACCTCCGCCCTCCCGTCGCCATCCCACGGTTATCCCCACAACACGAGCCATCACAGAGCAGAGAGAGGGGGAGTGGAGGGAAAGGGGTATACCGAAGGTGGCACTACAGCGATGACGGCAGCACGACAGGCACGCCAACGCCGGTGGCTGCCTCGGCCTTGTGGCCCTCGCCCCTCCACGTGCTCTCGCCTCCTCGCCGCCTCGTGGGCTCATGGCCTCACGTGGCCGCCACACCAGCTCCCGCCTCATGGCCTCAGGGTCACTATCTCGCTGGGGGGCCAAGGAGGGAAGGAGGAAGGGGGCCAGGGAGGTGGGAGGAGGAGGCGGTGGCCGGGGTAGGTGGGGGAGGAGGGAGGCAACCGAGGGACGATGGGAAGAGGGAGGGGGCCGGGGGATGTGAGAGGAGCTGGGGAGGAGGGAGGCGACATGGCACCGGGCTGTCGGGGCGCCGGGGGAGGTGGGGGAGGGAGGCGTGGCTCACGCGGCCGGTAGGTTGGGGCAGGTGTGGGGCAAGTGGGGGACGAAGCCAGAAGATGGATGGGCGCGCCGCGCGTGTGAGACAGACGGTCAAGGGGGAGGATGGTCGGACGGGTGGAGTAGTAGATTATGGTAGGGTCTAGGTGTAGGGAGTTGGGAAATGTGAGCAGACTATGTTGATTTCTTTGTGTTGATTCTTTTGTGCTGAGAGTAGATTGAGAGACAACGGTTACACAACGTTCAGATTTCAGAGGCAACGTTCGGGAGAGCAACGGCTCTTTTCTGATGCATATAAATTCACAAGCTCAGATTTTTCATTTCTTCACAAGCTCAAACTTCCCATTTCTTACTCCAACGTTTCTACACTCCCCAAGTCATTTCACAAGCTCATACTTCTTATTTCACAAGCTCATTTCCTGCATTTGTACTTCTCATTTATTCACTAACCACCATCTATACACCATGTTACCAAAGAGTCGTAGTACCAAGGAGCTCTCAAGTAGTATGCAGAGGAGTCGAAGCTCAAAAAGGGCAACAGGGCGACTTAGTATAAGCTCCCGTCGTCGCTACCCTAGTCCTCCTCTGGCTCTGACTCCCGTTGATGCTCGTCAACTCTCACTAAATATGGGAGACTACGACATGTATGACTGTCATATGGATAGTACAGAGGCCTACGAGGAGTACCAGGGCGGTTCGGAGCCAACAGGGACTCCAGAATTCTCTTCCCCATCCACAGACGCCAACATTAGTGGTCTGGACGAAGGGCGAATTGCTGGAAGTACATGGCCTGGAGCCAAGAAATCCAAGACAGTGAAACGGTAGACATTGCAACTTGTAATTATTGCAGTGCTAAATTAAAGTGCTTGTACAGCTGTAGGGATAGGGCACTTGAACCGGCACTACAAAGCATGCTTACGCAAGATGGCGACGTAGGGCCGAGGGGGAGGAGTACAAACGCAGCTAAACTTCAAGGCCGATGGCTCTATAAGTACTTAGGTATACAACTCGCTTTCTGCCTGTGAGAAAATTGCTAGATATATTTTTTAAAAAGATCAACCGATTAGAATGGGTGAAAGTCGCACGTCCGAAAGAATGATCCAACACGGCTTTTGCCCACAGTGTCAACATATTAGTAGGAGAACTACTACATCTGATATTTTACGAATGTATCAAAATAACTAGTAGAGCTAAAAGAACTATTCCAATAAGTTCAGTTTTATTTTGCCATAACCTCAGGAATTTGGGCATCATCGCATTAGAGAAGTGACTATCTTAGTGTTGTAGCCCATTATTTAGACGATAATTATAAGCTAAATAAGAGTCGTAGGATTTAAAATAATAAATGAATCACACATGGGAGAGGCCATTGCCGAGCGTATACTACATGTACTTGATGATTTTAAGATAGATAATAAAAATGCTTCTATAACTCTTGATAACGCATCGGCAAACACAACGACTATAAGCATTCTCACCCCAAGATTGCAAACATATATTGGTGGTTATG
Source organism: Dendrocalamus latiflorus (assembly GCA_017311315.1). NCBI lineage: Eukaryota > Viridiplantae > Streptophyta > Magnoliopsida > Poales > Poaceae > Dendrocalamus > Dendrocalamus latiflorus. The sequence goes on along the minus strand of CM029660.1, from coordinate 9,927,296 downwards.
TCCTCCACCAGATATGTGTATGCCACATCTTAAATTTTGTTGTTCAAGATAGTATGCAATCAATTGGTGCATATTTGAATAGTATCCATGATGTCATTCGTTACCTCACAAATTCCCCACAAGTGGTAGCCAGGTTCGCGGAGTACTGCGCAGCCAATGGGAAAGAACCAAGAAAATTTGGTCTTGACATGAAGGTGAGGTGGAACTCGACATATATCATGTTAAAGAAGATATAAAGGTACGAACATGTTATATCCATTTTTGTCAATGCCAACTCTCAAAATAATGAATTGATAGTTACTAATTCAGATTGGCAGATTGCTAGTCGTTTTTAAAAGTTTTGAAGACCTTTTTATAAGGCAACAAAGGTTCTATCTGGTGTTTATTATCTTACCTCTTGCTTAGTTATAGAATTTATTTGCTTAATTGCAGACAAAATTGTCAAATCTAATTTATTAAATATTTTGGTTCTATTTCACACTTGTATTACTTTGCAATCATTTTTATCCTACAAAAAAGTTGGTAGGTTTACAGGTTGGCATGGAGGGAATAGGTGAATGACTTGGCCTTGATTATTTGGAAGCTTTTGCACATGTAAAAAAGGAGTTTTTTCGTGTTTTCCGTATGTATCATGATAAGTTTGGCAGCAGCGGAAGATCGAACGCCTCACAGCAGACGTAACAAGGAAAGACAAGGTTGACATCACACTTATAGAAGAAGTTAAAGTGCAGGTCTACTTCTTCATTTTCTTAGTCTTAAGTGGCCTCCAAGTGAAATTCCATCTCAGAGTTGAACCACCACTTGGAGTATGATTTTGCAAATATTGACCCTAATCTTACTGGTGAAGGCAAGATAGACTTGCTCGAGTGGTGGAAGAACAACAAGCAGATATTTCCTATGCTGTCACATTTCGCACGGGATGTTCTCATAGTGCCAGTGTCTACGGTCTCTTCAGAAGCGACGTTTAGCACGGTAGGGAGAATAATCGAAGAAAAAAAGATCATCCCTTACGCCCAAGATGGTGGAGGCAATCACATGCGTCAAAGACTGGGAATTAGCCAAAGAGTGGCAACAACATCAAATAGAGGATCCTGAAATCGTACAGGCATATGCTGACCTCGAACGCATAAATGACCTAGACATTGATGAGTAGATACTATTGACACATGTTATTATAATTAGTATGTATATATATTGCTATTGTACTCTTTTCCTTACTCAGAGAACCTCACTTTGGGGCGTAAGGTTTTTAACGAAACGGTAACATTGTATTTTTAAAATATCAAAGAAATTCCACTTTTCTGAAATATTTACGTCATTGTGTGCTCATGTTTTTATGCAACTAATTCAATTTCAACTAGTTTTTAACGAGGCAGGTACGAGAGAAAGGAAGATGACGACCCCCGACACCATTGTCGCCGCCGCCTTCGTCGTGTATAGTTACTTCAGGCTGCGTTGGACTAACATGGTACAAACACTGGCACAGTGGGCTTTGGGCCGTGCTTGGGCCTGGCCGGAGGCAAGGCAGGCTGGCATGGCACGACACGGTGAGATGACTGAGTTTGAGCCGGTATGGCACGAAGCGGCACGAAGCACGATGGGCCTGGGCCATGCTAGCACGGCACGGCCCAACTCCAAGCTCTATCCAGGGCTAATTCAAACAGCTCAGTTAATTAAATACTGCTATGGCCCGTTTGTATTAGTTTCTGCTAAAAAAAGGCAAAAGCTAATACGAACACTCAACTTTTCGAAACGGCTTCTCTACTTCTCTCGCTACCATCTTACTCCGGGCATAAGATAGGGGGTTACGGATGCATTACCCACCCCACTCCTCTCGCTCCCATCACGCGCATGCATCTCTCCCTTACTTTTGCACCGCTTGCCTCTCTTTTTAAAAGCCACTTCTTTAAATCACTATTTATTTATTTTTAACCTAAAGCCATCAACAAAAGTTAATACAAACACCCCTATATCCAAATGATACCAATACTTGTGAAAATAAAAATGCATCACGTTGTAAACCTTCTCCTTCAAGAAGGTTCATAGCTGTATGCCAACCAGCGCTTTCAGCTGGATGAAAGTCAACATGATGAGGATGAATGCAAAGATAGTCCAAATTTTCCGGCAAAACGATCTCACACGCCTTCATTTTGTCACATGTCACCGGATTACTCCAACAAACACCGGGTAACATGCATGCCACCATTTTGTCACTGATTGATTTCTGATCGGATGGGCGAAACACCAAGTACGACATGTACACGCCATTTGAACTACACAAAGTAGTGTCATAAAAAGCTGGTACATATATAACAAACCTTCAGCTCACCGACAGCATCATAAATAGGAAACAAAACCAAAAGTCCATGTACACAACAAACGCTTCACAGTGCATTATTGTATCTCATTGCTCATGCTTGCCTCCTTCACAGTTCTCCAGCGATCCCACGTTGACCAAAGAACAAGGAAATAGGAGTATCTGAGCTCCAGCTCACAACCAGATTATACTAAGGGGGTCATTTGGGCTTTTTTTTGTGACTTATTTTTTTGTGATTTATGGCTGAAAAGCACTGTAGTTGGCTGAAAAAACACTGCAGCTGACAAAGACTTATTTAGCATAATTAAATTTAAAAAAATTAAAAAATATAAAAAATATGTCAACCCATTATATATAATACAAACAAATACGAGAAAAAAAGAACCGACAAAAAAACTCAACAAAAAATCAAAAATTCAGAAAAAAAACGAAATTTATAAATAATAAAAAATAAACCAGAAGCTAAAGCTCTTTTAAAGCGCTCAGCCAGCAAGGCCGTACTAGCTTGTCCATGCTAATCTGCCAACAATACCTAATTATCCCTGACTGATGGCCCCACCACCTGTACTTATTCTTTGAATTCTTGGGGAAGGAAAAAGAAAAATAAAGAGATTTTTGCTGTCTCATCCTTACCTTTTAGCTTTATTTCAAAGAAAGACCCCGGCACCACAGGTATATACTCCATGTAGGCATGTACATTAAAGGGGCAAAGGGAAAGTCGTAGTGTGCAGTAATATTCCTCGCAGAAACCGTGTGGTTGGGAAGTTTCCTTTCACTCTTTATTGATTCAAATGAAACTTCCAAGTTTAAAGGGTGATGTGAAAAGTAGTCAGATATATGTGCAACCGAAGAAAGCTAAAGGAAGGTGCTGGTGTGACTTTTTGGGGGCAGAGGTTAGGAATTTAAAGACCCCTTCAACCATAAGATTTGTAGTTGTTACGTGACATGTCTTAGGATGAATTACAGGAGAGTTTATATTGGCTACTATTTGAAAAAAAAATCGGAAGTTAATATAAACACTCGATTTTTTGAAGTGGTTTTTCTACTCCTCTTACTCCTGTTTTACTTTGAGAATAAGGCAGAGGGTCATGAGCGTAGCACACCTCTCTATAATACAAAGATACGCAGCTCTCCTGCGTTTTCGAAAAAAAATGAGCGTAACACGCACCCACTCCTCTCACTACCGTCCCGCACACACAACCCTCCCTCACTTTTCTCATCGCTTACCCTCCTTCTAAAAGTCACTTCTTTCAACAATTACTATTTATTTTTAGCCAAAAGTTATCCGCCACCGCCAATATAACCACCTTGTAGCATCACATAGTATATGATACTTTTATATTGAAAAATGTAAGTGATCAAATTTGAACTATGTATCTCAATTCTTGAACATATCTTGATTATTTTCCAAATAATTATTAGTAAATCACATTTGTAACACTACTATATTAGACACGAGTCCTCAATTTTGCAATTCTTTTTTACAACCTAATTCAGTTAACTGTCATTTTATATGCTTAAAAAACTGCCATATTTGGAACCACTACCCTGCTCAACCGTTTTGGTATAACATACATTTATTATTTAAAAATTCATTACTTAAAATTCATTACCTGATTTGGGCTTCAACTTTTGGTTTCGGCCTTCTAGTTTTTTATTTTTCATCCTTTTCTGGCCTTTTGGCTTTTTGGGGGCTTTTTTGTCTTTTCTTTTTTCTGTATTCGTCTGCATTGTCTGTGATGGCTAACATATTTTTTCTATTTTTATTTTTTAAAATTTAATTATGCCAAAAAACCACCAGTAACTACAATATAAAATAAGCCAGCTATAATGTCAAATAGTGAAAAATAAGTCATAAAAAACCCAAATGAGCAATGCAAAAGAAATAACAGGCTTATATAGCTATTAATTGTTTATTAGTAAGATCCAATGAAGTGTATCAACCCAGGATACATGGCCCGAAGAAAACGGCTCATGGAAATCAATTAATGCATATGAAATCTGAGGAAAAGATAGCATATTTATTATAAATAAAATCAAATGTACCAACTCGTGATTAAAAAAACTTGGAGAAAAGGACCAAACCTCTCGAGGAAACCGATGCACACAAAAATCTTAGAAAAAAATCACAAATTTATTTATCAAGAAAAACCTTGTCTGAGCTAAATGTAACATTTGAAATAGGACTTCTAGCGCCTGCACATATTGGCTACAACTAATGGATTTTGAATGCGGCAAATGACTTTTAGATTAAAATAATAGTAGTAGTTGAAAAAGTGGTTTTTAGGAGTAAATGAGTGGTAGGGAAAATAGGGAGAGATAGTGGCAGACCTAGAACTATAATGAAAAAAGGTGCTCGTAGAAATAGTCTTCTTCTACCTCTAGACCAAATAACTCACTCCCTTTATGGATAGATGCTAGTGCTGAAGGAGGTATCCACGTTCTAATGGGTCGTATGGTGGGCTCTAGCCTTGGCTGGCCCACTGTTGGGTCCATCCGTGAGGAAAGGTACATACATGAGGTGGGAGGTAGAGTAGTGGGTGCATGATGCATTCATGACTCACTTGTCTTATCTTTAGAATGAGACAGAAGCGCGAGAAGTAAGAAAAGCGCTTCAAAAAAAATCACATATTCATTTTGGCTAACTTCTAGAAGCCAGAAACAAAAACATATATTAACAGGGCCCTGGTCTCGATGACTCTTTCTTGCATATTGCTTTCTCCATCGTCTACGGGCGAGTGACGAGTACATCATCACAAATGGAGGAAGGTTTGCCTTCCGTACTGGTAACAACTTCACAAAACCAACACACAAATTGACGTATTCTAGAGCCAAAATAGTCAAAAGACACACGGCCATATATGCAAATGTCTAATTTTGCATGCGCATGTGTTGGTTTCATCGGACGCACACTTTGCCTACCGTCCGATGTAGCAGAGAAGGCATATGATTTCACACGTATAAAACTTCTTTGCACCATGTGGGTCCCACTCCAACGCATTTTTGCCATTAGCTCGTCGCTTTTCCCCACATCGCATACACACATATTCACAATGCCCTCTCATTCTCCATCTCAATGTCAATACAGAAGCGTCAACGATGGTTGGAACTGGTGCTGCAGCCCTCATCCCCGTGCTGCATGGAGTTCTTTCTCGCTTAAATCACCTTGGTCTTTGCTCGACTTGAGCTCAGTTTCGCATCCACATGCACCGCCAAGTCTTGCTGTCCGGCGAGTATTTGCCACCTCCAACTTCATTGTACGGCTTTTCTCTCCACCAATTTAGTCTCTTGTTTACTCTATCTGCCTCATAGCCCTGGTTTACTCTGTGTGCCTCATAGTGGTCACAAATTGTGCACCAATGTGCTCTCATATTTGCACTATGCTCTCGAATTTGTATCTATTTTGCTCCCATATTCACACTGATTTGCTTTGAATTTGCACAAATTTTGTTTTGATTTGCTCTCAAATTTCACAACGACTTGCTCTAGGAATTGGTTTTTTGAATTCATTTAAATTTATACTGGTTTGCTCCCAAAATTGCACCAATTTGCTCCCCAAATTAGCATCATTTTGCTCTCAAATTGTTCTTAGATTTGCTTTTGAAATGCTATCTGCTTTTTTTATCTTGATGATTGAATTTACACAAGTCTATACGGATTTGCTCGCAAATACACAACAACTTGCTTCCCAAATTTTCACCAATTGGTTCTCGCATTGTTTAGATATGCTCTTGAAATTGCAATGATTTACTATCACAATTATACTAATTTGTTTTCAAATTATCCCATCTACATATATAAATAAATTATATCGTGGTGAAAAAGGTGGGCTTGCGACTGTGGAAGCGTGTCTGTGAAGGTATGTGATGGATTTAGAAAATAGTTAGTAGTCACAACGTAACCAAATATGACAAGTGCTGGTGTGCGTTAGAAAAAACGATTGCACACATGTGTGGTTTGTAGTTGCTCCAAAAAATTAACAAAAAAATGTGAATTAATGAAGGCAAAGAAAAACAAACAAATAAAACCCCGAGGGCATTGCAGTGGTACTCTGTGTACTGGAGGGTCTCTCTTGTAAAGCGTAGCAGATTATATATATGGCCCACTAAGACCTTGATCATTTCAGTTCGAGCTTCTGGCTTATTGTTCACTATTTATAAATTTCGTCTTTTTATGGCATTTTGGATTTTTTGAGCTTTTTTGGCCAGTTCTTTTTTTGGTATTTGTTTGCATTGTCCATGCTGGGCTAACTTGTTTTTTATTTTTTTTAAAATTTAATTATGCTAAATAAACCATCATCAACTACAGTACAATTTCAGTCAGATACAGTGCAATTTTAACTATAAGTCACTATTTTTCAACTTAAAGCCCTATTTTTTTTCAGTTTTTGACTTTTGATTTTGACTTTTCTATAGTAACTAAATTTTAAACAGTATCATTTCAAAATTCATGGCACCTAAATAATAACGGATTAAAATTAATGGAAATTTAATTAAGAAAAAGACTACTCTTTAATTAAATATCTCTCTCTCTAGTCCCTCCCCTCTCTTCTCGCTCCGCCCTCCAATCCCCAGGCCACGCCAGCTCCCCGCGTCGCCGGCCACCGCACGCGAATCCCGAGGAGGGATCGGACGGCCGCCTGCCCGACGCCGGACTCGACGCCCCTCAGGCTCCCGCCCCTCCCAGGTGGGCACCGCCGACTCCCCCATCCCTCCCCGGAGCTCGAGCTGGGCGCTAATGCTTCTTCTGTCCTTGGAAATTGCCCCCCCCCCCACCCCCCCGCTTATATGATTTTTTTTTGCGTTTTTCCCCAATTGTTTTGGTGATTTTTTTGGGTTTGTTTGCCTTTGCTGTTCTTTTCGTTGGTGAATTTGGAAGGTAATTATGTCTTGACGCGAAATGCAGTGCGATTTACGCGTTCTTTTGCCATGCGGTTTGCGCGATTCAAGATTTTCTTGGCACTTTGATTCCTCCTCCTTTTTTTTGTTTTTTGGGCGATCTCTTGATTTTTTGGCTGGCGAGATCACGGCCTGGTTCCCCCGATTCGCAGGTCGAATTCGCCCGGGCGGCGTAGGAATCCCCTCCAATCCGGCCGAGGTTCGATCGAGGAACGCCAATGCCGGGCTCCGCGTAGCCGGAATCAGACCCCGCGCGTCGAGAGGCTGCCGAGATGGGCCGTGCCGGCGGGCGGCGGCGCGACCGCCTGCGATGGAGCAAGCTCTACACCTTCTCCTGCTTCCGCGCCCCCTCCACCGACGAGGCCGCGGGGCCGTCCGCCGCGAGCGGCAGCGCCGTCGGCGGGCCGGGGTTCTCGCGCGTCGTCCACTGCAACAACCCCACCCTCCACCGCCGGAAGCCGCTCAAGTACCCCACCAACTACATCTCCACCACCAAGTACAACGTCCTCACCTTCCTCCCCAAGGCCATCTTCGAGCAGTTCCGCCGCGTCGCCAACCTCTACTTCCTCCTCACCGCCATCCTCTCGCTCACCCCGGTGTGCCCCTTCTCCCCCGTCAGCTTGATCGCCCCGCTGGCCTTTGTGGTTGGGCTCAGTATGATCAAGGAGGCGCTGGAGGACTGGCGACGATTCATGCAGGACATGAAAGTGAACAGTCGCAAGGTTGCCGTGCACAAGGGTGACGGTGAATTTGGGTACCGGCATTGGGAGGACCTTTGTGTCGGTGATGTGATCAAGGTCGAGAAGGACCAGTTCTTCCCTGCTGATTTACTGCTGTTGTCTTCGAGCTATGAGGATGGCATTTGCTACGTTGAGACGATGAACCTGGATGGTGAGACGAACCTCAAGGTGAAGAGGTCACTCGAGGTTACGCTGCCATTGGAAGAGGATGAATCGTTTAAGGATTTCCAGGGTGTGATAAGGTGTGAGGACCCAAACCCAAGCTTGTACACATTCATTGGTAACTTCGAGTACGAAAGGCAGGTGTACGCCCTTGATCCGTTTCAGATACTCCTCAGGGACTCAAAACTGAGGAACACATCCTTTATCTATGGAGTGGTCATTTTTACTGGGCATGATAGTAAGGTGATGCAGAATTCAACTGAGTCGCCATCCAAGAGGAGTAGGATTGAGAGGAAGATGGATTTGATCATATACATTTTGTTCACTGTTCTGGTTTTGATATCGCTCATCAGTTCAATAGGTTTTGCTGTGAGGATCAAGTTAGATTTGCCCAGCTGGTGGTACTTGCAGCCGCAGAATTCCAACAAATTGGATGATCCATCACGCCCTGCTCTTTCTGGGATATTCCATCTCATTACAGCACTCATTCTATATGGGTATTTGATTCCAATATCGCTGTATGTCTCAATTGAAGTTGTGAAGGTATTGCAAGCACATTTCATTAACCAGGACATTCATATGTTTGATGAGGAGACTGGCAATACTGCTCAGGCCCGAACATCGAACTTGAATGAGGAGCTTGGCCAGGTTCATACAATTTTATCAGATAAAACTGGCACTTTGACCTGTAATCAGATGGATTTCTTGAAGTGTTCAATTGCTGGGGTTTCATATGGTGTGGGTTCGAGTGAAGTTGAAATTGCTGCTGCAAAGCACATGGCATCAGGCGCTGCTGAACAAGATGTTCCTGTACAAGATGTATGGGAAAATAATGAGGATGAAATCCAGTTGGCAGAAGGAGTTACCTTCAGTGTTGGAAAGACCCGAAAGTCCACAATAAAAGGCTTCAGTTTTGAGGATGACCGTCTTATGCAAGGGAACTGGACCAAGGAACCAAATTCTTCCACAATTCTTCTGTTCTTCAGGATACTTGCACTTTGTCACACTGCAATTCCTGAGGTGAATGAGGCAACTGGTGCTCTTACCTATGAAGCAGAATCACCTGACGAGGGGGCTTTTCTTGTGGCAGCCCGAGAATTTGGATTTGAATTTTTTAAGAGAACACAGTCAAGTGTCTTCATCAGGGAGAAATACACTTCTTCTGAGGGCACAACTGAGAGGTTGCTTAGTAGTATTTCATATTGCATTTATCCTTTGTTGTTCCCGTTCCTACTTATTCACTTTTCTTCATCTCTTGATTGGGGTTTAGGGAGTTCAAGATTCTCAATCTATTGGAATTCAACAGCAAAAGAAAACGAATGTCAGTAATTCTTAAGGATGAGGATGGCCAGATTCTTCTTCTTTGCAAAGGAGCAGATAGGTAAGGTTCTATACCAAATATATTTCTTTGCTGTGCTTATGTTTCAAGTTTTTAGCTAAACATGTGCCATGAAGTCATCTGTATTCAGATTTTTGACATTCTGGTACTTTGTTAATCAAAATGTCAAGAATGATAACTAAAAAAAGTGACAAGTGTTAGCAAAATAGCAGCTTGTACGCTTGATTACTTACTAGGTACTGTTAACATGCATGAGCTGTTTATGCTTCAGCCTGACTATCTTTTGCGGTTCTTTGTTCGAACCGAGCAGCATCATATTTGATAGACTGGCCAAAAATGGAAGGTTCTATGAGCCTGATACAAGCAGGCATCTCATTGATTACGGTGAGGCTGGCTTGCGGACATTGGCACTATCGTACAGAGTGCTGGAGGAATCAGAATATTCTTCTTGGAATGCTGAGTTTCTTAAAGCGAAGATATCTATTGGGCCTGACAGAGAATTGCAACTCGAGCGAGTCTCAGATTTGATTGAAAGAGAGCTGATCCTTGTTGGTGCAACTGCGGTGGAAGATAAATTACAAAAAGGAGTAAGAATTATTGATTGATTTTTGAGATTGGTAATATATGTTGCTGGGTCCTGCTATCATGCTAGTAACCGTTTTGATTTGTTATACGTTATGTCTTGTGTTCTATCAGGTTCCTCAGTGCATAGATCGTTTGGCTCAAGCAGGTCTCAAGATCTGGGTTCTGACAGGTGATAAGATGGAAACTGCAATTAACATAGGGTAAGCTCTTTCCTGGTGGAACCTTTCTATACCCAAAAGAGTTATTCTGAATGATATTATCTGTAATCCCTGATATTGCATTTAGCATAATATTTCTCTATTTCTTGTGAAGGATGAGAATATGTTTCATCTGAATGTTATGTCCATTTCTTCTTTGCAGATATGCATGCAGTTTACTTAGGCAAGGCATGAAGCGGATATGCTTGTCCACAGCCGCTGGTGACCAAGTTGCCCAGGATGCAAAAAAGGTACCTTTGTACAGCATTTTTCTCTGGTACTATAGATGGCTTTGATCTACACGGTAATTCTCTTTATGGTAGGCTTTGCTTTCATCTTTGACAACTGTGCAGGCTGCAAAGGAGAGTCTTATGTTACAAATCGCCAATGGTTCACAAATGGTCAAGCTAGAGAAGGACCCTGATGCAGCATTTGCTCTAGTTATTGATGGAAAAGCTCTCACATTTGCATTGGAAGATGACATGAAGCATATGTTCCTGAATCTGGCAATAGAGTGTGCTTCTGTCATATGTTGCCGTGTATCTCCAAAGCAGAAAGCACTGGTAACTTAATCTATCACCAATGCACAATCTGGATTTGCCACATAAGCCAAAGCTGAGTTTTCTTAACTTCGCTTTGCAGGTGACCCGACTGGTCAAAGAAGGTATTGGAAAAACTACTTTAGCAGTAGGTGACGGTGCAAATGATGTGGGCATGATTCAAGAAGCTGATATTGGAGTTGGTATAAGTGGGGTAGAGGGCATGCAGGTCTGTTGTCCAGCCTGTTATAATCCACTAGTGTAGTGCTACTTTGATAATTCTAAGAAGATGCATTGCTGATTTGATTATGACTGACAATGGCTTCTTTCCTTTGGCCAGGCAGTGATGGCTAGTGATTTTTCCATTTCCCAATTTCGATTCCTTGAGCGACTCCTCGTTGTCCATGGCCATTGGTGCTACAAGAGAATTGCCCAAATGGTACTGCTCAAAGCACTTCCTTTATTTGTTACATTCTATTGAATAATATTGTTTCAAATTTGCGGTATGGTGTTTTCTAAGTCATCTTTTATTGAACTGCAGATCTGCTACTTCTTCTACAAGAATATTGCCTTTGGACTTACAATATTTTATTTTGAGGCATTTGCTGGATTTTCTGGGCAATCAGTTTATGATGACTGGTTTATGCTTCTTTTCAATGTTGTTCTTACCTCGCTACCTGTTATATCACTTGGAGTATTTGAGCAGGATGTTTCATCTGAAATCTGCCTACAGGTATGTGATAGAATATCCGACTTATTTTAACCATATGGCTTATGAGAAATAAAACATGTTTGGAAAGGAAATTAAGAGTGGGTTCTTTTCAGCTGCGGTTTATAGTTTTTGGCCCTAACGTGAGCGCTTGTGTGAACGAACCATATATCGATAAGCCGATTAACCACTTCGAAAAGGCTATCCCAATAAGCCGCTTTGAAACGACGGCAGAGAAGCCGTCCCGTTGGTTTGTTCGAGGGAAGACATAAGTCATAAACCATAAGCTGAAAAGAATTGGGCCTAAGGCTTATTTCTGGAATGTGGTGTGCTGCATTGTGTTGTACTGTTGCGGGGTAAGGTCATTATGAAAGAATTTTGCTGTACCCATATCATGATGCTTCCAAAAAAGAAGCTAATAAATAAGGAGATACAAAAGATTGTTTGTCAAACCTTGTTTCTTGAGAAGCAGTGAAGCACCACAATCCCAATGCAGCCCAATGAATCTATTAGGAATTTGTTATTGTACTTAATGATCTGTTTAGTCTTTCATCTAGCGGCTAGATTGTATGGCACTACCATGTGATACTAGTATAACAACACTATGCACCATCTTTTTCTCCGAATTTACCTGCCATGTTTTTTCATGCTATACTGGTTTGTAATGTTTGGGTCACACATAAAGTTTTATCCTCCTTTGGTATGCCTGTTCATTTAGATGATGCGTATGAATCAACCTGTTCTTTCCATTGACAGAAAATGTTGGAATTAGAAATAGTTCGGTTTGGTGTGCATTCAATTCCATTTGCTTTATCATGTATTCAGTAGAATGCTGTCACGGGTCGGTTAGAATATCTGAAGTCATGATGTTATGTACATTAGTTTATAGGGGGGTAAACACCGCCAAGAGAATGGCCGAGCAGTGTCGGCGTAGAGGAAGAGGGAGATACTATAGATAAAAATGACTTTGTTATTTCTTGTTTGATTCCAATAGCATGCGGTATCCCCCTTATATAGATGGACTCCCCATAACAGATAGAATCTAATACCAATCATACCTTTAACAAATATAGAAACGAATATCATATCCCTAATCATATATCTAACAAATGGAAACTAATTTCTAATTCAAACAGAAATTAATCTCTACTTCCTAATAATGAACCGGCTGGGCTCAAGGCCCACGCCCATGACATTACACCCCTCCCAGACATGCAGCTCGTCCTCGAGCTGCTAGGCGGTGGCTATGGTTGCAGTTCCACATTGACAAGGTGTAGCGCTTTCGGCTAAACGATGCCTGCAAAAGATTTTTTTCCGGCTCCTCTGTTTCTTATTGAAGACAGGCAAGACGTGTGAGGCACGGTATCATGGTATGATGCTGACGGAAGCAGAGGCGGTGATGGTGGAGGCTCCTTGGCAGCGTATGCTTCGACTCCCTACCAGCGACGGTTCTGGCTCGGACTCTCGATGGTCGACAGCCGGTGGAGAGCGTCCAGAGGCGGCGGTCGCCAGATCCACTCGCCGTCGCTTGAGGCGGGCCGAGGCGGCGACGTCGATCCAGCGTCGGGGTCCGACGGGAGGCGGCGTTGGTGAAGAGCCCGGCGTCTGGGGAAGAACCCGAGGCGAGGCAGCGACGCCAGATCCAGTGCTCAGCTGCGGCGGCACGGACGGGCGCGGCAAGGACGGCCTGGTCTACCTTGCGCTCGGCGGTAAGGCGGGCGCGGAGCGCAGAGACCCCGGCAGTGGCGCGGAAGAGCGCAACGAGGGCGGCCTAGGCTACCACGTGCTCGGTGGCAGGGAAGGCGACGAGGGCCCTGGCTAGGGAAGGCACCGCGACGCCGACATTGGCGACGGGGCTGGGTGCTAGCGCGTCCATGCGTGGCCAGATCTGGCGGCTGGGTTGGGGGCAGCACGCACAGCGGCGGATGGCTGAGAAACTCCCTGGCGCTTGGAGAGGGGCTCGGAGAAGACCAACTCTACGCTGGAGAGGGAGACGCGGAGGCGGGCGAGCAGGCAGTTGAGGCGGCGGAGGAGGGTCTGCATGAACTCGGGGTAGTGGACGGCGGCGGCGTGGAAGCCGCTGATGGCCTTCTTGGACTCGAGACCGGCAAGGAAAAGGTTGTCGCGGTGGAGGCGAGAGCTGAAGAGGTCGTCAACGGCCTTGGCGGAGATGGCGGCGAAGGCGACGAGGGCCGTGGCTAGGGACGGCGCCGCGACGCCGACGACGGCGCCGGGGCTGAGCATTGGTGCATCCGCGCGTGGCCGGATCTGGCAGCCGAACTTCAGCGCGGGGGCATGTGGCTAGGGCTGCGAGAGAGCTCGTCCTCCATCTTATCCGGTAGCATGATGCCGGCGTTGGCGACGATGGCGGAGGCGGAACAGATTGCCGTGGTGGCACCGTCACCACAGTCAGGGGAGTTCCCCGTGGTGGCGACTTGGGTGGTTGGGGCAGCGGGACGCAATTGCTCGCATGATGTTGACACTGAGCCAGCTGCTTGTGCCTTCTTCTTTGCTGCCAACATCTTCAGCACTGTGCTTTCTATATACTTGAGTCCAGCGATGATTTCGTCATAGCTAGCAATGATCGTGTTACCTGTTAACCCGGTAGCATAAGTCGTGGTGTTGGTTCTGATACCAAATTGTTATGAATCTTAGTTCATAGAGAGTAAACACCACCGAGAGGATGGCTGGACAGTGTTGGCGTAGAGGAAGAGGAGAGACTATAGATGACAATGACTTTGTTATTTCTTGATTGATTCCAATAGCATGCGGTAGCCTCCTTATATAGATGGGATTCCCCTAACAGATAGAATCTAATCTCAATCATATCTCTAACAAATATAGAGAATAATATTATATCTGAATCATATCTCTAACAAATAGAAACTAATCTTTACTTCCTAATAATGAACCGACTGGGCCTAAAGCCCACGCCCATGACACATGAGTCATCCAAATGAAAGGCACAAGTCACTCTATGTTGCATCTTTGATATATGTGATTGTAAAATGCAATGTATTTGAAATACACAACCGAAATATCTTGTAAAAAAGGTACCTGCATTAAGTAGCGTGTTAAGTTATCTGTGCTGTCGATGTTATGTTGGGAAATTTGACTAAAAATTCTTCTCCAGCATGTGTTGAAGCCACCCCATAAGTGTGTCAGTGCAGACTGGATTGATACTTTCCTTCAAGTAGTTTGTCTTGCGTAGCATCTAGAAAATAATTAAGAGAGTAGATCAAGTAGCAAACATAATCAGATCGAAGACCATACATTCATGTCAGTACAGTTGTGCCTATTGTCTATATTTTTGTTTTGGTTATAGTACTTTCTGGTAGTAAGGTTGCATTTTTGCCTAAATGATAATCTGATTAAAATGTCAACAGACTGCAAATAAACCTCAGTCCGATTCTTAGTGACATTTTGTTTGGATGGGGCCCATCTGTAGAGCAAATCAATCATGTCTGGGCTTGGGGGCGAGTAATTTACATGTCTCCCAAGTAAATTTCTATGCTTGTTACTATTGTCTAATGCTGGGTGACACCAGAGGAATCATGCATCAGGTTCTTTGTACCTTAGGACCCGTCAGTGTTATCTGGACATCTGTTAATGTTACTACGCCTTCTTACATTAACACTGACATGGCATAGCTTGCATTTTGCAGTTCCCAGCATTATATCAGCAAGGGACAAAGAACCTTTTCTTTGACTGGTACCGGATTTTGGGATGGATGGGGAATGGCCTCTACTCATCTCTGGCCATATTCTTTCTTAACATCTGTATATTCTATGATCAGGCAATCCGTGCCGGCGGACAGACTGCCGACATGGCTGCAGTGGGAACTACCATGTTCACCTGCATCATCTGGGCTGTCAACATGCAGATTGCCCTGACAATGAGCTATTTCACGTGGATTCAACATCTCTTTGTGTGGGGTAGCATAGGGACTTGGTATCTCTTCATCATCACCTACGGGATGTCATTGAGGTCCCGCGACAACTACCAGATTTTGTTGGAAGTTCTCGGGCCAGCTCCCTTGTACTGGGCAGCGACGCTTCTGGTGACTGCTGCTTGCAACATCCCCTACCTGATTCACATATCCTACCAGAGATCGTTCAATCCACTTGATCACCATGTGATTCAGGAGATCAAGTACCTGCGGAAAGATGTCGAAGACCAGACAATGTGGAAGAGGGAGCGGTCTAAGGCCAGGCAGAGGACGAAGATTGGTTTCACTGCGAGGGTCGATGCGAAGATTAAGCAGATCAGGGGGAAATTGCATAAGAAAGCCCCATCCCTAACCATCCATACAGAATCGTAGAACATTTCTAAGTCGTCTGACAGTCCTGTCGAGAGTAGTTGCCACCTTGCTTGCTCCTGCAAGGCAGCGGTTTTTGGCTTCTCTGAGTGGTACAGGGAAATTCGTTTTTTTCCTGCCTTCTTTTTATTTTCTTGGGATTCCTTTTCTCCATCTGTGTAAGAAATGTTGGGGTGTAATTGGTGGCCTTCCCCCGAGTAGAAGTTCCAAAGCCAGCCGTGTAAAAAGTACAGATGATTTCAGTTGGAAAAACAACCTACCGACATAGCTGACAATATATGTATATCTGCAATTTTGCTTCTTGACTATTCTTGTGATGTAAGTATTTGACATTGTTATCTGCAATGGTGGTAGCAGTAGCTGATTTTTTGTCTACTGAATAGGGCAAGGTTTTCTTTATGCAGAATCTCACTGAGCACGTATCCAGGGCGTGCTAGTCCATACTCTCCATGTCAGAAAACTCAAGCATGATAGGAAGAGATGCACTGGATGCGCTCCCATTAAGCGTCAGGTCACTCCGTTACAATTCTCCACTCATTATAATGGAGTAATTTTCAAAAGCCACATATTTTTATGGTCGTAGCTTCAATATTTGCACCAAAGTAAAAGCAGAAATTCCATATACCATAGGAATCTAGGATAGAGCTTCTATATCCTATTCGCTGGTACCGATCACGGGAACTTAAAATCTATGATAGAGCTTCTGTATCCCACCTACAGCATTACTATGTGCTGTTGGCGAGTCCCACCTTAACACGCCGACAACGAGAACAAGACCGCTCATCCACTAGCATTGCACAGGGTTCAAAAACCCGACAGTTAGCGGCTGGTCACTGATTTTATCGAAGATGACTGATAACAAAAAAAATCGGCTGAATTCAAATTTTGTTCTTTTTTGAATTTTGACCAATTTTTTCAGTTTTTTTGTTACCGGTTTCAAAATAGACCAAAATTTAAATTTTAATTTTCGAAGCTTACCCTTTTTTGTTTTCGGTTACCGTTACCGTCTGTCGGATGTGTTTTCTTTCGGTTTTGAGATTTGTATCCTTGGCATTGCAAGCGTGGTAAGTGTAGTCGGCACGTTAGTTTAGGTAGAAGTACTTCAGAAACCAAATAACTATAAATTGGAGTTATGCGTCACAAACTCACAAGACATAAAACATGGTGTTTTCACGTAACTACGACCATAACATCCGGGCTTTATATATGAAATTAACTTCATTGCAAACTTTAATCAAATGTAGGGCTTGTTCTTTTGTGGCTGTAGCTTATGGTTTTTGGCTGTGGCTTATGACTTTTGGCTGCTCGTGTAAAAGATTACAGAGTAACTGAAATTCACGTGCAGCTTTTGCCGATATAAATGAAGTCGGTACAGTATGTAATATAATTAATTAGTAAATATCATCTTAAAAAGACACTCTATTTAAAAGTAAGTTACTATAAAAAAAACTAAAAGCTGAAACTAGAAACTACAAAAGAACAGGTCCGTACTCTAAAATGGAAAGCTGGTCCAAAAGGTGTACCAAAAAAAGCCATAGCATATTAGCATGCCCGAGCCCGACCCTTTCTCCATGTCAACACGAATCGTGACGCACATCCAACGAACCAAAGCAACTTGCGCAAGCAACCTTGCCACCCACCGAGCTTAAGATCCCCTCCCTCTCTGGCCCCCTCCAATCACTCACGGCTCACGCCCACACCCGAAGCGGCGCGGCTAGGGTTCGCTCGCCCTAAACCCTACCACTCTCCTTCCAGCAGCGCCGATCCCTACTAGGTAATCTAGCTGCCACGCTTCGGCCCCCGCTTCGGTCGGGAGCTAGGGTTTCGTTGTTCTCTGAGCTCCGCTTGGGTGGTTGCTGCTGCAGGTGGTGCCGTCGTGTGGCGTCGGCATGGCGGGGTACGGGGAGGAGAACGAGAACGCCATGAACGGGTACGAGGAGGAGGAGGAGGAGGAGGTCGAGGAGGAGGTGGACGAAGAGGAGGGGGACGAGGGGGCCGACGCGGCGGCGGCGGCGGCGGCCCAGGGGATGCGAAGCGGAGGGGAGGGCCTTGGTAATGGCGAGGCTGGCGGCGAGGAAGGGAGGGAGGCAGCTGCGGGGGCTGGCGATGCGTCGGGGTGAGTTCCTTGGGCTTTAGGTTTGGTCTGGTCTGTTGGATTGGATGAGGTTGGGCTAACTGTTTTGGTTTGGTGCATCCATGTGTGTGTGCTTTTGCAGGAAAATTTTCGTTGGGGGTGTAGCCTGGGAGACAACTGAAGGTAGAGGAGGACTTTCTTCCCCGGGGGGGGGGGGGGGGGGGGGTTGCTAAATAGGGGATAGGGGACAGTTTTAGTTATGTGAAGTAAAATGTTGCAGCCAGATAATTATAGAAGTATTTTAGAAAGTAGCTAGTTGCGGTAGGTCAACATAAAAGTGAATATAGGGGTAAAATTTCCATTGAAAGGATATACCATCTTGATGTTACTTCATGACTCGTGTATTAGATTGCATGATTCATCTGAAATACCACATAGCTTTGGTTAGGTTAACATATAGAAAAGGCATTGCAAGCTGGTAACTGGTACTACAATTTGATTTTGTACGAAGCAAGCTGTACATTCTTAATAAGAAATTTCAGAAATAGAATTGAATGATATTAGCCAACTTTGTTTACGAAAGTCAGAAATATAGCCATTGATAAGTGCACTTAGGAGTTTAAAGGACAGATGCTGTACATACCTTTGTCTGATTGTCATGTTGGTTTGAGCTATTTGAGTGACCATGCTCCATGTCAGTCTACTCTGAATGGTTTTTAAGTGTATGCATTTGTCAAAATAAAAAGGGATAGACAGCAGAAATATCTGGGCTGGCTGTATTTTTTCTTGGTATTCTACATACAGTTTTCTTTGTTATTAATTATTAGTGCATTTCTCATTTCTCGCGGATTGGCTAGCTTGCTTAGGTCAACATGTATTTTAATAAATGATGCCACCATGAAGAAGTTACTGTACTGCTCTGTTTCTTGTAATCATCCTGCCTCATCTAGTTACTGAGAATTTATAGTCTCGAATATATATCCTTTGACTGATGCAGGCTAGGATTTCAATTCAATATATCATCTTTAGTGGGTTTGCAGGAGTACTATGGCATGTCTCCTGAATTTACTTTTCCAATTACACAAATGATAAAATCAATAATTGTAACTGCAGTGCGTATAGACGGGCATGTCTGTTGACTCCTTGTTTGGGAAGCTGAAATGTTCACATTGCATTTAGTTTGAACTAAGAAAGGGATCAATTCTGATGATGATTAAGCGGAGACATGTCTTGCTGTGTTGGTTTCCATAATAATATACTTGCATCTGTTGATGTTTAAAGGTTGAGCTGGTTCGAATGGTGCTGTTTTTTGAGTCCAAATGCTTCTACTGTACCACTTTCAAATTTTCTGTTAGTGTGCCTTTTCATTTATTTACGTGGTCCTGAGAGTCTAATCATAGGAGCACCACGGTCTTAATGTCACAGTGATTAGTTTGCAGTCTAGTAAGGGGTGCTGTGCTGTAGCTTTTAACTAGAATTATCTCCACAGGACCACCTATGAAACTTGTCCATTAATGACACTTCAAATCTGTTCTCAAGCTGTCTGTGAACCTGTTATTAGGCATGTGCCTCCTGAAGTCTACCCATTTTGTTGTTTCAAACTTTTGAACCAGTGGAGCTTAACAATCAACTGCAATAAAAATAAATAGTAGAATCAGGACAACTGATTCTCCAAGAAATTAGGAACTGAGAGGAGAAAATAGTTAATAGTCATATATTTATTGTTTAGATACATTTGTTCTGAATATTTTTTGCTTTCCTGTGAAATTCATTAGTTTCACTTGGCATTCTTATTCCTCATTTGTTTGTATGCAGAAACATTCACCAAGCATTTTGAGAAATATGGGGCTATCACTGATTCTGTGATCATGAAGGACAAGCATACTAGGATGCCTCGTGGATTTGGATTTGTTACATTTTCCGATCCATCTGTGATTGATAGGGTTCTGGAGGATGATCATGTTATAGACGGAAGAACGGTAAGACCTCTATGTTGACAGCAAGGTGGATAGGTTCTCCAATTGTATCACATCAGCAACCGAAAGTTGCACACTTGAATAGGAGTGTGTTCTAACTCACAATTTTTTTTATTAAGGTTGAAGTCAAAAGGACTGTCCCAAGAGAGGAAATGTCATCGAAAGATGGTCCTAAGACAAGAAAGATCTTTGTTGGTGGTATTCCACCACCTTTAACTGAAGGTATTTAGGAAAACAAAAGGTGTTCTCTTTCCGCGAGCAATTTTTTTTTTGCATGTGTAGATTATGTTCGCAACTAAAGTCATAATCACTTGAATACTCCAACACTTACAAATATTGAGTCTTGAATATATTTGTTTCATATGCTAAATGTGACCAACATGAATATTCCAGATAAGTTAAAGGACCACTTCTCCTCGTATGGGAAGGTGGTTGAGCATCAGATTATGGTCGACCATAGCACTGGGCGTTCACGAGGCTTTGGCTTTGTCACCTTCGAAAGTGAGGATGCTGTTGAAAGGGTTATGTCAGAGGGGAGAATGCATGATCTTGGAGGGAAACAGGTCACCAACTTTCTAATGTTTTCGTATTTTCTATTATAGTTAATATTTTTTACTTGCTTACAGTTATTAGCTTCAGATAGCAAATACTATAATTGGATGTTGATTATATTATTATTCGCTAAATTTGTTTGTTATCCTAAGGATCAGCTGCTCTATTTCTCTACAATTTGAAGTTTGGACATTGTTCATACCTGTTGCATACATGCTCAACTATGTCAATAAGTTCAGTGTTAAACTGGTACTCTGGTAGCATGTTGTCTTGTCGATCTGATGGGTTGTTTTGTGTATTGAGCTAACATATAAGGGTGCCAATTGTCAAAGTGCACTTTTATTGGAGTCCATATCTTCATAGTACTCTTTTAGAGATAGTGGTATGTCTATAAAGGGCAGAGTGCCGTCCTAGAATATGTGCAGTCAAGCTATTTAACTTTGACCAACAATATCTTTATGAATATTTAAACCGGTCATATGAAAATGATGTTAGTATGTTTGTGTTGAGTTATAATTTTATTGGGTTTTACAAATATATTACAATAGAAATTGGTGGCTGAAGTTTTATTTTAGAGACCATGTCAATGGCCAAACACGACACTTATTGGTAACCGGAGGGAGTGGTTATGTGTTTTAGGATGGAAGAAACTGCTGAAGAATGCCTCTAAAATCTTTACATGATTTGATTTGTACTTTCAAGAGAATAGTGCTTGTGCAATGTTTGCATGAACCTTTCCTGGCTTCTTTTTTGAGGAACTACAAATAATGGTATGTACGTCTTATTATATGAACTAGAGTCTAGAGTAAAATTGTACCACTGGAAGTTGAAGCTGTTTTTCTTGGTGTGCAATTGCTTCCTATTCTGTTGCATGTGATTTTAGATTTGAAGCTTTGTAATTTCTTTTCTTTCTGAACCAAATTGGCTTGAGCCTGGAAGTTACTTTCAAATGCCCTTGTTTCCCTTAAAATATGTCACTTCTGATATAGAAGAACCTAATTATGGCATGTTATGGTGCAATCAATGATTTAAATTGTGATTATCGCGGTATCGCGGTGATGTGGCAAAAAGCTATAGCGAATAGCGAAAGCTATCGTGGAGGCTATGCTACATCACAGCGCTATTGAAAAGATGCTAATTCTATTGTTTTCCTTGTTATGTAGAATACAATATGAATGGGATAACAAGATGTCAAGCAAAGTGCAACTAAATGGTTGCAAATTGACAACACTTCATGACATGTCCAACCTAAAATCTAAAAATATAAATACATTATCTTTTCAAAAATCTAAAACATTTTACTTGATTATTAGCATAAATAAAAATAATTTTGAAGCTTCAGTTTTTAAAGTTGAATTCAATGTATAAATTGATTTTTTGAACACTAGAAAGAAATTCTCATTTCTTGAAATAGAATATAAAATGTAAAAGTATCTAAAATTCTAAGCTAGAATTCAAGTACCAAATATTTGAACTCAAATGATTCTAAGATCAAGTTATCTTTCATAGATTTTCAAATGAAATTATTTAGTTAAAGGCCGTATTAAATTTTTTACTATTTTTGAACGTATGAAATACCTTGTTTTCAATTCTGCGTTGAATTTTTTTTACTATTTTTGAATGTATGAAATACCTTGTTTTCAATTCTTTGTGTTAAAAAACTAATTTTAGTTGGCTAAAAACTCACTATGCAATTAACATACCAAATAATTGTTCACAAGCCTAAATAATTACAAAATGAAGCATAACGGCCGCTATTTCCGCTATCTGCTAGCTGCTATAGCGGACTGCCATTACCGCTATAGCAGTCATAGCTGTAATAACGTACATCAGTGCTATAGCTTAGCGTCCCAAGGGCGAAAGCTGCTATGGCACCGCTATAGCCTGTGATTTAAAACACTGGGTGCAATTGTTGTAAAGGTCTGTGCACACAGAGGGCAAGTTTTGGCACTGAGATACAAGATAAATGACCTTGACCGCACCTGTATGCTTTGTCATCTGCTAAAACGATGCACCCTAACACTTGATGATACTCTCCCAGTGAACTGCTCAGATGACAAAAACCTTTGCCTATTAAACTTCCCTGATTAATTCAGGATATCTGTCGCAAAGCCTTTACACATTTAAGGGCCACTTTGGTTTGTCTCATCTTTTCGACATGCAACATGCTCGTACCTTTGTTATTTTCGAGCTAGTAGTAAGGTACACTATTTTATCTCTTAAATGAGAACCTTTATTTGGTTGCCAATTACATAATTCTAATTTTACTGTAAGTTGAAGTACTACTGGAATGGGAGTAAACTTGAAAAATTGTTTTTGCAACTTCACTTGTTTTGTAATTTTGCAGGTTGAAATAAAGAAGGCCGAGCCAAAGAAACCAGGTGGTGGTGATTCCAGCTCCAATGGGAGATATAGTCATGGGAGTGGTGGCTACCGTAGTTCTTACCGTGGTGGTGGTGGAGGCAGCGGCGGCGGCAGAGGCAGTTCCGGGAGCAACAGTGGCGGTGGCTATGGATATGGAGGTGGCTATCCATCAGCTGCTGCAGCCTATTATAGTAGTGCAGGATATGGTGGCTATGGTAGAGGAGGGTATGGATATGGTGGTGATGCTGGCTTTGGGTCAAGTTTTGGCTCTGGTTATGGTGGTTCTATGTATGGAGGTCCGTATGGCGCCTATGGGGCCTATAGCGGTGCCTATGGAGGTGGCACGTATGGAGCACCAGGCGGCTATGGTGCAGGAGGATATGGTGGCTATGGGGGAGCTGGAGGTATGGGCGGTGGTGGGAGTGCAAGTGGTCGGGGCTCGAGGAGATACCACCCGTATGGAAAATGAGCACTGATTCATAGCAGGTTCCCAGGATCTGATAATAAATCTATACCTTCCCCTCATTTCTGCTGAGAGAAGTCGGAACATTCCATTCACCTTGTCGAACCAGCGGCATCGGAACATTTTTTGGTACTCTGCATTGCATTGTACCCGGCAACAAGTGTAGATTCTAGTCGCTGAACCCTGAACCGCCCTGGGACTTTCTGTAGGAGCTACAGCTAAAACTCTGTTGTATTCACTAGTTCACTATGCAGCCTTAGAACCCTTAAAACCGAACTTTGTGGTAGAAGCAATATTCGCGTGATGGAACAATGTATTGCGATGTAACATTCTCACCGAGCAGCTAATTGCCGCCATCTGTGCTTATATGTAGGGAGATACGCTCCTGAAAGGATTTGACCTATGCCTCTAATTGGATAATTTGGTATCTTGCTTGCATTTTTGATCTGCAGATGTTTGTACAGTCGTTGCAGTGCACTGGTGTCCCCGCAGGATCGAGGTTGCGTCGTCGTTAACTCGAAAATCAATATGTACCATGTACTTACCCCTTGCATTTCTATTAGCCGAAGCTTCCGCGCATCACCGAATATTTCTAGTTTCCAATGTGCCTAAATGCCGCATGGTTGCCATTAGAGGTGGCCAAATGGGTTGAACTACCTGTGCTGGGCCGAAGCACGGTACTGTTGGTGCAGTTTAGGCACAGTACTACTCACACAAATGGGTTGTGTTGGTTTGATCAGTCATATTTTGCTTAGGCTAACACCTCGACACAGTGGGCTGATTTAACATGGCACATATCGTCCTGTGCTAGGCACAACCTAGTTCAGCACGACCCGTCGAGGAGGTGGGGAAGTGGTGGTTGAAGGACGGAGGTGAGGCTAGAGGTGGGGAGGCAGTGTTGTGTGGAGGGGGTAGCAGCCAGTGCCAGAGTCAAGGAGGGAAGCGGCTCCAGAGGGCGAGCCGAAGGGGGCGGTGGCATGAGGGAGTGGCTTTGTGTGGAGGTGTCAGTAGCCAGTGCCAGATCTGGCAGTAGAGGGGCGAGGCAGATAGGTGATAGCAGCGGAGGTGGCAAATGGGTGACGGCAGCGGAGGAGGTGGGTGGTGGAGGGGTGGTAGATTCGGCAATGGAGGGGGTGGGGGCAGAGGAGGTGGGCGGCGTGCCTGCATCGGAGGAGGTGGTGGAGGGGTGACACACCAGTGTCAGTGCGTGGAGGTTGGTGGGGCCGCCGGGGCGGGTGGGCAACGGCTGGGATTAGGGAATGTGGATTATGGTTTACTGATTAGGATTTATGAGGTGGGAATGAATAGGGACTGTTGTATTTTGATCCATCAGTTGGAATTTGGAAATGTAACTGAAATACGTCTGATAGGCTAAATGGGTCGCGTTGACCTATTAGGCCTAACATGTCTGTGCCGACGCGGCACGACCCATGACCTTGTTGGATTGTACCTGAGTCGGAGGCTTAGCCCGTGGATTAACACAGCATGACTCATTTAATTGAATGGTCCAACCGAGTTGTGTCTAAACTAGCCATGCCGGATGGTCCATTTAGCCCAAGTCTGGCTGCCAATAAACACACGCTAGAAACACACAGTATGCGCACCTGCCATACTTTGATAACTCCAAATCCCCAGATTCGTTAAGGTTGGCTTTTGAAATACTCCAATGTCAAAGTGATGGTTAATTTTAGTCTCCTTTGTGTTGGTTCGCATATGGATCGACCCCCCTGGACTTCGCCTTGAGGCATGGCGTTCATCAGGTTTGTGCACGGGTACATCCCCGTGATGTTGCAATAGCAAGTGCTTGATCCGAATTCACCTCATTATTGTTGTTGGGAGGTTCCAAGACATGCAAATAGGGCCGACACAAGATCGCAGCGTGCAAGTGCGACGCAGGTGCGCATGCAACACAACAAGCCTTTCGCTGCTCGCTCGTCTGGTCCACTGCACGCGCCTCCCTCGCCATGGTGTCGACATCGTCGCTTCACCCTTACCTGTGTCCACGCCCCCAGCGAAAAGATGGGCCCCAACGCTCGGGCCACTGACCCCTGGGTCCGGTGTGCTTCCCCGTGAACTATGCATAAAAATGACGTTGTAGTATTTTTTTTTAAAAAATTAACTCTAGAACATCTGTTTCTATAAATTGAGCTTTATTCATAGACCTACCGAGAGCGATATACACCTACCGAGCCAGAAGACCTCGACGACATTTGCTCGGTAAGTACCTGCCAAGCTTCTCTGGCTCAACAGGTCATCTACCGAGCAGACCTTACGCGGCTTAGGCCTTGAGCACGCCAATTAATTAACAAATGTGATTATCAATCACTAATTACCAACTTGCTGCAGAGGGGCTGCTTGGCAGCAACCTATCAAATCAGGGGAGTTTAGTAAGTGCTACCAAGCTAATGTAGCTGAACAGATCATCTGCTCTGCCCAACCGAGCTCAGTAGAAGGACCAGATTTACAGACGTTTAGGTCCAATTTTGGAGGACAAGAAATTGCTACCGTGCTATTTCTCTTAACAGCTCGCCTCCCGTCACTCCGTACGTTGGGCTGGGCCCGCCTCGTACGATCGCATCGGACGGCGGCGGGCGCGGCATGACGACATCCTCGCCGCGCGGGGCCCCACGCGCCGATGTGTCGGCTCCCCTCGCATCGCATGCGGCGGGTGCGCGCGTGTCAGCGCCGCGTGTATACATTCCTCGTGCGTACGCATCGTGCAGGAAACATCAAATCGAACAGTCGATTCGATTGTTCCAGAGACCAGAGGTAAGAGGGTTGGAATTTGATTGCCATCAGCTCAGCAATGGCGTTCTTCGAGGTGAGCTGAGCATCGCCTTCTCCTGCTCACCCGCTCGCCGCGCGCGCGCGCGCCACGGCTCCCTTAATTATCAGCGTGTTCATCACGTTGCTGTTTTTCTTCGATTAATCGTAGTTCTGCAAAAAAAAATTGTGCTGATTCGATCGTCTGATTCGATTCTGGCGTTGCTTTGATCGCAGGAAATGGAGTCGTCGTACGTCCCCTACCTCCGCACCCACCTACACCAACTGGCAGGTCGGTAGGCTAATTAGGGGGGGATTTTTTTTGGATTTTTTTACACTAGAGCCCTCGTGGGAGCTCCTAATTCTGGTGATTGATGATGCGCGGCAGCGTCGGTCTCGGCGGCGAGCTGCGACGCGGCGGCGGCGGGAGGCGGCGACGACGAGTGCCGCGACGAGGCGGCGGCGCTGCGGCTTAAGATGGCGGCCGTCGCGGCCATCCTCGCCTCGGGCGCGGCCGGCGTCGCCATCCCGCTCGTCGGCCGCAGGCGGCGTGGCGGCGGCGGTGGGGGAGGAGGAGGCGCGTCCTCCGGAGGCGGTATGTTCGTGCTCGCCAAGGCGTTCGCGGCGGGGGTGATCCTGGCCACGGGCTTCGTGCACATGCTGCACGACGCGGAGCACGCGCTCTCGGACCCATGCCTCCCGGCCACGCCGTGGCGGCGGTTTCCCTTCCCGGGCTTCGTCGCCATGCTCGCCGCGCTCGGGACACTCGCCGTCGACTTCGTCGGCACCCACTTCTACGAGCGCAAGCACCGCGAGGAGGCCGCCGCCGCCGCCGCCGCCACCACCAGTGCCGATGATGAGACGACGGCGCTGCTCGAGGACGGCGCGCGCACGGGGATCACGGCGGCAGCCGACGAGGGGAGGCACGGGGGAGGCGAGAAGCAGGACGCCATGCACATCGTACGGACGCGCGCGCACCGGCACAGCCATGCCCACGGCCACGGCGCGTGCAATGGAGGAGCGGTGTACGACGGCCACAGCCACGGGCATGGCTATGGACGCGAGGAGGTCCCGTCCCAAGCTCGTCATGTGCTTGTCTCGCAGGTACTAGAGTTCAATTATCTTTCTATGCAAGTTAGCTCAGAAAAAGTGCACCGCACATTCGTGTGAATTGATGATATAATAAACCCACAACACTTGCTTAGTTTACTTTGTTCAATAAGCATGTATGCGTACATCCAGTGCAATTTTCTCTGCTAAGCTAAATCTGAATGTTAGTATAGCTACACAGATGATCAAATATGTGAAATGCATCACTCCTGCTTATATGTTTTTGAGATCTGCGTCGTATGCTGAATAGTCATTTCCTGTATTGTCGACAAGATTCTGGAGCTGGGGATTGTATCGCACTCGGTGATCATCGGGCTATCGTTGGGCGTTTCGCAGAGCCCGTGTACCATCAAGCCTCTGGTCGCCGCCCTCTCATTCCACCAGTTCTTCGAGGGTTTCGCGTTGGGTGGCTGCATTTCTGAGGTTAATGTCCACTTTCTTTGCGCCATGTGGTTAACAGTTCCTCACTCGAAGGTTGAAGCTAACACTGACGGGCTCTTCATGTTCGTTGTCTCTGAACAAATGCAGGCTCAGTTCAAGAATTTCTCTGCGCTCCTGATGGCTTTCTTCTTTGCAATCACGACACCTGCTGGGATCACCGCGGGGGCAGGGATCTCATCGTTCTACAACCCCAACAGCCCCAGGGCGTTGGTGGTGGAGGGCATTCTGGACTCAGTGTCGGCGGGTATACTGATCTATATGGCATTGGTGGATCTCATCGCTGCTGATTTCCGTAGCTGCAGGATGAGCTGCAACCCGAGGCTGCAAGTAGGCTCGTATGTAGCCTTGTTTCTTGGGGCCATGGCCATGGCAGCCCTAGCCATCTGGGCTTAGTGTTAGTAGAGTTGTAATACAATTGCTTGGGAGAAGCTGCTTGGCGTTCAATGCATTAGGAGTTGCTCCCTAGCTGCTTGTACTTCGTGAGGAAGATGGGGGGCATTTTTCTCTTCTTTTTTTCCTTTCCGTCCATTCTTTTGTTTGTTCGTTCTTTTCGTGGTTGTGGGCAATATGAGTCCCTCTTTGGGATGCATTGTGATGGATAGAGAACAGAGATGAATATAGTTCAAGGAATAAAGAATTCTTCTGTTCCACCAGTCTTTGCAGATGTACGTTCATCCTTGGTGCTAGATATGGGAGGACTAGTCGATCCTCGTGTTACAAGGTTTTGAACGCTGCATATGAATCAATGTGGATCTTGGAACAGTCAATTGAACTGTTCAAATATTCAATGTCAGGTGCTGTCCAAAATGAGAATCGTGAAGTGAAACACTTCGTTTATATTGTTGTTGCTGGACCGCAGATTCAAGTGTACACCATGATGAATTATTCTTGGGATACAGTTCATTTGTCTATATGTCTTTGATTAGAAATGTAGTAGATTTTTCCTGATGATTCATCAGATCAACTTTCCTCGATTCCACTTCAGTACATGTGTATCTTAAATTTGGTTTGTGTTCATAGTGATATATTTATCAAGTTCGACTAACTTCATCTTTGTATTACTTGTACTGAACAGTATATGTGTATTATCAGAATGTTATTTTACGCAGCTACGTTCCCTGTATAATGTGATATCTAGGTGCTTACTGGTGAGTTCTTTTGGACTGTGGCTTATAACTAAGAATTTTGAATTCTGGACTATTCGCGAGAGACAGTACGTCGAGGAAAATAGTTGCATGCGATTTTGGCCAGTTTGAAAAACACGGTTTAAAAGTTAGTTACTATAGCATAAGCTAAAAGATACAAGTTATAAGTGCTACCAAACGCACCCACTGCTTATGGCACCGTTTATGATCTGAAGGTTTATTTGGGGTGCACTCTGTATTGTCTTCCATCTTGCACCAGCTGAGATCTGTAAATGAATATTTGCTTCGGGCAGCCCCTGTATGAGGGAAGGTAACCCAGCTGCAATTACATCTTCATTACTCGCAACAGTTTTATAAGTGCCTGTTAAGTTTTTTTACAAAATGCCACTTTCTTACAGCTTTACCACCTTGCTGCTTTTACTCACCAAAAACTACTGCTGTGCAAATAGTTTTCATCATTGCTCTGACGTACTTAATAATAGTTTTTAATGTGTTTTCGTATCTGTTATATTAGTGACGTTACAGTCGAAGAAAGTACAAGTCTCTTAAAAAATTGAACCTCTGATTGGTATGCTGAAGTTAATTTAAGAATTGTTTAATTTCGTTTTGTTATGATTTGATGGTGGTTGTGGAATCTTTCTACTGTCAAATATTTTATGTCGCAGTTCACAAAAAAATGCTTTTGTTGCTTACATGCTTATTGTTTTGAATTTGTAGTAATATCTGCAGAATCTTCATTACAATAGTACTTGTTTAATCAATTTTCGGTAACTGAGTTCCTTAAACTATTGAAGAGCAGATAACAGATATAATTTCTGAGGCAAAAGTCCAACCGCGGAAAATTTATATCTGATGCAAAAGTCCAACCGCTGAAAATTTATATCTGATGCAGAAGTCCAACCGCTGAAAATTCAGTCTATTTACCGCTTTTTCTGTATACTTCGTGTTCTTTTTTATGCAGCTCTTGTCAACTAGGATATGCAAAGGCGAGCGTTGCCATAATGGATGATGTTGAAACACAGTTGGAGCTGACCCCCATGTGTTGCTCCCTGTTAGATCTTATTGCTAGGATCTTATTGTCGATTGCAGACTATCGATAATGCATGTGAATCTCGATCATCAACAAATCAAGAGGCTGTGGTGATACCCATCTGTTCCTCATAAATCTTTCCTGCCATAACTTCCCTGGACATCAAATCCTGGAAAGCCGGGGGGCATCTCTGTTGAACAGATAAAAGGCCCAGGTCTATATGTTGTTACCAGCTTTGCTCACGCTGCCCATCCATAACCACGGCAAAGTAAGGAAACTGTTTTGAGACATGCTACATTGATCTGTTGCAGCTTAATGCGTTGGTGGCAAAATCTGTCAGGCCAGTTGGAGAGCAATCAAAACGAGGTGGATCTTTGTAACAAAGATTAAAGACACTCTTGTGGACTGTCAGTTCATCAGATAAATGCAGTGTTGGCGTATCGAAGAACTAAGAGCTGTTTATTTGCATCAGATACTGAAGCCTGAGGAGATAATAATCTGATAATGTAGTAGTACTAAAGCCTGAGGAGATAACAATCTGACAGTGTAGTAGTTAGCTAGGATCTCTTCTGAAAGGTGGTTTTTTTTCCAGGTTCATGAACTGCAAAGTTAAGTGACTTGCTACTCCCAACGATTGTCAAGTTTGCTTGGTAACAGATAATGGATTTCCAAGGATAAGGACGAAACAGTGAGAATGCAAGGGACTATTGGTTGTTCAGGATATCCAGCGTCTGAAGGCAGGAGCTGGGGGCAACATGATATGATTGCCACTCAGGACAAATGAATCTGGCACACTGTGGTAGACATGTTCCAAGACCAAAAAAAGGCATCTCTCTCTCTCTCTCTCTGCAAGTCTGCAGTCAGTAAATGTACATGGAAAAGTTTCAAGCGTGGAGGAATATGGGCTCCCAGTGTCCTAGTAAGCACTAAGCACAGAGCACTGCACAGCGTGTCAGTAGGAAACATGGCAACCAGCCATCATGAATCAAGGACTATATGCAGGGCATAGGCTTTTCAGCTTTTTAAAAACTTTTTTTGATTTTTTTATATTAATTAGCTTTTAAAAGAAGTGTTTTTTTAAGATGGATTTATAAGTTGGCTGTAGTACACATTGTAGTAACTTTATTTATATCAGCTAAAATTGTACATAAATTTTTGTTACTTTATACTCTTTCGCAAAACCTAAAAACCATAAGTTATAACCATAAACTATAAGCTAAAGAAAAAATATACCGGAGCCTCGAGTCCAGAGATGGATTCAGCATTTGAAGCTGACCGTACCATCTCCAGGAAGATAAAAAGGAGGCAGCAAATCAAGGTTCTACATAGCTGCCTTCATGATCTGTAGCCAAGATTATGGTCCTGAAGTTTTCCAACCATTTAGCAAGGGGATAAAGCTGATTATCCTGTTCATCAAATCAGGGATGCAAGCCCACTCCTAAATCTTAACACCAAAGGTATTGGGCCGGCCCTGAAATAAGGAGATCCAACAGGGGAGAGGACCGTAGGAAAGACCCCTGCTCGAGCAACGTGCGATTTCCGATGGAAACAAAGGCCAAGCTCTTTCTTACCTATACCTTATGGCTTATAGTTTATAACTTTACTTGAACAAATAAATGAGATAACTTCTTCGCTGTTATTTCAAAGCGGTTTATCAAGATAAATTTTTTAAAGTAGTTTATTGGCTTATCGGCATTCGGTTTGTTCACACAGACACTCACACTATGGTCAAAAATCATAAGTCGCTGCCATAATTCATAAGCTGAAAAGAACCCACCCCAAATCGCTTTCCTTTATTCCTTTACCGTTCTGACTTTTTTCAATAGGGATAGGACACCAGGGTTCAACCCCCCGAGCAATGCGTGGTTTCCAATGGAAATCAGATTGCTTTCCTATTCTCTGTTCCATTTTTCAGATTTTTTTTTCACATATTCCATTGCCCACCTACCGTTGCCCCTATCTTCTCTTTGACCCGCCTCCCCCTCCAAGATCTGGAAGCGACGGAGGCCGTCGGATTCGGTTTCCTGTGTCGATGGCGATCGCATCGGCGCTGGTGACTGACAGATCTGGAGTGCGGCGACAGGTAATGGTGTGGCTTCGTCATCCTCGGCCTTAGAGTAACTCCAGCAGGGCCCCTACTTGAGCCCTCATCCTACTTTTAAGGGTCAGGGGGCAAAAAACTCACTCCAGCAGGGCCCCTACTTGAGCCCTCAAAAGTAAGGGGCCCTCAAATCTCCTCCTCGAGCCCTCATTCCTGGGGGGTCTGGAGGGAGCCCCTACTTTTGAGGGCTCAAGTAGGGGCTCTGTTGGAGTGAGTTTTTTACCCCTCGGCCCTCAAAAGTAGGATGAGGATGAGGGTGGGTCCTATGTGTCATCCCCTCTAAGAATGAATTTGAGGGTCCTGTTTTGAGGGCTCCTGCTGGAGTGTAGCCCAAAAAACAGAGCCCTCAAAAGTAAGGAGAGTCATCAAATAAAAAGTAGGAGCCCTGTTTTGAGAGCTACTGCTGGAGTTGCTCTTAGATTTGGTGTTGATGTACAAGATCTGGTGGCTTCCTCGAGCTCAACCTGGATCTGGTGGTTTCCTCGAGCACGTCCTCATCCTCAGATCTAGCTAATGTGTGTTGCCCTCAACCTTGGTCGGCGGTTGCGCGGCTTCCTCCCCCCAAATCCGGTGGCTTCATCAAGCTCGAGGGGCACCCACGACGGTGGTGGGCGATGATGGCGGTACGTGAAGCGGCACGTAGTGGAGTAGCTTATGATCACCCAAAGATATAGCACTATTAACTTCCATTCTCAATGTCATCTCAGATTAGACAATTTATAATCACCAAGGGCATAGCACAGTTAACTCTTTTTACTTCCATTCTCAATGTCAGAGAATTCTTTCCCCCTAGTGGCCCAGTAGTTGCCTAGTAGGTTCTAACTAGATAGGGGTAGGACCGACTTTTTACCCTAGCATTTTGTAAAGGGAAACGAGGATTGAGGAATGGCCGGCCCGCCCCGCCCCATTTCCATCTTGAGTTCAAATGCTCCTTTCTATGTCTCGCCATAGGTACTTCAAGTTTAAGCTGTAGAGATTTTTTGTAAATACTGAACCTGTTTGCTCCTACAAGGTTACAACAATTGAGGAAATTTGGAAGAAGACCGACCGAGTTTATGTGAGACCATGTTGAGGTCACTCTATAGTTGTGATGAGTAATTGATTTTTGAATTAGAGTATGTGTGGAGGTTGAGTTTAGTTTTTAAGGATTTTGCAAAAGATCGCCTTTTGTCTGTCGACTTCATGGTTTACGAGTTCATCTATCTGCGAGTACCGGAGCTTTTGCTATTTACGACTTGGTGGTCGAATGGTTCGATCGGCAGGTCTGATCGGTCAAATGACCAGGGGGTAACTAAAAGCTTTTGCGATCTGGTCGATGGTCGTAGCTTCTGCCTAGTTATGATCGGTAGTCGTAAGCCGTGGTGTTCGGTAGTCGTAAGCCATAGCGATCGATAATCGTAGCCTATGTGAGCGGTGGTCGTAGTGATCGGTTGTGGTAGTCGTTGCCTGCGTGATCGATAGTCATAGCAGTCGTAGCTTGTGTATCCAATGGTTGTAGCGATCTGTTGTAATGGTCATAGGCTTCTGGTAGGAACTCATGGATTATGAGTGCCTCATTTCTTGAGCATCTAAGTACTCGTAAATCGTATCAGACCAGCCGGTGGTCAGACTGGTTTATCTCGGTGGGCTGTCTGGTTTATCTGAGTGGACTAAGGTTGTTCACTAGAATTGTTTTGGTGAGGGCTTGACCGAGTTGTTGTTACTAGTGTGCACGTGTGTTTATTGTTTAGGATCAGTGTTTGGGTGCATACATTTTGATTGTGCAAATTGATGATCTTTATATATCGTGCGGTGCTACGTGATGGCTTGTTGTTGGTGTTGGTTGCAGGACTTTGGAGCTAGGTCATGGTAAGGCGTAGGAGGACCGGGACTAGGCACAGGATGGTGTTGAGGTCCAGAACGGTCAGGGAGACGCTGAAGATAACTGAGGTTTGCAGGGTGGTTGCAAGCCGGGACGACGAGAAACTGAGGCGGGAACTACCGGCGGTGGACATGATGAGTAACGACAAGTTGGACCGGGACTATGCTCAGGGAAGAGCCGAGGTCCTGTGTGGTCAAGGATGCCAGGTGCCGTCATGCGCGAGGAGAAGCATGTGGTGCACCAAGTGACTTGGGTTGTTTGCAAGCGAGGACGGTTCGGTAGGACCCGGACGTGTGAGAAGCTTGACGACAAGTCATTGGGGCCACATGGAAGATGGCGAAGCATGGGGGAGGCTTCGTGACAAAGGAAGCGGGAAGTTTCGTGGAAGGCGATAGAGGGGTATTTTGGTAAAATTGCCCAATACGGGATAAATGTGTGTGAGTAACACCTGTTGTTAGGTGGGGCTAATGGGTTATCCCCAGTTTGGCCTAATAGGGGATCTATTAGGTTTTTGAGTTTAGGTTATGAGTCTATAAAAGGGGAAGAGAGGCAAGAACAAGGGTAGAGAAGATTGACTAGGCCTTTTGGTGGCTAACTCATCCTCTCTCCCATCGGAGTTAGGTTAGAGAGTGGGTGTGTGCTATAGGCTTAGAGATTTGTCCTTCTGAGTAGAGTGGATTAAAACCAATCATCTTAAGTGAGCAATACATCAATATTTGATCTAGCTGTTGTGTATCTTTTGTCTGATTGAGTTTGCTCGGTTTTGATTTGGTTCTTACTCTGTTTTCTTCGGTTCTGCTTCTCGGCTCTGTCCATTGTCATTCTTGATCTAAGAGGTTGTTCTTGTTTGATCTGTTGATGATCTAACTTGCTGTATTATGTAGAATCGTACTCAAAGCCATCTTGGCTATCTTTGACCCACAAGCAAGTTCTGATCAATCATTTCGATTTTAGATCTCAGTTCATGTGCGCTTTATCAAATCACAAAAAGGTCTCATCTTAGTCATAGATTTTTTTATTCAAGATTGGAGCAGCCTTTTAAGGCCTTAAGCAATTTGCATACAAAGTTTCACGACTATTTGATCTTTTAATCAAAAGATATGTGGATTTTAGATTTTGCGATCGTGTGATTGCTCTGTTCTTCCGAATCATTTTCGACCGCGTTTGATTTCAACCATGGTCAAGTTTCAGATCGCATCACATCTGATTTCAACCGCTCAATGATTTTAGATCTGGTGGTCGTGTGCCTTCTTTGCTACTTCTAGTCGTTTACGACCGCACCTGTTTCCGATCACTTAATGGTCATAGATCATGTGGTCGTATACCTCCACTACTTTTTGAGTTGCTTACGACTGCAGTCGGTTACGAGCGCTAAATGGTCTTCGACCATGTTAGCCATATGACTGCTCTGTTTTGAATTCGTTCTTTTCTCTCACAATCTTTTCTTGATCCAAGAGTTTTGATTTGATTTCTTCGTTGTTCCTGCTTGCTGCAACATGTGAGATCGTACTCAAAGCCATTTTTGTTATTCTCTTCCCACGAGCAAAGATCTGCTCATCATTCTTGTTTTTAGATCTCGGTTGGTGTACGCTGCTTTAATTTGCAAAAATGTCTCAAATTTGTCATGGATTTTTCGATCTAGAAATGGAATAGCTTTCTGAGACATTAAGAAACATGCGTACATTGGTTTCATGGCTTTCGGATCTTTCAATCAAAAGTTGTGTGATTCTGATTGCATTTTCGTCATCGACTACGGTGATGTCGACCATTCATTGGTCTTCGATCACGTAGTTTACGATCACATCGGTCTTTGACTGCGCTGGTTTCGACCACTTATTGGTCTTGAACTATGCTGGCCTTTCGACCGCACACTAGACATCGACAACGTTGATTTCGACCACGGTGGCTTCGACCACGTTGGATTCGACCACAGTTGTTTCGTCCACGTTGGTTTCGACCACGCTGGTTTCAACAACGTTGGTTACGACCATGTTGATTGCGACCACCGACCACGTTGGTTACGACCACATTTGTTTCGATCACAGTGGCTTCGACCATGTTGAACTTCCAACTGGTAGTCGAATTTCGACCACAGTGTTTTCTCTATTAACTGGTTGTGTTCAGTTTGGCTCTCCGGTGTTTTCCGACCGGTAGTCGTAACCGACCACATTGATTTCTGACTGGTGATCGTAACCCGACCATGAAGTGCTCTGACTTGGTTGTGCTCAACTCTGTATTTCTCTGTTTTTCAAGTAGACTTTATATCCCGATTTTCATAGCTTTGTAGCTATCACAGAAAATAATTTGTAAATATTTAGAAGTAAAAATTCTAGACACCATTTATCTTTAAGCCTGTTCTTTTCAGCTTCTAAAAGTTATTTTCAGCTTTTCTATAGTAACTAGCTTTTAAACGAATTATCTTTTCAAGATAAGGTCTACTAGTTAAATATAGTACATACTGTACCGACTTCATTTATATCGACAAAAACAGCACGTAAGTTTTTGTTACTTTATAATCTCTCGTATAACCAGTCTAAAAACTACAAACTGTAACAAAAAACTATAACCTTCAGCTAAAAAGAACAAGCCCCTTTTATCTGTTGCCTATCCAGTACTTCAGTTGACGAGTGCGCCTGCACCCTGAACGGCATCAATGGAGGAATCTGCACCTGATAAGATGGTGAGAGCTGTGGCTTCTGAGGTGGCAGCCTCGCAGGGGTAGCTTACAGCTAAGTGCATTTGGCAGCTGCAGCAGCAGCAGGTGGTCCACGATGCCTGAGAGTTAGAGAACTTAAAGACAGTGTGGTTGCAGGGATGCAGCACGGAGAACATTTGTCAGGTTATGCGATCCAACGCTCAAATCCAAGAGCTTCAGGGGAGGCAGATGAGAACCAAAATGCTTATGGAAACAAAAAGGCGCCAGCCTA
Organism: Dendrocalamus latiflorus; assembly: GCA_017311315.1. NCBI lineage: Eukaryota > Viridiplantae > Streptophyta > Magnoliopsida > Poales > Poaceae > Dendrocalamus > Dendrocalamus latiflorus. Next base: position 9,890,685 of record CM029660.1, on the reverse strand, counting down.
CTGGTAAAAGTTATAAATCATAAATCGAAAAGGAGAGAATTACTATGTTCCAAGTTCCACCAACCTACAATTGTGTATCTTGCTAAGCTGGCCATCCTAGGTTGAGCTATCGCTTATCTAAGGAATTAACTGGTTAATGGATTTATTTCTCCACTGTACAAAGTCTAACGCTACGGACCGTTTCAAATGGCTTTAACTTTTGATTTTTTTTTTGCTTTTAGTTTATTTAAGTTAGAAGCCACTTGGAACGCACCGATTTCTAATTGTCTTTTTTATCTTTTTTTCCCCTTATTCATTTGCATTGTTTGTGACGATATAACAGTTTTTTCCTCAAAGTTTTTCCTACTTTTTTCTTATTTCTCTAAAAATCTAACAACCGCTATAGTGCAATTTTAATAAGAAGCCAAAAGTTATAATCAAAATTTTAAACTAAAAGTTAATTGAAGTACCACCTCCAACTAGATGTTGATATTTGGCCTGAACTTAGGTCTGCGCTGTCAAGAGATGATCCTATACTGTAGCTGGAACCAGAGCATAGTAGCACCTCCAACGTGCTGAAAACCGGTGTCACGAGGGGGAGCATGGGGTGCCAAGATAGGAGCCAACACTAATATTGGACACCGATGCCAAGCAAAAAATAAAATAAAAATTTTGAATGAGAAGGAAAATGTTTTTCTTCTTTTAAAAAAGTGAGAAGGAAAAAGTTTCATTTCGGTCTTTATCTTGAGAATAATACATGGATGGATGGATGATGCTCCATGTTAGGAGAAAAAAATAGGATTTCAGAAGAAGAATCCTGGATACCGGTAGGGTTCGAGCCATCATTTTCATGGCATTGTAGACAGAGAAATCAAATATTTCCGAGCAAATAATGAACATCGCTGCACTACTATATTGAACCGTAGTTTAAACGTGCTACAATGGCCATACAAGTTCACATGTTAATAATTTGCTTACGCTCGAGTCTCGAATCTTAGGCCCTGTTTGGGAGAGCTCCACCACTGAAAACGTAGATCTGGAGCAGCAGCTCCACCATGGAGCAACTCAACCGTGGATCTGGGATCCCATCATGGAGTGTTTGGCTTGTACAGCAGCTCCAGATCCACGAAATTGAGGTTTTGGTGGGAATGACCACTTTTGGTGGGATGGGGTGTGTAACCAGTGGTATTAGTGGGTAATTACCACCCAACTCCACGGTGGAGCACCCCTTGAGGAGCTCCATGAAATTCATGGATCTGGCCCTCAGATCCAGGATTTTGGTGGATCCAGATTTCGCGGAGCTGGAGCGTTTGGGTAAAATTTCGTGGAGTGAAGCTGTTTTTTGTGGATCTAGAGCTGGTAGAGCTCTCCCAAACAGGCCTTAGGGCCTGTTTGGCAGAGCTCCACCAGCTCCAGATCCACCAGATCCACCGTGGAGCAGCTCCACCGTGAATCTGGGATCCCACCATGGAGCTGGACAAACTGTTTGGCTTCCACAGCAGCTCCAGATCCACGAAACTGAGTTTTTGGTGGGAATGGCCTATTTTGCCCTTGAGGTTGTATGATATATATCTTTTTTCATATAGCACACATATTTTGTTCATATTTATTCACAAAAAATGGCGTATTTTTTTTTGTGAACACAAATACAATATCTCAACACAAATATTCATGAGCATTTAACATTGACGCACAAGATAGATAATTAATTAACCCATGTCCATGACAACGTACAAGTAGACAACACATTTCCAGTAGTGTCTACGTGACTCATAAGTTCGACTCGTTCGATCATAGCAGCAAGGCAACGCAGCATACACAAAATGACACAGCCAAATCTCGACCAAGAGCTTTGATAAATGATCCCAGGAACATAAAGGAAACAGTGCATTCAACCACTAAAAAAGTTCTGAATTCGATACATTCACTGCAAAGCTAGTAACTAGTTTCTACTGAACATTAAGGCGGCAGAGCAGCAAGGTATTCCACACTCCAGTCAGTATTGCCGAGGTCATGGGCTTTGCTGCCCTTGCTAGTGCACTCAACAAACGTAGAAAGGCTCATATCACAAGGACTCGCTATTTCACTGTTGCCAGTCATTCTACCATGGCATCAACTTTCTCCTTCGTTGGCGGCTTTGCATTTTTGGCTTTCTTTCTACCTGCAGGATGGATCAGCAAAGCTTGAATGAATCTTCCAACGGGACAAATTCAATATATAACAGCTTGAGTCAATTCCATGGAAGAAAATAGGGGCAACACATTGATGTTTGATGTATTAGCTCACTTGAACAGCGGAAAAACTTGACCCATAAGCCGTCATATATCATAGAGGTAATGCAACCAACAAGGATTAACTGAACCAACATGAATTGTCTTAATTGAATGATTATCTGCATACTGACATCATGATACAAGGATTAAAAAACCTATTTCTCCCATTATCTGCATACTGCATCATGATACAAGTCCATTTGTACTAACATCATTTTCTGAAAATTACAAGTCCAGAACATCCCAAACTCAGTGCTTTCATCCATTACAATAAACTGAACTCATTTTATTCAATACCATATTGCATATAGAAAACCCGGTCGTGTGCTCCCTCATTGCATATTAACCGGTCGTATTGCATATAAACTAAACTGAACATTGCACCCACTCCCTTCATTTCAATGAGAACAATGGCAGATGGCATTGCCATCTCCTTTCATCACATTTCAGACAACACCCACCACCAATATGTATATACAAATGTCAATTAATTACTATGCATAGTTAATCTTACACCAAAGCATTGAGAGAATCAATTGTATGTTACAGATTCCTTCATATATGCATGCCAAGCAACAAATTGTAAGTATGTAATTGAGTCGACGGAGCACATTGCACATTGCACATTCATACCTCATCATCCCTTGCCCTCTTGTTGGTCGACGGAGCACGTGTCCTCGCTTGCGATGCAGAGACCCCTGCCGGACCCCCAGTTGCTGCGTCGGCCGGACCCCCAGCCCCTGCGCTGGCCTGGGCGGCCGCGCCCCCAGCCCCTGCGCCGGCCTGGGCGACCGCGCCCCCAGCTGCTGCGTCGACCTGGGCGGCCGAGCCCCCAGCCTATGCGCCGGCCGCGCCCCCAGCCGCTGCGCCGGCCTGGGCGGCCGCGCCCCCAGCCGCTGCGCCGGCCAGAGGGGCCGCGCCAACGGAGGCTGGGACGGGCGGCCATGGAGGAAGAAGGAGGTGGAGGAGGTAGAGGGGGGCCGGATCTACCAGATCCGGCCATCGCCGGAGGTGGCGGCTCGCCGGAGCGCCGAAGGTGGCTAAGCGAGGAGGCGGCGCGAGGAGGGTCGCGAGGAGGCGGCGCGAGGAGGCGGCGCGAGGAAGCGGCGCGAGGAGGCGGCTCGCCGGAGCGCCGGAGGTGGCGGCGCGAGGAGAGGAGCGCTCGGTCGCTCGGCGCGAGGAGGCGAGGAGACGGCGCGAGGAGGCGGCGCGAGGAGGGTCGCGAGGAGACGGCGCGAGGAGGCGGCTCGCCGGAGCGCCGGAGGTGGCGGCGCGAGGAGGGTCACGGCGCGAGGAGGCGGAGCCAGAGAGGAGCGCTGCGCTCGGTTGCTCGGGTGGGACGAATAGAAAAGAAAAAACGGTTCGGATGGATGTATATCCAGTGGCATTGGTGGGTAATTACCATCTAACTTCACGAGTACATACGAAACAAGTTTTCGTGGAGCACCCCTTGAGGTGCTCCATGGATTTCATGAATCTGGAGCTAGATCCAGTATTTTGGTGGATCCAGATTTCGTGGAGCTGGAGTGTTTGGGTAAAAATTCGTGGAGTGGAGCTGTTTTTGGTGAATCTGAAGTTGGTGGAGCTCTGCCAAACAGACCCTTACTTATGCAGCTTGGATATGCCGCGAGCGATTACATGCACAAGAGATTATCCCATCGAGAAATCGACGGCTCTGATCGACCGAGCGCGTCCCATCGAGAAATCGACGGCTCTGATCGACCGAGCGCGTCCCAAGAAACGTGAGAAATTGATGCTGATATCGTTTTGCCTGGGATGACTTTAAAAAAGAAAAGTCTGCGAGGTGCTTGACGTTGACCTTCACTACTGATTATTCTTTAATTTGACGATGACATAAAAAAGACCTTTGCAATAGCTAAGCGGCTAAAAGCTTCGAAAACAACGTGACAGACATATGGAATTTGGTATTATTGTGGACATGATCCAAAAATATAACTTTGTCCACTAATTGCTATGATTATAGTTATAAATACAGATAAAACTATAATATTATAAGATTACTTTTTAAGACAAATGTATTTATGCCATTTTTATATCTCTTATCAATATATTTAAAAATATATTTGTGCAAAAGTTTAGGAAGTTTGATTGCAACAAACTTAAAACTATATTTTCTTGTGACTGATGGAGTATTGCGCGGAGGAAATCTTAAAATAAATTGTGCTAACCAAATGCTTTGTTGATAGAAAATGGATCGGATGCTAGCCCAAAACTTTGAACAGATTGTTACCCTAGCTAGCTTGCATTGTGAAAGGAAATCAAAATGCAGAAAGAAACAGAGAAGTTTTTCGGACTGTAGCTTATAGCTTTTCAATTCTGGCTGTTCGCGAGAGAGTACGAAGAGAGAGACAGTTACACATGATTTTAACCGGTATAACTAAAATCGGTATAACATATAATACAATCAACTAATAAATTTTACTTTAAAAATATATTATTTAAAAATTAGATGCTATAACAAATAATATAAGTCAAAAGGCTAGGACGCTTCCGAACAGCTGCGTGTGCACGCACAACGAACGGTGTGAACGGGCAGGACTTAACCCAAGGCTTAAAGAAAAATGGGGAATTGACTTGCATCTGTCAGATCGATGGACGTTGCGTGTCACAATGACGCGTACCGCCACTGTTAATTAGCTGAAAGCTCAGCCGCGATGCGATCGTGAGAACTTGGTAATCTTGACTCATCCTCTCGAGTCAAGCACGCGGCAAAGTTGTTAGTACAAGTTTTGTTGGGCCTGGTCTGGATCTGGCGACATTTATTAGTTTAGATAAATTAAGAGACGCACTAGTACTTGCAAAGACCTATGATTAATATGCCATTATTATAGAGAAAAAGTATAAAATAGTACACTGTGTTACATCTTTTCAACGGCATAGCACTTACATCATCTTAACCAAGCATCCAACAACTGAGGCATTGGTCTTTTTCTTTACCTCAAAAGCTGGTGATTTTTAGATTTTATTATAGTACCTAATTTTCAAATAGAGTATTTTCTCAAAACGGGATTTACAAGTTAAACGATCTATATATTAAAAGCTCAACATCTGTACCAGCTAAAATTATAAGTGTGTATCTGTCTCTCCGTAATCTATACCGTAAAAGCCAAAACTCAAAAATTTCAGCCAAAAAACATAAGCCGCAGCCAAAAAGAACAGGCCCAATGCCATTATTGTTAACCTCTTGCTGGTCTCCCACTCTTACAAATCTGGTGCTTTCTTCTCTCTCGCTCATGTCGAAAGAGGACCGCCTTGTTGATGATGGGTTTATCGTGCCCCCGAGGTATAGAGAGAGGCTGAGGACATAGTGATATGCTCTAGAGGCAATCATGGGGATAATTATATCGCTTCTATATTTATGCTCTTTTGAATAATATATTATTCTGTCCCTTAAATAAATATCTTTTATATTGATTAATAAGTATGTGACTTGTTCATGGAACTCTTTATCCATATTTGACGTTATTCTAAATTATCACTGATCTTATATCATTATGCATAATATGATTTACAGATCAGAACATGTATTGACTGATGATCATGTTTCAGGGATCATAGATATGGAATATTAAAGAACATGATATTAGATTAACCCATCATGAGACACTGCGGGAATTGTTATATTTTTAAGTGCCATCAGTTGGTCTCATACATAGTATATGTATGATCCTTAAACTTAAGATTGTCATTGTTTTCTACATGTGTAATAGTTTACTTAGAGGGTTACCAAATATTATTCCGTGACTGGGTGGTTATAGAGGTAGCTTTCGTGTTTACTATGAAACATGCGTAGGAATATGAGCGATCAAGATGGAATTTGCCTCTCGTATATAACAGGAGAGATATTTCTAGGTCCCTCGATGTGGTTGGATTAAGAAAGTGCATGGCCATACCAAATGTGGTTGAGAAGTCAATCACAACTAAGTAATTCACTACAGGTTTGAGTGAAAAGATCGAGCTATCATAGAATATTACGCTTCTCACTTTGAGTTCGATCTGGTACCATAAGGCAATGGGATCGACACATAATCACTATATAAGTTTGTCTGATATGCTCTTTATGTATGTTTCTGAGTCGTTATATCCTGCTAGGGACCGCTGCTGACTTATGGACCAGAAAGGGGTTTTCGGCCCATGATCAAATATATATGAACCTAAAGGGTCACATACTTAATTAATAGGTTGGAACGATAAGAGTTCGGATGATAGTCTCTGAGTAGGATACGATATCTACTCGTATTAGATAATGATCCGTTTGGAGACTATATAAAGAGAGGTACGAAGGTTGAGGGAGGCATTCCGAAATACACCCCTTGAAACCCTAGCTGCTATCTCTCATAACCCCTATCGTGCGTGCTGGTGCTAGCACATCGATGCACAATGTTTTATCCCTGGACGTGTGAATTTCGGTAGAGGCACTGCTACGACTGCGACGTTGATCGAGATGATCGTGAGGAGGAGATGGTTGGCCAGAGGACGATCGACTATTTCCACTATACCGACGCGCTCTTCATTGAATCGGCTGCTTCAACTCTACTTCCACTGCACTGCGTGTCTAGTGGTAACGATCTATGATCTCTTACTCGTATGGCTTTCGTAGCCCAACCAGAAGGTGGTGGTCCAGTTGTGAGAGGCAGCATAGGGAGGCATGGCAAGGCAGCACACTGAATATTAAGTTGGACAGGATGAAGATGACGGGGGAGGGGGAAACGACGGCATGGCGAGGTGGCAAGGTCAACACCAGCTGTCGGTGGTGGAGGAGGAGGCGAATAAGGGGTGCGAAGCTGCTGCCAGAGCCGAAAAAGAGGGAGCGAGGAGAGGGGAAGCGGAGTGAGAAAGCTATGTCGTCAGGAGAGCTTCTGACGGTAGATGCCCCCATTATTATATGCACGAGAGCCATCGGGTTAAGAATTAAAATGTCTTAAAAAATAGTCGTTGCAGCAAATGATTAACACTCCGCTAATTTCGGTTTGAGTTTCTGGCTTATTTTTCACTATTTATAACTTTCGTCTTTTTCTGAACTTTTGGTTTTTTTTTTAGTTTTTTTGCCTATTCTTTTTTCCCGTATTTGTTTGTGTTATCCGTGATAAGCTAACATTTTTTTTTATTTTTAAATTTAATTACGTCAAATAAATCACTTTCAGCTATAGTATAATTTTAATCAACCATAATACAATTTTAGTTATACGTCACTATTTTTTTTGTCCAACCGGGCGTGGCCTAAGCCGTACGTGATCCACCGATTAATCACTGTTCGGTCCTGGCGTCATCTCGCGCGTGGGCAGCTTACATCAGCGACGGCGAGGCGAAACCCGGCGAGTAAGGGCACATACGTACGCTCTCATTAATTCGTGGCCAACTTGGCTGCTTGTACGGGCGAAGCGTGCCCAGAGTTTCCTCCTCACCTTCTCGTCGGTTTGGGAGGACAGGCCCGCCGGACCATGGCCCGATTGGCGGTAACCGGGCAAGCCGGACGGTCGGCGGTTTTGCGTCCGATTCACGGTTTGCAAACTTTTCGAGCTCACAATTTTCAGATGTTTTGAACTTTGGGACATCTATTACAAAGCCTAAACACAACCACATATGGACAAGATGATGATCAACTCGGCTTCGACTTCTGGCTTCTGACTTATTTTTCACTATTCACAAGTTTTGTCTTTTTCTGAACTTTTGACTTTTTGTTGAGCTTTTTTGCCGGTTCGTTTTTCCCGTATTTGTTTGTATTATACGTAATAGGCTAACATATTTTTAAAATTTTTAAATTTAATTATGCTAAATAAGCATCTGTCAGCTACAGTGCTTTTTTCAGCCAGCTACAGTGTTTTCAGCAATAAGTCATGAGTTTTTCAGCCGAACCGATCACCACCTTGAACTGATGGTGGTTCAGAGGTGGACCGATCAAGGTTCGGAAAACTAGCTAAAACCAGGCCGATCCAACAAAGAGATATACCAACGTACTAAATTTAAAAAACTAAAAAATAAAAATAAAGTTATACCATCATAAGCACACAAAAAGATAAGAGAACAAAGAAAAAATAAAAAAAATCCTAAAAACTAAAATTAAGAAACTAAAATCTAGAAATCCAAGATCCGATTAGCAGTGCCTTAGTCGTCTGACCACTCGATCGGTTGCCAGGTATAGACTATGACTAGAAGTTTCTGGATACGAACAGTACGACGAGGACAGGCCAGGTGTGTTTGGTTGCTGGGATGGGGTGGGATGGAATGTGATGGTTCCTTTGACCAAGCCCATCCATGTGTTTGGTTTGAGGGATGGGGTGGGATGGAATGGTCCAAAGTGGGATGAGCCTATGCAAATTTAGGAAATATTCTTCTTAGATGCTGGACCATGTGGTTCCACTTTTTTTGTAGAACCATCTCATCCCATCCCCATCCCATCCCATCCCACTCCATCCTAGCAACCAAACACACCCGCACGCATGGTGAGGTCGCATGATTGTGGGCTAGAACCAACAACAAGGACGGGCCGAGGTCGTTAGCCACACGATACAATAATCCATCGGTAGGTGCGTGACCTCTCTCTATCTCTCCCTCCCCCCGCTTAGGCACGTCTGATTCCCAGCATATAAAGGTCTCAATCGGTAGGTGACCGGTGTTAATTATACTGATATGTACATGCACAACTACGGTTTATGGCTCTACTCCAGGCGCACACAAAAACATTTGTTGATTCTTGGATCGAATTTGAACCACTCTTAGGTCCTGTTCCAATAACCTTCAGTTTCTGGATTCCGACTTAAAAGCTAGCAATTATTTAGAACTATCGATTTTTTAATTTTGGTTTTTAGGTTTTTTGTTTTTTCTTTTATTCTTTTGCATTGTTCATGAAGATATAACGGTGTTTTTTATTTATTTTTATTTTTAATTAATAATTTAGAAAAAACTAACAACTACTACAGTACAATTTCAGCAAAAAACCAAACAGTCAGAACTGGAGCTTAAAGCCGTTTGGAGCAGTCCCTTAGTGTCTTCGGTTGTCTAGAGATGATTGCATGTGCATTTCTTTTGGGATAGTTGATGTTTTCGATTAATAATATACCCCAGCTCGACCGGTCGCTATACTAATGGATAGTAGTATAGGAGCACGTACGTGCTTGATCGGTTACTGGTCTAGGTATATATATGCATGGACCACAAATGTTAAGAACCTTATAGTGGTAACATGCATATCTCTACCGAACCCCCAAGTTCCAACTGCTTTCTTAATTTTAGCGACACATTGTGTCGATCGTGTTGTACACTAAAGATGCCATCTGGCTAGCTCTTGGCTCTTGTCGTTAGGGGATGGTGTACAATTGGGAAATATCCCATAGAAACCACTTATTATTTCAGTGGAAGCTTGGAAATCTCTATTTGGACCGTTGGTACCAACAAGATCAAAACTCAACCCACTAAGAGCATTTTCCATCTAGTGGAAATAACCCCTTCTTCCTCCTATCTCCACCTCCCAAGCTCCTCCCAAATGTACCAGCCCCAATTCGACTCCACCAAGAGCTAGGGTTAGGGTGATTCGGAGGCGATGGCGCGGGGTTGGGCTCGGGCTACTTCGTCTAGACCATCGGACGGCCTCCACCTTACTTGGGGAAATTGTTTTATTCTAATTAAAGGGTACATATGCAAGAATTAAGCGGGTTAATATATTCGTATTTCGAGTATAAATGAAAAAGTGATGATGTACTAAAGAGTGATGAAACATTTCATGTCAGCATCTTCTTCCCAGAAAGTGTGTGCTAATATGCAATCTTTGAACTCCGTTTGATATTTTGTGTAGGCTAGGTAAGGAATATCATCAGCAGTTGTGAAAACTTCTTAAAAGAGTCTCTCCTGGATGGATGCTATAACTAGAACCTAAAGTACTCCCGCCGTTACAAATACATATCGTTTTGGAATACGTACAATCAAAATTTTGAAATTTTGACTGTTGATATATATATATATATATATATGTATGTATGTATGTATGTATGTATATGTATATGGTCCTGATCGGTTCGGTTTGAGCTTCTGGCTATTGGCTTATTTTTCAGTATTAATAAATTTCGTCTTTTTCTGAACTTTTGGCTTTTTGTTGAGCTTTTTTGTCGGTTCTTTTTTTCCGTATTCGTTTGTATTATACATAATGGCCTAACATATTTTTTTAATTTTTTTAATTTAATTATGCTAAATAAGCCTCAGTCAGCTACAATATTTTTTCAGCTAACTACAGTGATTTTAGCCAAAAGCCACACAAAAAAAAACCCAACTGATCACCACTATATATGTGTGTATATATAGAGTACGATCCGCATAGATATGTTCCATTCCTCGTACGAGGACAGTCTGCATATAACCTTTAGCTCGCAATTTTCGAAGCGTCACACCTACAACGCTCTCTCTGGTCTCCCACAAAATCCTTACAAAAAGTATCGCTAACATCTACAATGTCACTTGGCAGCCAGCATTTCTCGTGGGAACCGGAACTCACCTCTCGAAAAAAGGACAACAACCATCCACCTATTTGCATTTTGCACACCTCGCACATCCATCAGCGCATACAACATGAACAAAGGCAAAACCGTAGAACAATAGAGATTGAAAATGCAATGTGATGCCATGCTTATCAAGTAATTAAAAATATATATTTTTAAAGAAAAAAGAGAGGAGAAAATCTAGATCCCACTCATTTTGACTTAAGCTTCTAAATTCTAACTTATTTTTTACTATTCCTAAATTTCAGTTTTTTTTTATTTTTTGATTCTTTTTTGTATTTATTTGCATTGTCTGTGATGGACTAATTTGTTTTTTCTATTTTTAATTTTTTAAATTTAATTATATCAAATAAATTACTATTAGATATAGTATAATTTTGATCTGTTATAATATAATTTTAATCGTACTCCGTATTTTTCAGCCGAACGAGCGGTCTCCTCTCACCCCCCCATGTGCGCGAGACGTCGCCACCTCCTCCTCCCCACCTTTAAATAAGCCCCTCGCTCTCCTCTGCTCTTCCCCACCACCACCCCGCTTCCACTCCCGCCGCAAAAAATCCAAACCCCAGCTCGAAAAAGGAGAGGCGAGCGCAATGCTGGACGAGGCGATCCCCGCGCTGTGGAGCACCGTGCACGGGTGGTTCACCCCGGCGGTGCTGTTCCTCGTGCTCAACATCGTCATCGGCACCATCGCCGTCACCTCCAAGGTGGCCGCGTCGGCGAGCGCGGAGGGGGATGGGGCTGGCGGCGGCGGGGAGCACCGGAGGCTGTCCCGTGTGCCGTCGATGGCGCTGGACCGGCTCCGGTCGTTTAACCTGTCCCGCCTCGCCGCCCCCGCCCCCGAGCCCCCGGTGGCCGGCGTCCTGGATCTGGGTTACGACCAGCCCACGCCGCCGCTAGAGAAGGAGGAGGTGGTTGAGGGCGAGCGCGAGCACGAGCACGAGCACATGGAGAGGAGCAGGTCGGAGGCGGCGGCGGAGGCGGAGCTCCCGCGCCTGCCGGCGAGGATGCGCAAGTCGGCCAGCGAGAAGTCGGCATTCGCGCACTTCGCGGCCGAGGAGGAGGAGGACGCCGACGCGGTGGAGTTGCGGCGTCCGGCGACGACGAGGGACGCGGCGCGCGGTTGGGCCCACGTGGCGGAGCCGGAGTGGGAGGAGATAGAGGAGACCGGCGGCGGCGAGGTGGACGCCCGCGCCGACGACTTCATCAACAAGTTCCGGCACCAGCTGAAGCTGCAGCGCATCGACTCCTTCATGCGCTACAGGGAGACGATCCGCCGCGGCCAGGCGGCGGCGGCGGGCGGGAGCGAGTAGTGGGAATCCGGAGAAACCGAGGGGCCTAGATGCAAGAATGATAAAGAAGACAAAATGTGGGGAGTAGATGGTCAGATGCTAGTTCCCTTCTTTCTTCCTTTCTCCCCCCTTCTGTTTTGGCTTTTCTTTCCCTTTGATGCTAGCTAGTATATTGTAGCTTTTTGAGTTTTGGATACGAACTTTATGTAATGTTGTGTGGTACCACATCCTGTGAATTCCAGCTTGGTCAGGGGGTTTGGGAAACAATCGGCAGTTGATAAGTTTCTGTAAATTTGCTGCTCTTTTACCCCCCTCTTTGAATTAGCTTTGCAAATGTGGCCAATGAACTAATCCATTTTTTGCAGGTTTCTACTTTCTAGTACTGTGGGTTTTTTTGGGTCTAAACTGAGCACAATGTGAGCCTGCATATGCTAATTGCAATGCTTAACTGGAGCACAATGGTTAATAATGGTCTATGATGAACTGTTCTGTGCCTTGCAAAATTGTTGTGATTGAAATTGAAGTCGATTGCAGGGCCGGCCATTGACAGTGTTTAATTTATCAAGATACGACATGTGTGCCTAGTCAGCAAGCATGGTGCCTTGACAAGTCTAGTTATGTACGTGATGATCTCTCTGGAAAGTAAGGACAAGTGTAACATTACTACTAGCTACTGTTTCATGACACACATCTCGAGCTGTACCCTACAGCTACCAGTTTATGATGGGTGGGTTTTTTTACAGCTGTAGCAATGGTTATGGCTAATGATTCTTAGTTTTAGCGGAGTGTTTGTGTATATAAATTAAATATTGATAATCTATTTTGAAAAAACTGTCTCGATAAACCGTTTTAAAAAAATAATAAAGCCGTTTCGTTGCATGTTTGAAGAAAATCATAAGTCATAAATCGAAAAGAAAAAAGCCTATATATCTTACCCTACCTTTGACCCGTCGTGTTTGGTCGTTTTCTCTATCTCTTTTTAGGTTATGCTTCAACCAGTTTTAGCTTCTAGCTTTCGGCTGTGACTGTTGACTTTTGGTTGAAATTATGACGTAACAGTTGTTAGCTTTCTATGATTCATTTATTAAAGATATAAGAAAACAAACAAAAAACTCCGTTATATTTTTACGTATAATAAAAAGAATAATAGGAGAAAAAAAGCAAAACACAATTAAAACAATTAAAATTAAGAAGCTAGAGGTCGAATGCACTTGGGAGTGAGCCTTAATTGCCTCCGCCTCGGCGGTTCCACATGGGCACGGGCCTGTACGCATCGATCTTAGCCTAATCCAGGTGATTATTAGTGTTAGCCATTGGTGACACCTGCTTGGTTACGCCTTAGCTTAATCAATGGTTAGCTCCAGTGAGGGCGGCGCTTAACGCGGGTATTAAAAATTGCGACCGCGGCAGCTCATGGCTCATGCTCGGCGTTTGATGCGGGTTGCGATATTGTATCACCGTAGTTGGTGTTAATCTCTTTTTTTCTTTCTTTGTTTTTTTCCGTTGGTCAGTGGCATTCGGTAGAGACTAGAGCACGGGGCCTCGATGTGTTCTGGGTGGTGAAATGCCGGAAATTGCACAACTTATACTGCAATTTTGCAGAAATTTTACAGTAATTTGGAGCAGTTCTTGCGTCACACTTGCATTACGATTTGGTGTTTCGAGTCAATTCCTATCAGAAGAAGAATTATGCACATAATTGGTTGGTGCGTCTCCTGATCTTTTTTGTAACACAAACTGTCCTGTTGTGTTGTGGTGGTGGTTCTTGTATGATTGATAGATTCATTGTATACGTATTGTTAGATACTTCGCCTTTTACACAAATGTGTGGTGCACATGCGAGGTATGACATCGGATTCTCTGGGCAGAACAAAACCAAATGGGATGAAGGGTGTCTTTTGACTCAGACATGATGCTTTCTGGTAAAGTTGGTGAGTGCTCGTGAATGATTGGATTGGATCTCTGCTCTTGTTCCTCCTAGGATTGAAAGATTATGGGGTTGTTTGGTTGCTAACCATATTTTGCCAATAAAAATTACCACACTTGCCTAAGTTGAGGTGCTCAAATTCTTTGTCATACCTTAGCAAACCTAAGAGAATCTTGCCACACTTTTTTTGAGTCATTGACGCGTGAAACCTAGTTTGCTAGAAGAGAATCTTACCACAACTGTGGCTGCAACCAAACAGCTCTTTGAGTTGATCAAACTTGCCTAACCTTAGACGTGGTAAACTATGACTGGCAACTAAACACCCCCTATATACACCCTAATCCTTGGAGTATCTAGGAAAGTTCCTCTTCTTACCACCGGAGGATAACCACATGCTTTTGCAAAAAAAAAAATACACCCCCACTGTCATCTTTTAATCTCTCGTTTTTCCTCGTAATTTGGAAAAACTTAGGCCCCGTGCCATGGAACGTATGATTTCACAGGAATTCGCAAGAAAACAATTCAATTTTCGCAAGAAACAGAAGCCGATAATTCCCAAGAAGTATTTTGGTCAAATCAGAACCTTAAATCTTAGAAACTTCATGGTATACGGTATCTTGATGAACACAACAATATAGTCCTGATGCCTGATGGGTATAGATTTGTGCCTCAGAGAGATGATGCAAAAGATGTTCATGGTGGATTTGTGGTCGTGCACCATCATTGCCCTAGATCCACATCATGATGACCTCGCGCCAAGATTGGCGCCCGCGCGTATGCCAAGAGCACGGTCCTCCTAGATTCATCATTGTCCTCCTTGATTCAAGTCCCAACCGGCTGAAGCTATTATTTTTAAAATCATAGTCCTCCTACACTCAGTAATAGCGAAGGTTAATTTTCTTAAATTATTTAATTATAGGAAAATAAAAAATAAAAATATTATTATATTTTTATGGATAATGAAAAGAAAAAAGTAAAAAACCCGATGTATTTTAAATAGTTTTCATATTAAATAAATCGAAAACTAAAGAAAGGCAGAAGCTGACATTTGGAGGGGGGCCAAAATAACCGTGAAACGCATGAATGCTTGCTCGGCAGTACATTGTGAACGAATAAAGTATCAAATCAAACCATCTGGCAATTTCTCTAGAAGAGACAACAAGAATATGGAGAGTAGTAAGATCTGCCAAGTACAACTTGTCATTCAAAAAAGAAAAAAAAGGTGAAGTACAAGTAAGTGAAATAATAGTTTTGTGTGGATTATTTTTTCAATAATATGAGCTCAACCTTTTTGTGTACTGCCTTTGGAGGAAAGGCTCTAAAGGCGCCTTTTCGCTTGCTAATGTGCTGAACTGCTGATGCATGTGGTGGTCGTTGCCATCTCGCTTTCAACTCCGGGCATCAGCATATGATTATTTGGTGTATGTCTTGAAAAATACGATGTCCCAATTTTCTCAAGGTTAATTCTATCTTAAAAAAACTACTGCAGTATAGTTGCAAAATACCTTTCAGCTTTGTTGCATATCAGTTGGCACGGTAACTAATACTATAATTCGTGCAATAAGCACGACCATTCCAAATGCATCTCACGAGAATTCTAATTTTGCAGACGAAATAATTCTTGCATGAACCTATCATTTGGGCTTAAAACCTTAGGCTTATGGGTTTTTACACTGCAATGGCTAAAATGTATTGTAATCACTGATAGCCTTTTCAGCATAATTAAATTAAAAAAATAAAGACATTATATTATCACGGGCAATGGGATGGAATAAGGGAGAAAAGAAAAGTAAAAAAACAAAAAAAAAGTTAAAAAAAGAAACCAGAAGCAGAGGGCTTTTTTTGCTTCGGTTTACGCCTTTTGGTGACAGTTTATATCTTTTGGACTATTTGTAAAAGATAGTACGGAGTAATAGAAATTTATGTACGGTTTTGGTCGATATAAATGAAGTCGCTATAGTACTCTATTATAAAAAAACTCTCTATTTAAAAACTAGTTATAGTAAAAAAACTAAAAAATAGTTTTTAAAATCTAAAAAAAAGGCATAGAAGCACTGACGAGTAGGGCCAACTTTTACGTGAAACCGGCCGGCATGGTAAACAGCTCGGCCAACAGCACGTGCGAGGCCTACGAGTACAGGAGGCGTCTGAAAAGCAGAGCTCTCTCTCTCTCTCTCTCTCTCTCTCTCTCTCTCTCTCTCTCTCTCTCTCTCTCTCTGTGTCTCGCACACAAAAGCAGCAGCAGCTTTTCCGACTGATGGACGGACGGATAAATTGAACTTCTCACGCAGACTGAACACGCCAAGCAAACACACAATTACACAAACTTCTCACTTCTCGGCTGGTTTTTTACTATAGTTTGTCTTGCTTAGAGTTTCTTTTTTTTGTTTTAAGTACATTGCGACAATTTCACAGCTCAGCCGGATTACCAGAATGCGAGTGGTGGGTGCTGAACTCGGCGGAGCCAAAAAGAAAAATGTTACGAGTTTGCGTGCCTATGGCTCTGTATCAAAACACCGATCTTTTTATCTTTTAATTATGTTTTTGTTAAAATGATAATATAGTGTCTGTTATTTTTTAATGTATTCAATTAAAATAAATATAAATTAAAAAAGAAAAAATCGTTATATCTCCACAGATAATACAAATAAAAAACACATTAAAAAACTAATATGTTCTAAATGTCTTTTAGCTAGTACATGGCTCGAAATATATGCCGGTTCATTTCCTCAGTTCCTAGGGTTTTTATGTCCTTTCATGATTCCTTGGACAGTGAAAACCACGCGGTAACATTCATGTGCGCGAAGAGAGGCTAGAGATCTCCACGTTAGCTGGGAGGAAAGGAAAAAGGGAGGAAATGATCGACCATTGGCAGGTCCTTAACCAGTTCATCTGCATCCTCAGATCAAACGAAAGGAGGTGAACCAAAATGCATCTAGTTCTACATGACACCCTCAAATTTATGTCGTCAAACTTTACCACTAATAAGTTCTAAACTACTCCCTCCAGTACAAAAAAAAGTCGTTTAAGATATCGACATGTTCCTCAAGTACAACTTTAAACGCTAATTACTATTATAATATATGTGTGAAAGCCAATAAATTATAATATTATAAAGTGCTTTTTGAGACTAATATGCACATATGATTTTTGTGTTTCTAATCTAAATATATAAAAAAAGATATTAATAGCTAAAGTTTCAAAAGTTTGACCACACACATTCTAAAACAACTTGTTTTTGTGAACTAGTGGGAATATCTAGTTTGGCTATATAAAAATTAGAGAAAAAAAATCCATTTCAACCTTCCAAGTCCATTTCTTCACTTGCAGCTCCAATATTACCTAAAACACAACCCTTAACTATCCAAAACCGTGTAAAATACAACCCTTGAGGCCTATTCCAGGTTGGTTTTGTCCAACGTGGCACCCAAGGATCTGGTTTTGCTGATGTGCAAATTGTATCATTAGATCTATCATTAAAAATAATTTCATAATATTATAATTTTATTAGTACATCTTAATGCAAAGTTATTGTAAAAAATAATGGTGAAAGTCACATTTCAAATAACTAAAAAAGTTAAGTAAAAGAGAACAGGGAGCATAGTCCTTGCCTATTTGTCCCCCTTGCACAATTCTTTTGCAAGTTTAGCCCCCCTCTCTATGAAATTGCTGATTTAGTCCCCCAGACAATCACGGTAACAGTAGCAGGTGATACGTATCATCTTTCGTGATCCCCTACTATAGCTGGAAGTTGGCACTGCAAAATCATCCTCCACCGCGGTTATTCACAGACATGCGCGGTAGGTGACGGCCCCTGCGTACATACTAAGGTATGAGGGCATCTGTAGTGTATATATTTCAGGGGTCTTAAGCCACCTTAAGGTCAACTTTATACATTACAGAGGTGACCTTAAGGAGGCTTTAAGCAAAAAAAGCTTAAGGCTGGTCCTCAAGCTAAACATCTGGCCATAAGCATTAAAATACAATTTTTCTTTATCTGCCTAGTGGGACCGTCTTAAGACTCCTTGGGTTATATACACTATGGAGTTGACTTTAAGATTTAGATAGGATCCACCTTAAGACCCCTTGAGTTATGTACACTATGGATGTCCTGAGACCGCAGGACCTGGCACTCTACCAGACAACTACAGTACTTGTTGCGGTAGTGAATGATGATGCTGCAGTGCTGGCTTTCTGCTACGGTAGAGGAGTACGGTAAGTGACACAAGTCGACTGCAGTTGTTTCCACAGTCGTCTAGGGGCCAGATCTGCACTTTCGTTCGGACGTGGACCAAACATGCAAAGGAACTGTCCAAGGGGGCCAAATAGGCGTAAGGCTTCCGGGGAGTACGAAGCAAGCATTTCTTATTCGACGAGCATAGTGATAAATACTGCATATAAATAAGTAACATGGCACTTCACCTGAGGAGAGTGTCCCATACGTGCATGAGGCACATGCTTATTTTTGGCGACACCGCAAGACGTCGGAGCGGCACGGCGCGGTGAAGGGGAAAACGTCTCCCCTGTGTGTGGCGCGCGGCCGCCCAAGCGATGGCCGTGCACGCATCTGTTTTCTGCAGTTCCGGCCGAGCGACGTACGCACGGCGGCGCGAGGCACGCAGGCGTACATACACTCCGCGCCGGCCGGTGACCCGTCGCCGGCGGGGAAGGCTTTCCTACGGGGAAGACTGAAGAGGCTCACGAGTCACGAGGCCCCTTCCTATCCGCGTTGATTCGGCGTCGGGCCTACCGAACCAACGGTGACCTGTTCTCCCCTGCTGCACGCAGGGCGGGAGATGAGACGAGGCGAGATGCGACGCAGGGGGGTTGATGGGATCGCGGGCGCGGCCGAGGGCCTCAGGCTCAGTGCAGTGCGGTGCAGTGCAGTGCGAGCTGTTCGCCTCGCTTCGACATGCGCGCTGCTTTGGCCGGATGTGCGGCTCAGTTTGACTAACTCGCTCTCCTGTGATGCGGAGTATCTCTTTGCAGGCGATCGAGTGGTGCCGACCCATCCGTCGTGTCGGCCAGCGGCGGGCTTAGGGCTGAATTTTTGGGAGACTAATGTAATATGTGACATGTTTACGAAGTATAAATTGAATTATCTTTTGTAATGTAAAATCATCTATAAACAGTAGAGAAACACGATAAAAATATAAAATACAATAAAGGTAGTAGTTAGAGTGAAAACAGATTAGGTAGTTTCCGATCAATCCGGATGAAAATGAATACGGATTGTGTCGGATCAGATTTTCTTCGGATAATTCTCGGATCGGAAAAAAATACGGATTATTTTTGTCGGAAACGAAAGCGAATACAGTAGGCCTGATATCCGGCGAACACGAATACGAATACGGATTATCCGGATAAATAAGGATCCAGATATCCAAGATTTCAGCGCAACATTGCTCAGCCCAAGCCAGCCTCTCTCATCTCCCCTGCCACTAGCCCACAAGCAAATATTTATGTTTATTAAAAATAAATTCAGTATTGTCGGTAGATTAAAATGTGTACCGATTAAATTGATGTACTACCGCTTAAATCATTTTGATGCAAATTTAAATTCTTAATTAATTTATTAGTCACATGTAAATGGTAGAAATCCATTAAGAATTATTTAGGACTTTAGAAAACTGCCATTTGAAGATTTAAAATCTGTACAATGGTATGACTATTGTGGATAAAAATACTTATGCTTGTTTAGATTTCATTAATGTTTTGACAAGATAAATTATTTATGTGTTTTCATTGATTTTGGATGTATAGTTTAAAGGGTTTTCATGTTCCGATAAATATTTATGACCGTATTCGTTTCGATTCGTATTCGCTCCGTATTGTATTTGATATTATTCGTATTTGTATTTGTATCCAAGGTATCCGTATTCGTATCCGCGTCCGAGAAAAAAAAATATGAAAACAAATATGGTAGAGGTATTATCCGTCTGTATTCGATCCATTTGCATCCCTAGTAGTAGTACATCAGTGAGGCAATGTCACTATATGGGATTTCATGCCTTGCAAAATATTTATGCTATGTTTGTTCCTCCATTTCACACAAATCTTTGAATCAATAAATGGCAACTGATGAAACTAAATCACACATTAGAATTGCACAAATAGGAAATCAAATTAATTTTTATTTCATTACCTGCTAGCGGCTCGCCTCTGCCTGGTGCCTACCTACCCTGCCGTTTCGCATTGTCGGCAGCCAAGTGCTGACCTGCCTACCCTATGCCCCTCCCGTGTAGCCTCGGCGCCACCGCACCAGCGCACGTTGCACGCCCGCACGTTGCCGGTGCTACCCCTGCGCCGCACGCCCACTTTGGCACCATCGTGTCGCTACAAGCCCATGCATGCCTGTCGACCGCTGTACCGCTGCCTAACGGCATGCTCGCCACAGCGCTAGGGTTTGCTCTTCGGTGGGGGGTAGGGGTTGTAGGCTTGATGCTAGTGATTGTGTGGATTGGGGAAGAGAGGGAGAGAGAGACTAACTAAGATGGGTAGGTAGTGGCCTAGTGGGCTAGGTCGGTTGGCCCAGATGGCGTTTGTTGCGGTCCACACACAAGAGAATTTCTAATTTTGGCCCAAATCACCTCCACAGTTCATCTTATACCTCTACTTTCATCGAAGCGTGCATCCATGGCGCCAAAAGGATGGATGGAGAGGGTGCCGGTGGGGGGATCTACTATCAGATTGGGGGTAGCAGGGGCTTCGGCCTATGCTGACCCCCAGTGCGTTCCCCCTAGTGTTGGCCAGGGTACTTTACAGTGCAGGTGTGATATTTCTACTGAGCTCTCTTGGATCTAGTGTTAAGACCTTGAACCTCGTATTTTTGCTGTGCAAGTTAATCCAGTGCGGCGAAAAACTTGGTACCAAGATTGACTAGGATTTTGTTGTTGAAGTATATTGTCCATATAATCTCATCATCTTAAGCTTTTGGATGAACTAGTTGTATTAGCCTTTCGTTGCAGCAATTGAATTCGCAGAAAAGTGGTTGTAATGAGTTGTGACTGTCAGTGCGGATAGGAGTTGTATGTGTTTTGGTCTTTGAACGGCGAGATATATATAGCTTAGCTTATAACTTAGTTTGGAAATTCGGATCAAAACCCAAACAGGTCATGAAACTAGATTTTTTTTCTAAGGAAAAAACCTAACTGGGTAACTGTTATGACCCGATCGTGTGGGGATTGAATCACACAAATTCAATAGCAATAGTTGGATAAATTTGGGTAAATTGGCAAGAATTAAGGTGAGAATCAAAGAAGGGTATGGGGAAAACGGAAGAACAGACGGGGAAAAATTCAGACCGACTTCATTTGATTGATATTCCTCTGTTCGTACAGGACTCCACTTTTAATACCCCGAATAGCAGACACTGCCCTGTGGGCCCCAACTAAGACACCATACATGCAACACACATTTCCCGTCCCACTCGTCAGGCTCATCTCGATTGGCTTTAGTCCTTGTGGCACATAGGTGACACTACCGCCCCCCACGAGAATTTGCTTGTCCCCAAGCAAAAACATCACAACCACCTTCGGAAAATACTGCATCTCGTGACCACCTTCTAGGAGTTCAAAAACTCCGAATTGGCAAATTCTCCAGGGCCGTCAATCACGAAAGCTAGTAAAGGCAGCCCTTGTTTGATACACATCCTTGTTTGAAATTCAACCGTCTCAGGAGCAATCAGTTGGTACCAGCGGGATCTCATGCCGCCAACACTTCAGTCGACTTTTCAGTTGTATTGTATCAAACCCATGTGGCATGCAGATGAGTGAAGCATCGAGTGACTGATCCTGTTGGAAATTAAGTGGTTTTAGCAATATTTTCATATTAACTTTAATTATAATCAAGCTCAATAAAGCATAAACACAGCAATATGAAAATAACATGAATACATATGTATTATCTCTCGAAATACATAAACAACTCAGATCATTAACATACGGCAATATGCTGAATAGTACATAAAAGTAGGTATTTGAAATCAGCATAATGCCACAGATTAAGAAGTGTGTTTTTTGCTCTCAGGTGAGGAGTTGCACAAGTTCTAAAACTTGGCATTTTCACTCTTGTTAATATTTCAATGATCACAGTGACAATTCCTCAATAATTCTGTTAGTTTGTCTAATTGAATATTATCTCAGTATAGTATCAATGTCAAGAGCCTATAGAATCAACAGATTTCGGTAGAAATTAGAAACAAGTAATAGATACGAGCTACTACAGAACCAACATATATTCAGCAAAGCCAAATGACAGCAGTAAGCAAAACTGAGCAGGAGACTAAAGCCTAACTATTGACAAAGCTACCGACTACACTGTAAAGAAGTATACAACTAGCACATGTGAATTCAAACTAGCAAAATAATTATAGATTGTCACTGAGATTTCAATCTTGATAAATTTTCTCATTGAGCAATCACAAGCCCACAATCTATCATGCAATAGTTCTCCTAGTGCTAACTGACAATCAGATTTCAGAGATAATGAACAGAGAAACTAGAACGGTTAACTAATGCACAATAGAGTTAAAAGAGTAGAGAGCATCTCACAGAGCAGTGGCAATCCAAGCCACCGAGACGGCAATAAGGGGCAAGGCTCGTCACAAGATGATATCGCAGAAAACCAATCACCGGTGTATGCCACAATATCGCCGGAGAGGCTAACGGAGATATAACACCCAACTTCACTAATTAATACTCACCAAATCGTGAAGCTTAGATGCAAGTCTTGCCGCACAAAGCCAACAGGAAAGAGGTGTGAACTCGTCGCACCCCACATGGCCAAAGCCGCGTCGAAGACCAGTAGATCACCGCATGCAAGCACACAGTCTAGAGAATGGATCTCGGAGCAAAGAACAAGAACACCACAGCCCGGCGACCACGTAAGTGCAGCACTGCCGAACTCTCCCAATCAACTCTCAAAGCCAAATCCCCAATGGAAGTTCGAGATTTCAGTGGTGAGATCTTGTTCCTCTGTCCAACTCCCAGCTCTTCCATCTCCGATTTAAAGTCAAAGAGGCCAAACTCACATGTGAGGATTTGGCGGCGCCCACCAACGAAAATGCTGAAGCTTTCGCCCGGAGAAGAGGGAGGAGAGGGGATGAGAGGCGTCGGCGAGATTTGGATCCGGACCGATCAGGACGCCCCCTAATCTCCTCTCTCTCCCTCGCTTACATGTGGGCCCCATGGGCAATTTTCTTTTTTCCTTTATTTTCCTTAACCCAAAAATGAGGGAAATTACCAAAATAGCCCAACAGATCCTTCCTTCCAATGCCAACTATGTCCCAGGTCAGTACATTAGCCATTCTTGAAACCCTGCTATCTGCACAAAACTCTGAAGCTTCAACAAACTAACATGGAGTGTAGTTGCTGCAATTCCACCCTGCCAATGACACAAGAGGTAGGTAGTATTTGTCATGCTTCAGCTGTTGCCCCTCGGCACATTGATGCATCCACACAAGATATGTCTGACATTGCATTCTTCACTGCGACACATGTAAGGGTGAGTAGATGAAAATCTTTTACAGCAAGACTCGATCACCTTCAATAGCAACTATTTGTGTCTGTGTCTTGGCAGCAGTCAGTTCAGATAAGACTTCATTTGCAGTTCGGTAGCCTAACAACATGTAAAGAGCTGATGACAGATTGGGCATAGCACTAGTTTCCTTGGCATTCTTGTGGGCAGTATACCAACTAGTTGTTTCTAGTAAGAAAGTGGGCCAAACAATTGGTAGGGAGGGTGGTGGCCAAGGTTGCTTCAAGCACAACACACTTGAAAGTACGAAAGTCTGAATCTCAGAAAGTGTTCCACAGAATGGCAAACCACAGCACACTTGAAAGTACGGAAGTCTGAATCTCAGTAAGTGTTCCACAGAATAGCACACCTGCACTGCTGTCTGGTATCATGATTTCCATAGCAATAGCAACTGGGTGAGGCAAATGAATAACAATAGGACACTTTTCTGTAGTTTCCAAGCTCCACAACGTATAGGAAATTGAAGATGGCCAACTTACTATCTCTATCTTGCTTAAGAAGAGTGAACCTGAGCACACCAGGGCCGGTTGATAGAAAAGCTAACTTGTGCAACGTCCTCATCATCAGCATGCTGTGTTGTTTTCTTTGACATAGTGGCCTTGAGTCCCGGACTGAAACCACTGCGCCTCCATGATGGCATTTCCTCAAATACCTAGTGCGCATCACTGATTTCCCCATCTACAGCGGTCCCTCCGTTGTCATCAATGCCACGGATGTCCTGGTTTCCCTCAAGATGATTGCGTGCCGAAGGAAACAGCAATCAAGTGTCAGATTGAGGATGTCACAATTGGGCACGTCGCATGTGACACTCAACCACTCCCACCATGGCGGCTCATGCGCACACCACCAGCTCGCTGGGCCTTCTTTAGCTGTGCACCGCACAACTATCTTAATTGAGGAGCACGTCACCAACCCCGGTTGGAGCCACACCGGGAGATGCTCCCATGAGAGCCGCTCCTGAAGCTTGTTGTCTTCAGGTGACAAGTTGTTGGAGCCATGGTTTTCCTCCCATGGTATATTGCCTAGCATTCCGACGAACACCACATGGCCAGAACCCACAGTCGGTGTCCGCCCTGGCTGTGTGGGAGCTTCATCTCCCTCACAATAGAAAATCACCATGCATGGCCCTGGTAGGTCTACATTAAGCTCCTCATCCGAAGACGGTTCAACAGCTTTCCTCCCCAGCACATCGACCTTGGGAGGCATTTCGTCGAGCATCTTGGTGGCGCTGCTCCCCGGGTGCTGCAGGCCAACGACGAGCTCCTTGCACGATGGTAGCAGCCCTGACGACATGCATGCGCTCTCCTCGGCCCCCACCACCTGCTTGCTCGTCTCTTCTATTACTGATGGTACATGCTTGCCTCGAACGCCGCCTTGTACTCAAGCCACGGTCCTCGTGGCCTCAATTGCAACGACGAGCCCATCAACATCGTTGTTGTGGGATGGCCTCACGAATCCATTAGGCCTGTCGGGTCGGGCCAACGGCCTAGAATGAGCATGTAAAAATACATGTATATCTCTGTTATAGTGCTCAGTTATAGAGGACATCATTATAATCAGGCCCTATGGCTATGAATATACATGGTCAGCCTGTCCCAAGGGAGAGACCAGCCCATTTTTTACACTCGTTATACTAGTACCCGAGGATACTGTTTGGCTAGTAGCTACAATGGTTGGCGCCGTCCGTGGAGATGACGAGTAAGCCACGAGCTTGAGAGAGGCAATGACGCCCAAGAAGGCATCGATGATGAAGAGAAAGCGTTGCACGGGTGGTGGCGGTCACTGAGGCCAAGGCCACGGGTGGTGGATAGTCAACCCTGGCGCCAGCCCTAGCACGATTGTCGCCCACGGCGATGACGTTCGAGCCGGCGCTACCATCGACTGGGACGACCGCATTGGCGCAACGGTCGACCCGACAACGGCGGCCATGTCGACAGGACTGCCAACATCGATGCCCATGCCGGTACCTCAAGCAACCCCGGAGCTAATGCGGGAGCGGCCGGTGGTCTTGATGCTTTCATCGGCTTCGTCGCCAACTGTGACGCGTACCGCACCAACATGCTTGGTGGCTCCGGTGACCAAGCCGTCATCGCCAGCAACCTTATAGTGCACACGTCCACGCTAACAAGTACTACCGCATTGGCTGTAGAAGACACTCTAGTGGCGGCCCTTGGAATGCTGTAGTGCGAGCTGACAGACCTCTGGGGCACTATGTGAGAGATGCAAGAGGCTCGAAGCTAGCAAGCGCATATGACAACGGTTGCGGAGGTGGCGGCTGAGCAGACGGACAGCTGTGAAGCCCTTGCTTCTGGCCGCACTACACTCCGACGCGTGGACCTGGAGACTTCCCTCTCCGGCGGCCTACAACAGCTGCGTGGCCAGAAGATTTCAAGTTTCCTATTGTCGAATAGTACAAGGGTTATATGGACCCCCAAGATTCGTTCGCGTGTATAAGACGGCTATCGAAGTGGCTGGCAGGGATGACTCCACCAAAGCAAAGGGACTGCCACTCGTTCTCCAGGGGATAGCGCTCTCTTGGTTCATCACCATTGTGCCAAACTCTATATATGCGTGGGAGCAGATCCAGAACCGCATGTACAATAACTTCCAGGATAACTACGTTGAATGAGTCGACACATACAAGCTCTTCCCATCAGACAGAAGCCCGCCGAGAAGCTCTGGGAATACTTCAAGAGCTTTGCCAAAGTTTGCTACCAAGTTAAAGACGTAAACAAGACCACCATCATCTATGCAGCAATATGAGGTATTCGTTCGGGGCCGCTGGCTGAATACAATGCGAGCAAGCCCATAAAAACAGTTGCCAAACTCTTTGACAAGATGAAGGAATATGCAACAGCAAAAGATGATGCACAACGACGTCGGGGCGATACCTCCGACCCAAAGCAAGCACCGGATCCCCTGAAGGAGGGCTTTAGCCACAAACAGCGTAAGGGCCAAAGGCCCAAATATGTCTTTGACATCGACGGCGGGGGCAACGACAATAATACCTCGGCTAAACGAGGACGAGGTCACAGAGGCCAAGGTCATGGAAGAGGCCATGGTCGCGAAGATGGTTGACGCGGCCATGAAGAGCAACAACAGTGCAGGCTATGGTGCAAGGTGCATAGACACGACGAGCACCTCACTCGACATTGCCCTACCATCGCAACACTCCAAGAGTGTGTTGTTAGGGATAGGGCCCTGGAAGCGCGAGCACCAGTGGTGGACATGTGCAACAGCCCCTGAAGGACCAGCTACCTCAACCCACTCCCATCGCCCTACGCATACAGGCCACTGACGGCAGACAATGCCCATCATCAATGTCATTACAGGCAGTTCATCGTCAGAATTTTCATCTCAAAGGCAGCGGAAGGCCTACTCCCGTTGGCTACGCCATGTCACCATATACTTCACCCAAGTCTCCCCTATTTGGGCACAAAACGATATCACTTTCATAATGGTCGAAGTAGAGGGGGTCGACTTCCCTCACCAGGATCCCTTGGTGATCCAGGCTGGCATCGCTGGGTGTGATGTCAAGTGCATCCTAGTCGACGGAGGTAGCTCAGTGGATATTATGTTCGCAGAAGCCTTTGACTAGATGGGTATCCTCCGGAGCAGACTAGAGCCTCCAGGGGTCCTGTTCCAGGTCTTCAGGGGCCAACCTCTTCGAGCCCTGGGCCAAATACAACTTTAAGTGTCGTATGGACAAGGCAACCAAGTGAGAAGTGAGGATGTAACCTTTGACATCATCGATCTTTCTTACCTGTATAATGCCATCCTCGGAAGGCCAACGCTCAACGCTTTCGAGGTGGTTCCGCATCACAACTTCTTATGAATGAAGCTACCGGGTCTGCAGGGGATTGTCACCATGTTCGGAGATAAGACCTTGCCCGCCGGATGGAGCCTAGAGCTCGAGGTCCTCTTCGTAAAGTGCACATCATCAACGAGACCCTCGTCGTGCAAACACCATCGGCTCTGAGGTGGACACCCAAGCCTAAGCCAGATAGTAAGGTCAAAAGGCCCCTACATGCCATGGATGCCTCCCAGCAAGTTTCCATCGGCGAAGGCCTCGCCCTAGAGGTTGAGGAGGCCTTGCTCCAGGTTCTTCGCAATAACGCGGATGTCTTCGTGTGGTCACTAATAGACACCATGGGGTGGACCACTCCATAATCAAGCATAGCCTTGCTGTATGCCCCGACTCCAAGGTGGTCAAACAAAGGCTCTAACGCATGACCCTTGAGTGCCAGCAAGCTGTGAAGACTGAAGTTGCTAAGCTGCTCCAGTCTGACATCATCCGCAAAGTGCACCACCCTGAGTGGCTCGCTAATCTGGTGTTGGTCAAGAAGGCAAATGGCGCATATGCCTCGATTTCACCAGTCTCAACAAGGTGTGTCTAAAGGACAACTATCCTCTTCCTCAAATTAACCAACTTGTGGATGCCACGGTAGGGTGCAAACTAATGAGCTTCTTTGATGCATACTCTAGCTATCACCAGATCCATATGGCTAAAGAGGATGGAGTCAAGACAAGTTTCATAATTCCAGGAGGCATGTATTACTTTATCAGAATGCCCTTTAGCCTTAAGAATGCGGGAGCCACCTTGACATGCCTGGTGGCCCTTGTCCTCGTTTCCCTGCTCAGAAGGAACATCGAAGCTTATGTCGACTACATGGTCATGAAGAGAAAGCGAGTCGGATGCCATGGCCATGACCTTCAAGCAACTTTTGACAACCTCTGGTGGGCTGGTATCAAGCTAAACCCAGACAAGCATGCCTTTGGGGTGCAAGCAGGAAAGTTGCTCGGCTTCTTGGTGTCAGGACGTGGAATACAAGCAAACTCAGAAACAGTCGATGGAATCCTCTCCATGGAGTCGCCCAAGACGATGAGGGAGGTCCAGAGGCTCATAGACCTAACCGCGCTGACCCAATTCTTGTGCAGAGCAACCGAGCGAGGTCTCCCATTTTTCAAATCTCTTCATGGCTACGATGGATTTCATTGGAATCACGATTGCATGGTGCCCTTTGACGACCTCAAAAAGCATCTCGCCAAGCTTCCCACTCTGGTGTCCCCTACACCAGAGGCTCTTCTACTGGTTTACCTAGTGGCCATGACAACAGCCATGAGCGTAGTCCTTGCCTTGGAGGAGGACTCCATTCAGCGCTCGGTGTACTTCATCTCTGAAACCCTTCAGGGCACCAAGACACAATATACCGAAATGAAGAAGCTATCCTACGCCCTAGTCATGGCCTCATGAAATCTCTGACATTACTTCATGGCACATCACATCGCCGTGCCCTCCTTGTTCCCCTTAGCGGAGATGCTACACAACAGAGAGCCAACATGCCACATCGACAAGTGGGCGGCTGAGCTCGTGCCTTTCTCCCTGACCTACACTTCGCGCACAGCCATACACTCACAGGTCCTTGCTGACTTCATCGTGGAATGGACCTCCCCGGCCCAGCCACAAGCTCAACTGCTAGTCAACTCAGTGTGCAATCTCCATATCGACGGAGCCTACGGCGCTTGGGGGCCAGTGTGGGGCAGTCATTACTACGCCTGAAGTCATTGCTTGCTTTACTCCGCACGCCTCGACTTCTCGGCGACAAATAACACAGCCAAATACGAGGCACTCCTCTTCGACCTCGCCAAGCTGAAGGCCCTTGGTGCGTGGAGAGTATTGGTGCATACCGACTCATGACTGCTTGCGGGACATGTTGACAAATCTTACCAGGTCAAGGACCCTGACCTAACCAAGTATCTAGCCATTGTCAAAGTGAGGAAGCATCACTTCTTGGGCATCAAGGTAAAGACTATCCCGTAGGGGGATAATGAGGAAGCTGATACACTCGCCAAGGCTGCCAGTCAACAAGCCCCATTGCCGGCAGGGGCATTCGTCGAGACCCTAGCCACTACAACCATTTCACATGACCAGCGTGACCCCATCCTCATCCACAAAATTGCCAATGAAAGCGACTGGAGAGAACCTATCTACGCGCTCCTACAGGGGACCACTGAACCAGACGATCCTCTCGAGCTATGATGGCTATAGCACCAGGCTAGGGCCTTCAAGGTCTTGGATGGCATACTCTATAAGCGTGGGGTATGCACTCTACTCTTGTGATGTCTCTCACGTGGTGAGGGTCAATGGCTCCAGGCCGAAGTGCACACAGAGCTTTGTGGCTCACACATCACGCCAAGGTCTCTAATTGGAAAAGCATTTAGGCAAGGCTTCTACTGGCCAACAGCCATCACCAATGCTCAGGACCTCGTGTGGCGATGTCAAGGATGCCAGTGGATGGGAAGGGTGACTAACAAACCTCCCACCCATCTGCAGCCCATCCCGCCAGTCTGGCCATTGGCATGATGGGGCGTTGATGTTGTGGGTCCGCTGCCACGCACCCCGGGGGACCTATGGTTCATCGTAGTTGTCTTTGAATATTTTTCCAGATGGCTCGAGGCAGTCGCCCTCACCAAGGTCACCTCCGTAGTGGTACAATGGTTTCTCTAGCAAAACATCATTTGCCCCTTTGGAGTGCCCAAGAAGATCACCATCAACAATGACAGTTCGACTCCACAGCCTTCAAGGCAAGTCTCCTTTGATCATCTTGAACCTATGATTTTGAAATGTTTTAATTATTTTAAATTATGTGCATTGCTATTTACATAAAACATTAGTTCAAATCTTAAGGTATTAGTTAATCCAACTTTGTTATGCCATCAATTGAAGTTGAATGCCATGTACCTTTGTAACCCTAGAATTTCTTTGTCTCAATAATGAGAATATTATAATTATTTGTGAATAATAGAAAGGTAGTATAATGCTTAGTCATGCTACTTAATACCTTTGAAAACCTTGAACATGGGAAATTATGATCTGTTGTAATAACCTTATGTTTATAAGTCTAGTGGTGATCGGAGCTGCCACAGATCTTTTAAAATAAAATAAAAATGTGAAAATTGGTTTAGATTAGGGTGGATGGTTGGTTTGGGTTGGTGCGGCAAGCACGAGATCTTGTAAAGTGTATGTTCCACCCTAGTCAACTAAGGACCGACGCTTGTGTTTGTCCAGACTGAGCACTACCGTACAACCCTAAGTCTATATATGGGTACGACCTAGCTGATTAACTCATGATAGTCTAGTTTAGGTGCCACCAGTGGAAAGTGGGTGCCAGGGATTTACTGGTTATTCACAGTGAGGGACAGGGATTTACTGTACTCATATGGCGCAAGAGGGGGCTTCGGATTGGGCAGATTTAACCTTCTGTGGTGAAACCTCAGCGGGTGGTGTCTAGCTAGTCTAGAGGGAGGTAAAGGCTTTGTGATAATTTATCTGTATCTCATGCCAAAGAAAGCGTGGTGACTGTTAAGATAATTTATCTCTTGGGGGTAAAGTTGTACAACCTCTGCAGAGTGTCAAACTATTCGAATAGCCGTGCCCACGGTCAAGGGCGGGCAAGGAATGCATTCACATGGTAGATTTTTGGTTTTGGTTTTAAAATCAAAGTTTTTGTATTCCGAGAGTGGAGGGAACTCTTGGAAGGGTATCCTGGCAGTTGGAGCCAGAGAGGGTGGAAGGAACCCGCAGATTTAAACTTGATCATTTGTAATTGGTTAGCTAGTGTTGGTAGATGGAACCTTCACTATAAAGTTAATGATAGTTCTGTTAAAACATTTACTTTATTAAATTGATGCATTCGAAAATAATTAGTAGTAATTAAAATTAAAACATTGCTTTGTGCAAAAGAACCATATAGCCTTCCTTTGTCAAGCCTTGCATCTATTGCATTTTCCCCAAGACTTGCGGAGTACTTTATGTACTCACATGCTGCACTCAAAAATAAATCTCAGAAGAATACGAAGCTCAAGAAGGAGACTACGACTACTTCGCTGGTGGATTTGACGAAGGATTCCCAGAGTACTAGGTCGCGCTTCCCCAGTCAATTGCCTGTGGCGTATTGATGGGTCTTCGTCGAATTTATCTTTTTGCTTCCGCTGTGTTCTGTGTGTGTGAGGTCTTGAAACCTCAGTTGTAATAAAGATACCTTTTGGTCTGTACTCTCTATTATTGTAATAAATATTGTTGGTTATGTAATCATCACTGTTTGACTGTGTGCACTAGCTTTGATCTGGGACTAGTGCTGTAATACACAGAGGGTCTGGATTCGGAAATCCAGGGTCCTGACAATTATGCTATCACTTACTTAAAGGGCAGGGCTCATTACTGGTAGAGAGTACTGGGTGCAATTATGCCATTCTTCCTTGGCATAAATTCTGTAGAATGTTGGGCGATAGATTTATAGAATCATCAGTATAGGATAATGTGAGAATGTTTCATTGGTTGAAGCAAACTGGATTAGTGAAGTCATATGTAGACTAGTTTGAGGAGACCATGAGCCTTGTGAGAAGAGATAACCCTTTACTGCTATATGAATATTATGTATACACTTTTGTGGTAGGACTCCAAGACTACATCCAAAATCATTTGCAATGCCATAGACCGAGGAATATGATTGAAGCCATATGGATGGCTAGAAGGTTTGAGCAATTTCACCCATTGAGAAGTAAGAACTATAGCAACTATCCCAGGGGAGAATATACTAATTACAGAGAAAAGGGGGCTACTAGGGTCAATAATAACCAAAGATCCACAAGCAAGAAAAGGAGGCTACTAGGGTCAATAATAACCAAAGATCCACAAGCAAGAAAAGGATGTCAAGGCAAAGAATAGTAGTGCTTAGCCTAGAGCTGGTAAAGATTATGGGAAGTGTAGAAAATGCCCTGATCCTTGGTTTCCTGGTCATAAGTGTAAGCTTAATGAAAAACAGTTGTTCACTGTGACTATGGGGAACAAGAGGAGGAGGGCACTAGTGAAAATAGGGAAGAAGATGAAGAGAAAAAACCTTATAGCCGACCACCCTTTAGTCCTGAAAATTAGAGCAAGAAGGAGGCAGTACTCTAGGTTTCTATGAATGCTATCCAAGGCACTACTTCTGCTTGCAACACATTCACCTTGCTGCTCAATGTGGGAGGTATGAAAGCTACTGCACTGGTAGACAATGGCAGCAGTGCCTCCTTTGTGAGTCCTCAATTTGCTATGAAGGCCAAGTGTCAGGTCACTAACCACCCTACAGTAAGAGTCATGATTACTGATGGGGGAGTGTTAATGTGCAACACAATATACCATGGCTGTCACTATGAAGTTCAAGGAGAAGAATTCATATCTGATATGAGTGTGTTACCCTTGAAGGGATATGATATCATTTTGGATGCTGACTGGATCTATGTGCATAGCCCCATTAGCCTTGATTTGAAAACTAGGGAGCTCATAATAAAAAAGTATGGCAGGAAGTCAGTCACTTTCATTGTTGAGACTCAACCCACTTCAAATTGTATGATTGAAGCACACCACATACACAAAATTGATGGCTAAAGGAGTGATTGGAGCTGTGATTTTTGCATAAGAAGTCACTGTTAAGAAGAGGAGCAGAAGGAAGTGCCTGAGGACTGAAATCCCTATTGTCAAAGCTTCAAGATATCTTCAAGGAACCCACTGAGTTGCCACCTCATAGAAGTTGTGATCACACTCATCCATAGAGCTAAGTCTGTGAATCAAAGGCCTTATAGGCTATTCCATTATCAAAAAATAACCATGGAATAACAGGTAGCACAATTGTTGAAATCTGAGGTAATCAAGAATAGTGTAAGCCCATATTCCTCTTGATACAGAGCCAAGTACCACTACCACTACATCTATGGTGGTCAAGAGGAAGGGAGGCCAAGGAGAACCAACTAGAAGCCAAGCGCGAGTGTGGCAAGTCTGCGAGGCACGAGTGTGGCGAGCTTGCGACCAAGGCATGCGTAGGTTAGGATTCTTGGTAGGAGATATTTGGATTTCACATATCTCTTAATTTATAATCAACAGAATATTTACATGCAAGAGTTGCTAGGGTTGAGTTTATTTACATGCAAGAGTCTAGTATTGAGTTTTTCTAGTCATCTCCTGTTCATGTGGGAGTTGCATGTATGCATGAGACATGGCTATTGTGTTGCATGCCTTTGGGTGTGTCACATGTGTATATGTAGGCATGTACGTGTATAC
Source organism: Dendrocalamus latiflorus (assembly GCA_017311315.1). Lineage (NCBI taxonomy): Eukaryota > Viridiplantae > Streptophyta > Magnoliopsida > Poales > Poaceae > Dendrocalamus > Dendrocalamus latiflorus. The sequence continues at coordinate 9,857,068 of CM029660.1, read as the reverse complement.
GGCCGTGACATATGAGAGTTAGTTTTCTAGTCGGTTTGGAGTTGCGTCCATTACCTAGTTTGAGTCCTAGTTACCTAGTTTGTTGAGTTAGAGTTGGACCCTTAGGTGTGTGCATGAGTCACGGGGATATAAACTCTAGGCTGAACGGCCATGTAAAGGGAGGAGATCAGTTTTTTGTTGGGGAGAGAAAATCCAAATAATGCCATTGGCGACCAAGTATCGTGTAGATTGTGAATTTTGTTAGAGTTCATTACCGTCACGTGGGCATGATCCTTGTGATCTTGTTTGTGTGCTGATCGTTGAGATGCTTTCTCTGATTTCGTGTGTTACGGCACACACGGGAGGGAGAATTATCTGGGCTTAGTGTGTTGTTCATCAAGTTGTTGCTGATCCATCTATTGGTGCTTGCTGTTGTTTTGGCGTGGAATCAAGACGTAACAGAGCTATCAATAAATACTACTGTTGCTACTGTAGCGTGGGTGTGAATTAGGGAATTGTTGGATTTGATCATCCGCTGCTATAGCAGATTGACCGAGTGCAAACTGCTATTGTTGCTATTGATCAAAGTGAAAGAAGATTGTTCCTGCATGTTGCCTAAAGAGGCAGGTACAGAGAGCTAACTATTCTCCTACTGCTACTATTCAGCTGTATTAGGAAGTGATTCCTGTTGCTCGTGAATCAAGGGGAGTATTTCTGGCGGGTTGAATACATGCCGTGAAGATCGGGCCAACAACTTGCGCACAAATTAGAGTTTTCTAATTTGGGCTGTACCATTTTGGTATCAAAGCATGGTTGATCATGGTATGTGGTTACTAATTTTTCCTCGATGGCGGGTTCTATGAAGACCGAAGATGGTGAGGCTATTGATACTCATGCCGTTCCATTCGGAGAGGTGCCTCAATATGCGACATCTTTGTTGCCCGAGGTGCGAATTGGGATTGAAGCGACACACTACTTGGGTTGTCACCGGAAGCTTGAAGGCAAGGTCGATGATTTGGGGGTGCAAATTAACGTGTTGACGGGGGCGATACACAACCGGCCACCACAATTTTAGCATGCTGAACGGGGTCCTCAATATCCCGAACGACGTCAACATATGAAGATGATGAACACAAGGAGGATTTTGATGGTGCAGCGGATTTTGCTCCACAACCGCGTCGTGCTTAGGACTATCGTGGTGCTGACCGTGGTAGAGACGTGCGTGACAGAGGTGATGCCCATGGTGGAGGCATGCGTAATGGTGTTGGTTTTGCTCAGCGTATTGCTATGGATGATGGTATTGGGTGAGTAAAATTTGCTTTGCTATTCCACCATTTAACGGTAAAGCTGAACCAAAAGAGTACTTAGAGTGGGAGATGCATGTAAAACAATTTTTTGATAGCCATCACTATACTGAGGACAAGAGGATTCGTTTAGTGACAATTGGGTTCACTTGATACGCTCTTGTTTGGTGGAACTAATTGTGTCGTGTAGGAGCTCGTCCAGATACTTGGGTACAATTGAAGAATATTTTGAGGCGGCATTTTGTTCCAGCACACTAAACTAAGACCTTGTATAACTGGCTATAAAAACTACGCTAAGGTAATTCTAGTGTTGATGAATATTATAAAGAGATGGAGATATTGATGATCCGTACTGGGACAGAGGAGCATGATGAGGCTAATATGGTACGTTTTGAATGAGAATGTGCAAGATATGGTGGTGATGGTCAATTACTACAATATCCAAGACTTGGTGCATCAAGCTGAACGTGCCGAACAATAATTGAAGCGCAAACAAGCGAAGGGTGGGCGTGCCAACACTCAAACAAGCTCATGGAGGCGTCCTTTACAGCAAGGAGATGATATTGGTCCACACTCCAAAGTGGTGACATTAAGCCATTCAAATGGGGCTCTTTCAAGGGAGGCAAGCAATGGAGGTAAAGAAGTAATTAAAGCTGATTCTAGTTTACCTTCTAATGCTCGTGCTAGAGAAATTGAATACTTCAAGTGCAAGGAAAGAGGCCATATGATGCGTGATTGTCCAAATGAATGGAGAGTACTTATCACTAAAGATGGCTATGTTTCAATGAGTTCTAGTAGTGGTTTTGAAAGTGAAAAGTTCGATGATTCCAAGAAGAATGTTATCTATTATGATCCAAAATTAAATGGTGTTAATCTTTTGATCCAGAAGGTGCAAAGTAAAGAAACTGAAACAGGGGACAACAGTGGAGTGTTTTCCAAACGGAGTGCAAGATCAAAGATAAAGCATGCAAGTTGATCATAGATGGTGGGAGTTACATCATGAGATTAGCAAGGAATTGGTGTATGCTTTGGGGCTGTCCACATGGAGGCATCCTCAACCACACCATGTAGAATTGCTACACAACTCTAGGAGGCTAAAAAATAACTCACAAGGTACGTGTGCCGTTTGTTGGTGGTAGCTGTGTTGACAAGGTGGATTGTGATGTAGTTCCAATGGATACATGTAGGTTATTATTGGAAAGACCATGGCAATATGATCGCAATGCTACACATGAGGGCTAGTCCAATACATACACTTTTATACATAGAGGAAAGAAGCATGTGCTGAAACAAAAATTGGAGAGTGCTATCCATGTTGATGAAGAAATTTCTGTGAAGGAGAAAGCTCCAAGTCATCCCAAAGCTGAGGACGGCTTTGTGTAAAGGGGAAGGGGATGATACGGCGCCAAGTACCACTACCACTGCATCTATAGTGGTTAAGAGGGAGGAAGGCCAAGGAGAACAAACTGGAAGCCAAGCACGAGTGTGGCAAGTCTACGAGGTGCGAGCATGGTGAGCATGTGACTAAGGTATGAGTAGGTCAGGATTCTTGGTAGGAGATATTTGGATTTCACATATTTTTTTAATTTAGAATCAACATAATATTTACATGCAAGAGTTGCTAGTGTTGAGTTTATTTACATGCACGAGTCTAATATTGAGTTTTTTAGTCATCTCCTGTTCACGTGGGAGTTGCATGTATGCATGAGACGTGCCTGTTGTGTTGCATGTCTGTGGGTGTGTCACATGTGTATACGGCCACGGCATATGAGAGTTAGTTTTCTAGTTGCGTTGAAGTTGAGTCTGTTACCTAGTCTGAGTCCTAGTTACCTAGTTTGTTGAGTTGGAGTCGGACCCTTAGGTGTGCGCGTGAGTCACAGGGATATAAACCCTAGGCCAAATGGCCATGTAAAGGGAGGAGATCGGTTTTTTGTTGGGGAGAGAAAATCCAGAAAACACCATTGGCGACCAAGTATCATGTTGATTGTGAATTCTGCTAGAATTCATTACCATTGCGTGGGCTTGATTCTTGTGATCTTGTTTGCGTGCTGATCGTTGAGATCCTTTCTCTGATTTCGTGCATTGCGGCATACATAGGAGGGAGAACTATTTGGGCTTGGTGTGTTGTTCATGAAGTTGTTGCTGATCCATCTATTTGTGCTTGCTGCTGTTTTGGCGTGGAATCAAGATGTAATAGAGCTATCAAGCAATACTACTATTGCTGTTGTAGAGTGGATGTGAATTAGGGAATTATTGGATTTGATTAACCGCTGTTGCAGTAGATTGATGGAGTGCAAACTGCTATTTTTGCTATTGATCAACGTGACAGAAGATTGTTCCTGCATGTTGGCTGAAGAGGCAGGTACAGAGAGCTAACTATTCTCTTACTACTACTATTCGGCTGTATCAGGAAGTGGTTCTTGTTGCTTGTGAATCAAGGGGATTATTTCTAGCAGGTTGAATACGCGTCGTGAAGATCAGGCCAACCGCACAAATTAGAGTTTTCTAATTTGGGCTGTACCACCTCTCCTACAATTCTTGTGAAGAAAGAGGATGGCTCTTGGAGAGTGTGCATTGATTATAGGCAGTTGCTTGAAAATACAGTGAAGAACAAGTATCCAAACTAGTTATTGAAGATTTGCTAGATGAATTGCATGGGGCTAAGGTCTTTTCAAAGATTGATCTCAGATTTGGGTACCATCAAATCAGGATGAAGCTATCTGATATTGAGAAGACTGCATTTAGAACTCACATGGGGCACTATGAATTTGTAGTAATGCCTTTTGGCCTGGCTAATGCTCCTGCAACCTTTCAAGCCATCATGAATGAGATTCTATCCAAAATTCTAAGGCATTTTGTACTAGTGTTCTTTGATAATATCCTGGGGTTCAGTAAGTCAATGGAAGAACATCTAGTCCATTTGCAACAAGTACTCCAAGTGTTAAGAGATAACAAACTATTTGCGAAAAGGAGCAAATATATCTTTGGATAGTAGCAAGTGGAGTATCTAGGACACATTATCAGTGGGGAAGGAGTGTCCACTGACCCATTGAAAATCAAGGCCATTGAAAACTGGCCTGAGCTAGGGATAGTAACACAGCTAAGAAGTTTCTTGGGATTAACTAGTTACTATAGAAGATTCATCCAAAATGTTGGAGTCATTTGCAAACCCTTATTTGAAGACTTGAAGATGGACTCTTTTCAATGGGGTGACAGGTAGAGAAAGGCCTTTGCTGAAACCAAATGTATTATGATATCTGCTCCAGTCCTTGCATTGCCAAACCATTCTCAACCTTTTGTGCTTGAAGCTGATGCTAGTGGGTATGGTATTAGAGCTGTGCTAATGCAGGGAGGAAGACCACTGTCTTTTATGAGTAAAGCTATTGGTCCAAAGGCTGTTGGGATGTCAACTTATGACAAGGAGGCTATAGCCATACTAGAAGACCTAAAGAAATGTAAGCATTATTTTGCTGGTTCCACCTTGATAATTAGAACTGATTAGTAGAATTTAAGATACATTCATGAGCAGAAGTTAATTGAAGGTATTCAAAACAAGCTACTGGTGAAACTCTTGGGCTACAACTATAAAGTTGAATATAAGAAGGAAGGAAAAACAAGGTGGCTGATGCTTTTATCAAGAGCCCCTTATTTGGAGCAGAACATGGCCATTATAGTAGCCATTCCTATGTGGATCATTAAAGTTGTGAACAATTATGAGCAAGATGAAATGTGCAAAGAGCTGATTGAACATCTGATCATTAACCCTGGTGCAAGGATAAACTTTACTCTGAAAAGTGGTATCTTGAGGTACAAAAACAGATTATAAGTGGGTTCTGGTACTGAACTGAAACAACACATCATGGCTTCAACGCATAGTTCAACCTTGGGAGGACATTCTGGTGAAAGAGCCATATATCAAAGGATCAAACTACTTTTCTATTGGCCTGGTCTCAAGCAGAAAGTTATAGCCTTTGTCAAGAAGTGTGCTGTATACGTTGTATGCCAAATCAATAAATCTAAATATGTTCCCTACCCCGGACTTTTGCAACCTATTCATGTACCTAATATGGCATGGACTCACATTTCCATGGACTTCATTGTAGGACTCTCAAAATCTGGAGGTAAAGATGTTATCCTAGTGATAATAGATAGATTAACCAAGTACTCACATTTTATTTCTATGAGTCTTCCATTTACAGTGTAAGATGTTGTTAAGGAACTTGTTGTTCACATATTCAAATTGCATGGAATGCCTGCTATAATCATTACTGATAGAGACATGATTTTTACTAGTTAATTATGGCAAGAATTATTCAAAACAATGGGAGTCAAATTGAGGCTTATCACTGCATATCACCCTAAAACCGATGGGCAAACTGAGAGGGACATTTAGTGTGTTGAAAGCTACTTGAGGTGTATGGTATTTGCAAGTCCTAGAAAGTTGCAAAGTTGGCTATCTACTCCTGAATGGTGGTATAGTACCAGTTTTCATACAGTATTGAAAATGTCACCTTTTTTTAGGCCTTGTATGGGTTTCCTCCCCCTCATGTGGCTGAAGTAGTGCTACCTAGCTCACCAAATGAAAAAAGTGCAAGGTCTGTTGCAGAGGAGGTAGTTGGCCTTTGATGTTATCAAGGACAATTTGAAGAAAGCTCAGGAGAAGATAAAACACTATGTAGATAAGAAGAGGAAGGAAAGGGAATTTACAGTGGGAAACATAGTCTATCTCAAAATGCAACCATACAGACATACCTCACTAAGCCTACACAGGTTTTTGAAATTGCACTCCAAGTACTTGGGCCATTCAGAATTCTAGAATGGATTAGCAAGGTGGCTTATAAGTTACTTCTTCCTGATGGCTACTAGCTTCATCCAGTTTTTCATGTGAGTCAACTGAAGAAACATGTTGGAGATCAAGTAGTACCCAACTCTGAACTTCCTCTAGTTGATACAGAAGGCAATGTGAAAGTGGCTCTAGTTGCTATGCTAGAATGGTGTATGATTCCTCGCAAAAATGAATCGGTGGTGCAGTGGTTAGTGCAATGGCTTAATCTACCAGTCAGCGCTGCCAGTTGGGAAGATGCAGACTTCATACAAAGGGCATTCCCCAATTTTGTTCCTTGATGACAAGGAACTAAAGAAGGGGGAGACGTCAGGAGTGAGCCTTGACGATGTTGAAAGGAGTTGAGTGAACTGGTATCATCTTGGAAGGCCTGGATGGGAGCATGAAGCATTACGATGATATGACGGCGAGCAAGTAAGTTAAGCCATTGCTGACTTCACTTAAACAAAGAGTTACAGTGTTCTGGTGGATGTCCGATTGTCATCCAACGGTGGCAACTTAGTTACTGTCCAATTAACATGCTAAAACTATAGCATGTAATGACTGTTCAATGTCATTTTTAGGTGTTTATGTTCTTTAACTGTGCCAGCCACTACATATGGCTTGTAACTGGGATTTGTGAAGTTTTAGGCTGATGAATGCAAACCCTAGCCATCACTAAAGTAACCCTAGTTCATAGTTCTTAGTTTTCCTTCTATAAAACACCAAAAATACTACCAATCCGTAGCATATTCTCCTCTGTTTTTGGATTCTACTCTTGGATCCTGACAGACTTCTCCCAAAACTTCCTAGTTTGCATCGATGGTGTTGTCTTGCACTCCTTGGTCAGCTGCTTGAATCTCTCCACTTTTTGCCCTATTCGCTTCACCTCGGTGACCAACAGCTCGAGCTTCTTTGCCTGCAAGTCAAATCAAGCCAAAATTTTTGCTTGGATCGGTCCAGTGTTATCCTCCATAGCCATGAGCACATGCTTGGTCTGAAGGTGAGAATCAGAGAAGGGGATGGGGAAATGGAAGAATAGATGGGGGAAAAGTTTAGACTAACTTCATTTGATGGATATTCCTATGTTCCTATAGGACTCCGGAGAATACAATGCATACCCACCCACACCACACATATATACGCGTATCCCACTGAAACACATGCTAGGACTTAAGCGGAGGTCACTGGATAAATCCAAAATTTAACCAGCATCTTACGGAGCACAGACATATTTTTCTACTAAACTACACATATGTGTGAGGTAAGACACCTATGACTTGATCGAGAATCAAACCCAAACGGACACCTTACATGACAACGAAGCTTGGCAACCAAGTAGGGGTGAAAACAGATCAGATAGTTTCCGCCGGATCTGGACGGATACGGATTGTGTCGGATCGGATTTTTTTCGGATAGTTCTCGGATCGGATACAGATACGAATACAGTAAGCCTAGTATCTGTCGAATACAGATACGGATTATCCGGATAATACGAAAACGGATATCCGAGGGGAGGGGAGGGACTTTAATTTTTATTTTTGATTTTTGGATTTCAGAAAAGCCTGGGAAATTCATTTAAGCTCAGAAAAATATGAAATAAACTCAAAAAATTCCAGGAAAATTCACAGAAGTTTCTGGTGACATTTTGGACTTAATAAAAATATTTCCAACTAATGTTGGTATTTAATTTTTATACTTAAAAATACTTTTTAATTTCAAAAGTAGACCTTTAAACTCTAGAAAATCCAGGAAACCAAATAAAAGCCAAATAACTCCAAATAGTTAATTTAAAGTTGGATTTTTATAGAAAATCATAATATTATTTTATTTAATGTCTATTGTTTTGGTTTTCACTTAATTTACTTTTCAAATCAGGCTTTTTCAAAAACAGAAAATCCAGGGCAAAACCCAAAAATAAAATTTAGGCAACAAAAATACTTATTTTAATTTTAATTTTATTTTAATTTAATTAATTTTATTTATTTATTTATTTTTATTTTAATAAAAACCTGAGCTGTTACAACTTGATGGATGAAATGGAGGAATGAAATGTTCTTATGTTTGTTCAAATTGCTATCATGTCATCATGTGTATTCCATGAATTGCACGTTGTTGTTACTTATGTAGTTATGTTATGATCGACTATTGGGTATATTTTCATTGTGGATGAAAAGACTATGCTTGTTTAGATTTCATGAATGTTTTGACAAGATGAACTATTTACGTATTTTCGTTAATTTTGGATGTATAATGTAAGAGGTTTTCATGTTCCGATAAATATTCGTAACCGTATTCGTTTCGATTCGTATTCGATCCGTATCTGTATTCGATATTATTCGTATTCGAGTTATCCGTATTCGTATCCGTATCCGAAAAAATATGAAAATAAATATGGTAGAGGCATTATCCGTCCGTATCCGATCCGTTTTCACCCCTACAACCAAGCAAAGCTCGGTCCTTGTACATGACTCCACATTTAATACCCCAAATAGCAGACACTACCCTGTGGGTCCCCAACTAAGACCCAATATATGCAACACACATCCCTTCCTGCCTGAGTTTTCTGGGCTAGGCCCAGTTAATCTCCATGGCCATTTTCCGGACCTTCAGATCTGGAACCAACGGCCCACAAGAGCCCCCCAGGAACAAAAGAGTGCGTCTGTCGTCTGCTCATCAGTCAGTTCGTCGCGACGGAGACGAGACGACGAGGCGTTAGGCGACGACGACGAACAGCCTCAGCTCAGATCCGAGGAGATGGTAAGCCGACGAGCACCAAATCCTAGGGATCTAGGGTTTTTAGGTCTCTGCGAGCCTACTGCGCTGTACTTACGCCCCGTCGGGGATGGTTTCGCAGGCGGCGAAGGCGATCTCGAGCCCCGTGCCGGTGGACTGGTACCCGACGCTGGCCGTCGTCATGGTTGCCGTCGGTCTCATGCTCACAGCCTCCTTCTTCATGTAAGCCGGCTTCTCCATATACCTCCAACTCTTGTGATTTTTCGCAAATCAGTGATCTGATCTGATCTGATCTGATGCGTGTAGCTGTTAATTTGTTTGAAGTATGTACAATCGGTTCGTCTGAACGTTCGATTTGGTAATCTGATGTGCCCATTTGCTGCTGTGTGATGTTGTTGTTAACCCAACCAGGATGGGTTTGAGTCGTAGCGTCCTCGCTCTTGTATTACGCTTGATTTCTTAATATTATATGTTTGGGGCTTAGCTGTTGCAACGACTGGTGGTGCAATTCAATCGGTTTGTACCATGTAGTTCACCATGGACGTTGTTAATGCCTCACACCGCTCCGTTTTGCATGGTAGATAAAGATTACTTTTGGTCACGGTCAATTCGGATATCTGAAGAGTTTGCATTTGTGAAATAAGAGTTGGTTTGCTACAATAGAAGAGGATCTATCTAGAAATTCTGGACAGATACTGTCTCCGGTCACAAAGTGTCATTTTGGAATGTGTTCAGTAAAAATTTAAACTTCGGTTATTGATATCTCTATGAATATTTTGATGGAACATATGAAACAATGTGTATATTTGTCTCAAAAAGTACTTTCACAATATTATAAATTACTAGTTTATAAATGTATTACAATAGAAATTAGAGATCAAAGTTGCGTGTTGGAGATTGTGTTGATGTCCAAAACAACACTCTTTTTTGACCGCAGAGGGTAGTACGTATCACTTGAGAACTAAATCATCTATTGTATTGTCGTGGACAGATCATCCACATGTGATAGACTTAGTACAGCCATAACTGTGAATCGACTTTAACAAACTGTGCAAACCATCAAAACTGCCCAACTGCACTTCTATTTTTACAAATGAAGTCCATTTTCAAATAACATTGTTAAATAATGTGTATGATAGATAAAATCATGCAACTCATCATAACTTGCGCCAGAAAAGCGTCCATGTTTGGCTGGTAAAACTCTTGTCCTCGCCAAGTTGGCAGTAACTGGCCTGGTTATTGCTTTTTTCATGATTAACATTGGCGGCTCCAATCCCCTAAAGCAAATAGTGCAACATGCTCGTTCTTGGGTGTGACTGTGTCATTATTATGTGTCATTGAATATCAATTTAAATTGTCATTACCAACAACTTTTTGGTCCTAGTAGTAATTAAAGAAATAGCTAAATTTCAACCTTTCATAGTTATAGGACCACTTTGTTTAGATAGTCATGCTTGTGTAAATCGTACTTCATGGTTTTGTTCTTTCTTCCTGAACTGAAGTATTATAACTCATGAATGCATTTGACGAAAAGGGAGGTCAAACCATTAGTCATATCTCTGTGGTATGTTAGCTTATCTCCTGTTTCTGTTATGTTTCTCTTCCTTCTCTTCTACTTCCATTGTTGTTGTATTCCAATTAGCGTAGGTGGAGGCATTGCGCAGTTGTTGTGTTGAATTTAATTGCCTTATATTTAAAATATATTCAGATATTCTATTGAATTGCTTTGTTTCAGATTCCTATGTTCTCCATAACATATAGAACATTTTTTAGGGAAATAACATAAAAAAAATTACCACTAGCTAATTTATGATCTGGCTTGAGTGCTCGCAGTTTTGGGGTCTGGAGTCCTGACTTCATGATGCACAAGGAACCAGATTGTATCTTCAAGTGTAATTGCAGTAGCGTTTATAGATGTCTTTTGCATTATCTGCTACTAGGTGAAATTATGTATAAATTAACCAGGGTGAGATAATAGGAATAAACTTTTGGCATTATAATTCATCATCAGTTTTATATAAACCATATTGCTAAAAGATACAATCTGGCATACTGGCTATTAGTCAGGAATACCTATTATTTTATAGAATAAAAGGACATGAATTCTTAAACTACTGTTAGACTGATTGGTGAACCAGCTGTATGCTTCAACTATCCTTGATAGTTAACTCTTAGTGTGTGTTACTGTGTTAGCACTTAACTCTTGACAAGTTGATCTATTTCAGTTATGAAGCCACTTCATCTAGGCGGAGCCGTAGCTTAGCAAAGGAGATCGCAACAGCAGCTATTGCTTCTGTTTTCCTGGTATGCCTCCAAAAGAAGGCTTCTCTCTCTCTTTCTCTCTCAACAATCCACAAAGTGATCGATGTGTAATATAGCTTTAATTGTTCCACAGGGCTTTGGGTCTCTGTTCGTGCTCCTTGCAAGCGGTGTTTATGTCTGATGATAGGCCATGCAAGCTTTCTTTCTGTGCTCTAGACGAAGTCCTAGGATATGTCAGGTTTCTGAAATTATGTGTGGGCCACTAGCGAATATGCAGTGTCTTATGGACATGGTGTCGACTAAAGGATGAGAAACCAAATTAAACAAATGTTGTGAATCTCTTGCCGAATCTTATATCGTTATCATTTATCAGCCCATAACCGCATGGCTGCTTGCTCAGTCGCGGCTTCTTTTACATATGTTATCAACATTTCATCGGTTGCTCTTGTTGTTACGAGCATTTTAGTTTTGCTGCTGGATGCTGCTTTATAGTGTGTTTTTACAAAACGTTACCAGTAGACTATTGTGCCTGATACAAAGTTTACCCTTTTGGTATTTATTCAACTCCCACAAGATGGAATCTCTGGGTGAGATCGTACCGAGTTTAGACTTCAAAAATTTAGTAATAACTAAAGTTACTAAATTTGGATCGCTACATCTTTTTGGATCAGAGTGATAGATAAATCCAATGTGGTTCTTGCCCTCTATTTGGAAATTTTGGGTGCTTACAGCTTAGTAGTGAAAAGGTGGTTATCTATTTCTCTTTTTTTTGTTGTAATTGATTTGACAATTTTGTGGCTTTATGCAACATGCCAGTTATTGAAGGCAAACATATGCTTGCTCTTTTTGTGCAAGCACTTCTGGATAATCATAAAATAAGAAATGGATGGTGGAGATCAAAGTGTAGAACCAATCGATCTACCATTACAATATGTAAAGGAAATAACAAACCATCTCTCATGATGATCTATGGCTTACAATGATATATCTAGTCCGTGATATGGTATTATGGTGCTTAAAAAGATAGCCATCGTGCGAGTAATCCGTTATTTTTATATCCTGACTCTGGATAATAGAGTCAAAGGCCGGTTGTACCTTGGAGGTACATGAGCTGCGGTGGATCTATGATTCCGTTAGGTTTCGCGCTGAATTCTTACCATAGAAACTTACGCTAACTATACCCATATAAGATATAACAAAAAGGTATACTATAATTGCATCGTCGATATGAAATTTGAATCATGTGTTAAACGATAGGAAGAATGTTGAAAAATATAGCAAAGTAGAGAAATACAATTTGAATACCTAAATAATAAAGATTTAGTCTATCATAGACGCCTATAGTATCTTCATCAAAAATAGAACAAAAACCAGAACCTACCAAACCAACGTACAAACTAAATCAAAACAAGAATATATATACAAACAAAATATATAAAATTTAAATCCACAAGAACCTAACTTACTACTAGCATGTGATAGATTGAACTTACGCAACTCATCCCTTGAAAACCCCATATCTAAGATGATAACATCTTGGTCCTCTTTATTTTATATTCCTAATTCCTAATCGGTTAATCCTACATAGAAATCGCAAAACACACAGCATTAATTCTTCAGTCACTATTAAGATTATTAGTGGAACTATGGAATTGGAAGGAACCATAATTCCTAATAAGTTAATCCTACATAGAAATCGTAAAACATATAGCATTAATTCTTTAGTCATCGTTAAGATTTTTAGTGCAACTATGGAATTGAAAGATCCCTAATTCCTAATAAGTTAAGCCTACATAGAAAAATTGCAAAACACATAGCATTAATTCTTCAGTCATCATTAAGAATGGCTCCGTTCTATTCCAAAAACGCAGAGACAGAAAATACAATAACTCCCTATTGTATATATGGAAAACTATTATCTAGTACAACTATACCAGCTAACCAAAGCAAAACTAAGATGCTGAAATATTATCTCACATCCTGTCTATCACTTGACGTAATCACACAAAAAGCTCCAAAATAGCCGACCATTCTGGAGCTTTGGCAATCCACAATTTCACAATCACAACTCTCTAGGAGTGGCATAAAATCAAACAAGTTGAATGGAATCACATAAGTTCCACAACATATGCTCCACAGCTCCAACAGACCAGATACTAAAAAATATTTAAAATTTTAGTTCAGAACAAAGCTAATGTTTACCATGTAGTAGTTGGACAAATTTTACAACCCAAACTGCAAGACTCTGATCTCTCATTTTCCCCCTCATTTTACCAGTACGATGCAAACATGCCACGGGATTCGTTTTACTCGTACACTACCAAAAAAAAAAAAAAATTGTGGGAACGCTGCAGTGCGTCCCCTTGCGTTTCTTCGTCAGAATCTAAATTGTTTCCTTTGCTAAATACGTGTAGCTAGTAGTTACGTGTGTACATATATAAGGGACGAATTAAGGAGTTGTTACACGAGTGAAAAATCCTATATGACACGCACATCAACATCGTGGAAGTGACTGTCGCCGACGAGTGGACCATGCTAGGATGACTCATGGGGTGGAGCGAGCTTGGCTCGGCTGGTGGGCATGCGAGGGTGCACCCCACCTGTCCAAGATCGTTCTTCTTGTGGTGTCGTATTTTTGAAAATACTGTTTATATAAACAATTATGTAAACAGTGTCTCTCTGAGTATATACGTATGTGAATGTGTTCAGTGATTAAAACGTGTGTCTGTATTTTATGAGACTTACGTCTCATACTTTATCTTTAATGTGTGTAGGACACACCTACGGAAATACATGTGAGGTGCAATATGTGTGCGTGTGCGTACCTGTGTCCATCCGAGCTGTACTTTAAAAATGATGGACTCATGGGTACACTTGCTCCTCAGGACCTCAATGACTGTTTATAACGATTTTGTAAGATTTCTCTTTTCTTAGGAATCGGCGGTGGCAGTAGCATAATCAGGATTGTATTCCTGTGAGATTATCTATCCCTATAAAGTTAATTTTTAAAAATTTTGTATTGTTTTTTTTGGTTTTTTTTAATGAATTTTCACTTGTATAGGATGGCTTTGTAAAAAAAGCTATGATTAAATTGACCCCATAGCTTTAACATGATTCCGCCACTTTACGGTGAGGAAGATCCCTACCTGAAATTAATTGATTTCTCAAAGCAAAGTTTTACGTTCAGAGTTACAAATGCCACTAGGGGCAGTGACCCTCAGATTAAAGGAGGGGGTAGATCAACCTCTCTCTGTATTCATATAGCCCTTTGCTTTCCCCCCCTGTAATACTAGACTAGTGCTTTTTGTTAGGAAACTTGGACTCTATCCAAGAGTCCTGATCTAATTGGGCACCCCACCGTAGACTATAAATAGAGAGCCATACCCCCCTCATTATGTACGCATGAAAGAAAAGCAATAAAGAAAGACCGGGAGTTCTCTCTACCTCTCTGTGTGTTCAATCTATTCTCTCTGTGATTCTGTGATTGATTCGTTCTTGTTCTAAGCAGAGAAATCGCTCGGACTGGTCGCCAGCGACGGTTTCTCAACACGTTATCAGCACGACTTCGCTCCGGTGAACGAGGTAATCATCGAAGCACAGATTGAATTTTTCTAGATCGCTTTTGAATCTGTATTTTCTTTTTGCGTTCTAGATTGAAATTCTACGGTGCAAATCCGCCCCAATCTACCGCGAGCAGACTTGAAGTCGCCGGCATAATGCCGATCGGTAGATTGTGAAACGTGGGTAGATGTTGATTGCGCTGTAGAACGATGCAAATCCGCCCTAAATCTACCGCGAGCAGATCTGAAATCGCCGGCACAATGTCGATTGGAAGATTACGAAACGGGGTAGATGTTGATTGCATCATAGAAGTAGAAACGAAGAATACTTGCATGAGTTTTGTTTAAATTCTGCATGATCATTGTGCAAAGATAGAAATTATCATCTTCTCTCTTCGGTTCTGCATAACCATGGCATGAAAAACAAAACACAACACGGGAACCCATTGCCGGCCAGCCCGCGCCATCGTCTGGGGACACCACCGACGCCCGGCCGACGCTTCCCGCATGAAGCCGACGCAGCTCGGTTCGGCTGGAGCCCGAAGCTAGCCGCCTAGCCCGCGCCCGTACGAGCGCTTCCCAGCTGGCCTCGCCGCTCGGCATCATCGCGCCTGCATGCGCGCCCGCGCCCGTACGCACGTTTCCCGGCCGGCCCCGCCGCTTGGCTTCCCGTGCCCGCACGCGCGCCCCGTATGGCCGCAGCCGCTTGGGGTCCCAGCGCGCCGCCTGGCTCCTCCTCAACGCCACCCGCATGTGGCCGCCGGCCCGTAGCCGTGCGCTTGCCTCGGCCTAGGCGCCGCCGCCGGTTTTTTCCCCGTGCCGCAGGCCATGCCCAAGCCGCCGTGGACGCCGCCGCTGCACCGGCCCCGCCGTGCGCCCGCAAGCCGGCCAACCACAGCCGGCCGTCGGTCCGAGGCCGCACCGCTCGGCTTCTCTGCCACGCGCATGCGCACACCGCTGCCGACCCCGGTCCGCCGCCGCGCAACTCGCTCGCCGACGGCCCACCCGCCCTTGGTTGCTTCGGCCCGAAGCCGTCGCCCGGTCTGCTGCCGCTTCCCCGGCCTCCGGTCCCCTCCGCCGTAGCGCCGCCCGCCCGGGCCGCCCCGCACCACCGCTTGGCCGCCTGCGCCGCTTCTCGGCCTCGCCGTGCCGCGTCTGGCTCCGGCCGCCCAAGCCGCTCCCGCCGGCTTTGCCGCTCTCCCGAGTCCGCCTCGCCGCCGCTTGCCTGCAGCAAGCCAGCCGCCCGGCCTTCCTCACGCCGCCCGAAAGGCGCAAGGGCCAGGCGCCGCCGCCACCAACGGGTGTGAGGGGAGGAAACCCTAGAACCTTCCCCCTCTCTTGATTAGCTGGCCGATGGGGCCTTATGGGCCGAGAGAAGAGGCAAAAGGCAGGGAGGGCCGTGGGCCGCATGTGGCTGGGAGAAGGGGAAATCGGCGGGTGGACCAGAAAAAAAAGGCTCGGGCGGGAAATTTTGCGAAAAAGGCCCTGAAGTTATGAATATTACAGAAAAGCCCTTAAATTTTGCATATGAGTCCAGATTTTTACAGGAAAGGCATTGTAGTTCCGCAAATTACAAATAAGCCCTCAAATTTACGAGCGGGTCCAGAATTTTCAGAAAACCCCTCGGTAAATCAGAAAATTGCGAGAATTTTTCTCTGAACTGAAAATTTGCGTAAAACCCCCTGGAATTGCAGAATTTGCTGAAATTTCATATTTTAGCATAAAAGGGCCTCGGGAATCCGAATTTTGAATTATTTTTTGCATTTGAAGCTTATTTATTTGTGCCATTACTGTTTTATGTATTTTCTGTATTTATTTACTGTCTTGGTTAATTGTAATTGCTGAAAATTGCTTTTAATCACTGAAATTCGCAGTAAAATTATAGAAAATGCATAGAAAATTATGAAACATTGCGAGAACCTTTTGTACCATTTATTTACCCGCAGTGAATTATTCCGTGCATGTCTACCAGCAGTAGACTTATACACATATAGATGACTAGCATCACGAACTGGGAGTTCGAGGAGCTGGCTCAGCATGGCCAAAACTATCTGATGTTGGTATCCGATGTCGAGATTGTGCTTGGAGCCAGGAAGCTCTGCGCGACTATTGGGATTGGCGGACTGAATGACGCCTAACCCACGCCTAAAGAGAATGATCAGGCACTTCATTTTCTCAGGCACCACTTCTGTCTCACTCTCAAGAATGAGTACATGGTAGAGAATAGCGCGCTAGCACTCTGGACCGCACCCAAGAAGCAGGTTCGAGAGGCTAAAGTACGCCATTCTTCCTCAAGCAGAGTAGGAGTGGATCAGACTGAGGTTTGCCGACTTTAAGACGGTCGGGGAATACAATTCTGCCTTGCATAGGATTTGTACCCCAATACAGAAAATTGAGAAAATCCTTCCACCCTAATGCAGTATAATCCGCACGCAATTATCGTCAAGACGGCTATAAGGAATATGCCGAATTGATTGATATGATGCAAATTGCGGAAGCTCAGGACGAAGTTCTCCGCAAGAACTAAGTCACTCAGCCATCTGAGAGCTCCACTGGCCGTGAAGCCAACGCCGGGAGCAACAAGGTGCGAAAGCCCTTGATAGAGAAAAGGGGAAGGAAGGGTAAGACCGTAGCCCAGAAAGGCAAATCAGACGCTCCACATGAGAATAAGGCTAGCAAGCCAAAACGGGATGGCAAAGGGCAGCATGAAGCCCACTTTGCATCGGTTAAGGGGGAGAGTTCCGAGCAGCTACCCGCGCTAATGGAGGTTGAGACCATCCAAGCAGCAGCACCCCCCCTCGGCCTAGCAGCAGCCAATGCTATGATTTCTCTTGAAGAGAATGTCACCCCTGAGAAAATAGCAGAAGAAGTCTAGTGCACTGAATGCATTTTGATTTTAAATGTCATTTATTTTGTGTGGAAGAATATGTTAGAATTTGCATGGATGGTACTTAAAAATTGTTATCTTCTCGTGATGGTTGGATGATATTTGAAGAATTCATTCATTTATTCAGTTTATGATGGCATGATATGTTCTGATATTGGAGTATTTTATTTATGTGTTGATTGCCTTCTCATACATGTTAATAAATACCCTATATTAGAACGAGTGTAGCGCCCTATAAAGGAAGTGTGCTTAGCCAGCAGCGGCACAATGCATACCATCTTAAGAGAGACTAAGAAGTTTCAAGTCGATTCGTAAGAGCACTGGCAGCCTTACGACAATCGCCGAAAGCGATGCATGTATAATTGGTTCCAGAAGAGCCACATGAGCACAATTTTGGTCATTGAAGAAGCCTTATTGTACCCAGAATCGACTAGAACTCTCCTAAGTTTTAAGAATATCCGCGTAAATAGTTTCCACGTTGAGACTAAAGAAGAGTACGGTAAGGAATACCTGCTCATTACGAAGCGCAAAAGGGTACTAGAAAAACTTCCTTCACTAGAAAGTGGGCTATATTATACCAACATTAAAGCGCCTGCAGCGTACACTGTTCTGAAGACAGTGTTTAGAAGCTCTGAACTCTTCTGTCTCCGGCATGACAAATTAGGCCACCCAAGTCTTAGGATGATGAGAAACATAATAACTCGCATGGGCATAATATTAATGTGAAGAATTTCCCGAATCATGAAGATTTTGTGTGCCCTGCATGTGCCACCGGGAAACTAATTACTAGACCCTACACTCTGAAAGTGAAGGATGAAGTCCCTGCATTACTGGAACGTATCCAGGGAGACATTTGCGGTCCCATTCAGCCCATCTTAGGGTCATTTAAGAATTTTATGGTGCTCATTGACGCTTCCTCGAAGTTGTCATATGTGGGTTTTGTTGTCCACAAGAAACCACGCTTTTGCAAAATTGATCTCGCAGATCATTCGCATCAGAAATGTGTTTCCAGATCATCATATCAAGTCCATCCGAATGGATAACGCCGGAGAATTTACTTCAAAGGCATCTGATGATTATTGCATGG
Source organism: Dendrocalamus latiflorus (assembly GCA_017311315.1). NCBI lineage: Eukaryota > Viridiplantae > Streptophyta > Magnoliopsida > Poales > Poaceae > Dendrocalamus > Dendrocalamus latiflorus. Next base: position 9,838,431 of record CM029660.1, on the reverse strand, counting down.
CGATGGGAATTGCAGTTGAGCATTCGGTACCGCATGTCCATACCCAGAATGGTTTGGCAGAGGCTTTAATTAAAAGAATTATTGCCCAACCCTCTTGCATAATTGAAATCTAGCAGCTACATGTTGGGGACACGCAGTCCTGCATGCAGCGAATCTCATCAATTTTAGACCTTCGGCCTACAACATCCATTCACCTATGCAACTAGCGCAATGGTCACCACCGAAAATTTCCCAACATTAGGGGGAGGAAATCAATCCCTTGCTGAAGAATGTCGGAAAATTACGTAGCAAGCCTGGGGAATCCATGCAGATGACCCGCGCACTAGAGAAGTCCAGAAGACATTACATGGCAAGCCGCGGGAATTCATGCAGATGACCCGCGTATTAATGAAGCAAATAGAGAAGTCTAGAAGACAAGAGAAGTCCAGAAGACAATTGATTTGCAAGCATTAGCAAATCAGCTGCCTGATCACTTTAGTGATTTGAAGAGCGTGACTAAGTCGCATGTGCCAGCACGCACTGCACCGGAGAGGGTTGAAATACCAAAGAAAGCAGAAGGTATCCCTAATCTCGTCCAGAGGCCTCAGAAAAATAATAAAGGACGAGAACTCCGGTTCCTCGAATCCTTAGTAACCGGGGACGCCTGGCGAAAAAGGATAAGAGAGATTTATCACAGCCGATCATTGAAGTCCCCCAGAATGAGAAGGGGAGTCAGTTGAGACCTGGCACGAGTATGACACCTTCAGAAAAGGGCATACCGGATCTGAATATCCCCATCGGCATGGATGTGTGCGCACACATCGGAGCCGAAAAACTAAAGGGACTTGCCACCGCAATTGAAAGAAGCGATGCGCAAGGTGAAGCTTCAGAAAAAGCAACTCATGAAGAAATAGCTATAAATTATGTGCACACGGGAGAGTCCCTGAATAGGACAACAGCTAATATTGATATCTACTTCGCAAAGAAAATTGCCACCATCATCGATCTTGATCCCGAGCCTGTATCGCTCGCTGAATGTAAGAAAAGATCAGATTGGGAAGATTGGAAGAAGGCAATAGCAATTGAATTGCTATCTCTGAATAAAAGAGAGGTGTTTGGGCCCGTATGCCGCACACCTCCCCACATACACCCCGTTGGGCACAAGTGGGTATTTGTTCGAAAGAGAAATGAAAGAAATGAAGTAGTGAGATACAAAGCAAGGCTGGTAACCCAAGGTTTCACTCAACGTCCTGGAGTTGATTATGAAGAAACCTACTCCCTAGTCATGAGTGGAATTACCTTTAGATACTTGATCTCAATGGCAGTGAACTTGAATTTGGAAATGAAATTGATGGATGTTGTGACTACATACCTTTACGGTAACTTGGATTCGGAGATTTATATGAGAGTCCCTGAAGGAATCCCTCTCCCGAATCAAGACAGAGCAAATAGAAATCTGTACAGTGTGAAACTCAGAAAGTCACTGTATGGACTGAAACAATCTGGAAGAATGTGGTATAATCGCTTGAGCGACTTTCTCTGCAAGAAAGGCTACACGAACAATGAAGACTGTCCTTGTGTATTTATACGGCGATCCCAGAATGGATTCTGTATAATCTCTGTGTATGTAGATGATCTGAATATCATCGGGACAGCCGAAGACATCAAAGAAGCAAGCTACTACTTGGAGTCAGAATTTGAAATGAAAGATTTGGGCAAGACCAAGTTTTGCTTAGGCTTGCAGCTTGAGCATGTCCCTGAAGGAGTCTTGGTACATCAGTCGACCTACACCCAGAAGGTGCTTGAAAGGTTTGGCTTCGAGAAGGCATTTCCCTCGAAAGTACCGATGATCGGTAGGTCTTTACAGCAAGAAAAAGATCCTTTCCGACCTAGGGAAGAGGGGGAGGAAGTCCTGGGACCGGAATTCCCATACTTGAGTGCAGTGGGAGCACTCATGTACTTAGCAAACTGCACTAGACCGGACATTGCATTTGCCGTGAACCTCTTAGCAAGGTACAGTGCAGAGCCCACCAAAAGGCATTGGCAGGGCATAAAGGACATTTTCCGATACCTCCGAGGTAGCAAGGACCTCGGATTGTTTTACAGAAAGAATCAAGATCTGAACTTGATTGGCTATGCAGATGCTGGGTATCTGTCAGACCCGCATACCGCTAAGTCACAAACAGGCTATGTATTCCTGTGTGGTGGAACTGCAATTTCATGAAAATCGTCTAAGCAAAGCCTGGTAGCTACTTCGACAAACCACTCAGAAATTATAGCACTGTATGAAGCCGCACGAGAGTGCGCTTGGCTCCGCCGAATGGTTCACCACATCCAGCAGTTATGTGGGATGAACATTGTGCAAACCCCCACAATTATCCATGAAGATAATGCAGCTTGCGTTGCACAAGTGCAGACGGGCTATGTAAGCATTTCAACCCCAAGTTCTTCTATGCTCATGAATTGCAAAGATGGACAAGATTAGAGTACTGCACACTAAGACTTGTTCACTAAGTCACTCCTCGCATCTAGCTTTGAAAGGTGCGTGTGAGGGATTGAAATGATGAGACTTAGAAAAATGCAGAATTTAGGGGGAGAATTCTCTCAAGCCCGTTATTAAATCTTGATCATGAAGATTAAGTACCCAAAAATAAAGTCTTGCTGACCAAATGAATTTGGGTGAATTGTACTCTTTTTCCCTTGACGAGTTTTCCATGAAGTTTCTCGACCAAGGTTTTTAATGAGGCAATTCGTGCATCGCAGCATCACATGTATCATGTACTCTTTCTCCAAAATTTTCCCACTGGGTTTTTATGGAGTTTTTACGAGGTATGAGCATGTTGGGTGAGTGCCCAAGGGGGAGTGTTAGGAAACTTGGACTCTATCCAAGAGTCCTGATCTAATTGGGCACCCCACCGTAGACTATAAATAGAGAGCCATACCCCCCTCATTATGTACGCATGAAAGAAAAGCAATAAAGAAAGACCGGGAGTTCTCTCTACCTCTCTGTGTGTTCAATCTATTCTCTCTGTGATTCTGTGATTGATTCGTTCTTGTTCTAAGCAGAGAAATCGCTCGGACTGGTCGCCAGCGACGGTTTCTCAACACTTTTGAGCAACGATGTGCACGACCAAACTAGATAAAAGTGGCAGTCACCTTTCTCGGAGCAACAAAAATCACCGTGAACCCTCTCGTATGAAAAACTTAAGACACCTTAAAAATACAAAATTTTCGCCTAGCTGATCATTCAGAACAGACTATGGATGATAGATCATCTGAACATGCAAGGGTGGCCGAACCAATTCACTTGTCCCTTGTGTAGATAGGTGCCGGAGTCTTGCCATCCATCTATTGATTGAGTGCAGCTACACGAAAACAATTTGGACCTCCGTTGCGCAGTGGACCGCTTGCGATTCCATTAATCCGATTACTTAGCGTATCTTCTCCTCGGTCTGAGACTAGTGGGAATCGGTTATCTTCATACCTGGAGCACCACAAGAAGGAATGGTAACGCTAGTAATGCTTATCACATAGCAAATATAGGAGTGGAATGTCCGAATTTTCTGGTCCACGGCGACTCCACCGGTGCATGTGATCGCTGTCATAAAAGAGAAGGCTGGAGTCTGAGTCCTAGAAGGAGTCAACAGACTAGCGAAGCTGTCAATCGCCCTGTAACATCATAAGTAAATATCTTGCTTTGGCCATTCCCTGGCCCCCTCACCTTCCCTCCTCCCCTCTCTCTCGCCAAACTTTTATATTTCCTTCTCCTTGTGAATTACCATACGGCAGCTCTCTGGTTGGGTTTCAAAAAAAAAAAAAAAAGGCAAACAAACAAAAGAAGCGAAGTGGCAGTCACCTCTCCAGCTATAATTGGTGCACCCTAGGAATGCAACTTGGGTGAGGTAGAGGTAAAGTATGTGTGGATGCACGACTTGCCTTAGAAATATTTTTTGTTCCTGCAGTTGACTCCGATTACTTTAGTAACCCATGTGGTTACTCTGCGTTTGCTGTGCACGCTAATTGTAAAGATAATGCAGACAAATTCACTTAAGCATATTACGCCGAAGGCGGCGGCAAAAAACAGTGGGCGTGTGCACGTGGAAATGCAGTGCATGATGGGTGTTTCGCTAGTCAGAAACTACGAAAGGGTCGTTGTTCTGACGACCCGTATCACTACCTAGGGTTGCTGGTGACTCCGTACCACTGCTTAAGGGTGTGATCGTTTTGGCTTCAGCTTTTAGCTTCCGATTTATTTTTCACTATTCATAAATTTTGTCTTTTTCTGAACTTTGACTTTTTGTTGAGCTTTTTTGCCGGTTCTTTTTTCCCGTATTTATTTGTATTATACGTAATGGGCTAACATATTTTTTATATTTTTTAATTTTTTTAAATTTAATTATACTAAATAAGTTTCTGTCAGCTACACTATTTTTTCAGCCAACTACAGTACTTTTCAGCCATAAACCATCAAAAATAAGCCTAAATGATCACCACTTAACAGTGATGGCACGAGTCACACGGAGTTGAGTGTGACATCAAAATGGCAAGAGAACAAAAGTGCTGCATTAGCTTCTAGCTTATTCTCCGTCTGACGTTGTGCTGCGTTCCAGAAATCTCTGCTTGATACCTGTGGACTGTGGTGCGTTGCAGGAAACTCCATCTGACTTTACCACTTCATGATGCTAGATCAGCAATCCTCTGCTTTCCATTGTAGCAATCTTTTGGGGTGAGAAGTCACGCTGGAATAGTTACGGAGACAAATGGGAAAAAAACGCGGACTTATCTTGGGAAGGCATGATGGCTGTCAGTGGAGAGTGACGTCAAAATGGCAAAGCCGATAAGGTATTGCATTAGCTCCTGTTTTGGTTTATGCTCCATTTGGCATCGCGGGGCGCGTTCTACGAAGCTCTACTTAGGGTACTCCCAATGCAGAAACTATGAGGTAGTTTTTATACTTGCCAATTAATATAGACACTATTCATAAAAACTATACTTCCAATGGATAGTTTCTACAAATAAAATTTTCATTCAATCATCTATCTTCTCTCTCCTATCATCTACCTATCACAGCTCTTTCTATCTTGGTTCCCGTGTAGACATGGTTTCTTGTATAAGAAATCATTTCCTTATCTCTCCTCCTTAACTCCAATGACACATCAGCATTTCGCCTACTTGGCACCTTATTTAATGCCATAGAAACCACCCATTGGGACTGCCCTTAGGCATTTGTGGCTCGAAACTACGTCTGACTTTGCCATTTCAAAAGTTTTGATTGGTAATTAATCCTTTGCTTTCTGCTGTAATATTTTTTTGAGATAATTTGCGCTGCAATAATTACAGATCTAGTGGGTGAGGATGACAATTTATCCTGAAGGAAAAGCCAAAAAGAAGGCGTGTGCCAGCGGAGACAACACTTTGAAGTGGATGCAATAATTACCAAACAATTTCTCAAGATTTTCTAGTTAATGGATTCAGTAATCATCGTTGAAGTGTGAAGAGAATAGAGCGTCTTACCTAAAGAATACTGATAATACCTTGCGTGCATGGCACTTAATTCGGTGGCAAAATATATTCAGAAACAAACAAAAGGATGTATCTGCTACCATAATCATGCCATATGAAGGATCGTGTGAGAAGGTTCAGATTTTTTGCTGTGACATTATCAAATTGGAGAAACTGTCATAGTAGGAGGCTCTCCTACTGTTTCCCTTTCAAAAAAAAAAAAAAAGAAAGAGGAGAAGCTGATATTTGGATTTTGCAAATTCACAGTTTTTCAGGATTTGGATCAGGTCATCTACCGGTTAGACCGGCTGACACCATCGGTCTGACTGGCCAAATGGGTTGGTTTGGCAAAGATTTGGAAATTTGGTAAATTTTGTTTTGTTTTGGTTTGACTTTGGTCAACGCATGTGTATTGCATAAAGCATATTTTGACTAACATGGGTTAAGTGGTAAAGAACTTGTGTTTACAAATGATTTCTTGATCTTTGAATATGCAGGAAGGCTTAGAGTGAACTATAGTCAACATCAAGAATCGGGGCTACGCACATGGAGGAGCTGGGGCCCAGAACAATCAAGAATGCTGAGTGAGATAGCTGAACTCAAACAAGTCACAAGAAAGGCGGGAAATATTGAAGGAAAGTTCGAACGACGGATTGTACCATGTGACTTGGTCAGTCCAAGTGAGGCATGGTCCAATGGAACCAGAACATGAGAGACTTGTCGATGCGTGGCAAACTAGTGGTGCACCTGTATATGGCAAGCATGATGATTGTTTGCAAAGAAAATGAAGTATGAGTGCTGTGATGTGCTCTCTTGTCCTCTAGGTGGAGTGGATGTAAAACTTTCATCCTCGAGTTGTAATAGATCAACTTTGTTCTTCACTCATGGAGTCTCTTTGATTTGGTTGATTTGCTCTTGCTTTTATTAGTTTTGATCTCCTCTCTCACTTCTTGATCTTGATATATGCTAAGGACATGTAAGTGATTGAGATGACTTATGAAGATCAATCCCCATCCATCTAGACATTAGGTTTTGCAAGTTCTTGAAGTTGCCCCATTTTGCCTTGATTTGACCTCATCGTAAGATTTCTTAATCCAAGGGTTTTTACATCAAATCTTTGAGAGTTTTTGTTTCCTGTGACATGTGGAAATACATTTAGAACCATCTTGGTCATCTTTGATCCATGAGCAAATTATTCCACGCTTTCGATTTTTGCCTAGTTTTGGTGCAACCTTACTTTTTGAGAAAGTGTGAACTAAAACAAGGGTTCATATGATTCTTGGTTAGAATAGGTTCCTGTGACCTCAAGTAAGATGTGTGCAAAATATCATTTCATTTGGCATTGGATTTTTGGAGTTACACCAAAAGAGTTTTGGATTCATGCTGAATTTTCTATTCTGGAATAGGGGAGCAGTCCAACCGCCATGTTCCTAGAGGTCAGACCACTAGGAGGCCGTTGAGTCCAACTTGTAGCCAGCGGTCAAACTGCCCTGGCACCAGTCACACCACCGCTTGGTAGCTGGTAAAACCGCTAGGGCTTTGATTCTTCGGCTCTTAGATTTTTGAGTTATTTGCCTTAGTCTTGGCTTCCAATCCTGATATTCATAACTTATTAGCTATTAGAGTGAAGAATTTATGAATATTTATGGAAAAATTTTGAATGCACCATTTACCTCCTCTATTGCCATACAGGTCCTATAAGTGGTATCAGAGCCCGATTAGTTTTTCTCATAGATCTTAACTAGTCTTAGGAGTCATGGCATCATACAAGTATTCAACCAAGCCTCCTATTTTTGGAGTCAATTTCTCTTGTTGGAAGGCTCATATGCAAATTCATAGTTTTTCAGGATCTGGATCAGATCGGCTACCGGTTAGACCAGCCGACACCATCGGTCTGACCGGCCAGATGGGTTGGTTTGGCAAAGATTTGGAAATTTTGTAAATTTTGTTTTGTTTTGGTTTGACTTTGGTTAACGCATATGTATTGCATAAAGCATATTTTAACTAACATGGGTTAAATTGTAAAGAACTTGTGTCCAGAATAGATCTCTTGGTCTTTGAATGTGCACGGAGGCTTAGAGTCAACTATGGTCAACATCAAGAATCGGGGCTACGCTCATGGAGGAGCTAAGGCCCAAAACAATCAAGAATGTTGGGTGAGATAGCTGAACTCAAACAAGTCACAAGAAAGGCGCGAAATGTTGAAGGAAAGTTCAAGCGATGGGTTGTACCATATGGCTTGATCGGTCTAAGTGAGACGTGGTCTGGTGGAACCGGAACAGGAAAAACTTGCTGATGCGTGGAAAACTAGTGTTGCACCTGTATATGGCAAGCATGACGATTGTTTGCGAAGAAAATGAAGTATGAGTGTTGTGGTGTGCTCTCTTGTCCTCTAAGCAGAGTCGATGTAAAACATTCATTCTCAAGTTGCAATAGATCAACTTTGTTCTTCACTCATAGTCTCTTTGATTTGGTTTATTTGCTTTTGCTTTTGTTGGCTTTGATCTTCTCTCTCACTTCTTGATCTTGATATATACTAAGGACGTGTAAGTGATTGTGATGACTTATGGAGATCAATCCCCATCCATCTAGACATTTGGTTTTGCAAGTTTTTGAAGTTGCCCATTTTGCCTTGATTTGATCTCATCGTAAGAATTCTTAATCCAAGGGGTTTTACCTCAAATCTTTGAGAATTTTTGTTTGTTGTGACATGTGAGAATACATTTAGAGCCATCTTGGTCATCTTTCATCCATGAGCAAGTTGTATTCCATGCTTTCGGTTTTTGCCTAGTTTTAGTGCAACCTTGCTTTTTTTTTGAAAAATGTGAACTTTGACAAGAATTCATGCGATTCTTGGTTGGAATAGGTTCCTATGACCTCAAGTAAGATGTGTGAAAAATGTCGTCTCATTTGGCATTAGATTTTTGGAGTTGCACCAAAAGAGTTTTGGATTCATGCTAAATTTTCTGTTCTGGAATAGGGGAGCAGTCCAACCGTCGTGTTCCTAGAGGTCAGACCACCAGGAGGCCGGTGAGTCCAGCTAGCCAGCGGTCAAACTGCCCTGGCGCCAGTCGCACCGCCGCCTGGTAGCTGGTAAGACTGCTAGGTCTTCGATTTTTCGGCTCTCAAATTTTTTGAGTTATTTGCCTTAGTCTTGGCTTCCAATCCTGATATTCATAATTAGTAGCTACTGGAGTGAAGAATTGATGAATATTTGGGGAAAATTTTAAAGGCACCATTTACCTCCTCTATTGCCATACCAGTCCTACAAGTGGTATTAGGGCCCAGTTAGCTTTTTTCATAGATCTTAGCTAGTCTTAGGAGTCATAGCATCATACAAGTATTCAACCAAGCCTCCTGTTTTCGATGGAGTCAATTTCTCTTGTTAGAAGGCTCGTATGCAATCCTACATCGAGGCTTAAGGGCACCCAATTTAGATCAAAGTTAAGAATCCTTATATAGTACGAACCGATGATCAGGTGAATACATTAGATATAGAGGCAAATAACAAGGCTCGTAATTTTCTGATTTAAGGGCTTAGTCAATCTAAATTTAAGCGAGTTGCTCACTCAAGGTTTCCACATGAGATTAGGAAGACTTTCGCACTAGGAAGACTCTCGCTGACTACCATGAGGACTCTACCAAGATCAAGCAAATGCCTGGTGAATTCTTGGATGAATTGTGGAGAAGGTTTACCAAGATCATTCATGGTTTGCATGTTGTTGGCTTAATCTTTTCTGAATCTGAGAATGCACGTCAGTTGTTAGGTGTACTTGATGTGAAAGTTTGGAGAATAAAGATCACTTCTATCAATAACAACACTGTCATGATTTAGTTTACTATGGATAAGCTCTATTCGAGGTTGAAGACATATGAGATTGACTTCATCTAGTGTCTCCCTAAGATAGAGAAGCTCTTTTAGTTCCTTAGTTTTTAGCTCTTCTAGAATTTTATTATCAACCTTGCATTCTTTGAGCGATGAGCAACTAGTAAAGCTTTCTAAGGATAACTTAGCCCTCTTATCCACCAAATTCACAAGAGCATATCACAAGATGAGGAACAAGAGGAGGATTGGTCCTGTCACTTGCTTTGAGTGTGGTGAGCCAGCCACATTCAGGCTAAGTGCCCTAAGCGAAAAGGCAAGGAGGAGGACTCTTGAAGACGTCCTCAAGCTCAAACGTGAAGTCTAAGAAGCTGAATTATCGCAAGTTCGTTAACTAGGTTCTTACTGCTCTTTAGAACATCAACATGAGCAATGTGAACTTAGGAATGGGGGATGACGAGGACCACTCCAGGAGCAAGAAGTCCCAGGACTTCACTAGCATGTGCTTCATGGCCAAGGGGATATCAACGTCGACTTCTCTAACAACAATGAGCCCTACAGTGATCCTGATGAGGTATGCCTCTCCTTTAAAGAGATGAAGCCTGCTTTTGTTGTAGCTAAACAAAAACTGAAGAAACAAGCTAAGTTATTCAAGAATCAAGATATTATGATTGATAACTTGAATCTAGAAGTTGTTAGGCTCAAATATATGAATCTTAATGATGAAAACTATGATTCTTGCTTATGCTTGCATAATCAATTGGCTAATCTAATAATTGTCCATTCCTCTATTGTTAGTCAACTAAAAGAAGCTCTAGATGAACTAGAATCACTCAAGTGTAGTAATAATCATGATTGCTTGAATGCTATTGCCTTGGATGTGATTCTTTTATATGTTATTCCTTCATCATGCTTAAACTGTGCTTTGTTTGAACTTGCTCAAATTTAATTCTTATGATACTTGCCCTTATTATGAGGATATCAAACTTAATTTGAAATAAATGAATGAAATGCTTCTTCATTTTAACTGAATTTTATGAAAATCTTCCTAGGCTTACACTTAAACTTGATGATCTTAACAAGACACTTAAGGACAACTGCAAAAATAAAAAATTCTTATCCATTGTTGCATCTAAGAAAGTTATTAATTCTATTTCCTATGCATTTTGTGCTAAAATTAGGACAGATTTAGATGAGATGCATGAGGATTTTAGAATTAAATTCTAGGAGTAGTTGGGTAAGATTAGAGAAACTCTTTGTGTGTTTGTGAGGCATTGAAACTAAAGATAGCAGTCCATAAAGAGAGGTATGCTAGGGGCAACTAAAACCATTGAGTGTGCCACATGTGAGAACCTAACCCAAGAAAAATAATTACCTAAATAGATTCTTGAGAGATTTTCTAGTGGGAAAAAGAAGCTCAATATGATAATTGATCAATCTAAGGTGAGTGTGAAAAAGAAAAGTCTAGAATTTAATTCCCTAAAGTATTTCGAGAACCACCCACCTAAGGTTGTGAGAGTAGTTAAGAGTGGTAAGTTTGATGTCAAACCCCCTAAGCGATCAAAAGTTGTCTTTAGGTCGGCTGGATTAGCAAGACATGTATTTCTACTTTAGCAGGTCAGACCCCTCAAAATGTCCACATTGTTGAGTTATACTTTTGAAGAGTCAAGATTGAGAGAAAAGAGAGTATACATGTCTTGAGAGCCATTTGAGTGGCGTCTTTGTCCATGAGAGTCTTTGGAGCCAGGCCTCTAGCTTTTGTCCCAAGATAAAGCTTAGGTTGTGGATGACTTCTTTGACTCCTCTAGTGATGGTAGGCAGCATTTTGGGCTAGGATATCATGAAGATAGACCATGGATAGCGTCTAGATGAGGGGGTACTAGCCTTTTGGTAGGCCAATTCGGAGAGGTCTAGAATGTTCTTGTGTATATTCTTATGATTATCTTGCTAACAATTTTATTCCTGCTTCTACTGTTGTTTCGAGACATCGTGTTGCTTAGTACTAGATTCCCAAGTCTTTCATTTCTAACCCCAATACTAAGGTATCGTTGTTTCCTACTTAGTATTGGATTCCTAAGTCTTTCATTTCAAGACATTCTCATATGCTTTAAATAGCGTGCATGAGTAAAACTCATGTTGTATAGGGTTAACGGGTTTTTCCCATTTGTACTAATATATAGCATCCATTAGAGTTAGATATGGGCTAGTTGCTATATCTATTTAATGGGTTGGGATAGAGACTTGCTAGTTAACCATTCAACCATTCCTCATTCTAGCCAAGTGTTCTAGGGTTAGGGTTTGAGAAGTATGAGTGTTATGGTATGCTCTCTTGTCATCCAGGTGGAGTGGATATAAAATCTTCATTCTTAAGTAGCAATACATCAACTTTGCTCTTCACTCATGGAGTCTCCTCGATTTGGTTAGTTTGCTCTTGTTCTTGTTGGTTTTGATCTTATCTCTCCCTTTCTTGATCTTGATGAATGCTAAAGATTTGTAAGTGATGAAGATGACTCATAGAGATCAATCTCCATCCATCTAGACATCTGGTTTTGCAAGTTTTTGAAGCTGACCCATTTTGCTTTGATTTGACCTTATCGTGAGATTTCTTAATACAAGGGTTTTGCCAAAATCTTTGAGAGTTTTTTTATTTTTGTGATATATGGAAATACATCTAGAGCCATCCTGGTCATCTTCCTTCTATGAGGAAGTCGTATTCCAAATTTTTGGTTTTTGCCTGGTTTTAGTGCAACCTTTCTTATTTTTTGAGACAAGTCTAAATTTTGACAAGGATTCATATGATCATCGGTTAAAATAGGTTCCTGAGATCTCAAGTAAGGTGTATACAAAATCTCATCTCATTTGGCTTTGGATTTTTGGAGTTGCACAAAATGGGTTTTGGATTCAGGTTGAATTTCCAACCACTGTGTACCTAGCAGTTAGACTGCTAGGAGGCTGGTCAGACTAGCTTGTAGCCAATGGTTAGACCGCCTAAGCATTGGCCAGATCGCCAGGGCTTCGATTCTTTGACTCTCATATTTTTGAGTTGTTTGCCTTGGTCTTGTCTTCCAATCCTGATTTTTATAGCTTAGTAGCTATTGGAGTGACAGATTGGTGAATATTTTGAGAAATATTTTAATGCACCATTCACCCACCCCCACTATTTTCATACCAGTCCTACACCATGTATCTACATGCAATGTCTGCAACTCCTTCACTGCTTTGATCTTGACTCTTAAGGCGATAGTGGTCATAAGCAAGATCACAATGATGGTTATCACATCAGGTAAAGCACTAGAGTATTGTGCGTGAAGACACATGATTTGAGGTACAGAAACAAAGAATGATGAATTAAGTTAAAGAACATGGGCCAGGATTTCACAAAGCCTCGGGCCCAAAACTAAGGGTCTATAAGTCTAGAACTAACGTCGAATACTATCAACACTGAGGCATAACAAAAGTACAACACAAATGCACTAATGAAATAAAATTTGAATACCATGTTTAACGATACAACAAAATAGGTAAAACATAGCAAAAAATAGGAATGTAACATACCTCTAGTTCCTATTGTTTCCGAAGATTGATTTGATTGCAATGGAAAATAAAATGCCAATGTCTTGGTCCTCTTCATCATGTATTTCTAATTCTAGTACCACAAAAATTCAAATAGCAAGTTAATCATACGCTCCACTTGTAGTGGTAATACTTTTGGTCTCTTAATAACGCTTTTCATAAAGTTGGACGCTACAATTTCTTTTAAGCACAGATGCTTACCGCGTAATTCAATCAAAATATTGTTGGTGCTTCAATAGTTCAATTGAAATGCTATTCTTGTAGTTGTTTAAAAATACTGCTATACAGAGGAAGATATACAAATATACAATGCAAATGTTTTACACCAAAATCTGTCTGAACTAACACATCAATCCTTTAGCGCTTTCAATTCAATTTGTTCTAATAGTAACAGAAACTATAATCTCCACCTTGCAGTCAATTCAATCAATTCAAATTTTCAAATTGCAAATTACAGTTGATCTGACGCTTTCCTACAGACAAGAAGCAATAGGATATGGTAGAGTAAAGTGAACCCAATCAATTCAAAAACCTAACCTAGTAGAAGAGATCCGTCAGTGGAGCCATGGAGAGGAGCTAAGGAGGCGAGGTGTGACGTCGCGGCAGCTGGCGGACTCGGCGGAGAGGAGGCGGGGGGGGGGGGGGGGGGCGGTGTCGCCTCGGATGGTGACGCGACGAAGAGGAGGCGGGGGCGCGGCAGAGAGAAGGCGGTGCCGCGGTGGGGGTTGGCCGGCTAGGGGCGGCGGAGTAGCGGAGAGGCGGCTGGGGGCGGCAAAGTCGCGGAGAGAAGGCGGGGCCGTGGCCCGCGAGAAATGGTGATGTGACGGAGACTTGGAGAGGCGGCGGGGCCACGGCCCGCGGGCGATGGTGCCTCGACGAAGAGGAGGCGGTGTTGTGGTGGGGGGCTGGCCGGCTGCGGGCGGCGGAGTCACGGAGAGGCGGCTGGGGGCAGCGGAGTCGCGGAGAGGCGGCGGAGCCACGGAGAGCCAAGGTGAAGGTCGGCCGTAAGGCCGCTGCGGCTAGGGTTAGGTATGTGGCCGTAAGGCCGCAAAGCTTCAATTGGGCCCGTTCGGCCGCTCCGACTCCGCTTGACCGCTTCTTTGGATGCTGGGCTGGCAGCCGGCTGGATACCTTCGAGGCTCGGGCCCACTAAAAAGACTCGGGCCGAACTACTGTGTAGTATTTTTTTTGCATATATGTACTTATATTTTACACTAAGATTTTCTTTGGGCCTCGGGCCGTTGCCCAACCGGCCCGAGGCCCGTCTCCGCCCCTGATTTTAGCTGTGGCTTGTGGCTTTTGGGCTGTTTGTATGAGAGATTACAGAGTAACAGAAGCTTACGTATGGTTTTTGCCGATATAAATGAAGTCAGTAAAGTATGTACTACAATTAACTAGTAGATCCTATCTTAAAAAAATACTCCGTTTAAAAGCTAGTTACTGTAGAAAAACCAAAAAACAGCTTTTAGAAGCTGAAAAGAACAGGGCCATATGACACTATGTAGTGCAAGTTGTATTGTCCACTAAGCTAGGCTTTTCGAAACAATGTGGCACCTGCACATTTCTATTTAGAATAATGATGATGTCTGTGAATCATACATGTAATTTATAAATGATTTATAAGTTGGCATTTGGCCTAAAATCAACATCAGTTCAAAACATGAAATTCTGCTTCTATTAGCTAAAATCTATCAAATTTGATATTAGTTATAAAATGTTAAAGTACGATACAAATTTGTATATGTGTCAAAGTGGACACATACATGACCTTGTCTCGGTTTCGTAATCTCCTTTGACTCTTGTTCCCTAGCATATATATGTACCCCTGTAGTCGCATGTTCAAGGTACACCGAAGATTCCCCATGCTTGTAATCCTTTCTCATATCATGAATCCGTCTTCATGTGGTTTTTTCCACAAGAGTTTTCACATTAAATCCGTGTCTCATGTTCTTTCAATCATCTATTGTAACATTCCAATTTCTAAGAAGTTCAAAATTGAGAAGAATTTAAAACTTTTTGCTTACATCATCATTTATGTAGCTATGATTGAAGTTCCTCTAGAAAAATGATTTGTAAACATTAAAATTTAGAAAGAAAATGTGCAATGGATAAAATTTGAATTGAATTAAAAATCGAATTGGAAAAAGGATGATCCACAAAGTGGCACAAGGGAAATTATAGCAAAAGCCAAGTTAAAAGCTTAAAAAAAGATTCATAGGACTAGAAATGAAATTTGAACATTTTAAAGCATTTTTCTAAAATTCATCCAATCAAAATAGTATTTTCTTTAATTTCCTCATTTTTTTCCTATTCTTGAGCACATTTGAATTTTCTTACAGAGTTTTCAAAATAGTATCAAAGTTTATAAATATTTTAGTTGGCTTCAAAATATTCGAAAGTACCTCTATAAATTGTTTTGGAATTTATTGAAGTCTTTTGCTCATTTAAAAATTAGAAACTTTGTGTCGATTTACTTTATTCTAAAATCATTTTGAAAATTCCCTAAGGACTTTTTGTCAAATCCTGTTGCCAGCCCAGTACTATTTACCTCGTGTCATCCCCACCCCAGGCCATTTCGTTCCTCCATATTTCCTATCTCTCTCGCTCGAAAGCATATTTTCTACTGTATGCTTTCCTTAGTTTCCCTGGCCCCAGCGTCGTTTGCACCTAGAACACTACCCCGGCCGCGCCGCCCGCAACCACGCCATGCAAACCTATGCCCGGTTTCTTCCTCGTCATACTAGTTCATGGTTCGCCACACCTGGGCTTGTACCGTGCCGTGGACCCTGTCACCTCGAACCAACACGTAGCACACTTGCCTTGCTGACTGCACCAAGTAGGCCGGATTCACATGTTGAGCTTCGTGCCTTCTCCACCTCTACGCCAATGCCGTTGCCCTGGCCGCCCACATCCACCTCACTGCGTGGGCGCTCGTTCAGTCGCATCCTTGCACTTTGTCAACCTCTACGCGCTGCTGCCATCCCCAGATTCCTGCGCCAAGCTCAACCGCATCATGTAGCACTTGGCCGTGGCATCCCACTCATCTCCCTATCTGTAAAAGCTGATTTGAATTTATTTGGATTCTATTTACAATATTTGCTATTTAACGATTAGATACCGACATGCTGGAGAACTTCGCCAACAAGTTCAACAAGCAAGGCAATCACCCCTTTGATTATGTTGATCTCATATTTGAATGTTATTTATATTGTGTTCGAAACTATTATACATGCGCATAATTTTGGTAAAAATTGCTATATTTTCATAGACCCAGGTACAGCTATACAACCGTATGTGCCCTTTATGAAAAGGCCTTAGCATAGTAAGTTACTAGGGCTAGCAAATTCACCGCAGGTGGTAGATTATAGGTGGATTTTTGGACTATGTGGACATAGTGTAAACTCTATATTTGGAGGGACCTTGCCCATACTGGAAGGTACGCAACACACCATATGAGTTTTGGGATGCCGGAGGGCACTCCTCATCGTAAGAATGTAATTATAATATGGTGGTTGTTAGTACCGATAATGTAAAAGTTTCATCGTGAACTTTCAAATCAGGTACCAATGGCATTGCATGATATGTATAACATAGTGAGATGTTTATGCTGTATGGGTAAAGTGTACAACCTTTGTAGAGTGTAAATCTATTCAAATAGCCATATCCCTGGTCATGAACAAAGCTTGGTGAAATCTCACAACAAGTAGTTTTATGTTTTACAAAGTGGTTATGGGAGGATATGGATGGGATATCCATGCACAGTTGAGCTGGCAAGGTCTATGCCGCTGTTTTGAGATTCTAGGGCAGCATGCCTCTTGTTCTAAATTATGCAATTTATGATTATTTACTTATCAAATTTAAATACTCTTATAACTTTTGTTTGTAATCTATTATCTCAATTGAAAGCATGTTTCGCAAATTTAACTAGACTAGACAAGTATCTTTGACTCATCTGCATACTATAAACCTTTGCTTAAAAGTCTTGCAGTGCTGAACATATTTAGAGGATGCAAAAGAAGACACATCTTGTGGGTACTATTACACCATAGGTTTTGGTGATGAAAACACCGATTTCTAGGGTTCTACCAATCAATTGCCTATGGCTTGGGATGATGCATACGTGCTAGTTTTTGGTGCCTCATTTATCTTTCGATTCCACTAAACTCTATTATTGTGTGTTTTTGGTGCCACAATTTGGACTATGCTTGGTTAAGAAGACTATTGAAAAAAAAATCAATGTCAGTTGTGGGGACAACTGAATTTGGTGTTTCGTCACTGTTTGGATATGTTGTAATTTGAATCGTTGACGTGACAGTTATGGTGTTTTGGTAACATTGATTCTTAGGAATTTGATAACACGCTGATGGCAGATACATAGTACTCGTTGGAGTTTCTTATTCGTTAGTGAAGGTTGTGGTCCAAATATGAGTTCAAGATGAATGATTTAAAGTGCAAGAAGGAGTTAATTATCTGTATAGATACTACAACGTTTGGTATTACAGGTGCAATATATTTTAGTTGTCACAGCTTGCTGTGAGGGGTCTATTACAGAGATTACTTCTGCTCCATTGACGGCACAAGAGTTACATTTCATCCAGATGTTTTTCTATAGGAGTAGTTTTCAATCATATCATGGAATTTAATTATTTTACAGCTTGCACTTTGATGTACACGATGATCACACATTCAAGTTGCTCTTTAATGGGTATTGTTTGCCGAGTTAGTCCATGAGTTGAGTTCTTCACTATAATTATCTAATGCAACAAGAGAAGTATATGGAGAAGGACTAATCTAGTCTTGCTTATTGACTAGTCCTGTGGACTTTCAACACACAAGGATCATTGATGGTGAATTATGATTTGAGGAGATTTGATTTGTTTTGACTACTGGAGTGAATTTCGGCTACAGGAGCGAATTCACGTCACGTTGGAGATGTTGAGTGCATGGTTCGAATTTGTTTTAAGCTGAAGATTGTTAAAGTGTGATACGCATTTGTATACATGTCTAAGTGGACACATATGCGACCTCATCTCGGTTTTATAATCTCCTATGACTCTTGTTCTCTAGCCTATATATGTACCCTTGTAGTCACACGATTGAGATACGTCGAAGTTCTC
The DNA here is from genome assembly GCA_017311315.1 of Dendrocalamus latiflorus. NCBI lineage: Eukaryota > Viridiplantae > Streptophyta > Magnoliopsida > Poales > Poaceae > Dendrocalamus > Dendrocalamus latiflorus. The sequence goes on along the minus strand of CM029660.1, from coordinate 9,820,437 downwards.
CGTACTTGTAATCTCTTCTCATATAGTGAATTTCGTTTTCGTACATCCGTAATTTTTTCCACAAGGATTTTTCACGTTAAATCAATGTCTCATGTTCTTCCGATCATCTATTTTTGCTATGCGTTTTATAACAGAAAATATGATAGATGGCATAATTGATGGCCGTAGTTTTGAAGTGCTAAAAGCAAGCTATGGACAAATGAAATCATGAACCATGTGGAGTTTTCTGCATGTGAAAATGCATAATATTTTTAGTACTGCCTATTTATTTGCACAACTTTGTAGTATCATATAATGTTAAAGGATGTGTACGAATTCTGAACTCTAAAGCCATGTACGTACTTTTCGAAAACAGAAAATCATCTGTATGCAACTTTGCATCGATTTTGTTCAAGAAAAAGAAAGAGGACAAATACCTTTGCAAAAATGCACAGTACTTACCAAACATATGCATGGAGCATGTGAACATCAGAATAAGAGAAAGTCGCCACGCTTATATATCATTTGGGTATAGACACATAGAAATAGAGAACCATGGTCACATGCGACAGACTAATATACTCAAACCGACAAAATGATTTGAACCTCTTTATTCCTTGGCCAGAAAGATGCAACAAAAATCAAGAAAGCCGAGAGCTATTTCAAGCGCTTGTGCAAGCAACTAGGAAACAACCTATTTACGCAGGTGCTCCAATTCGAGCTACTGCCTCCAACCTAACTCCACTAAGTTCAGAAAGTTTTTTCCCTTCAGAAAAAAGATGTAAAGAAAATAAAAACGAAGTTGTGAGAAGCTTTTTGGCTAGTATAAAACTAGCACACGTCCTAGTAACTCGAACAAGTCTTCAAGCTCTCCTCACTTGACTTTTGCCTCAACTCAACCTTTCCTTCACTTACTAGTCTTTGCACCTCTCCATTGCTGCCTTGAAAAACTCTTAATCATAGTGTATTGTAAAAGTTTTAGATAGCAGTCATGAGGTTATCTCTGCTGTTCTTTATATGTTGCACTCTCTTGGCATGTTCTGCTCGACATTGTGCAGAGGCAAAGGCCAGGCACTTCAAATGGGAGGTGAGCAACATGTTCTGGTCGCCGGACTGCGAGGAGAAGGTCTTGATCGGGATCAACGGCCAGTTTCCTGGCCCGACGATACGCGCCAAAGCCGGCGACACGATCGTCGTCGAGCTCAAGAACGGGCTGCACACTGAGGGCGTGGTCATCCATTGGCATGGGATCAGACAGGTAATCACAAGAACTTACACAGTAGTTACCCTGCAAGTGTATCTCTTTCTTGATATGTTCAGATAGAGGTAGGAGATTGTTGCTTGGTTGATTCTATTAACATTTCAACATTGGCATGCATGGATCATGATAGATTGGGACGCCATGGGCGGATGGCACCGCGGGGATCTCCCAATGCGCGATCAACCCTGAAGAAACCTTCACTTATCAGTTCGTCGTCAACAAGGTGCTACTGATCAAATTTCCTACATGATAATTCCTTGTTCATACAAAAAAAAAACTAAACTCAATCAGAACATTGGTGTCAAGTGTTGTAACTAAACGTTTTAGTTGGACTTGTGAGTGATCAATGGCTCATGGATGCAGCCAGGGACATACTTCTACCATGGGCACTATGGGATGCAGAGAGCAGCAGGGCTGTATGGGTCTCTGATCGTGGATGTGGCAGACGGGGAGGAGGAGCCGTTCAAGTATGATGGGGAGCTCAACCTTCTGCTGAGCGATTGGTACCATGAAAGCATCTACACCCAGATGGTTGGCCTCTCCTCCAAGCCCTTCAGATGGATCGGCGAGGCGCAGGTAACGTCGGTTATCTCAGATGAGCTGCACTATGTTATTTCAGTACAGTAGCATGCATTTTTATGGTAGAAAAATGGTTGTAATTGATTGGATTGAGAATTAGACCTTCCAAGAAGCATTGTTTCAAGTAGTCCAAGACAGATGGCATTGGGATTTTGTAGCACATCCAACTGATTTCAGATGATCTTGGAAAGAACAGTGCTTTTATACTCTTCTGAAAATTCAACTACAATGATCCTGGAACAGTTTACCTATTAATCGGTGAAAATAAGCTCTTCGGTTGCTTTAAAACTCATGCAACTTACTTCTTTTTTGAACTATGTAGTATGTACAAAGAAACACATTCCTTTCATAAGAGAATTTTCTTATTTGACAATAAGTATGTAGACATTGTGAACCCAATTATTGGTATGGCATGACGATCAAAAAAATTATTGGTATGGCATACAGATATGTACACAGTTGAGCTATTATTGTTTCCTCTTGTGGGTTGAATCATAGTTTAGAGCAAATGGTAGGCTTGCTGGACCAGTGACTAAAGTAAAGCAAACATGGCCTCAAAGATCTCAGCTAATGGTGATAAACTGATAATGCACACAGTCAGCTTTCCCAACAACACCAAAAGGCTTAACATGCATGCAAGGCCCGCCGAGCCGATCAGAAAGGCAAAAAATGGAACCCCAACCCCATTGGGCTTCCTAGAAAGAACTCCCAATTGGAAAAGCACATCAAGTATAGGACACTTTGGACACAATGCCAGTAGTATGTGTGCAAACAATGTCAGAATAGATCATGTTCCATGACAGGCATGCATATTTTGCATACATGTACAACACAATTTTCTGAAGAAAGGTTGGAGGATGTCATGGAGGAAAGGAAAACAAAAGGGCACCTTGCCAGTCACTAGGCCACATGATTTTGGGAGGGGACACAAGCAGTCATGCTACACAAAAAGCATCCATGCAAAGACCCTTTCTTTCTTGATCATGGAAACGTCTGTCTGGGAAGATGCATAATACAGCAGAGCACAGAGGTAGTACTACTACAATTGTGTGGGGAGCTTCGGCCATTGGGTGGGCAGGGAAGCAGGGAAAAGGTCAAGCAAGCATGAGTGCTTCACATTGGCAGATCTTTTTTCTTCTGTGCACATGTGTTGCAAATGCAATTCATGTGTTTGGAACTTAGGCAGTCCTGGAACAATGATGCTTCACTTGCTGGTTCACACCCTGCACTTGACAGACAATGAGCAGCTGGTAAATTACAAACTGTTGGCATTTTAGGTTCATAGGTCTGTACTAGAATGTCAAGTGTTCAGTCATTGATGTGCTGATTTAACATTAACCCAATCACAAGACAAATGAAAGTGTTCATAGGTCTGTACTAGATGTTTCCTGCCTTCTTGCAGTCTTTCATGTGTTATCTGACGCTATCTGTTGGTCGACCACGATGAGAAATTTTACCTGAATTTGCTGAATCATCTGATGACACGCACCGTGGGCCTGTGGCTTGTGTTGTGCTGCAGTCGTTGCTGATCAACGGGAGGGGGCAGTTCAACTGCTCGCTCGCCGCGGCGCACACACCGGGTGCCAAGCAGTGCACCGGCGGCGGCAACAGGCAGTGTGCCCCGGTGGTCCTTCCCGTCCAGCCGAACAAGACCTACAGGCTGAGGGTCGCGAGCACCACCTCGCTGGCTTCTCTCAACCTCGCAATAGGGGTAAGCAATTCAAGCAGATCAAAGATTAACTCCTCAAGAACACAACACTACATATTTGCACAATATACAGAAGCATTGAGTTCTGAATTCTTGCGACGTTGTTTGCTGTGTTGCATTTGTCAGAATCACAAGTTGACAGTGGTGGAGGCCGACGGCAACTACGTGGAGCCGTTCGTCGTCGACGACATCGACATCTACTCCGGCGACAGCTACTCCGTCCTCCTGACGACCGACCAGGACCCGTCGTCCAACTACTGGGTAAGCGTCGGCGTGCGCGGCCGTCTTCCCAAGACGGCGCCGGCTCTGGCCGTGCTAAACTACCGCACTAACCGCGCGTCCAAGCTGCCGGCCTTTGAGCCACCGGCCACCCCGGCGTGGAACGACTACGCGCACAGCAAGGCCTTCACGTACCGGATCCTCGCCCGCGCCGGCACGCCCCCGCCGCCGGCGACGTCGGACCGCCGCATCGAGCTGCTCAACACGCAGAACAAGATGGACGAGCGCATCAAGTGGTCCATCAACAACGTGTCCATGGTGCTCCCGGCGACGCCGTACCTGGGCTCCCTGAAGCTCGGGCTCAAGTCGACGCTGGCTGCGGCGCGGCCGGCGGACACGTTCGGGCGCGGGTACGACGTGACCCGGCCGCCGCCGAACCCGAACACGACGGTGGGCGACAACGTGTACGTGCTCCAGCACAACACGACGGTGGACGTGGTGCTCCAGAACGCGAACGCGCTGGCGAACAACGTGAGCGAGGTGCATCCGTGGCACCTGCACGGGCACGACTTCTGGGTGCTGGGCTACGGCGACGGCGCGTTCCGTGGGGACACCGCCGACGCGGCGCGGCTCAACGTGCGGAACCCGCCGCTGCGGAACACGGCGGTGATCTTCCCGTACGGGTGGACGGCGATCCGTTTCGTGGCGGACAACCCGGGGGTGTGGGCGTTCCACTGCCACATCGAGCCGCACCTCCACATGGGCATGGGCGTCGTCTTCGCTGAGGCAGTCGACTGCGTCGGCAAGGTGCCCAAGGAGGCCGTGTCCTGCGGCGCCACGGCCATGGCGCTCATGGCCGGAGACCACATCTGATTGCGAATCGTGTGTTTATGTTAGTTAGCCTTGTGATTGTTCTCCTCTTTGTGATCGCTAATTAGGGTTTCTTTGGTTTTCTTTTTCGCCATTAATTAGGGAGTGAGCTGTATTGGTATTGGTTAGTGCTTGTTGTTGGAGTCATGCATGGATTGGAAATGCAGTAGAATGGTTTGTTCGGTACAGAAGGCACTACTCATAAACTGAATCATACATAGCCAAACCTCTAACGCAAACTTTGACACCATTCCAGGTATCTCTCTAGGTCTATTATACGCTACTCACACTAAACTCATCACTCCCAATATGGGACTGACCTGACATAAAAGTACACAAGCACTTAGGCCATCAAGGTAGATACCGGCACGTCCTAACCCATTCAAATAGGATTTATTGATCATATACCCTCCATTTAGATGAAAATTCAGGATTTACCCTCCTGACCCACGTGTCAGTGATTTATGATGACCCCACGTGTCATTGAGATGAGGAGAGTAAATCCCGAATTTCCCAACTAAAGGGAGGGTATATGATCCAACCCCCCATTCAAATAAGAGAGCGGTTACAGCAAGGTATGCCGTCGAGCAGCATCCGATGGCATACCCCTTGCGTCACCCCTTCCACCCTCTCTCCTCTCAAAGCGCCTCCACTCTCCTCTCCCTCTTTTATTCTGCTCTGGCATCAGCCGTCGCCCTCCTCTCCCTCTCTCTTCTTCACGCCCGCTGCCCTCCCCACCCTCTTCTCCAGCGCTGGCCGCAGCTCCGTGCGCCTCTTCCACCACCACCCGTGGCTAGCAACGCTGCCACCGCCTTGCTGCGTAGTCCCCCGACCCCTCCCTACCTTGCCGCCCCATCTAACCTAATTGCCACAGCCGTCGCTGCTACCGCCTTCCGACTCCACCCATCGCCCTCGCTGCTGCCCACCGCCAGGCCGCCACCTCCCCCAGTCTCCTTCTATGCCTAGGGGGAAGGGTGAACCCGTAGAGATAGACGGGAGCGAGAGGGAGGGAGCGAGAGCGGCGGCTAGGAGTGAGAGGGAGGGAGCAGCGGATGGGAGTGAGGGAGGGAGCGAGATCGACAGTCGGAAGTAAGAAGCATGAGAGAGAGAGAAGGGATGGTATACCATCAAACGGCATACTGTTTTCTAGATTTTCTCTTCAAATAAGGTCTTAGTGGGTGGCACTCGCACACAATTTGGTCAAACCATCACAATAGCCCATCCCTTCTTTTCTTTCATTGCCAGCACACACATCTGGTGGATGAATCATTTCAATTGGAACCTAAATGACTTAAGATCGAGCCAGTGGCCTGGTGGTGAGAGCGAGGATATTGATTCCCATGTTGAGTTCGATCTCTACGGTCGGCAGCATGTCTTGTCTTATTTAATCAGAGTGCAAGGATGTTCAATGGTAAAACATGTGCCTGCGCTTCCATGAAACTTTTGAGCCTCCACAAAATTTATAGCGAGTGTAGTAGACATGCACACATATGTATGCATGTGTGTGGATCTACGTGTAGTGTGCACGTGTGTGGGTCTGCGTGCAGTGCATATCCTTATTGTACTCTAAAAAAACCTAAACAACTTGCCATCTATTGGCTTGATCTTTTTTGCTTCGGCGGGTGGTTTTTGGCTGCGACTGATAAATAGTAACGATAGATAGAGAAGCTGTTGTGTTCTTTTGGGCTGCTGACTTATGGCTTATGGCTGATTAAGCTGAATTATAGAGGAATGCAATGATTGAAATGAAGCATTTATAGCTGAATTAAACTAGTTTGTATTTCTAAAACCAAATGGAGCTCCATTGTCTACACTGGACTGCGCACTATTTTGGACTTTGCATGATGGCTAGCCGGATGTGGCCAACCAATGGCACACAAACACAGATGCATCCCTTCCTCCACTTGTGGAGCACTGCCCTTTGTAACGCATGCTAACTTAGTGATCTGGTCAGCCGTGTAAGTTCAAAACTAGTACGAATATGACTCAAACTAATATGAATACGAGTTAATGTAGTGCAAGTCATGTTGCATGTGTACAAATACGAAATTAGGCATGTCATGCACACATTCGTTATATGGAGAATAGCATAAATGTACAATCTTATAATCATACATGCAGCTGAACCTACCACGGCGGCATACATAACCGTACAGACATACATAACCTTACAAGCATGCGTGCATCCCAACGTACTACACCAGCAAAAATAAATCATATGACCAGAGCGTTCGCTATCACATCGCATACCTGATTCATGTGTACATCACCTATGTCTGGAGTAGCGTCAACTCCAGAGGAGCCATGATCCACGCCAACATGGGCATTGCTGAAATCCACATCACCCTGCCTAGTGTTAATTATGAAGTTATGCAATATCATGGTAGCAATAATTATCTTCCTCTGTGTAGCCTAGTCGAAGCTGGAGATGCGTTCCAGGATACCCCATTTATTCTTCCATACACCAAAGGCACGCTCGATAATGTTACATAGGGAGGAGTGCAGATAATTAAACAACTCATTGCGGCCTCGTGGTCGACTGCCAGGGGCAAACTCAGCAACATGGTACTGATTGTTCCGTAACGGCGCAAGATACCCTATCCTGTTAGGACACTTTTAGTCGACCAAGTAGTACTTCTCTGCATTGCAAAATAGGGACTAAGTCTATCATATGGACATACGTAAAAGACGCATTTGTGAAATGTAGGAGGGATAGTGCGAGTTGTACCTGGGGGAGGATGCAGAAATACATAGCCATAACTCTTAAGTGTGTCAAGTAGGATGCGCATGTCGTGGGCAGAGTCGGGCTATCCTGTAACCACAAACGTGAACTGTATATCGAAGTCGCATACAACCATTACGTTTTGACTAGTGTACCCATGCCCGTTAGTGTGCATAACATGTCTCGAGGCAGGCACTACCATATAGATGTGGGTACTGTCAATGGCACCTATCGTCCCTGAGAAGTGAGGGTAAAATCTAGGATCTCTCAATCTATCATAAGTGTACTAAAACTTGAATCCATAGGCTTCACGTAGTCTGTCGCCATGTCATACAAGTAGTCTAACACATAGTGAATTTTTTTGCTCACCATGGCTCCTAAGTGCGCGAACCAGTTCCGCACCTGTGTGTTCAGCTGTGTCACCCCCACAGTCCACAAGAATATCCCCAGCGCTTCCCTAGAGAGTACGCTTGGTGATGACTCCAAATCATAACGTGTGACGAGGGTGTCAGGCAGCATGTGGAAACAGTCAGGATCCATCCGGAACATGTCACGGCACAACTCCAGTTGTTCATCGACCCATTCAAGGCCGGTCTGCACTGGCTCCTAACAAGGCCTTCTTGGCGACCCTGATGCCATTTGCAACACATACTGAATCATGATGGCCTCCATCACCAGTGGAGGTAGGAGGTTGTCGTTGTTCCCCCCGTCTTCTTGGTGCCCCGACATCGTGTTACTGCAAGCATGGAACAAGCTAGATGAGGTTCTCATTATGATAAAAACAGACACCCACATCATTCAGTTACCATCAAAACCATAAACCACAAAGTTTACTAGCAGAGTACTAAGCAAACAGCTTAATTACTAGAATTGAAATTAAGCATTCTATTAAACAGTCCATTTCTTCACCCCAGATCAGGTTCATTTGTTAGAATGCTAGTAAGCAACAACAAAGAAAGTTAGAACTTGAGAAGTAATGACATAGTATCAAGCATAACCACATAACATAATAGTTCAGAACTCATCCACAATGGAACAGCATACCATCGTAATAACACTTCAAGACAGATAAAAAAACATCAAAGTGCTAGTCGCAGAACAGACCTAGCTACCAACAATAGGAACACAACACAAACAATGCTAGCAAACTGATTTCCCCATGAGGCAGAATAGACAAGCAGTGTTAGCCGCAGTTCAACATAGCTACCAACAATTAAATGGTTCAAACAAAGATTAGCCTTACATTAGCACAAAGAGTACTCAACTTCTTAGTGGTACATGGAACAACTAACGAACAACATGAGCACAATATAACATAAATATCACATAACAAACATGAGTTCAACACTACATACGAATGGATAATTGACTTCACGATACCTTAATGCGTGTGCAACAACTAACGGCTTAAAGGATAGCACGTGTATGAAGCGACAAGGACACAGTAGCAGTATTAGCTAGCAAATGACAGCCCCTAACAGGTTGGCAATGCCCCCACAGGACTGGTAAAGGGGCCACATCCTGCGCAGCCAATTCCCACGACCCTCGGGGGTTAGAAGCCCATGAAAACGTCTATATACTTCCTCTCCATCAGCATAGCCAACACGTAGAAGTTCTTGTCTGTGTCCTCCGAGTACCCATCAGTGACGACCACTTGCAAACAACTCGTATACCTCATTATGAGTCTTGTCATTGTCGTCCTCGGGTGCGGTTGAACGGGCAGCTGCCACGGACTTCTTGTAAACATCGCACAGATTTCACGCTTGCCGTCAACTATGAGTAAATGTCATGCAAGAGAGATTAGTGCATGCTCCTGTGCACAGTAGAGTGCAGGCAAAAGGATAGTTAGATAAGAATATTCAAAACTAGGCTTGATGAGTTCCGGACAATATGATAGCTTTGTCAACCAGTAATTTTTTATTGTTTGTATTGGAACGAAGACAAAATCTAATCCAATTTGGTTTATTTGTTTACTATCTAAGCTCTAAAAAGGCAGGTTAATCCAGCTTCACTCATAATGTTTAAACCAGCGCATGCTTGTTTTGAGATTATAGTACAAGTATTCAAACTAACAAATTGAAAATACCCTTTATATGTGAACAAGATACAATAAGCCTAACTTACTAAAACTTCTAATTCTAGAGTAGATGATGGAGTTTATGATAGTAATGTGTTACATGATTTTGCTCCTCCTACCATTCGTCGGTGGCGGTGATCGAGCCGGTCTGTAGGTTGATTCCCAAACCTGTCGCATTCAATTTAAAGGTTTTTTTTGTATGTCGTAATCTCACTTCAGGGAGTCTCAATGGTTCTTGAATTGCTTTCTTGTGTATTCTCTCCTGGTGTGTGCCTTGAAGTTGTTCCCAAGGTTGGTGTATCCACACTTGTTTATATAACCCATGGACATGTTCTGTGCCTCAAACTCCTCCCTGCATATCTCGGGCATTGCCATATGAGCATCGTTGTTCCAAATAGCATTGCCAGCCTTTTCGTTGTCCATTTGGGGGAATGTGGCATAGACGGTCAGCCATGACAATGCGAAAACCATTGCACATAAAAAAGAATGTGCCATTGCGCCTAAAAAACTAGAAACGATACATAATGCATAACTAAAGAGTGAAGGTACCATTGATGCGGCTGGCAGGAGGTTGGTGACAGGCATGGATGACACGGGGAGCTCGACGGGGCATCCAGCGAGGCTGTTGCATGCACACGGCGTGGAACGGTCAGCTAGTGGTGAGACGACGAGGCTCGAGCACCAAGGGATGAAGGAACATTGGATGTAGACTCAGATTGTAGGAAGAGGTGGCGTCCGATGTGGAGGTGAACAAGGATGAGTTGGTTGACACAGAGGGCGACGCGAACGGCAACGTCGATGCCGTCCGAGAAGGGGATGCTAGGAGGTGGACGTGGTGGGGGAGGGGTCGGAGAAAATAGGGTAGACCTGGGCAAAGGACGTGGAGGTCGGGCGGTGAAGGGAGCTGTGGAGGGCCCAGTGGAGGCAATGGTTTCAAGCGGGAGGCGTGAGGGGAGCAGAGGCTGGGTGGGGGCAGCCGGGCCACGTCGGATCTAGAGCAGAAGGGACAGGAGAGCGCACGGGTAAGAGGGTTGGGAGACAAGGAGAGGGAGAGGTTCCGAGCGAGAAAGCCAGAAGCAGCTTTTACCCCCTCTATAGAAGCCATTCTGTTTGATGGGGCTTTCGGCTTTTTTGGACTGAAGCCGAAGCCAGAAGCGGCTGAGAGAAGCCAGAAGGAAGAAGCTCTATGATGTCCCATTCCCTATGCCCTGCTAGCTGCTAATTCTTTTTCTTTTCACTTCCTTTTCCTTTCTTCCGATCCCTAGCGACGGTGATCATTGCCAATTGTCACCCGTGTAGCAGAATCGCACAGAGCGGAACAGGACGAACGCTACATGCTGAACGTGCATTGTGCCATGACGAGTAGTCACCATGTGTTATGTGCATGTGGCTTACTGCCGCCTACGATTTGTGTGCCCTACCGCCCGTTCGGTCTACTAGCTGCTGCCGAAAGTCAAGCATAAATCGGCGACCAAGAGTGCGCTAGTATCATGTGTCGCCGTCGACTAGCTAGCTCGTCATCGTGGCGAAGCTGCTGGTTGATGGATGGTCATGTTGTTTTAGGTTGTGCCAAACGTCTTTTGCTGTGACTGAAAATATTCTTTAAGATAACGGTAGACGCCGATACAGATGATACATATATTTTTAGACTCGAGAAGCCATTTAAAAAAAGCAGCTTCAAGAACCTGTATTATTTAAAGGCATGTCTTTTCAGCTTCTAAAAACTACTTTTCGACTTTTTTACAGCAACTAACTTTCAAATGAAGTGTTTTTTCAAGACGGGATCTATAAATTAATTATGGTATACGCTATAGCGACTTCATTTATATTGACTAAAATCGCACTCGAGTTTCTATTATTCCGTACTTTCTTACGAACCAAAGTCATAATCTATAGCTAAAAATGTAAAAAAATACAGACATTTCGGTTTTCAAAAGTCATAAGAAATTTTTAAAAAATAGGACCGATAGCGAAGGCGTTGCCCTTCACTTTTACGTGTGCGTCGGTTCGTATATGGCATTATGGCAGGCTCATCTCGGCTCTGGTCAGAGTACCTAGCCGTTTCGCTTTACATGTGGTGTAGCCATGTTTGTAGGCCGGCCTGCGGATTTCCCACGAAGGAGGCACACGTACGCACGCTCCGCCTCACGTGTGTAAGCTCGGCAATCTACTAGCAGCTTTGCATGGTGGACATTTAATTGACGGTATATACGTGTAGGACTGTTGGTTGAGCCCAGCTACGCCTCCCCACGACATACTACTCGTCGATCCTTTTCCGCACACGTGGCGTCAACATGTGTCAAATTTCGTCGGTACCACTAGCTAAGCAGCTTGAGGCCTCCATCTGGTTATCACTTTTAGCTTTTATTTTTTTTACGGTGATATGGTTTTCTAGGTTTTTTGCCTTCTCTTTATTTCTTTTTATTGTTTGTAAAGATATGATTTTTTTATTTTTTTCTTTTTAAATTTAATTATACTAAAAAATATCAGCAGTTACAATACATATAAATTAAACTATAAATTAAGATTTTTAAACCTAAATAAGCACATATACCAGCCGATGAACTCTGCGATAGCGCGACGTGCCGTTACCAGTCCTGTGTCTCGTACGAAAATTGTGAACGCGTGATACGTTTTGTTTTTGGCACAAAGCATGGAATAACTTCTTTGAAAAATGTTTTTTTTTGTGAAACTAAGTAAAAGGAGGATATGTTGGGCCCAGTGGCGGATCCAGGATTTCTAGAATGGGTGTTCGAATTTCGGAGCTAAGTTGCTCGAATACGTACCGCAGCGCACTGTCACCCTCTAAAACACCGATATAACGATACATGTATGTAGATATAATAGAAACACATAAATTACAGAAATTAATGATTTCTTACGAGGAAATGGGCGACATAAGGCGAGCATAATTATATGAATTAAACAACAAATTATAGAGATAAATGAGAATTGTATATCTTGTTGATCTTGCCTTTTTTTACTATTTCCCTATCAGTAAGAACTGTCCATCTAAGAGAAAATTGTATGTTCCTTCCATGCAGCAAAACAGACCAAGAAAGAAAATAAGTGGAGTGGGATGGAGCACACCTAGATCTGAAGAGAGAACGATGACAATAAGTTGGAGGTGCTACTCACTTCCTAATGTCATGCTCCCTCCCGGCTACCGCGCTGCTCCCTACCTCCATGTTCGTTGTGCCACTGCCTGCTTGCCCGCGACACCTCTCTGCTCGCCCGCGCTGCCACACGTTCACTTTGCACCCACGTACCACCTCACGCATGATTGTCGTCACATCATGGCACCACGTCCGCGTCCGCCGGTCATCACTCGCCTCTAGCCTGCACTTCTGCCCGCTCGCCACTCAAAGGCCGAAGCTGCCTCTCACATAGACAGCCACAAGATGAGAAATAGAACAAATATTAGGATTTTGTTTATATCTTTACCTCTTTGGACGTGAGGAGAGCTGAAGTGGAAAGAAAAATAGGTCTAATGTATTACATGGGCTGCGCACGAGATACGAGGAGTGTGGGCTGAATTTAATTGCAGGTATAAAATATAGTTTTAACACAACTAATAGTATATATATAATATACCTATTATATATCTGGTATTTTATAAAAAATTTTGGGTGTTCAGCTGAACACCCGTGACCCATACTGGATCCGCCGGTGGTTGGGCCACGCACTAGCATGACGCCGCGTAACCAGTCGTATGTGCCATGGTTAATAAATGGGCTTCTAAAATGAATTGGTAAATGCAAGAGGTGTTGTGGTGCATGGATGAGTATATGCAAGTCAGACACTGTTTCTACATATATTTCATACTGTCCACAGCGTTATTTCCTGCCTTTTGCATCGCTAATACTGCGTTTTGTGCTACTAATAGTCCTTATTAGAGATATACGTACAAAAATATTGTATTGCAGAAAAATATAACTTTTCAAATACTTTTAATGCCAAATCGATGGGTCTGAAGACCGTTTTCTTGATATTTCAGTGACCAAAACATTCTCAAATCCCAATTTAGAGGTTCTCAAGATGATTCTCTTGTCCAGACAATCAAAACACATGTATCAGTTGCCCCATTCAGAGTTGGATTGGAAAATTATGATGGAAACACCGAGCCTTCGACAGATCGACAATATGATGACGTGGAGGATTGCTATGCGTATGCCAATTTCTGAGTATAAATCAATGGTGAGACCCACAGTTGGGTAGGAAAACTAATTCTCTTACTTTTCAATGCTTCCACACACTTCTTGAAGAAATGAAAGCCAAATAGATAAGAAATTAGGGAGATTTTATATTTGTCACGCCAATAAATCGGACAAAATCTGTCCGTCATTTTGCAACGCTATTTCAGTAACCAAAATGGCTTCACATGGAAAACCTCATAACTACAAAGTTGTATAACATTGCATGGGCTATAATTTAGAGTACTCATTGATTTAAATTGGAGTTCTGACGTGGAAGATATGGGCCCCACAAGACAGGCTACATAGAGAATCAGAGTCCACAACAAAATCAACTTCCAAGACAAATTTGGTGATGAAGGTGGCATTTTTAGAACTTGTCCATAACTAGAACGTTCAATATATCTTTTTTGGGCAAACATAAAAACATCGCCTTATTTGTAGTTCGTATGACCGAGATATGGCCTCCAAAAGGTTCACTACACAAAAAGAGATACAAACCAACTTGAATATGAAGTTGATTCCAAATTCAAATTTGAATTCAAACTTTCTATCCTGGTTATTTCCATCTCTACCATGCCCAAGCCATAACCCTCTAGCCCCTTGGCCCTTAAATATGACCCCTGACACACATCATGCCATCCCATTGACGTCCAATCTCCGAGTGCTCATAACGTGACTCTAGCAAGGCCGAAGCCATGTTTTCTAATAGTAGGATTATTCTAGATATTAGAGAAGCTCTAATTAGCCACTCTAATTAGATTAGAGGTATGCAATTGACATCTCTAATTATGGATCTAATTAGCATCTCTAGTTAGAAAGGGTTCTAATTAGGCTCTAATTAGCGATGGTTCTAATTAGCAGCCAAGATTCTGGAGTTGTGACTTTGACTTGTAAGTTAATCACGTATATTCTCATGATTGTATAATTACTATCTAATCTTTCATGGTTGATTATTCTACTTTTAGTTGCTTCTTTTATTTCTATCTTGCAATTGTCTGGTTCATGCAATATGCTTGCTTCCGATGTATTTTGATTTCGCAGATCATATTAGCTCATTTTGATCATAATGATTAGATCAATCTAGTGGAACGTTGCATGCTAACCTATGAGCCAATCTGTAGTTAGCACATAAGTTAGAAAGATTCGTGCATTCGGGGGGGGGGGGGGGTTAAAACCGTGCCTAGTGGTGACAACATTGATGCATAGAGATTGACAAACCACTTGCAGGTAGCTTATGTAGAGTTTCTTTCATTGCTTGTTTATCATTAGATAGGGATGTTGGGTATGATGATGTACCAATAGTTGGTTGTGGCTCATGATCACATGGATAGCGAAAGGCACTACAATCTCTGATTGGAGATCTCATGCAGCAATTAGTAGATAGTTACAGTTAGATTAAATTAGCTTCTAGGTAGCAGTATCAATTTTTGCTCGAACCCTCTAATCCAAGATTATCTGATCCTAGGCTCACAACAGAATTTCATGTTTCTTCTCCCATTCACACTTTGATCCTTTGGTAGTTAGATGGTTGTTGATTAGAAAACCATAAGGTGATCGTTAGTCCGTTCTCTATGGATTCAATGCCTTATAATACTCAGGTAAAAAGCTACAATTGACCTGTGCACTGTGGTTATATTTGATTGCACATAGTTTGCGTTAACAACTCTTCTGGTGCCATTGCTAGGGAACGACAATATGAACCTAGGGCGATCTTTTCTTCTTTTTTTTTTGTCAAAACCATCGTCGTATACCCTATTGTGCTTTGCCACTCTTATTCTTAAATAGGGAGAACAAAGTCATGTGCTTCCCACTACTGGTTTCCGCCTCGACACCTAAAATCTCACGTGAAACTCAGTACGTGTCGAATGCTGAAGCTCCAAGATATCGGATGACATGCAATTAGGCAATCAAAGTTGACAAAGAATATGCATGTCAATGGATGAGATGATCAGTACCACTAACAACTCAAGTTTTGCAGGTAAGAGCCAGCATGCATGATGAATGCCAAGCACTGAGACATCGATTGAAGCGTAGTAGGCAACCAAACCTAACACAGATGATGCATGTTGATGGAGTGGATGAGCATCACCATTGTAGGATCTTGATGGTACCTTGACCTGACAGACCTAATGTTAGATAACTTTTCTAAACAAAGGATTCTAGCTTTAGTCTTTAAATTTAGTGCTTCAGAAAGGCAACCTGATTTTATTTTATTTTTATTTCTAAATATCCTTTTACATTTATCTAGTGGGACAGTCCTAGACTAGTTGCCAACAGGGTTAGAAAAAAAGCTCGAGGCTTGTGCGCCACTTAGGCTCGAAACAAGCTTGGCTCGGCTCGGGCTTGTGACATACACAAGCGAGCTAAGCCTCCATCCCAACTCACTTTATTAATGAGCTAAGCCCGAGCTGCTCGCGAGCTACTCGTTAGGCTCAGCCCATTTAGCCCATTGAGAAGCAATCGCACGTCAGGAGCACAACCCTAGCCACAATTCGCTGCTCTTGTACAACACAGCTGCACGGCACAACACAAGCGGCCAACACCACAGTCCGCAGCATCATCCTTGCTGCCTACCTGTCGCCCTCTATTCCCTGCCATCACGCGCCCTCCACTCATCACTGCCACACACCCTCCACTCTCTACTGCCTACCCTCCACTCCCCGCCACCACGCCCTCCACTCCCTGCCACCAGAGTGGGAGGAGGAAGGATGCGGTGGAGGCGGAGGTTGGGACTTAGGAGGGAGGTAGACAGTCAGCAATGGGAGCAGGACGAGTAGTGACGCGATGGCCAGGACTCGGGAAGGAGACCGTCGGTGACAAGAACAGTAATTTTAACATACATATGGCTCCCAAGCCAGTTCGATCCAGGTCAAGCCTACATCCAAGCTGAGTCACGCCTATTTTCTAGCTTGTTCCCTTAACTAGTAGAGCTGAGATTCTAGGCTAGCTTGGGTGAGCTTGGCTCGAGCCAGTTCGGCTCAGCTCATTTCCACCCCTAGTAGCCAAAATCTAGCCCTAACCCGACCGACATACCTGCTTGCGCTGGCTGGTGCACCCACGAGTGTGGCCCCATGCATCAACCTGCACCACCCTGCGCCCCTACCAGTGTTGCTCCACACTTCCCTACGGCATTGCTGCCTAGTGCTATTGCTGCTATGCCGCTCTGAAAATGGAAATAAGCAGTAAGTGCATCAAAATTAACTAGTACTCCCACACCCAAGTTTACCCAATCCAGCACGGGAACTGGCGGACTTACCAGGTGGTCAAGGGGGGATGGCGCCCACCCTACCTTTGGCTGGAGAGTAGGTACCCCCTAGCCATCTATAGGGTGCCATGGTTCAGAGAGTGAGATTGAAAGAGATGATTGAACGTAGAAGAAGAACATAATGAGAGTTGGCCTTGAATTACCTCTTTCTATGCTGGGCCAACTATGCAACCACATCAGCAAAGCCCATATATCTTTCCACCGAGCGAGCACAACCAAATCGACAGCAACAGATCTTTCCATTCTTCCTAATTTCCTCCTACTTCCTATGCTTGGTGACTGGTGGGACGGGCAGCATCAGTGTGCACCATGTGGCTTGGAGGCGGCTGAGGCTCACATAGGCTGGCCAGTGGCTCAAGTAGGAGGTGGTCAGGGTGGATCATGTGGGCTGTGGGTGAGCAGGTGTCCCCCAATCGCCAGTGGGCCGTGGGTGGGCAGTGTGGACGGTACATGTCGGGCTCATGTGAGGGTGGGGCCGTGGACGGCCCATGCCGCCATGGGCAGGGGTG
Organism: Dendrocalamus latiflorus; assembly: GCA_017311315.1. NCBI lineage: Eukaryota > Viridiplantae > Streptophyta > Magnoliopsida > Poales > Poaceae > Dendrocalamus > Dendrocalamus latiflorus. Next base: position 9,803,052 of record CM029660.1, on the reverse strand, counting down.
AGCCACAAACAGGCATCGCCCATCATGCTCGCATGGGTGGGGGGCCTAAAGTGTTGAGGGCTGTTAGGCGTCCGCTATTGCCTAAGACTAGATAAGGGAGATGGAGTGAACCATGAGGGACTGAGGACCGAGACCAATTGAGACCTGTTGACTGTTGCTTGAGGAGATAAGGAGATGGAGAGAGGAACTGAGATACGGAGGAAGGACAAGGTCCGGTGCCAAATGAGTCAAGTATTTAGAAGAAAACACAAATCTAGTTCTCAATTTACGCAACTATGATTGATTTGGTATTTTAGTTTCATCTATCATCATTTATCGATACATAGAGTTGAAAGAAAATAGAGAAACGAACAATGCATAAATATTTTTAAGCAATACAAGTAGTACTCCTAGTACTAATGAGAGCATGACTCATAGCAGCCTTTTGTTCCTCTTGTTTTCTTTTTAAGAAACTTGGAAGGCCCGATAAATTTGGTAGTGATGCCTTTACAAATTTCTAGGATGTTGAAAGGTTTTCAGGTATCAAACAAGTGACAAATCGTACATCTGCTGCATTGAAGAAAGTTTTGTTTGCTTTGGTTGGAAAGCATCAATTACCAATTTTTAGGCTACGTGGGTAGGGTTATGATGAAACTTCAAACATGACAAGAATTTTGGGCTTTTGGGGGCATACTATCCATTACCAATGTACAATTTTCATTGTATTTTATATTTTTACTAAAAAAAATTTGATTATTTGCAGCTGCAAAGAATGGCCTTCTAGGATTTGCCACTCCTAACGTTGTAATATACAATTTCCACTTCAAAAATTGACCACTTAACAATATGCCATTTTGGCCATTTAATTACAGTTTTTGCCCTTTTCTCCATACGAAATGACCTTATTACCCCATATTTCTCTTGTGTGCTTTTTGAGAGGAAGAACTATGGTATTTATGGTTTGTTCTACTAGCATCTCAATGATGGACTTGCAGATACGCTTGTTATGCCTCTGTGCAGTATACAAATATTTCCTGTTCTTATCAGGGCCATGGAAGCGTAAATGCCTTGTGGAGTCCGACATTGTCAAGTAATGCTTGGCTCCTACCAAGATCAAAAATCTGTACCTCACAAATGTGTTCTTTGTTGCCACTTTTAATGCATGATACATAATTTTGGGCTTTGTTAGTTTAAGATTTGTATTCTTTGTTTTTGTTTTCTATTGTCAATTAGCTTGGTGGATTGAATTCACCGTTGGAAATTGAAAGAACCAATGCAATCCCTCTCGTGTCTGAGACTCCAACCATTATCTTTGGTATGGATGTTTCATTGTTTCCCATGGTTCACCAGGACGGTTTGATGTACCATCTGTTGCTGCAATAAGTAACAGATTTTGCTTATGCTTCTTGGACTACAATGGTCGCTGAGTGGTGGCGGAGGTAGACGTTCCAGCAAGGTAGCGTGTGCGGTGGAGAAGAACAGGATAGGGACATGGAGATGGGGTTGCGATGCGGGCGAGATAGGGATATGTATTGGGAGTCCGGTATAGTGGGGTAACAAGGTCATTTCAAATGAGGGAAAAAAGAGAGGAAATAGCAATTAAATGGCAAAAATGGTATATTGTGAAGTGGTTAATTTTAGAGTGGCAAATTCTAGATTACAATATTAGAAATGGCAAATACTATAAAGTCATTTTTTGTAGTGGTAAACTTTCAATTTTCTCTTTTTACTAAGTTCTTCAAATTATATATGATTTTATATTACAAAAGATAATTGAATTTATGTTTGTTCATTTAGTGGTCAACTTTTAGTTCTAGCTCCGCAACAAAGCATGGTTCACTTGCCGCCGGCGAGGCCGAGCACTCGGAGGGCATCCGCTCCCGGCGAGGATATTATCCAGCATGTTGCTCATCTGCCTCCACTCCTCCCATTCATCCCCTCCCCCATCACCTCCTTCCGTGCCACCGGCAACAATGATATCCCCATAGGCCACAGCCCTCTATCTCTGCAGAATGCATCTATACCCCATCTGTGCACTCCTCTGAAGTCTGACCCATTCTTTCTCTCTCTCTCTCTCTCTCTCTCTAGTTATTCCCCAAATGGGAGATGACCAGTGGGCGGCAGCGACGGCTGGATTTCGTGGGGAGGCATCGAGCTCAGTCCGAGGCGACATGGAGATAAAGTTGTGCCTTGACAGTGTGCTCACTCGAGGAATTAGGCGGCGGCAGTGACGGCCCGTGCCCGTGGGTGCGGTGGTGTTGGTCGCGGTGATGGCGGCAGCAAGAGCTAGTAGATGGTGGCTGTGGCGGCGCTTAGCCATTTGCTGCTTCCTCCCGGGGCCGTCGCCACCTCCTAGTACTAAGCTGGCCGCCGCCATGCTACACGAGCACCGATGATGGGAGGCGGGCAGGCGATGCTCATCGAGCAGAAACATGGACGACACTCCACTTGGATTTGACACACTTGACGGGTAAGAAGAAAGAATTGAGCATAGTTGCCTTTTGCCTCTTTGGAATTGCTTAGAATCATTAAGAATTGAGCCCAATTGCAGGCATGTTTTTTTTCGGTTTATGGCAGCTGTGGCGGCGCTTATCCATTTGCTGCTTCCTCCCGGGGCTGTCGCCACCTCCTAGTCCTAAGCCGGCCGCCGCCATGCTGCACGAGCACCGATGATGGGAGGCGGGCAGGCAATGCTCATCGAGCAGAGACATGGACAACACTCCATTTGGATTTGACACAATTGACGGGTAAGAAGAAATAACTGAGCCTAGTTGCCTTTTGCTTCTTGGAATTGCTTAGAATCATTAATAATTGAGCCCAATTGCAGGCATGTTTTTTTTGCTTCTGTTTATAGCTGTAACATATGATTTTTAAGATATTCGTAAGAGAGTACGGAGTAACAAAAAATTACGTGAGATTTTGACTGATATAAATGAAGTCATTACAGTGTGTACCACAATCAACTTATAGACCCATCTTGAAAAAATATTTTGTTTAAAAGCTAGATATCATAGGAAAAATCTAAAAATAACTTTTAGAATCTGAAAAAAAAGACTCTTGGAATTGCTTAGAATCATTTATTCCAATTTTTGGTAGCGACTAAACAACACGATTCTAGGAATTTTCCAATTCCTTGATTCCAGAACCAATTCTTGGTTGCCAAACGGGGTGTTAAGGGAAAATTTCGCTTGGATTGCAATTCATCTTTTCCTCCACTGATCATTTGATCTTGTTTGGATAGACCGACCGGGATGGTAAATGAGATGGCCAGTAAAGGCTGCTGTAATTGTTCGACCGTTTAAGACCGATTTGAATCGCAAGATTGCCACGGGATTTTTAGAGAAAATCTTCGATTCAATGAAAGTATTAGCTAAATGATCGAGATGGCTGGCGAAAGGGAAGGGACGAGGCCCAAAACGATCGACACTTCCTCATCCTCTAGCAAGTTTAGAGAGGCTTTGTTGCAAATGCTAGTAATATATGGTGATTATTTAGGCTTATTTTTTATGGCTTATGATTGAAAAGTACTGTAGCTGGCTGAAAAAACACTGTAGCTAACAGAGGCTTATTTAGCATAATTAAATTTTAAAAAATAAATAATATAAAAATATGTTAGCCCATTATGTATAATACAAAAAAACTCAACAAAAAGCTAAAAAATCAGAAAAAGACGAAATTTATGAATAGTGAAAAATAAGCCGGAAGCTAAAAGCTGAAGCCAAATTGATCACAGCCGCCGCTGCAATTTTGTTGTGCACACGGCAATGAAGGCACCGTGAGTTTCGAGTTTGCGTACGGTAAAGTAAAAATACAGTAAACAACTTATCTGCAAGGAGAGAATAGCTGAAACTCACAAAATTTACAGGCTAGAGTTTGCAGAACCTGTGTAGTTTAACAGTGTACATCAGCATATGTAGTTCGCCGCAGTTTATTGCCCCATCTTTATTCATTCACAAAAGTACCTGCTTGTTCGAGCATCTTGGCCTAGAATGCTCTTGCTAACAATTCTGGCAAGTGAAACCAAAAAGAGCTCAAGCGTATGGTTTAAAGATACACTGGCATAACATTACAAATGTTGACGTGACCGAGACATCTACGAATAACTTATGCTCACCGACAGAAAAGAATATGATCTGACTATATATAACTACAGCAAAAAGGCCATAAGTCCAAACTGTTCAATTTATTCCAGCTGCACTTGAGAAAATATTGGATTTCTGAACATGGATAGGATCAGTGGGTAGCATCTCTGCTGTAGTACTGATCCAAGGTCTTCGCAGGGATACGATGGAGAAGCTCACGAGGGAATATACGAAGCAATGTCCACGCTAGATCAAGTGACTGGAAGATGTTCCGAGTATCGTATGCTCCTTGTGATACAAATTTCCTCTCGAATTTGTCGAGGAATTCTAGATAAAGCTGCACAAGAGATAAAGAACACTGCATTAGATTTTCTGACTTGTAAAGAAAACATCAGCTTATGAGTTATTTCACTAGCGAGCAGTGACAGACCAGATCCTCAGAAGAGAGAGCCTCCTCTCCGACAACTGCTTTCATGGCCTGGACATCCTTTCCAATTGCATAGTTGGCATAAAGCTGAACAGAAAACAGTATGTATGAATTCATCTCTAAGTAAACACATGGCTTTAAGGGAACCAAATCTATGGTGTCCAAATAGATACCTGATTAGACACATCTGCATGGTCTCGACGTGTCATACCCTCACCAATAGCACTCTGCAAGAATTATTGACTGTTCTTAGAACTAACCTTCATCATACATGCTGATAGCATCTAACTGTTAATAAACTAGTTTTCATAAAGTTTAGATTGATAAGCAATCTCACCTTCATCAACCGAGAGAGAGACGGCAGGACATTGATGGGTGGGTATATCTGAAAGACAATGCCATCATGTCAATATGGAAGGTAGAAAAAAAGCAAAGAAAAATTAAACCATAATGTTCTTTCCCTGAGTCACATTAATATGGAAAACTAATAGCAAAAACTAAATGAGAGTAGTAACGAATTTTATGAATGTCTGTTATGAAGCTATTGTCTTTGCTTAAAAGTGAAAAAGCATGCAAAAGCACCTGTCTGTTGTGGAGCTGTCTGTCAATGTATATCTGTCCTTCGGTTATGTATCCCGTAAGATCAGGAGTTGGATGTGTGATATCTGTTTAGGAGGGGGAAATGAAATGAAATGCATGGAAACATCAGACATTGCATTTTTATGTTAGCTAGCCAATAAAATGTAATGCATGGTAACAATTCATGTAAATGCAATTAGATATGTGTGCTTAAGTTGGGTCCACCAGGTAAGGTAGGACAAAGCATGACCCAACCGAAGTAGCTTCCACCCAGCTCATAGCCATAGGTATACAAGAAAGTAAACAGGAGTGCTCAGACAGTCATGCTGGACTATTGCACGTACTCAATTGCATCACACTTTGTCCGACAGATATCTAGCTCATTGGCAGCCAAATGGCTAAGACACAAGTTGTGGCAAATAGAAAAGTCTTATGCCCATGCAGATTATTTTTTGCATACTTGAGGAAAAGTCTTGTGCACAACAACTTGATATAATGTTCAGAACATAACTGTAACAGTAATATAGAAACAGAGCCATAATAAATAAAAGCAAGCAATTTCGCTATTTACCATCATTAGGCATTGTTAGAATGGGTATTTGGGTAATAGAGCCTGTTCTTCCTTCAATACGCCCAGCACGCTCATATATGGTTGCCAGATCGGTATACATATATCCAGGATAACCACGCCTACCTGGCACCTCTTCTCGGGCTGCTGATACCTACATATAAGCACAATTCCCATGCAGTGTTATTATATACCATAATAATACACATGGCGGCAATTTACCAATTTATTATAGTTGAACACCAAAAATACATAAAATGGGATATGCAAGACTACAGCATTAGAAATTTTCCAAATTGCTATTTCATAGATAGAGAAAGCAACTAAATAGTGTCAGTTACAAACGTCAAGGTCTATTTCCAACATTGATTTTGCCCATTTTGGGCCGTGGCTACATGAACAAATAAAAACTCATCAACTTTTCCAACCAGATCAAGACCAAACTCATGCCATTTATGATAAGTTGGCGTATGATACACTTGAAATTTGTACAAGCATCATGCAGGCTTAATGAAAATGTGGTTTTTGGGTTTTACTTCATTCAAACAGGATTTGCAGTCACATGGGTGACATTTTAGTGCACATCGTAAAAAAATCATTGATCCTTGAATGCATGATGCATCAATAAAATATTGCAGAAGTTTTTCTAAGAAAGAGCTGATGATTGGATAATGTGCTTCTATGGAATTAAGTTCTAAGAGTAATTGGTAAAACAAACATCAACCAAGAACAAAGGAAATGATACAAGATATCAAGCGCAATACCTCACGAAGTGCGTCTGCGTATGAACTCATATCTGTCAAGATGACGAGTACATGCTTCCCACATTCATATGCCAAATACTCTGCTGTTGTCAGCGCAATTCGAGGGGTGATAATACGTTCAATGGTGGGATCATTTGCCTATAAGAAACAGGAGCAGAGTGTTAAAAACATGCTTTGCTTGGTATTGATTAGGTCAAATTTTGTTCAAGATACATCTAAAACCTCATAGAATCAAATACAGAAATATGAGAGGAAATAGTTGCCTTGCAACAATAAATGAATCTGGATCACAAGTCTACTGTAATTACCAGATTCAGAAAAAGGGTGACCCGCTCCATTGAACCGTTCTCTTCAAAATCACGTTTGAAGAATTGGGCAGTTTCCATGTTCACCCCCATGGCGGCAAACACAATAGCAAAGTTGTCCTCTTCACCACCCTGGATGTTAACGAAATCAGAACAATGCTGAGCAAAAAAATCAGGTATGATAAAAAAGTCTCCATGGGCAAATTTGAACAGATAAATCATCCCACTATATACCATATGGATGTTTCCCTCACAAAAATCAACAGTGTGAAGGAGTAAGTCTTATGGCTGTAGGTAGATGCATCAAACTGAATAAACATAGTGGTAGTGGGTTAGCTTCTTGCTTTAGCATCCTCAGGGGTTAGTTTCTTGCTTTAGCATCTTCAGTCCTGCTCTATTACTTTCAGTTTTGCTTTGCAGCATATCTCTACTTTTAGCTTTTACTTTCAGTTTGTAATCTGACCATTTGGTCTATAAGTATGTACTCATGTTATGCCTTAAGGGCTAAGAGACAAGCAATAGAACAGAAAATTGCTCACATACCTGGGTTACACCCTGTCACAGTGTATGAGCTTTTAAGATAAATACAGATAAAAGGTGTGTGAGATGCAACCTCTGTTGAAAGAACAGGAGTTCAAATCAGGAATATATGTAGGCTTTCACATACAGCTAAAGCTATTAGGCTCTATGCACCATATCTAAGTTAAGACAATTTGTGAGCCCAAGTCCCATTGGGTCATCAAATGTTAAGTCACATCCACTTTATGTGAGTCTGAGAGATAAGGGTGGATTGTTATGTTAGGCTACCTGTGCATGCTTTCCTTTCTCCAAGCTCTTGACAAGACCAGCCTGACGACAAATCTGGGCAGCAATTTCATTATGAGGAAGCCCAGCAGCAGAAAACAGAGGAATCTTTTGCCCTCGAGCAATGGAGTTCATGACATCAATGGTAGATATCCCTGTTTGAATCATCTCTTCTGGATAGGTTCTCTCACTGGGGTTAATAGAACTTCCTAGAAAAAACATTGGATACATGATTATCAGGAGTGAAACATGATGAGGATTTTTAACACCATCCATACTTTTTAATATTTATGTGTCCCATCCATGAACCTGAACTTAACAGTGCTCTTGCAAACTTGCACTTCGAAAGAACTTACCAGAGATATCCAAGTAGGCCTCAGGCAATATAGGGGGACCATTATCAATAGGTTTTCCAGAGCCATTAAAAATGCGCCCAAGCATATCAAGCGAGACAGGAGTTTTCAAGACCTGTAAGAGAAAATCAGTGTACCATAAATAAATAAACAAGGCAGTAACCTCTCAGTATATATAAACAAGGAGAAGGAAGGCAATATCATTTTAAATTTCAGTGTAAAAGTCTAACATGAGCCTGTCCACTTATTTCAGTTCCAATGGTATGCAGTTGACATGACATTGTCAATAATCAACATGAATCAAGAATCTTAAGATTGAAACTATATGTACTTATCAAGAATCTTGTAAATTTTGTTTATCAGATACATCCCCAAAGTGAAATCATTCTTTATGCTAAAACTTTCCGGTTCAAAGAGTTTGTCCTATTAGAGAATACTACACCATGTATGTAACCGGGACATAAAGTAACAAGAAGAGACATGTGGATATGAGACAAGGTACCTCGCCTGTGAACTGTACGGTAGTATATTTGTTGTCTATTCCTGAGGTGCCTTCAAAGACCTAGAGAATCAAGCAGTTCAGAGTCAAATGAATCAGTGATAAACATAGAAAATACAATTTAAAGTTTTCTGGAAAATGGACATAACTAACCGTATTGCAAAATCTGGATGATCGGATATAAAATTAGTATTACAGTATTACTTAAAAATCAATATTGATTTCTTTTTTGTCATAACAATACAGAATAGAAAATGAAGTAACCTGCACAACAGCTTTTTCACCGTCGACTTCCAGAACTTGACCACGTCGAGTGGTGCCATCTCCCAATCGGATGTTTACAATTTCCTGGTACTTTGGGCCCTAAAGATGGTTACATGAAGAAAGGGATAGTGTGTATAAGTTGCTATCAGACTAGGCTGTTCAAAATTTGTGGGGTTAGGCTAACAGCTGCAAATTCGAGAGAAGCGTACACACCTTTACTTTATCCAAGATAACCAGAGGTCCTGCCACACCAGAAACAGTCCTGTACTCTGCATAAGTAAATCTTTGTTATATAGCCTGCAAAAGATGCTCCTAACACAGCAGGACAACTATGTGGGCCTGGGACCATATGTCTCTGACACAATAAATGGTATTTTGTGACACTTGCACTTTGCGATGTGGTATGAATGTAATTTCCCAAAATCAATATAAGCAAACAAATGTGCATAGTAAACTAAAAGCATGAGTGCATGACCTAGACAGAGTGCCAGACCTGAAGATGTGATATAATGTTGCATGGTTAAAACTGCAGAGCTACAAAAGCAAATTTCGTCTACAATGGATTAGACCCATCCTCAGTGACACTATGGCTGCGTGGTTCAACAAAAGCTCCGTGACTAAGTTCTGTATTATTATTTATTAGGATAACCAGAAACTTTAAATATCAATGCAGCACAGTTCAAAAATTCAGCGGGCCGGTGATGCATACCATGCTATCAATATATTCAATGATCCATTATCCTGTAGCCTAAGCTCATTTACATACAAGGTGTTTAGCTTCTCAAAGCTTTAATCTATTTCTTTTTCAGTACAACAGGCAAGTCATCCCTATATACAAAATAAGCTGGCACGCCAATGCAAGTGCTGATGATCTGCGATGGTACCACTACCACACATGCTGACATGCCCGATGCAAATACGCAACACACCAACTTCTGAACGCACAAAACTGCAGTATGAGGACACAGTATACGAGCTTTGGGGCACGACTCACCCATGCCGATCTCCAGTGTTCCCTCCTCCATGTCAGCGGTATCCTTCACCAGACCCATGCTGAACCCGGCAAGAACAACCTGCAGAGAGAAACACCAACCACGCCACCAGAATCAAGAAACAGAACTGATCCGTGTCGCCCAAACCAGGCAGATCACTCCCACACTCTGATCCACCGACAAAAAAAGAACGGAACCCGTCAAGACTCGCCGCCGATCGCTCCCCCCCCCCCCCCCCCCAAAGCTCCCAATTCAGGCGAATCCATCGAAAGGCGGGACCTCCGGGCGACCCCTACCCACAGATCTGGCCATTGGAGCAGATCTTGATCTCGGATTCGACCCCCCGTAACAGCGTGGCAGAGCTAACTAACCTAATCTTCCCGTGCGGAGAGGGAAGCAATCGGGCGAGAGCTTGACGGGACTGGGGGTGGGGATTCGTGCGCGAGAGGAGACGAAGCGTACCTCGGGTTGGAATCGGTGGGAGATGGCTAGGAGGAGGTGGTGGTGGATCGACGACGCAGCTGGGAGAAGAGGGGAGGAGAACGGAGACGCGAGACGATAGATAAATGCAGGAAATACAACTGGATATCGTGAGAGGGGAAGGCCGTTTTGCGTGATTGCCCTGGACGAATACGACGTTCCGAAATCCACCCCCCTCGTGATAGGATGAAAGCATCTAATGATGGTGTGTTCTTTTAGGCAGAATTTATATTTTTGTTTTATGATATTTAAATTTTAACTATTTACGAGAAAGGATATGAAAAAGACAAAAGCCAAAAACGGCAATCCGATTCAAACCCAGCCCAAACTGATTTTTTTCTATGAATTCAAATGCCAAACCGATTTTTTTTGTTATGAATTCAAGTGCGGTTTATAGCAAAAAAACATTAGATCGGATCTACCAAACTTCGCTGTTGGAATTATCGTAATGTGCGGGTAGAATATGCAATTGGTTATCTTACCTCAGGTCATATAGGGTTTTTCATGACTTACAGCTTTTTTTTACTATTTGATATTGCAGCTGACTTATTTTATACTGTAATTATTGGTAGTTTTTCGATGTAATTAAATTTATAAAATAAAAAATAAAAAATAGATTAATCTATCACGGACAATGCAAAGAAGCACGGGAAAAACAAAAAAAAAAAAGCCAAAAAACAAAAAATAAAAAAAGACGAAAATAAAAAACTAGAAATCAAAAATCAAAAGCTGAAGTCCATACGAGCGGGCTTATAACACATATGAAATTCTTCACCCAAATGGTTAATTTGTGGAGTGTAGAAGAGACAAAATTGAACGATTGCAGATGCTAAGATGTAAAGGCGAGCTCCAGTGGAGGATGATGCGATGAGCGTGCAGTTCTTTTAACAGTTCTTTCAAAAACTAGCTAAATATCTACGTTTTGCTATAAATAAAGATCATTTTATTTCAACACATTGTATCGATATTGTCAGAATTGGCCTGTCTGGCCTACACGCTCAGCTGTGTTATGCCTCCGTATCCTCAGTTCTATCGTACACCTTAAAGAACTATGTTGTTTTTTTTATTAGAGAATTTTTAGAGGGTGAAATTTGTTTTTTAGTAAATTGTTTTTTCTGTTTTTGTTAAAGAGGTGCAAAGAGAAGTTAAGAAAAGCAGATGAACCACCACTACTACTAACTTTCTCTTTTAAGTAGTAGAGACTATATTTATACAGTGCACACGTTACATACCTTTCTACATCTTTTGCAGCAATACTCATACCTTTGGACTAGAGACTTCCAAACCATTGCAAAATTCTTGGATCCATTTCTTGCTAGATGTGGCATTATTAATCGATTGAGACATGTCATGATATGATCATCTCCCATGGGACCACCTGCTCCCTCAATTATCCATCCTTCAAACTTCATGACTTCAGGATCAATATGCAGCGATATGAGGGTGGTATGAATAATTTTTATATTGTTTTATTTCAAGGTCTTTTGTAATTGTACCCCAACACAAGCAGAACATAGCCAGTATGTGGCCCTAGCTTTACCTGCGTCCTCTCGATGCAAGGAAGGCATTTCAGAAACTGTGCTATTTTGTTTAAGTGTAAATTTTGTGAAACCACAGGTTTCTTATATAAACTATTAGAAAACTATGACTTGTAACATCTACCTATTTTGTTAACGCTTTGACATATGGGGCTCACATGGAAGCCACACATTTATCATATTCAGCTTTTGCCAAGTCGGATTGTGTGACTACCATATGGACCCATATGTTAGAGTAATAGCAAATTACGGTAGATACTATAATATGTACTTCTGTGAAAAAATGTTTCTAGAATTTGGAGTTCTTTGAAATAGATGTTAAACTCTGTAGTTTTTTTATAGTTCATACAAAAAATTATAGTTTTATGAAATTTACTCTTTATTTAACCATCGCTAGCACAAGGAAGAACGCAATGATTGTGTGATGTAACCTTGCATCGATGCTTTTTTATTTATCTTCAGCACATAGAATTAATGGCAGTCGGAAATGTTTGTTGAGAGAATTGTTGTTTTCTTGATTCGATACATCAATCAGGCTATAGCCAAAAGCTAAAATCTGAGACTAAAAGGGCTGAAGAGGATAAGCACTCAACTTGATGACAACTAGATGTGCCTATAGAATATAATAGAACATGGTAGAATTGCAAAATTAGTGACGTTGTTTGGAATTTGGTGTAATATTCTGAAAATACCCTCTTGAGAAACTGTACATAAATAGAGAAAATAGGACACAGGAAGATAGGATGCTTCGATTTATTTTAGAAGAGGAGCTATTTTTGGAGCGAGTCATACGGGGAGTTGGATTTAGATTAGATCTCGTACTTTATCAAAAGGGAAAAACGTCGAGGAGAGGAAACCCCAAAAGCCCTAATTTTTCTTTTCATGTACACCATTGTCTGTTCCTTGCTGCATCAGCCGTAGCCACCACATGCACCATCGCTGTCACTTTTGCCCGTTCGCCAACGCTCCACCAGTAGCCACCACGTGCCCGGTCAGTAGTCGCGAGTCCAGCACGCACCGCGGGATTTTTTTACCCGCGTCCACACCGCCTGCCCACGCACCATCTGCCTGCCCGCGTCGGTGCTCTCACGCCAACATCGATCACCATACACCTATGCATGCATGTGCCGCAAGTTTTCTGTAGAATTTTTATTCATGATGATCGGATAATTAGATTTTGAGTTATAAATTTATTAAACCTAATATCTAGGGATGGCAATTGTGCCCGTTTACCCGTATACCCGTGGGTAAATACCCTAATAGAGCCAGGTATGTGATATTGTTGGACCGAAATGGCGACAGAGGGGGGTGAATGTCGACTCTTTAAAAATTGCCCCCAAAAAGTATCCACTTAAGAAGATGCTCTTCTTCGATAACTACAAAGTTATAAAGAAGAGAACATCAAAAGTTCAAGCCTGCTGAAAGACCAAGAAGAACAACCATCAGAAGAGAATATGCAAGTAAAACAACTGAAGTTGGCAGCTAAAACAAATGAGCCGGTCAGACCTCAATGTAACGGGCGGTCAGACCGCAGTAGCCAGGCCGGTCTGACCGGTCATTTGCCGCCGGTCAGACCACCGGCTAAACACTGGTCTGACCGCCCCCAAAAATCCGGTCTGACAGGCCTTCGAAGATCAGACAGGGGCAGAAAGCAGAAAACGCACAAAGAAAGCTCTGAAATTACTGGGACTTGCAGATTTTGAGAAATTAAACAAAACCTTCCCTTCTCCTCAAGTAAAAAGATCAAGAGCATAAACTAAATACCCAGGAGATCTTAGGAAACTAAAGGATTCACCAATTGAACAAGAAAAGGAGATTTAAGCCATCACTTGATAAAATTCAGAGAGCAACACCAAAACTTCAAATTCCCTCTAAACTCTGATCCTTTGACCATGAAATTAAGGGATTAACTAAGCTATAAGCTCAGGACTCAAAAGCACATCTCAGAGCACCAACTGTAGAGGAGAAAACCAAAGAAACACCAAACCCTAGAAAAGGCAAGCAGAGAATGAACAGGGCACAGGGAGGCAAGAAACTTGATTCTTCTAAATCGATCATTGTGCTCTTGGAATTAGCTGACCAAAGGGTCTAGAAATACAATTCCATCACAGAGCAACCTATTTTGCCACTCCTCAGCAAGAATCGAGCCAAAACACAAAAACTCAAAAATCAAGCATAAAGAGCATCGAAGGAAAACATGGGAGGCAGGAGCATCTCAATTGAAATAAATTCATTTCCATAAGCACAAGGATCACAAAGGAGTCCCGATACGCTATTAAATACAGAGGAATGATTACATGGAATCTCTACTCAATCCATCTCCTCACTACATGCTTGAGAAGGGAGAAACTCTCACTCAAGAACACAACGAAGGAGACAGAGCAACAGAACCCTGCTCTCTCCTACCAACTAAAACCTAAAGCAAAACAACCTCTCCAAAAGCCATTTTGACTAAAGCTAAAACCCTAAAGCCATGCACTCCCCTCACAAGACCTACATGCACTTGAGAATCCCTCTCCTATTTATAGCATTTGGCTAACGGGTCTCCAACCCGTTACGCTCGCTAAATCTCGAACGGAACCGCTTCCACCTGTGCAGCTTTGCGCTTTTACCGAAACGCCCCTCCTGTACCTTCCGGGAAGCTTCCGCGTTCCTTGTCGTCCAAGCCTCGCAACCACCTCGAGTCTCCGCCGTCTTGGACACCTCCGACCGTTCTGACCTCGACACCGCCTGTGTCTAGTCCAGTCACCTCGTGTCTCGCCACGACTCCGCCTCGACGTCCTGTAGCCATCACAGACAAGAAACACAACAAATAGCACCGCTCGACACATGTAAGCATAAATAGCATCAATGAATCACATTAAGCATGAGATAACCCAAACCTGATAAGTCAACATAATCTGCATCCTAATCTCTTTGACCAGGTTTGACCAAGTCCGACCGAAGCCGATTGCACCACGCAACGACATGGTCCGAACCACACAAACCAAACTCGACTTTCCTAAACCGATGTCAATTACTCATCACACACTTGGGGTCACCTCCACATGGTCCATCAGATATTTTCTTTACCTACGGGTATGGAAATGGGGGGAACACTCTACCCGTCGGGTAAATGGGCACGGGTATGGGTAAGCTCCACCCGTACCCGCACTGCCCGTTTACCCACGATATAGATTGACATGTGGCGCAGTCATAGCAATATCTCTAATTACTATTGATTGTTATAAACTTTTTTATAGCTACTATATTTCCTAGTAACAACTGTTGCTTATATGTATCTATCATTAGTTCAACTCTCAGATGATGACTCTCAGTTCGCGGGTAAACGGGTATACCCACGGGTGACGGGTGTGGGTGAGGTTTTTTGCCCGTCGTCCTTCGCAGGTATACTCGTGGGCGTAAATCAGGGTCGCGGGTACGGGTATGGGCGAGCACTACCCGTACCCACCACGCCTGATTGCCATCCCTACTAATATCTGGTAAATTACCATTTGTTGGTAGCACCTATTAATCTATAGATTAAAAATAGAAAATAGAATAATTTGGGTATTTGGTGAACATGAAAAATGTATGCAATTCTTAAGGGTTCCAACACGTCCAAGAACATGAATTTTAGATGTGCAAAATAGAAGTTATGAATTTTAGAATACTGTTGTCTAGAACCGGCTTGCTACTAGATGCAATCATGTAAAAATATCAATTTTAATGATTTAATGAAAGAATTAAATTGTGGGAATAACTAAGAAAAGATGGATATTTTTTTGTAGTTTTTGAAAATGTCATACTTTAATATATTTGCATGAGTAGATTAAAAGATATGTAATTATTAAGTCTGCTCTCCAGAAGATGGCAGATATGTCTTGTGGGTTAAAACGGGGGTTTAGATGAGTTAATCTAGACATTCGATCAACTAGGAAGTTATAGAAAATTTTGTATAGATTCCAGAACTAGTTTGGTTTGCTATAATACGATGTGAGAGTTGAAAATTATGATAATTTTAGTGCCGGGACAGCAGGAAAGACTATCCAGTAAAGGGGGAAAGTTGTGGAATTAGGAGGCGTGTAGCATTGTTGATTAAGTGTTATTTTGTATTGTTGTAGCTTGTATTGAGTTTGGGCATTTACTATAGGAGGAGTAACTTCGGGGTTGGTATCATTCTCTAATCAACTCGGTTGTCACAACCAGAAAATTAAGTGTATAGTAGAATGGTATCCAAGTGTTTGGAATTGCCATTTGGGCATTTACAGTTGTGCTGTAACCTATTTCGACACCAATTTAGTAAGTTTAAGCACTATTCTGAAAATAGGTCTACTAGGTTGTATACATGGAACAAGTGTCATACTTGTTCCCACATGATTGGCCAGTTAGTCCGTATGATCACTAATAAGTGAGGTGAGCAAACAAGTAGTGGTTACCAGTCTTTAGTACAATAAGTTTAAATCACTTTTGTTCTAGGAGATACATTTTCCTCAATCTGCAATTAGTATATTTTGTTGTTTGATTGGCTGATGGATGATAATAAGATCTATTGGATTCAATTTATGGACATTTTGAGTTGTGAGTTTTTGGCTTTCCATTTGATCACTACAGTTCTAGCTACTTTTATTTTGGATCAACACACAGGGGAAAATTGAATTTGATCCCCTAATTAGGAGTCAATCAGGCACCTTATTTTTTTCAAACTATTAGTTAGTTATCACTAACAGGTTCTGACTATTTTTTCAGACTATTAGTTAGTTAGATGCATCAACTGCTACAGTGTTACCCATAGACTTAGCTTTGTGTCAATCACCTCACTATACACTGATTTGCAGCAACAGGACATGCTTTCATTTCCATGTGTTGCATTCCCTATTCTCCTTTTAAATTTGCATATGCGTGACTCATTTCCATGTAATCACCTGTACCTCTGTGCAATGGATTGGTTTTATCCCCTTTCAAGAATGGATTGGTTCTAATTGAATGTATTACAAGTAGTGGTTCATACAAGATAAGCTATCTGCCATTAGGCCACTTTCATTGACTCAGTATGGCCGGGCTGTATTTTTAATTTGAGCTTGTTCTACTCACTTAAATTAGCACATGACCATATTTATACTGCTCTAGGTAGCCATAAGCTCAGCAAATTGTGAAAAGTTGCAGTAATTACATTTCCAGGAGAACCTAAATGGAAAACACACACACACATATATATACTAGTTACATACTCGTGCGTTGCAATGAAACTCATTGAATGTATAGAGAATCGTGCTATGGAAGAGAGTTGCTCTGATCAGTTAAAAAGTGGAGAATGGTGAGAAATTGAGGGAATAGAGTGGTTGGAGGAAAATGGATGTACAATCACCAACTTGTTCTTTTATAATAGTAATGATATATTCATACCCAAAATCTAATTTACCAGTTGTTTAATCTGTTGATATCTTTTCAGAGAATGGAGGCACTTTTCTTATGAGCCAAAAGGTGTAGGTTTCACTTATGGCACCAGACTAGTTTCATTTAGAGATGACACACACAACATAACCTTACCACAATTCTCACCAGCATCTGTTACTCACATTAGTAAAATTTAATAGCGGATGTCACATTGGAGTTGGAGGGCTTAAACATTATTTCGGCTAAATGAGATTACTTTCTAATATGCTATTGGCCCAGAAGAATAATTCTACTAAATCCTTTAGAGTGAATCACGAGTATATTATCAGATGTAAAAGCCGCAAGGGAAAAGAATGGAATTTATATCCCTCATGAAAGGTTTGGTCTTGAGGAGGCAGAAAAGAAGGTATACGTTCTCTTAATCATTTTGACTATATGATGCAGACAATCAGAAAAGAAATAGAATATTTAGAGCTCAGTCTGGAAAGCAGAGCAAAGTATAGCTATCTTTAATTCAATTTTTGTTGTATTAATTATTTTACTAGTTCAGGGTTGAATTGAATTGCAACTTTGGTGGTTGGGTAGGAACTTGAAAAATTCAAAGTTTTGTACCTAGTAGAAGAGGAACACATCTTGGATTTGGAAAGTTAGAGTAACGAGTTGAAGGTGAAGCAGTTTGGAGAACTTAATTTTTATTTAAAAAAAAAGCGAAAGCCACATCCTTGTTAGTTTAGGATTTATAAGATCTTCATATTTTCTACTTCTTCCTATTTAGATGAACATTGAAAGTTGCAAGGTAGAATTTTTAGATCTCCAAGAAGCTCATTCTAGAGCTAACATTTCACTGAAGGAAAAGGATTTCATAATCTCAAACTTACTCTGTGCCAGTAATTGTTTTAAATCTTAAGTAAATATGTAATTTTCTAGCTTGAAGGGCCTAACAGATCAAACAAGCAGGGATCTCTGATCAAGTGTATTGATGTTTGTATCCTTTCCATAACATTGGACAGAAAAATAATATGCTAGAAATAATTGCTAGAATTACCTCGTGTCCGCCCAGCTTGTTGTGATGGCCCAACTAACTTCTGGTCTTCTTTTATCTGTATATTGCAATAGATGCAAGTACATTAATTGAGGAAACAAATTATAGCTGGATACAATAGATGGATATGTACATGCTGATATGGCCATGCAATAGATCTCCCATAAGAATCAGCCATGACACTCATATCCCCATAAGAATGAGACAGCGAAGCAGCCCTTTTTAGCACATGATTAGCGACAACTTCACAACATTCAACACCGAACAGTGTACCACCCACTACTGTCCTCCGATCCGTTGATATAATAGTAGCCTTTGCAATAGGGATATTGTGTGGTCCAATAACAGAGTACAAGATAATTACTTTTCCACTCTAAAACATGTCATTATTGAATGTGTCAATTCAAGTCTAGTCAAATAAATTGCAAAATAGTAAGGAGCAAACCAACAAATAGTGAGATATGTGAAATCTTACTCCTCCATTTCCTTTTTGTGAAGGAACTCCACGCCTATTGAATGTCTACAAGTGCAAATAGAGAAATCATTACATTAGGGGCCTGTTTGGGAGAGCTCCACCACTGAAAACGTGGATCTGGAGTAGCAGCTCCACCGTGGATCTGGGATCCCACCATGGAGTGTTTGGCTTGTACAGCAGCTCCAGATCCACGAAATTGAGGTTTTGGTGGGAATGGCCACTTTTGGTGGGATGGGGTGTGTAACCAGTGGCATTGGTGGGTAATTACCACCCAACTCCACGGTGGAGCACCCCTTGAGGAGCTCCATGAAATCCATGGATCTGGCCCTCAGATCCAGGATTTTGGTGGATCCAGATTTCGCGGAGTTGGAGCGTTTGGGTAAAATTTCGTGGAGTGGAGCTGTTTTTCGTGGATATGAACTACGGTATGACAATGGTGAAGAATCTATTTTGTTGTGATTAGTATATACCTCCTCATACAACATGTTTTCTGTAGCATTGGACTCCACCCCAACATTGCCAATTTTGGCATGATGATCCTATAGTGGGCCAATAAAAGTAAAAGTGGAAACAAACTTCATCTTCTATACCAAGTAATTAATTACAAAAATTTGTATTGTACTATACCTTATGTATAGGTGAATTTGATGAATATCGTGGACTAATATGTGCATGTCGTCCCACATGAGAATTAGTAAGCAACAAGTCCTTCATCTTTGCCACTTGTTGACTAAGGACACCAATTTTTCTATCACTATCTGCTTGCAATGTTTTAATGCACCCTAGTAGAAATTCTTTGTCCAATTCAGCTTGCCGATGCCCTTCAACAGCCATTTGGAGCTTGATTGATCTATACTTAAGCTTTCCAAGCATCTCGAAATCTCTTGGAGTTGGTCCCTTACCTATAGAATGAACATACCCATTCCTATCAGGACCAAAGACATGTGATAGGAGGTCACTTTGCTTTATGGTTTCTCTGTCCACTCTGGATGATTTGTGGTTGCGTCCTCAAGTGCTTTATACAAATATGGAATATTAATTGTTAGTCATAAGCACAACCTAGTCAATAACATTTTATGTTTCTTAACAAATCATAATGCCAGGTTGTTGATATACTTTTACATTTGTTAACAAGTCAGATAAAGAATGGACTTGAAGACATATTTTGTGGGTATTTATAGTCTTAGGGAGAATATGAGAAGATAAAAAAGTTGATACATATATTTAAAAGAATTGTCATACATTATTAACTTCTAGTGGCACAGACCTTTCAAGGTTACAGAAATATGACATAAATAAAACATTATATAGCACATACATTTGGTAACAGAACTCATACCTACATCCACGTCTACAACAAATAAACATACACAGGGTCTACAGAAATTTAAGAATTTCACATCCCAATCCTCACTCATACCTATTGAAATAGCCATTTTGGTTCCTTAATCTACATCTACTCAGATGTTAATGTGCCAAGGGGGCAGATATTTTATCTTTGCATCCACATGAAGTTAGTTAATACTTCAGACTGATATGTTGATCCTATATCTATATGCAACTTCATCTATCAACAATGGCTAACATAAAGGTTAGATGTGCCATTTTTTGGATCAAAGTTAGAACGAACAGATACTCCATGTCTGGTTTGGGTTGTTCCAATGAATATTGGCAGTAACCCTAATGTTTCATTTTGGTCAATCAAGTATATTGTATTAAACATTATTCTAGTTGAGTTTAATGAAAAAAATGTGAGCATCAAAATGCGGGAGTATAACTAGCAATGTGCAGCCATGAAAGCATTGCGTATAACACTAAACATGTAACATGATTTTAACCAAAACCAGATGTTGACTTAAAAGTGCTAATCGCACATATCGCAACATAATGGGAATATATCAGAAGCAATTGATGTGTATATTAATAGAAAATAAAGCATGGAAAACACACATAGAGCTAGGTAAGGTAACTTCCCCATGCATACATCACTCAATACCTAATTCTAGACAACATTTAGACTACTGCTACCTGGTTAAAAACATAGGTATCTAGTTCCAGTGCAGTAGGTGCCTGTATCATAACACACACAAGAATTATACTCATAAAATTGTTTATTCACTTCATAAAATCAATAACATATACAGTTAATTTAATGATTTCAAGAAGGCAAGACAAAAGATGCAGAGAAAAATAGTATTCACCAGAAACATAGGGCCTTGTCATCTGGGAAGAGCTCCTAATGCAAACAAGTGAGCGGCACTGGGAGGAAAGGGTGGCCTGGGAGGAGGGGTGACGCTAGGAGGTAGGGCAGCTGGGAGGAGGGGCAGTGTTGGGAGGTGGGTGGTCAGGGTGAGGAGGAGGCATTGGGAGGTGGGATAGAGTGGAGAGGAGGGGAGGCTGTGGAAGATGATCGGGGAGGAGGGCAATGCGGGGAGAAGGGGCGGCCAGGAAGGAGGGCAACAGGGGAGGAGGGGTGCCACTGGGAGGAGGGGAGTCATAGGGAGGATGGGCGACCAGGGAGGAGGGCAACAGGAGGAGTGGCGCTGGGAAGGGGTGGCCTGGGAGGAGGGATAGCGCTAGGAGGGTGCGGCCAGGGAGGAGGGGTGGCGCTAGGAGGGGCGGCCATGGAGGAGGGGAGGCGTGGGGAGGATGGGGCGGCCGGGGAGGAGGGGTGGCGTTGGGAGGGGGTGGCTGGGGAGGCGCGGGGAGGAGGGGTGGCCGTGGAGGCGCGGGGAGGAGGGGTGGCGCTAGGAGGGGAGCGGCCGAGGAGGAGGGGTGGCGCGGGGAGGATGGGGCAGCCGGGGAGGGCGGTGCTAGGAGGAAGGCGTCGTTGACAAGGAGGAGCAAGCATGCTAAGAGGATTTTGGGAGGGGATAAGGTGAAGGTGTGCTCTTTCATGCCTATCTTTTCACCTTTACGCCCAATGTTTTGCCCAGCGGATATGAGGTCATGTGTTCAGGTCTTTAGGCCTATCGTGCCCAATGTTTTTCTCGGTAGATATGTTGATCTGCTAACATAAAAACATAACCGACAGACAAATTCTAGACAATAGTTATTTCGGTAAATAACGGGACTCGTAATGTCTTGGATATTTCCGGCACATGTTTTGCGACTCATCCCATTTTTCTTCGGCAGTATATTGCCTTTAATTTTATATCATGGTGTAGTGGATGATGAGTGTAGAAGAATGTTGATTATATCAATTGTTAATAAAAAAAGAATAATTACTGCATTACATGTTGAGTATTCATGATTGAAAGATATGATCCATGAAAGTGGGATGAGGTTCCCATATGCAAAATGTGGGCAATGAGGTCCCCGTATAAAAAAGGATGGGCAATTGGTCCTTTGTGCTAAAGAGTGCAGACATCAGTAAACACCGACGGGTGTTACACTCCGCTATATAGGTATAAGCAGAAGATGAGTTAAGACAAGAGCACGAGTATTGCATTGCATTCATGAAAAGTGAAAAAGTGATTTGAGATAATGAGACACGTGCATGGAAATGGATGAGAATGAATATGAGAAATTGAGTTAATGATAAATAGGTATGAATTGTTAATAAGATGATGCATCGTTTATTATTATACTTTGTACTTACTAAGCCATGGACTTACCCTTGCTTATTTATTATTTTTAGGTGATCGTTGAAAGGTGGCATGCATTAGGTGGAAGTAGAAAATAGAGTATTGCACTTTTGTAACCCTTCACTCCATCTAACAATTCATCACTTATAGTCATGAATAATTTAGGAACTTCCATTGTAAAAAATGGGTAATTTATGGTTTTTGTTAGTTCCTTATTGTTTGTAATATTGTTATTTGATGTGTACCTTAGTTTAAACTTATTTATTACTCATCTTGGTAATTATTTGATTAATCTGAAGTTCAAGTTATGACATATCATGTTGTTGAAATTTATGTTTAGTATTTTATTGAATGTTTATTTTTTAAGTCTAGTTGTTGGTTGCTTGTTTATTGGTTAAATTTTGTAGTGATAGTAGTTATAGGTGATATCTTGGGTTTTTGTTAGGACGGGATGTTATATGTGGGTTTTTTAAATATTTTTTGGGAGTCATATGTTCCTGTAAAATTCATATAGGGTTGCTGCACTTCAAATACAAGTCCTAAATGGGCACATGTTGAACCAATTTGTTATTTTCTCCAAGGGATGCCAAACCAAATTTTTGGGGAATGATATATCTATCTATACTAAAGCGGATTCTTCAAACGGTTTTTCGAACCCAAAATTATGTGCGACATTTATGATCATCTTAAAAAGCATAGACAAAAGCCATCAGCCGCAGTCCAAAAAGAACATAACAAAAAAAGTAAGGACAAAACAAGAAGAAACAAATAAAAGAAGAAAAAGGTTTTATTCAACAAAAATGACGAAAGAAGGGTGAAGAAGGGTTAGGACTACAGAACAACTATGATCTGCTTACATTTCACGGTGCTACATTTTATATGCAAAGCATGAATGCATCAGTGCATGGTAATTTGCATGAACTTTGTTAAACAAACAACCTACTTGTGTATTGGTCAATCTAATCTAATTCAGTGTTCATCGCAAAAAAATCTAATTTGGTTCCTCTCCCTTTTTGGAGTGGAATTTAGTTCCTCACGGAACACGAGCTGGCGTTCAGGCTGGGCCATCTGCAGGGTAGGCTCGGCCTGGCTTGGCTTGCCCACACCCAACCCGATGGCTGCCAATCCTTCTGCACCGCTTGGCTCCATCTCTGATGTCGGCGACAGCACCAACGAGTTGCCTTGGAGATCCACTCTGCACGGTGGGATGGGGCGACTGCACTGGGCTGTCACGCAGCTGCCATGCGATCACCACGCAAGCATGGGCTGACGCGGTACGACCGGTTAGAGGTGGTGCTTAGGCCCATGGGCTCACCGGCGCTCCGGCGCTCGGCGACAACAGCTGAGGTGCGCAGCGGCAAGAGGAGAAGGCGGGGAGGCGAGCTCACCGTGGCGCGTGGTCCTAGGGGCTCGGAGAGGGGCCAGCGGCGGTAGAGCAAGGGCGTCGGTGGCGAGGGGTCTCAGGTGGCGACTTCGCTTGGCGGAGGGGTGGAGGTTGATCATCGGGGCACGAGGAAGACAGAGGTGACGTCGGCGAGGCGCGGGAGTAATCGGGGCGGTGGCGATTTCTCACCGGAGGCCCTTCGGTACTCGGCGATGAGGAGCGATGATTCTAGGGCGTCTCAGGCACGGGGAGGGGAATCTGAGGGGAGAGTGAGTTGCAGTGAGAGATGAAGATGCTCAGAGGGATTTTATAGGGGCTCAAGGTGAGAGGGAGTGGTGTCGGTTACTCAACGGAGTAATGCCGTCCATGAATGGTGTATTACGACGAGGATGGAGCTTAAACAGGGGAAATGGGGGCTTTTAACGGTGCATTAGCTCGGGAGTAAAGGAGAGGAAACCACCGAATTAAAAGCTCAGGGGCGTCAATGGCGGAGGATGAAGGTTGAAGAAAAGAGGGGAGAAGAAGGAGCTGACATTCGGGCCCCGCATGTCGACGAGAGGGAGAGAAGTGGGGAGAGGCGAGCGGCCGGATGACTGGCACGTGGCGAGGAAGAGGATCAAAGCCGTTGGATGAAAAATGAAGGGGTAAGTGGGATCGGGCGGCTGGGATTAAAACGGGTGGGGACGGATTGAATCTGGACCCGACACATGTCAGCCCAGAGTGAGTTTGGAATAAAATTTGGTTTATATTTTCAGAAATACTTAGGAAGGTTCAAAAATACCTAGAAAATATCAAATAAAGTCTAACAATTCCAGAAAAATTCACAGAAATTCCTGAGGATGTTTTAGAGTTAGGACAAATATTTCCAAATTAAATCTGGTCTTTTAATTTTTAGAAAAATACTTTTTGGCTTTGAAATTGCTTTTTAAATTCTAGAAAATTCTCAAAAATACTATAAATCAGGGAGAACTTAGGAAAAGAAAAAATAAACTCTTTTTGGCTTAAATAAAATACTTAAAGTAAATTTTTAGATAAATCCAAATAAATTCCAGAAAATCCAATAAAATACTTAAACAAAATCTAGATAAATCTAAATAAATCCCAAAAAACCAATAAAATGCAAATAAATTATTTGGAATGTTACAATACCGTACAACAATGTGCTGCAAATGTGGAAGAAAGCAGAAAACAAACAAGAGAAGAAATGAAAACCTGGTAAGCACTGAGGCAAGAAAGAAAACAAACATGAAAAAGATTGGCAATAGAGAATAGACGGGGAACAGTCCAACCCAAGGAACTCCCATCGGCAGGACCAATCAAATCAACAGGATATCAAGCAAATCACAAACGGGAAACAAAGGGGAAGTAATACCTCCAATGGGAGCTCCCACCGACATAGATCAAGGAGACGGAACGCAAGCCTGATAACCACTAAAACATGAAGCAAACAAGTTGTAATCTAGAAGCATTCCCGCAAGGGCAACCCCCATTAATCAGAGTACAGATAAACCTGGAATAGGTGAGGCTCACATCTGAGCCCCCTGGTAGGACAACCCAAGCCGCGATATCAGGAAAGAAACAAATTGTAATCGTCCAATGCAAACCGAAGGCAGAACAACCATGTGACATGGCAAACAGGAACAAAATCGACAACGAAGAACTAATGGGGAACAATCCAACCCAAGGAACTCCCACTGTCAGGACCAAGTAGATCACATAGGATAGCAAGCAGATGGAAACACTACTACAAAAGAGGCATTACTGGATGGCTACATCACAGGCGGTTATTAATACGAACCGTCTGTGATAATGATCATATCACAGACCGTCTGTGGTTGGAATCGTCTAGGATAATCTGAGCTATTAAATACCGGGTGTATGTGGTCTTAACATAGATATGTCTTCATTGCGCTGCATCGGTGGAGCGAGGTGGCCGGCTTTGGGGAGTTTGGTGAAAACATAGCGCTTGTAGATCTTTATACGTCTTCTTAGTGATCAGAGGTTAGTACTCAATTGCTTCTAATAACTTATATGCCTTGTAATTGAAAAATATGATAACTAGGTTTTTGTTTAGATCTAGGTAGTTAGCTAGCTAAGTTTAGAAAGATAATGGTACTTTGCTCAATTTCAAAATCGGTAAGTTCTTCTAGTTTACTTCAATATATTCTTACTTAATATTTTTATGTCATGAATACGTGGCTAGCTAGCTATCTACCTAATATAAATGTGTGTAATTAAGTATAGCTTGTCTGATTTGCTATAGTAGCGCTAATAATCCAATTTGACACCCATTTGTTACATGTGTAGCGTAGATGGACTGAAGCTGGATGTACGTTGAGAACCATGTGAGTGAACAGTACATTAATGGTGTGTCTGCTTTTAGAAGAGCGGCCAAACTGGATATGTTGAAGAAGAGGATGGAATATATGTACTGTCCATGTGGTGATTGTGATAATCTAAAGATGTTTAGCAACTCAACGCAGATCAAATCTCACTTGATTCGAAGGGGTTTCACAAAGAGGTGCAAATGTTGGGACCAATCACAGTGAAGAGAAGATTACACAAGAGGTAGTTATGACATCGTCGAGCGAGACAACGATATACCGATTATGTACTGTGTTTTCGAGGAGGATAGATCATAGGATGATAATCTGGATCAGATGCTACGTGATGCAGAAGGGAACTATAGTGAGAGAGAGTTTGGTAAATTCGAGGGCTGACTCAGTATCAAGGCCTTTTAGCAGAAAAGATGTTTATGATATGGTTAAGGATATCGACGTTGTGCATGGAAAGGGATGTAAATTGAGAACATGTTGGAAGAACATGTGGAAGAAGAGGTCAATATTTTGAGACTTGCCTTATTGGGAGCACATAAAAGTTCACAATTGCATCGATGTCATGCATGTAGAGAAGAATGTATGTGATAGTTTGATTGGTCTCTTACTGAACATTCCTGATAAAATAAAGGATGGTGTTAACGCAAGGCGTGACTTGGTCACTATGAACATCAGGACCGAGTTAGCACCGATAGAGACCGATAAAAGGCTAGACATACCTTCCCCCAGCTTGCTACACTCTGTCTAAGTCCGAGAGAACTCAACTGTGCCAGTCCTTGCATGGTATGAAAGTTCCATCCGGTCACTCCATCAGCATGAAGAAACTTATTTCCATGGAACATTTGAATTTAATTAGCTTGAAGTCTCATGACTGTCATGTGCTAATGACACAAATGCTACCTGTGCAATTAGAAGTATTTTACTGAATAAGATTCGAGTGACAATCATAAGGCTATGTTATTTCTTTAACATAATTGCTTAGAAGGTCATCGATCCCAATGGACTAGATGCTCTGCAGACTGAGGTGGTGACGACTCTATGTCATCTGGAGATGTATTTTCCTTCATCATTTTTTGTAATCATGGTCCATCTCATTGTCCACCTTGTGAAAAAGATAAAGATATACAACCTCGTGTTTCTACATCATATGTACCCGTTCGAGAGGTACATAGGAATTCTCAAATCCTATGTACGTAATCGATCTTGATTGGAGAGTAGCATCATCGAAGGTTATACAACCGAATAAGTTATTGAATTCTGCATCGGCTACATGGCTTAGGTTGAACCAATAGGTATACCTCTATCTCGTCACGAGGGGAGGCTAGAGGGAATTGGGACTATCAGAAGAAAAGCAATAACTCTGAATTGAGATACGTATGCTCAAGCCCATTTTACGATTTTACAACACATGACTGAAGTAACCCCATATATTGAAGAGTACAAGGGCATGCTACGCTAAGAGAATGCAGGCTAGTCAGAGGTTTGAATCATGAAACAACACAATCGTCAGTTCATCGAATGATTGAAGGTGCGATTGACTGGGAGGTCATCAAGTGAAATACTACAATGGTTGGCAAAAGGGCCAAAATTTATAATTGTGACATGGTAAGGATTTGACATTAATGGCTACACATTTTATACAACAGATTAGGATAGAAAGAGCACAATGCAGAAATTAGGTGTCCGCATAGATGCCTTTGATGCACACGTCAGTACCGCTGGCCCAAGCTCGTACTACGGGCTTGTAGAGGAGATTTAGGAGCTTGACTACGTAATTTTCAAGATTCCTCTATTTCGGTGCCACTGGGTCCAACTCCCACGGGGTGTAAAGGTCGATAAGTACGGCGTCACTACCGTGAACCTTGAATGTGTAGGATATGAAGATGAACCATTCGTACTCACGAGGCAAGTTGTTCAAGTATTTTATGTAACTGACGCGACAAATAAGAAGCGCCGTGCAGTTCTTCATGGAAGAGAATGTTGTGGATGAACAAGAGTACAATCAATTTGATGAGTTGTCTCCATTCGGAGACAGCATCAGGCTCGAGGAAGAACAAGGCGATGCAGCAAGCTATATGCGTGTCGATCATCGTGAAGGGCTTTATTTAAAAGGAAATAGCCAAGTGTAATAAATGATCCCACACAACCAACACCTATTTGGAAATTGTTGCAATGTAATCATAATTATGAAACTTGGAATGTAATTATGGAACTATATTCCATTGTAATTGTAATTTATTCAGTAACTAAGAAATAGTTATTTTTATGATTATGCTTGTGTTTTTCATATTGCATGGCTAGCATGCGGCTAGGTGGAGCGAACTATCACGGACGGTTTATCGGAACAAACTGTCTGTGATATGTTGAATATCACAGACGGGTCTATAAAGAGAACCGTCTGTGATAGTATTATCACAGATAGTTCACAAAAGAACTATCTGTGATATTATTATCACAGATGGTTCCATAATAGAATAGTCTGTGCCAGTTTCCCTATAAATATACCCCAAGGATAGGTTCTGCTCACAGAGTCCTCACTCATGCACTCCGTCTTCGCCGCCCCTGCTAGGTTTTGCTAGATCTAACTGCTCACTCGTGCGCGATGCCGCCTCTCCATCCCGATGCCGCCTCTCTCTCCGGACATCGCCTCTCCTTCCCGTCGTTGTCCGTCTCTCCCTCCCGACGCCGGCCGCCTCTCCCTCCTGATGCCGGCCGCCTCTCCCTCCTAACGCCGGCTACCTCTCCCTCCCGACGCCTACCGCCTCTCCCTCACGATGCTGCCTCTCCCTCCCCATGTCGGCCGCCTCTCCCTCCCTATGGTATGAAACCCAAATTCCACGCAGTCGCCTCTCCCTCCCTACGGTATGATACTGGTCTAATACTTCATGATATGTAGTACTTCATGATATAAGCTTCTCTTGTTAGCTACAAGATCTAATCTCAATAGTTGGCTAACTTGTTTTGTGATATTTACTACTTCATGATATATACTTTACTTGTTAGCCACAAGATCTAATATTAAAATCGAATATTCAAGCTTGAGCTCTAAATTGTTACTATTACTGTCATTTGTCAATCTTGTGGTCTGTCTCAATAGTTGGCTAATCTATTTTGTGATCTTCAGTAGTTGGCTAATTTATTTTATGACCTTTAGTACTTGATGATATATACTTCACTTGTTAGCTACATGATCTAATACTAAAATTGGATATTCAAGTTTGAGCTCTAAATTGTTACTATTATTGTCATATGTCAATCTTGTGGTCTGTCTTAATAGTTGGCTAATTTGTTTTGTGATCTTCATTAGTTGGCTATTTTGTTTTATGACCTTTAGTACTTCATGATATATGCTTCACTTGTTAGCTATAAGATCTATTTGGAATGGCATGTTACTGTTCCAAAGGGACCTTGTAGCAATAATATATGCCACATAGATCTTCAAAGGGCATGAAACAAGAGTTACACACTCCAGTGTGTCAGGTTCAATGAACTTGAGACACTGATGTGTGTAATTTGATTCATAGAACTTTGTTTTATGACTTTTAGTCTCCATGATATGTGCTTCACTTATTAGCTATAAGATCTATTTGGAATGGTATGTTACTGTTCCAAAGGGACCTTGTAGCAATAATATATGCCACATAGACCTTCAAAAGGCATGAAGCAAGTTACACACTCCAATGTGTCAGGTTCAATGAACTTGAGACACTGATGTGTGTAATTCGATTCATAGAACTTAATTTGTTTATACTCATAGCTCGCTGTAGTTAGTTTTTTCTTATAAGAGAGATGACGTCCACACAGTCATCGTCGTCATTATCTAGATCTCACGCTCTCAAGATCGGGATAACTAAGTGTGGCCGAGGAGAATCGAAAAGGCTAGAGGACTGAATGACCATCACGGTGGTCTCTCCAAATGGGGTCCTTCTACAACCGAAGAAAGCAGCGGTAGCATTTTTGACTACCTATGGAAAAATTGGAAGGCAACAGGTCCCCATCACCATAGCAATCTGGAAAGATTTGGCAAAGGATTAGAAAAATCAGTTGTGGGAGGAAATAACAAATTTGTTCGAGATCTCAGTAGAAGTACAGGGACTCGTGTAACAGCACGCGCTCCTCGTAATGGGAAAAGCTTGGAAGAACTTCAAGAGCACTCTTGTCGCACAGTACATGGCCAAGGATCTCACACCCTTCATGAGGTATCCTTTTGTGTCGTCGGAAACATGGGAGGCCTTTATGTTGATGAAGAAAACGACCGAATTTGAACAACAAAGTGCGGTGCACAAGGCTCTCCAGTCACAAAACACTCACCCTCATAGACTCAACACCGCTGGGTATGCGGGTAAAATCCCGCAATGGAGGATGCAGGAGAGGTTGCAATCCGATTGGAGGCCTCCCCGCCATTTACCGGGATCGCAAATGAGCACGCCCGAAACTAGTTAAGAGCGAGGTCATCAACCATGTCTTCGGGTGTCTCCTCTTTCGAAAACCCTGTACATGAGGAAGTGTCCCAACGCCTGGTAAGATATGTTAAACTACATAGTTGTTAATACCTCTTGAACTTTATGGGTTTGAAAATAACATGATTGCCTCTTGCTACAATCATTGACTACCAAATCTTCCTGAGGCTCGATTGAAGAATATAGGGAGAGAGATATACTATCACAGTTGTAGGAACACGTGTACGCTACGCTAGCGCAGAATAAAATTTTCTACCGTGTAAACCAGGAAGCCATGCAAGTAAGATATCGCAGATTGTTACCACTAGACGCGCAGTGCAGCGGAAGTATCGTTGATGCAGCCGATTCAACGAAGCGCGCGTCGATGTAGCAGTAGTAGTCGAACGTTCTCCGTCCAACCGTCTCCTCCTCGTGATCGTCCCACTTAGCGCC
Source organism: Dendrocalamus latiflorus (assembly GCA_017311315.1). NCBI lineage: Eukaryota > Viridiplantae > Streptophyta > Magnoliopsida > Poales > Poaceae > Dendrocalamus > Dendrocalamus latiflorus. Next base: position 9,772,326 of record CM029660.1, on the reverse strand, counting down.
GCAGTCACAGCAGCGTCTCTACCGAAGTCCACACGTCCGGGATGCGGCCACCGTGCGCCCGGCTAGGGTTTCGGGATACGGCCGAGGGGAGGTGGCGGCCAGGGTTTTCAACACAATACTCTCTCAAACCTGCAGCCCCACCTCCACATATTTATAGAGCATGCTAATGGGCTTCCACGTTGTAGGCCTATTAGAACCCTAATCCCATATGGATCAATATCCCTTTTAGCCTATAAAACTGAATTATTTATGATTGCATCTTGGGCACATCACTAACAATCTCCCACTTGCACTAGAGACAATCATATAGGCAAGCTTTCCAATTCCAACCCCTTAAGTGTGTGACCCGTTAGGTTCATGTATAGACAGCCATGACCCGAAAACCCTTTTCAAGCCATAAGTCAATAGTGGCATCTAGCAGGGCATATTGACTCCCGAATACACATAAAGATCATATCGGCTAAATTTTGATATACACACACTTGGATTCCTTTGCCACACGATACCAGTCGAACTTAAGGCGAGATTCGTGCCACCCTTGTGATAGCTCAACCATTCACTCGATCTTGTGGTGGATTACAACTCATGACTAACCCTTTAGTCACATTGTGATTAACTCTTTAATCACCTTGGCATGACCATGCACTTCCCTAATCCAACCACATCGAGGGGCCCAGAGATATCTCTCCTGTTATGTAGGAGGGGCAAATTCCATCTTAATCCGCTCACATCCCATTCCATGTTTCATGATACACCTGAAGACCACTTTTATAGCTACCCAGTTACGGAGTAGTGTTTGGCAGCCCCAAAGCGCACCACTACACATAGTGAGAAACAATGGCGATTTCAGGTCGAAGGATCCAGTAGGTATACCACTCGAGATCGCTTGATGGCACATATTAACATAACAATCCCAGCAACGTCTCGGAGTGGGTCAATCCAACACCATGTTCTCTAACATGTGTCCACATTATTGATTTGATATTCCTATATCCATGATCCGTGAAACATGATCATCAATCAATACATGTGCTAGTCCATAAATCATTGTTGTCCCACGTAATGACATAAGACTAGGGATCTTTAGAATAACATTAAATAAAACAAAGAGTTTCACGAACAAGTCACATACTTGCCAATCAATGCATACAATCATTATTCAAGGAACCAAATAACAACTTATTCAAAATTTCATAAACATAGACTTGATACAATTATCTCCCACTCACACTAGAGTCAATCATGTAAGTATCTAATACCCATTGCACTCGTGTGTGCCTCATGCTTTGGTTGTGGGAGAGGCTTCGTTAACAGATCAGCAACATTCAAATCCGTGTGCACCTTGCAAATCTTCACTTCACCTCTATCAATGATCTCACGGATAAGGTGATAGCGCCGAAATATATGTTTGGACTTTTGGTGTGATCTAGGCTCCTTTGCTTGCGCAATGGCTCCACTATTATCACAATAGAGATCCACTGGACTGGACACACTAGGGACCACACCCAACTCAAAAACAAATTTTCTGATCCAAACAGCTTCCTTTGTAGCTTCAGAAGTTGCAACATACTCGGCCTCAGTTGTCGAATCAGCTACCGTCTCTTGCTTGAAACTTTTTCAGCTCACTGCCCCTCCATTGAGGCAGAACACAAAACTAGATTGTGATCTACTATCATCTTTATCAGTTTGGAAACTAGCATCGGTGTAACCTTTTACAACGAGCTCTTCTTCACCTCCAAAAATAAGGAACATATCCTTAGTCCTTCTAAAGTACTTAAGAATATTCTTTACAGCCACCTAGTGAGCTAGACCGGGGCTAGATTGATACCTGCTCGTAACACTTAGAGCATATGAAACATCTGGGCGCGTACAAAGCATAGCATACATGATGGATCCGATGGCTGAGGCATACGGAATCGCACTCATCTTCTTTTGCTCATCAAGTGTTGAAGCACACTGAGTCTTGCTAAGACTAATGCCATGTGACACAGGCAAGAAACCTTTCTTGGAATCTTGCATATTGAACCGTTTCAATACCTTATCAATGTATGTACTTTGGCTTAATCCAATTAGCCTCTTCGATCTATCTCTATAGATCTTTATGCCCAAAATGTAAGCTGCCTCTCCGAGATCTTTCATTGAAAAAACTTTTTCTCAAAGAAGACTTGACAGCTTCTAGCATTGGAATATCATTTCCGATCAATAATATGTCATCTATATACAAGACCAGAAAAACAAGTGCGCTCCCACTAACCTTCTTGTAAACACAAGGCTCTTCTTCATTCTTGATGAAGCCAAACCCTTTGACTACCTCATCAAAACGAATGTTCCAACTCCGAGAAGCTTGCTTCAGTCCGTAGATAGATCTCTGAAGCTTGCATATTTTTCTAGCACTTTGGGGATCAACAAAACCCTCAGGTTGTGTCATGTACACATCCTCACTTAGGTTCCCATTTAGGAAAGCCGTTTTGACATCCATCTACCATATCTCATAATCGAAATATGCAGCAATAGCTAGAATGATCCGGACAGACTTAAGCATAGCGACGGGCGAGAAGGTTTCATCATAATCAACACCTTGAATCTGTTTGAAACCCTTCGCCACCAATCGTGCTTTATAGATATGAACATTTCCATCCATGTCTACCTTTTTCTTAAAAACCCACTTGCACTCAATGGTTTTTACACCATCGGGTGGATCAATTAAGTTCCAAACATGGATTTCCATACATGGATTGAATTTCGGATCTCATGGCACCATGCCATTTCTCAGAGTCTGGGCCTATCATCGCTTCTTCATAATTCTTAGGCTCATCATTGTCTAACAATAAAATGTCATGCCGATACCTTATTGGCAGTTGACGTAGCCTTTCAGACCTACGTGGGGCTGATGTCTCTTCCACAGGTTGTACAACATCTTGTACACTCTGTAGAGCTTCAGTAGGAGCTGAAACATTTTTTGATGTCTCTCGAATTTCTTCAAGACTCACCGGGCTCCCACTAACTCCTTTTGAGAGAAACTCTTTCTCCAACAAGACACCATTTCGGGCAACAAACACTTTGTTTTCATCCCTTTTATAAAAATAATATCCTTTAGTTTCCTTAGGATACCCCACGAAGAAGCACTTATCAGATTTAGGTGTGAGCTTGTCAGACGTCAAACGTTTTACATATGCTTCACATCCCCATATTTTGAGAAAAGACAACCCGGGACGCTTCCCAGTCCATATCTCATATGGTGTCTTCTCTACAGCTTTTGATGGAACCCTATTTAATGTGAACGCAGCTGTTTCTAGAGTATACCCACAAAAAGACAATGGCAGATCAGATTGGCTCATCATTGACCGAACCATGTCCAATAAGGTTCGATTCCATCGTTCAGACACCCCATTCCATTGAGGTGTTCCTGGCGGAGTCAGCTGTGGAACAATTCCGCATTGCTTCAGATGATCACCAAACTCATGGCTCAAATATTCACCTCCACGATCTGATCGCAAGGTTTTAATTGTCTTGCCAAGTTGATTTTGTACCTCATTCTGAAATTCCTTGAACTTTTCAAATGATTCAGACTTATGCCTCATTAGGTAGATGTATCCATATCTACTAAAGTCATCGGTAAAGGTTATGAAGTACTGAAAACCACCTCTGACAGTTGAACTCATTGGTCCACATGCATCTGAATGTACTAAGGCCAACAAGTCATTTGCCCTCTCACCTACACCAGTGAAAGGTGTCTTAGTCATTTTGCCAAGTAAACAAGACTCGCATGTTTCAAATGATTCAAAATCAAATGAGTTTAGAAGGCCATCTTTATGGAGCTTCATCATGCGCTTATCATTTATGTGACCCAAACGACAATGCCAGATATAAGTGGGATTCAAATCATTAGGTCGAAGCCTCTTAGCATTAATGTTATAGATAGGCACATCCTCAAGATTTAAAACATATAATCCATTTATCAATGGAGCAAGACCATAAAGCATATCATTCAAATAAATTGAACAACAATTGTTCTTTATTCTGAACTCATAACCTTCTGCTCCCAAACATGAAGTAGAAATAATGTTTTTGCTTAAGGCAGGAACATAATAACAATTATTTAATTCTAAAACTAATCCTGAGGGTAAAGATAATGGTAAAGTGCCGATAGCTAACGCAGCAACTCTTGCTCCATTGCCTACGCGAAGATCGACCTCGCCTCTTGCCAAACTCCTACTCCTTGTGAGCCCCTGCATCGAATTGCAAATATGAGCAACCGATCTGGTATCAAATACCCAAGAACTAACATGAGATGTAGCAAGATTTATTTCTATAACATTTATACCTGAAGTAGAAGTCTTACTTCCTTTCTTCTTTTCCAGTTCTGCCAAGTACTTCTTGCAATTTCTTTTCCAATGTCCAGTCCCTTGGCAATGATAGCAAATGGTTTCAGGTGCAGCACCAATCTTGAGCTTCTGAAGCTTAGATTTGACACTCGAGATCTCATCTTGAGTTTTACCCGTGCCCTTTCCTTTGCTCAAAGCCTTATTATTCTTCTTTTTGAATTTGGTAGTCTTCTGAACCATCATCACATGATTGGAGCTTTTCTTAATGCTCTCCTCTGCTGACTTAAGCATCCCATGCAACTCGGTCATTTACTTCTCCATTCCATTCATATGAAAATTCAAAATGACTGGCTCAAAGCTCGGAGGAAGCGACTGGAGAATCACATCAGTAGCCAACTCTTGGCTAAGGGGAAAACAAAGTTTTTCCAAACTCTCAATGTAACCAATCATCTTCATCACATGAGGGCTGACCGGATTTCCTTCAGCTAACTTGCACGTAAATAATGACTTAGAGGTGTTGCACCTTTCAGCCCTTGCCTGGTTCTCAAACATGCCTTTAAGACCCACAATCATAATGTAGGCATCCGTGTTCTTATATTGCTTCTGAAGCTCAGAGGTCATGGTGGCAAGCATGAGACAGCTAACATCCAGTGAGTCATTACAATGTCTGTCATACTCATTCTTTTGAGCACGAGTAGCATCTTCAACTGGTTCATCTGGATATGGACCCTCTAGAACATATTCCGTCTTTTCTTGCTTGAGAACGATTCTCAAGTTGCGATACCAATCAATGAAGTTTGTTCCATTTAATTTTTCTTTCTCAAGAATAGATCGCAGATTAAAACTGGGTGTAGAGGAAGTAGATGGCGGCATTGTCTACAACATAAAATATATGCGAAAATTCAGTGCTATGTTTATGTGTATACTTCCATTAAACAATTTAACAAAAGATACAAATTACACTATATGTTTAAAATTAAATACCCTCTAATAACATATAGTGAGTCAAGATCCATATTTCACTAAGCCCTAGTGAGCTTTGGCATCACCGCTAGAAACCTAGTGACGTAGGTAAGCAACGCTTGCTAATCACATCTTATGTGACTCTTGTTTGTTGGGTGGCATCCAATGCCCCGGCTCCCAACACCATGCCCCAAGGCCCAAATCCAATTTGATAGCCTTGTCAAGTAAACCAACACTATGCAAGTGGATGTCCAACATCCACCCTATTAGATCAAGATAGTTGATGGTACTCTACTTTGGTAGACCTACCAAACAATGACCGTAATTCTTATAGGCGCATCAATTGGAAGGGCATCAAATAAATTCTTAATTTTTCTGAGGGAAGCTATTCTGTCATGAAAAATACATCCTCTACAGGTATGATATGAAAGAATAGTATGACAGGAGATAAACATCACATGCATATAATCACATTATACTGTGAATGGTATGGCCTTTGAATCGTAGTGGTTGCCATCGCCATGGTTCCACGGTGATGTCCTTCGCCACACTTCCTGTCCTCTTTGTCATCATGCTTGAAGCCCCCATGGTGAAGAACTAAACTATTACAACTAATAGCTAGCAAATGAATTACATGAGGAGCGCAAGCATCACAAGTCGACACGCAAGTCGTTATACAATTAAAGAACAGCCTCAACCCAGCTGCGATTAATACGACACACAGGCCGCCAAAACACACATGCATCTCATATACATCTATGCCATACCATTCACATCATTCCCTGCAAAAACAAGTTAAGCGTAGAACGCATTCTACCGTCCTAACATGAATGTGTTTGTATAACAATCTATGCGTGTACGCATTCTCACGGAATTACATAGATCACATCTATGAAATCGCTATGAAAATCTCATCAGGCCGATCAAATCAACCCAAATCCGAGCCATTCAAAATGTCTCAATTTTCATTAGATCAATCACATTGATCATCGCGATCGGTATACTTGTGGAGACCGCAACACAAGACCTCGATATGTTGGCTCGATCTACTGATTGTGCGCGCAGTTAGCCCCAATGGTGATTCCAGCCGGTAGGGGCAATTCGCGCGTACATCAAAGAAGGAGCATGAACTAATCTTTTTGGCCACATGATGCTATCAACTCATACCTATTTCAACCCCTTATGACCGATTGATCTAATCAACCCGTGCACCGAAAGATCCATCACATGAACCTAGCATAAGAACAGTAATAGATCACCGTGCGCTGGTGTGCTAGCACCGTGCGCCCGGCTAGGGTTTCGGGACACTAGTAGGAATGTGCACATACATGACTAACAGACTTCGTCATAATAAAAGCCCGATTCGTCATAAATATTCTTTTTGTGACGAATTAGTGACGAATTTCGGTTCGTCAAAAACGGAGCGTCACATTTGTTGCACGGTGACGAAACCGAATTTTTCGTCATGGAAGTGCTTTCATTCGTGACGAAGACGTTTTTGTCGTAGAACCGTTTCCCTTCTATGATGAAACCAAAATCGTCACTGTTTTCGTCACAAATTGAATGCCGAGCCTTTGTGGGAGCTGATGTGGACAGTGGCACGTGGCAGCATCCACGCTGGAAGCTGACGTGGCAGTGCCACGTGGCGGTGCCACGTGGTCGATGACGTGGACAGAACCACGCTGGAAGCTGACGTGGCAGTGCCACGTGGCAGAATCCACGATGTCAGCTGACGTGGCGTGCCACGAGCAGGCGCCACGTGTCATTGTCCATGCTGGCAGGTGACATGGCACAAGGCACGTGTCGGTTCCTGATTTGTCCACGTGGCTTTCCATTCTTTATTGGTCCACATGTACAGCGATCGTTTCGTCACAAAATTAAACCCAGTTCGTCACAAGTCTACTGGACAGAAATCACAGAATGACAACATATTACATTGTTCAAGCTCACAAGCACATATTTTTCAGTTCACAAGCAAATATTGACAGGAGTTCACCAATCACCACACCACTAGTAGAGTTCACGCATCAAGCCATACGAGTTCACCGCATGAAGCCACAACAGAAGTTCAAGACTGAGAGTTACCAGCGCCGCCGTTCAAGAGCAAGATACGCTTAAGGAGCATATTGTTCTCTTCCTGTTGCTTCTTAAACTCCTCAAACTCCCTTTCAGTCTTTTCTGTCTTCTTCTTCAGTTCGTCTACTTGTTGGTGGAGAGCAGCTGAACTATCTTGTTCAGCAGCAAGTTGTTCCCGAAGCGCTTTCTCTGTAGATGTCTCTATTTTGGTGGAGCTTGTCGGGATACCAACATTCTTCAAAAATTGGGTGTTGCAGCTGCTCTGGGAAAGGACCTTGGAAACAACATCAGCACTAGGCAACGGTGCCTGCCCATCAGCAACAGGTTCTGCTCGCATAGTTTCCATAGTAGACTGCAAAATTCAAGGATTAAACATTAGGTTACACATAGTGGAAGATGACTTAAATTGAAATTAAAAAAATCATAAACAGAGAGACCAAAGATACATGGATTAATTCAAAATAAGTAATGCATAGACTTCAATGATTCATGCTACTGCTTACTGCTACTGTTTGCTCCTTGCTGCTGCTGCTACTGCTTACTGCTAATGCTACTGCCTGCTGCTGCTGCTACTGCTTACTGCTAATGCTACTGCCTGCTGCTGCTTCTCCTTCTGTTATGACAATGACTTGAGCAGATTTCAAGGAAAGCAAATGAAGGTACTTACAATTGCTTCTCTTGCAGTGTCACTCAGGCCCTTTTTCGTACTGGTATGGAAGTCCTTGAAGACTTCCACTGCATCAAGTTCTTCATGAAGTTCATCATGTTCTTCATCAACTTCTTCACCGAGTTCTGCGCCCTTCTTCTTGTTCTTCTCCTTCTGTTTCAGATTGGACATTGCACATGTGTGCAACTGTTATACAAAGGCAGTGGGTATTGAATATAAAAAGTAACAATAAAACACAACCATCATTTACATATGAGTGCAGCTGTGCAACATAGCTGCGAGATCCTATAGCCTGATGGTACCTGACTTTTACACGGTTTCGCTTGTTCTGCTCAGAGATTGCCTACAACTTTCTTTGTGTTTGGACTCCAACACAAGTAGAAAATAGAAAGACTAGACAAGAACTTGATGAGTTCGCACCACTTGAGCAGCACATACCTTGTTCTTACCACTTGACCACTTTTCGACGAGTTCACACCACTGTGCATCAGTCATGTAAGGGACAGGAGAGGTCATTTGGATCTCATCAGCAGGGACGCCATTGAAGTAGCCTTGCTTCAACCTGTACCGCATCTGCCGTACCCCAGACTGGAATACACTCACACATGCTTCCTTTGTTGGATTGTCAGTGGTGTCAATGGCCAGCCTCGCCTGCCAAAGTGTTAATGCAAATCCATTACTAAGTTGCTCAAGGCAGAGTTGAATGTAAGAACAAGAGTGTAGATTTATACTTACAGATAGCCTGCCCACAAATCCATCAAAATGTTCAGTCTCTTTCTTGTATTGTTTCCAATGCGTCAAAATCGGTACTTGAGACCTAACTACTACACCTGCCTCTGGTGCAAACTTGGCAGCTTGCACTGGTTCATGTGGCCTTCTGTTCCCCTCGACAACAGAGATGGCCATCCTTCTTCCCATCGATCTGGTCATTTTGTCAAGCAAAACTCCCCTAGTTGCTAACCTCGGCTTCCTCGCTCGTGTTTGCATTGGTACTACACAGTTTTCATACACTCAGATTGTTAGAAATCAAATAGTGATATCAAATAGTGAGAATTGATTGATGGTCATGTAAGTTTAACCAACCTTCATCAGTGGGGTCATTTTGCTGACCGGTCTGCTCTTCGCCATGGCTAAGGTCATCTGGATATGTCCAGTCCCTTAGAGGGCTAGGATGGCTGTCCACACCAATGTCTCCAGTCAATTCATCAAAGTGTACAGCTTCACCGCCATTGTTTTCCGCTGCTGGTGGCAAGGTGTGTTCACCTTGTGCAGATGTGCGCTGCCTTTTAGACCGAGTAGAAACTCCAAGAGGCACCTCTGTTGGTGGAGTTGAATTCACTCTCTTAGATTACCTTCCCCCAGGACCCATATCGGCGCTGCCTTTTGTCCTTTTGGCACAGACTTTTCTACGCGTAGTTGGAATAGGAGGCTGAAAGTGGAGAAAAAAACATAACCAGTAAGCATGCCCACAAATTAACCAAGTATATACACAACAAAGAATTGCATTGCTATCTAACCCCCCCTCCCTCCCATCACAAGCCAAGATAGAAGAAGCACCTCAATTGCGAGGGGTACTGGCTCCTCTTCTAAATCTGTATCTGTATCACCACCTCCCTGAACTCCCTCTCCAGCTTCAGGGAGATATTCCGATGAATTAGAACCTTCAGCGTCACTACCCTTGCTGCCTGACTTTTTTGCCTTTGCAAATGCAGTTTTTGTGCACAATGATTTTAGACCAGAAGCTAAACCATTGACGCCAAGTTCTTCCATTCTTCTAACATTCTCCATGATATTTGCGGCCCGCGCTCGTTCATAACCATTTAGTGGCGGTTCTTACATGTGTAAACACATGTTTAGAAATAGAGTAGTAGATATATTAAAAATTTAAGCACATGTAAACTTCAATCAACTAGGAAACATGTAACCCTAGCACTATCCAAGGTTCAACCGCTAGAATACAGCACACATCGTCACGGTAAAAGGATTTTGGGGTACCTCTTGCTACGCTGCGTCGGCCTCGGCCTCTTGTCATCGTGGTCGCAGATCCGGAGCGGCGGGCGTCGACGAAGGGGTAGTAGATCCAGTGCAGTGGGCGTCGACGAAGAGGTTGCGGCTCGGGCGTGGAACCTGTGGGCGAAGGGGATCCGGATCCGGCGGCGATCGTCGAGGAAGGGGTTGCGGGTCGGGTGTGGCAGCTGTCGGCGAAGGGGATCTGGATCCGGCCAGTGCCGTCGTCGAGGCGGTTCTGGCGCCGTCGGCGGGGCTGGTGTCGACGAAGGGGATCCGGCTCCGGTGTCCTCGTCGAGGGGGTGGCGGCTCCGGTGTCCTCGTCGAGGGGGTGGCGGCTCCGGGTCCGAGCCCAGGGCGGCTAGGGTTCGGAGAGGGAGGCGAGAGGGTGGCGACGGCTGCAAGGATGCGGGCGGTTTTATTGGGCCACAACCAGTGTTCAAAATACCACAATTGCCCTTGACTGAACTCGATGTGCGGCGTTTCTCTTTTTCGCGCGGAGGGCAAAAGAGAGAATTTGGTGTGGCGGCATTGCTCGGCGCACTGGTCAAATTTTTGAGCGGGGACCTGAAATTTTGGGTTTTATATTTGATAGAGTTCCGTGTCTTAGCATATTTTCATATAAAATCCTTATTTTTCATAAACTTCGCATTCATGAGTGGATACATCAGTTCTAACTTTTTTGTTGTCCAAGAGTGGCCCAAGCCTTTAAATGTGTCTCAATTAAGAAGTTTTTGGGAATGACCGGTTATTACCGACGGTTCATCAAGAATTATGGGTTGATTTGTAGGCCCCTACATGACATGCTAAGAAAGGATGGTTTTAGCTGGGGAAGGTCTCAAGACGAGGCTTTTGAAGAACTAAAGCTCAAGTTAACTACAGCACCGATGTTAGCCCTTCCTAACTTCTTTGAACCTTTCACACTTGAGATTGATGCAAGTGCCAAAGGGATTGGATCAGTCCTCATGCAAAAAGGGAGACCCATTGCTTATTTTAGCAAGACTTTGGGGGTTAGATCTATAGTTGGCCCAAGTGAACCTAAACCCTAATCTGGTGAACCAAAGCCCTAATTTGGTGAACCTAAACCCTTTTTAGAAAGCATCAAACCCTACCTCCTTCTATAGTTGGCCCGAGTGAACCTAAACCCTAATCTGGTGAACCAAAGCCCTAATTTCGTGAACCTAAACCCTTTGAGAAGCCGTCTACCCGCCAACCTAAACCCTAATTTGGTGAACCTAAACCCTTTGAGAAGCCGTCTACCCGCCAACCTAAACCCTAATTTGGTGAACCTAAACCCTTTTTAGAAAGCATCAAACCCTACCTCCTTCTATAGTTGGCCCGAGTGAACCTAAACCCTAATCTGGTGAACCAAAGCCCTAATTTGGTGAACCCAGTACCCTAACCTGATGGTGCCGCCAGATATGACGACCATGTCATCCGATGCACAAATCTCCAAGCAAATCACAAGGCCACAAATTCGAATGATTTGCACAAATAATCATTCGACGGATATTATGTTTATTCATATATTCAAAATTTTAGAGTTGTTAGCATGCGGCTGGTACCACTCCTATCACTATGTATACTATGCACTAGAGAGATCAGTCAGCATAGGCTTCTCCACTCAGACACTCGTTCTAATTTATATATTAGCAAAAAATATTAAAAATATAGTGATGTATATACTTCTTCCTACATGACAAATTCGAATATTTTTATGCGTATTACTAGTTAAAATCTTAAAAATTTGGCTGACATTTTAGGAGTATAGCCATTTGAATTTTGAACGGAGGGAGTATTTCTTTTTACCCGCATCGTGAATAGGTCGCCCCATTCAGTTCGTTCGCCCCAACCTCTAGGTCTCCGCCGCCGCCGTCCCCCATCTCTCCTTCCCCTGGTCGTCGCCGCTTCCTGGTTGCAGTGGCGCCATGTCCCAGTGGGCCGAATCCTCTGGCGGTAGCATGGCGTCGAGGAGGATGCATGGAGACAGGAGCTCCCGGACCGCGGATCTGGTGTCGGTTCCGGTTGGTGAAGAGATCGGCCTTCCATTGGTGCCTTGCCCGGACTGCAAGCTTGCTAGGGTGATCGAGCGACGGTCTAAGAAGGAGAACCACAACCTTGGGCGTGTTTACTTCAAGTGCCCGAGGGATGGGGTGAGCTTCTTTGTCAGTTCTTTGGTGATTTTGGCAATGCTCGGGTTAATTTTTTTTAAAATTTTTCCAGTATGTGAAACACTGTGGGTACTACAGATTCCAGAGGCAGTATTTTGAGCAGTTGAAGGAGTTAGAGGTGATCGAAGTCAGACAATTGCAATCAGAGGAGGAAGAGGAGGAGGAAGGAAGTGAAGGCCGCTCAAATGGCAAAGCTGACAGGAATGCAATGGAACTTAACCTGCAGAAACTTCAGTGGAAGATGAACATGTTAATTCTTTGTTGTGTTCTGGTTGTTGGATTTGGAATCATGTATGTTGTATTGAAGTAGGTCAGCCACATGTCTTGTGTCCGGACAAGCACAAATTTATGTGAATACAGTGCAGTTTTAGAATACAAGCACAAATTGTTAACAGAAAGAGAAGAAATGATTGAATCAGCATCTTGCTTGCAAACTTCTTTCATTTATCTCCGTGTTTCTGGAGTGTTGCACATGTTGATCTGGCCAGTTCCAACGGCTTCTCTAGCCATATATAACAATCTCATCTCAACTTGCAGGGTGTGATTATCCCAACCATATTCAAGTCTTTCTTGTGAATTTGTACATGGATGTGATGCAAATGTTTTTTATATATACATGAAAATGTTGAATGACTAATAGATGCCACTGTCTTCTGGGTGTGGGTTGCCAGTTATGCCACGATGTAGGTTGGTGTATGTATGTATATTCAAGTCTTTTATTGATCTCCATCTGCCTGATCCTGCCTATATAAGGTCCTTGCATTGTGTTCCATTGAGTCAAGCACACCAACAGCAAGAACATACAGTTGCTGTGTTTTCAGCTTTACTAGAGTTTCAGCTTTACGGATAGAGTTTCAGAGTTCAAAGGGTGAGCATTCAGATTGTAGGATGAAGCTTGGGAGCCAAAGAAGAGGAGGAGGATTCAGTAAGGCTCTGAAGGATCAGGACGATAACAGAGGATCAGGATTGTTTCTTACAGCAATCAACTCAGGCCAAAATTTTCGAAAGTAAGCATTGCCATACGTGCCTCAGATTTCTACTTCATCTGTTCACCCCTCGACAAACCACCTGTGCCAGTGAGTTTTGGACAAGCAGAAAACACTTAACGTGAACAACCAGAGAGTTAACAACCAGAGACTTAACGTGACAAGCAGTTTTAGAATACATGTTTTCCCAAATGTTATACATGAAAAATCCTACAAGCCATCATCATCTTCACACATATCGTTTATGCCATTGTCACTGTCACTGCAATACTGCATAATAGTGTCATCTTCATCATCGCTGTCTTCAAGCATGTCAACTTCCCTCTTACTTCTTATAAGGTCTGCTAAATTAGCTTCAATGACAGTGGCTTCTCTATCATCCACATGGTTCGTAACCTGATCACCATCACCGTCATGCACGTCATCCTCTGTATCAGAACAGTGATCATCTTGGTGCACTTCATGGTCTTTTTCAGCCACCTTATACATATCCCTATGTTCAAACTTTTGCACAACCCGCCAAGCTTTGCCCAAGGAGGTGTCCTGCAAATAAAATATCTTCCTTGACTGTGTTGCAAAAATGAAAGGGTCATCCTTGGACCAGAATGACTGAATGTTAATGGATTTGAAATGTCCATCATCTCTAATGCCTACAGTCTTGCCAACTTGATTGTACCAGTCACATCGGAAAAGAACCACCGTCCTACGGGCTTGTAGATTGGAGTTATATTGCAGCTCAATAACCTCTCTAAGGACACCATAAAATTCCACTGATTTGCCTCCATGTGTGCCATCGGTCATGACACCACTATTCTGTGTCTGCAGGTTTTTCTCACGGTCAACACTGCTATACCTGACTCCATTGACAATGCAAGCTGCACAGCTCTTGACTCGGAGATCAGGACCACATGCCAGTGCATGCAAACCTTCAGTGACCTCTGTTGGTTTCTCTTTACGTAGCTCCATGATCTGCACACAAACACAAACATATATGCCGCTTACATGCTAACACAATTAAAATATGCTCCACGATCTCCAATGATCAGCCTAACACAATTAAAATATGCTAATCACTTACATGAGGCTTAAACCATTTTGGAAATTCTGATGCTAGCCTCCTGTCAACATCTAATGCCCCTTCTTTCTCTAAATGTTGTCTGTATATGCTGTAGGACATATAAGGATTATTAGGAACATTTGATATGTAATATAGGAAACAAGAAATCAGCATATATAAAATCATACTTACTCCACATATGGTTCAACCTCGTCGCAGTTATTAAGCACATACCAAACTAGCTTGTCCATGAGTTTATCATCGATGTGTTGTACCCTATTCTTGCCAATGAGCTTAACACCATGCATGAAAACAGAGGTGTCACCATCTAATGGCCCATCATGTGACACATTTACGTCCCGGTTATATCTTGTGTCAACATCCTCCATGTACCTCTCACAAAATGCCAACGTCTCACTTTCTACATAAGCCTCCGCAATTGATCCTTCAGGCCTCGCCCTGTTCTTTACGAGATTCTTCAATGTGCCCAGTCGTCGTTCTATTGGGTACATCCATCCATACTGTACGGGGCCTCTAAGCAGTGCCTCGTCAGGTAGATGGACAGCCAAGTGCACCATCACATCAAAGAAGGCCGGTGGAAAAATCTTCTCAAGCTTGCATAAGATAAGTGGGATATCCTCTTTCAGCTGTTTCACGATATCTTTCCTTAGAGTTCTACTACACAGTTGCCTGAAGAAGTTCCCAAGGTCTGCAACAACTTTGTATACATCTTTGGCAACAAAACCTCTTAAGCCTGCAGGTATGACCCTTTGGAGAAGGACATGGCAAGAATGAGTTTTCAGCCGGCCAACTACCTTGGAACCATCTGCACTTATGAATTTTGCTAGGTTGGCTGCATAACCATCTGGAAACTTGACACCTTTAAGGAACTTGCAAAATTCTGCTCTTTGTTGTGGCGTCAAGACATAGCGAGCTTCTGGGATTTTAATCGAGCTGCCTTGCTGCACACAGTGGAGTTCGTGCCTTATGCCCATATCATGCAAATCTAGCCTAGCATTGATTGTGTCCTTTGTCTTGCCCTCAACTTTCAGCAATGTCCAAAGAAGATTGTCACATATGTTTTTCTCAATGTGCATGACATCAAGATTGTGTGGCAGCAACAAGTCCTGCCAATACGGTAGCCTCCACCAACCAGCTTTGCGATTATAAATTACTGGCTCCACATTCTTTCCACGCTTTCTTTTCTTGCTTGCACCGTGCTTACCTGGTCTGACATCTTTCACCTTATCGAGTTCCTCAAGGACCTCCTCTATAGTGAACTTTCCTGGCTCAACTTGGTTTTCACTGTGTCCATCAAAATCCAAGCTTCTCCGCCAAGCGTGTCCCCTTGGAAGAAAACGACGGTGGCCAAGGTAGCCTAACTTATTCCTTAGGGGTCTTGACAATGGATTTTTATCGCAATGAATACATGCATAATAACCTTTTGTAGTTCGGCCTGACAAGGTGCTCAATGCTGGATAATCGTGTATGCACCAAAGCACAGCAGCACGCAGATCGAACTTTGAAGCACTTACTACATCATAAGTGCTGACACCCTTCCATAGTTGAAGCAGTTCTTCGATAAGAGGCTCCAAGAATAAATCAAAATCCTTTCCTGGAGAGGTTGGACCAGGGATCAGTAAAGACATAAAGCAGTTCGATGGGTTGACACATTCCCATGGTGGCAGGTTCAAAGGTGTAACAAGAACAGGCCACATACTATATGCCGCGCTGAAGTTGCCAAATGGATTGAAACCATCTGTAGCGACGGCAAGTCTCAAGTTCCTTGCATCTCTTGCAAAAGTTTCATGGTTCCTATCAAAGTTCTGCCATGCCTCCCCATCTGCTGGATGGCTCATTTCATTGTCGCTCAGCGTACGCTTAGTCTTGTGCCATTGGGAGTCCTCTGCTGTTCGGCTTGAAGCAAAGATCCTCTTCAACCTTGGTATTAGTGGAAAATGCCTCAAAACCTTATGAGGAACCCGCTTGCTGCCATCTCCATCCTCCCATCTAGACTCACCGCATTTTGGGCACACTTCCATTTTGGCACAATCCTTTCAAAACAACACACAGTTATTCTTGCACACATGGATCGATTCATACCCAAGGCCCAATTCACGAATATATTTCTTTGCCTCGTCATAAGATTTTGGTAATTGGCTCCGAGGGAATGCTGAGGAAAGCAGCTTCAATAATGCATTAAATGCCGTATTGCCAATTCGATAGTGGGACTTGATATGGAGCAACCTCACAAGGAAGGAGAATCTTGAGTGGCTAGATCCAGGACATACTAACCGCTTCAAATCTGTAAGCACTCTATCAAACTTTGGCTTTTGTCCATCCTGCTCTGCAGCTGTGTACAATTCTCCAACTAAATCAACATCTGGCACTCTGTTATCGTCCTCGTCGTCTTCCTCATCCACTGTGATCCAATCATCATGATGACATTCATGCAGATCTGATGGTTCTACAATGTCAGCATCTAAAGATTCCCCATGATGAATCCATCTGGTGTATGTGGACGACATTCCAGAAATATGTATGTGGTCATGCACTTCTGCTTGAGGCCGTAAAGTCTGGTTAAGACATCGACGGCACGAGCAAAGGATCTGGGTTTGCTCCGGGTATCTTTGTCTAACAAACTCCATGAATTGTTCAACTCCATGGATGTACGCAGGTGTGAATTGTCTCCCATTTACCCAGCTTCTGTCCATCTGTTGTAGCATAAGTATGCAAATTCAGGAGTCCATCAGGAGTTTAGAACTTAGGAGATTCAGAAATCACTAATTAGGAACACTTGAACAATGAACATGACATACTCATACAGATTATACATTCACACACTCATACTGGTAACTATCATGTGTCATACAAAATCCCTAATATGATAAGATCAGTTCGCCATCTCCCCCCAGTCCCTACCAATGACCAATTCGCTACTCGGCCCATCCCTAATATCAATTCGCCATCTCCTCACCAATGGCCAATTCTTACAGTTATTCCAAATTCCAAAACACACACAAAATCCAAAAAAATGGGGGGATTTTCACCTGTGAGGCTATGACCTGTCGATTGGGGACGATTGGATTTGGAGCTGTGAAGGGGAGCACGACTGGAGGGGAGGGTTGAGCCGCTGAGGGCAAGGATTGGGGACGATTGGATTTGGATTTTCATCTAATCATTTGTTAAATCACAAACATCAAACATTACTCAATAGCAAACATTAAACATTAAACTCCACTGGTCTACCTCTATATCACCGCTCGTCCGCTCCTGCTATCCTGCAGACTGCACGCTGCAGCCCTGCTCACTCCGCGTCTCCGCCCCTGCCCCCTGCGGCCCTGCTCACACCGGCCCCGGCGACGGCAAGAGAAATGGCAGCCGGAGCAGCGGAGCCAGAGGAGGAGGCGAGGCGCGAGGAGGAGGCGAAGCCGGAGGGCGGAGGAGGACTGGAGGAGGTGGAGCCGGAGGAGGAAGCGGAGCCGGAGGAGGCGAGGGTGGAGGAGGAGGCGGAGTCGGAGGAGCCGAGGGCGGCGCCGGAGGCAGCGAGGAGGAGGCGGAGCCGGAGAGGCGAGGGCGGCGCCGGAGGCTGCAAGGGCGCGAGGAGGAGGCGAGGGCGGCCGCTGGCACTGCGGCGCGACCGCGCGAGGCGAGGGCGGCGGCCGGCGCAGCCGCGCAAACGAGGGTCGGGCTGCAGTGCTGGGATTGGGAATTTTGGTATTACGGTTTAGTACACGGGGATTCCAATTTGAGTCAACGTGGAGGGGAGCCAGGGAGTATACGGTACTACAATATTTACAATGACACACCAACGCAAGTGATCATGTAGCGCAATGGTAAAGCCGTTCTCTGCACTCTACAGGTCCCGGGTTCGATCCCGACCTAGAACATTTTTTTGGCAAAATATTAGTTGCGGGACCCACTGTTACACGTGGCTGCCACGCAAGTCGTCTAGTCCCATAATGCACGTGGCAGATCGCTGCGGACAGTACACGTGGCATGATGGGCCCGGGCCCCACAGTAATACAAGACATGGACAAGGGGTGCCCGGAGACTTATGACGAAAGTATGTTCGTCAGCTATCTTATAATGGTTTAATGACGAAGTCGTGTTCGTTACAGTTCGAAAACAGAGCGTCAGAAATGAGTAATGCGAGCCACGCGTGTCATCTGTGACGATATCTGTGTTGTTCAATGACGCGTTTTTTAGTTTCGTCATAAATAGTTGGTACCCGAGGTCCGTCACCAATGCTCCATGACGAAACACAAAATTTCGTCATAGTTAGGCACTGTTCAGTGACGCGATTTTCATTCGTCACGACAAATTCGTCATAGATGTGCACATTTCTACTAGTGGGATACGACCGAGGGGAGGTGGCGGCCAGGGTTTTCAACACAATAGTCTCTCAAACCTACAGCCCCACCTCCACATATTTATAGAGCATGCTAATGGGCTTCCACGTTGTAGGCCTATTAGAACCCTAATCCCATATAGATCAATATCCCTTTTAGCCTATAAAACCGAATTATTTATGATTGCCTCTTAGGCACATCACTAACAACAGTCCCTAGGAAACAAGAAGCACCCAGGTTGCACGCGAGGTCTGGGGGTTTACGTATCTTGGAGGCACAGATTCCCAAATGACTCCGATACATATAGGAGTAGGAAGAGATCCAAGGCCTATCGCAACAAACAAATAAATAGAAGCTTCGTGCACAACTTGAGGAATAGTTATCTGCTTCACTTCGAGGAGAGATAGATTTATTGAGGGAAGAACCGAGACAAGTCCGCAACCAATCACAACTCATCCCCGTTAATGCGGTACCCAGTCCCCCTCAACATCAGAGTAGCTGTGTGTCCACACCAATTACTGAACATAGCGACACCCACTTACCTATCGATGACATCCTGGTAATGTACCTATTTATAATGCTAAATAGATAGATCTACCTGATGGACGTCTTAGCTCATCGTGTATCGTTATGTAGGAGCCCATGCCTTGCATCCTAAGAGTCAAGCTTGTTGGCTCCATTCCCATTAACATTGGGCGGGGGATGGCGTGTCCATGGCTGTCAAGGATGCTGGTGCATGATGCCCAACTAGAGAATGATATTGTGAAGGTTCAGGTGGATATGATTAATGATGATTTTAGGACCATCCCTTTTGAGAAGCCCCTAAACGAAGATATTACGACATTAGAGGATATTGTCCACACATTTATCCAGTGGCCCAAGAGGGACATCACCCTAGACCTATCACATCGGCTACCGTGGCTCCACTTGCAACTCCAATTCTGAAGCCTGTTGCATCGGCTCCCGTGGAGATGATGCCAAAAAAATGTAAAGCCTGTTGCATCAGCTCCCGTGGAGACGATGCCGAAAAAATGTATCGTAAGCGAGGCACTAAGACCCAACCGAAGAAGATTAAGGCGCCTCCTGAGCAATGAAAGTTCATTCTCAGAGTGTAGTTGGTCCCCAAGTCACAATTACCCAGGCTTGGACTGGTTTGCAATACATTGCATACCTAGTACATGTAGAGGTCCAACATGAAACCAAACTAGCACAGTGGATTCACCGTAAGATACACGAAGACGCATTTCCTCCACAACTTGGGCTATTTCATTGTAACCTTCGAAAACTTATTCTTATTATTCAACATCGAAAAACTCGACGCCTCACTTCTACGATGCTGGACACTGTAAATGTACTGTACAATGAAGTTCTACATTCATGTCATACCGATAAATGTCATTACTCTTTGCTTATGTATAGATATATGATCCAACAAGTCTGGTGACGGCAACAACCGGTGGGTTTTCTCGACCCACACTTGGTCTCTGAGCAATCCATCAACGAATGCATCCTTCGTCCAAGATTACATAACAAGCGGATTGACTGCTCGCAGTGACAAGGAGTATATCATGGTACCCTTCAACCAAGGGTAATTGCTTCACTGGTTGCCACACAAGTTTTATTTGTACTTTATACGCAACATAAACTTAGGATTAATCACTATGGCGACACACATGACTAGGTCTCAATGGATTCTGATTGTATCAAAGTGGAGCAAGGTAATATACCTTGATTCCCTACTTAGGAGCAACCACGACTTCACTCGTGTGCAATAAGCAATTGACAGGTAAACTCATTTCCTCTATACATAACTCTATTGTAATCTTTCCTTCTTTTGTAATGGCGGAGGCTAATTTTTTTAGAATCACGTAGGTCGTTTACCACTTATGTTGCCCAGGGAGGGAGACACAACGAATCTAGTGACACACTACGACATAGGACACGATTTTTGGTACCCGCTACAACACAACAATCATATATCACACTTTATTATAATGCCTCTATAATTGACAATATGTATGTACGTAATTCTATTTTTGCAGTACCACCAGTAGCTACAGGACAACATATGTGGATTCTATGTTTGCCGCCATATGAAGGAAATCATGGACGCTAAGACGAACGATCCAGAGGTTTGTCAATCTTCCAATAATTATTATTTTCTAATATATGTATGTATATATATACACACACATGCTAATTAATGACTTAATATTGCTCCTAGCGAAAGCGTGTGGACTTCGACAAAAGTGCATTTGATCTTGACAAACTCGTCGAAATTCAAGGAAACCTCTCCCAATTCTTGCTAGCAGAGGTTATAAACAAGACTGGAGAGTTCTACGTTGGCAATGGTGATTAGATGTTGAAACATTGGATTCAATTGTAATCACTCAATTGTGCTTAATCAAACAATTCATTCAATTTAATTCATTTGTGAGATCTGTGTAACGATTGTCATGCTATATATGTGATCTACTTGTGTTGTTTCCTTTATCTGTGTGATTTATATAATGATTGTCCTGTGCTATATATATATGTGTGATCTTGCTTATTTTCAGAGGGCATGGCTAGCATATCCTGAGGCTAGTCGAAAAAGAGCAATCAATATCACTGTTCAAATAGCTATCACAGACGGTTCAGTGTTCCAAACCATCTGTGATATATATATCCCAGATGGTTTCAAACACCGAACCGTCTATGATATGCATGATATCATAGACGGTTTGGAATACTGAACTGTCTGTGATATACATGATATCACATGTGGTTTTTTTGTTATTAACTATCTGTGATATGGTTCATATCATAGATGGTTTGGAACATCAAACCGTCTATGATATGCACCATATCACAGGCGGTTAATAATAAAAATTGTCTATAATATTGTACATATCACAGACAGTTAATAGAAAAAACTGTCTGTGATACTTGAATATAATAAATGGTTTTTTCAGAAAAACCATCTGTGTTGTAAGTTATCACAAACGATGTGGGAGCCGTCTGTGATAACTAGCTATTATCACTGACACATAAATGCAGACAGTTCAGAAACTGTCTGTGATGACGGTTTCGAACTGTCTGTGATAACACTATATGTAGTAGTAAAAATAGGGAACGGAGGGGGCGAAATTACCTCTGGCGGGAGGCTCCACCAACGTAGATCAAGGTTCACACAAAGTGAAGAAGCAATGTAAACCCAAAGGGATAGAAGCAAAAGCAGAGTAGAACGCATCACAAGCTGAGATGCACGTGAACCAACGCAAAGACCAAAACCCCAAATGCATGACGAAGAAAGACTCTCTATACCCATCCTGGTGACGTCCGGTCCGCCGCATGAAGCAGAACATACAACATCACTCGAAGTGGCCAATGAAACTTACCCAGCACTCCCAGCAGAGGATTCCTCCAGAAGTCAAATTGCATGGCCAGAAGGACAGGCCAAGCGAGAATGGCAAGCACATCGGCTAAAGAGAGCATAGACTCACGCGGAGAGTAGCAGAGCCAAACGAATGCGCATAGCCTAGGCACCGAGAGGATGGCCCATTAGCTGGTGGACAAGAGTGGTGCTAACACGCACACACACATCAAGCAAATGGAAGCTAGGGGCTACCACTACCATAAAAATGGTCATCATAGATAGCTCTAAACCAGCCGTCTGTGATAACCACAACACAGATGATTCGTATAAAGAACCGTCTGTAAAGGAGACTATCACAGACGGCTTGCACTAAAAACTGTCTGTGATGCTAGCACATTATAGACAGTTCTAGCTACCAACCATCTATGATACTCGCACATTACAGATGGTTCTAGCTAAGAACTGTCTGTGATATTCTTTTGTATTCATAAATTTATTTCTGTTTATTGGCTACCCTTAGGAAATGCTAGCCATGCCCTTTAAAACAAGCAGAAATACAAGTATATGTATATGGACATTCATTTCAGAAACAAACATATCCATTTCACATTCATTTTAGGAACAAATACATTAATTTTACAAATCAATTGAAAGCAATACTCAATAAAACAGCCATAACTTTTGTATAAAGACTTTGTTTTCGACGTTCTTCGACTCGTTTGCAAGCTAATGAAAAATTACATTTGAAAATCGATAAGGACAACTTTGATTTATTTGCAAGGCTCCAAAAAAGTGAAATCTCCAAAAAAAAAATATAGTTTAGGGCCTCAAAATGGTCTCTGAAGTTTTCGGACCCGTTGAACAGCCAAATGGGCCTTGATGTGTAGGCTCCTCTTCATACCTAAGTTCACACAAGGCGCTAGAAGTTAATTTAGTCTATAGATTGAAGCCTTCAAGAAATTGGTAGAAGAAAAAAATCTAGAAGCATCAAGATTTATATGACCGAAACCCTAGCTAGCCATCCATTGTGTCACCGGCAATGAAGGAGAGGCGGTGGTAGCATCACCGTGGTGTCACAACCAAAGGCAGAGGAGCTCGGGGAGGTAGTTGGCTGAGCATTCTATTTTTAAGGGAAAATTTGGCGAGGAGAAGTGAGAAGAGAGAAGAGGATAAGAGGAGAAGAGGAGTGGAGGAGAAGTGTGAAGAGAGAAGAGGAGATCAGGAGAAGAATAGCTGAGCCTTCTATTTTAAAGAGTAAATCCAGTGAGATGAGCAGGAAATTCAAATTCGGCGAGAGCAGGTAAGTTGAAATATTATCACAGACAGTTCTTGGTAAAGAACTATCTGTGATAATTAGATTATCACAGATGGTTTTTGTTGTGAATCGTCTGTGATGTATCACAGACAATTTGGAATAAAAACAATCTATGATAAATACAGACATCATAAACGGTTTTTGTTTTTAACTGTCTGTGATGTATCACAGACGGTTCGGAATAAAAACCGCCTGTGATAATAGGTCATCACAGACGGTTTGACGGTCTATCTTGTAAAACTGTCTGTGGTATTTTATTACTGACGATTTGCGTTGAACTGTCTGTAATGAGACGTCTAGGATGACTCTTTTTGTAGTAGTGCACATGAACACAAGTGCTGGGCAGGCATTCCCCTAGGTTTAATATAGGGAGTATGTTAGTGTCTGGATTTGCTTGGATTCAGTCTCATGAACCCTCGGTTGCTGAGTTTAAAGATAGCTATGATAATTGACCAAATGTACACCTTTTCCCTTAAAAAACGCAGCCAATGTTGATCGAATATGGACTCTTTGCATGCAGATGCATCTGACCATATTTATAAGTAGGCAAAAGCTGCTATGCACTCATCTTTATTCACTTACCATGCATTTAAACTAAAAAAAGTAACGAAAAATTCTGAAAAAATTTTACGTGTATTTCTAAACTTGCTCTATCTATTATAAAATTTCAAGTTCAAATTCATTTTATGTTAAGATTAACAAAAAAGAGAAAAATATGACAAATATTAATAGTTCAAATTTATCAGAATTTTTTCTGATACTCTTAACATAGAATGAATTTGATCTTGAAATTTTTATACATAGATGGAGTAAACTATGAAGTACATCTAAATTTTTTTTGAAATTCTTTACATTTTTTAATTTGAACGTACGGTGAATACACCATAAAAATGACTGTATAGCAGTTTTTTTGCTTTATAAGTAATCTCATACTAGTGTGTTTGATACATTCCCATTAGACTGCGGTTCCTGTATATATTGTCATCTCCGCATGCCCGCCAATAACAGAGCCAAACCATCCTGACTTTGGTAACCTCAAAACCACCTTGTAATCATCGTTAGCTATGCACAACTTTGATGGAGCCCAAGATGCAGTGCCAAGAACAACAAAAGCACAAATGGCAACAACAATGACGTCTTGCCATCTTGCGCCATCCACCAACACACACTCCTAGGGTAGATAAGCCAAGAAAAGCTCACCACCTGCCTATCCATATATAAAAAGCATTGGCTTCTTGGCGTGAGCTAGTCATGGCCATGGCGAGCTGGTTCTGCTCCAAGAACACGACGAGGAGCCAGTTCGTCAAGCTGGTGTTCCCCGGCGGCCATGTCGAGTTGCTGGACCGGCCGGTGCAGGCGGCAGAGGTGATGATGGAGCACCCGCGGTTCTGCGTGGCTCGCCCCGACGTGTTCAGGGAGCCTGCCGGCGCGGTTGCCGCCCCGGATACCGTGCTCCAGCTCGGGCACAAGTACTACGTCGTGCCCAAGAGCACCGTGCGGAGGCTGCAGAAGTACTCCTCCCACGCCAGCGGCGAGCGCGGCAGCGGCGTGTCGCTGAAGAGGCACCTCGCCAGCTCCGGCGGCCACGATAGGGGCTACAAGGTCGGGCGCAAGAAGTGGCTCACGTGCTTGATGGGCGGCGAATCCAAGGCGCAGAGGCCTCAGGAAGGCGTCAGCCGTGGCGGTAAAGCTGAGTCGACGGTTAGTGAGGTTGACGTGAAGGAGACCAAGAAGAGAGGGAAGGCTCTGAAGGGTGGATCGCCGGGGCGGCCGCGGCGGAGGCTTGCCTCGCCGGGGAACTCGGCATCCTATTCCTGGCAACCTAGCCTTCACAGCATAAATGAAGAGTAACCGTGTCTATGCATGTGATGAGTGAATCTTGTGTCTGGACTCTGGAGCTTGCATGCATGCAGTCAGCGCAGATTGGATGTCTTGTACATTAGTGTTGAAGCCTTCTCTACTTTGTCCAGCTAGGACTTGATGCACATGCTTAGCGCTCCAACTGGCCTACAGCTTAAGATTCTGGCTATGGCTTTTAGCTTATTACTAAATTACACTGTAGCGGTTGTTGCCTTTTTCTGAGGAAAAATGAAGAAAAAATAGAAAAATCGTTACATCATCACAGATAAAAAATGAAGAAAAAATAGAAAAATCGTTACATCATCACAGATAATGCAAAGAAAAAAGAAAAGACAAAAAGCCAAAAAACTACTAAAAACCAAAATAAGCCGAAATTAAAAGTCGACGCGTCTTAAATAACTTCTGACTTAAATAAGCCGAAAGCGAAAATAACCCAGAAGCTCAAGCCGTTTGGAGGGATTTGCTTGTTAAGTCCTAAATTGCATTTATCCACTCTTCAGATAATCACTATCACACAAAGTGTCATCACAGATGGTTCTAAACCCTCATCACAAATAATTTCTCAACCATCTGAATTTTTGTATCTATGAAAATTGGCACCTTACGAGCCACACAGAGCCAAACTCAAATAGAAATTTAACTAAACTACACCATACAATTGTACGGGGCTAACAATCTAGTTTGGAGAATAATTGTGCGTGCTAACCAAATCTAGCACGGCTTGAGCACCCATCAACTTCTCGGCGCTTCTAGAGACTTCGGATTTAACTTGGTTTTACACTATGCACCGAAGTTTGCTACTGGTAGTACCTCTACGAAGTCTCTTAGCCGTTAAGCTGTCATGCATGCATTCATTGGTTCCCTCTGGTGTTTGGATGCATGAGAGGGATGGCTCCAAGAATTTCTAGTATTTTACTAAAATTTTAGCTAAATTTTGAAGAAATCGAATCCAAATCACCCCCGCCAAACAGGTCCTAAAAGAAGCAAATGATGGAAAGGAAGCTCGATGGTGAGTTCATTCCCATCTTGTGGAAGGCCTGAACCACGCGCCCATATTCCGAACAAAGTAGCCCCAAAATTAAGATAAGGGCTACTACCCAATACAATCCCGTTAGACCCACCTGGCCGCTCCCCTCCCTCTCATCGTCGCTCCCCGGCCTCCCTCTCCGCCGCTCCCTAGCCTCTCTCTCAGCCACTTCCCAGCTGTTCCCCCATTACTGCTCCCCTCCCCACCCCCTCTTTTCTTCGGCCCGAGAAGCTCTGCAACTCTCCTCCGCCTCCTCCTCCGCCATCAGCAGTCGGAGGTGATCTCGCCGCCTTGCCACGCTGTCGTCTCCCCTCAACCCACTCAAACCTAATATTCACAAGTTTGTCATCTCGCCCGTTTCTCCCTCCACCACCGCCCACCCTCCACCACAGTCCATCGCCGGGCCACCGCCTCCCCAATCTCCCTCGACATCCGGGGGGCATGGTGAGCCCATCGTCATTGTGGTGCTTCGCCAGATCTACAGCCGAAGACAGCGTGGAGGAGAAGGAAGAAAAGGCTGCGCTATGCCATCGGCGAAAGAAGAAACGGTATACTGATCGTAAGTTTTTCTCAATTAAGATACACTACGCTGAAATGTCAGGTTTATTGACCGGCTGCTGAACTATAAGAGTGCGACGGCGTTAAACAAATACTACAGCCAAAACACGACGACATCCCCGTAAACAAATATAAACGCACGAGTTCAGGGGGGGTGGGGGTGCGGGAAGTATAAATGCACGCCTTACAAAAGCCTTACTTTTAAGGGTCCATGGAATAGGACATTTTTCGTAAGCAACACTTTCCAGAACGAGATACAATTTTGTCCTAGTAATTTTCTTCTCCCGGTGTTACAAAGGGTTTTTTTTGCTACGATTTATTAGTCTAATAAATAGTGATTGCTAAAAGAAAACAAAAATCAAGTGCCATTGAAAGCCAAAAAGAACATTACTAAATGATTGCTGAGAAAAGTCAAAAGCTAAATTCGTTGAAAAGCCAAAAAAAATAGAACCAAAGGTCAACCTCATGTCACCGGTTCTACCGGCTGATCTCTATCACTAGCGACAAGTTAGTGTGAAATCTTTTATAGCATCATTGAAACGATGTTAAAAATGATTTCACGTTTATTTTCAGAAGAAGATGATTCCACGTTCACTCTAATAGGCTAGACATTCTCATTACTTAGAGGGAAAAAAGAAAAAAGATTCACACATCTTATTTTGGTGGATCCAAATTGTGACATTACTAGTTAATAAGATATATAGTAGAGTTGTTATAAGAATGCAACTTTATTTTTAAGAGCAAATTGCAGTTTATACCGGTTAGATTGTTACTTGTTTCACTTTGCACTAGGGTTAATCCATTCTTTCACTTTACACTAGGTTGGAGAAAGTTTCCATCTTTAAAAAAGAGGGTTTGATTGAGCATCGAGGAACAAAAGAATTTAGTCTAAAATACCAAAAAGAACTAGATTAATTTTTTCATTCTTCAAGAACTATATATCTTGCCGAGATCCTCTTCCCTACATGTACTTGATAATAGTATCATTGGAGTGGATATACAACTCACAAAACATACAAGTCGACTAGGTGGATTGGTACGAGTGAATAGAAAAAACCATACGGAGCTCAAAATCTTTTCTGGAGATATTCCTTTTCCTGAAGAAGTGGATAAGATAATGGTGGTAGTTTGATACTGTCGTCGATATGAGATCGGATAGTAAACTTGTACGCTCCCTCGGTCAGATTCGCAAACCATCGAGGATGTAAGGGACTCAACGAGAATCACACACAAGCAACTCTACTAGTGCATTGCATATGCATATGAGATTACAAGTGGCCTCCCCTCTCTATTTACGTGGGGTCCTATTTACAGAGTGGGAGGGAGAGGTGAGTGAAGTTACAAGTCTGCCCTTGGGGCCTAGTTCACTCTGAAAGGTAGTTTCATCCATTACATTAGGTAGGCCCTTAGCCCGAGTTGAACTCCCCCTGAGCTCCCACTCGACGCAGCTGACGCCCGAAGTATCACGTCTCACCGAGGTTGGTCTCTATACTTCGTCTTAGATTGACTCTTGGACCTCGTCCAGAGTGGCGTGGACTTATCCAGGTGGATTTTGGGCCTTGTTTGGGTTGATCCGCGGGCCTCATCCAAGGTTGAACCATTTGTCAGAGGTAGATTCCTCGATATGTGACGTCACACCGAAGTTATCATGGCTCGATGTGTGAGGCCACGCCAAAGTTGCCGTAGCGCACTTTGGTGCGCCTTGACTTACCAAAGTTACCATCAGCCTGAGGTAGCGCGGGAACCCTCCCTCAATAGATACCACCAAAAAGAGAAAAGAAAAATTCGAAGGAATAAAAAAAGAAAAATTAGGTTTATGTTCAATTTGCCAGCCCAACCAGATTTGGCTCAAATCGGCTCTACATCATACTAGCCAGGCCCACAAGGAGAGCAACCGGTCCACCACGCTGGAGTCCACGCAGCCCATGTGGGATATGGGAGATGAAATGTTGGCTTCGTTTTGAAACGACCTAGACCGACTCATCTTGTCGTCCTTCACACGGGAAGCTCATGTTGCTCGCGCTGTCGGGACGGGAAGGGCCAAGCGGCGGCGCATCTACAAGAAACCCCTCGCCATCTCTCCTGCCACCGATCACTTGCTCTGCTTCCCTTCCAGCGTTGGTACCAAGGCCTAATCTCAGTGAGTACACAGATATTCTTCCTTGTTTGCTCACGGATTCGTGGTTTGGTCGGGAATGAGGTCCAGTGGATGCGGCTTGGGGTTTGATTTGGTGTGATTTTTGGAAGGATTTAAGAGGGAATGGTTTGATTTGGTAGTATCTGATTTGCCAGCACTTGGAATCCACTGATTTGAGGATTAGGGTTAATACCAAATTAAGAAAAGTTTGTACTGCTTTCATTCTTTTTCAAGGAAGTCCTAGAATTCGTGCAGTCGAACTTTCTATTCAAAAATCAAAACCACCTAGCTTGGCTATATAAAAAATATATCATTAGATTTTTTTGTTAAAAATACTTTCTTAATATTAAATTTTATTAGCATATAGTAAGATAAAAAATAATATCTTAGAGACCGTAAAAGTTAAATCTGTTAAAAAAATAATATCTTAGAGACCGTAAAAGTTAAAACTCTCACTTAAAAAGAACGGAGGGAATATTTTTTCAGACGATAGTGAGTAGACAACGCTTTCAATTTTCAAAGGAATCAGTTAATTATTGGTACAAGCATACTGTAGCACGAACTTTGTGCCTTGGCTGCACAAAGGACAGCTTGGATCTGGCAAGAAATAGCTTTGAGCCCATGGGCCACTTGGTCCTTCCCGTCCTGCTGGCGCAAGCGAAGTGAACTTCCCGTGCGTAGGGCGACCAGAGGAGTTGGTCTATTTGTAAGCATCTACGCTCCAATTTTGTAATAGGTTAGTGTTTTGGTGATTAATAATATTATTTCTTCAAGATCAACTTGTTTCTAAGTTTAATTGTGCTAAGTTAAGTCTTGAGCAAAAGAAATGGATAATCTTGGTTTTCATGGATCCCCTATAGTGCTTTGTGGATGGCAAAGTCTATTTGGATGAAGATTAAGAACGGTTGAAGATTAAGAATTTTGTATTTAGAATTAATGCAAGCAGTCGAGTTGGATTAAATTTAGATGTTAGATTATTATTTTACTTTGGCCATACTATTAAGGGGGTTCAAAGCTAGTAACTTGCTTGAATAGGATAGGTAGTTAGGTGTGATGCATATTAGGTCCTATTACTCGTATTCTAGCCAAAGAATATCAAGTTTCAAGTTTTATTTAGAGAAATATTAAAGTTTAAATCAAACTTGAGTTATGTCTGAACAATCAATAGAAATAGATTATCCAAGTTAGGCGGGGCATAGGGGCAGATAATTGATCTAGAGATAGTTTTTACAGTGCTCCTTGGATTTTCAATAGAAGAGGATAATTCGGGTCACCCGGAGTATTGAGGCGGATCATTACTCAAGAGAGCGCCGATATTGTTCATCTAGTATTTTCCAATCGAGGCAGATAATCTAGGTAAGGGCGGATCATTGACCCGGAGCATTGGTCTAGAGAAGTTTCAAGTTTCGCTAAGTGCCAAGGTGGATGATCCGGCTGAGACGGAATATTGAGGCAGAACATTGCAATAGAGAGTTTCCAAATGGATTTTCATGTGAGGCGGATGATCCGGGTCAAACTAAATCATTGAGGTAGATCATTGGTCATGTGGATTGAAAGTGTAACACTTGTACTAGGCATATCATACAGGTCAGACAGATGATCTAGGTGAGCTGGATAATCTGAGTTGGACCAAATGATTCGGGTATGCACAACGTTCGAAAAAATAACCATTGGAACTTTGAGAAGATAAAGTGAAAGCGGATGATCCGGGTCCAAGCAAATTATCTAGGTCTGCTATAACTTCTTAGAACATGTATCAAGCTGCTAGTTTTTTAATAGGGAGTTTATTTAAGGAGGTTGTAGGCATACATTCTAGCACTATTGCGACTCTAAAGTTACAACAAACACTTAGGAGAGTTCAAGGATCATTGATGAGCTTTGATTGAAGATTTGAGACATCGAGAGAGAGAGTAGATATGCCTAATTTGTGCATCACTCTCAGTTGCTTGCTCTAACTAGGTTCAAGTGACCGTCTTAGGCTTATTACTCTTAGAGACCATCTCTTAGATGACTCGGAGGCGTTGGCTCGGTGACCTTTCTTAGAGGAGTTTGTGAGAGGCACCAGAAGGCTTATGAATGTTTGGAATCCACCTATTTGGAGCGGAGAAATACTACCATGAGTAGATTACTTGATTCCTTGGTGTCAAGTCGAAGTATACTCTTGCGAGAGTGCTCCAACGAAGAGTATGAGGGATCTCGAATCTCCAAGATCTCGGTAAAAAAAATTGGTTGAGTTCCTTATCTCTTTTACATTTCCGTATTTACTTTGTTGTATTTTATTTTTCTAGTTTATTAGACTTGTGTAGGGTTAGAACTAGGTTGCTAAATTTCACTGGACATGTTCAGACTGTCAATGTTAATTATATTAGGGAGGGCTGGAGCAGAGGGAAAATTATTTCGTTTGGTCATTTTGTCAACTCGTTTCAACTATTAAGGGTCTATTCTTTTCAGCTTCTAAAAGCTGATTTTTGACTTTTCTACAGTAACTAACTTTTAAACGGAGTATCTTTTAAAAATAGAGTCTACTAGTTAATTGTAGTACATACTGTACCGACTTCATTTATATCGGCAAAAATCGCACGTGAGTTTCTGTTACTTTGTAATCTCTTGTACGAACAGTTTAAAAAGTCATAAGTTACAGCTAAAAATCATAAGATTTAACCAAAAAGAATAAGCCCTAAGACTTTTCTAGTCAAACAAATCCATGCCTATCCATCAAGGGACAGCCATGTACAGTACATTGCAGGGATAATTATCAGCAACGGGAATTCCTACCTGCTTCGTAGGGGGCATGCTGGGTGAAAATAGACTGAAGTGAAAAGGACTAGCTAGATTCTGAATTCCTCCCAAGTTCTAAAGAGCTTAAAAGAGGTTGACTTTCATCTTCAGATTAGCTTGACTGACAAAGAGAAAAACTGAGGAAGATGCATGGGAAGATATGCTCGGTTTTGTTCTAGAAGAACACAACTAGTCCGAGCAAAGCTGCGCCGAAAGTCCCCTTCGAAATGGAAATTCTCGACGGAAGTGTCACGACGTGGCATGGACTCGGCTCCCCGGTTTTGTCTCTACTCGCTGTGCAGAAGAGCATTTTTTTATCATTTAATCTCTTTTAGTTTGTTTTTATTGATAAACACTAGTCCATTTTATATTCAAATCTGATTTTTTTTGCCACATCACCGCCCATGACAGAGCAAGGCAATACTGTAATTTTTGGCAGCCGGTAATTTTGTTACTTTTATTAACGCGGGATTTGGCCACACTATAATATACTTGTACGAAAGCAAATGTCCACCTGTCGACCATCACAATACCTCTGCATATGGCGCGTGACATTTTGTTGATTGTAGTTAACATCAAGATATCTTTGAGTAGTATAAAGTGGTTTTCTGTGGACTCTGTTTTATGATTTTTTTTATTTAAATATTATCTGTTTGTGAGAGAGAGTATGAAGAGAAATATACAGGTATGATTTTGATTCATATATAAGAAATTAAAACAGTATATACTATAGCTAATTTATAGATTTTATCTTGAAAAATTATTCCATTTAAAAGCAGTAGATAGCCAAGCGGCCTAAGCGGGATCAAAAAGAGGCTTTGACAAGTCAAAGGACGAAAGATTCCGTGTTGCATTGCACCCACGGTACGTACGATCGAGCCCTTGAGCTGAAGAGACGATGCATTTGCCGTTGACCAAGTCCCGTCTTAAGTTTTTAACAACAGGTTTGTCGACATCATCGTTCATCCATGAATCCGGCCAACAAAAAAGACCTGGGTCATACCAATTGAGATCCTCTGCCTTTAAAGTCAGTTACTTTGGGTCACTGACACGTGGGCCCCACGAGCCGTGGGGCCCACGTGTCAGTGACCCAAAGTCAGTGACTTTGAAGGTAGAGGATACGCGTCCGGGTCATACATAGGCGTACGACGCATTCGTCTGCCCAAGTCGACGGACATATCCACGAACCTCTCGAAAGAACAATTAAAATGTTAATGAGCGAGGTTTATCTTAACCATGAACAAAATAACAACTTACACATAGCGTGCTAATTATTTTCTAACACAGTAATTGTAACAATTTTATTTGCATACAAACTCAATTAACTAAACGTCCGACCGGTCCCGCGCTGTTGGGGAGGTGCTGTGCTGGAGGGTTCCTACCTCGCTAGAGTGCTGTGGTACATGCCGTGTGTCGTCTGTGGGTTCTTTCGTGCTCGTAAGGATACCAGATTTGTAATTTCGTGACGCATAAACTAAATTCGAAATCCAGGTGACACTATAGAGCCAAATAAACAAAAAAATTCAAAGATATATGGGAAGATAGGCTTGGCTTTATTCTAGAAGAACACAACTAGTCCGAGCAAAGTTCTGCCAAAAGTCCCCTTGGAAATGGAAAATCTCGACGGAATGCGACAACACGGTAATTTTTAGCAACCGGTAATCTTGTCACATTTATTAACGCGGGATTTGGCCACACTATAATATACTTGTACGAAAGCAAATGTCTACCTGTCTGACTTATACAAATTGACCATCACAAGACCACTGCACATGGCGCATGACATTTTGTTGATTGTAGTTAACATCAAGATATCTTCGACAAGTTTAGTACTCAAAGTACGAAAGATTCCGTGTTGCATTGCACCCACGGTATGTACGATCGAGCCCTTGAGCTGAAGAGACGATGCACTTGTCGTACACCAAATCCCATCTTAAGTTTTTAACAACGGATTATGCTAGGCTTAATTGTCGACATCATCGTTCATCCATGAATCCGATAAACAAATAAAATCTTTTTTTAAAAGGAGAAGGAGCATTGCCTAATTAATTAATTAAAGAGAAGTAAGAGTATACATAGGCCTGAGAGGCACCAAACAAAGAAAGGTTTAGGAGTTAAAATGTTGTAGGAGAAAATGTAACTCCGCGAGCCTGCTGGCTTGTAAGGACTCAGTTACTAACTTCCTCTTTAATGCGTGCAATTAAGGATGTCGTTGTGGCTCCCATCGATTGAAAAATTCAAGTCTTTCTCTTTTTTTTTTCCAGATTTCCCACGTAATTAGCATGACAAGTGCGAACATCGTTTTTTATAGAGCTCCAAGCAAGAGGATGACAGACTCCTACCATTGACGTACCACACATTCGTCTGGCCAAGTCGAAGGGCATATCCACGAACCTCTCGAAAGAACAATTAAAATGTTAATGGGCGAGGCTTATCTTCCCTTAACCATGTGTGCAAATGCGCAATAGTTTCTTCACTGCATTTGCCCCGCGTAGCTAAGTGGTCAAAATGGGAAGGTGCTATGATGCTATACTGCTACGCATTAAGAGCGTGCAACCGTCCGATGAGAATATTGAACGGTCCAGATCGATTGCTACAATACCAGCACTATGATTTGAAATGCGCTATGGTGATTGGCTACAATGCTGAACAGTTTTATATCTAACTCTTGCGACACAGATGCATTGCACTGTAGCATCGCTAATTTTTAAAACGAAATTGTTATACAGCACTTGACTGATTCTTTTCGTGAAATTAGTCCAATTTCCGACTTTTAGATCGTGCTCGACGATTCGTACACTGCAACACCTTTTTTTTTGTTCCGGTGAGGCACATCATTCACCAATGCTGTGTAGCAAAGCCGCCTCGCCATCACCTTGTGTCGCACTCCACGAAGCCGTCTGGCCGCTGCCTCCACCAAATGCCCCTATACAAATGATAATGATGATATAAATGAAAAATATTATGCTATGCTATATTTGCTATACAAATATTTAGGAAAGAAAGTTTTGATCACATGTAACAAGTATTGAGAAACGGAGTGGGTATTCTCTCTTATAATAGATTATGCAATGATCTATTTTCTAAAAGAGAAACTCACATATGTATTGCAAAGTTATTTAAATATACTTTAAAGATGATACCGTGCAAGTACGCTGGCCACCTCGCTAGTTCAATTGAAATCTCTTAATTTTTCAGTCGAGTGATATAAAATCACTCAATGCAGAGTATTGCATTCCGAAACTAGCACCTACTTAACAAAATCCTTGTGCAGGGGCGAAGCCAAGGGGGAGGCATAGTGAGTCTCGAGCCTCATCTCCCCCCGGCGGCGGACACCCCCCCCCCCTCGGGCGAGCGCCCGCGACAGCCGGCCGACGGCGACAATCACAGTTCACAGAGGCTGAGAAGCCCACAAGCAACAAACAACAAAAAAAGCTTAACACTTCAAGTGGCAGCCCATAAAGAGGCCCAGCAAATTATCTCATTCGCCCACCAAAACACCCACTCCAACCATGCACCATTCACTTCCCATTCCATTCCACAGTTCTACTTCCCAGGCGGCAGCAAACCCAGAGGAGACAGCCGTCGGCGCTGCCACAACGCAAGGCCAGAGGGGGCTGGGGTTGGGGGCGACTGGGCGAGGGTGCGCCGCCGGAGCCGGAGCCAGATCTAGCGGTGAGCCGGCCGAGGGGAGGCTGTTCACCAGATCTGGCAGCAACCCGGTGGGAGGAGTCGGAGCCGACGAGGGGGTCGAGCCGAGGCAGGGGGCGGATCGGGGCAGCAAGGGCCGAAGCGCCGCCGGTGAGTCTCGGCGGTGGCGCGGCGCCGCGGAGGAGCACCGAGTCCCGGAGGCCAGAGACGAGATAACCGGAGAAGGGAGACCGGAGAGGTGGAGACGGCGGAGTCCAAGCAAGGCGAGGAGCGGAGGAGCCGAGGAGCGAGGCGAGGCGGCGAGCGATTGAAGTGAGAGAGGCGAGGAGGCGTGAGAAGTGAAAGAGACAGAGTGAGGGTGTTGTGTTGCGGGCACCGGGCAAAGCGGACGAATCGAAGATGTAAAGGCGGAGCTGCGAGCCTGTGATTGTGAATGCGGCCAGTTGGGCGGACGAATTAAGGAGAGACGAGTGTCCATTGAACAGAGAATTGAGGAGGATAGGGTTGGCCGACGGCTTCACTGCTTCAGGGTAATTTGTCTCTAGTTTTTTTTATCCATTTAGTATTTTAGAGTTTAGATTTTAAACTTTTATGTTCAGTGTATATAAATAGTTTAGTTTTACAATTAATTTATATATTTATAGCTTTATATTGACAGAAATAATAATTTATTTATAGATTTTTTTTGCTATAATGGAGAAACGAACTTTGTGAAACTATTTCGCAAGTAATTCAAGTAGTTCTTTTCCAACCGATGAGAATACAACTCAACCAAAGAAGCTTCGACTAGAATTTAATCCAAATGAAATAATTGCTGATCCGGCATTATTATTCACAATTTTCTATTGTATTACTAATTTTCATATGATCTAAATTTTCATTATTATTCACAATTTTCTATTATATTACTAATTTTCATATGTTTCATACACATGTAATTTATTTCTACTCCGTACTCATAGCAGAATAATTATATATTCTTGGGTATACGCTTTCTATTGTCGAGGACTCGAGGTACCTACTTCGTATTTTCTGTTTTTCTTTGTTTGTCTCTAAGACTCTAACTGTATAATTTCTATATGAATTTGAAATTCTATAAGAGTATAAGATTATATTTATGTCAACTTAGTTTAGTCCGACAAATAATTCAGGCTACCCTCTATTTTATTTCCGGCTTCCTCACTGTCCTTGTGGTACGTAATTAGTTTCCACGAAGGACGAAGATCCAATCCAAGGACAAGCTACCATGGACGTCGATGTTTGATTGAAATCGAAGTAGATACAGGTTGAACCCAAACATAAGTAACCCAATCCCCAGGCGCGACACAAGCCTTCCTAAGCCGTCACCAATACACAACACGGCTTCGAGTGAATGGGAGACGGCGGCTTCTAATACTTTTCAACTTTCTACTGTTCCACACCAACTCCCTCCCGGTCCCATACATACGCGCGCCCGGCCGCGCCGTACAACGTACTCGGCTTGGCGAGAGCGTGTCGGACAGCATGGCCGCGCCTCCCGCCCAGCTCGGCGCTAATAGCCTCCTGTCCTGAGGTGAGAGAAGGCGATGGACGGCATCTTCGCGCTCGCGGCCGGCCCCCGGGCGCGCGTCCTGGAGCGCGCGGCGGCGCGCGTCCCCGGCTGCCTCTACGTCTGCCTCTGGGCGCCCGTGATCGCCGGGCTCCCGTCCGGGTACGTGCTCTCCTGCCGCGTTCTGCGTTCGTTCATCTCCTCTCTTCTTGGCTGGTGTTACAGCTAGCGTGCATTGGGCTCGCTGGGCAGCCATTTGTTCTGCTTGGATGCGTGGATCGGCAACGGTGGCGGGCGCGGTGGTCGCGCCTGGGCGACGTTCGAGGCCTACCGAGGAGCGCTCTGCGCCGTCGTAAGCGGGTATGGAATGGACGACGCATTGCAATTTCAGTTCAGCCCGCAGGTTCCTTAGCTCCATTCTCACGGCCATCGTGTGTATCTGTATGAGCGCGTAGTTGTGTGCCGGGGTGGGCTTACAAGGAGGGCCGCGCGTACATGGAGCTGCCGGAGCCGGACCTGACGTCGTCGGCGTCGCTGCAGGTGCAGCAGCAGTTCTACCATGTCAGTATATATACACACACATGTTATCTCGCAGATGCTCGATTCGATATCTATCTCGTACTAAGCTTTGCACATTGTTCTTGCTGTCCCAGGAAGCCGGCATAAAGGTACATTTCTCCTGTTGTACTACACGATTTTATTGCTGTGTGATCGATGCGTTGCATCTATGGAGTTGGACATGCATGGGCAATCGAACTGATGATCTGATGAGTTTGACGTAATCGCGCGCGGCATGCAGACGGCGGTGTTCATGGGGTGCGAGAGCGGGGAGATCGAGGTTGGTCTGTCGACTGCATCGGCGGCGGGTGTGGCGGATCACGTGCAGCAGTCGCTCCTGGAGGAGCTCCTCCAGCTGCCGCAGACGCGGCCGTCGTCCTCGTCGTCCTCCCTGCCGTCCCTCTCCGTCGGGAGCCCGGAGTACTCCTCGCTCATTCGCTCCATAGCGACGTCAGTCGCTGCGGCCGCCGCCGAGCCATCGACGAGAGAACCGCAGCCTGTGCCGGCGCTGGCGTCGCCGCTCCACGGCTTGCTCGCGCCGGTCTACGGCCGGCACGAGTTCCCGTGCGCCGATGCCGACGCCGCCGCAATGGCACAGGCAATGCTCGCGGTCATCTCCTCCTCCGATCCGTCGCCCACCTCCGCGCCGCCACCTCCACCGTCTCCTCTGAGGCTGGCCCGCCACCGCGCGCAGAGCACGTCCCCGCGGTGGGGGACGGCGTTCAAGCCGTACAACACCGCGCTCTCGCCAAGGGCGCGGCCGCGGCCGGGCGCGCCCGGGCAGAGGATGATCAAGGCGGGCATCTCGCTCCTGGTGAGCGTGCACATGGCAATGCGCAACCGAGAGCTCGCCGCGGCGCACCACGAGGAGGGCATCGCGCTGGCACCGGCACCGGCACCGCCACTGCCGCCGCCCACCAGCAGCCAGCTGCACCACATGATCTCGGAGCGGCGCCGGCGCGAGCGGCTCAACGACAGCTTCCAGACGCTCAGGGCACTGCTCCCTCCCGGATCGAAGGTACGACGAATCAAATCAATCATCTATCAACACAAGCATCTTTGCAACATCGCAACGCTGTCAAAATTGTTGTATCTATCTTCATGCGCAATTGGCATCATTCGCAGAAAGACAAGGCCAACGTTCTTGCCTACACAACGGAGTACATGAACAAGCTGATAGCCCAAGTGTCCGACCTCCAAGAGAAGAACCGGCAGCTCGAAGCGCGGCTTGGCCTGCAGCACAGCGAGAGCCAGACTGCAAGCGACGACTCGTCGGAGAGAATACAAGTGGATGTGACCACCGGCGCATCGACGTCGGCATCCGATCAGCCTCGAGAGGTGAGCATAAGGGTGACGGCGCGGGCGGAGTGCGACGTGTCGGAGCTAGTGATCGCTCTGCTCGCGCGGCTGAAGGAGACGGGGCGTTTCGCCGTGGTGTCCGTGGACGCGAGGCAGCGGAGCAGTTCCCTCGCACAGGCCAGCCTAACGTTGCGAGTCACGGTACGGCCTCTCCTATGGTTTCCACTTTTCCTTAACGGCGTAAGCACCAAGATGAACCGAATAAACCATATTAGCGTCTTGCATATGTACAAAGCGACAATGATTTCCATGGACAGGTGCATATGTTTGCAATAGCACGGTAAATATTCTATTTAATTTGGTGGTTGACTTGCATGAGGTAGTCTACCATTTGATATCGCTCTCAAGAGGAAGGAATTAAAGGGGAAGATTGATGTGCTTGACCTGGCTTGGAACATCCCGTAAAAAATCTTTGAAATGTCTTGGGGAAAGACTAGCTCAGATTTGTAAAGAATCTGGAGAAGCTAGCTAGTACTTGCCTTTATCAAAATTGTAGACCACATAGGTCAAATTAGTATTTCATTAATTGAGCCGTTTGAATTAGCCATAGAAAACACGACTCAATTGACTAATTAAGCACTCATGTATGGTAGAATACTTCAATGGGTGTGAATTACACACGTTCCAACTTCAAGCTTCCATGGCTTTAAACCTACTATATAAATATGACTATGTTGTTATATTATAGTTAAGGTAGTTTTCTTCCTGTATGTTCTTCAAAACACGGAAATCTTTAATCACCATTCCAAACTACAAGTGACGGTCTCCTGAAGTAAAATACTTTTCAAATAGGCCTGCAAAAGAGAATAATCAATTGGCTTTTCGGTTTTGCTAATTTTGACCCTTTTCTTGTTCTTAGCTATCCAAGATGCTTGCTTGATGTAATATTTCTAAATAATATCTACTACACTTTCTCTGTCTCTTCTTTTTGACATTGACAATGACTACTATAAATATATATAGTGATCGCGCAGAATCGGCTAATTGGCGTTACTGAAAAGTAAATACTAGATGCATACATGGTCAGAGTACTTGCTCATGAAGCTAATTAACAAGAGAGTACTTGTCAAATGCTGCTGTAGGCTGGCGACGTCTCCGATGAGACATCTCTGAAGGAAGATGTGACAAAGGTTGTCGGGGATGCAGCGATGACACCGCCGGCACCACCGCCGGAATCGCCGTAGTCCGGGCCCGTGGCGCCGGAGTACTTAGCTAGCTAGCACATCAATTTTGACCAAATCAGGGAGGCAAGAAAGGACTGTTTGGTGGCAATGGTTTGTCTGTTTTTCTTCAGTCTTTTTCTCTGTCTTGTGCTTCTTTAGGTAAGATTGATTAGGACATGGCTTCGGTGGTGATCAGATCAGTATTCAAGAAAGAGATTCGTGCATAGCCCGGACTGGTTACGAATGTAGCATGACATGTAATGACAAATATGGTAACGTAGCTTACCAGTTGTTGCTTACAGATGTTATACTACTTTTTTTTTACATGAAATGGATTGGACCTGTGCTTTTTTTTTTTGCTGACACCGAGTTAATTAATCGCGTGAAACAGCATAGGTGCGTAACTTTTTTCAGAAATGCTGTGGAAAATAGTCTGGCATCAAATGTAAAAATATAGAAGGCACCGTAAACGATGACGATCTCGAGAGTTGAAGTAGGTTTTGGGGTGGCGCCGGAGACGGCAAGCAAGAAAAAAAACGGGGTGGAAGAAGTGGTTGGAGCGGAGAGAGTTGTCATGGAGGGAGAAAAAAAAAGGGGGGTTTGCACTGTCCGCGCAGGGAAGCTGTAGGAATAGTTCTGTACTGTGGAGGAGTAAATGATCTAATTTAAGAATAGAAGAGATCTTTATTAAGCTAGTTTTTAGAATAAAAAGGATCTTATGATCCAACAATTCATATCAGAGTCCGGTTGTACATCTCTGGTCTAATATACACTATTGTTTGAATGCTCGATGGATCATGACTCTGAAGAACCGTTGGTGTACGGTGAAGAGGACGATGAACGTCTGAGGGACACCAATATATAAAGAAGAACATTGTTAAAATAGTCCTACATTAGTTGTGAAAAAGTAAAGAACCTAATTTAAAAGTGAGAAATTCCTCATCTCACAAGTTAGTTTTTAGAGATAAAAAAGCCATGATAATCCAACAGAAGTTATGTATATTGCCGGCGTCCACGAGACCAACCATAATGTAGCACTCGCCTCCACAACCACAAACCCTTGTCAAACTTTGATTGGAAATTCCAGTCAAGTACGAAATTCGGAAATATGACGAAGGTGATCGATGGTGGTGGAACCGTGGAAGAAGCTAACCTAATACGTATGGCGCTCTGAATCTTCGTGGAAGTCTTTGTGCTTACTTTGATCGGGAAACCAAGAGGGAAAGAACCATTTTTTAGCATGCAAAGCTTCCTGTTCATATACGTGAAGTGACAACCGTCGACTGCGACTTACATTGGCGTTGGCATGTCCCCTCTTCAGCAGCAGAACTGATTAGGGTAAAAACAGTTCGAATATGAATTAAATAGTATTTTTATC
Organism: Dendrocalamus latiflorus; assembly: GCA_017311315.1. Lineage (NCBI taxonomy): Eukaryota > Viridiplantae > Streptophyta > Magnoliopsida > Poales > Poaceae > Dendrocalamus > Dendrocalamus latiflorus. The sequence goes on along the minus strand of CM029660.1, from coordinate 9,731,052 downwards.
ATATTCGTATTTTATAAATAAATAGGAATATAAATACGAATATTCTTGAATATGAATCAAATATTGTAATGAATACGAATTCGAATTAAATATCTACACAATTCGATCGATCTGGATTTCCTCATAACTTATGTAGTATGAAAATATTAATGATATTTTATCTTCGTACAATCACGTTTAATCATTCTAATTCATTTACTTCACCTAAAGAAACAAAAATTCATGTTCAATTAAAAAAATTGTCCAACTAATTAGCGTATTGTAATAAAATATGCATATTGCTTCGTCGAATACGGATACGGATAATTCGGATTAAATAACATTTTTGATGGTAAAAATATATACTATATTCGTATCTATATTTTTTTATGCGAATTCGAATTCTAATACAAATATGATAGAAATTGTTAATTAGACATGAGAAGGAACGGTAGACATGAGAAGGAGAATGCGCAGGAGGGGAAGGAGTGCGCAGGGTGTAGGAGAAGAAGAGATAGGGATGGAGGAGATAGATGACAACTTCTTGCTTAATTCATAAAGCAAATGGTGTATCCCTTATAAGAGAGTAACTCTTAACCAATCTTTATCTCTTAACTAATCAACTCCATGCTTAAGCAAACTCACTTAAAATATCCTAAGGACTTATCTACCGGCTGTTGCCGCCCTGCCTGGGGCTGGCGTGGGCACCGGCTATAGTGCTGGTCGCACATAATAATGTGGTGTTGTGATTGGAGTTGGTGTGCTTAGGTTTTGTAGGTTATGTGTTGGTACGATGTACAATCATTGTTACATAAAGACACATAGTGATTTGTTTGGGCCTTGGGGACTGGGGAGAAATTGCGGCCGTCCAGCGCATTCGGAAATTGCATATAGTGATATTGCTATTTTATGGTTGATAACTCCATGAATGATGTCTGGTATTTAGCTTATCTATGTCATCCATGTCTTTGAAATGCCTACATTAATGTGAACTCAGAGCCTTTCAACATATGTGCAACTAGCTTCTTGCCATACAAGGTCTCTGGCAAGTTAGGTTTTCAGTGTAAGAAGCGCTCACATCCTGCAAAATGTTATGCATAGTATCTTCACACAAAACACACATTGTGTAACAACTGATTCACAAGAATGTGATTCTCCTATGTAATTCATAACTGTATTGCCCAATGTGAAGCGGTTCCCAGGAAACCAGAATACTATTATCATCGCCTAAAGATTGCATATGATGTGGAGAATGTGAACTTAGTATTAATCATAGCCTATCTGTAATATGTATTAATAGTGGCAGGTAGGCTTCTGGGTGTCGCTCCTAAGATGTTCATACCAGTGTTCGATACCGGCCGGTAACCTCCGGTTACTAGAAAAACCGGTCAGTACCGGGGTAAACAAATTGATCGGATTACTCAAATGTAAATCTAGATTTATAACTGCATAATGCAATTCCTAGGTTGGTTTAGGTATTTGTTATGCTAAATTATCTATTGTATGAAGTAAATACCCATCAATTATTTTTTCCCATGTTTTTTTCTGCCTTTTTCCAGTTTTCTTAATGGTTTTGCCGGTTTTCACCGGTTTTTCTGGTTTTTGACCAGTTACCAGAACGGTTTCCGGTTTTAAACAGCCCAATTTCAAATCACGAAATTTGTCCGGATTTTTCCTGGGATTTCTGGTAACCGGCTGGTTACCGTTACCGGCCGCCGGTCGGGATTAGCTCCGGTTCCGGGTTTTGAAACCTTGGTTCATACTTCTATAGTGTGAGTGAAATCAGCATCCAGTGCTTGGCTTCATTTGGCTGACTACATTTTCCTATTATCCTCAGGAGTTAAATCTGTGAACAAGATCGGTTTATCAAGTGAAAGAAATTATTCTGGAGAACATGTTTCTTTTGTTGCAGTATTCACGACCTACAACTCTGACCCAGCTGGAGCTGAAAAAATGTCGTCTGATGTTGTAACTGTTGGAAAGCATTCTTATAGTAAGGTGGAAAGGTCGATGGCCATTCTTAACACTTTCATCAGTTTCATACAGGCACCTCCTCCCTTTCCTCTTGTTTGTGTAATGACCACTAGTCAACTCACAAGATGCTTAGGTTCTAGTTATGTTTTTGCATGTTGTGAATGATTGATAACCAAGCACTCCCAGCTAAGAGATCTACAACTGATTTAGCTACCTCCTTTCTCTTGGTGAGCGTTATTTCCTTGGTGGTAGGGGGAAAAGAAATGTAGCCAACACAATATGAAAGTAACGATTGACATCACAATCATATCCTTTTCTAGAAACTAGGTATCGGTTTATGGTCTTATTAGGTACCTATGCACTGTGACTAATGCCTTCTAGCATCTAAATTGAAACTTCAGAAATATATGTGCCACATGACCTCCCTTCATCGGCGATAGTGATGCTGGTTGTTTTGAACATCTGATCTTATTTGTAGAACCCTGCTGGTGTAAATGCCAAGAAGCAATGTGATCATATTGACCGGTCCTAATTCAAAATTTTCAATAAATCAAGGGAGTGCTGCAATATTGTTGGAACTAATCTTGTTGTTGATAGTGGTCAGTGTTCGAGTCGTGTGTAGTCGGTGTTCGAGTACTTGGTAATCGCAACCATAACTGTTGTGGTCGTAAGTCGTAACTGCAGTGGTCATAAGTCACAGCTGCTGTGGTCGTAAGTCGTAGCTGCAGCGGTCGTAAGTCATAGCTGTTGTGGTTGTAAATCGTAACTGCAGTGGTTGTAGCTACAGTAGTCATAGTTACAGTGGTCGTAGCTAGTAGTCGTAGGTCGATAATTGTAGCTACAGTACTTGGTCGGAGTTACGGTCGAGAAGCCGCGGTCGAAGTACTTGTAAGTTGAGTAGTAGCTGTAGTAAAAAACAGTCGAAGAGGCGTAGTGGTCATGAGTTGTCACTGTAGGTCCAAGTAATGACTGAGTAAATAAGTTTGTGGCTGAATGCAACAGAGGTATTAGTAGCTGCATTTTTTTTCTATGTTTAAGGTAGTATTTACTAGTGGTAACGCACCATTAAGAACTTGTAACTGATTTGCTGTATTCAGTAGTATACATAAGAAAAGAAAATTGAAAAGATGCATGGCATTACGCAGTGCTAAAAACTCTTGTGTGTCTTGAGTTGATTCAGAGTGTTCGTGTGTGTTACGACAACTGTGAGCATGCGTTTTGTTCTGTGTCTGGGCCAACAGGTGGTATCAGCGCTCAGGTGATTCTCCGTGTGTCAGAGAAGAAACCGAGGGAAGACTTCCGTGTGTCGGAGAAGAGCTTAGTGATTTTCCATGGGTCGGAGAAGAAACCGAAGGGCGACCTCCATGTGTCCGAAAGAAGCCTTGGTATTCTCTATGTGTTGAAGAAGAGCATTGGTGTTTTCCGTTAGTCGGAGAAGATGAAGAGAGAAGGAAGGAGTTTGTCTCTGACCGCAGTGCAAGGCATGCTACGAGGTGAACTGTCCACTTCGTAGGTGGTGGAGAGGAAGAGCACGGTGATGTTGTTGTACCCGCAGCTCACCCGCACGAACTACACGATTTGGACGATGAAGATGCGAGTCGCTCTTCAAGCTCAGAACATGTGGGAAGCTGTTGAACCTAGTGCCGCCGAGTACCAGAAGGACCGCTTGGTGTTGTACGCCATATATCAGTCAGTGCCAGAGGACGTCATGTATTCCCTTGCCGGGAAAAACACGGTGAAGTCGGCATGGGAGGCAATCAAGACGACGCACATGGGGAATGAGCGCGTGCGAGAAGCCAAGCTTCATACCCTCAAGAAAGAATTCGAGGGGCTAAAAATGGAGGAAGGGGAGAGTGTTGAAGACTTCGTTGGTCAAGTGACATCAGTCATCTCCGGCATTCGAGCGTTGGGTGACACCACGGTGGATGAGATTGCCATTGTTCGCAGGTTTCTTTAGGCCGCCTTGGTGAGCTACATGCAGCTCGTGACCTCCATCAAGCAATGTGTGGACTTGAAGACTCTCATAGTCGAAGACCTTGTCAGACAGTACAAGGCCTACGACGAGCATGTTGGAATCGATGCAAAACAGAGCGAGCATATGTTGCTCACGCGCGCGCAGTGGGAGACTCTCAACAAGAAGAAGAATGAAGGGTCAGATAGTGACGTGAGGAAGAACCGTGATCGTGGAAGTGGCCGCGTCAAGGATGGTCGTGGTCGTCGAAACGCCCATGAGGATGATGACAACGACGAGGACAATAACAACTCGCAGACCAGTAAGCGCAAGTTCAACATAAAGAAGGTGAAGTGCTTCAACTGTGGCTTATGTGGGCATTTTGCCAATGGGTGCCGCAAACCGAAGAAGGAAGGGGAACATCTCACTATGGCAGATGAAGAACCAGCGCTTCTCTAAAGATCAGCAAGGAGGTACAAAATAAAGACAATAAGATTAGGGGGTTGATTGTTGGAACTAATCTTGTTGTTGATAGTGGTCGGTGTTCGAGTACTGTGTGGTCGGTGCTCGAGTACTTGGTAGTCGCAGTTGTAATTGCTATGGTCGTAAGTCGTAACTACAGTGGTCGTAAGTCGCAGCTGCTGTGGTCGTAAGTTGTAACTACAGTGGTCGTAAGTCATAGCTGCAGCAGTCGTAAGTCGTAGCTGTTGTGGTCATAAGTCATAACTACAGTGGTCATAACTATAGTAGTCATAGCTGCAGTGGTCGTAGCTACAGTAGTCATAGGTCAACAGTTGTAGCTACAGTACCTGGTCGGAGTTATAGTCGAGAAGTCGCGGTCGAAGTACTCGTAAGTTGAGTAGCAGCCGTGATCGAAGATAGTCGAAGAGGCATAGTGGTCGTGAATTGTCACTGTAGGTCTAAGTAACAGCTGAATAAATGAGTTAGTGGCTGCATGCAACGGAAGCATTAGTAACTGCATTTTTGTGTGTGTTTAAGGTAGTATTTACTAGTAGTAACGCACCATTAAGAACTTGTAACTGATTTGTTGTATTTAGTAATATAAATAAGAAGAGAAAATCGAAAAGCTACACAGCATTACGCAGTGCCAAAACTCTTGTATGTCATGAGTTGATTCAGAATGTTCGTGTGTGTTATGACCACCGTGAGCGTGTGTTTTGTTCCGTTTCTGGGCCAACAAATATTGCCTATCAGGGGAAATTATTTGTGAGGAAATTTTATGCTTAAGAGAGATTTCAGTCCTACAGTGTAGGTCTATTTGCTTAACTCAACAATATCTTAAGTTTTCTTCATATGCTTTCCCAAAAGGACCGCTTATGTGATCTAACGTATTATTACTGCTTATCCAACCATATTTATGCATTATTTTCTTCTAGAAGAGTGGCATGTTTATGTTTCTGGACCATATTCAGGCATGTTTGGAGCAAAAACTTGTGGAGCTTGAGAAGGTGGAGGGGTTTAACCATTTTGTTTTCACTGATTCTGATATAGCAGTGGTTGATGATCTTGGACATATATTTAGAGATATCCTCATTGTCACCTTGCTCTTACTTTTCATAATTACAATGGCCAACCTTTGAGCTCTGGATTTGTAGCGGGTAAGAGGGACCACGGATGTCATTTCTAAGTTAACATCTGTGGAACATATCATAATATGGAAGGCCTATGAATTTCTTCAAAGAAGTCCTTGAAGCATACAACTTAAAATATATGAAGTCCTCCCACATGCTTGGTGATCAATTAGCACTGGCAGGGGTGGTAAAGTCTCATTTACCATCTGCTTTTGGAAAATTTTCTAGGCATGAGGCATTTACAGGTGAAGTCAACGGAGCACCTATACTCTTTTTACCTTGTGCTGTTTATAATTGGACTCCACCTGAGGATGCTGGACAGTTTCATGGTATGCCCTTGGATGTTAAGGTATATCAATTTTCGTACTTGTAGGGAACTTATTTTATCCAAGTCCTCTTTTTCTTCATAGTATTTTTTTTCTTGTTTGAACACTCACAGAAAATAGTTTACCTCACAAATTCTTTAGTAGAAACGAATGTGAATAAAATGAAAGCTGGTTTCAGTTTTATTTTATTTTCATGGCACTATTGCAGTGTTACTTTCTTGAGACTGTAAAAGTGCTGCAGCTCCCAGCTTCCCATGAGCATGTTGATCTAATAAGCATGCTCATTGTATGACATCCTTGTAGTTGTCTTTCATTTACTAATGCACAAAATAAATATTTTTATAATATTCGTAGGTTGTACATTTCAAAGGTTCAAGGAAGCGTTTGATGCTTGAGGCATGGAGTTTCTACAACTCAACCTCTTATCTGATATGCTGTGCCTAATCTTGAAGAGTGGTAGGACAAAATATGACTTCTGAACGTTTGCTGCACAATGAAGTTACCTTTGATCTCTCCCTCTCCCTCTATCTCCCTCATTGTTTTGTTTTTATGCATCTGCATTTGTGCATCTGAAAAATGCTGCAAGTGGTATTTATGGCATATCAGCAACAAATCGTAGGATTTGATTGAGTGTTGCTTATGGTACGGCATATTGGGTTTTCTTTTCCTGTGCCTTTTTAATGTTCACATAACACAATTTGCGTTACACTTGGTTGTCTTCTTTGCAATGTTTTATGTGTGGCTTTTAACTTGTCAACTTTTGTTTAGTCATCGCAACGAAGTTTTTTTTCCCGCCTTATTTCAGTGCTACAACTTGTGCTTTACTATGAAGTTTAGTTAATAAGTCTGTCTTCTGTCCACAGTAGGTCCTGCTCAAAAGGGTTGCATGTTTCCCAAGAAATACAGGCAATCCTCACTGAGCTCCATGCGAATCCGTTTGACATGGGGCTTCAACCCTGCATCTCTTGAGTCATTGGAAGAATTCAGGCAGCATTTAGTGCCAAAAAGAAGTCATAACAAGATTGAGGTGGTGCATGATGAAAACAGAGTATGATTCAAAACGCATTGAGAATTTGGGCTTGTTCGGCAAGTCAAAAGCCGGCTGGCTTTTGACTTTTGCTATAGTACCTAACTTTCAAACGGAGTATTTTCTCAAGACGGGGTCTACAGGTTAAACGTAGTACACGTTAAAAGCCCTACATCTGTACCAGCCAAAATCGCAAATGAATATCGGTCTCTCCGTAATCTGTATCGTAAACAGCCAAAATTCAACAATTTCAGCCAGAAGCTATAAGCCGCAGCAAAAAAACAGGCCTTGCACATCAGACATGAGGTTGGTGTGAATAGCTCCCATACAAGCAGCACCATACACTGTAGTAGGGGTGGTCATGTAGGAATTGACCGATTGTTTTGTATTTTTGTTTTTGGGGGAAGGTGAGTTCCTTCACCTCCCCGTTCATGTAACAATTTCTTTGGTAGCGACTGATAAGGTTAATGGAAATTTTCCCTTCCCGTCAGATGCTATTATTGGTAAAATTGATGCTACCTGAGATGTTGCTTTCAGATGCTTATGGCTTGCCCTTCTCGCATAGTGTAGTTGGGTTTTAAGTAGGTTTTAGCTGCACTTCGCTACTGGAGAATCAGGCAATCTTGGTTTGTTTCTCGCCCTACAGACCAGGCTGCCACAACCATGCACTCCAATACCAACAAAAACAATACCATCTATATAGGTATAAATGCAGCAACAGCAGCAGTGAAATTGCCAATAAGGAAATGTGTATCCCTGTTGCAACCCCTACAGCTCACACCAATTTAGTCATTACTCATTAGATTAGAATTGTGCTCCCAAGTGTCGCCGTCTACTCGAAGTCCTATCCAGAGGAGCAATGGATCTTGCACATTTCATTTTTACACAAGGGTGTGAAAAACAGGACTACGATTGTGATAATTTAAGATGCAGATGACTGTTTAGAAAGCACTGTAACCTCAATTAACATAGACCCTGTCCTTTTTAGCTTTAGCTTCTAAAAACTATTTTTCGACTTTGTGATAATTTAAGATGCAGATGACTGTTTAGAAAGCACTGTAACCTCAATTAACATAGGCGCTGTCCTTTTTAGCTTCTAAAAACTGCTTTTCAACTTTTCTACAGTAACTAGCTTTTAAACGGAGTATCTTTTCAAGATAAGGTCTACTAGTTAATTGTAGTACATACTTTACTGACTTTATTTATATCGTCAAAAACCACACATGAGTTTCTGTTACTCTGTAATCTCTCACACAAACAGCCCAAAAATCACAAACCATTTCCAAAAACCATAAGCCGCAGCAAAAAAGAACAGGCCATAACGAGACAACAAGAGCAGATATCCAAAAACTCTTGACACAGCATAAAAATTAACCAGTTCATCGGGTATACCAGGTCAAATGAACATAACAAACAAACTTTTTCAAAAACATCAACTGTTTGACTCTGAATTCAAGGCCTAAATAGTTCTGTCACCGCTGTCTTGCTTCCAAACATTGCACCGCTCACTTGAAGCATTTAGCGTCCAGCAAGGCCTCGCCCTCGAACGGCTCCTGGTCCTCAATCATGGCATTGACACGCTCTTTCTGGGCCTCATCAGAGAGGTCAACCTTGGTCCACTCATAGAGCTCCATGTCGTAGACCTCATCCATGACGAACTTGGGGATGCCCTGACCACGGAAGAGCCAGAGTCCCTTGACCTTGAAGGGCGGCGTGGAGCCAATCACAAGCATCTTGCCAAAAGCATACTTGCGGCACAGATCCATCCGCTGCAGGAACCCACCAACCTTGTTCAAGGTCACGAATGATACAGTGTTCTCATCATTGTACTTGTAGTCACAGAACCACAGAGAGTAACCCTCCGGGTCATACATGTCCCAGAAGCCTGAAACATAGACATCATATGAGTTTAGTTCATTTGAAAATCTGGAAAAGGAAATTAATTTAATTTATTTATCTAAGTATTTTCACTTGTATTGTCAAAAGCTGTTGTACAAAAGATAACACTATTGTATTCTGTTAATACAAGTAACAAGGACAGAATGCCACAACCATGCATGCATTTGGGAAAAAAGGCTCCTGCTGCACTAACAGCATTCTTCGGGAGGTTAAGGGCAAGTCTGGCTGCATGACTTGAGAGACTGGAAAGTAGATGGAAATGTGAAACAGCCGGTGGGAGTGGTGCAGATCGACAGAAATATTTTGCAGCTATTAATGGTTGATTCAAGTAGTATATTTTAATACCATTTATTTTAATTTTGGCCAAACACAAATTTAGTCAGAAATTAGCAATCAAGTCAGGAGTCCACATAATATTCATATATTACAAAATCCATAAGTCCGAATTATAAACAGTTAACAAACATCACAGGTAACAGTTTGCAAGGGAATCTCTAAAAATATATAATAGCATAATTCTGAAACAAAATGGAAATGATACCTTTAATGGCAACCTCACGGAAGTTGGTCTTTGTGTTTGAGTATAGCCTCTTCCACTCGTCAAGTATCATCTTGCTTGGTGGCAGAAGATCCAGAGGATTCTTTGGCTTGGGCTTTGGTGCTTCCTCTTCTTCTGGTGCCTCAACCACCTTCGGCTTCGGGGCCTCCTTTGGGGCCACTTTCTTGACCTCCTTTGCCTTTGTTTCCTTAGGAGGAGGAGCCTTTTTCTGAACAGGAGGTAGAGACTCTGCCTGCTTGACATCACCAATGACCTTCTTGAATTTAGGCTGGTTAACCAAGGTCCAGAAGTACCTCTCGACATGAGGGAACTCAGAGGTGAAACTCTTGGTCAAGATCCGCGCAAAACCATAGTAGAGGTTGCATGCCATTACGACATCAGCTAGAGTGACAGAATGTCCAACAAGGAATGTGTTTGAGGCAAGGTGTGTATTCAGAGCATCAAACGCCCTCTTCAATGCAGCAATAGCAACTTCCTCAGTCTGCACAGGTAAAAATTAGATTGTAGTAACTTGCCAACGCTCAATATGGAGAATTGTGAAATACCAATCCTACAACTTACTGCAGGATTGTAAACACCATAACCAAGCCTTGGGTACAACCACCTCGCAATATTGGCATCAACCTCTGTGGCTGAGAAGTCCATCCATTGCTCAATATGAGCCTGAAAGAACAATTAGTGTGTAAGCACTAAAATTAGCTGAGATATGATTATAGAAGTATTCGATAGATCACTCACATATTCGATAAGAGAAGATCCGTAAAGATAGTGGTCACCCTTCAAACGCGCAACTTAAGGCAGAAAAAGAGACACGGTGATTAATTTAATCAGTACAAAGTTCAGCTATAATGAAAGGGTGTAAGGCTGTATATACCATAGCGTGCAATAGCATTGCTCTCAAAAACAGCACCATCAGGAGTCTCAAGAACAGGAACCTGCAAAGAATTATTAGTTCCTGAACCACTGTATGGAACATCTTTGTAAATTTAATTGGTGTACCTTCCCAAGGGGATTCATCTTAAGAAATTCAGGGGTTTTGTTTGAGACACCCATCTCGAAATTCTTAGCCAGCTCAACCTTGACCTCACTGTATTCTGCAGCAATAAGTGCCTTAAAGGCATTCTTATTGCTGCTTCCAGAATGCAAAACCTATGCAAACAAATATATTATAATATAAACATAACAATGGAAAATCCTCTGTATCTGCATATAAAGTAACTAGGCTAGTCGTCTAGCCTACATGCAAGCAGAGCAACTTCATGCAGACCAACAGAACTTAGCTAAGCATAGTGAAAGAATAAGAAATGCACTTATCACTGGCGTGCGCAAAGAAAACTCCTAAAATCCATTGCAACACGGTAATATACAATCAAACAGCAATTCACCAGATCGAGCATTTGAAATATAAAAAGATTATTCTTCATAATTAAACTGGCGTCCTGCAGATCTAACGAGCTTATGCATGATCCCAAACAAATAGTCTCAACAGAAAATCTAAACGACCTATCACCCCTATCACTTCAATATTTGAGTCAAACTCCCCTAAAATCCTACATCCACGATTTGCAAATTGCGTCCAACAGAGACGCGACACAGCCACAAATCTAAAACCCACATTACGCATCGGATCAGCTAACCACGCAGCACCCGTCCTCCAAAATCCAAGGAACCTAACAACGTACGACCACATCAACATCTACTGACAGGCAACCTTAACTACGCGAACACTACTGAAGCAACAACGAAATCGATGGGGGAGAATGAACTCACAAGCGCCATGTCGGCAGGAGCTGCCGGCTTCGCCCGATCCAAATCTCAGATCTGCACAAATTACGACACCAAAAAACAGTGAGCTAAACTACGATTGGCACGAGCAGATACGAGAAGCTAACGATCAAATCTCTTGCGAGAGTTCTTGGGGGAGGATTTGCGGCTCTTACAGTGGCGTGGATCGAGGTGAGATCGTGGAAGCAGCGGCAGCGAAAACCCCAGCAGCCGAGGGAGGAAGAGGGGTTTACAAAGCCCGGGCGCTGCGGATTTATGGCGGCGCCGGAGCGCGGAGAGGCGAGGGAAGCTCGCTGCTATCTAGGGTTGCGCGAGGGAGCGTCCGTACCACAGGTGACACTGGCAGGGTACAGATAACCTAAATTTATGCCTAATTTTATTTAGCGGGATTTGATGATTTGCCCTATCTTTCTTTGTAGTTTGATAAAATGCCCTGTGATGTCTCACTGACATGCGGGGCTAGGACCCGCATATCAATGAGATATCACTTGCCATTTCCATGAAAAGTGGGGCAAATCATCAATTCTTCCTTTTATTTAAACCTGTATAGAGTGATATTATTCATATCCAAATAAAAAAGAATATAGTCAATGAATTTAAGTAACCCAGTGTGTAAAGAAGAGGAAAAATAAGAGGCTAAGTCAAAGATGCTTATGAAAGAAGTTTTTATAAAACTTTGGTATTTGGAATTTCAACCCCGCGTTCACACCATAAAAGTTTTCCAAAATCGACTGAAATTTATTGGAGATGATTATATGTGTTGGGGAGTTACTCTATGTAAATTGGTAGACCTAGACACACACGTGGGCCTTATATGATTTTATAGAAAGTTTTCATAAAATTTCGGTATTTAAAATTTCAACATCGCGTTCACACCATAAAAGTTTTACGAAATTGACTGAAATTTGTTGGAAATGATTATGTGTGTAGGAGAGCTACTCTGTGCAAATTGATGGATATAGGTGCACAAGTGGCTTCCACATGATTTTATAGGAAGCTATAACTAAATATGGGTAGTCCAACCATTAATAGTTTAAGTACACTTTCAACCTTAGGTTTGAATGGGTATAGGTAAAAATAGATAAATATGTATTACTTTCTCTATACCTAAATCTAAATGGGTATTTTATTTCTTACCCATACCTTATATAATAGTGTGGGTATGGGTTTGGATAAGAGTAATAGGCACCCAGTGGCAGCCCTAATCTGGATGGCGAGGTGAGGCGGTTGGACGAACGAGATTATGCGAGAGAAAGAATCTGATAGGTTTACGATGGGGGAAGTATAAGGCGGAAACCACACATTCCATGCAAGCTTGGAAACCAGACTTGCCCAAATTGGCCGTCCGACATGGGTCCGAATAAGACATGACCTGATTAGACTAGGCACGTCTGACCCGAATAAGTTACCATCATGTCAGCTCACGTGCCTGCCCTCCGACCCAACACAGCATGGAGAGGGATCAGGCCATGCTAGGTAAGCCTAGGCACACTTAGCCCAACGAGCCATCGATAACCTGTTGAGCACGGTGGCCTAGTCCGATGCTGCCCCGTCCGCAACAGCCACTGCCGCCCATGGCCCTGTGCTACCCATAGCCACCATGCGCGCCATTGTCGTCCGTGCGAGAGGAGGGAAGTGAGGCTAGCGAGAGGGAGAGCTAGAGAGAAGAGGCAGCAGTTGACGTGGGTAGGGACGGAGGAGGTGACGTGGGTGGGGACGGAGGAGGCGACGACGACTAGCAAGGGAGAAAAGGAGGCCGACAGGAGCGGGGTTATGAGGGAGAAGGCAGCAGGGGTAGCCAAGGAGCAGGGCCTAGGGGAAGGGGAAACTGAGCAAGGGCCAAGGGAGCCACTGGCAATACTGTCAATCACAAGTAAGTTTACATGCATGCAAGTCCGTGCTTCTAAGTCTTCGGGTGGATATGATTTTTCTCATGACATGATCACTTGTGAGCATAGCATGAGGGCTCGCTTGGCTTATGGGTTCTTTGTCACTTTTCCTAGTAGTATCATCCAATATCGTGGACATGATTCTTATGTCTTTGATTTTTAGTCCACGTGCTGTTACGAGGAATGATTTTTGCCATTTCTCAAGTGGTGGATCTTGTTCTCCCCATTGAGGTGCACACCCACGGCAAGGAGTTGTGAGTTCTTTTGGTGCTCCTGTTGGTTCTCATCTTAGTGCTTTTAGGCAAGGTTTCTGTCACTTTTCTAGAGATGACATTCTCTTCATCGAGTTGTCCACTCACGACGTACCTCTAAAATTGGATTTTCTTGCATGAATTATTCATTACATCATGCTAACTAGCATATTTCTAGTGATGGTGTGTTCAAGTTTTGGGTTCCCAAATACTTGCTTACTAACCCTTCGGGATCTAAGACTTGAACACCTTATTCTTCTCATGTGTAGGTTTCGAAACGCGGGAAGAAGAACATGTGCTTAATTGGGTTTTGGTCTTTTGCTTAATCACATGATTGGAACTCTTGATGGTTCTTCACTCCCTTTTAATGACCTCCAAGAGGTATGTGCCTTTACATTTGGCATTTCCACCTACTTGATGAGCTATCATATATCTTCACGCTGTTATATTCATATTTGATCATATTTGGCATGCTGTGCTTATCTATGTGCTCACTTGTACCATATTGGTATATTTTATTTGTATATCTATGAGTTGGCTAATTGTTCATATTTTGTAGATATATGAGTCTTATCTTGAACCCTTGTGCATGTCTTTTCCTTGATGTATATATTAGCATGCTTTTGTCAGTCTTTTGCTTAGGTATCCAAATGTCATGTTATATGCATTAGTTTATTGGATGCTTAAGTTTTAACTTGACTTTATGAGCATACTTTACTTATTAATTACGTGTATTTAGAGTCAAGTATCATCATGATTTTGTGCTTTGTTGTATCAATCCTATTTTATTGTCTACATCTTGCTTCTTATGTCCACTCACCATTATTTATACATGTTAGCATACTTGCTATGTTCATTCACCATTATTTATACATATTAGCATACTCTATATGATTTTTGTTTATCATGATATATGCCTACATGATATGTGTTTGATTATAGACATTTTGATCTTGATTACATCTTCGATAGCCTTCTATATCATGATGTTACATTTGTTCATGCATGTTTATCATGTTTGGTTCATATATACATGCTTATACTTTGATCCATGCTAGCATATGCTTTTATGGCTTTTTATTATCATTTGCTATATGTGTATGGTTGATGATTCATTGAGATGCATGTATATCATGACCTTATTTATTTCTGTCTTGGCACAAAAATAGTCTGTATGACATCTTTGGTAGCTTTAGATTGTGCTTATGCCTAGATATTATGAGAACTTTGGTTAGTCTACAAGGTTCTTCTAGATTTGGTTTGCACTATGTTTTGTTATCCTAGATGATTTGGTGAGGTCTAGATAGAGCTTGTGTAGGAGATGCGTTCTCATGTGCTCTTTGTCATTTCTATAGAGCCTAACTCTTTCTTCTTTTAGCCATTCTAGCCATTCCTTATGAGAAGAGAGTTTGGGGAGTGACTTTTGCAAGTTTGGATCTTTTTGAGCTATTTCTTTCCTTGAAAGTCCTTCTTGGTGTTTTATCTTGCAGCTTGTTCTCAGGTTGAGTTTGATCCTTTTTGTTTCTCAAGTGGTATCCTGCATTTGTATTTTCTTGTAGTTATAAAGTTTTATCTTTTTGCTTCCTTTTGCATCATGTATCCATGTCATTGCATTGTGAGATATGCATTTAGAGATGAGTTGTGATTATTACTTAATTGTGATGTAATTCTAATTTGATATTGCTCATTGCCATGTTATGCCTACTTAGTTAGCTTTGTCATGTTTCTGTATGTATGATTGAATCTTTTCCATGCTAGCTTAATTTGCAAACTTAGAATAAATTCATAAGTGGTATCAATTATTGCAATTGGTATCTTTTAAATTTGCAAGGTTTGATTTTTTTACTAGCTTGTTCCCTAGTGATCCCTTTATGATATATGCCATGTCAAAAATGCTCCTTGAAATTTAGAATCTAAATTAGGCTTTAGATTGAGCTATGTTAGTTCTTTATTAAAGCATGAGTTAATGTTAGCTCTTTGTTCTTGAACTAAGCTAAGAGAGGCAAGAGTTAAGGTTTGAGAATGTTGGCTAAGCTTTTTGGTGGCTAGCTCTTCCTCTCTTCCATGGGAGATAAGTTAGAGAGTGACTTGAGAGATTAGGGTTTGGGTTTTTTTTGGGTTGGAGCCTCGTGTTTATGCATTCTAGGTTTAGAGTTCTACTATCCTAAGAGATTAGTTGTAAAACATACCTCTCCAAGTGAAATGAACATCCTAAATTTGCCCAAGTGAGTGGTGCCATGAATCCCCTTATGTGCTTTTGATTTTCTTGGCTTTCGTGTTTGTATTTCTCTTCTCTTGAGCTTTTCTAGTGCCAAGGACGTATAAGAGGCGGAGATGTCACCTGGAGACAAGATCCCATCCATCTAGGCATGATCTAGAGGAAGTTCTTGAGTTTGCTTGATTTTTCCAAAGAGAGGTGATTTTTTAGTTTTGCTCTTATGGATGTTTTGGGTTGAATTAGTGATGTGTTCTATCTTGCTATGACATGTGAGAATACATCCCATGTCACCTAGACCATCTAGGACTCACGAGTAAGAACAGATTGAAGTTTCCCTCTTTTGATTAGTTTTGGTGGACTCTTCCTTAAATAAAAAAAAGGTTAGAATTTTGGCAATGACTTTCTTGATTATTGATTGGAATACGTTCTTGACATCGTAGAGAAAGTGCATGCAAAGTTTCAAGTCATTTGGATCAACCGATCAAAAGTTGCATGGATTCTTAGTAGCGCTGAAATTTCTATTCATCCCCTGATTTCACTGGTCTTATTTCAATCACACTGGTCTTATTTCGACCACGTTGTATGGTTCGACCACACTAGTCTTATTTCGACCACATTGTCTGCTTCTACCATATTGATCTTCGAGTACATTGATCGTTGACCACACACTAGTCTTCGACCACTCTGGTTTTATTTTGATCACACTGGTTTTCGACCACTCACTGGCCTTCGACCAGTCTAATCTTATTTCGACCACACTAGTCTTGTTCGACCATGTTGATCTTCGAACACACTGGTCTTTTCTAACCACACTAGTTTTTCTCTGTCAAATTAGTTTCTGGTGATTTATTTTTTTATTTTTGATCTTCAAAATTTTTCATAGCTATTGGAGTAAAGATTAGAAAATACTTTTGAAAAAATTTAAGGCACCATTCACCCATTCTGTTGCCATCTTCGGTCCTACACTTCGAATCATCATCTTTCTCTTTGATCCAATTTGATGTAATTTGCCTTGTTTTGGGCAAAGGTGAAAACTTTATTGAATACCTTATTGATCCATTCGTGGAATAGGTTCATAGGACCAGGAGGCTATGGTTCAAGTTTTAAGTTATTTTGTTTAGTATATTAGAAGTTTTGCCTATTTGAGTTCTTGGTCATGAGCTGTTTTTTTTTGTTTTGGAATAGCAAAAATCAGACAGCCTTGACTTGAGTCAAACCGCCTAGGCTAGGTCAAACCAGTGTGTTCCCAGCGGTCAGACCGGTCAATTGATGCTTTGGCCTATTTGTTCTTCTTTTGTTCTCTTGACTTGTTGGCTTCTGTTTTATACTCGTTTCTACTGTGCATATGAACTTATTAGTTTTTTTATAGCTAATTGAAAGAAGAAGAAAAATGATTTTGTTAAAGTTAAAAAGAAGCAAATATCATTAACTACTCTCTAATCTCTACCATCGGTCCTACAACATGTACTGTAATTTTCTTTCTTTTTCAATCACCAACCATGCATTTGCTGTTTCCCCCGCAGAGGGTCACTGTAGGCATTGCGCACAGTGTCCTTTTACTCAAAACCATGATCCCTTTGGATTTGCAGAGCCTTCCGAAAGCTACGTATTTGTTGTGCACAAGTCTATCATTGAGCCTTGCCTTACCACCTTACAACTCGTGAGAGCGAGTGAATCTCTCTCTCCAGGAGTGACTCAAAAGACCGTATACGTATGCATCCTAACCATCGTACAAACCAGCAGCTGCCCCCTCTGTTAGACACAGCTGTAGGAATGATAAGATACGAAGTTTGACAGTGCTGCTTGACTCTTGTGCCCCTATCGGTGAACCAGCCCTATCAGCAAAAACTACTACAGCTTATGCACTAGATCTAGGCAATAACAACCTTCGTAGTTTAATTAGGATGTGACGGATACTCTGCCTTTTCTTTTACTGGTCACTAATCTTGTGGTTGGGTTCTCTTCTTGTAGATCAGTGCTGTCATAGACAAACACGTGGTCTACTCATGGTAAATATTTCCATCATTTACTGCGATGATGCACTAGATTCCCAACTGATTTTGAGTGACACTCTGTCATGCATGCTGTTGTCGTAATGTACAGGCCCCTCTTCATTGTGAGATCTAGACAGAATACAGTTATGCTCTTCTGATAACTGTGTTGTTCCCTGGAATCGAGTGTCGTCGGTCACTATTTGGCTCGAGTACTATGCTGAAATACCTAGGCCCGATCTATCATATTCTGAGTTAGAACAGTTCATCTTCAGATTTTGCATTGTTTCGCAGTTAGACTTTTCGCAGTTTGATAATTGTCATGGCTTAGGGGTCAGGGATTAGGACTTCTCGTTCAAAATTGAAACCTTGAACAGTTTCTCTTCGTAGTTGTTTCTTCAGAAACTGCAGTTGTTTTTCATATTTTTCCTGAAATGGGCTGTTCAGGCCATAAACCTTTATTAGATTTGTCTGAATTTTGTGCCGACTACCAAACCATCAAGCATATACACCAATGCTTAACCTGTTTGATGATGACCTGCAGGTTTCAGCTCGAATTTGGCAGTACTGCATTTCTATTTGCCTGTGTGCCTGCCAAAATGTTCAGAGGTTTCACTCCGATCTTGAAGAACATCCATTCTTGAAGATCTCTACACGTAAGTTGGTCAACACATGATCTTGCCAATTGCTTTTCTTTGTCAATTTCCATCCTCTTCACGCACACGCACACACAAATGCATGCATTACCATGATCCACAGAGCTTTTTTCTCGAATACGCAGGAGAGCTGCGTACCTTTGTATTAAGAGAGGGAAACCGGCCCCATACAAAGATCACCACCTCACTCCGGGCCGAGCTGTGAGGGGTGAGAAACACAAGAAAAAAACTAGAAAAACACTCTGAGCCTTGACCGAGAAGGACAAGTAAGGAAGATCTAACTAAGCTCGTCACCGTGACCAAGGCCAAGGGCACGCAGACCCTTAGCACCTACTAGACACCACAACTGATGCTCATCTTTGAACGCTCGGAGGAGGGAGGTGATGTCTGGATTTTGACCATCAAAGACACAAGAGTTTCTGTGCTTCCAAAGCACCCAAGCCGCAAGGATGATGAGAGAATTCAGCCCCTTCCGTTTCTCCTTCTGAGCCCTCTTGATCGTTTTACGCCACCAGTCCGCAAAGGACGGCATGTTGCGGCAAGGCACACAATCGCGAAGGGCCAAAGGACTGAGAATTCGAAACCAAAATTGGCGAGCGAACACGCAAGTGATGAGCAAATGCTGGATGTTCTCATCTTCTTGATCACATAGAGGGCATTGGTTTGGATGAGGCAAGCCCCTCTTAGCAAGACGGTCCGCAGTCCAACATTTATTTCTGATCGCAAGCCAAAGGAAGATCTTGCATTTAGCGGGAGCCCAAGTCTTCCATAACCGACGCCACGGCTCAAAGGAAATCGAGCCATGGAAAAAAGCCCGGTAAGCAGATTTAGTAGTGAACTGACCGGAGGTATCAAACCGCCATATGTGGATATCATCCTCCTCCGAGAGAATGAAGCCCTGCAACGCATCCCAAAGCCGAAAATATTCAAACAGACCAATCATCGAAAGCCCTCCCTGCACATCATCAGTCCAGCTCTGATCTTGTAAAGCTTCCGCCACCGTTCGGGTTTGTTGAACCCTCAACGGTACTGCCGTGACCATCGTGGGAGCCATCTCCACTAAGGAACAACCCAGGAACCAATTATCTTTCCAAAAGAGAGTGTTGCTGCCATTACCGACCCGAGAATCCAAAGCAATCTTGAACAGCGCCACTGCATTAGGATGAATAGGGATAACGAGGCCATTCCAAGGCCGGTTAGGATCAGTTTTCTCAAACCACAACCATCTGATCTGAAGAGCCCAGCTCATAGTTTGCAAGTTAAGAACTCCAAGACCACCTAGCTCGAGAGGCCGCTGGACTTTTTCCCATGCCACAAGGCAACTACCACCATTAACTTGCTTCCGACCTTTCCAGAGAAAAGCTCTTCTCAATTTATCGATTGTACGCGAGAACCACTTAGGCACATTGAGGGCAATAAGGATGTGAATAGGGATCGCAGAAAGAACAAAACGCACCCAAGTAGCCCTGCCGGCCATATTCATGAGGGAGGCTTGCCAACCCGGCAACCTGTTCTCAATCTTCTCAATCCACGGCAAAAGATCCGACCGGTGAAACTTCTTATTGGATATAGGAAGACCCAGATAAGTACATGGAAAGACCGACGGAGTGCACGGCAAGATAGACCCAACTGTGTCAATCTGATCCTGCTCACAGCCTATGGGAATCACACAGCTCTTTTGAAGGTTAGTACAAAGTCCTGAAGCTTCACCGAATTTTGCTAGAATATCCATGGCCAGATTCATTTCCTCCTCAACTGGTTTAATGAATAAAGCCACATCATCCGCATAAAGAGAAATCCGCTGACCCAGATGCCGAACAGACAATGGTTGCAGCAGATCCAATTCGCTTGCTTTGACAAAAATGCTATTAAGGACATCCATCACAAGAATAAAGAGCATCGGAGAGAGGGGGTCTCCTTGCCGGAGACCTCTTTGATGTCTAATGTCCTCTCCCGGCTCCCCATTGAGAAGCACTTTAGTAGAAGCCGTACATAGCAAATTGGAAATCAGTCTACGCCAAGAGGGACCAAACCCCAAATGAGACAACACTTCCAAAAGAAACGACCAAGAAACCGAGTCAAAAGCTTTTGATATATCCAACTTAAGAAATAGACTCGGTATTTTCCGCCTATGGAGGAGCTTGATGGTTTGCTGGACCAACATGTAATTATCGTGGATGCACCTTCCACGGATGAAAGCACTTTGATTAGAAGCCACCAAGGAGTTCAAATGAGGTGCTAGGCGATTGGCCAAAATCTTCGTGACTAATTTTGCAAAACTATGCACCAAACTGATCGGCCGGAAGTCTTTTGGCATGAGAGCCTCCTCTTTTTTGGGCAAAAGAGTGATGTAAGCCGAATTAAGCAACCAAAGCTTCCTTGCATCCCCTTGCTGAAGCGAAAAGATGGCAGCTAGAAAATCTGATTTGATAACTTGCCAACAAGCTTTAAAGAATCTCCCTGTAAACCCATCCGGTCCTGGAGCTCGATCAGCCGGCAATGATTTGATTGTGTCCCAAACTTCATCCTCCGAAATAAAAGCGTCCAACGCTGAAAGGTCCATGCCTTCCCTATGGAAGAAAGGCAGATCAAGCGTAGAAGACCGCGGCAACGCCGTACCAATCAGCCCATGGAAGCAGTCAAACATTACTTCCTGTTTCTCATCTTGAGACACTACAACCCGGTCATCGTGCAAAAGCTTGGGGATAAAATTTTTCTGCTTCCGAAACCCGGCTTGCCTGTGGAAGAGAGCCGTGTTTGCATCACCATCCTTAAGAAACCGAATTCGTGAACGTTGACGAGCAATAGTTCTCTCAAGGGAAGACAAAACCAGACAATGCCGTTTAAGATCACACTTAAACCAAAGTTCGTCCGCGGTTAGAGCTCGCTGGTCTTGAGCGATCTCCAGCCTGTGCAGAATCTCTCTGGCTAGAGCATGCTGCGTCTTGATATGACCAACTTGTTTTTGGCTCCAGGATTGCAACGCCCGTGTGAGGCGTTTAAGCTTTAAGGAGACCTGCTCAATGGGGCAACCAGCTAAGATCGGCTCATTCCAGGACGTAACCACTGCCTCATGGAAACCTGGGAGATTAGGCCAATAGCTTTCGAAGATAAATCGTCGTTTGCCATGTAGCCCATTCCTCAAACCAAGCAAAAGCGGACAGTGGTCAGAAACTTCTGAAGCCTGACTTTGAAGAACACATTCTGGGTAGAGAGCCTCCCAATCCGAAGTACACAGGACCCGGTCGAGCTTCACAAGAGTTGGAGATATACGCTCGTTAGACCAGGTGAACCGTCGCCCAAGCAGAGGAATATCCTTAAGATCCATATTATTCACAAAACGGCGAAATCTGCCCATCATCGCTCTATTGAGATTATCATTATTCTTGTCTTCTGAAGAATAGATCATGTTGAAATCGCCCCCTAACACCCATGGGCCAGGGCAGAGGCTTCTCACTTCCCGCAATTCTTCTAGGAAGCTAATCTTCTCATCATCTCGCTGGGGGCCATAAACGCCGGTGAACCACCAGGCCGGTTCATTCTCGGCTCTTAAATGGATTGTCACCGAGAGACGGTGCACTCTCCATTGATCAACCACGAACACATCTTCTCGCCAAGCCACGAGGATACCACCACGGGTGCCTTGAGCTGGGAGATACACGAATTTCCGGTAATCACGACCAAGAAAACCAATCACATCCCGCTCAGAAATGTAAGCGAGTTTCGTTTCTTGAAGACAAATGAGGTTGGGACGGCAAGAATCCACCATTTTTCGAACATTATCACGGCGACCACGGTCGTTGAGACCGCGCACATTCCAAACAAGCACATTGGAAGAAACCATTTAAACAGAGAAAAAGAACGACCACACCATGAAACTCAGGCAGCAATCGGCTCCACTGCTGGAAGGAGTTGCCCCTCCGGAGGCACATCCTTCTTCAGGAGTTTTGCGAGAGCCACCACGTGATTCCTGCTGAGAGGCTTGCTGAAGAAACTTGTGTACTTCTCCATAGATGCATCAGAGAGGCGCTCCTGACTGCCCAAGAAACCCAGCTGCCGACATACCGCAATCGCAGATTGATGGTTAACTTCAGGGGAGAGACGAGCTAAACGACGACTCCGACGGGGTGGTTGAGTTGTCACCACTTGAGTGCGACGGCGCCTTTGGACCGGAGGTGTTTGGATGACATTCTGCAGCGGCTTGCTAATCCGCTGAATGAACACTTGAGCCCGGCCAGGAGGAACAAGTGGTGAGGCACCAGCTTCAACCGCCGCCTCGACACAGGCACCTGATGCCGATGGCTCGCCATCATCGGAAGGAACCGCCGTGAGACGCACCGGAGGGGAGACACCGATTCCACCGATGTCCTCAAGGCGCTCACTGGAACCCGACGGGGAACCACCCTTCTCAACAGCACCTTCAGGCTGCGAACTGGAGCCCGGCAGAGCCGCGCCGTTTACAACAGCAGCGCCCTCAATTTGGAGTTTGCGACGCCGAACGTACACCACAGCCGCAGAGAGGAGCTCATCATCCGGCTGTGAAAAGAGGGCATGGTTTGCAGAGCTGTGCAGTGGGCGCGGCCTGCCCCTTGTGCATAGATTAGGGCCAATTAGTTGCTTGTTTGGGCGTGCGCCTCGCTGCATTTGTCCCCATTAAGGGCCAGATCACGAGAGGGCGAGGAACAAGTCGCCCAGATTTTGGCCTCACGTAGCTGGGACTGTATGGGCTCGCTCAGGTGGGAAGACGCATCGCTTTCAAGTTTTCGACTGTGTCTGGTTCCCTCGTAACAGAGGATAGATCAGGTCGAGAGAATAGAGGAGTTGAGCGTTGAAGAGATATGGATAAAGGAGAACTACTGTTTCTAGGTATATATGTCTCTGCTAGTAAGTGCTACGTACGTGCATGCACCCCACCATGATGATCATTTGGAATTACTCATGATTTGATGTAGAGGTGGAAATCTCAAAGATATGCCTAATTTCACATTCTACAAGTGAAAACTTTCTGAAGAAGTTATGGAAATCATTTTAGATTTTGTACACAGAAAGGTTTCACGTAACAGGAAAAAAGGTTTACTGAAAAAAATATATTTTTACGAGATTGTTTATTTGTATGCGATTTACAATTGTCTGTTTTTATAAGATTCACAAAATAAAATTTCAACCATCTACCCCTTAGAGTGGAAGTGGGATGGAAACGAAGGAATGTGAACACATTTTTAATCTGAAAGGTGTTTTCACCGCAACTATCCCCGTTTATCAAGTAAAGTATATTGCTCCCTCCTAAAAAATATTGAAGCATAATGCCTCCTATATATTTAAAACGTATTGTCAAATAAAGAGAGATGTTTTTAACATAATGAAAGGGCCATTACAATTTACAACTGGGGCTACATAGGGGAGATATGTGGCATTGATCTTATTGATATGATAATGATACCAGTGTCTGGATTTATCTAACACAGTAAAAAGATCAGAAACCAAAGTTCTTTACACATAGCCATGTAGTTTTTTTTCTTTTTAGGAATACATAGCCATGTAGTGATGAGTTGTTCAATACAGATTGGTGCTTTCGGAGTAAATATGAACTATGAGAGCAAGTACAATAGTATAGCCAACTAGTGGCTATAACACTTGTCCATTTCATCTATAGCCTTCAAAAAAATAGTTCATACAATAAGGTAGCTATTACAATAACTATTTGGCCCCACGTGTAAGAGAGTGAAATGCATATATATTTTTACGTGCTATAGCTAGCTGTAATTTAGTAGCCAGCTTCATTCGCTCTCTTCCTTTCTCTCTCTGCCACGTAAGATTTTGTTGATATTATATTTGCTATAGCCTGCTGACTAAGCCTTATTGTACCTGCTCTGAATTGTGCTTACAGTGGACCAAGGGCCGGGGAAGGAAGTGTCTCTTTGCCTGCTCAAGCCATTTAATGTTGTTTGTCGGCTACACCCAAAAAAGGAGAGCGAAGGGAGATAGAGAGAGGCAGATATGCCGACTTCATGCAAATGTATCTATGAAGTGCACATAGCCGCTCTGGAGCCTCCACAGGCCTCTCAAAGTGCTCACAGCTTTTTGCTGAACTGGCTAGCTAGTCATCTGCACTGGTAGTCTAAGGCTAGAATAGTAGTATTGAACGTGTATGTATTTATTGGGTGGATTTTTTTAGGTTATGACTTATGGTTTATGGTTTTTGAATTTTGACTATTTGCTAGAGAGAGTATGGAGAAACAATTACGTATAATTTTAGTCGATATAGATGAATTCAGTACAATGTCTACTAAAATCGATTTGTAGTAGGCACTGTACCCTTGAAAAGATATATCGTTTGAAAGCTAGTTACTATAGTATAAACCAAAAACCACAAGCAACGAGTCAAAATTAAAAAAAACCAGCCTGGGTGCAAGAAGAGATCACATGTGAACGTTAGTAATAGTTCCAGATTGCAATTGTCCGGATGTTGGTGATGCCTACAAGAGATCTACTGGTCAGCAAAAGGTTTCTTTAAAGAGCTATTACTGTTGATAACTAGGTAGTATTGATTAGATAGTGTTAGAATTTTCTTTGAGCTTTCTACTCTCTCAGATCACGCCAATTGCCCTCGGTTGTCCCCTGTGTTGCTCCGCTAAAATAGCCTCTTGCCTGGCTGCTGGATGTGATGAAATAACAACCTGACACCCCTGATCTTCACATGTTCAATAGCACAAGATGGACAACACCTCTGTCCTTTGTGTCTTCCGTTGTCTTCACGTTGCTTTTCTCAGCATGGGACCTGCAGCCCTCTTGCTCCAATGTGACCCGCAAGATGCAGCACCTCTTTTGATGTATCTGCTCTTTATTCCTCTTGCGTGACCTTCTGACCTTACATGAGAGACACGATGCAATGCTCCCGCTAAGCCACAACAATCGGACAGAACACGCGATAGCTTTTCTCTTCTTCTCTTTTTATTTCTTTGTCTTTGCAATCACAATCGCTCGTGTATCACCTCGCTACATGCAACACCTTTTTAAAGCCTGTCTCACAGAAACCGACTCAAATTCTAAAATGGACTCATACTCTCATGCGGAAACGGAACCGACACAGTGTATACAACTCGTATACGTATTCGTATACTTGGACTCATACTCGGATATGGCAAGAAAATATAAACAAGATTACTTCTAACAATCACCTCCTTAATCTTGTTTCCCCATCTTGATCACGTCGATCTTCTCTTTTGCTTCCGCTTCTTCCTTGCATGCCTGCCTGGGCTGGAGCACCTGCTCCTACTTCCTCCACGAGCACCTCCTCTCATTGTCGTGTGTCATTGCTTTCGACCACTGTCCTCCACGCTGTGCTTCCTCCCGCCACCTCGGGACCTATCTCCGACTTCCTTCTGCTGCCCGCGTGAGAGCTTCTCCCGAGTCTCTGCTCGCCACGACCATGCTAGCTGCATGTGGTCGGTGCTGACCACCCAAACCGTCGCTCCGCTTCTCTCCGCCTGCATGCCCTCGTTCGGACTTGGCTGCATGCCTATGCGCACCGCCTTCACCGCTCGCTATGACCATGCCATGCTTGCCGTGGTCGCTCCTCGTTACGACCATGCCTTCTGCCCTGTCTTGCTTCCTTGCCGACTCGGTCCCCTTCCTCGTTACGACTTCTTGTGCGCCAGGTTTGCCTCCTGCTGCCTCTGCACCTCATCCATCTGTGCCTCTCTCCACCCAAAACTATTTACAAGTTTTCAAAGGAATCTTGTACAACCGATTTGGAGATCTCTTCGCCTTCATCAACAAATCTCTGTTCTTGTCATACACTCGTAAGAACTCATCCTCCAGCACCACCTTGCACCCTTTCACCATCATCTGCCCGAGACTTAGTATGTTGTTGCATAAACTTGGTATATAATAGATTCCTTTTAATAACTTCTTATCCCCATTCCTGCATTGCAGCATCATCATTCCTTTACCCTTTATCTCCACCGTGGAGCCGTCGCCAAACTTAACCTTGCCCCAAACCTTCTCGTCGAACTTGTGGAACATGGAGCGATCTCTCGTCATGTGGTTGCTTGCTCCATTATCCAAGTACTATTGATCCGTGTGATCATGATTTCCTTCCTTCATGCATAGTTTTGGAACTATGTTCTCCTCATTCAATTTCACCATGACCGACTCATTTTCAACATATGAGGAGAGAAGTACTAGCTCTCTGTCATCTTCTTTTTCGTCTTTGACAAGGTTCACTTCCCTGTCCTTCTTCTTGCTCTTGCAATCCAAGGCAAAGTGTCCAAACTCGTTACAGTTGAAGCACTTTTTATTGCTGCGGCATTTATCACGTAGTGCCCGTATTCGCCACATTCAAAGCACTTGACATGTGACAAATCATAGGATCTCTCACCACCTCCTTGCCCAGCATTGTCTCCACGGCCACCCCTACCGCCTCGACCACTCTGACAACCTCGACCGCGCCACCTCCTGCGGTTGTATGATGAGCCACGACCGTCTCTCGGATTTCCCCTTACTAGCAATGCCTGCTCGTTGTGAGAACCCTACTCCTTGCGTAACTAAAACCCTTTTAGTAACTCCTCATGCGCCTTGAGAGATCCAATGATCTCCTCTATCTTCTTCTTGTCCAGATTGGGGGAGTCCATAAGTGTTGTGACAACAAGTATGTACTTCTCGGGAAGCACGTGCAGGTACTTCTTCCCTGCCACAGATTCCTTCATCTTGTCGTCAAGAGAGTTAATCTGATTGTACAACGAACTCAGCTTACCGGCAAACTCGCCCACCGAAAGGTTTTCTTCCATCTTCAAATTCTCGAACTCGCTCTGCAAATTCTGGAGCTGCACCTCCTTGACACGATCAACTCCTTCGTGCATCGTCTGAAGTGCCTCCCACGCTTCTCGTGCCGTCTCCTTGTCGATGAGCTGATGCATCATCGCGTCTGGCACCCACAAGATGCAGCACCTCTGTTGATGTATCTGCTCTTTATTCCTCTTGCGTGACCTTCTGACCTTACATGAGAGACACGATGCCATGCTCCCGCTGAGCCACAACAATCGGACAGAACACGCGATAGCTTTTCTCTTCTTCTCTTTTTATTTCTTTGTCTTTGCAATCACAATCGCTCGTGTCTCACCTCGCTACATGCAACACCTTTTTAAAGCCTGTCTCACAGAAACTGACTCAAATTCTAAAACGGACTCATACTCTCACGCGGAAACGGAATCAACGCAGCGTATACGGACTCGTATACAACTCATGTACGTATTCGTATACTTGGACTCGTACTCGGATACGGCAAAAAAACATAAACAGGATTACTTCTAACAGATAGTGGTTAGCAAATTTGTTGAGAACAAAGCAGTGGTACTATTTGATGGACAAGATCTAGCTAGTCCCCAAGGGATGCTGGATGCCACGCATGTATGAATTTTTTTTAGCTCTCATTGTTCTATCTTAATTTCAAAACTAACTCCATACGACACAAAATTACAAATGTAGCCTCCTTGCTGACCCTGGAAGAACCAGCGGCCAACGCATGACACCTAGAGATGGAAACGGATCGTATACGAATCGAATAGTCCTAAATACGAACATGAGTCTATATTTTTTAAAACGAATGTGAAT
Organism: Dendrocalamus latiflorus; assembly: GCA_017311315.1. Classification (NCBI taxonomy): domain Eukaryota; kingdom Viridiplantae; phylum Streptophyta; class Magnoliopsida; order Poales; family Poaceae; genus Dendrocalamus; species Dendrocalamus latiflorus. Next base: position 9,703,343 of record CM029660.1, on the reverse strand, counting down.
ATGAATTCAAATATTCTTGAATACAAATATGAATCAAATGTCGTAATAAATATGAATTCGAATCAAATATGTACTTAATTCGGCTGAATGCGAATATCCTAAAACTTTTGTAACAAATCTTGGTAGAACAAATTTATGTAACATGATTACACGTCTACACAAGCTAGCAGTGTAGTGCATAGAGTTGAAAATTATGTAGAGTAATTTTCACTTCTTGCTTGTGAATCTTGGTCCATCAGAAAATTACTTTCTACAATCATCCTCAGGGAGGTTGCCAAGGATGGAAACGAATCGAATAGTTTTGAAGACGAATATGAACATTCTCAAATATAAATACAAATATTCTCAAATACGGATATGAACATTCTCGAATACAAATACGAACATTCTCAAATACGGATTTTGCTTACCACATTTGTGTTTTCTCGGATATGAATATCGGATAAAACAGATTATCCTTTACCATTTCTCATCCCTAGTGGCACCTACTGCGGCACTTCGCCCTACCACAGCGTCGCCAGCGAGCGTGGTACATGCTGCCCCAGCGTCGTTGGTGGTGGGCCCATGAAGGTGCTATGCCACACAAGCACAGTAGGGGCCAGCCAAGGTACCGCACTAGGGAAGCGCGACAAAAGTAGTCTAGCTCTAAGCATTTATCCAGTTGGAGTGTAGCTAAGTTTACTGCTAGAGTTAATTAAGTCTTAATTAACACTCTCATCTATTACTTCCCCATCTCTATATCTTTGCACTTTTACTTTGCATGCATGGTAATGCTAGATACCTAGAGTACATAAAACTATAGCTAGCTAGCATAGGCATGAAACGTCTAGCAAAGAACTAACATGCATGCATGGCTATAATGCTATGCATTGCATATAATTGACAAGAAACATGTGTGCATGGTTGGCATGCATGGTGCTGCGAAGCCAAAGCGTGCCAGTTTCCTGGTACCTACCGTGGTTGGGTGGCACTGCACCTATGTGGGTCTCGTCATCTGCTACGCCGAGCCAGACTGTTCTGTACTAGGATGCTGCCGTAGTATAGGGCCGTGGTAAGGGTCACACGTCGACCACTAGTTCTTCCATGGTCAGTAAGAGGCTAGATTTGCAAATTCATATCGTATAGGACTCATTTCAAAATTAAGATGGCATAATGAGCCCAAATAAAAAAATCTCTGCATGTAGTGTAGGTTTGCATTACTTGATTTTGGATTTATAGTCTACCTTCCGAAGAGACACTATAGCATAATTGAGCTTTATTCGGGTTAAATAAAAAGAAGAGCAAGGCCAAGTTCTTGCTATTTTCAGCTTGCACACGCGGTAGCGGAATACATCTTGCATGTATGTAGCACTTGTGGCAGCATTTTATTATTGGTAGTGTAAAGGGAGAATTTAAGTGTTTTCTCATTAGATAGTGATCAAATTTTGAGCTTTTAGATCTAGATTCAATGGTGAAATCATTTTGACTTCTCTCCTCCTATTTGAGTACTATTTCGTTAAGAAGTACTCAATTTTTTAGATGTTGAATACATATCTACCTCATATACTAGTTTGTTCATTAGTTATTAGTATATGATGTGATACATTGAGAAATGCTCTAATACATATTATTCTTTTATTATGGACTTTTTACATCAATTATATACTAGTTTTACATAGATTAAATTATGTAAAAATGATGTGACAATTTTAAAAAAAGAGAAACAAAATAAACTATAAGGAACACAACAAAAAACTATACAAAAATCCTACTTGGTCGTTTATGTTGTAGCTCCTGACGACACTAAACAAATTGATTACTTTATTATCATATTGTTGACACAAAAAATCACAAAGTTAAAACCATAAAACACAAATAAAGCAACATCTAATGGATAAAAAAAATTAAGTGCTCACAAACAAAAAAAACACTCAAGTGTCATCTAGCAAATTCCTTTATTATTGTCTGTTGAGTTCTTGTACATCACAGCTAAGTTCAACAAACAAGTAGATTACTATATGCTTTGTGTTATCAACTAATTTTATGCTTTTAAGCCGCCCTATCTTTCATATTCACTTTGTAATCCTTTTAAGGCTGGCCCTCTCTACATTCTTCATGAAGCTTCACCGCTGCAAGTTGCCGTATATATATGTCGAGCAACTCCGATGTAATTTAGGTTAAACTACGGCTAAGTGGTTAATCAGCTCGTGTTTGAACTTTTTCAGCCCCCTTAACTTACAGAGTAATTAACTACAAGGCTAGTAGCAGGGTATATATATGCACGGCTTATGATACCTAGTGTGGATGTATAAGCTTCATGGTTTCTGACACAAAACCTAAGTTACGTTTTTAATTAGACTTAATTCCCTAAAGAAGAACAAAATAGACTATACATTTATCCAATAAGTAATTGCTAGATAAACACATTTCCTCTATAGATAATTCTATTGTGTAGTCTATCTTTCCTTCACAATAACTAAGACTAACTTTTTAGAATCACGTAAGTCGTTTGCCACGTACGTTGCAAAGGTACGGAAATTCAAGTGAGGGATTGATGCCATGCGACACGTTCTAGATTTTCCAGTATTCGCTAGTACGCATTAATCCTATACAACACTTCGTAGTAATGCTTCTCGAACTAACAAATTCTATTTTTGCAGTACCAACAGCAACTACCAGGCAACAACACCTATGGATTCTATGTTTACCACAACATACAACTACTTGTTGGTCCCGCGAAAAACAATCTTGAGGTATGTCAATCTTGTGATAATAATTTCATACTTATCAATAATATATATATATATATATATATATATATATATATATATATATATATATATATATATATATATATATATATATATATATATATATATATGCACGATATTGATCTTCATGCCTACAGGTTCTGTCCATCACTACAACTTCGTTGGAATAGGCCGACCTCAAATATATTCGAGGACAGTGTGTGTACTTCTTGATGTCTAAAGCCATAAAAAAAATGAGGAGTTTCATAATGTATAATGGATTTCACTGGGATAAGTTGAGCTTAATTATTCATGTGTGTATTTGTTCATGGATGGATAATTATTTAGTTTATTTCTGTTAATTGATTTGTGAAATGGATATTCTTGTTTTTAAAATAAATGAATGTGAATTGGATGTATATATACTATGTTGAAGATGCTTGTTTCAGAGTGTATGGTTAGTATTTCCTGATGCTAGCCAACAAACAAAAATAGATTTAGGAACAGCAAAGAATATCACAGACAATTATTAATTCGTAACCGTTTGTGATATATGATTTCTCACAGACGATTTCAACGACAAACTATCTGTGATATATTAATATCATAGACGGTTTCAAATACAAACCATCTGTGATAAACCATATATCATAGACGGTTTGAAAGCCATCTGTGATGACCTCATATTATTACTGACCCATAAACTCAAACGGCTCACGAAACCATCTGTGAAACCATCTGTGATAAATTTTTGAACCATTTGTGACGACTTTTTTGTGCAGTAGTGAGTATATTTTGCTCCGGAGGTTCTCAAATTTGTTCATTTTTGTCGTTTAGGTTGTTAAACGTGTGATTTTAGCTTAGCAAATACATAAACTTGTTTAATTGTGCCACCTAGGCCCCTTGGTTAAGTAATGCAAATGACGTAGTAGGGATCTAAGTAGCACTTCCAGGCAAACTTAATCATCTAAATGTTAGGCAAATTTAGGAATCTGTCGGTTAGTTAGTGGAGATGTGGGATTTTGACTTCGCCTATGTGTTCGTGGCAACACACTGTGAGGTCATGTATTATCCCTGACATTTTCAATTCTAGGTGTGTTATAGTGAGCACACTTGCTAGCATGCGTGCATGTGTGGTGGTGTTCATGGTATGTTCTAAAAATGTGTTAAGTAAGTTTAAGGAGATTACTGTGCCTTGTTGGATTAATATCTCCTATCATTTAACTAACCAATTCAAATATACCAAAGAAGTAAGTTTAAGGAAATTACCGTGGCTTGTCGGATTAAAATCTCCTATCATTTATAACCAAATAGACCAAAGTGTACGCACAATAATGGGGTGACATCAACCATCTATAATCTTTCCCACATATGATTTCTGATGATATGAGTTGTCTTTGAATTGTTTATAGAGGACATAGAGGATCAAGTACTACAAATAACAGTTGTCTATATCATTATAAGTGACACACTTAAGCTACTTTAGGAGCATGCTATTCACTAGACTATTCAAATTAAGTTTAAGCACCTTTGGGCATGAACAATAATGGTGTAGACAACAATGGTCTATAAAGCCTTTCTATGCAATCTACAGATGACACTAAAGATAACCCTTATAATGCTTTGTTGCTAAGCTGTCTATAGATCCATCTGTCAAGGGCATCCATGCAATAACACAAAAAACGTGTGAAGTATAGGCAACCTCCATGCAACAGCAAGAAAACCGTATACAAAGGCATTATTTCTCATCTATAGACTATCTAAGGCATGCTAGACTGTATCTTTTTCTCTCGTCCTCTTTCATCCATATCATCATAAATCCTACATGATAAGTGTTATAGACAGCTGATGTCACCCCACCATACATGCCTAGTGTGCAATTCACTCGAGTACAAATGGAATAAGCTAACTTAGTTATAAGGTCTAGCCAAATAGGCCATTTGTGCTACAAAAACTTTTGTTTGCCCTAATTTGAGGGCACGCTACAGTATACAAAATGATGGCCACATAGGATAGCATATATACCCACATCATGCATAAGCATAAAGTGCATAACGACATCATGTTTGATCAAATGGCAACAAAAGGGGTGAATGGTACTAACTTGAATTTTTTTCCTAAGTATTTAAGATTCTATTCTCACACAACTACATAGTTGCAGAAATTAGCGTTTTCATCCAAAAACTAAAGACAAATGACTCAAGAACACAAAACATTGAAGCAACCACTTTCTGGCAGTCTAACCGGCATAGAAATGGTGATCTGACTAGTCTCGGGTGGTTTGACCTATACTTCAATGGTGGTCTGACCGCTGCTATAGTAAAATCAGGAAAATAAATAGTGTTTTCAGCCCGATTTCAAAACCAAAATTGAAAGATCTTTTGATCCCTATATCCAAATGATATGAAATTTTACAGAGATCTTCTCTAGGGTATTGTAAATCTATTCCAATAAACGATCATGAAAATCATGGCCAAATTTGAAACCTTTTTCAAGTCAAAACCAAAATCGGTGAATACAACTTGTTTGTGGGTGGATGATGACCAAGATGGGTCTAGATGTATTCCTACATGTCACAGTAAGTTGAAACACTAAAGAAATCAAATTAGAAACCCTCAGATCAAGAAATCGCTCAAGGAGGGCAAAATCAAGCAAAAACTGGGTTTCCTCAAGAACTTCCTCTAGATCATGCTTAGATGGATATAATCTTATCTCCAAGAGACATCTCTACCTCTTATATGTCCTAGGCACTAGAAAAGCTCAAGAAAAGAGAAATACAAACAAGAAAGCCAAGAAAATCAATAGCACATTAGAGGATTCATGGCACAACTCACTTGTCAAAGTTTGGATGTCCATTTCACTTGGAGAGGAATGTTTTTACAGCCCATCCCTCAAGATAGCAGAGCTCGAAATCTAGAGCACATACACATAAGACTCCAACCCAAGGAACCCTAATCTCACATGGGAGGGAGGAAGAGCTAGCCACTATAAAGACTTAGCCAAAATTCTCAAACCCTAGCCCTTACCTCTCCTCCCCTTATATAGCTTCACAACCTGAACAAAAATCTAATGGATTCACCCATTAGGCCAAACCGAGGATAACCCGTTAACCCCACCTAACATCAGATTTTACTCTCTCATGCATGCTTCTCAAAACGGCTTACAACCATCAACCCATTAGTGAATTAACACACGATCCACTTCACATTTTTAGCACATACAAAACCTAAATCACTTAGTCCAATGCCGCGGTTTCACACACTCCATTTTTTTGCATTGGGCAATTTACTAAAATGCCCCTCTACCGCTTTCCACAAAGCTTCCCAATTCTTTTACCACGGAGCATCACCAATGCTTCGCCGTCTTCCATGTGACTCCAATAACTTGTCACTAAGCCTCTCACATATCCCACCGAACCGTCTTCGCTTGCAAATGACCCATATCACTTGGCGTACCACATGCTTCTCCTTGCGCATGACGACACCCGGCTTTCTTGACTGCACATGACCTTGGCTCCTCCCTGAGCCTAGTCCCAGTCCACCTTTCCATTGCCCGTCATGTCCACCACTGGTAGCTCCCGCTCTAATTTCTTGTCGTCTTGGCTTGTAACCACCCCATGAGTCTCAGACATCTTCGGCGTCTCCCTAGCCGTTTTGATCTTCAGCACCACCCTGTGTCTAGGCTCGGTCTTTTTACGCCTCGCCATGACCTAGCTCTAAAGTTCTACAAACAACAGCAAGCAAACCGTTACGTAGCACCATACAAAACATAAAGTCATCAATTAACACAATTAATCCATATAATGCATCGTGCAAAAAGTATGCAACCAAAATACTAATCATAAACCTAAGACCAAACAATAAATCTATGTGCATACAAGCAACAATACCCATACCATGACCACATGGTCACCCCAACTAAAAAACCAAAATCCTGTTTTTCTGTAAAATTGGTAGTACCACTCCCCAAAGCGGTATTTCCACACCTTCGCACCTCGCACTGGACCTCTATAAAAAATGTGCCGCAACTCAGACTGGAACTACCGTTAGTGCGGTATGACCGCCCTCACAATATCGGTACTACCGCTCTACGGTACACCATATAAACACCTGTGCCACTTTCGATTTTCCTGACAGTTCTAGAAAATAGCCTAAACAAAATGCGATTTTTACAAAAACACTTAACCACTCTTCAAAACTTGTAATGATTTATCATAATATTATCCTGAATCTTTTCACATGGTCTTTGAAGCGAGACCTGATCCTGGTCGGCTCTAGGAATTAACTTGTGTTTGCACAGCGCCCAACGTGTTTTACTGTACCCCTCCGATCTAGCTCATCCTTTCCTGTGCTGTACTCTCTCTCTCCCCCTCTCTGTGAAAGGGATCACACACGAATGATCTACACGGCCTACAAGCCTCTCTCTTGGTTCCTTTATAAAAAGGACCTGCCTCCCCCGACTGTCCATGATCATTCTTGGCCCCTGCAAATTGCCCTCCCAAGTCCCAACTGCACATCACACCACTACAGTACCAGCTGCTCTTCTCCTCCTCTCCACCTATCACCTGCACTTGCAGCCTAGCTACCTAGATCTCTAGCTTGCTCTAGATCTCATGTCTGCCATCTACATGAGCCAGCTCTCTACTACTCTCCCTCTAATGGAGGGAGATCATCACCAAGATCGTCATCATCACGGTCACTTCCAAGCCTTCACCCTACCAAAGGACCCCCCAATCTTGTTCCCCTTTGCGATCAGCAACAGCAGCCCTAGTGACAGCAGCCTAATCTATGGATCAGACCATCACTTGAGGCAGCATCAAGCTATACTGGAGCCCCAACATGTAAGTATATACAAGCTAGCTAGGGGATTAATTAATTTCTCAATCCTAGATACATCCACATGTGTTAATTTGTTCGCTCACTTCAAGTTATTTAACTAACATGCTCTTTTATTTTGTTATTACCAGATGATTGGTGGATCGTCAAGCGTCTTTGCGACGCCGTTCCCGACCGTCGAGAGCATCCGCGACGACATGATCGAGCGATCCTCGTACGATCCATACGATATCGACAAGCTGCAGGCCACCAGCGGATCAGTCAAGACCGGCAAGTGGAGCACGGCGCCTGCTGCGGCTAAGATGAGGATCACGAGGAAGGTGAGCGATCTCGGTGTCGGCGGGGCGCCGAAGAAGCCGAGGTGGAGGGCACAGGCATACGAGGCTCACAATCACAGCAGCCTGAACCAAACTTTGGGTGTTATTAGGGTGTGCTCCGATTGCAACACCACCAAGACACCCCTGTGGAGGAGTGGTCCTTGTGGCCCCAAGGTAGGAGTTTGTTGCCTCCTGAACTCATGGTCCATACATGCTCACACTTCGTACAAAAGGTCTAATCACAAGTCTATAATTGCAACTGTAAGTAACTTGTTTAATTTGACGGCCTGTGTTGCATGGTGCAGTCGCTTTGCAACGCGTGCGGCATCAGGCAGCGGAAGGCGTGGCGGGCGATGGTGGCCTCCGGGGCGTCCACCGACGGCGCCAAGGTGGGCACGCCGAGTGACGCCGCGACCGCGCACCCGAAGGTGAAGAGGGAGAAGAGAGAGGACGTCGACCGGTCGCTGCCGTTCAAGAAACGGTGCAAGCTGGTGGTCCAGGATCACACTGCCACCGCGGCAAACGCCGCTGCTGTCGAGGCTGCTGAGTCTGTTGCCGCTGAGCCGGCGAGGGATCTCGTCGACAGCATCGGGGTTAACTGGGGCAAGAGCTCCGCAGCGGCTGCCGCCTGCTTCCTGTCATCACCGGCCTTTGCGGCGCAGGACGAGATCACGGACGCCGCCATGCTGCTCATGACTCTGTCCTGCGGGCTTGTCCGGGGCTGATCTCGATCGATCGAGAGGACCACTACCACTACAGGCTTTTTGCAGCTAGTGCGTTAGACTGTTCGTACTGTCCGAGCTGCTGTGTTTTCGCTTCTTGTTCTTGTTGCTACTGTAACCTGCGCTACTGTCAAAGTCTTGTGATTTGTTTGTGTGTATGAGAGAGAGATGTGAGAGAGAAACTGAGGTAGAAACAAGGAGGATGCAATAAGGGAAAGAAAATATGATCTAGCTAGGATTTGCATGCACTGATGAGTTTAATTTGGATCAGTAGTTTTTTGCTCCTGCGGGTAATTAAGCCACTGGCTACCATATATGTATGACAATTTGTTCTTCGTTTTTGTTGAATTTCTTGTACTGGAGCTCATAATAATCTGGAGATATCGAAACAACTAAGTGCTACTGTTCATCGGTACTCGTTCATGACTTTTGCTTCTGAATTTCTTATGATTATATCAGTTATGATCTTCTTTAATTTGTGTCAGAAGGGTGTCCTTCCAATCCTTTTTCACTGGTTTTGAGGCAAACATTCTCTTTATATCATATGGCACCTGAGGAGCTTAATTAATTTGATCGTCAATGTTGAGTAGTGGATCATGCTGTTATCACTTGCATGAAGGAAAACACTACAGTGGAAAGATTAACTTGGGTGAGTATATCTTAATTTGGTCTTTACATTATTCAAATGCTGCATTTGGAATTTTTCTCTACTTTCGTAAGGTTATCTAAAACCATAGACAATATTCTATGTCATCAAGTTTGTTCTCAAGAGCTAAAAAATATCACGTTATTCAGAGAAAAAAAAGAAAAAAAACTACACCGTCGATTGTGATGTGTCCGGATTATAACCATAGAAATCGATGAGATATATTTAGGACTATTGCAGTTGTATAATAAATATAATTGTATTTTCAATCACACACATTAGAGTTGTCTAATTAAATACAAACCTATTTTTAAAGATAATCATATGTATTATATCTAGTCACGTAATTGTGCAGGGAATTTAGCTAGTATATTCCTAAGATTAATTATTTCAAACATTCATTCGGGTTGTCTTAAACACATGCAAACAAAGAGCTAGTGTCTGTTTGTAGCGGCACTTTACCAAATTAACCAACTTTATCACCACCAACATAATTAGGAAAATTTATTTATTTACCACCCTTATAACTCGGGTGACAACAGATTTACTACCCGGGCCCATTGTCAGTGACTCAGGTGACTCCACATGTAAGTGACAGAGTCTCGGTGTCAATTTTAAGAGTGGCAAACAATTGAATTCCCCTAATAATTATTGTTTCATTTCGAAAATGCTATTCTCCGTGCGTCTACACTGAACTTATCCCGCAAACGCCCAAGCCGTTCGTTGGATCCACGCGAACCTGTGCCTCAGCTTCCTCCTCCATCTGTTCAACTATTCCAATAAGGCCACCATTATCACGTCCCTCGCACATCTCGTTTTGCAACCACTATCACCGGAACCGGGGGCGAAGCCAGTATAGATGAATTGGGGTCCGGTGACTCCAATAAAATTTAGTAAATCTTATAAAAATTATTATTTATTGATAGAGGGGACACTATTATATAATAGAGATGACCTAAATACTTCTATCGTGTGGCTTCGTCCTGACCCAGAACGTACGCACCCAAACCCTAGCCACTCTAAATCACGCACACGATGCGGTCTATCCACCGGCTATATATATGTTGCTGCAAGGATTACAAGAGAAGCTCGAGTTTCGTGATCCACTCAATGTTGGCTCAATTTTTAGTTCCACTCAGGATCGACTCGGAAGAAAATGAGCTGAGTTTAAGCTCCTTTCGGAGCACGACTGAATAACGAGTCGAGTTTGAGTCTAGGCTAGCTCGCTCGACTTTAGTTCAAGATAGCTCATATTATAGTATGTGTTTGTTAAATATCATCCGGATATTTTTTTCCTAACTATCATCGAGATTTAGTACCGTTAGATTAGAGATCTAATGGCCATAAATTCTCCCCCTTCCTTCGAATTCTACTCCCTCCCCTTTAAAAAAATCTCCCTTAAAAAACAAGAGACCCCTTAATCTCTAATCAAGGATCATAAATTTGGATGATAATTAAGAAGAAAACATTGGAGTAATGCTTATAGTATATCTTCTAGTTTAATGCTAACAGAAAGAAATTAAACTGGATATTTCCTTACCTTGGGTAGTTGCAAAAGAAGTTTTCTAGCTTGTACCTGCCCATATATGGAACCCAAAAAAGCGAAATTTTTGTACGGATAACCCATTTTTTATTCGAAAATACAGAAATATACCCGCAACAAAATTTTTTACACAAATAGGCTCGAGTCGCCAAACCATTGGGCGAATTACACTTGTCGCCCCACCAAAACGCGACTTATAAAGAATCTGGTAACCGTTGGGCGATAAATGCAATCGCCTCCCCGTTAAGCGATTCAAATGAATCGCCCCCCCGTTCGGCGACATAAAGAAGAGTCGCCCAACGGGGGGGCGACTGCATGTGAAACAGCCCGACGGCCGAGTTCCTTTTCTTCCCCACGCCTGCTCGCTCGCCATTCACTCTCTCCACCGTGCGAGAAGACAGAGCAGAAGAGAGGAAGGAAGAGGAGGAGGAGGAGAGGGGAAGAAGAGAAGGAGAGGGAGAGGAGAGGGAAGAAGAGAAGGAGAGGGGGAGGAGAGGGAAGAAGAGAAGGAGAGGGGGAGGAGAGGGAGAGGAGGAGAAGCCGCGGGATTTGCAGGTATTTTTCTACTTTTAGAAAATTTATTTTAGAAAATTAGTTTAGATAAATTTAGTTTAGAAAATCTAGTGTAGATATTTAGTTTACAAATTTAGTTTAGATATTTAGTTTAGAAAATTAGCTTAGATATTTAGTTTAGAAAATCTAGTTTAGAACATTTAATTTAGAAATGTAGATGCAGTTTACAAATTTAGATGTATAAATTTAAATGTAGAAAAATATAGTTTTTTGTATAATATTTGTAATGCATTATTGTGGAAAATTGACTTTAGAAAATTTGTTTAGATAAATTTAGTTTAGAAAATGTAGTGTAGAGTGTAGATATTTAGTTTACAAATTTAGCTTAGATATTTAGTAGAGATATTTAGTTTAGAAAATTAGCTTAGATATTTAGTTTAGATATTTAGTTTAGAAAATCTAGTTTAGAACATTAAATTTAGAAATGTAGATGCAGTTTACAAATTTAGATGTACAAATTTAAATGTAGAAAAATATAGTTTTTTTGTATAATATTTGTAATGTATTATTGTGGAAAATTTACTTTAGAAATTTATTGTAGATCATTCAATGTACAAATGTAGATGCAGTTTACAAAATTGAAATGAAGAAAATTTAAATGTAGAAAATTGTTGTGTCGAAATTTTGTATACTATTTTTCATGTATTATTGTAGAAAATGTAGTGTACAAATTTACATTTAGATAATTTTACAGTTATGGCGGGTGACTGGCGGTACACGCTGTTGGACGAGCACTTGGACCGCGTGCACCGCGCTTCCCGTCGTGCGCCGCCACCGGGGAGCACGGACGAGTCGACTGAGCTGGGAGTGGTCCGGACACGCACACCTCATGTGGCCTGGGGACTCGACCCCCGTTGGACTGTCAGGTTTGCACTACGCCAACGTTTTAGTATTACCATAAAAATATTTAATGCTGACCTTCACTTTATTTGCAGGCTGCGGGATGCCGGACTTCTCCCTCTTGCCCGGATGGTGCAGGCCACGGATGAGGACGGAGGTGCCTTGGCCGGGGAGGGGGACGAGGCGGGCGTGGAGCGATCACGACGCTTCCCGTTCGACCGTTCCCTGCTGACGGCTTTGGTGGACCGTTGGCAGCCCGAGACGCACACTTTCCATCTACCAGTCGGGGAGATGGCGCCGACCCTGCAGGACGTGTCTGTACTCCTTGGCCTTCCGGTCGCGGGAGACGCTGCCTTCCTACCGGAGGCTCCCGCCGAGTGGCGCGAGGACCTGCTTGGCAGATTCCAGGGGGTCCTTCCACCGGCCGATCAGCACCACATCTTCGACGAGAGGCAGAAGCATGGACCGACGCTGAGGTGGCTGGCACAGTATCAGGTACGTGGTGTTTCAAGTCGATCGCGTCTTCGAAACTCTTATTTGTGCAATTACCAGGTACGGCCTCCTACGTACATCCCCGGCTTCCACACGGATGATTTCATGGCGCCATGTACGGGTACGCATCGTCCGAGCTTGTTTTTAACCTAAGACGACATGCAACGAACTAACGATACTACTATTGCAGGTCCTTACCAGCAGCAGGGACGCTTCTCCCCGGGCCACATCGAGGTGGACCAGTTTTTTGCGGACTGGCCTGGGCCGTCCTCCGACACAGCACCGGAGGTTCTCTCCAACGGTGGCCTCCCCGGTGCACCGGAGGCCACACAGCCGGAGGTGCAGGTGACTCCACCGGCGCAGCCGCGGGTGCGAAACCCACCTGCTCGTTTTACTTTTTCGGACCCTCGTCCCCCGCCGCCCCGTAATCCGTTGCACCGGAGGACGGCCAAGCGGGGCCGTATGGCAGGACGCGCGCGCGGTGATGGAGCACCTTAGGGTGGGGAGTGAGGGGTGTATGACATGCATGTAATGGATAAATACGCGGCATGTTACTGCGTTATATTATAAAGTTCATTTAAATTCAAACAATGCTATTATCTCTTCTTTTCGTATAGAAAATTATTTCTATATCAAGTAATGTGACAAATATTAAACATTTTTTACGAGTTTCAAATTACAAAATTCACAAAACCCTTAACAGGATCCATGCAGTCGCCTAGAGGTAGATTGGCGAGCAGGCGTGGGGAAGAAAAGGGGCTCGGCCGTCGGGCTGTTTCACATGCAGTCGCCCCCCCGTTGGGCGACTCTTCTTTATGTCGCCGAACGGGGGGGCGATTCAATTGAATCGCTTAACGGGGAGGCGATTGCATTTAATCACCCAACGGTTACCAGATTCTTTATAAGTCGCGTTTTGGTGGGGCGACAAGTGTAATTCGCCCAATGGTTTGACGACTCGAGCCTATTTGTGTAAAAAAATTTTGTCGCGGGTATATTTCTGTATTTTCGAATAAAAAATGGGTTATCCGTACAAAAATTTCCCAAAAAGCACGAGTAAGATGGTTGCCGGATATGTCCCTACGGATCCACCGTCCGAACTGCTTTGAGATCCATGCACGTATTTAGCAATGTGAATCAATACATAACTGTATTTTGTACATAAACCGTATGCATACCTCACTGGCACCGGAAACCTCGAGGTTGCCGGAAACCCCGCCGTCGCCGGAAACCCAAGGCTCCAGCAAGCCACCATGCCCCGCCGCCATTGGATCTGGCCGTTCCATACCGCAGAGATGGCGTGGCGCTGCGGTGGCCGGAGCTTGGCACGGCAAGGAGAGGAGCTGGGCATGGCCAGTGGCAGGGGGAGAGAGAGTAGAGGGAGGGGAGAGAAATAGATGAGAGAGAGACGGGAGAATGTGGAGTGTTCTTAGAAAATATGAATACCAAAGAAATACGAGGAGGGGGTATAGTGCGCACGAATCTTAAAGCAAATTAGGGGGTGGATGTTGTGGGGACATATGCCCCTAAGGCAAAAAAGAGTTTCCCGAAGGTTGCCCTACCTATCATGTGTAGTTATACTATTGGGAAAATCAATTATTTGCTATCTCAAAAATTGCTACTCAATGAAATGTCACTCTAAATATTGCCCTCTAGAATTTGCCACACAATTTATGAAAATAGTGAGGACTTACCACTCTTTTCGTATTATAGCATTTTCAATTAATTTTGGCCTGAAATTAGCATGTGCAAAGACGTCTGTGCTCCTCTTCCTAATTATCTTCCTCCCTAACTCCCATCCCCTTCTCATCCATCAACTGGAGCAAATATGTGTTGTATGAAAAATCTTATGGAATCAAACTGGTGGTGGAACAACTTTTTTTATTGTTCTTGATTGTAGTTTTTGCTGTTCCAGGAAATGCAGGAGAACAAATCTCTCTCCATTTGATACGGCGGAGGAATCCCTTTTTTTTTGTCACCCTTTGAGCCTATAATTCAGTTAGCTTAACTCCATGGAGATTCAACCAAGCTATGGATTGCCTCCAATCGGTTGGAGAGGAGCTCTCCCGGGAAACCTAGCTTGAGTGAGGGCGTCTCACTTAGACACTTAGTCGGCCTAAGTTCGGGCCCTCACCAAAACTAGAAAGCAAAGCAGAGGGCGTCTCTCCCCTCCTTTTCTAATCGGTTGGAGGGAGCTTGCCTTGTAGATCAGGGGGATTGCCGGATATATGCCATAAAAAATTGACATTTAAAAATGTTACCTCAAATACTATCATCAGTGAATTTCCAGGGGATTACCAGATGTATGCCAAAAAAAAATTGACATTTAAAAATGTTACCTCAAATACTACCATCAGTGAATTTCCACCCCATTGCAAGTTTCATCAGTAGATGGGTTTAAACTTTGAAGCGAAAGCAGCGTGAGAGTTCATAAGATACTATTGGTCAAAACGAGAATAAAAATCTTGACCACAGGCCTACACGAAGACAAGAATTTTTTACTGAAGGTGATAAAGAAACTTGACATTTTGGTGGTCAATGCAGAAACTGGGATGAGGAGGACGATATGACAGTGCCATGAAGGGAATGGGAGTTAGGGAGGATAGGAAGATAATGCTGAAGAAGGGCAAAAGCATCCTTTCACATGCTAATATCAGCACGAAAGCAGTTGAAAAATACTAGAATACATAAGTATGACAAACTCTGACTATTTCCATAAATTGTGTGACAAATTCTGAAGGGCAAGCTTTGAAGTGGCATTTCATAGAGTGATAATCTTTGGTTTGGCAAATAATTAATTTTCCCTAGTTATATTGTGTAGTAGTACTTTGTTTTCAATTAGCTCCAGATTGGCTTGAGCTCAGTACTAGCCCTCTATCTAGCTTGGCCTCTAACTCGACTCATACTGAGCTCAACAGATCGACTGAAGCGCTGTACGCGCCGAGTATGAGCTCACTCTGCTTGGCCTCTGACTCAAACTAAGATTGAGCTCGCTCGATTTTTAAAGCGAGCAACACTAAGCTCTTAGTTTAGCTCGCTCGAACTCGACTAGTTTTGAACCCTAGTTGCTGCCAACCTGCAAGCTATGTTGCCACCAACAACCAAAACTAGGCGCGCCGCCACCTATGCCGGTGTGATCTTCTGTTCATCCTGCGGCTCGCCGGTGCCATTCACCTTGTGTCACCACTTCTCGATTTGGCATGGTCCGGTAACGATTTTGCAGCCAATGACCTCCTCACACTTTGAAAGACCATATAAAAAGATTCTGAATTATATTATGATGAACCATGTAATTTAGAAAGGCTGAAGATTTACATTGCAAATTTGTTAAATACATGCCTTGCAGCTAAACATGTTCATGCTGTTCTCTGTCCATGCGTTAGTTGGCTGAAGCCATGCATGGCGTACTGTAGATGAGGTCATTCTATTGTTGCGTTAGACAATGCATTAAATGTCTTCATGCATGTTCGATGTTGTTCGCTGCCATGGCTGTTCGATGTTGTGGTCAGTAAGTGATTAGCTTTATTTAGGTCCTGTTTGGCACAGCTTCACCAACAGCTTCATGAGCTGTTGTGAGTTATTTTTTATCAAACACCCTTTTTGCAAACAGCTTCACGGGTGAAGCTCCTTTTTTTCTGCTCTCACAAAGGAATGAGGAGAGGTGAAGCTGAAAAAAGTAGCTTTTCACAGCTCTCTCCCTCAGACCCGCAGTCCTAGGAACCCACTGCCCCTCTGGTTCACCAAAATTACACGCATTTGTCACTAGTCCATCCCGTTCACGAAACATAAACAAGGCACTAATATTGCTTCCTAATGATTTTAATTTTTTATTATTTTTTATTTTAATGTTTTAATTCATACTCATTCAAATATATTATTTTTTTAATTCATATGACCATATACAAACATACAACTCCAAATGTTAGAACAAGTCAGGTGGACAGGGGCATCTTGGATAATTGCCCTCTCTCAGCCATGCATGAAGCTGTTGGTGAAGCTGTTTTGCCAAACAGTTTTCCAAAACAGATTTAGCTTCATCGGTGAAGCTGCTCGTGAAGCTGAAACAAAAAAAACAGCTTCACTAGTGAAGCTGAGCTGTGCCAAACGGGGCCTTAATCAACAGTGCGTGCTCACTGCCGATCGCTTCCAGCGATCGAACCGGCTCATTGTATCGGTCAAACTGTGTACTGGCAGTGGTCTGACCGGAATTGGCACCCTGTCCGACCGGCTAGACAATGTATTTTCGGTCAGATTTTTAAACTTTGGTTTTTGAGTCGTGGAATGGATTTTGATGACTATGGTAAGTAGTTTTAGGTTGTACGAGGCATGTTACTGTTAACGTGGGTTAAATTGTGAATAATTTGTGTTTAGAAATTATTTCTTTGTCTTTAAATGTGTAGGATTGCTTGTAGACAACTATGGTTAACGACGAGGATCAGAGCAACGTTCATAGAGGAGCTGAGGCCAAAAACGATCTAGAATGTCGGGTGAGACAGTGAGCTCAAGCATGGCATGAGAAAGCTAAAAAATGTTGAAGGTGGCTTCGAACGATGGGATTGCACCATATGACTTAGTCGGTCCAAGTGAGGTATGGACCGATAAAACCGAAACGGGAGAGACTTACAGACAAGTGGCAAACTAGTGGTGCACCTACACGTGCCAAGTATGGCGATGGCTTGCAATAGAAGGAGATGACCCGGTCAAGGAAATATATTTTGGTAGTTTGACTAAAATACCAGAAAGGGTAGAGGATACAGTCGTTCGAACATGCATGTATTATTTCTACTTCCATTCCCAGTGGACAAATAGCCTTCTCAACCTTGTATATGGTTTTGGGCAACTCGTTTCCCTCTAGAAGCATGTCTGTTAAAAGACCTAATAGTGCCGTGAAACTCTTGTCGAACCAACCGTTGTTTGCCTTCAATTTCAGCAGTTCAAACACGGTTGACAATCTCGTATACTTTGACTTGCAGCACGTGAATAAAGGTTTTTCCATGTCATCCATCAAGCCCCAGAATTTGACATACTCTCCCTTATCATAGTTCCCTTCTGCATTGTGAAGCATTTGATCCACATTGTCATCATGCAGCCTATCCGAATTGGAACCATAATCGACATCATCTGGCGGCATATCATTGACTTCATCGGTGGTGTCATTATTACTACCTTCCTATGTAATATGCTCTTCACCATAACTGGTCCAACGTGCATACCCTTTTTTCAAACCCTTTCGAATCAAGTGCGTTTCAATCTACGCTTGGTTCTTAAACATCTTTAGATTCTCGTAGCCAATGCATAAATAGTACATATATTCCACCCCCTTATTCAACATATCCTCCTCGGCAGCTCTTGTAAAAGCAAATACGCCATTAATGTACTCTTCACTAACACGGTTCCTAGCGTACATCCAGTTCTGGTCTTGCATTACGCATATAACAGTACGAATGCTTTTGCGCATGTTTTGTAAGAAAAAAGCTATATGTAGCAAGAATAATTAATTAAATTGAATTAAATAGAAATAGACTATGAATTGACTAAACCCTAAACCATGTTAGATGTAAATAATCTTCTCTCCATATCAAGCTAACTCAATCTAAACCATCTTCAATTCTTCTTTCAATAAAAGCTATAGATCTAAATTATAATGCAATTAGGAATAAATTACTAACCATATGTAGTCAAGAAATGAATGGGTTTACAATCATTCTTACCAAATAGTCTTCATTCACCAAATGGCTGTCTCAAAGCCCCACCTCCAACTCAAAGCAACTGCCTAGATCTAGAATTTAAGACGGAGGATCGACT
The DNA here is from genome assembly GCA_017311315.1 of Dendrocalamus latiflorus. Taxonomy (NCBI): domain Eukaryota; kingdom Viridiplantae; phylum Streptophyta; class Magnoliopsida; order Poales; family Poaceae; genus Dendrocalamus; species Dendrocalamus latiflorus. The sequence continues at coordinate 9,684,844 of CM029660.1, read as the reverse complement.
GGTCTGTGCGCAATTAATATAGTGGAATTATCATAGACGGTTTTAATAAAAAAACTGTCTGTGATGATTTAATTATCACAAACAATTTGTAACACAAACCGTCTATGAAGTATCACATACGGTTCAAACAAAAAAACATTTGTGATATGTGGTAATATCACATGTGGTTCTTGTTAATAACCATCTGTGGTACTTCACAGACGGTTTTCACTATGAATCATTTGTAATATTATCTCTTCACCAGGGGCGGAGCCAGGATCCAGACAAAGGGGGCCGACCCGCCAAGGCGCCGGCGTCATAGGTCCTGGGCGCCGTGTGTCGGCAAAATTAGACATACACATATATAATTAAACATACGCATATATATTGTCATATAAATTCAATCATAACACATATGGCAAAATAATGTAGCATACGTCTAGCATACTGAAAAGACTCTCTCAGTGGTCGCTGTTGATACTGGAAGAGTTATGACTAATCTTAGCAATCTATCGACCATTGGATAAATAGAATTTTTACCTAATCTCACTAGTCCCTTTGTTAGATCAGCAAGTGATGGCAATGTACTTAGCTCTAGATGGTTGCATACATCAAGTTGAAAATGTGGTAGTTGACACTCCAATTGAGCTTGATCTTGACTTGAAAAATCAGCGGGATAGTACTTTTCCACCAGAGTACTTATCTTTGAAATGTCAAAGCCATCTTTTCTTGGATCTAGTGAGGCACTAAGTGATAGAAGCTCTGTTGCTTGAGAACTGAATCGATCTTCTAACTCAATCAATTGTTGGTCGACCGCAACATTAAACACATCTATTTTATAATGGTGAAGAGTGGTGGTATTATCATTTTTGTTCCGAGATTTGGTCACATCCACACACCTACAAATTGCGACATGTAGTTAAACAAGTTAGATATGTACCATAAGAATAAAAAAAATATGTATTTGTGCTCATATTACAAAATTGAAGGTAAGATAATAACTTACTTGCGATTTAAATCCGAAATCTCAATCTCGTGCTTGTCACAAAAGGCTTTCATCTCCTCAAGAAGTGGTTCCCAGCCATCATTTCTCAAGTCACTAAGCAATGATTTTGTGTTAGAAATGCAGGGGTCTAATTGACTAATTGATTGTGATGAAGGGTGATTAAGGGGTTCTATTAATGCATTTGGTGGACCATTGGGGGGGGCCAGGCCCCTGCCCGCCCCCCTTGTCTCCGCCCCTGCTCTTCACAGACGGTTTTTATCACTAGCAACAACACAGACGATATCTAAACTAAAATCGTCTGTGCTTGTATTTAATACCGTGGTTTTGGAGAATCGTCTGTGATGTAGCGTCTAGTATTAGGCTTTCTGTAGTAGTGTGGGGTGGTGGAGTTGTGGATATATGATTTCATCCACTAGGGTTCAAATCTTGGTGTCCACCTATTATGCACATGCATGTCCATTTTAGTAGGAATTTTGTGATGTTATAGATTTATCCCTGGCCTTTGTCTTTTTAGGTGTGTGCTAAATGGGCGCATTCATGTGTGTGTGCGCGCCCAAGGCAGACCGTCCTTTCAGGTGAGGTAGGGTAGTTGTCCAAGCTCCCCTGCTGACCAAACCCTCTCCCCCCGTACCTCCTAGACCCAACACCCACCAGCCACCGACGAGGAGATTGCCGATTGTCTAGCGAAGTAGAAGGTGAACATGACACCCGAGTGTTACACTAGGGCTTAGGTAGTTTCGGTGACAGTTGGGGCCTGGCCGACTTGGGGCCAAACTACGTGGTCTCGTGGAGGAGTTAAGCACAAACAAGCAGCTAAGCAGAGGGCAGAGGTGGAGTCACGCAGAGGAGATGCAAGTGGATGCTGGAAATGCTGATGCTTCTGATGATTTGGGTATGATTCTTCTCTCTGTTTGCTTTGCATATTCATGTGGATAGGAATTTGTAAGATGTTCCAATTTGGTAATCGTGTGCTTTGATTATGATACATTGCTAATACTTGATGGTAAAGTAGTAAAACTGTGTTGCTTATGTCACATATTGATATTAGATGCTTACATCTCTTCTAAGTATTATGGCAAGCATTTTCAGGGATGTTGACACTATTGTATTGGGTGACTTTGACTATTATAACGTATGTTGTGTACTACTTGTTTAGTGGCTACGCAAAAGATCACGCATTGCTTAGTAGCTAGTTGGACACTGGTGACTACACCCTACCTAAAATTTAGTCCTATGTCCGTCACTGTGTGTGCATGTGTAATGATGTATGCGTGTGTATGCCTTTCTTGTAATAAAAAAAATTCTTTGTGGCAGCTTAGCATGCCAAAATACACAGCATGGTTGTACCTGACAAAGAGGCATGCATGGGTAGACAGACTTACGCACGGTACTACGATAGTCGGACGGGAGGAAACTACTTCAATAATTTTCTTGTCACTTACACAGGCAAACGTTTGTAAAGCAGTTTGCAGGCTTCAAGTAAGCTCAGTGTGACAGTATACATGGCAATGCCAGGGCTGGTGAGATTCATACTGCACTACTATCGGCCAAAACTGATGTTAAGCATGCATGCGTGCATTTTGAACGACCTGGAATCCTTTGCAAATGATGCAAAGGATTCTGCAGTGCTGTTTATCTGGAGCTTGAACATATTTTGCATGCCTGAGCTTGTTACATCTATCTCTTGATAGTTCTAGCAATAATTGCTTCCTGTCTGCCCTTTTGGCTTCACTCATTTGCAACCAGATGAACAAGAGACTGAAACGGACCAACCATGCCAATTGCCAAAAAAAGCACAGGAAAGTTGAATCTGAGAAATATCTGACGAAAGGTCTGAACACGATCGCCTTACAAGACAAGGGCAAGCAAGCAACAGCCGGCCGTGCATATCTTTGCTGAAACCTAGAAGCCTCTCAAGAGGCTAAGCTAGCTGCTAGCTGAAACTTTTAGCGATCCGGAAAAGGCGAAGGCGTATTCTTGCACTGGATTGTGGTCGCCAATCGTTCATCCTGATGTATCCAGACAAGATCGATGGAGCACACAAATGGCGCACCCTGCGCTACAATTTTGCCTGTTTTTTTTTCTTTTATGTGGATTTGGTTGCTGGCTAGTTTCTATCCCCCAACGCGCGCGGCCGCATAGCTACAATTTTTGCCGGGTTTTTTTTTCTCTCTTTTATGTGGATTTGGTTGCGTCTGAGTTCTCGGCCGTGCCGGCAACCTGGAGGCTGCGACGCCGCACGTTTAGGCGGACATGGATGGATGGATGGTCTGGTCGTCGTCCCACCTCTATCGGTCGCCGTCATTGGAGAATTGTTGATTGGGATGGTTCATACATTTGTGGTTGTACACTTGTACTTTTACTGTAACATGGTGTGGATAATTAGTTTCTATCTGAGATTGTCGTGAGATATTGTGGCCAATGGCTTCATTGATTGGATGGCTTGAGAGATGGACTGATGGTTCCTTTTCTTAAGATTACAACCGAGGAAGCACACATCACACTTATATCATATACCATACACATACATATACGTCCTACTAAAATACACATTAGAATTTAAACAGACATCACTAGATAAATCCTAAATTTATCTAGTAACGAGCTTTCTTATTGAACATATGCACGTGTACAAGGTGAGACACACACTCGAGGCTAATCCAGAGATCGAACTGGAGCGGGTAGCTCGTACAAATGTGAAGCATGTCCACCGAGGAAAGCTCGGTCCTCTGATGGACTGACAGTTCTGCTAAGCTAAGCTAAGATGAGCTTACTGTCATCTCGATTAGCAGTGTGCTGCCTTATCTGCTCATCCGAGCTCGTAGTATTTGCACAATGCGCCTAGCTAGCTTATCTTGTATAAAATGAATGACTTGATGGTTGACACTCGGCAGACACTACTGCTGGCTTCTTAGGCAAGGGTACATTCACATTTGTTATCCTATATCGATTTTTGATTAATTTAAACTTCATGTTTTTTTGTTTTTTTTTATCTCTAGTCATTTTAGTGAAGTTAAATAGGATTTTATGACCCTTAGATTCTATCCCCTCCTTTTCTATCCCCGTTCACCAGCACACTCCCATCCCCCCTAGATTCCATCCCCTCCTCTCCCATCCACCCCCCTCCACATACACACCCACACACATGCGCACATACACCCCCCTCCCATCCAAACACTAACCTTACCCCCACCATATCCCATCCAACCGCCTCTAGGCGGTGCCATCATCGTATTGTTACCATTATCTAACTAGGATAAACCTCTACACTAAATATCCCATCCAATATCGTATTGTTACCATTATCCATCATCGTATTTTTTCTGGTTTTTGTTTCTTTTTCTTCTTCTTTTTCCCTAGTGTTGGCCTTGTTGCCCTCGGTCGGTTGACCGCTCTGTAATGTTTCTTCTTCTCTCTTTTAATATATGGCAGTCCTCCTGCCTTTCCTTCAAAAAAAAATATTGTATGACTTGTCAAAGAGGATTCCATCACCACGTTGCGTGAATCTTACCACGTTGTGTGAATCTTAAGCTAAATCTAAATGTTAGAAATCTATTTAATTTTGAGGAAGAAAGCAACTAGCTAATGCTTATTAAAACTAGTCAATAATGTGCATTTGCGTCATTAGGCACAAATTTCGCATTCTTAAAGAATCGTCAATAATTTGCATTTGCATCATTAGGCACAAATTTCGCATTCTTAAAGAATCACTTGTTAAAGGGAAATTCCACCACCACAATAAAAAAAAATGCGTGCATAGAAATCTCAGTAGATGCTTACTCAACTGAAATATAAACAAACTACAAAGTCAACATAACCACAATGCTCCTTTGAAGCATTCTGTATGGCTTGTGCAGCTTCATTCCTTACAAAGAATGCACATACGTGCTCCCTAAAGCGAAGAAAAACCAAATGATGAAAGTGTTACAAATCGAACTAGGACATGCTGCTTCGGTTCAGCATCGAACCGTCCAACAAGACAAGCCCAAAAGAATCCTGTGCTCTGATGTATACCTACTGAATATATACTGACCTCATCCCTCGCAATTTCTGCATGCAGCAACCATGCAAGCCAACAAAGAAACTGAGCTTCTACAGAGGATCGGGACGCTATGCACTTGCAGTGGCTTTGCTGTCCACGGCTACCGGAAAAATCCTCTGCCCCGGCGACAGTATCGCCTGCGGATCGTACCTGGCCTTCAGCTCGGCTATCTGGCCCCATCTCTCCCCGAAATGCCGCCGCCAGCCGTCCTGCGACGTGTAATGCGGCAGGTACTGCTTGCACCCGATGCTTGCGCGGACGCAGAACTCGAGGACCGCCTCGTTCTCCCTCTCCAGCTGCTCCAGATCACCGGCGACCACCGCCGACCGCAGCAGCCCGATGGTGTAGAACACGTCCTCGTCAGGTGTGACCGTCGTCATCCGGTCATCCCACCTGCATTGATGATCACGCGCACACAATGTCAGCTGGTGGATCAGAGCAGGAGGCCCTGAGTTTGGGGCGCGGATAAATTAACGCTGCTCACTTGTCTTTGTTCATGGGGTACATGAGGATGAGCCCCACGGGGTTGGTGTCTTTGAGGATGCCCTTGAACACGCCGGCGTCGAAGTCGGCAATGCGCGATTTAGGGACGAAGAGGTTCAGCCATGGGTGTGGCACGTCCCAGGGGCCGGCCGACCGGAGCTTCTGCTCCTCCCGGCCCACCCGGTCGAGAAATTGCACGTACGACACGTCTCTGACGAACACGAACCCCGGAGCAAAGCTTAGCTCCTCCAGCAGTGCCTCGAGCTTCTGCAACCGAAGCCAAGTTTGCGCTCAAATCGTTAGCGCACTTGCACATCAATGGGTTTTATTCGGGTCAGGTCGATCGTGCTCCACATACAAATTGTGGCTACGTACCTGATCCACCGCGGCGGCGGTGTCGCCGTCGTCGTAGTACATTGCACCTTCTATGTAGTAGATCGCGCCGGACCCAGTCTCCAAGGCGAGCCCGGTAAGCCGAGCAAGCTCTGAAGCCGAGAAGAAGGAAGACGACCTCCGGCCCTCGGTCAGGGTCCGACGGAGCTGGACCTGCCCCTCAACATAGCTAAACCCGGCCCTGCTAGCCCCTTTCGATATGAGCAGTTCTTGGTCGCTCGTGAACGAGCGGACATCCGAGTAGGCGAGTCGGACCCACTTGACCCGCCTCGGAGCCGGTTCAAGCCCGATCCGAGCCCGAGTTATGACCCCGAACTGACCCAGTCCGCCCAATGCCGCAAAGAACAGGTCCGAGCTCTTGTCCGGCGAGCAAGTGATCATCTCGCCCGTGCCTGCGATGAACACGGCTTGGTGATTAGTTAATTATGCTTTCTGCACTCGTGGGGCTTAGAATAAATGAACGACGTGGACACTACTCATCGGCTCTCCGACTGCAGCAAAACCTGTGTACGTACCTGTGATCACGTCGAGCTCCTGCACGTTGGAGATCTGTGGGCCGTGCCGGAACGCCTGCCCGCCTATCCCGGCGTTTGACAGCGTGCCCCCGACGGTGATGCGGAGGTAGTCAGTCCACACGCGTGGCGCGAGGCCGTGCGCGAGCGTCGCATTGAGGACGTCGAGCCACACCTGCTCGCCGCCGACGTCCACGTACAGCCTGTCGGCCGACACCTTTACGCGGTGAGCGTGGTCACCGTGCCCGAGCGAGGGCATGTGGACGACAATGCCGCCCGGAGCGAGGGCCTGGCCCCGCGAGGAGTGCGCGTGCCCGCGGGGCGCCACGGTGAAGGGCTTTGGCTGGGAGAGTGAGAAGCGGATTAGGGCAGCGATGTCGGCGGGAGAGGTCGGATGGAATACCCCGGCTGGCGTGGCCTCCACAATGCGGCCAAAGTCAGAGGAAACCTTGGCCGTTGAGCTGCGGTCGGTGCGGATTTTCGATAAAATGTCGAGGGTGAAGGGATCGTCGTCGGAGAGAATGCCGGCCGCCGGTGTTCCGAGATGACCGGCCGTGGAGAGGAGGCTAGTGATGATGAGAAATGTGGCTAGACGAGCTCGCGGCATGTTGTTGCAACAAAGGCTTGGGATGTAAGCTGAGTAGCTCGAGTTTGCTACTTGCATGACTAGAGAAAGAACTTTCTGTGTGCACTCATGGCAACAACTCCTACATATTTATACTCGCATTCGGCCGTGCAGCTAGAGTTAACCAAAATGAGAGCTAGAGTAGAGTGTTTTAAATTGTTTTTGTTTTGACTTCTGCCAAAACAAATATGCTCCTTTAAAAAAAATGGGTCGCCGGCCCCTGGTTTGACTCCGCAGCAGACCTCAATTATTATTGGTCAATGTACAAAATCACGACATTCTGATTCTCCCGGCCGAACTACCGAAACATAAAAAAGAGGACAGTAGTTTAGTTGTTCCAATATATAAAACATGATATGCATATATATCAACGGAAGAATAATTCTCAAATTATTACGTTATTATATTCTTTGAATATACCCCTTATTAATAGGGAAGAAGTTTTTCAGAATATTCGTAAGTCTTATTGTGACTACCCCTGATCGTAAGTCCTTTTACGACCACGTAGTCGTAAGTCTTATTGCGACTACTTCATATGGTCGTAAGTCCTTTTATGACCAAATAGTCGTAAGTCTCACTGCGACTACTCTATATGGTCGTAAATTCTTCTACACCACGTAGTTATAAGTTTTACTGCAACTACCCTTGATCGTAAGTCTTTCTACGACAACGTAATCGTAAGTCTTACTGTGACTATTCTTTGGTTGTAAGTCCTTCTACGACCACGTAGTCGAAAGTTATCTTATGACCACCTTATGGTCGTGGACCTTCCTGCGACCAACTTATCTCCCACTAACTTATCTACGACGAACAACTGCATCGTGGGTTCGTCTGATAAGACAGTTAGAACGTGCATTTATCCAAATAACCGCACACGATCTCTCTCTCTGACAACAATTGCTGCACGGTGAACGACCACTACGTCTCTCTGACAATAACTTCCATCATACGGTTATCACCCGAAGCGTTAAGGCGTCTTCTAGCGCGAGACAATTGCCGCCGCTTCACCAGTTATATAAAGGTTGACGTCGGAGAGGGAGAGGGAGGCTGATCCACGCAAGAGACCGTGTAGACTCTTTTTTGCATTACACAGTTGTAATCATTTCTTCTGCTTAATAATCGCACAGGACATAGGGCTATTATTCTCTCAAGAGAAGGTCTGAACCTAGATAAAAATTCATGTGTCCCTATTCTGCAAGACCATAGCATAGTCTTCTAAGAGAATCCCCGAATCCAAACAAATCATACGTACGATAGGTATCAAAACACCGACAGTTGGCGCCGTCCGTGGGGACCTTCTTCCAAGACTTCAGTAATTTCCTCGTCAGCAAGTTTATCTTTTTTTTCTCTTGTTGTCCTCATGGCAGATGAATAGAACGAGGAGAACTGGTTCGAATTGGCCGACTACGCGGATATTGACATGGAGGCCTGCTACGACTACGAGCAGACGATGCTTGCTCCTGACAGTGAACTTCTCCCTAGAAATCCATCTAATGATCCCGGAGACCGCACCGCAGAAAAGGCTGAAGGAGGATCCTCATTCCCCGTAGCAATACGCCAAACGGAGGAACTAATTTTCCCTGATGGCAAGAGTCAATCCGACCACAAATAGGACTCGCAACATGACAATGGGCCTGCCCCCAAGTGTTTGAGTCCCCCGACGACCGCTCAAGCGATTTCAGCGAGCCCTAGAATCTATAATTTTGGGAATTCATCGTCGACTGATGGTCATAACTCTCCGGTGGAACCTGCAAAGAAAGTGGCTGGGCTCTCTACGAGTTCGCTTGTCCCTTCACGGAGTACTCATCCAACCGGAGATAGTTATAACCCAGAATACTCCTTCCTAGGATTCGATAGGTTCACGCCTAAACTCTAAGCAGTGTACTAGTCACTGCGATTTTGACCAGAAAACCTAGAGAGATTTGATGGGTCCCAAAATCCCATCGAGTTCCTTCAGATCTACACGAGCGCGGTTCGAGCAGCGGGAGGTGGAGAGCATGCTATGGCAAACTATCTACCAACTGTACTCGAGGTATCCACTCGATTGTGGTTGCTCAATCAGCCATTCAAGTCAATCCATTCATGGCAACATCTTTGCGATCTTCTGTTGGCCAACTTCCAAGGCACCTACCATCGCTCTGAAAAAGAGGACCACCTGCATCGGATGTGGCAAAACAGCAATGAGACCCTACAACAATTCATCGTGTGCTTCAGTTAGGTAAGTAATTCAATTCCGAAGGTCTCTGACATTTTTGTCATCAGGGCATTCAAGCAGGGAGTCTGCAATCGGAGGTTCACAGAGGATGTCGCCTTGAATCCTCTGACAATAGCAAACAAAAGGAATAGCTATTGTTCAGTCATTGTAGATAATTACTCAAGATATACTTGGGTGTTCTTTTTACATGATAAAGCCAAAGCCTCCGGCATTTTCAAAAACTTTGCAAAAAGGACCTAAAATGAATCTGATTTCAAAATTAAGAAAATCCATAGTGATAATATTCCGAGTTCAAGAACACTAAAATTGAATATTTTTGTAATGAACTTGGAATAAAGTATGAACTTTCCGCAACCTACACTCTAGAGAAAAATGGTGTGGTAGAAAGGAAAAATCAAATACTAATTAAAATGACTAGGACAATGATTGATGAACATATCACTTCCGATCACTCTTGGGCAAAACCAATCAATACCTATTGTCATGTCATAAATCATATTTATTTGCACCATCTTTTGAAAAAAAAACTTCCTATGAGCTTCTTATTGGAATAAAACTGAACATCTTCTTTTTTCATGTTTTTGATTGCAAGTGTTACATTTTGAGAAAAGGTGTTCGGATTTTAAAATTTTAAAGTCATTGTGATGTTAGATTTTTGCTTGGCTACTCATTAAATAGTAAAGCATATTGTATATTTAACAAAAACTTTGATTTAGTTGAAGAAACTTGTGATGTTCAATTCGATGAGACTAACAGTTTTTTAGAAGAGCAAGACAATTTAGATGATGTATGTGACAAATGATTGAGGCAAGCCATAAAAAACATGCAAATCAGTGACATCAAGCCAAAAGAAGATCCAATCGGCTCATCATCATCCACTCAAGTCAAGCCTCCAACCTCTTCTATAACAAACAACACTCGAGTAAAATATGTAGAAGCAAAAGAAAGAAAAGCAACCACCAACTCTACCTCCCAAGATCTATAACGCTATTGCAAAATATCATCCAATAGATCAAATATTGGGTGATATAGATAAGGGTGTTCAAACTCGATTCTTACTTCATTTTGTGAACATTACTCATTTGTCTCTTCTCTTGAAGCTAAACATGTAGATGAAGCATTAGATGATCCGGATTTGGTAAATGCCATGCATGAAGAATTAAACAACTTCACTCAAAATGATATTTGGACAGTGGTAAAAAGACTCAAGGAACACAATGTCATTGGTACAAAATGGGTCTTTCAAAACAAGTAGGATGAAAGCGAAGTTGTGATAAGAAATAAGGTAATGTTGGTCGCTCAATATTATACTCAAGTCAAAGGTTTGGATTATGATGAAATATTTGCTCCCATAGTTAGGCTTGAGTCCATTCGCATACTACTTGCCTTTACATCATGTTTTGATATAAAATTATTTCAAATAGATGTTAAAAGTGCTTTCTCAAATGAAAAAATAACCAAACTTGTTTATGTTGAATAATCTCCAGGTTTTGGGAATCCAAAGAATCCAAGTCATGTGTATAAATTATTCGAGGCACTATATGGCCTTAAACAAGTTCTTAGAGCATGGTGTAAGTGCCTTCAAGATTCTCTACTCTCAAAAGGATTCAAAATTGGGAAGGTTGATACAATATTGTTTATTAAAATTATAAATCATAAATTCTTTGTTTGTAAAATTTATATTGATGATATCATATTCGGGTCTACTAATCAAGATTTTTGCAAAGAATTTAATGATATGATGTCTAGCGAATTTAAAATATCTATGATCGTAGAGCTTAGCTACTTTTTTAGACTCCAAATCAAGCAACTCAAGGATAGGACGTTCACAAGCCAAACGAAGTATGTAAATGACCTATTTAATAAATTTGGCTTGGAAGACACCAAGCCCATCAAAACTCCCAAGGCGACAAATGGTCATCTCAACCTTAATGAGGGAGATAAACTGGTAGATTTAAAACTTTATAGATCAATGATTGGTAGAGACATAGCTAGTGGTGCCATAGAAAACTTAGAAAATTCGCTCTTGACTTGTACTAGGTTCATTTATTGATCCTTATTGTTAATTAGAGCGAAAATTTTTAGAACCTCCTATTCATCCCCCTCTAGTCGGCTATCCTTGATCATAAAGTGGTATCAGAGCATCTAGGTCCGATATCATATTTAGTGTTTGCATGTGTACACAGTTTCAAGCATCACCAAAAGAATGTCATTTGGTAGTCTAAAAACACGTCTTAGATATTTAAAGTATTCCTCAAGCATTAGCTTATGGTATCCCAAATGTGCTAAATTTGATTTAATTGATATTCATATTCCGATTATGTGGGTTATTAAGTGGATAGAAAAAGCACATCAGGTAGTTGTCAATTGTTAGAAAGATCACTAGTGTCATGGTCATCTAAGAAACAAAACTCGATAGCACTTTCCACAGCCAAAGTCGAATATGTTTCCGTGGGTAGTTATTGTGCACAATTGCCATAGATGAGGCAAACATTGATAGATTATTGGGTTAATTTTCACAAAATGCATCATTTATGTGAAAATGATAATGTCGTGAAGATAGCAAATAGCCCTATCCAACATTTATGAACTAAGTATATAGATATTCTCCACCATTTCTTGAGAGATCATGTGAGTAAGGGTGACATTATCATTAGCCACATGCGAATTGAGGAATGAGTTAAATGGCATAGACTATTTCGATGTGGCTTCAAATTATGCATCATGTCATTTACTCCATTTGGACTTCTTGGAGCTTATGAGAAAACCTTATTTGAAAATATTTCTCAAAAATCCCTATATTGATAAAACTATTTTATCTGGGTGTTATTTACAAATCCAATGCATAATAATCCTAAAAAATGTTTGGTTGAGTGAAAATTAGGGATCATTTGCATTCTCCTAAACTGTTCATGCAATTTCAGAGAAATTGGCAGTACTGATTTACTCCTGTGGTACTACCACCCAATGGTAATACTGACGAGGGTAGCGATACTACCATGTGGGTCCAAAATCTTTAGTAATTGGTGCCATGTCTTTCCCTTATACCCACTTCGACCTCTTGTCAACACCATAAACTATTCAAGGCCAAGTTCGCAAGAGCCCCCCTCTCTCTCTCTCTCTCACACACACACACACATCAAATCGATCTTCAAATCCCACCACAAATCTTCCATTTTTGCGATGATTTCATGGAAGCTTTGGTAGATTCAAGTTCCTGAGAAAGTTTCTTATCAAATCCTCAAGGTAAAACTCATCAAATCCTCTCTTATCCCGTTTTGGGACTCAAGAACAATTTTTATGGTTTGGGATAATGTGGATAAAATAGTTGAGATCTTTTGGGCAAATTGGTAGTAACTACTGTTTGGTGACTTGTTATGTCTATTTCATGGGATTAATCCATACTAAACACTTGTTAAAATCATGAATCAGAATTTGCCTTAACAATTTTGATTGGTGCGGTAATACCGGCCGACCGTGTAGTACTACCGCAGGCTGATAGTACCAATGGGACAGGGCGGTACTACCATTTTTGCTAAAAATTGTTAACTATTTTTTCACGTTAGTTTCCAAACTTTTCCTTTGTCCTAATTATCTTCATAATTCCTTTTCAAGATGCCAAGACCAAAACCTCGGTTCACAAGAACTCGGTATCCAAAGGCGAACCAACAGATCGATATGACCCCTTTCCATCCCAAGCCGGACCTTTGTGACACAAGGCAGTGTCCCGCAAGGCTGCCTCTATCCGAGCTCCCTCAAGAGAGGACAATGACTCGAAGACCGACTCATTCCTCCAGGATATGAGGGCCAGGGACAAAGCACAGGCCACTAGAGAGGAAGAGGAGGAAGAAAGTGCAACAGAGTCAGACGAAGGAGAAGAGTATGAAGAAAGTGAAGAAGAAGAAGAGGATGAGGAAATGGAAGAAGCGGCAGAGCAGACTGTGAACTTGAGGTTGATCACTAGTGAGGAGTATGTCTACTCCGCCAACCAAACCAGTTCATGAAGCCAAAGACATACATTGATCCTCGCATCCGCACCAAGTTGCAACAAGACATCTGCTCTTAGCGTATGATCGTATCCAATAGTTTGCCAACCACAAGTACGTGGATTGGGCGCATCTCAATGGGATTGATCGCTATATCGACGCATACCGACTATTCTTTGCTATTGGACTCCATGACATAGTCGCATTGCAATGTGATTATTATGAGGACATGATCCAGTAGTTCTATGCCACAGTATACGTATCCCCGGATTTTGACTATATGACTTGGATGACAGGATATGAGAGAGTAGAGGCCACCAAGGTTGAGTTTCAGACAACTTTGAGAACTCACCTTGGATGTCATAAGAAGATCTACACCAGGCCAGCTCTCAGAATTGCTACATGGACTCAATTTTATGACACCTCGGTCAGATTCACTCCTGGCAAGATAGCTAGACTTCTTCCCCTACCAAGCCTAATCAACCACACCTTCTTCCTGAAGAGCCAGAATTTTGATACAGTCTAAGGTAATGCTTGGAATATCATTGATTGCATCATGAATTGTCACCGGTTTGATGTGTTTGACCTCATTATTAGAGATTGCATCCTCCAAGAATGATAGGGTTAAAATAATTTACTTTGCTCCATACATCATGGCTCTTATCATGAGGAAGACGCACTACTGAGGAGCAAGGCCAACACCTCACAAGCCCTACAAGCTTAGGGAAGCTGCTCCAATCCCCTCTGCTACCCTTCCTCGCACTCAAGAGGAAGAAGAACATGAGCAAGGGCACGAGGATGCTCCACCTGCAGCTGATCCAGATTTATTGTCTCAGATCTTTGATGTTATTGTGCAGATCTGAGATAACCAAACTGAGACAAATTATTAGCTAGCCTCTCTTTCTCAGTGTGTGGGCGCCTTAAAGCATGCTTCATCTTCCTCAACGGCACCTCGTCGTCCTTCTCCCGTGCGCTATCAACATTATCACCTTCCCAATCCTTCTCCTCAAGAGTAGCTCTTTTTGGTACTTGACGCTAAAGGCGAAAAAGGCAAAGGAGGAGAAGAGCTTGCAAGAGAAGAAGAAGCTTTATCCATCTATTTTATATATTATTTAAGAAACTTGTCATTTGAACTATGCGTGGTTTGCTTGTAATAGTTAGAACTTTTATGCGTATGAACTTGTTGCTTTAATGCTATGGTTATCTGGCTATATCAATTTTGTTCATGCTTACCATGCTCTAAATATTACTTCTCATGTTAATACTCATGATTATTATCTTTTGAGAAGATTTCTTGAATTTTAATAAATAAAGGAAACTCAACCAAAATTTCTAAAATCTAAACTTGTGCATGGAAACCACTCTAAAATATCATATGTACATATTTATGGGGAGCTTTTCTCTATTTGTTGATCGAAAAGGGGGAGATTGAAAGCATGTAGGCTCCTAAATATTGGTTTTGATAATTAATGACAATATTATGTTTGGGATTAACATGTGTGCTAAGATGTGTTAACAGGTTTAGTCCTAGAGTATGGATGACAATGCAACAATGGTATGCAAAGACTAGGAAGGGTCAACATGGCTCAAGACAGAGGTAAAATTTAGCTTTAGGATCCCTTTTAAATTTTGTCAGTCTCGGAGTTTGGAGAAAACATCAGATTGGTAGACTAGACGCTATACTATAAAGGTGGATCATGGCTAGTAGCTTGAGAATTAATTTTATGCCATTTTGATCAACAAAGAGTCTTGCATGCATCAAAAATCAGGTTTTAGAAAACTCTGTCAGGAAAATTGGTGCACCGTATATGGGATGCAATACTACCGATCGACGATAATACCACCGTTAAGGAGCGGTACTACCGGCCGACGGTAGTATCGATTTTCCATATGGTGCGTTTTTCCAAATAGCATATTTTTGGACAATTCTTGGAGCTCTAGAAATCAATATTACCAATCTTAGGATGCGGTACTACTGCATTGTGGTAGTATCAATCCTAGTTGGCGGTATTACCACATTGTCTGTTTAATGTTTAGTTCAGACACATTACTTGCACCCAAAATAGGAGTTGAACGGTATGTGCGGTAGTACCGGCTATACATGGCAGTAGTATCGCACCTACTGAATTTTTCTAGGATTTATTTCAAACGGTTGAATTTGTGGTGGGAGATATAAATACCCCCTCACCAGCACAAGAGCATGGATCTTGGATCTCATCGAATACACTAGAGCCGTGTGTGCACTCTCCTATGCTCATTTGCTCATATTTCCAATTTTTGAGTAGTTGAAAGCATTGAAGTGCATTGAATCATTCGTTGATCATTTTGGCATTTGTTTCTTCTCAAATAAACAATGTGATTTATTACTCTTGGTTCTTGCCGGCACCTAGATGGTGTGGGATGAGTTTTGCATTGTGATCTCTTTAAGAAGGTTGTGAAGAGGGTCGGTGCCAATTGTGCGTAGTATGGTACTTACCATCTCCTGAGTGGAGGTAGAGCAATCTTAATAGACTTGAGGTCGTTAGGCTTAATTCATGGAGTCAGTCCAATTTGTTTGGACTTATCTCAACATGGATTAGTGAAGACCGGTAAGTCTTCGATACCATAAAAAACAACATCGCATGTCTCCATCATGGTTATCACTTATCTTTACTCTTTCGCATGTACTTTTCTAACTATTGAATCGATATATCTTGTGTAGGTTGAATTATACTTGGTAGAGACATAGCTAGTGGTGCTGTAGAAAACTTAGATTATTTTGCTCTTGAATCGTCCTAGGTTCATTTATCGATCCTTGTTAGAATTAGAGTGAAAATTTTTAGAACCTCCTGTTTACCCCCTTCTAGTCAGTTGTCCTTGATCTTACAATCGGCCCAAAACCTCACATGAGTTTCTGTTACTCCGTACTCTCTCTCACAAACAGTCTAAAAGTCATAAGCCATAGCCATAAGCTATAAACCGAAACCAAAAAGAACAGACACAATATTTTCTTGGAATTTTTTTAAAAGCGTATTACTTGGAAGTTGGAAGCAAAATTTATGGGGTATCATTAAGCAAGGTTCATAAGATCTGACTAGTTAATCGTTTGATAGCTTATGATCAAATGGCCTATTCCACGAGTCAAAATTGGCTCTAGGACATCGTAAAATATGGTGTTTGTTTAATGACACCAAAAAATAATACCCCTACAAAATTATGGTAATTTACTAGAACACATTAGCCCCATTAAAAAATACTATTTTTGAAATATAGGAGGGAGAAGGGGCATGAGTACTTTATTCCAAATAGTTTTTAAATCAAAGTCTTGATAGTTGAATTATCGTTGTTCAAATTATCAACCAAATTAGTAACAAGTTCTTTTAAAATGGAACTTTTCACACCCTTCTTTATCCTAAATTTCACAATAATAATATTTTTAATATGTGTACTATGTTCGAGCGAATGACCATGATTTTGTAGTGATCATCGGTGAATTATCAATTTTTTGGTGTCCTACACAAATTCCACGTTTTTGTAGTGTCCTAGAGCCATTATGCCATTCCATTAATATGGTAAAAATTTAAAATAACAAATGCAAACGTAGTAAAAATCCCAAGAAAAAATGCTACAACTTATATTTATCCTAGTCCAAGATACATTAAAATAGCCAAACATTGGCCATGTTTTATTTGGCTTTTTCGCTTCGGCTTCGCCAGAAACCGAAACTAATAAGGTGGCTTCTCCAAACAGCGTCTCGAAGCTGCTTCTCCAAATAGCTTTTCGAGCTTAAAATTGTGTGTGTTGTCCACCGCCATCTCGAAAAAAGCAGATAAAAGTTATTAGCCACAGGCAAAAACCATCGGACATAGCCTAAAAAAACAGGGCCACTAACTCAAATGATGTCGTTAAAGACTAGAATTCAACTCCAACTAATTTGGTGGGTTTTCAGAGTCTCAAGAAAGCAATGCAGCTATATTAACTAATTGCTTTACCCTCCCGTACTTAAAAGAAGAAGATATATTAAAAATAAAAACAATTTTTCAGCTCTCCTTTCCACTAAGTGTCTGTCACGTCAGTGTTTAGGAGATGTGGCAAGAGGGAGCGGAAGGGAAGAGAGAGCCTGTTAGTTGCGTGAGTAACGAGCTAGACACCCGGACCAAGAAAAACGAAGGTGGGGGAAGTGAGAGAGACGAAAAGAAAACGGAATGGAGGATGATAGATAGGTCTCATGCAATAATTAATTTCTTGTAGGCTCTTTTAGAAATAAGTTTTAGTAATCAGTTGTTGGAGTGCATGTATCTAAAATCCCTCTCTCCTCTTATCAAAAAAAATCCCTCTCTCCTCTCTAGTGATAACAAAGGTTATTGGGAATGCCCTGAGAGTTATGTCAACTCCTATTAATTATAATCTAAACAAAATTTAGATCCACGAGTGGCTACATTTGTTGACCGCCAACCCCCCCCCCCCCCCCCCGGGCGGGGATGTATTACCCTAAGATTGACTTAGTACAAAATTGTTTTTTTTCCCTCTCCCTCTTTGTATTCATAAACATTATCAATCTTCGTTGACACACCGACCAATGGATGGTCTGAAAAATTAATAGTGCAGAGTCAAATTTTTAGTTCATGCGATTGGCTTAGGCACAATTGAAAATAGAATTTCAGACGGCAACATTAAATAACCGAATAGATATTTTATCAACAGGATACCCAAAGAGATATCATTATTAGATTGGGAGCATGAATGTTAAGGCCTACTTGTATTCGAACAAGTCAGACCTGGAGATATGTCAAATGCTTAAATAATCTCCACGAATTAGTTGTGGTCATCTCAAAATTTCCACATTTTTGTAACAAGAAAAACCCAAATTCAACAATGGTAGTGCTCCCATTCATCACCCAAAAAAACAAATGCGTCGAATTTTAATCCAAGTCAATGGTTGTACGTGGTTTTATTTTTCTGAAAAGCAAGAAAATGCTCCTGCAAACACCGTTTTCTTTTCCATGTCGTTCAACCTTAGAAACAATACTTTGAAGAACTCTATTACATTGCACTGGGCCCAAAGCTGTGTGCCCTGAATCCGGACAAGATGACCTTTCTGCTAATTAAACTTGCGAATAGGTCGCCGCTAATTAAGAGAAGATTAAATCGAATTACGTCTTTGAGCATTGCCAAAGCATAGATTTTGGCGGGAACCACCTCTTGGTAGGTGATGAAGCTTTGAGTGCACAATCTACTTATCAAAAAGTTTAAATTATGCTGTTCACCTTTGCACATACGTAAGCATGTCTTGGTGAGAATTTTGCTATATCGTGGATTTATCCTCTGGTTTCGTATTTCTAAGTGTGGGCTTAGGGAGCACATTCATATATGTGTGTACGTGTGCAGTCTACCGCCGTCCGAGTTTTTTTAACGGTATAAAAGTGTGACTGTGTGCGCGTGTACAGTCTACCACCGTCCCTTTTTTTAAACGGTATAAAAATGAAACATATGCGGGAGGAACTAGGAAAATAATTCTAGCGCCCGGCGCTGCGGATGCCACCACCTCTAGAGCAATGACACATCGCAATACGGCTCTCAAAGCAAAAAACCAGAGTTTTTAGCGGATTTGACGCTGTTTGCGACAGTATTTACAAAACTAGCTGTATACGGGGTGTATTTACAGAAATAGCAGCGCGGGGGAGATGACACGAAGCGAGGGCGTTGGTGGCAGGCGCTTGCCGCCCCGTGGGTAGATGACAAGTAGCCAATCGCCCGACCAGGGGACGGCAGGTGATTAAACCAGTTGATTAGCTGGCTTAATTAACTACTCTAATTTTTTTTATTTAGTGTTTGTTTGAATTTTTCAATATATCAAATGAGCTCAAAAATTACAAAAATTTATATACAAGCTCCTGGCACAATGTACATTACAATGTAATTTTTTGCTAATTTTATTCATTGTACATATTGCTCAAACATTCATACAATTTTAATATTTGTACGAGTTTTTACATATAGCAAACAAGCTTCAAAAATTACAAAGTAATATCCCAAAAGTCTTTTGGGAAATAATTATTTCATTGGAGAGGGGAACCTTAAAGGAAAGAATAAAATAATGTTTCGGGGGGTTTTCTGAATTTTTCGGGCAACTTGGGCCTGGGCCAAGGGCCAAGGCTCGGAGGGAAACCACCCAAAGAGGGGGGAGGCGCCCACCCCCCTCCAACCCTAGCCGCCCCTCCCTGCCCCCATTGCGCCGCCCCTCCTTGCCCCTTGTGCGCCCCCTCCAGCAGTTCCTCCCCCTCTCCCTCTGTGACATCCCAAATAGGGAACTACTGTAATTACGAAAATTTTAAAATCTTTTAAATTGTTTCTCCAGCGTTTCTAAAACGTTTTTGGCGAAGTTCAAATGTCTTGATTTGGTTTCTTGCCAAAAAGCTCGATTAATAAAACCCAAACCCTGGAGTCAAGAGATATAAATTAAAGTTTAAAATATAGAAAATTCAAATCCTCGTGGAGGTATTAATTTCAAATTCTAAATTTAAACCTGGTCATTCAAAGCCAAGATTAGAAATTTAAAATCAATATAAATTCCTTCCATCCAAATTTAGTATTTGGATATTCAAATTCGGAAGGTTAAGAAGTATTTCTCAAAGTTCGAAAAAACAAAATCAAAATGTTGATATCCAAAATTGGAACCAAGTGTTCAACTTGAAATCTACTCACAAATCTAGATCAAAAATTTAAGAATTCAGAAATTCATAAAATCCCCAAAATCTCGACTGGGCCCGGCCGGATTGTTTTTCCGGCCCAGCCACTGATTTCTTTTTCACCCCCGGCCCATTATTTGTTTTTCTCCGCCCGGCCGTCCGGCCCCTTCTTTCTCCTGGCCCAGCCGAAGCCCCGTCTTCCCCTTCCTTTCTTCGTTTCTTCCTCCTCTCTCTCGCTTCCCGTCGCGCCGAGTCGGCCCGCCTCCGCGCGCGCCACTGTTCCTAGCCCCGGCCCAGCCCGCGCCTGGCTCCGCCCCCAGTTTCGCATGCCGCCCCCGGTTTCCGTTTCCCCCGTCACCTCTGCGCCAGTAGCCATACCCCCGGCCTACTCCCAGCGCCACTCCCCTACGCCGCTGCGCCCATGTCGCTGCCCATGCCGTCGGACGCGGCACCCATACCGGCGGTACTCCCCCCCGAGCACGCGTTCACCTATAAAGGGCCCCGGCACCTCCTCCTCCTTTTCCCCCATTTGAGATCGCTCGCGCCGGCCACCGCCATTAGTGTTGTCCCGCCGCTCCGGCCATCCCCTCCGCCTAGTGATCGCGTCACGGTGCGTCCCCTTGTCCCCACTGCCTCCCCGCTCCACGAATTGGAAAATCGACGCCCGTACCCGACCGCCCACGCGTCTTCTCCGCCTCTGGCCGGCCATCGCCGCCGCCTCCCCTTCGGTCGAGCTCGGGCCGATTCCACGCAGTGGGAGCGGCATCTCCGCCACCCGAAGCCTCTCCAACCGCCGGCTTGTGCTCTTCTCCCCCACAGTGAGCTGGCCACGGGAGCCCCTCGGCGCCGCCACCCAAGCACGTCGACGGCTCGCCTTGGCCTCCCACCGAACCGTTCAACCGCGCAGGTGAGCTCTAGGCCTCCTCCTCTTGCTCGCGCTCACCCTTTCTCCCTCCCTCTTCCATCCGGCAGCCGGCGCCCCTTTTCCCCTTCATCACCGGCCACCTAGCACCTCCGCCAGCTCGTTCGAGCACCTCCCCGGCCGAAGCCCTTGCCTCCCGGAGCCTCCTCGTCGCCATGGCCATCCATTTGGTCGGTCGCCGCCGCCTCCCCGGCCGCTTCTCGCCGGCGATGACATACGGCCCCATAGCCACCTCGCCTCCCCTGTTTCGCGGTTGCGCCTCTGCTCTGTCCCGCTTCCAGCCGAAGGCAGCGCCCTCCTCTGTCTTCCCCCTCCCTCTTATGACATGATGGCCCCACTGCCAGGTAGCACTTAGAGCATGTGTATCACTTGCATCCTCCCAGCTCAGTTGCAGTACACATCTCAAAATATAAATTGCAAATAAAAAAGAAGAATAAAATTTAATGGTGGGAGTTAACTAAAAAGGGTATGAAATGAAATTAAAAATCTAAGTTTGGTTAATTGCATGTAAAGACACATTGTGCATAAGAATAAGAATAAGGAATTATTTTTGAATTCATAATGAAAAGATTTACACAATTAAATTAAAACTTAACATGAGTTAACTATAATTACAATTGAGATTAATATATTAATACTCATGTAAAACTAAAACGCATTATGCATGGTCTATTTTCATATGGCAAGAAATCAACATGGCTTCCATGGATATTGATGTTAGAAATAAAAAAAGGTGAAACTAATTGGAAGATCATCTTTTATGAATTGAAGGTAATAGACGTTGATCCTAAGTAATTAAAGTTGCATATGTAAAGCTGTATAAAGATAATTTCATTACTTGCAAATTTGACGTCAAACAAATCGAACATTAATATCACATTCTATTAAATATTCGAGTGATCTAAATGGTATCTTCCATCTCCCGATCCAATCTATTAGTACAACTTAAGTAAACCAATTTAACAAGATTTTGCCACATAAAATATTAACTATAAATTGCTCATCTCTAAAATCATATCATCTCTCTTACTAGTGTTTAAAATAATTATCGGTAAAGTCCTCTATAATAAATCAACCTTAAAAATAAGTAAGAAACCATTAGTCCTTGCCCCCACATCCAAATCCCCAATCAGTATCTTGGGATTTCAAACGCAATGGTCAAAAATAATTAATAATAAAAGAACTAGCTTTATCAAGAATATCATTGTAAAAATCATAACTCACCTTTCTGACAAATCATAGCCGCTGGTCATATCAAGTAAAGCGGTTAATCAAACAAAATAATTGACTTTAGAAACTGGCAGTTGCAATCTCAGATAAATATTGCCACATGAAATACCAGAGTTGCATCGAGTATTTAAAATTATACTCAACTTATGCAAAGCTTCCGCATCCTAAACTCATAAAATTATATTCCTCGTTACTACCATCGATACTCTCTTTTACCTATCCATAAGTCCTGTCCGACTCACGGAACTTCCCTGATAAATATAAAATCAATAGAAGGAAAGCTATCAAGTAACAGATCGAACCTTTCCCTAATCAGCCATGTATGGCCACTACCTTTTTCCAGAATGGATAAATGCCTGAAGATAATTACTCATTTTGATCCCCGTTCTCCTAAAATTTTCCCTCACGGTAAAGCTTTTCAAACAACTCATTCTCCTGCGCAAATCCAGCCACCGCTGTGTTTACAGCACGCTAATCTGAATCATCCTTCTATTCCCAAATCGTAAAAAATGTATAATTTAAATTAAATCGGGCATTTAAAGTATTTGGGTTTATTTGGTTTTTCTTTTCTTTACCGCATATTAGAATCTGAAGACTCAACGAAGCGACAGATTCGAGTAAGATCAAGATTCGGGTAAAAGCGACGACTAGGAAGTTGAGATCGTTGACTGAGCAGGCTTTGACTTAGATCAATCAAGGCCATGGTACACCAAGCAAGGCAAGTCATCACTTTGATCATATTGATCCTACATTTTATGCAAAATTATGTTCCTTTAAATTATCAACTTGCATGCCTAATTTATTATGCAAATGTATGTTAAAGCTTAAGGTAGGTACATGCCAACTTGATATCGTATTAAAATTTAATATGTCATTCCTTGATACTTGAATCACCTGATCCTTGTAGCCATAGATATTAACTATAACCTTACTAGCTATAAGTCATATTAACTGTCATGCTAGTCTTGTCAAAGTCCAGGGCACTAGTTGCCCTGATCATCAATCTTTGAAACATAAGAATTTGTTTTGGGACAGTCATGGGATGTACGTGGCTGAGTATTTTGCAACAACTGTTTTATGCTTCTCAAAACCCTAAAAATCTGCTTTACCTGTCTGGGCGGTTGGTGAGAGTGGATGGTGCAGATGTCGCACGAGAACCCGTGGTTTGTGCTAAGAACCGCCTGGACAAATTAAGGACTGAATCTTGTACTGACCTCCTGGTGTAAAACATTACAACCACAGGTCTATATGGGTACGACCTAGCTGATTAACTTGCAAAGGTTTAGTTGAGATATCATCACGGAAGATGGGTGCCAGAGCTCTGGTTTACTCATACGGCGCAAGAGGGGGCTTCTAACTGTGGCGGATGTAACCCTTCAGCGGTGAAACCTCAGCGGGGTGGTATCTAGCTAAATCGGAGTAAGGTAAAGGCTTTGTGATAAACCATCTGGGTCTCATGCCTAAGGAAGCATGTTGGCTATTAAGATGACTTATCTCTTGTGGTGAAAGTGCACAACCTCTGCAGAGTGTAAAACTGTTCGAGCAGCCATGCCCATGGTCAAGGGCGGACACGGGAACCTACTCGAGTTAGTTCTATTGCCACAAAAATATTTGTGGGTGGGATAAAACCTATCAGAGAGATGTACTCTGACCATGAATTTTTCCTGGAGAGATGTACTTCAGCGGCGAAAACTAGCATTGGTGGAGGTAACCATGCACTGTAAAAAGGTGGATGTAACCTACACTACAATTATTATCGCATTCTCACAATCAATTTCATAAAACATGTTTCAGTTAAAATTGCTACGTCTCAGGAAATTTTTCTTACTTATTGTAATTCCAAAACAATGCTTTTAGCAAATAAAAGAAACTCAAGCCTCCCTTGACAGCTTTGCATCTATTATTACTGCATCCTGTGTGGTGGCTTGCTGAGTATCATCGTACTCGTTCTTGCTTAACTGCCATCACTCAGTTAGAGAGAACAGGAATGCCAAACCATGCGACGCTAAAAAGGGGTCGACAGAGCTGGAAGACGAAGAGGCCATGGACTAGGTTGCGAACCCCAGTTGGCTGCCTGTGGGCAAGTCCTGTGGGTCCCACCTGTGTGAAGTTCCGCTGCTGCATTTTATCGTTTCGGCCTAATCAGCCCATGGGTAAGTATTATTGTATTATTTACGCTTCCGCATGATATGTTTTTGATATACAGTAATGTATCTGTGAGCACTATCTACTAATCCAGGGAATAGTGCAGTGGAATCACAGAGGATCTGGGTTTGCTAACCCGAGGTCCGACACCCTCCCCCCATTGAAGCTCTTCTACCGGTGGGAAAAATCTTCCTTTGGCTGCCGGTCGAATGGAGAAGGGAGATCAAGCGCAGCGAGGTGATTGGATTCGGAGGAAGGGAAAAAGGGGAAAAGGAGAAGAGGAGGAGTTCGTAGGGCGTTCATTGTAATCTACAGCGGTTCGTCAAGGGTAATCCCCATTGTTCCCCAATTAGATGCATTTTTTACTAGTTGTTTCAATGTCGGTACTCTGGACTGCTAGGACAGATTTCACTGGACGGCTGTTTTGGGTTAGTTTCGTGCGAAATCAGATCTGGACTTCTCCTAGAGAGTTGTAGAGGACGTCTTTATCTTTCCATGAAGTTCTAGAACGCGTCGATCGAACCTTTGTAGCAGAAGTTATGATTTTTCTTGTAAGACTGTTCTGCAGATCGGGAGATTTCTGTCAGATTATGGTAGATTGGATTGGGCGATTAGAAAACGGAAGAATCAGAGGATCTCCATATTATGAAAGTTGTATATAATTCTCTTAGCTTTCCAGGAAGGTCAAGAAATCATGATTCGGACACGCGAGCTGGAAGTTATGGCATTTTTAGTGCTCTGTCCAGAGGACCCAACGTGAAATTGATGTTTTAGAAAATTGGATGGTGCGGGTGGAAGATGGCCGAATCAGGGAGGCTCACCAACTAGGTTTAGTTATATAATTTAATTATCTTTCCAGCAAGTCTAAGAACACCCTATTCAGACTCCTGTACCAATAGATATGAATTTTTGAAGTTGACTGTCCACAGAGGTAGGCGGGATGACCTGTAGGATTTGGGAATTGGAACCAAGTTAGATGAATTTATTAGTTCGTGATTGTTTTTATTTGGGCAAATGTCTGCTACTGTTATCTTAGCAAATATTATAATTATTATTCAGGTGGAGGACGGATCCCAGAGGCGGCACCTTCTGCACGTCCCTCGTTTTCTCGCGGTTAAGGCAAGTATAATGATGGTTTAAAAATTGATAGTGTGGAATGCTGATATTTGATCTATAATATGAATATATATGTGTTCATGGTTGTGGTAAGGATGTATTGGTGTTGTTTATGGGTGATTGCAATTTACAGTGTTCATGAGTATTTCTGGTGCATGGATAATGTGAATGCAAGATTTATTTATTTGAGACATTCACGCATATGCATCATGTTGATCTATTGAAGTCTTGGTCACGAGATGACTAAGCGCCAAGGTCCCCGTCATGTTGATGACATGATGGGCTAAAGGTCCCCATACTTGTGGAGTATGGGAATTGGTCCCTGTACCAGATGGTACAGGCATAGGTGTGCATTGACGGATGCACACTTTGCATTACCGGTAAAATGCAAAAGAGAAAGAGAAAAAAAGATTTTTGATCATCTTGCATAGCATGGCTCATTCATATGGTTGATGGATGAATGTGTGAAGTGATGTTTATAAATGTTCTTGTTACTATCTATTATATTTGCCGAGTCGTTGGACTCACTCTTGTTGTTGTTTTTTTAGGTACCGTTATGAGGTCGGCATGCATGGGGAAAAGGAATGATTAGTTTTGTTGCACTTGCACGTTCCACCGATAATGGAAATAAAGGAAGAAAAATTAAATATAAGACGCAAGGACTATTTAAGTACCATTTGATTATTACCCTTGGATTTTAATTGTAATAAGAGTTTAGAATATTTATGATGCTCATAGTCTTTCTCTAGGTATTATATCCATGAATGGTTTAGTAATCTTTAATCTATTTGCTTAGCATTGAACTTATTACTTGATGATTGTCTATTATAATCGATACTGCTTGTGAAATCTCTGATTTAGAAAGATAAACAAAGGAGGCTCTGCCGAAATTTTGTATAACGCAATTAGTTAACATTGCTTTACTTCTAGTTGGGTAGCATTCCAGGTCATTGTTTGGCTGGGGTGTTACAGAAACCTCCCGACACTGTCCTAGTTATTATGTAATTTTTTGAAAATTTTATGTAGTCCAAATTTGCCACGTTTATTTGGATTAATTTAATCATGAATTTACGAATATTTCACTTTTTTTACAATTTTATACGTTAGGAAAACTTGTACAAGTAAAAGTAATTATAGTAGAAAAAATGCATCACACTGGATGCAATATGGCTCACCCATCTGAGCCACTACTACCTCCTCGTCGTGTCTGCCTCCTTGTACATGGCCTTGTCTTCCATTGAGCACGAGCATGTCCCGTGGGTACGTCAGTCGGTCCGAAAGTTGCGTCTCGAGTCGAAAGAGGTATGGAGACCATTCTATTTGCTCAGTGACCGGCGGTGGTTTAGTAGGCTCAGGTACAGTAGACTGGGTCCGGTAAAGGTCGAAGTCCTCCAGCTGAGACATGCACTTAATTACTTACCCCTAACTAATTGCTACTACAGTAATTACGACTACGTAATTACATATTTCTATTCAATAACAAATTATGTGTACTGTATGTATACAAAAATAGTAAAAACTATGTCTAAATTACTACGATCTATTTACTTAGTAATACAAACTATATTAATCATGACTAACTAAATAATACTAATTGACTAGGATTACGGTAATAACGTCGAAAGCATACGATAAAAAATTATCTGCCTTTTGGGAGAAGCAATCAGCACTGCCAATTTTGAGCTATGCACTAGCTTCTCGAAGTAATGAGCTACGCACTTCCAATTTTGAGCAACGACCGCGACAATGAGTTTCTGTGATGAGCGACTGAGATGAGCAATGACGAACTGTGAGAGGTTCGTATTTATGACCGAGCGAAAGTAAACCCAGTGCACTCACCCTGTACATTGAGGACCCATTGTCACAATTAGCTCTTCGGGTGAAGGGGACGGCATAGTAACACTGACAAATATGCAAATGAGGGAGGCGCGAGGCGGCATGACACATACAAAGTGACATTGTGCAACCACATAGTAGGAAAGAAAATATAGCACGATTGGCTGACACATGCGCGAAGCTACTGAGCATCGTTAAATTCACGATTAAATTAACCCAAATCAACGTGGCAAATTCGGGCCACATAAAATTTCTAAAAATTTACACAATAACTATGACTATATCAGAAAGCTTCATATAAATTTTTGTAATTTTTGGAGCTTGTTTGCTATGTGTAAAAACTCATATAAATATCAAAATTGTATAAATTTTTAAGCAATATTCACAATGGATAAAATTATCCACAAATAACATTATGAAATACATTGTGTCAAGAGGCTGTACATAAATTTTTGTAATTTTTTTAGCTCATTTGATATATTTAAAATTTTAAACAATCACTAAACACAAAAACAATTAGGCCAGGTAATTAAGTTGGCTAATCAGCCAACTTAATCATCTACCGTCCCCTCACCGGGTGGCAGGCCTGCTTGTCGTCTCCCCACCGGGCAGAAGGTTGCCTGCTGTCTGCTAGCGGGGCAGGTAGGCGCCTGCCGCCGGTAGCCCCGCCACGCGTCGCCTCACCGGTGCTGCAGCCTATCTAGCAGACTATAGAAGTGACATTTTTACAAATACGATGTACATATGACTAGTTTTGTAAATACCATTCATGTGTTCATACTTCTCTTAACCACCATGAATCCATGGCTTACTCTTGAGCTACTGACCTACTGTTGCCACCGACCCACTGCTGACCAGGGACGCGGCTGCACTAGTTAAAAAGATTTGGTCAGATAGAGAATTATGTAGCCCAGTCAATCGGATGGCTCTACCTTTCCTTTATATACACGGATCAATACAATGGAAAGGTTATAACAGAACCGGAATTAAAGGGATATGACTCTAACAGAATGTCAAAAATATCTTGTACTGTTCACAATATGGCAATGTCCTGAATCCAGTCTTTGCGCACAATCTGGACAGTCTGGCGTGTCCAAGATTCAGGTTGCAGGTTTCCATCTTTACATTCCCCCTCAATCTCAACCGTCGGAACAAAGGTTGAGATTGGTCCTTAGGCGCTCAAGCATCTGTTTGGTGGTAGGCTTGGTAAATGCATCTGCTACCTAATCATCCGAGGAAATGAACCAAACCTCCAGATCACCACACGCCACCTTCTCTCTGACGAAATGAAAATAAACTTTGATGTGTTTCGTACGGGCATGAAATACCGGATTGGCTGTCAAGTATGTGGCCACCAAATT
Organism: Dendrocalamus latiflorus; assembly: GCA_017311315.1. Lineage (NCBI taxonomy): Eukaryota > Viridiplantae > Streptophyta > Magnoliopsida > Poales > Poaceae > Dendrocalamus > Dendrocalamus latiflorus. The sequence continues at coordinate 9,656,325 of CM029660.1, read as the reverse complement.
ATCACACCACAGGATTGGGGCTCTTGGTTGTGATATGCCGTGTTCTTTAAGAAGAGATTGTGTCCAGGTTACTTCGGCAACACTATTTGCTATTGCTTTGTACTCCGCTTCTGTGCTAGAACGTGACATTGTTGGTTGCTTGTGAGCACTCCAGGAGATCAAGTTTGAGCCAAAAAAGACAGCGAATCCCCCGGTGGAGCGTCGACCATCAACACACCCAGCCCAGTCGGCATTGCCAAACAGACTAAGCAATGTTGAGGAGGCACATCGCAAAAACAACCCAGTAGAGATGGTACCTTTAACATATCACATAATATGCTTCACTGCCTCCTAGTGGACATCTATGGGATGTGACAAATATTGAAACACTTTGTTAACTGCAAATGAGATATCGGGTCTGATGAGTGTGAGGTACTACAGTCCTCCTACTACATTGCGATAATTAAAGACATCACCTTCAGCAAGTGGTGTACCATGAGTACAAGATAACTTATCAGAGGACATGGGAGTAGATGCTACCATGCAATTTTCCATGTTAACCCGATGAAGAAGGTCAAGGGCATATTTCTTTTGTGTTAGTGACATTCCCCCAGAAGTGGCGGTGGCCTCAATACCAAGGAAGAAATGCAGGGGACCCAAATCTTTAAGGGGAAACAATGACCTGAGTGTGGACAAGAGATCTTCCGTAGTTGTCGAGGAAGAGCTAGCAATCACGATATCATCCACATATACAAGCATGTATATAGTAATGCCGCCTTGATTGAAGATAAATAGAGATGTATCAGCTGTAGAGGGGATGAAACCGAGTTGTTGTAGTTTGCCACTCAGTTGAGAATGCCATGCCCGAGGAGATTGCTTCAACCCATATATAGACTTTTGAAGTTTGCAGACATATGATGGATACCGAGGGTCCTCGAAGCCGGGTGGTTGCTGCATATAGACACCTTCACCCAATACTCCATGCAAGAATGCATTATTGATGTCTATTTGGTGCAAGGATCACCCCTTTGATACTGCAACAGAAAGCACTAGTTAAACAATAGTAGGTTTTACCACCGGGCTAAATGTGTCCAAATAGTCGATGCTAAACCTCTGAGTGAATCCTTTTGCTACAAGTTAGGCCTTAAACCTATCCACAGAGCCATCCAATCACTGTTTGACTTCATAAACCCATTTGCACCCGATGATGTTCTGACCAGGTGGTTTGGGTACAAGGCGCCAAGTTTTGTTTTGGAGGAGAGCCTGAATTTCATCCTGCATTGCAGTTTGCCACTGGGGATCAGACAGTGTGGCACGATGAGACTTTGGTTCAGCAAAGAAAGCTCGGTGATGCACGGAATACTTCACCGTGCCATCAGTAAAAAGTTTGGGCTTACTGATGGTATTCTTGAGTCTGGTCTGCATTGGGTGTTGATTTATGACAGGCTCTTGTCCTGATATAGATACCACATCACTAGAGACCAAATGATTCTCGGTAGGACTATCAGATCATTCCAAAGAAGAACCAGTATGGGAAGATAAATCTGGTCCCAAAGGTGCTGAAGAAGGCTCTCAGGGAATGTCACAGTGTTGCAGCTCTCCTTGGCAAATATCTGCAGTAGGTTGATCTTCATTGGTTCCTATAAGATCAGTAAGAAGCTGCATAGAGGACAAAGTATGATCACATATTGAATTATTTTGCAACACTGGCTCGATCAAAACAAAAGGTGATTGAGGAGGGGAAGATGATGAGGACAATGGACTGGTGGAGAAAGGAAAAACATATTCATCGAGTATAACATCATGAGAAATATAGATGCGGCCAGTAGCTCAGTCAAGACATTTGTAACCCTTATGCAACGAACTATACCCCAATAAAACGCATTGTTTGGAGCGAAAATTCAAGTTTTTGATTTTTGTAAGGACGTAAATTCGGCCAACAGGCACACCCAAAGGTTCAGACGAAGGTATAGGGTATAGTCAGGGTTGACATTGAGAAGGCGAGTGAGAGGGTTGGAGTTGTGAAGGACCATGCTTGGCATCCTGTTGATAAGGTAACAGTCTATCAGGAAAGCCTCATCCCAAAATCGGATGGGAAGTGAGGCTTGAGCAAGCAAGGCTAGCCAGTTTCTACAACATGTCGGTGTTTTCTTTCTGCAATGCCATTCTATGAAGATGTGTGAGGACACAATACTCTGTGAGACACCCCAGTTTGTTCAAAGTATCGATGAAGTTGACGGTATTCACCACCCCAGTCAAATTGGATTGCACGGATTTTTGTGTTTAATTGACGCTCAACAAGCTTTTGGAAGTTGTGAAAGACATGTTCAACATCGAATTTATGCTTGAGCAGGTAAATCCATGTGAACCGACTATAGGCGTCGATAAAGCTCACGTAGTACTTAAAACCTCCAGATGGTGATAGGGCTGGTCCCCAGACATCCGTATGAACTAGCTCAAGTGGAGAGGAGGTAACAGGAGTAGATTTATTATATGGCAAAGTATGAATTTTTGAATGCTGACATGCGTCACAAACTGAAAGATGTTGAACATGGCAAATTATTCAATCTAAGAACAGTCCTAGTGACTGAAGATGAAGGATGACTGAGGCGACGATGCCATTGTGTTGAGGATACCACGGCTCCAAGGAATTTTTGGTGACTTGAAGACATGGAAGCGTGACTGATTGGAATTGGGTATAATCCTCCTTTGCTTCTACCGCGAAGAAGAACCATCTTCGAGTCCTTGTCCTTTACAAAAAAGGAGTCAGGGTGAAATTCAATAAACACATTATTGTTAGAGACCAATTTGTGGACAGAAAGAAGGTGTTTGTTAATTTGAGGAACATGAAGAACATTATTTAGAACAAGTGAATTATTCAATCCTAATAAAACAGAACTACCAATATGTGAGATGTTCAAACCTTGCCATTTGCAACTTGAACTTGATCTTTGCCACCATAGCACTCGTGAATTGTGAGTCTATCAAGATCACTGGTGAGATGATCTGTAGCTCCCGTATCCACATTCCAGTTTGGATCGCTTGAGTGTCTCCCATAAGTGACGGCATTTCCAGAATGATCTTCTGGTTGATATGCGTGATTGAAGCGTTATCGACACCTCAAAACATCATGACCGTATTTCCCACATACTTGGCATGTGGATTTTCCTCAATCTCCAAACCGGTCGTAACCTTGGGACTAGCCTCGTCCACAGTCATGGTTCTGACCACCTCGGCCTCCAGTGCAGTCATTGCCGTAAGAAGCAGCATTTGTCCCATGATGTTTGTCAGGACGCCGAGACATGAAGTTTGTCAAAGAGTGAACTTCTTGGAAGGTGTTATTCTGTTTGAGCCGTAGCTCAAAGCTCAAGAGATATGCACAAAGATCATTGAGACTTATAGCATCATTATGAGTGGTAACAGCGGTGACTAAAGGATCGTATTCTGACCCCAGTCCAGCCAAGATGTAACCAATTACCTCATCATCTGAAAGAATTTTGCCAACTGACGCCATTGTGTCAGCATGACCCTTCATCTTGTGAAAATACTCAGTCACGCTCATATCCTTCTTCTTCATGTTTGACAACTGGTAACGGATCTGCATTATCCGCGCACGATTTTGGGATGAAAACATCCTGGGGAGTGCTGCCCAAACCTCTGCCGAGGTGGACAGCCGGGCATCCTGGGCAAGAATATCTTCTGTCATGGATGACAAAAGGGCATTTAGCACGATTTTATCCTGCCTGAACCAACAGAGATAGGCAGGATCATGGATGACAACAGGGCATTTAGCACGATTTTATCCTACCTGAACCAACGGAGATAGGCAGAATTGGGGACTTGTCTTGCATCGGCACCAACTCCTTCTGTTAGCATCACTGAACGGGCAACAATACTGTCGTCTACGTACCCATACAGATTCTGACCACATAGGTATGGCTCCACCTGAGCTTTCCAGAGGAGAAAGTTCTCCCTGGAGAGCTTGATGCTGATGGGGTGGCCGAGAGTTGGGATTGAGATGCTATCGCTTGTCACCGGAACCAGAGTGCCACTGGTTGTGCCACTGTTGATAGCAGGCGAAGACACCATGATTTGTTGCCTTGGATCTCAGGCTCTAATACCAAGTTAAAAAGATTTGGTCAGATAGAGAATTATGTAGCCCAATCAATTAGATGGCTCTACCTTTCATTTATATACATGGATCAATACAATGGAAAGGTTCAACAAAACCGGAATTAAAGGGATATGACTATAACAGATTGTCAAAAATATCTGGTACTGTTCACAATATGGCAACGTCCTGAATCCAGGCTTTGCGCACAATCTGGACAGTCTGGCGTGTCCAAGATTCATGCTGCAAGTTGTAGGTTTCCGTCTTTATACCACTGTTGCTCGATTTCATGGCGCCGCCGGCTGTCGCGCAGCGAGACGATGGTTGAGGACAGACGAGCATAGGGTGGGCGAGGGGCCTGCCGCTGCCGTTGGTGACAGAGGAGCGCCCCCTCGTGGTGTCATCAAGTCCCTCGATGATCCACGTGCTAACAAGCAGGCACGGCGCAGCCATCGACCCCCTCGCTGCAAGTTCGCCTGTCACCATTGACCCGTGCCATCTCCAGTAATCATCGCGTGGCCGTCAACAATGCACGTCCTTGCGGTGCTGCCCTCGCTACAAAGCCATCTTGTCTTGCAGCGCAACATCCAGTTGTGCAGGAAGGTCAGACAGCAACTACGGGCTTGTTCTTTTTGGCTGAAACTTATGACTTTTGGTTGTGGTTTGTGACTTTTGGACTGTTCGTACAAGAGATTACAAAGCAACAAAAACTCACGTGTGATTTTTGCCAATATAAATGAAATCGGTACAATATGTACCATAATCACCTAGTACACCTTATATTAAAAAGATATTTTATTTAAAAATAGTTACTATGAAAATATTAAAAATTAAAACTAAAAGCTAAAAAACGACATGACCTACGACGGCAGTGGTAGCTTTGCACGACAAGAGTAGTGAGTAGATGGAAGTTGATATGTCTTTTGCTTTGAGATTCGTACTGTGACGTGGCATTGTTCCATAGGTGGTGCCATAAAAACTTGCGTGTCACCGGTGCTTAGAATTATTTTCCGAGGATCTACATGGCTTACGACACGGTGCTTAGAATTATTTTCCGAGGATCTACGTGGCTTACTAATAAAATAAAAGCAGGACAAGGCATACAAATTCGAGCCAAGAGGACTCGCACGCACAACTGAGCTAGCCTTAGTTCCAACCGCAGGTTTCAGGGGGCCATCACTGGCACATGAATCGCTGCACAGGGATGTCCTGCAAATGCAGTCTCCAAAGTCGTTGTCCTTGACTACAAGTAAGCATGCCTTGAAACCATTAAAACTCTTTCTTACTTACGATTTATGGGTTATAGTTTATATTATAGTAATTAATTTTTATTTGATATATTTTTAAAGTAAGGTTAACAAAAAGATTATAGTAAAAAATATACTAAGTTCAGTTATACCTACTAAGATCATATATAACTGTTTTTCTATACATACTGTTTCTCACAAATAGTCAGAATTTTAAACCATAAACCACAGTCTCAAAAAAAACCAACCCTATATTATCTCAAAGCCAGAAACTTATCCAAGGTTTTAACTCGTAAGTACCAGCTGCCTTCAATAATGCAGGAATGGGCACTTGGTTGGTGAGACCCTGACAAATTTGACAGCCATCCAGTGCCAGGGCCAGACAGAGCTAAAATGAAAGTAACATGGACGTCACCGAAGAGACTGGAGTGATTAGGCCTGGGCGTTCGGGTTACCCGAATTTTTCAGGTCGGGTAGTTCGGGTAATTCGAAATTCGGGTAATGAAAACTGCTACCCGATATTAGCCCCAAAAAACACTACCCGCAATTTCAGATACCCGATAATTCGGGTTCGGGTATACCCGATATACCCGAATTTACAGAAAACCAGCTGATTTCCCGACAATTCGGGTAATTTACAGACAATTTCCCGACAATTCGGGTAATTTACAGACAATTCGGGTAATTCGGGTAGTTCGGGTACTGGGGGATATTACCCGAACTACCCAAACTAATTTCGGGTAATCAGAATCGCTATCCGAATTTGGGATCGGGTACCTCGGGTTCGGGTATTTCGGGTTCGGGTCCGGGTAATTCGGGTACGGATAACAGGTAGCGGGTATTTTGCCCAGGCCTAAGAGTGATCTAAGCACAGACCCATCTCGTGGCCTTGTCGGTTCTACAGAATATTTGGAGCACCAAATCCTACTACAACAGTGCATTTCCATAGGAAAATTTTCAGGGATAGACATTGGCATTGACCAACCTGAAAAGGAAAAATCTCCAACCACATAACTGCATTACATGCATAAGCAGCTATGCTGTCTAGCTACAGAACTAGCTACTGTACCAAGTCTGGCAGGCAAACAAAACTCTCACCTAATAAGTAGTATAGAACATCACTACATAATTTACACAACATCACATCCGCATACAGATACTGGTAGCACTGAACCAATTGACAATTGGCATCAGGCAAAGTATGTATATACTTGGGCTCGTGCTAGCCAAGTAGCTAGATCAGAGAGTCGTCAGACGTTGCCCCACTTGTAGCGGCGGAAGAGGTCCTCAGTCTGGGCGTTCTTGAAGGCACTGCAGCCGATGACGTAGACGAAGATGAGCGCGACGGTGGCGACGACGAGCGCGACGTTGGCCTTGCGCCACTGCTCGCGCAGGGTGCCCAGCATGCCGGCCTTGCAGGAGCCGCAATTGTAGCAGAGCTGGCCGGGGTCGTTGCTCCACGCGCCGCAGTCCGGGTCGGCCGCCGGGTTCGCCGGGTTCGTCCACACCGTCGGGCTCACGTACGCGTACCCGCACACCGTCGGCGGCTTGCAGCACCCGGACTGTGAAAGGCACGCAGTTAATTAATTTGGACATGGCAATGTATAATTGCAACCGCTTTCCAGGATTTGGAACGACACCGGCGCGACTTCCTGTTGCTGCCCGGCCAGCGCGTCGTGCATGAAGAGTACCCCGTCTACGCCTTCAACCCATTCCGCTTCTACAAGGACCCCATTTTGAGGAGTACAAGCTCAAGGAGATAAAGAACGGCGGCCGGGGATGCTTGCGTTCGTCGGTCCTGTGTGCAGCAGTCAACATACCCCAGCATCGGCCCGCTGGAGAATCAACAACATCGGCTGCAAGGCCCCGGCGTCGCTCCCATCCCCACCCAACCGAGCCGTGTCGCGGAGAGGGCGTCGCTGGATCTAATTGTGAGCCCGCCGTCGGCAAAGAAAGCACCCAGACCCCGCTTGCCTTCTACAGCCACCGCCAGCGCTGGCCCCTCCAACCGTCTCCAATCTTCTACTGCCATTCATCGTCGCACAGGAGTTTGCCCCGCTGCCGAAGTCGTAGCCCGCCATTGCCCCTAACCAGGAGTCTACGTCCTCTCTTTTACCTCGTTTGTCATCATTCGAGAGTCCTCCGCCGATCGGCCTACTCGCAGAAGGCATGGATTCCACCGATACTTCGTTGTTGCCGGGATTCTGTTCTCACTGCCAGACCTAAAGCAGCCCCCTACCACTCCGGCAGGCTCGTGGTCAAGGCTTATCCTTGCTATTGTTGTTGGGAACCCTCACCATGAGTACTGAGCCAATTGATTAAAGAGACCCCAAGTGTTAGGTGTCCCGCCATTTGAGTTATTGTTCTGAGTAGGAGCACTACTTTGGAGGCCCCGTTTTTCAGTGATTCTGGTTTCAATCTCATGACCAAACATGCCACCGTTGGCGAGCCATGTGGGAGAATGGTGCCAGCCGTGTGGAAGAAGGGGGAGTGGTGTCAGATCTTTTCGGCTCTTTAGCATGTCGCCCACCATCGTCAACTAAGCGAAAGGGCCGCTTTCTCGCCATCTTCATTCTGAAGTTATCTGTTGATTGTCCTGCTAGTGTATAGTGCTTACCATAGTTCTTCAATCATGGTGAAGCTTTGGGTCGCCTTGACTTTGCTTCTATTCTTTTCTCTCAAGCTTTGTGCAATGTGGTCTGCTCTCTGCTGCATCTAACTTGATTTTCAGTCAGTAGCTTTAGCGTGTGGGAAGGTGGGGTGCTTGTTTCTTCCCTTAGCTGCATGGTGTGTGCTGTGTGAGAGTTGTACGACATGGTGCCAGTGGCCGCTTGCCTGTGGAGTTTCCCGGTAGGGCGAGTGTCTTGTTCCTTTTTCCTTTGTTTTCTTCTGCTTTATCATATATCATGCAATTCTCCTACTAGTCTATTAACAAAAGACACTGTATTCAGTAGAGGTGCCTAATGGGCCGGGCCTTGGCGTGCCGGCCCGTGGCCCATCATTGTTGGCCCCGTCCAAGCACCACACGACCCGTCTAGCTCGTGGGCCGTGCCGGCATGGCCTGGTGGACCGTGCCATGCCTGGGCCAAGGGGGGCGGCACTACACGGAACGGCCTAGCCTAGCTCTAACGGGCGTAAATGGGCCTGTGAAAATAGTCGTTTTTTACCTTTTTACCATTAGGGGTAAAAAAGAAAAAATAGCAAAAAATTTAAAAAAATATCGAGTTTTTTTCCCTATAAATAGGGGCCATCCGGCCTCCATTCTCCACACCTCAGACCTCACTCTCATCTCTTTGTTTAGCTGTGAAAAATCCAGTTATGTTTGCGCAAATTTGGCAAAATTAGTGAGAAATTAGTGTGAAATTCAGAAAATTAGTGTTATTATTTGTTGATTCAATAGTAAGTTAATTGTACTTTACTATATAAATTTACAGTTGATTCAATGGAGAACTACGATTTCCAATTCTCCGAATTCGGCCTTACGGCGGAAGATATGCAATCCTTTCAAGAGACACATCCATCCGCGGAAGGTGGGCATCCACAACAAACTGTACAGCTAAAAGAAGCGTCGTTGGATCCATCTTCTGCAGGTTCAACGAGTGCATTCACAACCCAGAGTATGGGTGCAAAAAGAACAAAAGCTACTACATTAGGAGTCTGGAACGATTTCGACAAAAAGTTCGATACCGACGATGATGGGAATTTGGTAACGTATGTTGTTTGTGAAATTTATGGTATCGAATTATCTATAAAATCTTTAGGTGGGATGGGTCACCTGAAACGGCACGCTGTAAGCTACAAAAGAAGGCAAAGGATTACAAATGCGCTAGATGTAGCTGCAGTACAACCACGACGGCTCAATATGTACTTGGGAATACAACCCAGAGATAGCCCGTGAATCTCTTTGTAGATTAATTGCTTATCAAGATTTATCTTTAAATTTTAGTGAGTCTGATGCTTTTCAAAAATATATTAGGACTACTCATAACCCTAGATTTAGAGTTGTATATAGGCAAACTATAACTAGAGATTTAATTAAATATTATAACAATTATCGTGAAAAATTGAAAGAAATATTTTATACTTTACATTCTCTATCGCTTTGACATCAGACATATAGAGTGGCAGGGCTAAAGAGGAAAATGTTTTTTTACTAGCGTAGCGGGCTGCTTTTTTTAAATAGTTTTTATCCGTATTTTTTAAAATAATAGTGGATAAAAGAGACACTGATATAAACAACACACTGCTTTAGGTTGAAAAGGTTGTTTTAAAAATTCACTTCAAAAATTATTTTAAGAGAGGCAAAAGAACAAGGCCGTTACGCAAGGAGACAAGAATGCGTGCATGTGAGCTAGTCCGCACAGCACACTGGGCCATGCTTTGGTTATTGCACTATCGCAGGACTGCTAAACTAGTTTTACGATTCTGAAAAGCAGTTACGTGCTTCCATGCGCCGGCCCACATGCCCATGTCACTTCTCACGCACACAATCAGATGATCACTCTTTCTTCTACAAGTTCAGTTCCATGGATGCATGGACCCACTTGCACGCTGTTAAACCCACAAATCACCACATTTCCTTCAATGGATTCCTCTTTAGACCATTTGCACACCAGAAAAAAAGTGCATGGCCCACAACGCAGTGGATGGATGTAACCTGTTGGGAGATAATTTAACCCTACTTTCTTTCCTTGACCCCACAAAATTGTTCCTTGATTCCTCTTGCCAACCAGTACTAGGCTACTAGCTACTACTACTAGGAGCAGCCACTTTAGACTAGAAGTCTACGCACATTCGTCATCTTAAACTAACAAGGCGTTGCTCATTTTGACCGAAATATAGCAGTTTATATCTAAAATTACATTGATTAAAATTATGCTATAGCTAAAGTTAGCTTATTTGATATAATTAAAATTTTAAAAAAATTTAAATAGAATAAACAGATTAACCTATCACGGATAATACAAATACGAACAATGCAAACGAATACCGAAAAAGAACCGATAAAAAAGCCTAAAAAACCTAAAAAAAGACAAAATTTATGAATAATAAAAAATAAAACAGAAGACAGAACCTCAAACCAAAATAAGTGGTGCCTAAGTAGATTAAACTTAAACCACCAAGTTAACAGTGCCTAATTACCGGTTAATAAAACAATGTGGTTAATTAATCTATGTGATTAGTCACGAAGGTTAACGGTAATTCCTACCTGGAGCGGCGAGAGGTCGGACTGATAGAACTGCTCGGGTGTGATGGAAATGAGATTCTCTGCAGTCGGATCCGGCGAATGTAGAGAGAAGTCGGGAATCTGAGCCGTCCGATTGGAAAAAGAACGGTCAAGATCGATTGCTACAGTAAAATTTACTGTAGCTACAGTAAAATTTTACTGTAGCTACAGTAAATTTTACTGTAGCAGAATCGATCTGTTCTGTTCTTTTTCGATCGGACGGCTCAGATTCGACTTCTCTCTACATTCGCCGTAAGCGACTGTAGAGAATCCGATTCCGGTGTGATGAAGGCGCTCTCCTGCGCGAGCTTCCTGCAAGTGTCGGAGGCGGCGAGGCAGGCCCTGATCCCCTCCCACCGGCGCGGGTCGTCGGCGACGTAGACACGCAGCCACATGGAGAAGCCGTCGAGGCGGTAATCGTCGTAGGCGCGGCCGGGCACCGGGTAGGCCCCGGAGCCGCGGGTGACGGCGAAGGCGAAGACGAGGAGGGCACGGAGGAGCATGATGAGGGCGGCCATGGTGAAGAGGTAGGCGGCGAGGAGGCCCTGGCGGTTCCAGTAGGCGCCGACGGAGCCGGCGAGGGCGACGAGGAGGAGGAGGCCGCCGAGGATGGCGACCGGCCAGCGCGCCAGGCGAGCGCACTCCTCCCCTTGCTTGGAGGCGAACCAGATGCCGGTGACAATGACGTGGACGGCGCAGACCAGGGCTAGGAAGTTTAGGCACGCCGTGATGTTGTTGCTCACCGCCATGGCAGGCCGCGCGCGGCGGATCGGATCGATCTCTGCGCGTGCTCGAGCGTGTGCGAGAGTGCGATGTGGGAGTGTTATGAGGAGTGTGACCGACCTAGGTTTCTTGGTTTCTTTCTTTTCTTTTTTTGAGGGGATTTCTTGGCGTTCTTGGTGAGGTGGTGAAAGGAGGCTTATCTTTCTTTGGGGAGTCGTAAGGAAGAAGCGAGTTGCCTTGCAGGCGGGGATTTATATTTCAGCCCTCGACATTTTCTAGCGCCTACCTCATTGCAATTTATACATGAGGCTAAAATTTTACATAAGAAACCCTAAAAAGGTCAATAAATTACATAATAATCCATATCCCCTCTCCTCTATCACTTTCCCACCACTCAACCCATCCAACAATCTTTCTCACGACATGAGCCCTCCATTCGCCAACCCAACCCACCCCACGAGTGCCGGAGACCGCTCTTATTGCCCTTGTTGTCAACCACGCATCACCCCACCACCGCAACCCTTGTCTCGCGTGGATCCGGTGGCGCCACTCACCTAGCTTCTGATGCGTGTATTTTGTATGCATATTTATTATTGTTATTTTGCATCTTTATGAATCTAGAAGGATCCCATATTTTTTGAAAGATGTTCTGAGGCAACCAATTGCACCACATGAATCCCAAAGTCAAGAGAAACCCAACAAAAGAAATTGCTCGTTGGTGACCGTATCACCCTCCAAGTGGTTCTCCTCATCAAACAGATCGCAATGGTGGTGATCCCAGCCCTTAATTCCGCACGGAGGCTTCGCAATACTATAAATACTATGTCACTAAGGGATCAAAGCAACATATGACATACAGAGATTGGTATAGTCACCACCAATGCCTAGAGGGGAAGAACGCATCCAACACCTTCTTCCACCTCTGGATAATTCATTCCACTATATATTTTCATAGGATTTAGCCATAAACTATTTTAGATCATCTCGAAGACTTGGCATGCGCATCCATTGAACGATTCCTTCTACAGATGATATTCTTCATGATGGTTGTATGAATGTCAACTATGCACCAATTGTCCTTGCAGGACACGGAGGATAGCACCATTAGATGAGATGGGAATGAAAGGTAAAAGGGTGACAAGCCATATCTAATTCTTTATATCGTTGATGAGGGGGAATGACGGAGGCCCATCCATCTAAGACTATAGTCGAGGGTCCATGACAAGGACTTCCTTAAATCTGTCTTGTATTATTGCTGTGGTACTTGCGAGTGGGGCTTATAAAGGATGTGTTTGACATATATATTCATCTTTGGTTCCACCCACATAAAAATAGTAAGAACCCCACAGTGGTACCCATTGACCCTCTAAATTCTACTAGTGGAGAACCGATGCCTCAAGAACTCCTTTAATTATTATATTTATATAATTTATATTTATGTAATTTATTACTATTAGCCAATTAATTCTTTTTTATTTAATATTAAGAGTAGACTTTTACATTAGAAAACCTATCACTCCTCGTGGATATGATACTTATTGAAAATGGCTACTGGCAACGATACTATGCACTTGTGGGCCATTTAACCATTAGGTCCCCCTTGTCACCCACGTCGACGTTGCAGCCTAGCCCCGATGTTGCTGATCTCCCTGCTCTCCCATTCATCACTCATCGTCATCTACCTCCATCCTCTCCTTGTCATCACATTATTCTACCGAGCGAATCTGGCCGCCTCCATGCAGATCCATTCACCACCGTCGTTCTGGCCACCGTCTTTGTCTCCCTAGCACACTGAGTCCTTCGGTGTCACCATGACATGCATATAGGTTCCTCTCTCTCTCTCTCTTACCATGTCCTTTCTTCTATACCACTCTATTTTCTCTCTCAAGCCATCAATACCTTTGGAGGAATGGAGGCTACACTAACACTTTGCAAACCACCACTTCTCTCCTTCTCTCTATGGTGACATTCAGTGGCGTAGCTAGAATCGAAACCCTGTAGGGTCAATCCATTTAAAATCTCTAAAATTATGTGAATTTCTATGAAATTATCAATAGAAATAAATGTATTTTGCAAAAACCTGTGGGGTCAATTGACCCCATAGGAAAAGCCTCCCTCTGCCATTGGTGACATCCAATCCTACGTGTATTTGCGAGACGTCCGATTAAGCACCGTGTATGCCCTTACATGGAGTGAGTGGTTGAGAATAGTGGAGAAGGTAGGAATTTTTTAGTACCTGGGCAAGCTAAATTACAGCGAGCGTTTATCTGAGATAATATTATCTTTGACCGTATCGATTATAGAGAAATTCTACTATATTTTTACCAACAAGCCCAGGCGGTGGCTCCGCCATTGGCTAAAAATAGAGGCCTGATGTAAACTGCCGCGTACAATTAGGATAAAAGAACTCCTTTACGATGCAGTATAAGTACATCTAGAGCCCACGTGAGGTGCGCACGGATACACCTAAGGGTGAAAAGTGGATATGAATTATCCGTATTATTCTGTTACTGTATCCCATAGGATGCGAATATGGTATAACGATTAACAATTTTTATCCTATTCATATTTGAATTCGCATAAAAATATAGATACGAATATGGTATAGACTTTTACCATCCGAAATGTTATTTTATCTGGACTATCCGTATCTGTATTCGTATTCGACGAAGCAATATACATATTTTATTACAATACAACTAATTAGTTGGATAAGTTTTTTAATTGAATGTGATTCGTGTTTCTTTAGATGAAGTAAATGAATCAGAATGATTAAGCGTAATTGTACGAGAATAAAATATCATTAATTTCTTCATACTACATAAGTTATGAGAATATCTGGATCCGACCGAATTAAGTAAATATTCAATTCGAATTCGTATTTAATATTTGTCTAATTCATATTTATATCCGATATTTGTTCCATTGCATGGCAGCGTCACCGTTTCGGCGGACGCACGTGCATGTGTGGTGTCGCGCCGTGAGCCACTGGCGATCTAAGGCGGATTCGGTCGCCGGTGGCAAAGAAACTGAGCCCAAGCTCAGCACGCATAGCCCGGGTAGTTAGCTCAACCGGGCCGCAGGCCTTGTAACGTGCAGGCCGGCGGTTGAGTAAGCTGGTCTGACAGGCACGTAGGGTTTTGGGTACTTCTTTTTTTTTTAATTCTGTTTCTTCTGCTTATCTCTTCTTGTGCGAGAATCATGGGCCGATCTCGTCTCTGCGTCTCTTTCGTACGCCTCTTAGGCTTCCCCTTTTCTGGGCTTTCTTTCCTTTGGGCTCGCGCGTTCCTGTCCGGGCGCCCGACGCCGTCTCCCTGCCTGCCTATTCTCTGCCCAACCGACACTTGTCAAACAAGGCGTATTCGTTTAATCGTTTGTACCGTAAACGAACACCCTGCCGCTCTGCATCGGCGGCCGCGAGGCCCGAGACGGTATTTGCGTGTGCGTATGTATGCTCAGCAGTATGTGTGCAAGTGGATCTTCTTGGCATCGCAAAGAAAAAAAAAAAGTAATCTGCAGCTCCATATTCTTTCCCGCGCCAATGAATAATTTACTGTAGTGTAGGATTCATGTAGTAAGTTGTTTATCCTATCAATTTTGCTATTGCACAGTCGACTGAATTTTTTTTTATTTCTCAGTCACTTGAAGTTACACTCTTAGTCATCTAAACTTACAGTATATTAATTCATCCTCTCCTGAAGTTGCACTCTTAGCCACCTAAAATTGCAGTGTACAACTTTTTGGGTGTAAGTCGGGGGTCTTCCTTTCAGGTATCTAGGTATACCCATGAATTATACAAAATTATCGAACAAGGATTGGGCCGCTATTGAAGAGAAGTTCCAGAAAAAACTCGCTAGTTGGAAAGGAAAATTACTTTCGGTCGGAGGGAGACTTGTTTTGATTAACTCGGTGCTAACGAGTTTGACTATGTTTATGTTATCTTTTTTTTGAAGTCCCTAGAGGAGTCCTTCAAAAATTAGATTACTATCGCTCGCGTTTTTTCTGGCAATGCGATGAGCACAAGAAGAAATATAGGCTTGCTAGGTGGAGTGTACTATGTACGCCTAAAGACTTAGGAGGCCTCGGCATACAAAGTCTAGACATCCAAAATAGGTGTTTGTTGAGCAAATGGTTGTTTAAGCTCATTAACGAGAACGGGGTTTGGCAAAATCTTCTAAGAAAGAAATACTTGTCTAACAAATCTCTGACACAAGTGCAATACAGGCAAGGAGACTCTCATTTTTGGAGTGGCCTTTTGAAGGTCAAGGATGATTTTTTGGTCGGTGGAAAATTCGAAGTGCAAAATGGGGAACAAACTAGATTTTGGGAGGATGCTTGGTTAGGGGACATGCCTTTCAAGGAGGTATATCCCACTCTCTATAGAATAGTAAGGAGAAAAGATGATACGGTGGCAAATGTACTACGGACTGTACCACTTAATGTGTCATTTAGAAGAGGTTTGGTAAACGAAAATTTGGTGTCCTGGTATGATCTAGTATCAAAAGTGGTCTCGGTTAACCTCACAAATATGAGGGATGTGTTTATTTGGAACCACAGCAAAAAAGGTCTGTTCACAGTTCGGTCCATGTACAGTACCATGATTCAACAAGGAATTATACCTGAAAAAAATCCTCTATGGAAATTAAAAATACCATTGAAAATTAAGGTTTTCCTATGATACTTACAAAAAGGAGTCACTCTCACTAAAGACAACTTGGCTAAAAGAAATTGGCAAGGAAGTGTCAAATGTTGTTTTTGTAGTTCCTTAGAAACTATTCAACATTTGTTTTTTGATTGCCATTTTGCGAGATTTGTTTGCAACACTGTGCTTGTTACTTTTGGAATTCAACCACCGACTAGTTTTTCTAATATGTTTGGTTCTTGGCTAGACGGATTGTGTGTAGGATCAAGGATACCGACTAGAGGGGGGGTGAATAGGAGGTTTTTAAATTTTTCTTGTTCACTTGATTAATTCTTCACAATTTAAATGACAATGATGTAAAGCAATTAATCCTATGCAATTCTAGTTAACAACTTAGCCAACTTAGCTCTAAACAATCAAATGATCACAATGAAACAAATAAACAAGAGCTAAAGAGACAAGAGACACAACCGATATTTTTACCGTGGTAATCAGAAACTTGCCGGTTTCCCCTAGTCCACGTTGAGGTAAGCCCGGACGAATCGGACCGGCTCCACGAGTTGAGCCAAGCACCTCGATCACTAATGTAGCTCTTCCCCACTCCGGGTAGGCGAGCTCCAACCTTCACAATTGCCGGGTCTTCTCACAATCTTCTTGAGAAGATCACCGAACCAACTTCTACCGGATCGTCCAAGTGCCGACAAGCACTAAGAGTAATAGATCCCAGTGTTCTCTTGAATGCAACCTAGTGCCAAATGGATTTGCAATTGCAATCTAGCACTAAATGCTCAACCACCTCACTTTGATGTGCAAAGGAAGAATTGAGGTGAAATGAATGCTCTAGGGCTTAAGAAATGTGCAATGAGTCTCTAACTATTGCCCTTGTGCAGTGGTGGGGGTATTTATAGCCTCCACCAACCAAACTAGCCGTTTGGCTCAATTTCCCGCAAAAATCAGGATGAGCGGTACTACCGCCCTTCTGGGGCCGGTACTACCGCTCCCAAATCTTTGCGTCAGAACGGCTCTGTCAGACATGAGCAGTGACCGTTGGATTTGGCGGCGCGGTACTACCGCCGTTGATATTTGAGGTACTACCGCTCTCCGGTAGTTCCGCAAAGTCGGCACGGTACTACCGCTCTGGCCAAACTCCAAAGGGTCATCAGAAATGCCGCTCTCTGGAAATTACATACCGCTGAACCTCCGGTTCTTCCGGAATCCGGAAGTACCGCTTGAGTATGCGGTACTACCGCTCTCAGCGGTAGTACCGTCGTTGAAACGGCCGGTACTTCCGTTCCGCGAAGATTCAACCGAGTTCGAGGGGTGCTCTCTGGAAAAAACATACCGCTCGAACCTCTGGTTCTTCCGGAATCCGGAAGTACCGCTTGAGTATGCGGTACTACCGCTCTCAGCGGTAGTACCGACGTTGAAACGGCCGGTACTTCCGTTCCGCGAAGATTCAACCGAGTTCGAGGGGTGCTCTCTGGAAAAAAGGTTCCGCTCCGGAAGCGGAGCTACCACTCTGCGGTACTACCACTTTTGGGCGCGGTACTACCGCTCGCCGGTAGTACCGACGTTGAAATACGCGGTATTACCGCTCATCCAGACAGAGCACAAACTTAACTTTTAAATTGAATTTTTATGAATGCAAGATTCAAAAGATCATCCAAATGGCACTAGAAGTATGATTTCAAGTTACTAGCCAAGATCCCCCTTGATGGTACGATCATCTATCCCATAATCCGGTTTTCCACCATTCTCCAAGACCGGTAAGAATAGAATAGATCCTACACTAACCATACCTTTGCCTTGAGCCAAAATTTGGATCTTCATAAGAGTTCTTTGGCTTGCATCTTATCACTCATATGTGGACTAACCCTTCACATGCTCATAAAACACGTTAGTCCCATATTCATATGATTTCATTAATTACCAAAATCATTTTTAGGGGCCTAGATGCTTTCAATCTCCTCCTTTTTGGTAATTGATGACAATCCAAATTTTGAGAGATAAAAAGGTTGAATATATCAAATTGTTCGACAACAAATTGTATATTCTATGTGGACTTTTAAATGAGAGAATAGTTCTTGTGCAATGAAATTTGTTTAGGCAAAAAGGAACTATTTTCATTTTAAAGTCTAAGAGAGTAGAAGACTCCCCCTAAACATGTGCATGGATAAAAATTACAGTGTTTTATATAAGATGCACAAGACAAAGTTATGAAGTTAAATGAGAGAATAGACAATTAAGCAACATATATAACATGAACACTTATGATCATAAAGATTCATTACAACCACAAGTTCAAATGAAGAAAGTTCATTACATCCAACCATAAGTTTATTACAATCATAAAAGATAGTAGATATAAGCCCATAGGTCCTACTACTACTACCACGACTACCCTGACTACTAACTTCCAACTTCTCCCCCTTTGGCATCAAGTACCAAAAAGATATCAATCTCGAGCGGTGCGCTTGCGCGAGCGTAGTGACGAGGTGATGGAGGATGCTCCAGATCTGCAACACGACCATCCAGCGAGGTCAACCTGCTATCAATGGAGTCCAGACGCTCATCCACCCTATCCATCCGGGAGTTGAGAGTAGAGAAGCCCTCAAGCATGGAAGAGTAAATCTGATGAAGAGTGGGCTGGCCAGGCTCTTGTGACTGAGCTGCTGCTGCTGCTCCTGCGGATGAGCCTGCTCCTGGAGCTGTCGACTGGCTAGCGCGAAAACCAGTGGGAATGGGAGGCTCCGGTCTTGGCTTGTATGACTTATGCACTCCACCCCGTCCTCCTCGAAAGATAAACTTGGAGTCGATCAAGGCCATGATGTAGGGCGCATAATTGATGCGCTTGTTGCGATCATTTTTGGAGGAGACTATCTCCCTTATGATCACATCAACTACATCAAACTTCTCCCCCTTCATAATGTAGTCTATGATATTCCAGACATGTCCTCGAATGGCATCATAGTTACCACCTTTTGGAAGAATGGTATGATTGATGATGCGATTGATTAAGCTGGGAATGGGTTGAAGTCCAACATTCTTGCCAAGTATGAATTTTTCTGCAGTGTTGTAGTAGGGATATATGGCATCAAGATTGAGAGCGGGTTTGTCATACACCTTCTCATGGGCACTTAGCTCCGCTCCTAAGACGATCTCAAACTCATGCTTGGTGGCCTCATATCTGGTGCACACTGTCATCCAAGTCATATGCTGAAGATCGGGAGTGACGTGCACAGTAGCATAAAACTGTCGTATGAACTCCTCATTGTAGTCACGTCCTAGTGCCACAAGCTGACAAAGGCCAACTCTGTGGAATAGCCTAAAAGTCCCATCATACTTGTCAATACCGTCAATATGATCCCAGTTAATATACTTATGATCCGCAAACTAGCGATCTGGTCCATACATCTCATCAAATATGTTCTCCTGGAACTTGGTATGGAACTTTGGATTGATTGATTTTGATGGGAACTCATACTGGTTGGTGCGACGAAGGCGAGCATACTCATCAGACGAGATCTTCTTGAGATCAATCTCAAGACTCTCCCTTCCAGCTAAATCTTCCTCAGAGGATTCCATGGGAGAGCTCGCAGGCAGAGGAGGATCAGATGCAGTGTCAGATCCGGAGTCAGACTCATTGTCGGGGGCAGGTGCCTTCCCTTTATCTTGGGCTGCCTTTTGAGTCACCTCGAGGGATGTAAGTGCGAAAAGGCCCGAAGATTCCCCCGACGCATAGGACTTTCTGCTGGCGGCTCTTGTTCTAGGCATCTAGAAACAAGAAGAAATGGTTAGGAGGAAGGACATAGATTAGGCCAAGTTATGTTGAAAAAGAATGAAGTGAATTTTGCTGCACTGTCAAGAAAAACGGTAGTACCGCCATTCTGGGCCGGTAGTACCGCACCAGTCGGGCGGTAGTTCCGCTACATGACAGATTCTAGGGTTCTGGAAATGTGAGTGGATTCTTGGTGTTTTGTTGGATTGAATCCATGGAATGTGTTCATATACACCCTCAAACACCAAATATACTCAGTTTCCCTAGAATTTAAAAGGCAAAGTTGACTTTATTTCAAATCCAAACCTAAACATGACCTAGGGTTCAAAAGAAGATCAAAAAGAGATTTTTGATTCGAAATACCTTATGGATCAGAGGAGTTGAACCCTGGGGAGTTGATTTGATGCAACGAGTCAAAGCAAATGTTGCTAGATTTGAAGATCGGAGGAGCGGTTTTGGAGGTTCTTTTGTGGGAGAGAGAGAGAGAAGAGAGTACGGGCTCGGGCGGAAGTGGAGAGGAAGTACCGGAGAGGAAAGGGGGTCAACAGAGGAGAACCCTCGGGCGCGGGCCGTTGCTCCCCCTGAAATGCAGATCCGGTAGTACCGCGAATGCGGCCGGTAGTACCGCTTATAGCGGTAGTACCGCTTCCTAAGCCGGAAGTACCGCTTACCGGAAGTACCGCAAAGGACAGCGGTAGTTCTGATTTTTCTGGGACTTTGCTTAGTTGGACTTTTAAGAGAATAAATGCAAATGATCCCTAGTTTTTGCATTCAACTAAAGTCATTAAGGATCATTATGCACTAATTTTAACAAAATATTGTATTTCAAATAATTTTGCATTTATCCTTTTATAAATCAAAAACCCTTTGCATAAAAGCATAATTTCAAACAACCTTTCAAGCTTCCTCAAATGAGCATTCATTTAAATTTGCCATAACTTTATGCAACATTTGAGTAATCCAAGACATTTAATTCACTCCTAAGTTTGCAAAAACGGTTTTCATCTAATGGCTTGGTAAAGATATCCGCTAATTGGTTTTCGGTTCGGATGTGGCTAATGCAAATATCTCCCTTGCTAACATGATCCCTCAAGAAATGGTGGCGAACATCTATATGCTTGGTTCTTGAGTGTTGGACCGGGTTGTTGGAAATTTTAACGGCGCTCTCATTATCACACAATAGAGGCACCTTATCAAAATTTATTCCATAATCCAACAATGTTTGCCTCATCCATAATAATTGAGCACAACAACTTCCGGCGGAAACATATTCGGCTTCGGCAGTTGAGAGTGCTACGGAGTTTTTGTTTCTTTGAGGACCAAGATACTAAAGATCTACCTAGGAATTGACAACTTCCCGAAGTGCTTTTTCTATCCACTTTGCAACCCGCATAATCGGAATCCGAATATCCAATTAGATCGAATTTAGCACCTTTGGGATACCAAAGTCCTATATTTGGGGAGTGTTTCAAATACCTCAAGATTCTTTTTACGGCTTTTAAATGACATTCTTTTGGTGAAGCTTGAAAGCGAGCACACATGCATACACTAAACATGATATCGGGTCTAGATGCGGTAAGATAAAGCAAACTACCAATCATGGATCTATAAAGCTTTTAATCTACCGACTTACCTCCTTCGTCGAGGTCTAGATGCCCGTTGGTTGCCATTGGTGTTTTGATGTATTTTGCATCATCCATGCCAAACTTCTTGAAGATGTCTTTAGTATACTTCGTTTGGCTTATAAATATTTCATCTTTGTTTTGCTTGATTTGTAGTCCAAGAAAATAGCTTAATTCTCCTATCATGGACATCTCAAACTCCCTAGACATCATATTACCAAATTCTTCGCAAAAATCTTGGTTAGTAGAACCAAATATAATGTCATCAACATAAATTTGGCAAACAAAGAAATCATCACCAATGATTTTTGTGAATAATGTTGTATCTACTTTACCAATTTTAAATCCCTTCGAAACAAGAAAATTCCTAAGGCGTTCATACCAAGCTCTAGGAGCTTGTTTTAAACCATACAATGCCTTCGAAAGTTTATAAACATGATTGGGGTATTTAGAATCTTCGAACCCCGGAGGTTGTTCAACAAATACAAGTTCGGAGATTGTTCCATTTAAGAATGCACTTTTAACATCCATTTGAAATAATTTAATATCAAAGCAAGATGCAAAAGCAAGCAAGATTCTAATTGATTCAAGTCTAGCAACGGGTGCAAATGTCTCATCATAATCTAACCATTCGACTTGAGTATAACCTTGAGCTACTAACATTGCTTTGTTTCTTACCACAATGCCATTCTCATGTTGTTTGTTTCGAAAGACCCATTTAGTGTCAATCACATTATACTCTTCGGGTCTTTCCACCAAGGTCCATACTTCATTTTGTGCGAAATTCTTCAATTCTTCGTGCATAGCATTTACGCAATCCGGATCATCTAGTGCCTCATCTACAAGTTTAGGCTCAAGAGAAGAAACAAAAGAGTAATGTTCACAAAATGAAGCTACTCTAGAGCGAGTTTGAACACCCTTACTTACATCACCCAATATTTGATCTATTGGATGATCCTTGGCTATTGCATTGTGAATCTTGATGTTGTTTTGTTGTTGATCCTTTTGTTCGTCTCCAACAACTTGAATATCACTTGGAGTGGACAATGTGGGTGGCTCTACTTGTCTTGATGAGCTTGGTGAATACGGATCTTCTTTTGGCTTAATGTCTCCAATCTGCATGTTTTCCATAGCTTTGCGCAAGCCTTCATCACCTACATCATCCAAGTTTTCTTGCTCTTCTTGAGAGCCATTAGTTTCATCAAATTGTACATCACATGATTCTACAACTAAGCCCGAAATGTTATTAAACACTCTATATGCTTTGCTATTAGAAGAATAGCCTAATAGGAAACCTTCATCACACCGACTTTGAAATTTAGAGAGCCGAACACCCTTTCTTAAAATATAGCATTTGCAATCAAATACTCTAAAGTAAGAAATATTCGATTTTCTTCCCACAAGAAGCTCATAGGAAGTCTTCTTCAAAAGTCGATGTAAATAAAGGCGATTTATGGCATGACAAGCGGTGTTAATAGCTTCCGCCCAAAACTTGTCGGAAGTATTATATTCATCAAACATTGTCCTAGCCATTTCAATTAATGTGCGATTTTTCCTCTCTACAACTCCATTTTGCTCCGGAGTATAGGTTGTGGAAAGTTCGTGCTTTATTCCGAGTTCATCACAAAAATCTTCAACTTTTGTGTTTTTGAACTCGGAACCATTATCACTCCTAATTTTCTTTATTTTAAAATCAAATTCATTTTGGACCCTTTTTGAAAAACTTTTGAAAATTCCGGAGGTTTCACTTTTGTCATTTAGGCAGAAGACCCATGTATATCTAGAGTGATCATCCACAATGACTAAACAATAGCTATTTCCCCCGATGCTCTTATAGGTTGTTGGCCCAAACAAATCCATATGTAAGAGCTCCAATGGCCTAGAGGTTGACATGATACTTTTGGAAGGGTGAGAACTAGCGACTTGCTTTCCGGCTTGACAAGCACTACAAAGTCGATTTTTCTCAAACTTCACATCTTTCAAGCCAATCACTAGATCATGTTTGAAAAGCTTTTTAAGTTGCACCATACCCACATGACCTAGTCTCCTATGCCATAACCAACCCAAATAAGTTTTTGCAATTAAACAAGTTTTTAAGCATGCATCATTTGAAGTGAAATCTACTAAATAAAGATTTCCAAATCTAAAACCTTTGAAAACAAGTTCATTATTATTTTATTTTTAGATGATTACATTTTCTTTAGAGAATGAACATATTAATCCTAAATCACATAATTGAGCAACGGATAGCAAGTTAAAATTCAAAGTTTCAACTAGGGAAACGTTAGAAATAGAAAGATAATTGGATATAACAATTTTACCCAAACCAAGTACCTTCCCTTTGCTATTGTCTCCAAAGATGATTATTTCATTGCTTCCATTCTCAAAGGTTGTAAACATTTTCCGGTCTCCGGTCATGTGTTGAGTACATCCACTATCCAACACCCAATGCCTTCCACCGGTTTTGTAATTTACCTACAAAAGAAATTTAAGCCTTTTTAGGTACCCAAATTTGTTTGGGTCCTTGGAGGTTAGTAACCAAGGTTTTGGGCACCCAAATGGATTTCTTTTTAGCACCTAAAATCGAGGTGCCAATAAAATGAGCAATTACATTTCCATTCTTGGACTTTTTAAGCATGTAGAAAGAATCATATAATCCAATGGAATTCTTGTTATTTTTAGAACATTCATTTCCCATATGTCCTATGTTCCGACATTTTGTACAATACATACCATTTTCTTTCACAAACCTTGAAGGTTTGTATGCCGGCTTCTTACCTTTCTTGGGAATATACCCAAGTCCTTCCTTGTTAAAAGAACATCTTTGCCCGCTTAGTAACTTATCAAGGGTATCCTTTCCCTTGTAAACTCTTTCTAAGCTTTTGTTCAATTTTAGCACTTGTTCCTTTAAATTCTTGTTTTCATTAACTAGCATATTATCATGAACATGCGATGAAGCATTATATGCATCAACATTAGATGAGCATGGCATAAAAAGTAAATCATCACAAGAGGTTGACATGCTAGATGTTGATTTTTCTATGCTAGACATCTCATTTAAACTATTGCAAGATATACCAATGCTAGAACTAGACTTCTTTTGATTTTCTTGGAGAAGCAAGTCATGAGCTTTCTTTAGCTCCTCATAGGATTTTTGAAGAGATATATGCTCCCTCTTCAAAACCTTAAACTTTGACTTCTCTTTTCCAAGAAATTCATTTAATTCTACTAACATGTCCATCAAATCATCATAAGAAGGCTCATCGTCATCTAGAGTTTTTACCTTCTCCCCTTCTGCCATAAGGCATGTGGGAGTGGAGAATAGTGATGAAGCTTCCTTGATGGCGATGCCGACAAGTTCCTTCTTCTTGGGAGACTCATCATCGCTTGAGTCGGAGTTGGAATACTCCTCGTTGGAATCCCATTCACCAATGTGGGCTTCGTTCTTACCATCCTTGTGAAGCTTCTTGAAAAGCTTCTTCTTGCCTTGATAGCTCTTCTTCTTGGATGACTTCTCCTTGTCATCCTTCTTTGTGGGGCATTGTGATGCGATGTGCCCCTTTTCATCACATTCATAGCAACGGATGTTGCTATACTTCTTGTTGGAGGAGGATTGCCACTTCTTGCCTTTGTCATAATTTCCTCCTCGGTTTGAGCGTCTTCTCATAAACTTGTTCATTCTTCTCACAAGAAGGGCAAGATCCTCTTCCGAATCTTCTTCTTCATCTTCGGACTCCTCACTTGCCACCGCCTTTGCCTTCAAGGCGGTGATCTTCTTTCCTTTGGAGGTAGATTGCCCCAAGAGTTCCTCCTTGTCCTTCTTGTACAACTCATTGGTAATTAGATTACCCAAGAGTTGTGTTGGCATCATCCTTGCCAACTCCGGTGAGTTGAGGAAGAGTGTCACCAACACCTCATACTTCTCCGGTAGAGCCCTAAGCATATTTCTCACAATATCAAGATCCGAGAGGTTGGTTCCAAGGCCTTTGAGCTCATTCACAATGTTGTTGAGCCGTGTGTACATCTCATTGATGTCCTCATAGGGCAACATTATGAATGTCTCATATTTAATCCTAAGCCGATGCAATTTTGCCTCCTTAACCGTGGATGTCCCTTCGTGTATTTCCGAAAGGGTATTCCAAATAGCGTGAGCCGTCTCAAGATTGCTCACTCTATTGAATTCATCCGCGTTTAAGGCTCCAAAGAGAGCATTCATAGCTTGGGCATCTAAATGAGTGTTACGCCCATCTTGCTCCGTTGGGTTATCGGGATCAAGAGGCATGACGTAACCATCATTTACGATTTTCCAAATGTTAGGACTCATGGCCTTTAAATAAATTGACATTCTAATCTTCCAATAAGCATAATTTGAGCCATCAAATAAAGGTGCCTTTCCTACCGAAATCCCCTCACTAGACATCCTTTTCTCTCTAGACGGTTAAGTCTATAAATGAGAGACCAAGCTCTGATACCACTTGTAGGATCAAGGATACCGACTAGAGGGGGGTGAATAGGAGGTTTTTAAATTTTTCTTGTTCACTTGATTAATTCTTCACAATTTAAATGACAGTGATGTAAAGCAATTAATCCTATGCAATTCTAGTTAACAACTTAGCCAACTTAGCTCTAAACAATCAAATGATCACAATGAAGCAAATAAACAAGAGCTAAAGAGACAAGAGACACAACCGATGTTTTTACCGTGGTAATCGGAAACTTGCCGGTTTCCCCTAGTCCACGTTGAGGTAAGCCCGGACGAATCGGACCGGCCCCACGAATTGAGCCAAGCACCTCGATCACTAATGTAGCTCTTCCCCACTCCGGGTAGGCGAGCTCCAACCTTCACAATTGCCGGGTCTTCTCACAATCTTCTTGAGAAGATCACCGAACCAACTTCTACCGGATCTTCCAAGTGTCGGCAAGCACTAAGAGTAATAGATCCCGATGTTCTCTTGAATGCAACCTAGTGCCAAATGGATTTGCAATTGAAATCTAGCACTAAATGCTCAACCACCTCACTTTGATGTGCAAAGGAAGAATTGAGGTGAAATGAATGCTCTAGGGCTTAAGAAATGTGCAATGAGTCTCTAACTATTGCCCTTGTGCAGTGGTGGGGGTATTTATAGCCTCCACCAACCAAACTAGCCGTTTGGCTCAATTTCCCGCAAAAATCAGGATGAGCGGTACTACCGCCCTTCTGGGGCCGGTACTACCGCTCCCAAATCTTTGCGTCAGAACGGCTCTGTCAGACATGAGCAGTGACCGTTGGATTTGGCGGCACGGTACTACCGCCGTTGATATTTGCGGTACTACCGCTCTCCGGTAGTTCCGCAAAGTCGGCGCGGTACTACCGCTCTGGCCAAACTCCAAAGGGTCCTCAGAAATGCCACTCTCTGGAAATTACATACCGCTCGAACCTCCGGTTCTTCCGGAATCCAAAAGTACCGCTTGAGTATGCGGTACTACCCCTCTCAGCGGTAGTACCGATGTTGAAACGGCCGGTACTTCCGTTCCGCGAAGATTCAACCGAGTTCGAGGGGTGCTCTCTGGAAAAAACATACCACTCGAACCTCCGGTTCTTCCAGAATCCGGAAGTACCGCTTGAGTATGCGGTACTACCGCTCTCAGCGGTAGTACCGACGTTGAAACGGCCGGTACTTCCGTTCCGCGAAGATTCAACCGAGTTCGAGGGGTGCTCTTTGGAAAAAAGGTTCCGCTCCGGAAGCGGAGCTACCGCTCTGCGGTACTACCGCATTTGGGCGCGGTACTACCGCTCGCCGGTAGTACCGACGTTGAAATACGCGGTGCTACCGCTCATCCAGACAGAGCACAAACTTAACTTTTAAATTGAATTTTTATGAATGCAAGATTCAAAAGATCATCCAAATGGAACTAGAAGTATGATTTCAAGTTACTAGCCAAGATCCCCCTTGATGGTACGATCATCTATCCTATAATCTGGTTTTCCACCATTCTCCAAGACCGGTAAGAATAGAATAGATCCTGCACTAAGCATACCTTTGCCTTGAGCCAAAATTTGGATCTTCATAAGAGTTCTTTGGCTTGCATCTTATCACTCATATGTGGACTAACCCTTCACATGCTCATAAAACACGTTAGTCCCATATTCATATGATTTCATTAATTACCAAAATCATTTTTAGGGGCCTAGATGCTTTCATTGTGTCTTCAGCTTAGAAACCAAACTTTATTAGGCGCGGCCGCGCTATGTTGGGCTTTATGGTTGAATAGAAATGACATGGTTTTTAACAAGGCTAAGTCTCCTACACATCTTCAGGTAATCTTCAGGGCGACGTACTGGATCCGACAGTGGTCTCTAATGCATAAGGAAGAGGAGAGACCGGCGTTCAATCGCGGATGCAGAAACTTGGAGACATTGATTATGGCGGTCTTCAAAAAGTTTGGGTGGAGCTTTTGGAATCGAATTGAAGCCTAGTACTACTTCTTTTTCATTTTAGTAGTTGTTCGTCCTGGTTGGGCTGAACCTTGTTGCTTTTATTTCCTCGTTCTTGGATGTAAGAGTGAGAGCCTTATGGCTTTGGTTTGTACTTAACTCTCAGTTGTGTACCATCCTCGGATGGTAGAGGCTGGAACTTAGTTCCATTATCTAAAAAAATTGCAGTGTAAAAAAGTGACTGAAGATAAAGAGAAAAAACAGTCGCCTGTGCAATAGTCACTCTCTTATCCTATTCATAACTTGCATGCTTTAGCCGACATGAAGGATGATGTGAGAAGGTCCAGGATACTGTTGTGATGAATCATTGCAAATTTTGTGGAGTGGTGAAATAATTTTGCAAAGATTACATTTGATTTGGGCTGTCTTCTGGAACTGTTAGGAAAATCGAAAATACCGCAGGTATAAGTGCGGCAGTTTCACTTGGCGGAAGTACCGGGTTGAGTTGCGGTATGTTTTTTCAGAGAGTCCCAAGTGAGGTTTTCAACGTGCGGAAATACCATTTTGGGAGGCGGTAGTTCCGCATTGTGGAAGTACCGGCGCGTTAGGCACGGTACTTCCGATTTTGCCAGAAAACAAGGGTTTTATGAATTGAGTCATAGATTGAATTGAGATGACCTTAGTCAATAGATTAAGGTTGCATGATGCATATCTTGACTAATGTTGGTTTCTGAAGAATTTGTGTCTAGAAACGATTTCTTTTTCTTTGGATATGCAGGGTTGATTGGAGTCAACCGTGGTTAACGGCGAGGATCGGAGTTAAGCTCATGGAGGAGTTGAGGCCCAGAATGGTCGAGGATGTCGGGTGAGACGGTGAGCTCAAGCATGGCACGAAAAAGACGAGAAATATTGAAAACGGGTTCGAATGACGAGAAGGCGCTTTGTAGCTTGCACGGGCCAAGTGAGCCGTGGTTCAATGTAACTGGGCCGGGAGAGACTTGGTGACGTGTGACAAGCTAGTGGTGCACCTACATTATGCTACAAGCATGACCACATTGCTTCTTTTTGAACACGTTGTATTTTCAACCACTCACTGGTCATCGATCTCACTGATCATATTTCAACCTGATTTGACCACATCGGTTTAAGACCACTCATTGGCCTTTGACCATATTAGTTTCGACCATGTTGATTTTCGACCGCATTAGTTTTTGACCACTCTCTGGTCGTTGACCACTCGAGTCAAATTTTGACCACATTGGCCTTCGACTATATTGGCTTCGACCATGTTAGTTTTCGACCACTCTCTGGTCACTGACTATTCGAGTCGAATTTTGATCACGCTGGTTTTCTACCACATTAGTTTTCGACTATGTTGGTTTTCGACCGCTCTTTAGTCATCGACTATTAGAGTCGAATTTTGATCACGTTGATTTCTGATCAGGTCTGGTTTTAAAGTAGAATTTCTATCCTAATCTTCCTAGCTTTGTAACTATCGGAGTATAGCATTAGTGAATACTTGGGAAAATTTTAAGGTACCATTGACCCCCTCTGTTGCTTATCTGGTCCTACAGTATAGTAAATATTGTGACATGCACCAATCAATTCATCCTAAAAGCTTAAACTGTTAAGGTAAGGCGAACAATTCATAATTTATCTTGTAAAATTGTGTCAGCCGGATTTTGAATTTAAGACTTCTTGACTTTGATACTATATTGAGCGGAATACACAAACCAATTCACTAAAAGTTTAAGGTGATGAGGAAAGACAGCCAATACTTCACAAGTGAGTCATGCCACACTGTATATTTGTAGTTTTAACTAGTGCCATTATGGAGGCAAGACTTGGATGTAGCAGTTTGAGATGGTAATTTGCAGCAACCTTATATTTAGAAAAGATGCTATAACCATCCAAACACACATTTCTCAGTAACTTTGATCACATTGTTTGTTTCTAAACTAATCATTGGATTAGGAATGGTAAATGGTGCCTTCAAATTTTCTTGTAACTATTCGTCAATTCTACACTCTAATAGCTGTGAGAAGCTATGAAGATCAAGAACCCAAAATTCCAAAAATTAGCTCAGTAAATAGTAAAAACAACACTATTTCAAATCTAAAAATCCATTTAACTTTTGATCCGTAGATCCAAAAGACTTAAAACTTGAACCAATACTAGATCAAGACTTTAAGAATCTATCTTAACCAAGTATCTTAAAAGAACTTAAGAGAATTGAGATCTTTTGGTTCGGAAAGCTCTGTTGCAACAACCCACAAATTGAGCAAACTTTCAAATCAAATCTCCAAATCACTTAAAATTTGGTATACATCTTATTTAGGATGTTATAAATCTATTCCAATCAACAATAAAAAAACATTGCCAAAATTTCTGTAAGATCGAATACCGCAATCAGAGGGGGTGAATGATTGCCTCTGCCTTTTGAAATCTTCAAGTAGTCGATGAAGGTTTCGATAGCTCGATTGACTACTCGATGCTCAGCTGCTCGCCAGATCACGTAGCTTCAATCTTCAACCAGATTGAATGTACTAGAAAATGTCGATTCAGAAGCAGAACCTCTCGATCACCTTTGCACATAGTCGTACTCGGGAATTACTATCGCTCCGCTCAAAACACTCGGGAATAACAAGCATCGCTACCGACCACAGAACCATCAAGTACCGATTACCGAGTACGGATCACTATGACTAAAACATCAGATCGCTAAGTTTATGACTACCGATCTCCAACCAATCACTACATCATCAATCACCGAGTACCGAGTATCACCGATAACCGCTACAACCAGATCAGTCAACCACTGATCCAACACGAGTACTCGAAGTACTCGAAGATAGCAAGAATTAAAGTACTCATACCGACCATGAAGTCTACAAGTATCGACCGTGAAGCCTACGGCAACCGATCACAAAAGCCTTTGACTACCGATCGCGAGGTCTACGACAACTGATCGAAAAGTCTAAGACAATGACAGCAGACCGCAAAGTCTACGAGTATCGAGTATCGACCATTAAAGTCCATGACTATCAAGTATCGACCAGTAAAGTCTATGACTATCGAGTATCGACCAGTAAAATCTACGACTATCGAGTATTGACCAGGTACTATAGCTACGACCATAAAAAAATACTATAGCTTTGACGAATGATCGATTACTGTAGCCTGATGACCTTACGACCTTCGACCGGTTCATTGTAGCTAAAACTGATTCACTATCACTTATGACTGGTTCACTGTTCGAGGTCGAAATCTACGTCGTTCTGTCATGGTCGAAGCCAGAAGTGGTCGAAGCTAGACGTGGTTAAAGTTGAACGTGGTCGAAGTCTGCCGTTGTCGAAGGTTGATATGGTCGAAACCTGCAGTGGTCGAAGGCTGCCGTAGTTGAAGTCTGCCATGATCGAAGTTTGTCGTTAGGACCTACCGATCGGACCATCTATTATATGGCCGATCGGACCAGCCATCACAAGGCCGATCGGACTATAGTCCATGATCGAGGCCACACATGGTCGTTTTGCCATCCTAAAAACCTAAGCACAGAAGCACATCGACCAGAATTTTCATGAAAGCAAATTCTAATAAAACCAAATATCAATTATTCATCATCAATAAAATGCACGACCACCACATGGTCTAACAATTTCAGCCTTTTTTCATTTGAAGGAAGGTTGGACTAAAATCGGACAAAAATTAAAAACGGTGAATATGACTTGCTCGTGGATGAATGATGACCAAGATAAGTCGAGATGTATTCCCACATATCACAGCAAGCTAAAACATTCAAGTAGTCAAGGCAAAAATAACTAGGTCAAGAAATCACTCGAAGATACCAAATCAAGCAAAAACTGGGCAACTTTATAAACTTATCAAACCTGATGTCTATATGAATGGAGATTGATTTTCAAGGTATGTCTCTATGACTTACTCATTTTTGGCATCCAGCAAGATCAAGAGAAGGGAGAGGCAAGATCAAAACCAATAAAAACAGAAGCAAATCAACCAAAACAAGAGGGATCTATGAAAGATAAACAAACTTAATATATTGCTATTTGAGAATAAAGATTTTACAACTACTCTATATGAAGGATAAGAGAGTACACCACAACACTTACACTTCTCAAATCCTAACTCTAGAACACTTGACTTAAATGAGTAAAGCTAGGATGATTAACTTGTAAGTCTCCATCCTAACCCATTAAATAGACATGGCAACCAATTTCATCTAACAATAATAGATATTATCCACCTAACATAAATAAAGAAAACTGTTAATCTCATGCAACATAGGTTTTACTTACACACTACATTTATGCACGTTTTTCAAAGCATATAAGCTCGAATCCGCTAAGTCCTTAGCCTTTAATCCACTTGATCATCTTAGCTCCTCCTTGACCTAAACTATCTTTTCAAACACCGCTCAAACGTTACGATTTTGATCTAAGATAGTTTCTGATATTTTGGTCAACTTAACAAAATATCCTTTCTTGACCTGGTTTTCATCTTTCCCTGTAGGCAACGTTATACTTGCCACGTGTAGATGCATTATTGGTTTGCCACATGTCAATAAGTCTCTCCTATTTTGGTTTTACTGGATCACGCCTCATTTAGACCGACCAAGCCCATGGTGTAACTCGTCGCTTGAACTTCTTTTCAATATCTTCCGCCTTCCTTGAGCCATACTTGAACTCAACCATCTCACCTTGCATCCTTGTCTCGGCTCCTCCATGAGCGTAGCCCTAATCCACATTGTTGACCATGATTGACTCCAAGCACCATCTAAAATCATTTCTGAGTACAAGTTCCTCACAACTTAACTCACATTAGCTGAAACATGCATCATATCACACATATACACAGACTTAGGTCAAATCAAATTATCCTATGACTAAAGTTTTATAAAATCATCCATTTCGACCAAAGCAACACAAGCTGGCCGATCAGATCGCCGCCTTTGTAAGTTGTCCAGAAAAAGCTGCAAGTTTGTAAATTTTAATTTTCATTCCTCCAAAATAATGGTTAATCACAACAAAATCTTGGACCTTCTCACAGATGACTGATCTCGAAATATGTTGTTGCTCGTTGCGCATCTAATTGTACATGTCCTCAGGGATAGAGGGGTGAACCGAGTGATGAGATCAATGTGTTGTATAGGAGAATGAGAGACTCGGTGAGAAGATCGAGTTTGATCAAACGCAAATTTGACATTAAGAGAGACATCACACTCCAAAATTAAATTATAATATTTTCCTATAATTTTGTTCCTTTCAACCTAAAATCTAGGGTTGACTGATTATATTGTCATTTTCCAACACTTTCCATGTTTCACGGTGTCGGATAGCCGTGGTCAAGTCTGGGGTTGGTAGTAGTTCTGAAATTACGCCGTTATCGGATATCATAGAGCCGCTTTTCCCTTTCATGTAAGTCATCAAATATCTGCAGCCATTCTCACCCTCACATCCTTGCAACAATGTCGAAGTTTGTGTTGAACACTGAGCAGTCCTCTTGACAGATAAGATTGCACAACATTTTCCAGGATAAGATTGCAATACCCTTTTTATGTCCTTCTCACTAATCAAAGCTGAGTGTACGGTTACATCTTCTCCAAGAATGGGATAAGGAGAAGAAAAATGCCCTTAAGTGCAAAGGTGACAAATTCTGTCTTCTATATCAATGTATCGCGCTATTTGATCAAAGAAAAGTGTTGAGAGTTCAAGAACGAAAAGCATGCTTCTGTACAGTCCTCTCTTATCCCCGTTCATGGGTCCTCAGGTAATGAATTGGATTTGTTATCATTGACCTGATACTAGCCCCAGTCACTGGCCCTACTGTTTGTTGTGACAACTTTGACATGGACCACCGGTACCATTATGGTAGGCTTGTAATGTAGTAGCTGAAGTGTCAATCTCATCCATCAAGATGATTTTCTTTTTCTAAATATATTTCAGCATCCAATGTGCCTAAAAGAATAACTGGATAAGAGTAAATAAACATAAAGAAAAATTCCATTTACCAAATCCATTAAGATTGCTCTATTCAGGGTATTGCGGGTTAAGGACAGCTTTGATGCCATTAATCTCTACAATGCTTGTTTGCATTTGCATATTTTTCACGCAGTAGTTCATGATTACAGCACAAGAAAGGTACGTTTGCCGCCATTGCTATTCCTTCAACTTGTGGTCCTTGAGATCTGCACTTTTATCCACCCAGCAAATATCTCTATGTCAGATGCCTTCTTTGTTAGATGCTCCATTGCTCAGCAAGAACAATATTGCACGCTTAGATGGGCCTTACGCACAGACAAAGCTAATCTCATGTGAGCTGTCTTCTAAGTGGAATGCCGTGGCTACACTGTTGCAGTATCACGTTAATACATTGTCCTCATCGGAGCAGAATTGGTTTATTTCCTGCTGATGGCGCAGTTGACGGTGTGTCGAAGGACAGATCTCATGAAGTAGGCCACCGATGCACCGTGGCATCGCCGACACAATGCAGGAAGAAGTAAGAACAGATCAGGAAAGAAGCATGCGAACTAACGAGGAACAGATAGGTGGCACTCTCTCTGTGTTCAGATGCCGAACCGTTTGTATGCAACTGGTACGAAGGACTGGTGCACCAGCTAAATCCAGGGATCAGTGTTTGAAGTCGAAACTTGACTTGTTTTGATGTCTGTATTAGAGCGTGTGGATGGGAGCTTTGTTCGTTAAACCATCGGCCTATCCACCCCCTGCATTCTTGGCGTCATATTGGTAAGATTCTGGTTTTTGTTTCACGGAAGAATGATTGGTGTCCAAAATGTGGCTTAGAATGCAGGTCCGGAAGTTGGGGTGCTGGAAGCCTGGAATTGGTTCAGAGTGGTGGTTTAGATTTCCTGGTCAAATTTATGTGAGCAAACTTTGCTTATTGTCACCTTGTTACAGTCGTGCTGATAGGATTTCTGTGACTGTGCAATGGCTGCTCGACGGATAAGCACAAAGAATGATAAGAATTCCCAGTAGGATGGAGCTGTGAGGAAGTAACTGAAGATTTCAACTTTGGAGAAGGAAATTGCGTGAAGCAGGCTGCTACATAGCTAGCCGGATACAGTTGCATGAAGCATATGTCTTATCCAAGGCCAACGGGCCAACACTTTCATATGTGTATATTCTTTGCCTACCCCTATCCATTGTGTTTGGGCATGTGCTGCTGCATTAAAGAATGGTTGCAGTTGTTGAATTCCTGTGGCATGGAACCTGTGGAATGAGACAAGAGGTCTTAGGTGTTGAAATCTGTTGTCAGAGCAGTCTAAAGTAGTTCTATAATCTACTGATTAAAAATTTCATCTATTATCAGTATTGTATTG
This sequence comes from Dendrocalamus latiflorus, assembly GCA_017311315.1. Lineage (NCBI taxonomy): Eukaryota > Viridiplantae > Streptophyta > Magnoliopsida > Poales > Poaceae > Dendrocalamus > Dendrocalamus latiflorus. The sequence goes on along the minus strand of CM029660.1, from coordinate 9,621,227 downwards.
AGTATATGGTACTTGGTTTGCTGCATATGATGCAAGGTTTCTGCTGTTGCATTGAGTTGGTATGGTGCAACGTTAGTGCTACTATGACAACTCTTGGAACCTAGAAAGGACATCCTTTTTCCTTGTCAGAGGAAGTTAAGCAAAAGGTGTACGAGAGGGTAATGGAATGCAAGGAAGGAAGAGACGGTTGGTTCAGTGGTTTCTGGGGATGGATAAGCATATAGCTTGCAAGTAATACTTTGGCAGGTCAAATGCTTTGGACTTTTTGATGGGACGCTATATGCCTATCCACCATATCTGCTTCTATCTCTGTTGGAGGGTTCAGATGACCGAGGAGATTACAGATGGGATCTACAAGTGGGTAATGGCAAGCCGATTTCACCTCACTAAATGCAGTAACCAGTAACCATAAACAGTATGTGGTAGCTCAATTGTCCAAAGCCTTACGCTGGTTAGATGTTAGTTGAACATGCCTTCTTTTGCTTTCAAACTGTGAGAAATATGTCGCGATGGATTCTCTCGGTCCATACTGCTATAGTTTTTTTTATTAAATGTGTTAGTAACAAGGTGAGTTCATTGTGATAAGGTCTGCACCTTGCATCTCTTATTTTGGCTCCTGCATTTTACATGATATATAGGGGTCATGAAGAATTCGTTCTGATCCTGAACTCCTCCAGGCCCTAGATCCGGAGATGATAAACAGAATAGATTTGGATTGGGTGACCGCGGTTATAAGGCGTTTGATTTGTTGTAGGTTTTGTTGAAATAGTTCCACATTGATTGTGGAAGGGTAAATGAACTAACTTAAAAAATGGAAGGAGTCCCTTATTTCATTGGCTAGCTTTTGAGGTGAGAAGGTCCTTACGATCCAACAAGTGGTATCAGAGTCCGGTTCTAACATCTCTAGCCCAATAGACATTAGTGTGTGAACGCTTGATGGACTGTGACCCTGAGGGACCCTCGGTGTACGGTGAAGGGACCCTGAGGGACTGTCGGTGTACGGTGAAGAGGCAGTGAAGGGTTGAGAGACACCAATGTTTGTTGGAATAGTCCTACATTGGTTGTAGAAGGGTAAGAGACCTAACTTAAAAGTGGAGAAGTCTCTCATCTCATTGGCTAGCTTTTGAGATGAGAAGGCCCTTACGATCCAACAGGTTTCATATGTGGAAAGCATAGAACAATATATTCATCAAAAATTGGATGGTGACATTTCATAGCTGCATCCTGGTTACTTTCACCGTCACTTTCTGAGTATTTTGGCATCTTTCAGTGAGAAAAATATAGGAACAGACAAACATCAGATTTTTATTCTGGGGAATCTGTTTTTTTTTCTTTTCTTCCCCGTTGTTTTTATTCGTTTGTTACTATTAGTCTATTACTGGTCGTTAATTTTCTTTGCAACTTGAAGTTGATATTTATTGGACCCTTCTGCCTTTCTATAGTCTACTCGATTGTCCTATGGACATTGCATCCAGGCACCTTGCAACATGCAGTTGGTAGAGATGAAAAAGTGAAAAAGAAGGGAATATATCCTCCTGTTCCTTTTATTTTCTCTTTGGTGTTGATTAATGGCCTGCAACTTTACAAGCTACTCAGATAGGTAAACTTGTACAGTCATTCGTATAATTTTTCAAAGAGTTATGTTCTGATGTAGTATGTGGTCAAAAGTTTGTAAGTAACTTCCCAGTTATCTAGATCAGTGGCCGACTATGGATGACGGTCACAAAGATGCATGGTCAAAAGGGTGGTATGATTGAATCGCAAATTTATGTCAAGACTCGACCATGGTCATCAAGGTTAGTTAGTATTTGGTAGAGAGATATCAAGATGCTCCCTAACAAATAAACAAAAGGAACAACATTGGGAGCTAGTAGAGTGCTATTGTTAGGTGCACTATCGGCGTTCTTACTCTATTAATGCCACTAAACAACTGAATAGGTTCCTGTGCATGTAATTTATATCACTGCTATGTGATTTCGCTATACGTAGGCTTGGCCCAGTTATTTTGTCAACTGCGATTTGCGTCCTTAATGTTCAAAGAAACCTTATCTTAATGTTTGGCACTATCAAAGTCATTTTGATTATTCTAAAAAAAATCTGATGATATGTAGGTGAAGCCGTGATGGATGATGGTCTCAAGCAGGCTGATGATATAGGCACGAATTGATGCTTATTTTCAGAGCCCCAGTCAGTAGGCTTCATCATCAAGCAAGAAACTTGGACTTTCAGCTGCCTAACATATGTCAAACAGCATGAGTTCTGTCACTTGAGTTGTCAATCCAAAGAAATTGGTATCTCTCTCACAATCCTATGCAATCACCTGCCCAACGGAATTAACAGTTTGATGGAGACCTCGACAGAAAGAACAGCATTACGTTAAATCTCAATCAAATGCGGAATTGAAGCAGATCGTCGTCGCCGTTCAGCTCTCTCCTTGCACAAGGTCAGCTGATTGAAAGTGAACTATTAAGATAGTGTCTACGCAAGAATGTGAATTTCAATTTTCAGCGTTCATTTTCGATTGATCGGCCTACACACTCTGCGTTTCAGAGGATTCTTATTGCTGAAGGCAACCCTGAAATAAAATTTTCTTGATCCTCCAAACATTTTTTTCCCTGCTTAATTTCCTTACCCCACACACAATTGCATGTATATTCCTATTTCTCACTATCAAGTCAGTGTCTGCCAATCTGTCATTGCCTTAGGGATATGGCTTCTATTTTTTATGTAGGACATTAAGGGGCCATGTGAGAAGATCAGGATTGTTTGTGATAAACCATTGTCATTGTTTGTGCATCTTTGGCGTTTTGGGTTGCTGCTTCATTGTTGATTATGAAATTTGTGGATTATGAAATCTGATCTTCTTAGCTCTCTAATTCTGAAATGAAAGATTTCTAGTATTTAGAGAAAAATTTGGAAAGACATCATTCATCCCGTGTTGTCATTACCTGTTAAACACATCATATCCACATCATGCAAAAAAAAACACTTCTGCTATGTGGTCCCATGACTCTCCATGACCATAAGGCTTGTGTTTCAAGCATCCGCCTTTGGCAGGCGGCTTCCAGCTATTGGCTTTTGGCTAAAATTACACTGTAACGACTGTTAATTTTTTTCTGAGTTATTCAGTTAAAAAATAAACAAAAATAAAAACACCATTATATTTGCATGGTCAATACAAAGAAAAAAAAAGAAAAAAACCAAAATTAAGAAGCCGATGTGTTCATTCCGATTTCTGACTTCTGAAAGCCAGAAGCCAGAATCCCAAGCAAGATTGAATGGGCCGCCTTAGCTGCAGCTTCATCATCTATTTCTTGATACCTTGTGCCTAATTTCAGGTTACTTTCTCTCTTGGGTAATCCTAATCCCATTGTTGTTTCATTTCAGGATGGTAACCCTCTATTTGTGCTAGATCATGAAAGGTATATACATTAGGTACACACATCAGGATGGTAACCTCTATTTGTGCTATATCATGAAAGGTATATACATTAGGTACACACATGTGAGTTAAAGTATAATTCTTCCTTCTGATCAATTAATTATCGGTACAGGCACTAACACTGTGGATTAGATATAACCACAGCACCATGTACATAGTTTTTTTAAGTACAATGGCAGACCGCACACACTTTACACGTACGCCCCAACTCACACACATGTAGATGTATTCACTAGCACAAATCAAACTAGAATGGAGCCCTACACATCACGGAGCTCGGGCACACGCTTTAATCACTGAACACACTAACCGTGTGTGTACTCTCCTTTCTCGGGATTACTAAGCTAACACTTAGTTCCTAAATATTCCGGTGAGACACGTTGTGATCTATCTCTGGGTCAAACTCAGACGAGCAAGGCGTAAATTGTTCACACAACTATCACTGTAGCTATTTTTTTTTTTCAAATTTGGCTTCTGAACGTCCATTTTTACAAATCTAGTCCTTTCATGAATATACCGAGCTAGGAGAGCTCGATAGGTGACCTACCAGGCACCCCCTGCGTGGCATCAAACCGACGACACTGTGTATGCTTGTGTTAACGTTCTTAATTAGTGTTAAGCATATTTAATTAGTACTAGTTACAATTAATTAGTACTAATCATAATTAATTAGTGCTTTAATTGCTAGTTAATTATGATTAGTACTAATTAATTAGTGTTAGTCATGATCTTAATTAATAAGTGCTAATTAATACATAAGTATTAAGAGAACTGTTAGCACTAATTAAAACATAAGGTTATTAAATATACCTTTGCTTAAGTATACCTTGTACACACATATCAGTGAGATATCGAGTAGAAAATACAAAAGACCAGATCAAGCTTACACTGTACAAGGTATATTCTCCTCTAGGGACTAGCCCACTTCGTATTGGCTTATGCTTAGAAAAGTCAAAAGCTAATATGAACATCTGGCTTTTTGAAGTGGCTTCTCTATTCCTCACGCTACCATCATGCTCCGGGGATAAGGCAAGGGGTCACGGATGTATCACACATCCACTTCTCTTGCTCCCATCACACGAACACATCTCTTCCTCACTTTTTCCACTGCTCACTCACTTCTTCTAAAAACCATGTTTTTCAACTATTAATATTCATTTCCAACCATCAACTATAGTCAAAAGCTATTAGCAAAGGGCAATACGAATGCCCCCATAATAGAGTAAGAACAAGAGCTAAATTGATCTAGGTTGTAACTTGTTGGAATAAATCAGTAAGTAAATGAGGTTTTTTCTAACACTTGTCACAAATTTAATGGATCAAAGTGCATGCAGCTAGTCTACGAGGCAGGCTATTTTATCCTAGTACAAATATTTGTTTGACCATTATGCTAGTTAGTACTTACTTATTGCAAAGTTACTAGTTGAATATGCCTATGCTTCTAATATTTTTTAAATGCATTATTATTATTATTATTATTATTATTATTATTATTATTACCAATAACGACATTCCCCATATGTTATTGCATGGCAACTGTAGGTTTGACAACTTCAAGACGATATAATAAAATAAAATAATTAAGGGTTTTTCATAATGGCCAAAGTAACATGTCTTGTATGACTGAATCTTGTGGATAATACTATGTAATTAAGTATAGCAATTATGCACACGATAGCGATTGATTAAGCTCATAATTAGCACTAATTAATTACAACTAATACTAATTAAATACAGTTAGTACTAATTAAAGTACTAAATAAAATAAAATTAATTTAGTGCTTTAATTAGAACTAATTAAATACAATTAATACTAATTAATTATGATTAGCATTGCCTATTTACGATTGATACTAATTAAACGTGTTCACCACTAATTAAAACGCTAACATAAGCATGCACTTTGTCCGTCGGTTTGCTGCAATTTTTGGGGGGGGGGGGGGGTGCTGGTATTGGCTGTCGTTGGGTCCTAACCAATTCCCAAACAAGGCAGCCGGAGCCCCACAAGCATGGGACCAGATGCACATGAAAGTAGTGTTTCAGAGATGAGGAAAATGCAAGGAGAAAAAATAAGGCTCATGCGCACGGTTTTGCTCCAATCTTTGACACGGCACATGTCGTATCTCTTCCGTACCTACCATTTCTGCAGATAACATTTTACATTTCTATCCTTCCTGTTATTCTCACATTGGACTAGCACCTAATGTGGTGCGCAGACTGAGAGCCCTGCTTGCCTGCATTTGGGCTCGACTCCTCTTAAAGAGTCATGGACTCGTCCTGGTTTGTGTGTCCCTGAAAATTCTAAATTCCTTCGCAATTTTTGTTGTGTTTTTATTTTTTTTCAGGAACACACAAAAGAATTGCGTCTTTCCATTAAGAAAGAAACTAAGTTTTGTTATGGTTTGTGATGGGGGTCTTTTTGACCTCTTGTGTTACCTGTCTTCATCTCCCTAATCTGGTCCCATTTTCATTTCGAGATTTTGGGATGATGGGTACACCGTATTGCATGGTTGATCTTTCGTTTTTGATGTGTATAACTAAACCAAGTCGAGGACAGTGGTCATGATCCGATCCATTGTCCCTAGTACAGCTGTCATTTTGTCTCGATTTTCTTCTAACTAATGCAATTGCCACCTTGTCTAATTATCCCTTTTTGTTTTGCCTGATAAATTCTCGTCTCATTATCCGCTGGTTGGCTCTGCACTAAAATGTTCAGTTTTACATATCCATAGCTTATCATTCCAATGGCGTCACAAGAACATACCTTATGTATTTGCTGCCACCCTGATAATACTTTATGGTAATCTTCTGTATCACATTTTCCTGGAGAAATCATCCTGATCACGTGAGGACCCTAACCTCGCCATTAGATCGTCTCGATCTGCATCCATTCGACGGTGGATACATAGCTGGTCCTCAAGAAGGTGCCCACTATTGCAGCCTACAATTCGATGCCCATTGAAAAATCAATCATCCACATGTAAACTGCCTATCAAGCATCAACTTTAATTTCTTTAGGAGCGTGAATGCTAATGAGCTAGCTAATGCAATGCTGCTCCGGTTGTTGAGGATTTAATTTGATGAGATGTCTCGCAATGGGATCCATCGCACCTCTCCCTTTCTCTAACCTCCGCGTAGCATTGTCGATACTCGGTGCAGTTTTTGTTAAAGATCTATCAAAAGCTTTTGGTTGGTGACAGATCTTGTTCAGGTCATTACAACAATAGAATCTAAAGCTTTTTGAACCAGTAATGATAGTCGATTCAAGACAGTCGGTGACACACCCTGTCATGCACTGAAGCACTCGCAATGGAAAGGCCGAAAGGGTAGTCGTAACAACTAATTGGGTGGCACCAATTAATCACGTTAACGGTCACCACAAACTTACATAGCATAGGTGCCCTCAAATGAATGCTGTTCCAACGTGATTTATAGATTTTGTTGGCCCCAATCTTCATTAACGCCTTCCAACCATGCTTTACTGGAACGACTACGGCAGGAAAGCGAGCACAACTGCTTCAACCACCAAATGAATTCATCAACCGCTCATGAACAGTGTCCATCTGGGCATGTAATTGGGACGAGGGAAACAAAGATGGGATGATATGCCATGCACTTTAGCTGATTGGGGAAAAGTCTAGCTAGGGTTTCGATTTCTGTCCAATGGTCATGCAATTTTTGGACGAATAATCTGCTAAAGAGCAGCATCATCGCCGGCGCTGAGAACACTGGGCGCACCTCTGTAGTCCCCCACTCAAGGCATGTTTGAAATACATGAATTTAACAGAAACTAGGTGAGTAGCCTGCGCAATTGCCAGGCCAATCCTACTGTGCTTTTATTTATATTTTTATGTCCATTCAACTTATTTAGAATTAGGATATACATGCTTCAATTGAGATTTTTTTACATGACAATGTATAATATATACGAATATTGTTTGAGGAATATTAATAATCCTTTCGGTCACAAATTTATCTTAATGTGGAAAGAGTACGTTCAATATTTTTATTTTTTTGACAAATAATATTTTCTTTATTATTTATGTTAGTCCTATAAAAATAATATGCATATTTAGTAATAACTAACAATTCCATATTTTTTAATAAATATATTGTGGTAAAAACTAATAGGTTAAACTTGTGCCTTAGTTAATCTGACATTTTGACTATGGAGACAAACCTTATCTTACTCCAAAAAGTGTTTAACAATTGTTACATATTAATCTTGATTAAATATGTTACCTTTTTACTACTTAGATTTTTAATGCAACGTGAATACGAGATTACTTTTCAACTCATTTGCAGCTGTTTTCTAGAAATCATAGCATATTTCTCTCTTTTCTTAATAAACATCCAATGATTGTTATATTATAATTTTAATTAGGGCCCCCCGGAATAAGGACTGAATATCTTTCTTTTTTTTTTTTGCTTTTTTGAAAAATTTCTAGTGTATTTTTCTTATAAAATGTAAAAACCATGCAATTTTTGCACCTAGATTTTAGATTTAAAAACAATGTATAGTTAATGAAATTAACTATAGATGTTCTACAGTAGAAATAGGTTCAACTAAAAAATTAAAATTAGCTAAGAGTATCCATTGAAGATTATTCCTCGCAGACAGTGATCTATAGAGGCCTCTCCCGTCCTACTAAGAGTGGAACTGTTTACAGAAATATCACTGTAACTATTTTCTAAATTTAGCCTCCAAACATTTGTTTTTACAAATCTAACCCCTCTGTGAACCAACTGAGCTTAGCAGGCACATACCGAGCTAGGGATGCTCGGCAGGTCTCCTGCCAAGCTACCATTTTTTTTTCAAATTTAGCATCTGAATGCCCATTTTTACAAATCTAGCCCCTACGTGAACCTACCGAGCTCAGCAGGCACATACCAAGCTAGGGGTGCTTGCAGGTGACCTGCCGAACCACCCCCCCCCCCCGGTCAATTGCATGCCAGCACACTATGCAGCACTGTGGCTGCACTATTCAACGCTTTAATCAGCGTTAAGTGCATTTAATTAATACAAATCATAATTAATTAGTGATTTAATTAGTGCTAATTAAAGAAATAAACTAATAACATTTTTTTAGTGCTAATCATGGTTAATTAGTGCTAATTATAATTAATTAGCGCTAATTATGTTAGTGCTAATTAAGCGTGCATAATATTTTATTATACTCGCAATTAATTAGTACTAATAATATTTAATTAGTGCTAATTAGAGCACTAAATTAATCATATTTTATTTAGTGATTTAATTACTGCTTATCATATTTAATTAATAGTAATCACAATTAATTAGCGCTAATTATGTTAGTGATAATTAAGCGTGCACAGTATTTTCATAGCCACACGGTACACTGTCCATGCACAACCACACGGTATACTACACAGCCATCGCTTTTTTCATCACTCGTCCCCTCCTCCTAAAAGCCACTAATTTAAGCTACTACTATTTATTTGGTTGTGGGTTTTGGTTGAAACAAATAGTAATAGATGAAATTAGTGACTTTTAGAAGGAGAGGCGAGCCATGGAACAAATGAGGGGGATATACATACGCGTGACAAGCGAAAGAAGTGGGGTGCATAATGCATCCATGATTCCCTGTCTTATCTCATGAGTAAGATGATAGTAAGATAAGTAAATCCTAAAATTTATCCCATGAAAAACTTTAACTTTATGTGAATAAAATATCAGTGCCCATATGTACTTTCAAAAACCACAGTAGTAAATCACCAATATCAAAAGTGAATTCTTAAAAGAAATATTGGAAGTACAGATATGAATTGTGATTTTCTTAAAGTAGGGCTCATTTGTTCAATCACTATAAAATACTTTCAAATCTAATTAAAAAAATTATTGTGCATATTGTGATGTGAGAGGTTTATAAGATTGGGCACCACCTTGCAAGTACAATAAAATATTATGCACATTTAATTAGCATCGACATGATTAGTGCTAATTAATTGTGATTAGTACTAATTAAATATGATTAGCAGTAATTAAAACACTAAATAAAATGTGATTAATTTAGTGCATTAATTAATACTAATTAAATGTGATTAGTAATAATTAAATATGATTAATATTAATTAATTGCAATTCCAATACTATGTGCACTTATTCTACCAGGGTGAAGTTATGTGCACTTATTCTAAAGAATAAATACTATGCTAACCGCCATGTCAGACAGACCCACGATGCAATGGGTTGTCGTAGACAGGTCAGTCGGAGTTTGGCTTAATTGTAGGGGATCTACAACCATAAGGTGGTCGTAAGATAACTTACGACTATGTTATGGTTGTACGAGAACATACCACTATAAGGTGATCATAGAAAAGGTTTACGACCAAGGAGTGGTTGTCGTAGAAAAACTTACTACTAATGAGTTGTTGTAGAAGAGCTTATGACTAAGGAGTTATCGTAGAAGAGCTTACGACTAAAGGGTTGTCGTATAAGAGCTTACGACTAAGGACTTATCGTAGAAGAGCTTACGACTAAAGGGCTATTGTAGAAGAGCCTGCGACTAAATGGTAGTCGTAGAAGAGCTTATGACTACCTTATGAAATCTCTCCCTTATAGATAATGAGTATACTCGAGGAATATAATGACGTAACCATATTATTTACAGATAAATAATAATTTGAGGATTAGTTATATCCTCATCATCTAACCCCCAACTTTAAGTAAAAATAACTTACTTGAGAAAGAGTGGTCGTAGATGAACGAAGATCGAAAGTGGAGTGTTTTTGAGTCTTTTTGATCTAATTTGACCAAAAGTGAATTTGGTCAAAAGGTAATTTTTCTTGAGTTGTAAAGTGATGCTGGTTTCGAATAGAGGAATTTTAAAACTCCAATCGACTCTCACCGATCTGTCCATTTAGTGCAATTCATGAAGAGGTAGCAACCATTAGGTTCTTGAGATTGGTAACTGACCCAAACGGTTATAAAAAAACTTACCATGAGATAATCTTTTGGACTTCTTACTTTCCCCTTCTGATCCAATCTCCTTCGAGTTTTCTACCATCGACTAAGCCTCCCCTAATTTCTTCCAAATCCAAACCGATCGCTTAAGAAAAATGATGAAGTCTTCTTCCAATTGGCCGATGTCGGAGATGGATGTTGTGAAGATGAAAGCTTTGGTCAAAGCTTAGAAGATCCCTTCAAGGCAATATGTGAAGTGGATTGAAGCCGTCAGACAACATTGGCCATCGGGGGAGATTGGGCAAATCCCAGTTTTCCAAGCCTACTGTGAGTGCGGACTTCGACTTCCCACTCACCTCTTTCTTACAACCGTACTCGAGCACTTTGGGGTGGAATTAGTGAACCTAGTTCCCAAGATCACCATGTTAAGTGTGTTCATATACCTATGTGAAGGTTATCTGGGGATTCCTCTAGATCTGGAGCTCTTTCGGTACTACTACGAAATGAGCAGACAAGTCGGGGTTGTCAGGAGATTGGTCTGAAGCTCCATGGTGGCAAGATAGAAGATTACATCTAGATGTTCACTTGGTCCTCATGGCCGAACTAGAAAAAGAAATGGTTTTACTGGGAGATAACTAGCGAAGACAGTCTTTCTTTTCCAGGGAAGGTCATAGAGAGAAATTAATTCTTCTTGGCACTCGGTCCCCAAATACCTTACTTGGATAGCCCCCTACATCCAAGCCATCAAGGAACTAAGGAAAAGGGGCTTACCGGTTGGCATGTGGTGAAGGATTTCACCACTCGTCGTATCAGCCCCTGAAGAAACGAGCATATCCTATGTGGGTGTACTTGGGGGACAAGGACACGACCAGAGACTACGAGGATAGTAAGTAACAATCGGACTCATTTTCTTAGTTAGATTCTAAATTTTGAGTTCTGTTTATCGACCACTTTTATCTGTCTATGTAGATCTTCCACTGGAGGAGATTGACGTCGGGTCAAAACTATATGTGAGAAGGTTTCAACACTTGATGCGGAGGCTCCTCGCATCTTGGTGGATGTATCCACCGAGGAATGAGAAGAACACCTAAAGCTAATCGAAGTTCAATCTCATCTTTAGGACTCCGTAGTCGTAAGCAATGAGTACTCAGCATTCTTCCCTGTTGCAGAAAGTTGGCATGGAAAACCGTCAAAACGATCAAGAGGTAGAACTGATGATTATCATAAAAGAGGCGGAGAAAGCCAAAGCTCCTCCGGCCAAGAGACGTCGAATAATGAAAATTGTCAACAATCAAAGTGGGATCTCAAGTGCTACTATTCCTCCTACTGCACCGACTAGCCCCATCAAGTAGTTCATTACAGATATACCTACTGCAGAAGAAATAGGGGCAGTCGTACAAGAGCATCAAGCTCCTAAGATCAAGGAATCCTATTATTATGATGACGAAACTTCCTCAGTTGGCGCTTCTCATGGCTTTGTTAAGCAACTTGGAAAGGAAAACTAGAAGAGTTTTGTATCTTTTGTAAAGGACACTGCCGCAACAGCAAAACCTATGATTGAGAAGGAAGCTACTCTTTAGGTGGTCAGAATTGGTCTCGACCACCAGGAGGGGCAAGAAGAACAAGAAGCAATAGCACTTGCTCAGGATCTATGAGTAGATGTGGTTAGAGATGACCCCATTTCTCAATGACTAGATGTGGTCGTGGAGAAGAAATTGAAGAAACTTTCCTCTAAATTCAAGATTAAAGCTACAACAACAAGGTATGAAAGTCATAAAGATAACATCTTACCCTTCGTCTTTTTAAATGTCAACTTACTTCTCTTTTTGCAATTTTAGCTCGGCTCCTCCATCATTTGAGGATACTTCTATTGAGAAACCTCTTGCGACTCTGCCCGTAGTCAAAGAGATGGTAGAGAAGGTGGTCAAAGAAATGACCACTACGGTGATGGGAACTGCTGCTGAAGCTGACACAACTACGACCACCGAGGTGGTCAAAGAAACAGAAGCAAAAGTGGGGCTGAAGATGGAGCAGAAGTACCTGGTCATGAAGGAGAAAATACCTCTGACTACTACACCGAGGAAGGAAACACTAAGGAGGCTCCTAATCGTCTTCAAGTTGTGTAGTTAAAGAAGAAGAAGAACTTGACTTCTTCTCTGAGTATTTCAATCCTGCTTTCGTAGTGGGGTCTTCCTCGTGTCAATCTTATGACCGAGTTTCTCACCACAATGATATTTTGAACGAGGGGAATGTCTTTGATAACGAGCATCTCGAGAAGGTGTGGTGAAATAAGGTCGAAGAGCTCAGCCGACTAAAGGATTTCCAATAAGTACTCACCACATTTGCTCATACGAGCATGAACGTATCATCTAATGCTTAGTCATTTATAATTGGCTTTTCTTGCTTCTCATTATCTTCCTTTATTCAGATAGCTCTGGAAGATATGACCACTATGGTTAAATACCATAAATAACTCTTGCTCTGAAGGCAGAAAAATACTAAACCGTGCGAACAAGCAAAGAAATGATAAGCTACTGGTATACGTAGGTTTTTCTAAATTTTTAAAGAAAGCAAACTTAAGATGTCAAAGAATAATATTAGGCACTCGAAGGCTCAAGTTTAGAAAAACCAAGGGAAAAAAGACAGTATGCCTTGGGCCCTACCTTTCTCTCCCGTCCAATCCCATGGCTCACATCCCCTGCCTGCCCTGCTTCAGCCTTCCTCTTCACATTTCACCATCCTCTGCTGCTCCCCTCCAATGCTAAACAAAACTGAGTAATCCTGAAGGGAGGGAAAAGATCAAACGCAGCAGTTAAACAACCGAAAAGAGAATCCGAAATCAACAACGCATTCCCAGTTCCCACTGCCAATTGGTAGGCTCATCAGCAGCAGCACATATAAGCCCACCACCATCGCTGCCCTCGCCTCCCACTCTTCTTCTTCCTCCTCTTGCCCATTGCCTCTCCAATAAGCCAAGAAGCTGTACTGGTTCACACACTCCGAGTAGAAAGAGAGAGCTGGGCCCCAGGCCGGCCTAGCTAGGCTAGCTGCGCCACCATGTCCGGCGGCGCCCTCCTCCTGCTGCTACTCGTCGCGGCCGCCGCCGTCTCCTCCCCGGCCAATGCCACCGTCTCCTACGACCACAGGTCCGTCGTCATCAATGGCCGGCGCCGCATCCTCATCTCCGGCTCCATCCACTACCCCCGCAGCACCCCCGAGGTAGTGTATCCACCTGCAACAACAAGCAGGCGCAGCAGCTCAAAGAGTTCATGCTCGGCTGATAATCCTATGCGTTTTCCCGGCTCCAGATGTGGCCGGACCTGATCCAGAAGGCCAAGGACGGCGGCCTGGACGTGATACAGACCTACATCTTCTGGAACGGCCACGAGCCGGTGCAGGGGCAGTACTACTTCGGCGACCGCTACGACCTGGTCCGGTTCGTGAAGCTGGCGAAGCAGGCCGGCCTCTACGTCCACCTCCGCATCGGCCCCTACGTCTGCGCCGAGTGGAACTTCGGGTAACAACGCAACACCAGCAATCTTGCCAGCTTTTCGTTCTTGCCCTGCATTCTTGTTGCTTCTTGGTGTAAGTTTCTCATCTTACACCGTTGCAATCCCCTGTCTGTTGTCTTTGGCTTGGATGCTGCAGTGGATTCCCTGTTTGGCTCAAGTATGTCCCCGGCATTAGCTTCAGGACGGACAACGGTCCATTCAAGGTACTGGCAAAAGGCGAAAAGAAACAGCGCGGCTTTGATTGTTGCGCGATTTGGATTTTCGGGTCTGATTTCACCGTGTTTTCGACGCAGGCGGCGATGCAGACGTTCGTCCAGAAGATCGTGTCGATGATGAAGTCCGAGGGCCTCTTCGAGTGGCAGGGCGGTCCGGTCATCCTCGCTCAGGTAAGAGCCCGATTTTTCTTTTCTTTCTTGCTTTCTTTCTTTCTTTCTCACTCCATGAGCACATTGATCAGTCGATCATCTTGGTTCTGTAACGTGATGTTTGTGAACGATGCATCCAAATTCAGGTGGAGAACGAGTACGGGCCGATGGAGTCGGTGATGGGCAGCGGCGCGAAGCCGTACGCGAACTGGGCCGCCAAGATGGCCGTCGCCACCAACGCCGGCGTGCCGTGGGTCATGTGCAAGCAGGACGACGCCCCCGACCCCGTGGTAACCACCACCACTTTTCCTCGTTCCTTGCCGTAATCGCTATGCCCACGACGATGAGCGAATCGGCTGTGTTCAAGCTTGAGACGTACATGAATAAAAAACACACTGATCTAACCACTCACTTTCTCGTAGCCCCATGTTTCCGTTAGGACATCACTACCAGCACAGCACCCCTCCTTTCCAGCGAAGTGCCCAACAAATATAATGATATAATTGTTGTTATCCTAGAATAAGTTCCGTCAAATATTTTGAAGTTTGTATGTGAATAGATTTAAATCTATCTAGATTGGCTACAAGACAATTGTATCATTATATTTATCTTTAAAAACCTTCGGTCATGTTCTTTTAGGCTGCGGCTAATAGATTTTGTTTGTGTTTTTCGATACGGTGATAGACGGCGTATGCGCCGGTGGGTTTGGGAAACTGTTTGGAGAAACGTCTTTGAGAAGTCGCTTCGTTTATTTTGATTTTTGGAGAAACTAAAGTCAAAAGCCAAAAAGAATTGGACCTTTATAATATTATAATTTGATTAATGTCTTATTGTAAAGTTTTAAATAGTAACGGTTAAAGTTGCATCATCGAGACTGTAAAAAGTTAAAAACGTTGAGTAAAAGAGTACGGAGAGAGTAATACTTTTCCCCTCTTTTTTTACAAAAAAAAATATTTTGATTCTTGTCTTCGCGATCGGTGGTGGCAGATAAACACCTGCAATGGGTTCTACTGCGACGACTTCACCCCGAATTCGAACAGCAAGCCTTCCATGTGGACCGAGGCCTGGAGCGGCTGGTAAGTTTGATGCATCAAACTCCTGCAAATCACCAACACTGAAATTGTTAGTATATGTTGCAACATTGGGAAGATTACATCGATCCGACCGATGTTACTGTGTGGTGTGTCAAGGTTTACGGCTTTCGGGGGCGCGGTGCCGCACCGGCCGGTGGAGGACCTGGCCTTCGCCGTGGCGAGGTTCATCCAGAAGGGCGGCTCCTTCGTGAACTACTACATGGTGAGGCACTGAGGCTACCACATGGGCAGTCACTTGGTCACATGAGTTGTTGCGTCAGTAGTGCTTGAGCTTTCAAAGGATGATGACATTTAGTTATTTACATGTGCTTGTTCTTCAGTACCATGGAGGTACAAATTTTGACCGGACCGCCGGTGGCCCCTTCATCGCGACGAGCTACGATTACGACGCGCCTATCGATGAATACGGTATGCAACTGTTACGACTCTGTGACAAATTTAGTTCGTATTTTGCTTTCAGAGATGAAAAACAGTGGTGATTGTTGCATTAAGACATTCTGCGGACGTGCTCTGGTCGTCTGAAACCATGGTATGCATTTTCAGGTCTGCTTAGGCAGCCAAAATGGGGTCACCTGAGGGACCTGCACAAGGCCATCAAGCAGGCGGAGCCCGCGCTGGTCTCCGGCGGTCCGACGATCCAGAACATTGGGAACTACGAGAAGGTTGGTCAATCTTGTTACATCCCTACGCAGAAGTACCCAGCAAGAGTGGCAGATTCAAAGTTGCTGACAGAATGATCAAATTTTGTTTCAGGCGTACGTGTTCAAGTCGAGCACCGGAGCTTGCGCCGCGTTCTTGTCGAACTACCACACGAGCTCTTCTGCAAGAGTCGTGTTCAATGGCCAGCGCTACGACCTCCCGGCCTGGTCCATCAGCATCCTGCCGGACTGCAAGACAGCCGTCTACAACACCGCGACGGTGCGAAAACTGTGAAACTTGCCTGAACCTTCTATGGAAGCACATGTGTCCTGATGAGCTTATCTGACGATTGCGCAGGTGAAGGAGCCGTCGCTGCCGGCGAAGATGAACCCGGTGGGAGGCTTCGCCTGGAAGTCGTACAGCGAGGCGACGAACTCGCTGGACGAGAGCGCCTTCACCAAGGACGGCCTGGTGGAGCAGCTGAGCATGACGTGGGACAAGTCGGACTACCTGTGGTACACCACCTAGTGAGTGATTCGCTGACCCTTCACTTGCTCCGAATCTTTCTGAAACCGCTTGATCTCTGCTAATCTCTGATGGTTGCATGATCTTGTAGCGTCAACATTAACTCGAACGAGCAGTTCTTGAAGTCCGGCCAGTGGCCGCAGCTCACCATCTACTCTGCTGGGCACTCCATGCAGGTGTTCGTCAACGGGCAATCTTACGGTAGCGACTGAATCCTTTTGTTTCCAGAACTACATCTTGTTATCTATCAAATCAAGGTTGCAGCTTGCAGGTTTTACTGATGAATTCTTCGTGCTCGTGTCGCAGGCGCGGTCTATGGCGGTTACAACGGCCCGAAGTTGACATACAGTGGTTATGTGAAGATGTGGCAGGGGAGCAACAAGATCTCCATCCTGAGTGCAGCAGTTGGTCTCCCTGTAAGTTGATCAGAAATTCAGAGTGCTACGCCACTGACACTGTTCCAGTTTATACAATTTATAACATTTGCAACCTCTTGTTGCTGCGCTACAGAATGTCGGGACCCATTTCGAGACCTGGAACGTCGGCGTTCTTGGCCCGGTGACGCTGTCCGGCCTGAACGAGGGCAAGAGAGACCTCAGCAATCAGAAATGGACATATCAGGTACACCACATTTTGCTCAGACTGCTTGTATCTTCCCCATTTGTTCTTACCATGCAGGTAGGAGAATATACTGATCTCGATTTCCCGGCCTCGCAGATCGGCCTGAAAGGCGAGTCGCTAGGCGTGCACTCCGTCAGCGGGAGCTCGTCCGTCGAGTGGGGCAGCGCCAGTGGCAAGCAGCCACTGACATGGCACAAGGTCAGTATTGCAGTATCATCTACCGATTTACGATTCTAGTACCATGCTACTGTTCTATCGCCATTTTGCAGCTCTGATCTCCTGCATATCTGTTTCTGAATCTGAACTCTTGTGATTGTGATCTCTAGGCCTACTTCAACGCGCCGGCCGGCAACGCTCCGGTGGCCCTGGACATGGGCAGCATGGGCAAGGGACAGATCTGGGTCAACGGGCACCACATCGGCCGCTACTGGTCGTACAAGGCCTCTGGCAACTGCGGCGGCTGCAGCTACACCGGCACGTACAGCGAGACCAAGTGCCAGAGCAACTGCGGCGGCATCTCTCAGAGATGGTACGCAATTCACTAGTCTAGATTGGGCAATTCTTACCACATTTGTAGGCTTAATTCTAAGCATTTGCTACCAGAAAAGGCCGGATTAACAAACTGTTTGTAGTACGTTAGCAACAGCAAACTGAACCTTAAATTTCTTTTGCGAAATTCAGGTACCACGTCCCGCGGTCATGGCTGAACCCGAGCGGGAACTTGCTGGTAGTGCTAGAAGAATTCGGCGGCGACTTGTCGGGCGTCACATTGATGACAAGGACGACATGAGAAATGAAAATAGAAAGATAAAAAAAGGAGAAACATTTGTGAATAATCCGCAGGAAGTTGGAGGAGATCAAAGGGCACACGCACCAATTATTTCTTCGTCATATCCATACATACGGCGTAGATACGTGCGTACGTACACAAACTAGTACAGTATTATTTATTGGAGGGGCTGTGTTGTAGTTAGCCGCCGGCGCTGTTGCAGGAACTGCAGCTCCGGTACGGCGGCCGGCCGGCCGGTGCACCGTCGCTGTCGACTACAATTATTTTGAGCCGTTGATGGTTTTGCTCTGCAGCCTGCGCGCATCCCGAGTTCACAAATGCAGAATTCCTCTTGGCTCGTGTCACTGTCTTTTATATATGAGAAATTTGCAAAGTTGAGCTGCAAATGTGAACAATTCTAGTTGTTTACTTATTTCTATCGACATGTACGATAAGTTATTGTGTGAATGGTATAAGAGGAAATCATTATTCTTTTCTCTCATCTTTGTTATTTGTTTTGTTTCAATCCTTCTTTGTTTTTCCGACTTGTGCATTGATGATGACTGCTGAGATTTAACACTGAGGATAATAAACACAGAGAAGTCTGACAATAAGTTTGTTATTGTACTCTCTGTGGCTAGTGTTTGATCTGAACAGGTGCAGGTCTGGAACACACATTGCATGAGAAGCTGCAAACGTTTGCACACTAGTGCTGTGCAAAAATTGGTCTGAACAGATGCTGTGATATTTCTTCAACCTTCATTCATCTTTCTTTGCGAAAAAGTTTATCTTCAGAAATATCAATAGAAGAGGAATAAAAGTTCGGTCCACAAATGAAGAGGGTAAAGTACCACTTTCAATTCAATTCATCTGGTATTGGACCATATGCAGTACCAAATATCCTCTGAGACTCAAGTCTGGATACTGCTCACAGGATTTGGACCAAAGGTAAATAAAAATATCCTCCTGAGCCCACATTTTGATACTGTTCATTAGACTCTAGATTATTTAGGAAAAAATGTTCTTAAGGTCAAATTTAGCCGAGTTCCAAATCATAATAATGCTACGAAATTTAGCTCTAGCTTCAACTATCAAATGATATGCCATACAGTCATTGGGGGAAAAACTTGTGCTTTTTTCTGTTAGCTAGCTAGTCAGCAAAGAGCAAACCAGGATGACCCAGCAGAAATCAAGGGCAAAGAGGTAACCACTGGCACTGCTCACCACTCACAGTGTCACTGAGCTTTCTTGACTGCAAGTCTGCAACTATCAGGAAAGGCTGGAATTAATTAACAAGTTGTGTGATCTAGCTAGGTTAGGTTGGTAGTTGGTGACCAGTTCCTATTTTCATCCACCAACCATGGCCTGCATGATATCATTTTGACTTTTAGCTTCTGACATTGGTTTTTAGTTACTTTAAAAGTTAAAAAGCTAAATGTCTAAATGAGGACTGTTTTTTAAAATCGAATTCTTCAAACGGTTTTCCTAATCTAAAACCATCTAAAACCATCTATATCATTTATGTTGGTGTCTCCGCCACCACTGCAGTATCAAAAACAAAGATAAAAACTATCTACCGTAATCTAAAAAACACGATATCTTTGTGCAGCTTGCATGTCCGGCAATTGCATGACCTTGCAATTAGGAGGTTCAACGAAGCATCTCATCACTCCCCCATTTTTGCACGCAATGGCACATGCAGCCCCATCCATCACAATAATCCTGGCGGTTGTTGCGTACAGGAAAAGGGCTTTGGTTGGTGATTGTCGTGTTCTTTTATTATTGCACATGGCGTCCTTTTCAATCATGCATGATAAACAGTTGTCAATGACAACCATGATTCGTTGGATCAGGATGTTTAAGGCCTGTTCATTTGGGTTTAGATTTCTGATTTTTATCTTATTTTTATTATTTCTAAATTTCATCTTTTTCTGACTTTTTGGTTTATTTTGAGCTTTTTTTGCTGATTCTTTTTTCCCGTATTTGTTTACATCATACCTGATGGGCTAACCCGTTTTTTCTATTTTAAATTTTTTTAAATTTAATTATGCTAAATAAGTCGCTATCAGCTACAGTGTAATTTTAGCTAGCTACAGTGAAAATTCAGCCATAAGTCACCAAAATTCAGGCCCTGTTCTTTTCAGCTTTTAAAAGCTGCTTTTCGGCTAAATACCACCTAAATCTTAACATCCATTCAAAAATATAGATTATTGTGAGATGACTCTTTACGTTGCCCGTCTGCACTTATGCAACACAAGCTGCATTATCTTCATAGATATTGTGGGAACTTGCACGATATTCATCCCACATAACTGCTGAATGTGGTGAATCATTCGTCGGAGCCAAATACATTCTCGTGCGGTTTCGTACAGTGCTATGATTTCTGAATGGTTCATCAAAGTAGTTAGAAGATTTTGCTTAAACGATTTCCATAAAATTGCAGTTCCACCACACAAGAATACATAGCATATTTGTGATCTTGCGGTATGCGGGTTCGACAGGTACTCAACATCTACATAACCAGTCATATTCAAATATTGATTCTTTCTGTAGAATAATCTAAGGTCCTTACTTCCTTGGAGGTATCGGAAGATGTCCTTTATTCTCTGCCAATGCCTTTTGGTAGGTTCTGCACTATGCCTTACTAATAGGTTTACAGCAAATGCAATGTCCGATCTAGTGCAGTTTGCTAACTACATAAGTGCTCCTACTGCACTTAAGTATGGAAATTCTGGTCCCATGACTTCCTCCCCCTCTTCCCTAGGTTGGTATGGATCTTTTTCTTGCTGTAAAGACCTCCCGATCATTGGTACTTTCGATGGGTAAGCCTTCTCAAAGCCGAACATTTCTAACATCTTCTGGACTTAGGCTGACTGATGTACTAATATTCCTTCAGGGACATGCTCGAGCTACAGGCCTAAGTAGTATTTGGTTTTACCCAAATCTTTTATTTCAAATTCTGACTCCAAGTAAGAACTTACTTCTTTTATGTCTTCCCTGGTCCCGATGATATTCAGATCATCTACATATACTGAGATTATACAAAATTCATTTTGGGATCGCATATAAATTCACAGGGACAATCTTCATTGTTTGTGTAGTCTTTCTTGCATAGAAAGTCGCTTAAGCGATTATACCATATCCTGCCTGATTGCTTGAGTTCGTACAGTGATTTCCTGAGTTTCACACTGTACAGATTTCTATTTCCTCTGTCTTAGTTTGGGATAGGGATACCTTCAAGTACCTTAATATAAATTTCCGAATCCAAGTTTCCATAAAGGTATGCAGTTACCACATCCATTAACTTTATTTCTAAATTCAGGTTTACTGTCATTGAGATTAAATATCTAAACATAATTCCACTCATGACTGGGGAGTAGGTTTCTTCATAATCAAATCCTGGACGTTGAGTGAAACCTTGTGCAACCAGACTTACTTTATATCTTACAACTTTATTTCTTTCATTTCTCTTTCGAACAAATACCCACTTATGCCCTACAGGGTGCACATGGGGAGGTGTGCGGCTTACAGGCCCAAACACCTCTCTTTTATTCAGAGATAATAATTCAATTTCTATTGCCTTCTTCCAATCTTTTCTTACATTCAGCGAGCAATGCAGACTTTGGATCAAGACCGATGATTGCGGCAATTTTCTTTGTAAAGTAGATGTTAATATTGGTTGTTGTCCTATTCATGGACTCTCCTGTGTGCATATAATTTATAGCTATTTCATCATGAGTTGTTTCTTCTGGTGCTTCTCCTTACTTATCGTTTCTTGCATTTACGGTGGCAAGTCCCTTTAGTTTTTCAGTTCCGATGTGTGCACACACATCCATGCCGATTACTTCTTTCATGGGGATGTTCAGATTCGGTATGCCCTTTTCTGAAAGTGTCATACTGATGTCAGGTCTCAACTGGCTCCTCTTCTAGAATTGGGAAACTTCAGCGATCGGTTGTATCAAGTCCTTCTTATCCTTCTTACCAGGCGTCCCTGGTTACTTAGGATTCGAGGGGCAGTAGTTCTCATCCTTTTATTCTGAGGCCTCTAGATGGGATTAGGGATACATTTAACTTTCTTTGGTATTTCAACCCTCTCCAGTGCATTACGTGCAGGCACATGTGACTTGGTCACCTCTTCAAATCGCTAAAGTGGTCAGGTAATTGATTTGCTAATGCTTGTAAATCAATGATCTTCTGGACTTCTCTATTTGCTTCTCTAATGTGCGGGTCATGTGCATGGATTCCCGTAGCTTGCCACGTAATTTCCTGACATTTTGCATCAAAGGGTTGATTTCCTCCCCCTAATGTTGGGAAATTATCCTCATCAAATATGCAATCAGCGAAATGGGCAGTATGCAAATCTCCTGTCATGGGTTCTAAATACCTGATTATGGATGATGTCTCATAACCAACGTATATCCTAGTCTATCAGAGAGGACCCATTGCAACACACTATGGAGGGGGTATAGGTACATAAACCTTGCATCCAAACCTCCTGAGATGAGAAATTTTTGGTGCTAACCCTTACGCTAGTTGCATAGGTGAATGGATGTTGTAGATCGATGATCTAAAGTTGATGAGAGTTGCTGCATGCAGGACTACGTGTCCCCAACATGTAGCTGGTAAATTACAATTCTGCAAAAGTGGTCGGGCAATAAATTTGATTCTTTTGATTAATGCCTCTGCTAGTCCATTCTGAGTGTGGACATGCGGTACAGAATGCTCAATATAATTCCCATTGCCATATAATAATCATCAAATGCCTTTGAAGTAAATTATCCGGTGTTGTCCATTCTGATGGACTTTATGTGATGATCAGAGAAAGTATTTCTAATGCAAATTATCTGCGAGATCAGTTTTGCGAAAGCATGGTTTCTCGTAGACAATAAACATACATGCAACCATTTCGAGCAAGCATCGATGAGCACAATGAAATATTTAAATAGCCCTGAAAGTGGCTGTATGGAACCACAATTTCTCGTTAGATGCGTTCCAGGAATGTAGGAACTTCATCCTTCACTTTCAGAGTAGAAAGTCTAGTAATTAATTTCCCCGTGGCACATACAGGGCACACAAAATCTTTATAATTTGAGAAATTATTTACATTAATATTATACCTTTGTGAATTGTTAATTATATTTCTCATCATCCTAAGACCTGGGTGGCCTAATCTGTCATGCCAGAGATAGAAAAGTTCAAACCTTCTAAATATTGTTTTCAGGATAGTATAGGCTGCAGGTGCCTTGATGTTGGTGTAGTATAGCCTAGTTTCTAATGAAAGAAGTTTTTCTAATACCCTTTTTCTATTTGCTTCTCGCTTCGTAATGAGCAGGTATTCTTTACCGTACTCTTCTTCAGTCTCAACATGGAATCCATTGGTGTGAATATCTTTGAAACTTAGGAGAGTTCTAGTCGATTCTGGATATAATAAGGCTTCTTGAATAACCAAAGTTATGCACATTGGGAGTATAATTGTGGCTCTTCCTGAACCTATTATACAAGCATCACTACCGGCTATTGTTGTAAGGCTGCCAGCATTCTTACTAATTGACTGAAAATACTTTGTCTCTCTTAAGATGGTATTCGTTGTGCTGCTGTTGGCTAAGCACACTTCCTTCATAGGGCGCCACATGTGTTCTTAATATAAAGTATTTTATTAATATGTATTAGAAGGCAATCAACACATAAATAAGATACTTTAATATCAGAACATATCATGCTATTATAAACTGTATAAATGAATGAATTATTCAATATCATCCCACCATCACGAGAAAATAAAATTGCTTAAGTACCATCCAAACAAATTCTAATTTATTCTTTCACACAAAATAAATGACAATTAAAATCTAAATGCATTCAGTGCATTAGATGAATCTACTAAAAAGTCAGAGACTTTGTCTGCTATTTTCTCGAGGGTGATAAGCTCTTCGAGAGAAATCATGGCGGTGGCAGCTGCAAGGTCAAAAGGGGATGTTGTTACCGGAATAGTTTCAAGCTCCATCAGCGCAAGCAGCTGCTCAGAACTCTCCCCCTCAACAGATGCAAAGTGGGTTTCATGCTGTCCTTTGCCATCCTTTTTCTACTGAGCTTAGAAGGCATCGATGACATGTTGCAGCTCTTTACAGATCCGCGACCAATGCCCCCACTTGCCACACTTGTAGCAGGCTTGGTCTTGCTGACCATAGGTCTTGCCATCCTGTTTTGGCTTGTTTGCCTTATTCTCACGTGGAGTATCTGACTTGCCTTTCTGGTCTGTGGCCTTACCCTTCCTTCCCCTTTTCTTCATCATGGGCTTTCACACCTTGTAGCTCCTGGCGTTGGCTTCACGGCCAACGGAGCTCCCAAGTGGTTGTGTGACGTAGTTCTTGCGAGCGGCGAGGCCGGGCCATCGGGCGGTAGCGGCAGCACGACTTCGGGCATGTCTAAGGCAGCGGTGACTACTCCGAGTCTGGGCGCATCAGTGGTGGCAATAGCACGGTTTCAGATGTGTCTGCGACGAAGGTGGCTACTCCAGGTCCGGGCGCATCGGCGGCGGCAGCAGCATGGCTTCGGGCGGCCGACTTGCCAAAAGCATTTATTTGTGAATCGAAAAGATGCAAGATTGCTATGTTTGCACTCGAAGGAGCATAAGAAAGATGGAATGATAAAACACATTGCTGATTCTACCCAATGGAAGAATATCGATAGGATATTTGTAGACTTTGCTGCAAAACTGAGGAATATAAGGTTTGGATTGAATACAGATGGAATGAATTCTTTCGGTAACATGAGCAGCCAACATAACATCTGACCCATGAATATATATGTACAACCTTCCTCGGCTGTGTATGAAGCGGAAGTACAGTTTGATGTCACTACTTATCCAAAGGCCGGAGCAATCTGGGAATGATATTGATGTGTATCTAGCACCATTAGTAGAAGATCTTGTGACACTGTGGAACAAAGAGATACAGGTATAGGATACAGATAAATGAGAGAACTTCACTCTGTGTGTCATATTGTTCTGCATCATCAATGATTTTTCTACCCTTGGTAACCTGTCAGGATTGAGTACGAAAGGAGCCAACACCTGTCCACACTGGTTAAATTATACTGGGAGTATGTGGTTGAACAACTCGTGCAAAACTATGTACATGCATCACCGTAGGTTCCTTCCACGGTATCACCCATACCGCAAGATGAAGAAACAATTTGACGGAAAAAAAGAAGATGATTCGGTACCAAGACCTTTTAGCGAGAAAGAGGTTTACGATATGGTCAAGGATATTGATGTTGTGCTTGGAAAGGGACGTAAGTTGAGGACCCGTCAGAAGAACATGTGGAAGAAAAGGTTAGTATTTTGGGACTTGCCTTACTGGGAGCACTTAGAAGTTCGCAATTGCATCGATATTATGCACGTAGAGAAGAATGTATGTGATAACTTGATTGGTCTCTTACTGAATATTCATGACAAAACAAAGGATGGTGTCAACTCATGGCGTGACTTGGTCACTATAAACATCATGACCAAGTTAGCACCGATAGAGACTGATAAAGGCCCAACATACCTTCCCTCAGCTTGTTACACTCTGTCAAAGTCCGAGAGCTGAACTGTGTCAGTGCTTGCATGGTATGAAAGTTCCGTCCGGTTACTCCACTAGAATGAAGAAACTTGTGTTTCATACAAGATTTGAAATTAATTGGCATGAAGTCTTATGAATGTCATGTGCTAATGACCCAAAACCAAAAGATAGGCTAAATTAACTTTGGGCCCTCCAATTTTGTATTATCGGGGAAAAAACTTTGTAGCTTCCAATGCTATACTTAAAACCGAATAGCTTATTTTAAAGCAAAAATGAAAACATAGAAACAAGGTAATGTTATACTCTGATACCCATTTTTATGTGCAACAACCCTTGTATAAGATAACAGTTTATGAGATACAACGCGAGCGTGCACGATATAAAAAACGAAGTAGATAATTTTGTAGAGAGAACCGAAATAATGGCGATGAAGCAACCACGGTGAGAGAGAAAAAATGGTGAAGCCCACTGCAAATTCTTTAAACATAACCTCAAAAGACTACAAAGGATTATCGCTCCCTCACAGCCCTCTCGAACTTTTTAGAACTCTTAGATCCTTGCCCTACACAAGAATTTAGTGCTAAAAAACAACCTGACCTCTAATTCTTTTATACATCTCTATTTTAGATTAGGTCCTCTTGCTTGGCTTGTGGCTTGCTTCTTGTCTTGGTTCTCTATGACCACACATCATGGTTTTATGTAGTTCCTAGTCCTCCTCTAAAGTGAAGTAAAAATCCTACTCAAAAGAGAAATAATAGTTCTAATCCTATTATAATTCATTCAGGAATATTTATACTTTGTAGCACACCTCTCTTAGTAAAAGATTGAGGAAGGTGAGGAGATGGTCTAGAAGCAAGAAAATTAAAGTGAAACCCCACCATGTGAGGAATGACGGTGGTGGCGGCGATGGTTTTGGCCAGAGTTGGAGAAGACAATATCGGTAACGAATTCATGTGGTCGAAAATGAAATTGCTTGAGGAGAGGAAGAGGTGGAGCTTAGGAACACACTTTCCATTGGTCGCAGGTGGCAGAAGCTTACTCGAGCGGTTGGGGCGGTGTGGTCAAAGGCGGTGGGAACTTCCTCGAGTAGTTTAGGCAGTGTAGTCAGAGATGACGGTCGAAGCAGAGGAGCTCATGCTTCGACTCTACTTGGCGTAGGAGAATCAATGAGGGGAGTGGGAGGCCATACAGGCGGGACTCAAATGACTTAAATAGAAGGCGAGGCGATGGGACGCTATGCAGCAGCAGTGCGCGGCGTGGGCAACACGACGATGGCATGTGGCGTGATTCGAAGGGAGGCGCATTCCGCGCAAGGCTATCAGGGGATGGGGCGGCGTGGGCGACACGACGATGGTATGCGGCATGATTTGAAGGAGACGCGCATTCCGCATAGGGCTATCAGGGGATGGGGGCGACATCGATGAAGATGTGGAGAGAGGAGAGAGAAGAGGAGGGAGAGAAGAAAATAGAGTAAAATTGATCATAGAAGACGACATGTGGGGCCTACCGTATATTTTTCCTCCGATAACGTTGATTGTGTGTTATGTTATCCCAAAACCAGGGCACATGTTAAAACAATTGCCACTTTGGCGCTATGTCAGAGCAAAACTGGTTTCGGATGGCTTTAGGCGGGTAAAATAAACAGTATTGATACTTAAAGGGATAAAACATTTGGTTTGGTATTTAGAAGCTAAAACTTAGGTCCTGTTCATTTTGGTTTCATCTAAAGCCTTCTGTCTGTTGGCTTTTAGTTGAAATTGCACTGCAGCGATTGTTAGTTTTTTCTGAGTCATTTAATTAAAGGAAAATAAAAAATAAGAAAAAATAACGCTATATCTCCTCAGATAATGTAAACAGAAAAGAGAAAAAAATAAAAAAAAACGAAAAACCAAAATTAAGAAGGTAATATGTCTCTCTGATTTCTAGAATTTAGAATGCAGAAGCGGAAGCCGGAATTAACGGGATGGACTTATTCCTAATTTTTGAGATCTCGGAATAAAAACGCGGGAAGCGCCACAACGGCACAACCCCGCCCGATCGCCGAGAACCCGCCGCTACCAATGGAGCAGTGGCTGCCGTTGTTCCGCCACTACCTCGCCTCCCCGGCTCCCAACGCCGCCGCCTTCTCCTCCTCCCCCGACCACTGCCCCAGCTCGCCTCCTCCGGCCGCCGCGACCCTCCTCCGGCTCCTCCTCTCCTCGGCGCCCACGCTCCCTCCCGCCTCCGAACCCCCCGACGCTGTCCTCTTCTAGACCCTCCCGCCCTTGCTCCAGTCCCAGGCGCTCTCCTTCCTCTCCTCCTCCGCCCACCTCCTCGACCCGCTCCAGCTCCGCTCCCTCGCGGCCCGCGTCCTCTCCGCCCCGTCCGGCCGGTACGACTTTGGGGTCCGCCGTGGCGCCCGCCACCTGCTCGACGGATTGCCTGAGGAAGGAGTTCTTGGTGTCTCCGAGGAGTTTATCGAGGAGCTCCACGAGCCGCCGCCGTGGCTTAAGGAAGCGGACGCTTGGGCACGTCCTGTCCTGCCGTGGCTGCCTCTTGATTGCCAGAGCGTGGTGGCGAGCGGGATCCGTGGTGGGGATGGTTTGGACGGAGTTGAATTGGGTTGGAGTCTCTGATGTTGGGACAAGACGATGATTCAGAGATGCAGGAGATTGAGTGCGTTTCGCCTCCTCCGGCTCCTCCTCTTGGGGATTCGGTTGTGCATAGGGCGTTGGCTCTGCAGAAGGAGATTGCGACGGTGGAGTCGGTTTTGGGAGCCCAGCGGATGGCGAAGGATTTGCAGTAGCTGTGCATTGAATCTGGGTATGCTGAGGCGGTGCTTGGCTTAGTACAGCCATGGGAGGCCGATGTTGACACTGAGAGGGTTGTGCTTTCCAATTTAGTACTTGAGGAAGACAGAATGCCTGGAAAAGGGCCAGCGCTTGTGCTGTGTTCCCTTGTCTTACCGAAGTTACTAGACCTTCAAAGACCAGTTTCATTGGTTCTTCTTTCTGCTGCATTGGATGTCTGCAAATGCCACCCAGCTGCTGCACTGGAGGCTGTCCTCTTTCCTCTGGTTCTTAGAAGGGAAGGGCTAAATGTTCCTCAATGTGATGTGCTCACGCGGATTGTCAAGGACTGCATGCATCCGTTGCATGTCACTGCCTTCTGCCATAGGCTGCTTTCAGGGGAGGAGAGAGAGCGGAGACCAGTTTGTATGCGTCAGCATCGGGAGAATAGTGGTAGTGATTTGGTCCGGGTGGAATCTCTCTTCGCACTGTTGTACAACATTCTCAATCAAGACATTTGCTTGACACCAAGCACCACTAGAAAGCTAGTGTCCGTGATCGATGAGATGGCATCAAAGTTCCAAAGGTCGCTAAAATTTGGCAACTTTCTGCCATGCTTTGTCTTGAAGTGTTGTCATGAATCTAAGATTCACAGGGTTTTGCTTGAGAGAGCTGCTGACAGAACCAACACTTTTCTGACTAAAGCTATATTGGCAAAACTTCAGCCTGTGAGTTGAAATATGTCTTGAAGTGTTTAAAGGTGAGCTGCTGGTGAGCGGTGAGCCTACACGTCCATTCAGAATTTCAGATTGGCTGCAGTATGTAATTTCGTGAAAGAACTGTTTTGTTTGACTTTTATAATGGACAGCTTTTGTAGTTCTAGTCTTCTAGAAACCATTGAAGAATGATTTGGATATTAAAAAAAACAGCAATTAATGTACCGTGAAAAATGTTATTTACTGGACCCAGACACAAAAAAATGGAATTTTGTTATATATGACTCAAATGCAACAAGATTGTCATGAAATTTAGTGTATCCAGTTAAAGGGAATAAATAGGCCCTGTTGAAACTTAACTTGAGTTAAAGTGTAACCACTATAAATAATCCAGTGGTCATTTTCACCAGTCGTTACTATCCAAGAATTATGGTTTTCAATTTGAAGTGTGTGTGTATGAGACATCTTAATTGTTAGATGATAAAATCGTTATGCTTAAATCATATACATGGCCTTATTATCAGTGGAGGATTTGTGGTTAGATCTCTGTTAACCATGATTTTCTGTCATAGGCATGCACCTGTTCCTAATGCCCAGATCATGCACTTCAGATTCAATCAACTCTGGTGGTTGTCTTGGACAGGACATATACTATTGTTCCTAGAGAACCAATGAGAAGTACAAAGTAGTTTTTGTACTTGAACTAATCAGTCGAGGATGGAATGTTTTCTAGTATATAGATGCTTCAAGTCATTTAACTGTTTCAAGTCATAGTTCATACGGTGTATCATAAGTCATAGGCGGCATGACTGCCAATTATACACTGAAGTGAACAGAGATTTACTAAACTTGGGATAAATTAAGTCTTCAGTGGTTGTGGCATATTAACTTAGCAATATAGCATGAGTGCATCATTTTTATCACCAGCAGTTGTTCTTTGTCAGCTATCTTGTGTTATTATTTCAGTTGCAGAAAAGTAAAATTCATACATTCGATAGTATCTTATGGAGGTAAATCAACAAGTTTATTCCTCTAATGAAAAATAAAGACTGACAACACAATACATAGTTTTGATGAGGACCACTTGACTTTTTCTTAGGGCAGTACATATAGTGGCTTCTGACGTGAGTCACTTGAATACCATCTTTGTATTTTGGAACCATGATACCTTGTCGGTTAACTTGGTAGTGGCATAGAACTTAAGGTAGTCTTGGAAACGGTATTGGCTAGGATATGTAAGCTTTGGAACTGGGCAGATTATAGCATCGGGACCTGGGTTGTAGAATGTTGCAATAGATAGGTGGCTCCCATTCTTATTGGGGAGTACCTGATGGCAAATGCTTTTGTATTTTCCATTGCTCATCACTTCAATCTGATCCCCAAGGTTTATGAAAATTCTATTGCCTTGAGTTGGTGGTATTGGGATCCATCTACCATCTTTCATGAACTCCAAACCTGGGACCAAGTCGTCTTGAAATAGAAGTATGATCCCCCCGGCATCAGTGTGTCCCCGGAGTCCCTTCACAATTTCTGGATGACTACACCTGGGGTACTTTGCCACCTTGATGCCTACAGAAGTCTTAGAGAATGCTTTTTTCAAGTACTCTTTGTCCAGCCCAAGATTTTCGCTCATGACTTCTTCTAGCTGCTCGGCCAACTTGATTACTTCTTCAGTATATTCAGTAACTGTGGTACTGTATAGTTCATTG
This sequence comes from Dendrocalamus latiflorus, assembly GCA_017311315.1. Classification (NCBI taxonomy): domain Eukaryota; kingdom Viridiplantae; phylum Streptophyta; class Magnoliopsida; order Poales; family Poaceae; genus Dendrocalamus; species Dendrocalamus latiflorus. The sequence goes on along the minus strand of CM029660.1, from coordinate 9,590,577 downwards.
CTTTTTATTAATAGCCTGCAAACTTCTGATTTGTAAATTTTGCCAATATATTGGACATGACTACTGCAATTTATGGTAATAAGTTTTACTGTAATTTACAGTGCAAACTCACCGAAGCAGCTCAGGAATATCATTAGTGTTTGATTCTGGCTGATGATGATACATGAAACAGCACTCCCAGTCAACATTTGAGGTGACTTTTTCAGGACCTAGGGTTTTTGCCATCTTGGAATTGTAGAAGTTCTTCTCCATATGTTGCTTGTAGTATTTGTTCACCTGTTCCTTGATTTTGTGCATGAGGTCCTTGTTGATGCCATTGTTCTCAAGCTGACATACAGTTATTCATACAATACAATAGTGAGAAACTAGAAAGGAATTTTCTTTTATCAAGGTAACAATTTTGTATCTTCTTACTTACCCAAAAGAAACCTCATTGTGCACAGGCATCATGGAGAAGTGAAAGTGTCTCTGACCTCTCCTCACCACTCATCCATCTTTTTATAACTGAAATTTCCAGTTCCTGAAACACTGGAGTATAGAAGTTTAACCAAATGTGTTACTCTTCTCGAGCTGATCTGTTACAGCTAGAGCAAGCTAGGTATTTACAATGCCCCAGATTGGAATATTGGGAAATATATTTTTCCAGATTTCAAAACATGGCGTGGTTTGAATATTAAGGAAACCTTGCTTTCTTAGGAGGCATTTGCAAAATCATGTCCAAGTACATTTCACTATTCCCATGTGATTTAGCTAAGATAACTTCTGTAGATCCTTAGAAACTCATCATCATCACGATGGCTGACTTATAAGGTTACACGATTGCTATTTGTTTATCCTGTTTTACTTCCATGTAAAAATGAATCATAGTGGTAGTCATCTATTTGAGATAACCAGTTGCCTGTAAGATTCACTCTCTTTGGATCAGTTCTGCCGCCCAGAATCATGGTGATGATGTTACCGCGGCACAGATTGGGAGGAGTAATATCTCAGTTTTGAGATATCTCAGGTCAGACTAATCGTGGCAGTTTGACATTGTGATTCAATGCATGAAGGCCTGTATGCAGTCAATCACAAACAAATGAATAATTCGATGCATTTCTTGTGTATATGCAAGAGCCTAGATTTTCTCAGGGAGTTGCTAGATCATGTTTGCAATTTTTTAAACCACAATTGTTAATTTGTTGCCGAACAATATTCTTGTAGATTGATTCGTCTTTACGCAATGTTACTGTTACTGAGTAGATAGTTCCTTGATCACTTATTATTTGCATTGTTGTTGCAGGATTAGCCTCATACGCTACTTCTGGTAAGACTAGTGGCTGTTTACTGTTTAGTCCTCACCTAATCAGGCCTCAGGGCATGCCTTAGGTTGCCGAAATTGGGTGTCTTTCTTCCTCTAAAATTTATTGGATATGGCTATGGAATAAACAATGTTTAGCTATAAAAAGTTCTCCCTACATTTTTCCCCACCTCCTTCTCTCCTACTAGTATAGTGCCCGTGCTAACGCTACGGTGGCATTTCAGGGATGCACATGAAAACAACCAAATGACGATATTGTTTTTTCATAGTTTAAGTTTCACGCAATTGTCCATAGTGCTGCCTCTGGTCCATAGTTGGAAGGCAATGGAAGTCCGCATCCAGCAAAGCTATCACACTGTTAAGTGAGACTGAAATAAAAAGTGAGAAATTTAGCTTCTTATTGATTATTGATGAGTATAAATATTGCAGGTGTTGAAATAGTTAACCAACCATATGCAACAATTAGTGAAACTTAATAAAAACATAGACATTCTATTTGCTCAGAAAATTGTCACATCTCATACCCAAAAATAATTTAACACATCAAGGAATCTAGACAGGAGAAATGAAGCAAAAGCACAATTCAACATATGCCAGAGGCACAGTGCACAGTCCCAAGCTGTTACTTGCAAGCGATTTGGCCCATTTCAGATGGGAAGTGGATCTTCTACATATGGCAGGACATGAACTTCCTCCCATTATATGCCATTCATATAAAAATGAAGGCAATCAAATATTTCTCCGACTATCCCTTGACTTCTTTCATATCAGAAACACCAAATTTTAGTCAGGCCTAAACATCCAAAAGATATTTGATTTAGCCTCCATTAACTCCATTATAGACTTGCAGAGGATAAAATGCCAGTTTTGAACAAAAGATGTATTAAAATTAATATGTAGTGTACATGTATAGGATATAAATGGACATATTTCGAAAAAATGCCTCTAAAAACATGTGCAAGAAAGCAGTATCATAAATTTATGGTGATGGGCACCCTAAACGCTTCCTAACAATGTAATTGTTTTTCATAGGGCGTGTTTGTTTCTCACAGACATGTGGGTCTGGGCCACATGTTTGCCTCACAATGAGTAGCATATAATGTAGTTATTCAGTGGCTTGTAGTGAATTTTCTTAATTTTTTAAGGAACACATGCGAAAGCTTAAGAGTTAGATACTCAGATAACCATACAGATAACAGACTTCAAAGGATCCATTGGCAGTGCATACATGAACAGGGAATTACTTTACTGTCAATGATATTCACGGTATAAATCATTGTATACATTTTCAGAGACTCAGAATATACAAGCAATAAATAAGTAAATAAATGATACGATGCATTTATTTGTGTCGTACCTGTACCCAATCAGTACCCCGTTGACCCAAGCAAGAAATGTTGAGTCAATAGCTTCAAAGTGCAGCAAGATCCTCAAACCTATCACAATCAGCTCAGAATTGTTAAAAATAGCATTGGAATATTAGCGGGCAACAGTAAGTGCTGCATCCATGTGAATATTAGGGGCAACAATATTATACATGTCAAAGAAGAAGAAAAAGTTTAGAGCATGCTATAATAAGCATCAGTAGACAACATAGGCATATCAAAATAAAAAGGAAATGAAAAACATATGCTCCATAAGCAAATCAGATATGCGTTTATAAGGAGATAGGCAATAACTATACCCAGTAATAAATTCTTCAAGAATTGCACACTAAAATTTGGGAAATCCTAGACAGAAAAAACTTGACAACAAGGATGCTGCAGTTAGCCTTTTCGTTTCAATTTAATGAACCAGTTAACTTTGAAATATTTTCTCGGTGTTGTTGGCACAAACAAATCTTCAATTTAATGAACCATGTAATTCTCGTCACAATTGGCATAAATAAATCTAACATCCTTGAAGATACCCTCACTTTATCTGAAATTCTTCTCAGTATAAAGGTTATCTATGCTAGTTGCAATGCAATCAAAGGATTCACAACATAGAGGACCTATAGAATTTTGATTTCATGAGAAAGAAAACAAGGATAGGAACTACCTTTCATGACTTGCTGTGCAGAAGAACAGAAAAATAATAACCCGATAATAAGCACACAACATACCTTTCTAGGAATTACCTTTCATGACTTGCTGTGCAGAAGAACAGAAAAATAATAACCAGATAATAAGCACACAATTAGCTGGGGCGTCAGTGCCGCGTAGCGGTTAGGGCTTGTGGTTCTACAACTCCTACTCGGTTTACAGAATCAGACTCCGACTTTTGTCAGCGTTCTCCCGGTGTGGTCGAAGTCCTTCACGTGGTCGTAGATTACGACCACCTTCAGCGTGGTCGTAGACCTTCAATGTGGTCGTAGACCTTCAACGTGGTCGTAGACCTTAAGCGTGGTCGTATACTGCAAAGAAGTCATCATAAATGCACCTGGGGCAAGCTAAAAGCAGTGCTGTACTGCTGTTATTGCCCATAATTGCCAAAGAATCTCTGATTTGATTGACCTAAAAGCACATAGAAAACAAATTCCGTAGCAGAGTTTGGATCTTGTATCTTTGGGTAAAAAAGTGCAGACTTCATAAGTAACTGTACCTCATCAATATATATTTGTCCCCTACAAAAATATATACAAAAAAGCACATCAGTTCAAGTATGCATAAGACATCTATAGATGTTCAAATATCATTAACCTAACAAATAGTCAATGAGGCTGCTTGAACTAACCACTATCATTAGGCACCCGCTGGAGGGCCTCATTGACCATTTGTTGAACATATTTTCCTTCTGCACACAAGGTTAAAGCATTCTCAGGGGAAATTTGCATATATCAACATGAGCAAATACAGACAACTGCAAAAAAAAGAAGGGTATTAACATCTAATTGAACTGTCTTTACATATGAGAAATTAAGCATCTGAGAGCACTCGGACACCAGAGCACCTGCCATGTGCCATCACATCTAAGCTGGAACACATGAATGGCAAGTATTATGCCCAGCACACGCGCAACGCAACCCACTCGGCCGATTAGTACATGGTTAGCCTATAAGCTACGATAAAAAAACTGAACTTTTCGATCGTCCACAGGAGATGCGCAAACACAAAGAATAGGATGCAATTACCTCTTCATCTGATAAAAGAGTGAACCCAAGCTTCTCAGACCAGATTGATGCCATTTCAGGATCAATATTTCACCATAAGAAGTCGGATATTCCAGGCTTTCAAATGTGCCTCAATTAGCCTTAGGAGAAGCGCAAAGTAGCCCTGCAGAGAGAGAGAGAGAGAGAGAGAGAGAGAGAGAGAGAGAGAAAGTAGCCAACAAATACTGTATCTTGTCTGTCTAAGGAAGGCAATTTCTTCAAGCTTTTTCAGTCCCTGCTGTAAAGAAGCACGAAGTAACTGGCATTTTTCACAGCACAAGAAGTGCCTGAAATGTTCAATACAACGAGTCAGCAATGTCTTTCACAATGATAAGCTCTCCTCCACCACAGTTGAAGGAAAATATCACATACCTTCTGTTTTTGAATTCCATTGTTGTAGCACTTAACATGGCATGGTCTCTCGCACTGTGGATAAAAATAACGCATAATTTTCAACCAAGCATTCTAACCATCAAAGGCAACACATAGGAGAAAAGCACGAAGCAGAACAAACCTGGTTACAGAAGATAATCATGCCTGCACTGATTATTCCAACCGTCGTATGGCCATCTCTGTCAAAATTTGAAGGTGTGGAGTTACATACAAAGGAGCTCACATAATCATGTCAATTCCACCAATGCACACAATCTTATTCTTACCCACACAAATGGCAGCTCTCTGTTTTAACCACTCTTTCTTGTAATGTCCGTTTCAAGGGAACAATAATAGGTCTATTGGTGGAAGAAGATTCTTTGGCAGAACCTGTAATAACAACAGAAACAAATGGCACAACAGGGAAGACAAGCAATTGTTTAATCTGGATATCATAACAGATTTCATAAGAATTTTCATGTTTTAATTTCATAACAGATTTAAACATTTGAAATACAAGACGTACTAAGTTTTAATGCTGAAAGGAAACAAAAAAAGTTCTTGATGCATATAGTTATCCACCTTTTTTTAGAACACGCGGGATGCGGCGGCGGCGCGGGGTGGGAGGGAGGGGAGGAGGCGGCGGCGCGGGGTGGGGAGGAGGAGGAGGAGGCGGCGGCGCGGGGTGGGAGGGAGGGTCGGGGGCGTGTGCGTGTCCTCAAGAAGCTGCCGCCACCAAGAAGAGGGGGGAAACAGCTGCCACCGCAACCGGCCCCGACGGTCGCCTCCACCCGGCAGCCCGAAGTCGCCGCGCCCGAAGCCTGAGGCCGCCGCCGCGCCCCGCGCCTGGAGCCGCCCTCCATCGCTCGGACCCCCACCAGCGCCGCTGCGCCCGAGGCGCCCACCGCCGCCCCCACCTCCGCCACCGCTTGGCACCACCGCCTCCTGTTGCTCCCTTCCCCGATCCGATCGCCGCTCGCACCGCCGCCCTCGCCGCCGCCCGCCCGAAGTCCCCGCCGCCGCTCATAGTCCCGCTCCCGCCTCCACCGCGGCAGATCTGAAGCTAGGGTTCGGTTTCACCGCCGCAAACCCGGATCGGGCCGCCATCTCGGCCGAATCGAGGGGCTACGGGCCAGATTGCATCGATTTGGGGGGGAAGGGTTGGGGGGAGGGAAGGAGGCGGCGGCGGTGCGGGGTGGGGGGAGGGAAGGAGGCGGCGGCGGTGCGGGATGGCAGGGCAGGGGAGGAGGGGCGATGCGGGGTGGGGAGGGAAGGAGAAGGAGGCGGCGCGGTGTGGGGAGGAGGAGGCGGCAGCGCGGGGTGGGGAGGAGGAGGAGGCGGTGGCGTCGCGGGGTGGGAGGGAGGGGAGGAGGCGGCGGCGGCGCGGGGTGGGGAGGAGGGGGAGGAGGCGGCGGCGTGGGGTGGGGAGGAGGAGGAGGCGGCTGCGGCGCGGGGTGGGGAGGCGGAGGAGGGCGGCGCCGGGAGAGGGGAAGGAGGCGGCGGCGTTCCTGAGGGGCGGAGGGAGGCGCGCTGGCGTGAGAGGGGAAGGGGAGAGGGGAAGGAGGCGGGCGGCGGCGCGAGAGGGGAAGGGGAGAGGGGCAGGCGGCGGCGACGGCGACGGTGTTCCTGAGGGGTGGAGGGAGGCGCACGGGCGTGAGAGGGGAAGGCGGCGGGCGCGAGAGGGGAAGGGCAGAGGAGAGGAGGAGATGGGGGCGTGGGAGATGGGGGCGTCGGGGGGGGGGAGTCGCGCCTCGCGCGGGGTGAGGGCGTCGGGGGGAGTCGCGCCTCGCGCGGGGTGCGTGACGAGGTATGATCCAAACAATTTGGGCCATTGGATTTGAGTGAGTAAGAGAAAGGAGAGGCTACAGTGGATATCGTCCCTTCGTTTCAAAGGTTCGCTGGTTCTGGGAACATTAGGTTTGGTGCATCTAGGAGAGGTCTTGACTGCGGGGGACATTTGTTGGGTAGCTATAGAAAAGTTTACAACTGGTGGTTTTATAGTGGTAGAGACTTGTAGGATGATTAATGGATTGTGGAAAAAATATACGCAAAGTACATGAAATACAAGCAGATGTACTGTAATCACTCCTAAATTTAATTACTCCCTCCGTTCTAAAATAACTGATGTTTTAGCTCTTGGCACAATGTCAGGCCCCGGATTTTTCATCTGAAGCCTTTTATGCTTTCATCGCACTATTCCTTGGAACAGTAGATAATGCATATAAATACATTACTGAACATCAAACATATATCTCATAAAAGCAAAACTAATACAATAGTAAACTTACACATAGACTGATCAGGTTAGAACCTTGAAAGAGTAGTAGTAGAAACAAAAACAACACACAGGTGCGACATTTAGGGTATGCTCACAGGCAATTAACTAGGACTCGCGATCTAGTTCTTGGCCTATTCATCTTATAGTCTTATCAACACTTTCAACCACAGGGCTTTCCTTTTCCTTCTTACTAATTGATAGTAATTGAGTAACAATAAGTATGAAGATACTCAAGTAAGCCGCTACACAGTGCAATTATAATAGATGCAAAGCTGAACAAAGAGAGGCTTGTGGTTCTTTTATTTGCAGAAAGCCACATTTAAAAATAGAATATGTAGAAAGGCTAAAACTTAACGTTTTAACTAAACCATGTTTTTAAAAAGTATAAGGATATATAATAATAGTAGTAGTGCATGTTTCTATCCACCTATTACAGAGTATAGTTCCATCCACCATATGTTATTTTGATACTTAGGTTGTATCCACCCATTGTATTCATTGGGTTCTATCTACTTAGGAGAAATCAAAGCTAGGGTTCTATTCACCCATCATTTTTCTTTTCTTCCCACCCACAAATGGTTTTTATAAAACAGATACTAACTTGAGTAAATTTCCATGCCCACCCATAACCGTGGGCGCATCTGTTTGAGCAGTTTTCACTTTTTAGAGGTCGCACACTTTACCACAAAGACATTTAACTTGTTATATTCCATATACTTTTGTAGTCATGCAGATCAAGAAGACCATCATAAGATATTTACAATGCACCTTCCCAACGTTGTTACACCCACTAAGATTTCTACCGCTATGGGTTTCTATCCGCCTGCTCCGAAAGCCCCCCTCTTGCATGGCATGTCAAGGTCTCTTCCTGGCTCTCTTGCTTGTGTTCCACCAAATGGCGCAACCAGTGCTGGGTCGATGCAAATTAATTGGCCAAGCGACACCTATTATAGTTTGTGGTTGCGTTGTATTACCTTAAGAGATCATCACAAGATTCAGTCTTTAGGGTTACCTGGGTAGTTCTGCCACATACTAAACTCTTGTACTCTTATCTGCACCAGCCCAACTTATCATCCGCCTATATATGAGGCAAGTTGAGTTTAAGTTTTCATATTTGAAATGATGTTGAGGTAACTTAATGTCCACATGTATCTAAGCAAGTGATGTCCTCATCACTTCCTTAGATACACACCAACACTCATCCATAATATGCTAAGCAAGAAACTATAACGAGGGCATGTGCACGACAGTTGAATTAGCATGTGAGCTCGTTTCTAGAGTTGTTTAATTCAGCTTCTGAGATACCGACAGTTGTTTAATTCGTTCATAAGATCAAGGTATCCTTCTACTATGATACCGAAACTCACTTAGTAGGAGCTTCTATAGGCTTTATCAAACAACTTGAAAAGGAAAATTGAAAAAGTTTTGTATCTTTTGTGAAGGAGACTGCTGCAACAGCAGGACCTGTGATCGAAAAGGAGACAACCCTTCAGATGGTCGAAACTGGTCTCGATCACCAAGAGGGATAAGAAGGAGAAAGAGCAGTAACTCCTGCTTAAAACCTTCGAGAGCAGTAACTCCTGCTTAAAACCTTCGATCAAGCTGCACGAGATTCTCGACCAATCATGGTCGAAAAAGCTCTCGTTCCTTCGCGACCAGAATGGTCAAGGAGAAGAAATCGAAGAAACTTATCTCTGGAAAAATTTCTTCTAAATTCAAGCTCAAGGCTATGACATCAAGGTATGAAAATATAAGTATGGATATTTCATTTTACCTCTAAGTCCCCTTGAATGCTGACTTACTTTTCCGCGATTTCAGCCTGACTTCTCAACTCCTCAAGGATACTTTTGTTGAGAAGCTCCCTACGGCTCTGTCCGCGGTTGAAGAAGCGGTGGAGAAGGTGGTCAAGAAAACAACCAGTGCAACAAAAGAGACCGTGGCCAAGGCCGTGAAGACTATGACAATAGAAATGGTCATAGCAAAATAAATGCAAATGGTGAAAGAGAGAGTAGAAATACCTAGTCAGGGGGTTGGAGATTTATTTGACAGCCACGCTGAGGAGGAAGACATCGGGGATGCTCTCCCTTGTTTCGGAGAAGGTATAACCAGGGAGGAAGAAGAACCTAACTTCTTCTCTGCATTTTTTGACCCCGCACTTGTAGTGGGATCTTCTATCGATCGATCTCTGAGCTGAGTTCCACACTCAAAAGACATTCCTGATAAGGGAAACATCTTCGATGACGAGTATCTCGAGAAGGTGTGGTGGAACAAGGTCGACAAGCTCGATCAACTCAGAGATTCCAGATGGGTACTTGCCAAGTTTGCTCATGGGAGCATGAATGTAAGTATTGAGTACTTAGCATTCGTATTTCACCTTTTCTAGCTTCTTAGCATCCTTCTTTGTTTAGAGAGCGTTAGAAGACATGGTAACTATGGCTGAATACCACAGACAACTCACACTCCTACAACAACAAAATACTGAACTCTCCAAGAAGGCAGAGGCATTGTAAGTTACTGTCCCATGTAGTCGAATTCCATCTTGACCACTTTGTCCAATTTTTCATGTCTGCTTATAACCTTTGTAGGTCTAAGCTCGACGCAGAATTCTTGGCTGCTGCACTCGACAATGAAAAGTCAACATGCAGAGGCTAAAGGAAAAGAATGCTAATTTGTCGATAAGCCTTGCAAAGGCCAACTCTGCACCTAAAGCAATGTAGGAGAAAGTGAACAGTAAGTATTGAACTTAAGACCGTTCATTTGGATATCTTTCTGGTGTTTCTCTAAGCCCTTTCTTTCGATAGATGAAAAGGTTGAAACAAGTAAGCCTCGCAATGAGGTCGAAGAAAAAACCAAGGTGATCCGAGAGCTTACTCATATCAATAAAGAGTGCAACCAGAGGACACAGTTCCAAGAAGAACATCATAAGGTCAAAGTCGATAAGCTTGATGCTCGACTGGCAGGTAAGAAAACTTTACCTTCGACTAGTTCTGCTAACTAGTCTGGTGATAAGTATTTTCTAACCATTCTTACTCTGTTTGCAGAAGCTGTGGTCGAAATAAAGTGTCTCTCAGAAGTCTTGACTCGTAGTCAAGAGGAAATGAAGTCAATGAAGGCAATCCTTCAGACAATGTTGTGCTTCTCAACGATCTACTCGGTAGGTTTGGGTCGAAGAAGATGAGTCCTTTCAAAACACCATAACCGCTCATGCGAGTATGATCGGACTACAAGTCAAAGGTTTAGAGAAGCATTTATCTACCCTGAAGACTGATCAGGCAAAGTCGATTCGGGATGTGGTTGAATGCACGGTAAGCTATGCCTTGGCAAAACTCAAGGTATGCGACCAGAACTTCAACCTACACCCAATCGACCACAACTTTAGCTGCTTTATGGAAGAGGTAGCCCACCTGACCGAAGTACTAAGGCCAACTAATAGAAAGATTGCAGAAGAGATGCAACTTGGCTCTCCTTCCTCTTCAGAGTAGTTTGTAAATAATAACTTTGTAAAGACTTACCTTTGGATAATAAAAGACATCTCCTTTTCCTGTAGTTCATCTTGTTGAGTAGGTAGTACTCGTAAAACAAAAAAAGAAAAAAAAGAGATAGAATTTACGACTAAGAAATAAAGTTATATGGATAACTCTACCCTAGCCCCCGAGTATTTAATTCGTTTATATGAATAAACTAAGCAAATAGTACAAAGTAAAGTATGCAAAGAGCAGAGTGGTTCATCTGACTATCGTTGTTGAATTTGACTATCACGTTCTGGCAGCAAAAGTGAGGAACGAGTCGACACTAAGAAGCTCCTTCTAGAGGGTAGGACCACATGCAGAGAGGAGAGACTTCAACTATGTGATGTTACCCCATCGACCAGGTAAATAATAATCGAAGACAGAAACGACAAAAAGGATAAATACTCAGATTACCTTCTTATATACTTGTTCAACATTTTCGTAGACAGCTCAATCATTTTGTGCTTATAGCAAGAGTCGGGAACGGATTGACACTAGGAGGCTCCTTCTAGTGGGTAGGACCACGTGCAGAGAGGAAAGATTTCAACTAGTGGTGTTCCCTTCTCTAACCAATTAAACAAATTGGATGTAGTAGAAGTGGTCGAACAAACATAAACATAATGAAGCCCTACTAAACATACGGCAACAAAGATTTGAAAAAAAAACTAAAAGCTTTATTGAAAGAGTAGAAATGTTATATGTAAAATTTACGTAGTTGGTCGATGTTCCATGAGTTTAAGAGAATTTGGCCATCCTCCATAGCAAATCGCACAGAACCTAGTCATGTGACTTCAACCACGGTGTAAGGACCTTCCTACTTGGGGAAAGTTTGTTTCGATTAGACCGGGGTTGGATTTTCTTCAATACCAAGTCACCTACAGTAAGGCTACGAGGTTGGACCTCACGATCATAGTACTTACACATGGCTTGCTGATAGACTGTTGATCGAATTAAGGCTTGATTCCTCTTCTCTTCAAGCAGGTTGATGTCATCCGCTCGAGGTTGCTCTTGGTTGGACTCGCTGAAGTTTTCAACTCTTGTCGACGGGATCTTTAGTTCCGAGGGAAGCATGGCTTTAGCCCGAAAAACAAGGAAAATCGAGTCTCTCTTGTCACCCGACAAGGAGTCATGCGAATTGCCCATACTACTAATGAAAGTTCTTGAACCTAAACCCCCGAGCACTTTATAAGTTGGTCAAAGACTCGATTCTTAATCCCTTGCATTATTTGGCTGTTCGTGTGCTTCACTGCTCCATTGTTTTTGGGGATGGGCGACCAAGGCATAGAAAAATTTGGTACCCAATTCATTACATAATTCTTAGAATTTTGCACTAAAAAATTGCTTACCATTGTCTGTGATTATTTGACTTGGAACTCCAAATCGAGTAATCACACTTCTCGTCATGAACCTTTTTGTGGCTTCCGTTGTTATCCCAATCACAGGTTCAGCCTCGATCCATTTGGTGAACGTGTCAATAGCCATGAAAAGGAACTCGAAGCCCCTGGGTGCTCTTGGGAACAGTCCTAGGATGTCTAGACCCCAGGTCACAAAAGGCCACTATAGAGAAATTGTTTGAAGAGCCTGAACCGGTTGGTGTATCTGCCTGCTATGAAACTGGCATTGTACACACTTCTTAACTAGCTCTTTGGCATCATTTAGGGCTATTGGCTAGTAGAAGTCTTGTCGAAAGGCCTTTTCTGACCAGTGTTCTCTAAGAGGTGTGTGCTCCACAAATGCCCCTATGTATGTCATTAAGGAGTTGTAATCCTTTTTTAGTGATATGCATCACATGAGAACCCCTTGAGTACCCCATTTATAGAGTACCCCATCGACCAAGGCATACATCTTGGCCTTGCTAGATAAACGATCTGCTTTGAGATCATCCTCAGGTATGGAACCCTTCTAAAGATACTCGTCGATGGGAGTCATCCAAGTATCCTTGTACTCTAGAGAGGTTGTCTCATGATGAGTTGTCTCCGGTCCTTTGACCAAAGACGGCTTTTGGAGTTGCTCCAAGAAGACTCCTAGTGGTACTTGTGATCAAGAAGAAGTTGGTCAAGTTAACTGGTCTGCGAGAAAGTTATCCTTCCGAGGGATATACTATAACTCAAAACCAAAAAGTGCTTCTCTAGGTTTCGAACTTCTGACAAGTACTGAGACATGGTCAAACTCGAGCATTGATACTCTTTGTTGACCTGATTCACGACTAGTTAAGAGTCTCCTCTCACAAGTAGTCGATGAATTTTGAGTGCTTTCGCGGCTCGTATGCCAGCCGACAAACCTTCGTATTCAGTCATGTTATTAGTGGCCGGATAGTGTAGTTGAATGACATACTTTAATGTTTCTCCCGTGGGAGATTTTAGGACCACCCCAGCCCCCAGCCACTTAGCGTAAGCGACCCATCAAAGTACATCATCAACAGGTCATGGCAATCATACTGGGGATCCTGAACAGGTTCAGGATTTGTCCATTCGGTGACAACGTCTGCTAAGATCTGGGAGTTAGTGACCGTTTAAGACACAAAATGGAGGTCAAACTCTCTAAGTTCAACCGATCATTTTGCCATGCACCCCATTGTTTTCCTGTTTTGGAGGACCTCTCCTAAGGGAAACTCAAATGGCACAATAATTTTGTGCGCCTAAAAATAATGCCTTAGCTTCCTCGAAGACATGAGGAGGGCATATAAGAGTTTTGGACCTGAGGGTAGCGCTTCTTAGGCCCATGTAAGACTTTGCTTACATAGTATACTGGTCGTTGGACGCCTTCATATTCTGCAACGAGTACAACACTTACTGCCTATGCTGTGGTGAACAGGTATACTAAGAGTGTCTCACCTGATCTCGAAGAAACCAGAACAGGAGCACTCGTAAGATATCTCTTGACATCCTGGAAGGCACTGTTAGCCTCTTTCGAACACTTGAAACTCTCGTGTTTCCTTAGAAGTTTGAAGAAAGGAAATCCTTTCTCTCCTAGACGTGCAATGAAACGACTTAGAGCCGCCATGCACCCGATGAGTTTTTGAACCTCTTTCTTCATGGTCAGAGGGTGCATCTGCTCGATGGCTTTGATCTTTTCAGGATTTGCTTCGATACATCTTGCCGAAATAAGGAATCTAAACAACTTTCCTAAAAAACTCCGAACACACACTTCTTGGGATCGAGTTTCAAGCGATGCTTTCTGAGGTTTTCGAAAGTCTCCTGCAGGTCTGAAACGTAATTAAATCGTTTGATGTTCTTGATGACTAGATTATCAACATAAGCTTCCAATTTTTGGCCTATTTGATGTATAAAGGTCAATTGCATCAAACGTTGAAAAGTTGGACTAGTATTTTTCAAGCCAAATGGTATTTTGATATAGCAAAATACTCCAAATGGCATAATAAATGTGGTCTTCTCTTCATCTTCTTAAGATATACTGATCTGGTGATAACTAGAGTATGCATCTTAAAAACCTAACATCTCACAACCAGTAGTAAAATCAACCAATTGATCAATACGAGGAAGCAAAAAAATCATCTTTCGGACAATCTTTATTTAAATCAGTATAATCTATACACATGCACCACTTACCAATAGATTTGTTAACCATTACAGTGTTAGCCAACCACTCTGAGTGATCAACTTCTCTTATAAAACCTGCCTTTAGTAACTTATCCAATTCTAATCTGATAGCTTCTCGTCGATCTGGTGCAAATCTCCATAATTTCTGTTTTACGAGCTTTTTATCAAGATGTAGAGCTAGCTTGTGCTCGATCATTTCCCTGGGGACCCTGGGCATGTCGGATGGCTGCCACGCAAACACATCTATGTTTGCCTAGAGGAAAGTGATGAGGGCGTCTTCCTATACTGGGTCGAAGGTAACCCCGATGAGAACAATCTTTGTTGGGTCTAGAGGAACCTCCTTGACCTCTTCGTTCAGCTTCGGTGTGGTTTTTGGCTTCGAGTGCTTGCTCGAAGGCTACGCCTTCGTAGCTTCTTGAGTTAGTAGTTGGCCGACCTTCTCAAGGGACTTGCGGTCGCACGTTAGTGCTATTTTCTTATCACAGCGAACTATGATGACTCCCTTGGGACTTGGCAACTTAAGACATTGATGTGCATAGTGAGTGACTATCAAAAAAATGTGCCAGAGTTGGTCGTTCGAGTATGGTGTTATACGCCATATCAAAGTTGACCGTGTCAAAGGAGACTTTCTCTGTACTGAAGTTGCTTGAAGAATCAAACATAACAGGCAGAGAAACTTGGCCAATGGGTTTGGCCGATGATCCTGGTACGATTCCATGAAATAAATATCATTCCAGCTTTATCCTAGTATGAAGGACTCACATCTCATCCAAAGCACTAACAGATAAAATATTTAAAGAAATGCCACTATCAATCAACATGTGATTCACTCGACAATTGTTGATGGTGGGCTCTACCACAATAAAAAAAACTGACTGGATTGAGTCGAAAGGATCAGACAGTCACTCTTCTCGAAAGAGATGGTGACTTTCGACCACTTAGGAACATTACTGACAAGGGGATGGCCGATAGAGTTTACCTCTCGTTCGATAGCCTTATACTATCGCTTTGACTCATACACAGATGAACCTCCATAAATGTACTCAATGGTGTGGTTTGGATCCTAAAAAGGCATGTCCTCGTCCTTGTCCGAGTGCTTTCGACCGCTCAACTACCCCACCTCCTTGAGTGTGGGAAGTGGTCCCTTACCAGAGTAGTAATCCTCAAGTTTTCGTTGGAAAACTAGGTAGTTGCAAAGGTCGTGTCCCTCCTTATGAAGTGAACACCACATAGGCTTATTGTCCTTCCGTGCGGGTGCTTTGCTTTTGCCACGAATGGGGTACTGCTTGGGGTTATGTAGCTCTTTATCACCTACGGCCAAGACCTCCTTTGAATTGTCGGCCCGAGGCTTCTGAATTTTTGCCTTGTTCTTGGATTTCTTGGCTTTCTCCTTTCTCTTGCTACCTTCACCTTCCCTATTGGGACTTCGATTGACCTGATCAATGGATCTAGTCCATTCGACCGCTTTAGCAGCAGCCGCGTAATGGTCAGCCATCTCAAAGAGTTCAGCGATGGTAGTCGGTGGATGCAAGATCCTCCATGAACCTCCTATTGTGGACACCTTGCTTGAATGCCTTGATGACAGAAGCGCCAGAGACCTCCGGAATTGAATTACGAACCTAGCTAAAACGCCTGATGAATTGCCATAGGGTCTCATTGTTGTTCTACCGCATGTAGTGCAGGTCGTCCTCTTTCCCAAGCCGATTGTAAGTAACCTAAAAGTTTGCCAATAGAAGATTACATAGGTGTTTACACGAGTAGATCAACTCGAATGGTTGGTTAAGCAACCATGATCGAGCAGATCCTTCGAGCACCATCCGAAGAGTTTACCCTGACGTGCTCATCTCCTCCTGTCGCCCAAACCACGATCGTGTAAATCTAGAGGAACTCAATGAGATTTTAGGACCCATCAAATTTCTCCATGTTTACCAATCGAAACCACGGTGGCCAACATACCACTCGGAGTTCAAGGTTGAATGGTAGGCATCCGATAATGAGTTCCTAACTCCTCTTTTGTGGGAAAGGGTAGCTAGCATCGCCAAGTGATCGTACTCGATGAAGCCTGGCTGTGGATGGACCCAACCTGTAGTAGGCCTGGTCCATACAAGGGTAGGACTCCTCGTACTCCATCTACTACTGCAGATTCCTCGCTCGAAGGGGCAATCAATCACCTCCTCAGTAGACTTGCCGGTCTAGAGTCGTTCGAGGAACTCTCCTTCAGCTGGAGTTGTGATTGGAAGATAGTTGCGACCTGCCATCATGTCGACCCCCACAAGGTGAATTCTACGAGCGACTAGATGCGTAGGGTTGGAAAAAAGCTCGAGGCTCATTGAAGGCTCGGCTCGGCTCGTGGCACAAACGAGCCGAGCCAGGGTTTTAGCTCGGTCCGTTAACGAGCCGAGCCGAGCCGGCTCGCAAGCCGCTCGTTAGGCTCGGTAGGCTCGGTCGGCCCAGCTCAGCAGTGTCTTCGGCCCATCACGTGTGAACGGCTCAGTACGACAGTAGTAGTATGTATGTATGCATGCCAATTTTCGCACCTCTTTTGTCATTGAGAGGTATTATTAAAGTACAGATTACTCTTTTCTCTGTTAATTTCAAATATGGAAAGGAAATCATAGAACTTATTATTTAGAAAAACAAATCTGAAATATAAAAAGAAAGGTTAAAGACACTCAAAAGTCAAAACGAGCCGAGCTCGAGCTTTTCAGAAAAGTCAATTTGCATATGCCACCTAACGAGCCTAACAAGCCGAGCTCAAGCTTTTAAGAAAAGTCAATTTGCATATTCCACCTAACAAGCCTAACGAGCCGAGCTTTTTAACGAGCCGAGCCGAGCTTCTCTTTTAGCTCGTTAGTTTAACGAGCCGAGCCGAGCCTCCTTCCTAACGAGCCGAGCCGAGCTGGCTCGATATCCACCCCTATAGATGCGGTCATACATGTTCGGCTCTTGGAGTTATGCTGACGAGGCTACTCGAATCTAGCTATGACATCACGGAGTCTTCGCACGATTCCTTCGGCGAATTGGTGGTAGCCTAGCGCTCTAATGAGCTCTTGAGTCGGGTTCTTGGGCAGGTCGTTGATGCGTTCGAGTTCATGAGCCTCTTCGGACTAGTACTGGGCACGCCTAGGCAAAGACTTCTGGGCAGCCAATCGCCTCCTCCGTGCAGTCTTTGGATCCTTAATTTTTGAGGCTGGTTGAGGCCGCCTTAAAGGAGAGCAATTATTTCTAGAATTTCTTACATGCTAATTAGAGAACTGACCTGGTTCATCACTGGAGGTCTACTCGCCATCCTCGCGAGAGGCGGCAGGGTGTAATCGGTAGGGAGCATCCTCAGGCTATCTTCCGAGAGAGTGATTAGAATCTGCAGGGAGGGCAAAGGCCTTCTATCTAGAATCTCCACTTCCGGCGGAGGGCCCCAAACAAGATTGCATCGCGGTCTGTAATAAACACCGCTAGGTAGGGGAATTATGGATTATAACTATCTCCTGTTGGATCTATACTCCCACCCTCTCTCTTTGCAGATTCCACCAGAAAGTTACGACCAATAGTTGGTGATGATCTCCCAGAATGAAAAACTCTAGGGCTTGCTGAAACCGCTCGGACGGTCGCCGGGGGACTCGAATACTTGGGGGCAAGCCTATTGTCATGTTGTGAGCCCTGTTCATGGTCGGATTAACCCTTGCCATTTGGGGGAAGTGGCCCCTCCGTTCAGCGTACTGCAACGGGGGATATGGATCCATCCTTAGCCTTTCCCTTGGTGTGGTCTCCGAGATCTCGAGATGGATATCTAGAGACAGCCTCGCTGTCGGAAGCAAGCATTGTCCGCTCGTAGTCATAGCAGGCATCTATGTCGATATCTGCATAGTCAGCCAGGTCAAACCAGTTCTCATTCCACTCCCCTGCCATAAGGACATCAGAAGGAAGAGAATTTGCCGATAAAGAAATTACTGGAGTCTTGGAAGAATCTTCCCCACTGATGGTGCTAGCTGACAATATTTTAATATCGATTTTATGTATGATTTGTTTGGATTCGGGCAAAGACTAGAAGACTCGAACTATGAATATGCAGAGTAGAAACATGGGAATAATAACCCTACTTCCTATGTGGCTATTACTCAGAGAAATTAATTACAACTGAGAGTAATGCGAAATACCTAGCACTATCTCCTGATCTAATGTGTTTTGATCCACTCCACCTCTCCGATGTCAACCTTTATATAGTCGGCGAAGCGGCGGCTGTTGTCCCATGCCAATAGATGCCTCAACGCTTTGGGTGATAATCGTAAACTCGGAAGTTACTGTTGGAGGGACGTGATGGCCCATTCGCCGCACGACGGTTGTTGTCAGAGAGAGCGATACTGTGTGGTCATAGAAATAAGCGCACATTCTAACTGTCTTGTCAGATAACCCTACGATGTAGTGGGTCATTGTAGACAAGTCAGTCATAAATAGGTTAGTCGCAGGAAAACCCACGACCATGAGGTAGTCACAGGATAGCTTACGACTACATGGTCGTAGAAAGATTTATGACCAAGGAGTAGTCTTAGAAGGACTTACGACCATATGGTCGTAGAAGGGCTTACGACTAGGGATGGTCATAAAATGACTTACAACTTCTCTGTAAAATTTCTCCTTTATCGATAAAGGGTATACCTAGATAATATAATGACGTAATAATTTGAGAATTATTATATCCTCGTCACATACATAAGTTCAAAAACTGATAAATTCATACATAAGTTTAAAAACTGATAAATTTATCCGCAAATTCAAGATAAGCGGGGAGGATTGGTGGGAACTAGCTAGAGTGGCTAGACTCTAGGGCTAGGTTAGGACTTGGGTAAAATCTAGGCCGGTTGGTGTCAATAATGGTTGATGGGCTAGACTAGTTGGGGTACTAACTTCTTGTCGGATAGTATCCGGTTTATCATTTACCGATGCTATTTGGTTAGATTTTAGCTCTCCTATTTCCGCTACCGTATCGGGCAACAACTATCTGGCACCGACTGGATTTGGTATCGAATACTAAATTACCTTCCCATATTTTGTACTGACCGGATTCGATACCAGATTGGTCAGGATTAACTCGTACCATTTACATCCCTAGGCCAAGCCGTTCCCCTGCACCGCTGCTGCCTTCGGTTGAGCTTGGGCTTATTGAATTTTGTACGGTGCTATAGTAATTCACTTTTAAAAGGCGTGTCTTTTTAAGGTAGGATCTACAGATTGATTGTAGTAGATATTATATCGACTTCAACTATATCGGCTAAAATCGCATACAATCGTCTCCCTTTTAGTAATCTTTCACAAATAGTTAGAATTCAAAAGTTATAAGCTATAAGCTATAGTCAAATGAACCCACGGCCAAACCGTCGATGGATTACACGGTAATGAAGTGGGGATAGAGCAACGAGGAGAAAGAAGGGTCGGCGAGCCTTGCTGGCGCTGGCTTTGTCAAGGTGAGTACCGTGCGATTGCGCTTACGCATGTGGCCACGTTGGGGGAAGTGAAGGAGAGGCAAGGGTTAGGGTTGGGGTTGGGGAGAACACTTGTCACGATCTAACGGAGCCTGGGTTTTGATCCGGCGGTACTGTTTTTAAGAAAAATTAATCGATTATCTCTCTCTCTCTCTCTCTCTCTCTGAAACTAACATGTGAGCGTTTTAGTTTTTTTGCATACGTTGATACCTCAACTCTATGGTTCTGTGCACGCCAAAAAGGTAATGTATGGTGAACCACTAAGCCACCACCAATATGGAGCACCGAGTACATGCAGATCACCATGCCGCCCTTCCCCCCTGATGGCCTGATGCGTCTTCATGCTCTCCACTACGCACTTCGCACCACCGCAAGTCAAACCTCCGTTTCTTTTAAGCGCCCCGCGCCCCCGCGCTTGGCGTAAACCCCGTCAGTTCAGCTCATTCAGTAGCAGCACGCGCACCGCCATATTCGGTCCATACGTCGTACGCGCACCATGCATTCCCGGGAGGAAGCGCCCGAGCCCGCCGCCGTGGGCGACGCCGCGGCAGCCGAGCCTTCGCGAGAAGTCGCCGCTACGGAGGACGGCGGCAAGAGCCCGGCGTCGCCGTCCATGGACAAGGAGCGGCAGATACCCGTGGACCCGGTTTCGCTGCGCCACCTGGGCATGGTGGCCGACGATGACGCGCCGCTCTCAGCGCCGTCCGTGCTCACGGAGCTCGTGGTGCAGTCCCCGCTCCTGCCGCCGCTCCGCCGGCCCACGTTCGTCGGAGCCAGCCTCCCGTGCTCCGCGGCCTCCTCCCCCGTCCACGGCGCCGCCGCGAAGCGGGACGAGTCCGCCACGCCCAGCCCTACCTCCGCTGCCCCCGCCGCCCTGCGCTCCCTCTCCAGGCAGCACTCCGTAGCGCTCCCCCACTACGTCGCCGCGCCGGCCGCGGCGCCTGCGCTCTCGCGGAGCGCGTCCCGGGCTGAGGGGAGGTCCATGGTGCCGCACGACGAGCCCGTCGACACGGAGCCGCTCGCCGCGGAGGACGGCTTCACGTGCGGCGCGCTTTGCATGTACATCCCGGGATTCTCCAAGAAGAAGCCGGCAGCCGCAGCCGCAGTGGCCGTCGTATCGAGCATGCAGAGGCAGCAGTCGGGCATGAGGCGGCGCAGCAGCCTGTCGCGGGTGGCGTCGCTGGAGCGGTTCGAGTGCGGGTCGTGGAGCCCCCCACCGCCGCCGCCGGTGGCAGCAATCACGGAGCACGAGGCGGACTGCGCGCTGGAGGTGGCCAAGAGCAGCTGCGCGGACGACGCGGAGGCGCCGGTGAAGATGGCGTTCGTGTTCGACGGCGAGCCGAAGGGGATCCTGAAGAAGTCGGCGTCGTCGCGGCAGGACTCGGCCCCCAGGGCGTCGTCGGCGTCGCAGCGGCACGTGAGGTTCTCGACGGCGACGGCGGTGTCGTGCCCGTCGTCGCCGTGCATCACGCCACGCCTGATGAGGGCCAGGGCGGAGTTCAACGCCTTCCTGGAGGCGCAGAGCGCGTAGCTAAATTTCGTTACGTAACGTGCGTGCATGTCTGCTCTCTGCTGTTTTCTTTTCAGCTTTTTTTTCGTGGGCATTCCTGCGTGGCAGTGCTGCCTCGGTAGGCCGGAAGGATTTTGTTTCTCGGCCATTGTTTTCCCTGCTTTATTCTTTTTTTATAATTTTGTTTTCGTCTGGAGCTTGTGTCTCCATGGTCCGTATTCCAATGCGCTCATCAGCTTTGCGAGTCTATGAGATGAGACAATTGGATGGACGGTGGCTGTTGACTTTTTCGCAGCCTCTAATATAATATAATATAACATAACATAACATAATATAATATAAGTTTGATTATGTATCGTAATATACTAGTAAAAATAAAAAACTATATATTATTTTCAACTACACGGATAGAATTAGGGTGTGTTAAAAGTATTTTACAAGATAAATCTAATTACATTGTTATCATGTAATCGCGCAACGTTTTAAAACCGCAAGATATCATGGCGGCCTACTTGAGGAGAGGGGAGTATTTTACAACCGAATTCAAAGCCATGCATGCAACATCACAAGCCACTGTTCGCAGCTTTCATGAGGCATAACTCGCGAAAATGTGCTCTTCTTTGGTATCTTCGTTCAGAAGGGGCACACCACATTAAGGCTCCGTTCAAAATATTTTTACTGATACTTTTGGCTACGGTTGTTTGTTTTTAGTTGAAATAAACACTGTAGCCATTATTAACTTTTGACTTATTCATTTAATTAAAAAATGAAGAAAAAAGAGGAAAAATTATTATATAGGGAAAAACTTTAAGAAGCTAATACGTTCAAAACGGCTTTCAGCTTCTAAAAGCTAGAAGTCAAAAGTCATTTTGAACGGATCTAAGTTTCACTAGATGGGATATAGCTTTGTAGTTTAACTAAAACACGGAAAATTACATTTAACACCTATGTATGTAATTTTGTCTGATCGATACTATCTACCACTACCATAGAAAGAGTCATCACAGACGGTTCAAAACCGTCATCACAGATGATTTCTGATCCATCTAAATTTATGTGTTATGATAACAGGTGGCTATCACAGACGGCTCTCAAACAGTTTGTGATAAGTTACAACACTATCAAAGACGGTTCTAGTTAAGAACCATCTATGATTGTGTTCTTGTGTTCTCATAAATAGGCATGGTCGTAAGCCGTGGTCATATGCACGTGGTCGTAAGCCGTGGTCCTATGACGTGGTCATATGCGCGTGGTCGTAAGCCGTGGTCGTTTGTGCCTAGTCTGTTAGTAGCCATGTGCACTACATCAGTAAATTCTATTAGCAAACAGAGGAAACAACCTATGGTGCAAAAAAGAGACAAGTTTAAGGAGCTGAGAAAGTAAAGTGCAAGTTCTCAGAGTAAAGTGGTGGAGGATATTTCCGGCGATGCAAGTTTAGGGAGACAAGATTTACATGGCTAAAACCCTAGCCATCGAACAATTTCATAATTTCATATCCAAGCATCAAGGAAGAGAGGGGAGGGGTGGGGGATATATCACCAGCGATGAAGGAGAGGTCGGCGGCGATAGCGTCACCGTTGTGTCACGACGATGACATTGCACAAAGATACTCTTACGACAAGAGTGCCTTATGCAGTAAACCGTGGCATCACAACCTGAGGCGGAGGAGCTCGGGGAGATAGTCGGCTGAGCCTTCTATTTTAAGGGGAAATTTGGCGAGGAGAAGTGAGAAGAGGGAAGAAGAGATGAGGAGAAGAGGATTGGAGTGGAGAAGTGATGTAGTACCCAGATGTTATAATCCGGATTCTATTGTGTTGAGCTGCACTATTCCCTGGATCAGTAGATAGTGCACACAGTTACAGTTATGGACATCAAAATACATATCATGCGGAAGCGTAAATATAATAGTAAACTTACTCATGGGCCGATGAGGCCGAAATCATTAAATTGCAGCAGCGGAAGAACGAAGCACACAGGTGGGACCTTCAGGACATGCCCATAGGCAGCCAACTGGAGGTTCGCGACCTAGCCCTTGACATTATCATCTTCTCTGCCAGCTTATCCAATCTTGTTGCTGAGGCGAGGTGATTTGATTCCTGATTCTGTATTTTGTCGCAAAAGCGAGCGTGAGCACTCCGACCCCGTGCTCCGCGAGCCAATACACAGAATGCAAATAAATAGTATGCATGGCTAAACAAAGGAGAGGCTCGGGTTATTTTATTTGCCATAAAACGCGTTTAGTAGCATTTCTATTATTATATCATATTGTTATTTTTGTGACCTAAAGACTCCCCACCGCAAATGACATCATTGACTTAATCCACCAAAGACTCACGCTCTTTATTAACTGCTATCTAAGACTCCCAAACAGCAAGTAACATTATCCAGTTATTCCAACGATTATACACATTCTATATTTATTGCTGTCTAATCTCCAAACAGCGGGTGACCTCATCTAATTAATCCACCGAACATTCCCATCAAGATTTTCTAACAATCCAAACCTTTTTATTATTGATTCAACTCCACCAAGAATATCATCAATCAAGCCTACGATTCAATATTATATATCCACCAAGAATATCATTGATCAACTCTACAATTCATCATTCTATATCCATCAAGAATATCACTAATCAAGAATTATACTCCAATAATTGTTATCATTCCTCCAATATTCCTAGAAATTTAATTCATCCATCTAGTATTTGATCCAATCCTGTTAATCCCATTACTGCCATCATCTTCCAAGAATTTATATTAGTTATCAGTGTTGTAATGCCGCAATTACCTTTGCATCCCTAATACTCCAAAAATCACTTAAATCATCTATCTAACCTATATACTCATTTAGACTCCACCACATTACTTCTCCCAGAACCCACACTATCATTTCCTATTCATGATCGACCTGAATCCACCAATACCTTTATGTGCATACTACAAACATCTATCTCCTTTACTCACGACCATGTTTATTCCACCCATATTTTATTTTGTAAGAATAGAAAAGCCACTATTTGAAATACAATACATAAAATTTCCTGAGACCTAGCAGCTTTGGAACAAAACATAATGTTCAAGGAATATTAACATGATTTTTCATACATACAGCATCACACCGTATAACACCTTTCAGCGTTATAGCCGCTTAACTTACCACTGGGGCGACACCCAGGACAACTCAAATCAGGGCTTTCCTCTGCCCTTCCACTTTTCCATTCCCATTTTCCAAACATTTTTAAATAGAACTATATCTAGTTAAGTTCCCATGTTCGCCCTTGACCGTGGGCACGGCTATTCGAATAGTTTTGACTCTGCAGAGTTTGTACACTTTCACCACAAGAGACAGTCGACTCATTGCCCCACACGATTCCTTAGAAGTGTGGTTGAGCAGACCATCACAATGACTTTTCAAAATATCTAGTCCCCTTTTCTCATCTCACTTTATGGGCTTCTCTCATTTGCGATGGGTCCTATCTATTGCACGGGATGTTTCTCACTGCTACTAGCGTACGGGCTCCACTCCCCTCTGCGCTAGTACGACTGGGAAACGTCACCCTCCACTCGGTGTCCCTTTAGGCCTCCCCTTGCCCTTGCATATCCACTCTTGTCCACTACCGGTGAGATGAGTCCGGGGGTTTCGATAAATTTACTTAGCCAAGTTGTACTTTACAGACTTGTGGTTGTACTGTTTTACACAGGAGGTCATGACAAGATTCAGTCCTTAGTGGTATCTGGGCGGTTCTACCACAAACCACACTCTCGTGCACACCTGCACCATACCCCCGAACCATCCGCCCAGATAAATAAGCAATTTGAGGTTTTGGGAATATAAAATAACCATATCCAACATACATCAGTCATTACCACCGTGACTGCCCAACCAATTCTTCTCAGGATTAAAAGTGATGCTTGGGCGTTCTCGCGCCCATGAGTATCTACGCAATACTAAGCATGGCATATAATTAGGGACTTAATTTCAAAAAGTTAATATTGTAATCTTGCTAGGGCGACAAGGTTCACACATTCAAATATTCCAAAGGAGGTGTAATATTATTCAAGGTAAACAGTATGCATGTAACTAGAATCTTAAATTACCATGTATTTGCATATAACATAACAGCATGCAATTTGATAATTTAAACCAAAATAATTTGCAAAAATGTAGGTTCAACATGATCAAAGTATTGACTCGCCTTGGTCGCAGGGGGTGTTTTCTGGGTTGTCTGAAGCTTCTAGCGCTGCTGCCTCTGCCTCCTCCTCTTGAGCCTCGTAAGCTATTTTTAATGCGCGCGAAAATTTGGATAAAAAGGAAAAAGGCAATCAACAAACCAGTAAATATTTACCAAAAGACCCAAATAACTTCAATACCAAATTTCGAGTTTCATTTGTTTTGGTGATATAGTAATCCCATTTTGAATAGTTAAGTTTAATCATACTCATTTTAATATGATGCATTTGTAATTAGATTTGGATGTTATGATCTAGGTTATTGATAATATCTTATAGCCTATCTTGCTAATGGTTGATTTCTATACCCTTCAATTGATGGGTCATTATTTCATGTGACATTCTCCCCTAGTCACTCTATTACTAAATCCTCTCTTTTGACAAAAAGCTAGGATAACTACTCATACTACATCCATATTCAAGTGCTACCTTCTAACATATGACATATATCCATACTCAAGAGTCCCTAAATACCCTTAGTTGCAATCTACAAAGATTAATACACAAGGTCTAAATACAAGATCTTTGCTATTTCATGTGCCATTTTAAATTATGTTTAATCATTCACTCTATTCATTTGCTAAAGGTTTAAACAAAGTTATTTATTATCCAAGCTCATATGTGCACACATGAATACTCACGGTCGGCTGGTTTCTCGGATGCACAGTAGACATGGCAAAAAGTAAATACCCAAAAAAATTTCACCCGGCGCGGCAGAGAGGAATCGAACGCGCGCTGCCTGGGTGTATTCTAACGCCGACGCTGCTAGCCAGGAGAACCTCTCAATCGTTGCTTACTTATATATGGCACTATTACCTCTTAAGGTATGCAGTAGTAGCGCCCGGGGCAGAGGAGTTCGGAACCGAGGATGGGCGGCGGTGTGGTCGGCGGCGGGCTGCCGGAGAGTTGAGGGTGACGGCCGAAATGGAATCCTTGCGTCCTCGTGAAGATGATGGAGTTGGCGACGACGGTCGGGAGTCACCGGAGTAGGGTCGGCGGCGTGCGGTGCCGGCGGTCCAGGGGGGAGGTCGACGCCGGCGAGCTACAGGGCCGGAGAGGCTCGACCGAGGGTAGGATCAACTTCGGTGGGGTCCTAGGAAGGTGTGGGAGGAAGCAATTGGACGGTGGTGGCGGGATGCGGCGGCGCGCCCGCTTGCCGGAGTTTGGGAAGAAGGGGGGCGCGGCGGCGATTTAGGAGGCGAAAATGCGATTCCTCTCTACTGGAGGGAGAGGGTAAGGTGGGGAGTCCGTAGAGGTCCTCGGTGGAGCTTATAGACGCGCGAGGAGGGCTGCCCTCGGGAGCTTGTCCGCGCGGTTGGGGCTGGCACCGGGAGACTCGCCTGCACAGTCCCATCGGCAAGCAGCGGAGCAGCGGAATTGCAGAGCAGGGGCATGATGCCGCTGTGCCACTCGAGAGAGGGAAGGGGACTCGAACCATCCGCCTGGAGGGACGGCTCAGCAGTGCGGGGAGGAAAAAGAGAGCACTGGCGGCAGCGCGGGGGAAGAAAAAGAGAGCGGCGCAGGGTCTTGGCGCGGCGGACCAATAGGCGGGGGCGACGTCGTCCAGCGTTTCCGAGGCGGGGCGGAGGAAAGGAGGCGCGGAGGAAAGGGACGACGTGGAAGCAGCTCGTCCGCGCAGCGAAGGAAAAAGAAAGAAGGAGGGAGCCAGCGCTGGGGGCGCTCAGGCAGAAGGAGTGGGAGGCGGCCGCACTGAAGAAACGGGGAGAGCGGGGAGTTGGGCTGGCTGACTCGGTCGGGCCTGACTTCCCCCCCCCCCCAACATATTTTTTTCTTTTTCTTTTTCTTTTGCTATCTTCATCACATGTATATGAAAATACACATACACTTATAGTTTTATATACAGGTATTTATGCTCTTTATTTACTGATTTATTTGCCTAATGTGCCTTTTTTTTATTTGACCAACATTATGTGTATATGTATATATGTATTCATATGTGGACCCATTTTTATTTACTTGCCACTTTACCTCTCATACCCTTATCTTTGTAGATGACATTTTGTGCTTAATTACAATTCTCTCCTTATATTTTAAGGATCATCTTTTCAGATTCTTATTTAAATTTTCAACTCTCCACTATTCAAACTTATGTTTCTTTTTGGATCCTTTTAACTCTTAAATCCTTTTACCCAAATTTTTAGGAAAACATTCTAACTCCAAACGCAAATGGAATTACATTACAAAATTAACTCAAAAGCTTTACATATTCCTGATTCAAATTTCAGGATGTTACAAACCTACCCCCCTTAAATGAATCTCGACCCCGAGATTCCGGTAGAGCAGAAAGAAGCAAGTGGGCCAAATTGGTTAGCAACAGGTTTGCTCGTTGCAACGGTCTTGCAAATTTCTCAGTCTGATCTGCTTAGATCTAATACAGCATCATTGCACCACCAAAATAGTCATACATCAGCTCGATATTTCTAAAAGTACTTATACACCATAATAGTCCCCCGACTTTCTTGTCTATTCTTGCTACCCCCCTTAAAATAAGCGACGTCTGATCTTAGTCTTCCTTTCCAACTTCAGGCCTGACAAGTCTTGCTTTACCACATTCTGCACATATGTTATTTAAGGAAGTTTCCGGGTCGGGTGGCGGCACTTTTGTAGTTGCAGCTTGTTCCTCTTTGAAGTCAAGAGGGTTTCCTTTGGCAGCGTTGGAGCTAAGGGTGACGACATCCATCATTTGCTTGTTTGATTTCCGTTGAGGGCAGTCTCTCACATAATGTCCTAGGTCACTGCATATGAAACAGTTGAACCCATGACCCGGCTTCCTTTGAGGGCCTTGATTGGTGGTGATAGCATCCCCGGCTAATCTTTCTAGATTCCTTTTCTCAGGGCACCTACGCATATCATGTCCTTTTTCTCCGCAATAGTAGCAGATGGTATTCTTTCGGGGTCCGCCTAATGTAGTGGTGCGGTTGCCCATCATGCGGCGACTTGTTCGTAGTTGTCTTTGTGAAGTGGATCTGATCGAATACTTGGACGAGCGGTAGGGTCCATAGTGAGTAAAAACCATTGGTTCCTGCTTCTTGCTTTTAGCCTTATTCTTGGTCATTGAGGATGCCTTGACGATGACTGGAATAGTGAGTCTACCGCGGAACAGAGACTTGAGTCTTGATCCTCTTGCAGGCTAAGGCTTCTTAGTTGTTATCCTTTTCTGAGATGTTGCCTCTTTCCACTTCAGAGCTTCAAGTGTGTTGACTTGGTTATCTGCTATCTCTTGCCTGCAGACCTGACGAGGTTTTCAGCAATAGGGTGAGGGGGAATTAGCATGGGGTGAGTATTAATCGTAGAGATAAGATATTCTAAACCCATTCATATTTTCAAGAGAATATACCCCGGAAGCTGGGGTGATATACAATCACGCAAACTTTTAAAGCAAGCTCTTCCCGTGACTGCGAAATAGAACGCCTGAGGGCGAAAAGGCAGTGCACAGGACCCAACGAAAACCTAGCGGCAGTACAACGTCTACTCGGGAAAGCACACACAAAAGGGCGCAGGGTTTATCGGCATAGTCCGTTTTAGAACGGAACCACCTTAGCTTCATGACCGTCTTCGACAATCTTAATCTTAAATTTTGAAGCGAGGGTAAGAAAAAGTGAGTTAAATTTTCTCTTGAAATCCATAGAAGGAAGAGGAAGGCATTGGGAGGTTAGTAGTACTCATTCTTGTAATTGTTTTGAAAACACGCAACCTTGCAATACCCCTCTTTTTTATATACATATACATATAGGTGTACAATCTCCCCAGTATCCATCAATGATTTAATTCACTTCAACCTTCATACATAAGTCCTAAAATCCAACAGCCTCGATCAGTCAACTTCCATTTTTGCAATTTGCACTTTAAGCTATCTTCCTTCAGCATTTAGTCACAATATTATTGCCGTCTGAAACTCCAAATAGCGGGTGTCTTTATTTATTCGATTCACCGATCATGCACTCCCTGTTGTGTCTTTTCAATTCTATTAATTCTGTTATGGGTTATATAAATCCTAATTTCCACCATAGATTTATAATTCAAATATCATGTTTCACCGTGTCCCTATAATCCCAATTTCAGATCTATTATTTGCCAACTTAATCAGCTCAATCCAAAGGGAAGTCTAGTATCCTTTATCTTAGTTCCACCAATGATCTTCATACCGAGACTTTCTTATAACCCAGTCTGGTGTTATTGATTCAAATCCATAAGTTGCTTCTCTAGAGACCAACCTAAATATTCACTATCTCCAATCGGATTCATTGTTTTATATTGTCAATTAGGTTTATACTCCAATAGTTGTTACCACATCTCTAATTTCTAAATATTTCAGTCAATCCATCCAGCTATCGATCATATCCTATTATTCCATTGTTATAAACATCTTCCAGGGATTTTTTTATCTGTGTTGCCATCCTTTAATTAGTTTCGCACTCTCTATTTCTTCTGGAATTTCTTATTTATCTGTCTGATCAATCTATTCAATCTAATCCTTTAATCTCCCCCAATACATTTACCCAAAATTTACACTGTTGTTTCCTCCCGGGATAAAACAATTGTTGAGGTTAAGCCTCAAGGTTCAGCATCACGATTCTTAGCCCAAAGTGTGTTTTTGTAGAAAATTTACAAGAGGAGTACTGGATTTCTATCACTTTGAATTCGGGGTAAGAGGGTTTCAGAAGTAAAATAGCTATTGCCACATATAGATAAGGGGGAAATCATCTAAGAGAGATGAGAATGAGCAATATAGCTTATATTTGTGAAAATAGATATTGTGGAAATAAGTCTAGTCATGGACTAACGGCCAAGCTAACTAGGTCACGACCTACAGTCGATATGCTCTGATACCATGCCTGTAGTACCCAGATGTTATAATCCGGATTCTACTGTGTTTAGCTGCACTATTCCCTGGATCAGTAGATAGTGCACACAGTTACAGTTATGGACATCAAAATACATATCATGCAGAAGCGTAAATATAATAGTAAACTTACTCATGGGCCGATGAGGCCGAAATCATTAAATTACAGCAGCGGAAGAACGAAGCACACAGGTGGGACCTTCAGGACATGCCCACAGGCAGACAACTGGAGGTTCGCGACCTAGCCCTTGACATCATCATCTTCTCTGCCAGCTTATCCAATCTTGTTGCTGAGGCGAGGTGATTTGATTCCTGATTCTGTATTTTGTCGCAAAAGCGAGCGTGAGCACTCCGACCCCGTGCTCCGCGAGCCAATACACAGAATGCAAATAAATAGTATGCATGGCTAAACAAAGGAGAGGCTCGGGTTATTTTATTTGCCATAAAACGCGTTTAGTAGCATTTCTATTATTATATCATATTGTTATTTTTGTGACCTAAAGACTCCCCACCGCAAATGACATCATTGACTTAATCCACCAAAGACTCACGCTCTTTATTAACTGCTATCTAAGACTCCCAAACAGCAAGTAACATTATCCAGTTATTCCAACGATTATACACCTTCTATATTTATTGTTGTCTAATCTCCAAACAGCGGGTGACCTCATCTAATTAATCCACCGAATATTCCCATCAAGATTTTCTAACAATCCAAACCTTTTTATTATTGATTCAACTCCACCAAGAATATCATCAATCAAGCCTACGATTCAATATTATATATCCACCAAGAATATCATTGATCAACTCTACAATTCATCATTCTATATCCATCAAGAATATCACTAATCAAGAATTATACTCCAATAATTGTTATCATTCCTCCAATATTCCTAGAAATTTAATTCATCCATCTAGTATTTGATCCAATCCTGTTAATCCCATTTCTGCCATCATCTTCCAAGAATTTATATTAGTTATCAGTGTTGTAATCCCGCAATTACCTTTGCATCCCTAATACTCCAAAAATCACTTAAATCATCTATCTAACCTATATACTCATTTAGACTCCACCACATTACTTCTCCCAGAACCCACACTATCATTTCCTATTCATGATCGACCTGAATCCACCAATACCTTTATGTGCATACTACAAACATCTATCTCTTTTACTCACGACCCTGTTTATTCCACCCATATTTTATTTTGTAAGAATAGAAAAGCCACTATTTGAAATACAATACATAAAATTTCCTGAGACCTAGAAGCTTTGGAACAAAACATAATGTTCAAGGAATATTAACATGATTTTTCATACATACGGCATCACACCGTATAACACCTTTCAGCGTTATAGCCGCTTAACTTACCACTTGGGCGACACCCAGGACAACTCAAATCAGGGCTTTCCTCTGCCCTTCCACTTTTCCATTCCCATTTTCCAAACATTTTTAAATAGAACTATATCTAGTTAAGTTCCCATGTCCGCCCTTGACCGTGGGCACGGTTATTCGAATAGTTTTGACTCTGCAGAGTTTGTACACTTTCACCACAAGAGACAGTCGACTCATTGCCCCACACGATTCCTTAGAAGTGTGGTTGAGCAGACCATCACAATGACTTTTCAAAATATCTAGTCCCCTTTTCTCATCTCACTTTATGGGCTTCTCTCATTTGCGATGGGTCCCATCTATTGCACGGGATGTTTCTCACTACTACTAGCGTACGGGCTCCACTCCCCTCTGCGCTAGTACGACTGGGAAACGTCACCCTCCACTCGGTGTCCCTTTAGGCCTCCCCTTGCCCTTGCATATCCACTCTTGTCCACTACCGGTAAGATGAGTCCGGGGGTTTCGATAAATTTACTTAGCCAAGTTGTGCTTTACAGACTTGTGGTTGTACTGTTTTACACAGGAGGTCATGACAAGATTCAGTCCTTAGTGGTATCTGGGCGGTTCTACCACAAACCACACTCTCGTGCACACTTGCACCATACCCCCGAACCATCCGCCCTGATAAATAAGCAATTTGAGGTTTTGGGAATATAAAATAACCATATCCAACATACATCAGTCATTACCACCGTGACTGCCCAACCAATTCTTCTCAGGATTAAAAGTGATGCTTGGACGTTCTCGCGCCCATGAGTATCTACGCAATACTAAGTATGGCATATAATTAGGGACTTAATTTCAAAAGGTTAATATTGTAATCTTGCTAGGGCGACAAGGTTCACACATTCAAATATTCCAAAGGAGGTGTAATATTATTCAAGGTAAACAGTATGCATGTAACTAGAATCTTAAATTACCATGTATTTGCATATAACATAACAGCATGCAATTTGATAATTTAAACCAAAATAATTTGCAAAAATGTAGGTTCAACATGATCAAAGTATTGACTCGCCTTGGTCGCAGGGGGTGTTTTCTGGGTTGTCTGAAGCTTCTAGCGCTGCTGCCTCTGCCTCCTCCTCTTGAGCCTCGTAAGCTATTTTTAATGCGCGCGAAAATTTGGATAAAAAGGAAAAAGGCAATCAACAAACCAGTAAATATTTACCAAAAGACCCAAATAACTTCAATACCAAATTTCTAGTTTCATTTGTTTTGGTGATATAGTAATCCCATTTTGAATAGTTAAGTTTAATCATACTCATTTTAATATGCTGCATTTGTAATTAGATTTGGATGTTATGATCTAGGTTATTGATAATATCTTATAGCCTATCTTGCTAATGGTTGATTTCTATACCCTTCAATTGATGGGTCATTATTTCATGTGACATTCTCCCCTAGTCACTCTATTACTAAATCCTCTCTTTTGACAAAAAAACTAGGATAACTACTCATACTACATCCATATTCAAGTGCTACCTTCTAACATATGACATATATCCATACTCAAGAGTCCCTAAATACCCTTAGTTGCAATCTACAAAGATTAATACACAAGGTCTAAATACAAGATCTTTGCTATTTCATGTGCCATTTTAAATTATGTTTAATCATTCACTCTATTCATTTGCTAAAGGTTTAAACAAAGTTATTTATTATCCAAGCTCATATGTGCACACATGAATACTCACGGTCGGCTGGTTTCTCGGATGCACAGTAGACATGGCAAAAAGTAAATACCCAAAAAAATTTCACCCGGCGCGGCAGAGAGGAATCGAACGCGCGCTGCATGGGTGTATTCTAACGCCGACGCTGCTAGCCAGGAGAACCTCTCAATCGTTGCTTACTTATATATGGCACTATTACCTCTTAAGGTATGCAGTAGTAGCGCCCGGGGCAGAGGAGTTCGGAACCGAGGATGGGCGGCGGTGTGGTCGGCGGCGGGCTGCCGGAGAGTTGAGGGTGACGGCCGAAATGGAATCCTTGCGTCCTCGTGAAGATGATGGAGTTGGCGGCGACGGTCGGGAGTCACCGGAGTAGGGTCGGCGGCGTGCGGTGCCGGCGGTCCAGGGGGGAGGTCGACGCCGGCGAGCTACAGGGCCGGAGAGGCTCGACCGAGGGTAGGATCAACTTCGGTGGGGTCCTAGGAAGGTGTGGGAGGAAGCAATTGGACGGTGGTGGCGGGATGCGGCGGCGCGCCCGCTTGCCGGAGTTTGGGAAGAAGGGGGGCGCGGCGGCGATTTAGGAGGCGAAAATGCGATTCCTCTCTACTGGAGGGAGAGGGTAAGGTGGGGAGTCCGTAGAGGTCCTCGGTGGAGCTTATAGACGCGCGAGGAGGGCTGCCCTCGGGAGCTTGTCCGCGCGGTTGGGGCTGGCACCGGGAGACTCGCCTGCACAGTCCCATCGGCAAGCAGCGGAGCAGCGGAATTGCAGAGCAGGGGCATGATGCCGCTGTGCCACTCGAGAGAGGGAAGGGGACTCGAACCATCCGCCTGGAGGGACGGCTCAGCAGTGCGGGGAGGAAAAAGAGAGCACTGGCGGCAGCGCGGGGGAAGAAAAAGAGAGCGGCGCAGGGTCTTGGCGCGGCGGACCAATAGGCGGGGGCGACGTCGTCCAGCGTTTCCGAGGCGGGGCGGAGGAAAGGAGGCGCGGAGGAAAGGGACGACGTGGAAGCAGCTCGTCCGCGCAGCGAAGGAAAAAGAAAGAAGGAGGGAGCCAGCGCTGGGGGCGCTCAGGCAGAAGGAGTGGGAGGCGGCCGCACTGAAGAAACGGGGAGAGCGGGGAGTTGGGCTGGCTGACTCGATCGGGCCTGACTTCCCCCCCCCCCCCAACATATTTTTTTTCTTTTTCTTTTTCTTTTGCTATCTTCATCACATGTATATGAAAATACACATACACTTATAGTTTTATATACAGGTATTTATGCTCTTTATTTACTGATTTATTTGCCTAATGTGCCTTTTTTTTATTTGACCAACATTATGTGTATATGTATATATGTATTCATATGTGGACCCATTTTTATTTACTTGCCACTTTACCTCTCATACCCTTATCTTTGTAGATGACATTTTGTGCTTAATTACAATTCTCTCCTTATATTTTAAGGATCATCTTTTCAGATTCTTATTTAAATTTTCAACTCTCCACTATTCAAACTTATGTTTCTTTTTGGATCCTTTTAACTCTTAAATCCTTTTACCCAAATTTTTAGGAAAACATTCTAACTCCAAACGCAAATGGAATTACATTACAAAATTAACTCAAAAGCTTTACATATTCCTGATTCAAATTTCAGGATGTTACAAGTGAGAAAAGAGAAGAGGGGATAAAAAGAAGAACAATCGAGCCTTCTATTTTAAAGATCAAATCCATCGAGATGAGCAGGAAATTCAAATTCGACGAGAGCAAGTAAGTTAAAATATTACCACAGACGGTTCTTGATAAAGAACTGTCTATGATAAATAGGTCATCACAGATGGTTTTTGTTTTGAATCATCTGTGATACATCACAAATGGTTCGAAAAAACCATATGTGATAAGTACAGACATCATAGACGGTTTTGTTCTGATCCATATGTGATGTATCATAGATAGTTCAAAATAAAAATCATCTGTGATAAATAGATCATCACAGACGATTATTTCCATCGCGGTGAACTTAGATGGTCTATTTTGTAAAATTGTCTGTGGTAACTTTATTACTGATGGTTTGTGTTGAACCATCTGTGGTGAGGCGTTCAAGATAACCCTTTTGTAGTAGTGTACAAGTATGTTCAGTGGTGGATGTCATACTTTAGACAAA
Source organism: Dendrocalamus latiflorus (assembly GCA_017311315.1). NCBI lineage: Eukaryota > Viridiplantae > Streptophyta > Magnoliopsida > Poales > Poaceae > Dendrocalamus > Dendrocalamus latiflorus. Next base: position 9,555,139 of record CM029660.1, on the reverse strand, counting down.
GGATGCCTCCCCCCTTTCTTTCGTAGATCCTCCTCTATTGCACCACTTTGTCGTAGTGATGTGGCTCTTTGCCTCCATTGGTGCCCTCCCATGCCGAGCTACATCTGCTTCTCTCTTATTGAGAAGCCGCTGCAGCCGCTGCATTGCTCTCTATAGTTTCTACTTGCTAGGGTTTGCATTCGACATTGAATGGGGGCAACGAGAGCGATGTTCACAAAGCAGCCTAGTGCAACTTGACTTGCTCACACACGGCACGGGCACGGACACATAGCTTAGGTGCAGACGTTGTTGTTGAAGTATATGTGAATTGCTCGTCTTTACTCATCAGTTTAAGCTTTTGGGTGAACTAGCTGTTGCATGCAACTCAATATAGTATCAGAGCCAAGAAGTCTTGAGTTCAAGATTCAGTTGGCGCAATTAAAAAAAATAGATGCAGTCCACTTCTATTCCATGTCTTATGCTTGAGAGAGCCTACACGTAAGAAGAGTGTCGAAGTATAAGTGAATTGCTCATCTTTACTTATCGTTTAAGTTTTTGGGTAAACTGGTTGGTGCATGCAACTTAAAAGTTGTCACCGCCTAGTACCATTGCCACCACATTCAATCTTCAAATCTATTGCTTTGTCTCAATCTTTGGTTGTCCCACTTTCTCCACCCCCAACTAGTAAATATCAATAAATTTCCTGCAGTGGGCTAGCTTCAAGTTTATCTATGTTTCTTTCGGTGTTGTGCCATCTGGCCTCCGTGCCTTCCTCCCTTGCTATAAGCCTCGGGTTCTTCCTCGTGGCCAATCGGAGCTTCGCCGAGAAGTTCGCTGGCGTTCCTCCCGCCGCTTTAGATCACCGAGAAATGCACAATCAATGGTAGAGCCGAGGTCAGGCCTAGGCATTCAAGGCGAGGAGGCCATACTTCGGTGCCCACAACTTCATCATTATGTCGCTGGGAGCTATTTTTATTTCCTTTTTAGTCCTTTCTCTTCCCTAGTAGGGACTATTCTATAATACTTCATCTTTTCAGGAACTCTTTTGTAAATCTCTACGTGGTCTGCAACTTTAATATAACTCCAGAGTAAGGGCCCTATGGGCCATATTTGCCTTTTTTTAAAAAAAAAATCTAGGCCTTCCTCCATCCTACTACCCCTTCCCCATTGCTAGTGATACTAAGGGAGAAATGTCCCGGTGTTTGACCGCAGCGTACATATTTATTTGAAGTTAGAAAAAAATCCACTACTTTCCAAAGCACCGTGAACCTCTAAACTTCTAAGATCGTTTAACCCCTAATCTTTTAATATCATTTCGCTTCACTCCTTAAGACCGGTTTTGAAAGTGGTTTTTGTCACCGTAGCCACTATTTCACATGGTTTAGAAATTTCATTTGGGAATAGAACAACTCGCTTGGATTTCGTTTGGCTTTTATAAGCTGTGGCTTTTGATTTTTTTTTAATGTAGCGGTTGAAAATATACTATAACGATCGTTATCTTTTCTTGAATAATTAAAATTTAAAATAATAAAAAATATTATATCATTATAGACAATGAAAAGGAATAAGAAAAAAGAAACTCATAAAAACTAATAAACGAAAATATAAAATTAAAAAGTCTGAAAAAAGCTGTTTGTACGGAACTCATCCGATCGCATGTTCTGTCGAGGCGACGTGTCCCATTTAACGTCCGCAAAAACCGTCCACTAACACCACCGCCGATCCGACCGGGAAGCAAACCGCAATCCAACCCAAAGCTCCAAACCGCCGAGCGCGTCGCGCCGTGTCCCACGCGCTCGCTCGCACCACCGCCCGGCGCCGGGAGCGGGCAGATGGCGGCGGCTGTGGCCGCGCGGGCGTACGAGGCGGCGGCGCGGTCCGCGCTTGCGGCGCTGGAGCGCAACCTCCTCCCCGATGCGGTCACCCGGCGGCTGACGCGCCTCCTGCTCGCGCAGCGCCTCCGCCTCGGCTACCTCCCCTCCGCGCCGCTCCAGCTCCACCACCTCCTCCTCTTCGCTCACTGTACGTACCGCCCGCCCCCGCCCCAATGCAACCCGTTGGTTACTGTAACGCCCTAGGATCCAAACCGGCTTATTTTTAACTTTATTCTGGATATGCAACCTGTTTGCACTTTCATCTTTGCTTCATGCAAAATGGTTAACTGGGAGTGCTATCATTAGAACTCCTAAACTTGTATGTAAATGTTTCTCAAGCTAAGCTAGCAAGTGTGGGACTAACCCACACCCACACTAGGGCAAATGACACTTCTTAGCACATGTCCGTGCGTTCAGTGCCAGCACATATGTCATACCGTGTATCCACTCTGGATCCACACGTGCTATGTGCCATATGCCTGCGCTCTTGACCCGTAAGCGCCCATGTAACCGCGAGAGTCGGCTCTGATACCATTTGTAACGCTCTAGGGTTCAAATCGGCTTAGACCTAACCCCATTCTGAATAAGCCATGCACACATAGCAATCTGCTTGCACTTTCGTCCTCGCTTCACGCAAAACGGTTAACCGAGGGTGTTACCACTGGAACTTCTAGGTTTATATGTAAGTGCTTCTCAAACTAAGTTAGTAAGATGGAACTAACCCACACTCTCATGTGCACACACATATATAGGTATTGGACCGGGTGTCACAGTTACCTTCTTGGCGTTGGCGGCGTCCCTTGGTTTGGTGGTGCTGCCATCTTTGGATGGATTCTTGACTTCTTGAGGATTTGCGGCACGTTGGGGACTTCTTTTAGCCAGATGGGGGAGATCCCCTCCGATTTCTATTGCTTTTAGAAATCATACGGTCCATGCCAAGTCTATTACATAGTGGAGTAAAGGAAAAAAACGTTGGCGACATGCAATTTTTTGGCAGATACGATACTGACAACGCTACGCACCATGTATTAACTCTGTTGGGGACTGAATTCTTGTGCTCCTTGCGTAGTGATTACCTGTTAGAAATGGGATCTAGCGGTAACCGGTGCATCACTGAGCTAGATTGCATGCGTCAGTCATTGGCACCAAGATTCATCGTAGCTCCAGTGAAGACTTACCAGTGGCAAATGTCTTGCTAGTTGTCTATATAGGAGTACCTACTACCAGTGGTACAAGTCATTTTGGTTCTGCTGTTAGTTTCTTCTGGGTCTGATTCCTCTGTCGGTTAGTGACGCATGTAAAAATTGGTTTGTGATGCAGCTCTTGAAGATATGCCCATTGCAATCGAAACCGACAAAGCTAAAGCCCAACACTATGAGCTGCCGACCACATTTTTCAAGCTAGTGCTTGGAAGAAATCTCAAATACAGGTTTGTGCTGCAGTTGATGCATACCAGTGCCAAGATTTTTCTATATGACTGGTTTCTGAGTGGCAAATGGTTAGCTAATCCAGTGGCAATAGTCACTTTCATATATTAATTGTACACTAATTTTTCAGTTCCTGTTACTTCCCTGATGATTCGAGCACCCTAGAAGATGCTGAGGTTGCAATGATGGAGTTGTATTGTGAGAGGGCACAACTACAAGATGGCCAAAGCGTCCTTGATGTTGGATGTGGCTGGGGATCCCTCTCTTTATACATAGCAAAGAAATATAGAAACTGCAGTGTTACAGGGATATGCAACTCAACGACACAAAAGGCTTTTATAGAAGAGCAGTGTAGGTAAGTGGAATGGTCTTACAGCTGAGGGGGTCTGATGAGTGCATTCTTTTTGCCATGTAGTGGCGATTATATGTTCCACATGACCCTTTTAATTGGGCATTGCAACCTATTGATGACACTGCCAATTTGTTTTCATTTTCATCACGTAGTTATATTACTTCTTTTATTTGTAGTTATTTCAAATAGTGATGTTTCACGAGCACATGAACCACGGATAGTAGGATATGCTTAACCCATGACGTCCTCAATATTCTTTTTTGATCTATTTCCTATGCCCTTAGCTCCAGTGTTAACAGAAATGATCTTTTGCATGCTTAAACCTTTGCTAGATGTGCAGATAGATTTTCTACTACCATTTGGCCCAATGATTTTTATTTTCCCTGCATTAAATACTTTGTGTATGCCACTTCATTTCTGTTACAGGGGAAATGAGCTATCAAATGTTGAGATAATTGTGGCAGACATCAGCAAGTTTGAGATGGAGCGTTCTTTTGACAGGATCATATCCATAGAGATGTTCGAGGTATACTCAATTTGGTGTTTCTCTGTGTGTTTTTTTATTTGTCAAGGCAAAGGAGTGTTTGTAATGGGCCTGTCATGCAGCACATGAAAAACTACAAAGCACTTCTTAAGAAGATATCAAGGTGGATGAAAGAGGACAGCTTATTATTTGTTCACTACTTCTGCCACAAGACATTTGCGTATCACTTTGAGGTATAATCCTGCATTTTCACTGGTCATTTGGTCTCGGATTCATCTAAAATAGCTTTCCCATTATATGGATCATGCTACCACCTGTTATAGCTGTAACTGTGTTTGTGTTTGGCTAACGCATGGCATATTGAAAATCTAAATAAATAATAGATTCAAAGTGAGGTTAAGTTCTTAATGTCTGATCCATACTGATAGTGATAGTTCCTTGGGGTAAAGTTAATAATTACCAGTGATACCATTTACCAGTGTAATCTTGCCTTCTGTAAAACGAAATGACTTCGTCTCTTATTAATTTATTCACGCGAATCACTGTTATTAAATCTATTTATAGTTCTCATGTGAATCATGACCTCACATTTTGAACAGGACAACAATGATGATGATTGGATCACAAGATATTTCTTCACTGGAGGAACAATGCCATCAGCAAATCTCCTTCTCTACTTTCAGGTTAGTTTCTAACTAATCATACATTTTTTCCTTTGAATACTGCCTTATGCAACTAAACAAATACGAATATTGGTTGGCTGGCCTTTAATCAATATTCATGTGAATATTGATATTTACTGATTATTTTTTTACAGGAAGATGTATCTGTGGCCAATCATTGGCTTGTCAGTGGCACACATTATGCTAGAACTAGGTATATCCTTCCCAAGTTTATAAAGCATCCAAACCCTATTACTCCATGCATTCTAATATGATTTAAAATGTTCTACTTATTAGTTAGTAATTCTTGTTAATTAATTAATTAGGGAGGAAATGGAAAATACATTTAAGATCATGATCTTAAAGTAAAAGATTACAATGAAAGGACAAAATTGCATAACATGTCAGGCAATGAATGCAATCTAGCTTAATCCTGTAAATAAATCCAGCATATTTTATGTTAATTGACCTATTTGAACTGAATACTTGTATATTTTTTTTCCTGTAGTGAGGAGTGGCTGAAACGTATGGACAAGAACATCACTTCGATAAGGCCAATCTTTGAGAAAACTTATGGCAGGGAATCAACAACCAAATGGATAGCTTATTGGCGGACATTCTTCATCTCAGTCGCTGAACTTTTTGGATACAACAATGGTGACGAATGGATGGTAGCGCATTACTTGTTCCGTAAGAAGTAGAAGTTACTGCACACGGCATATCTGGAGGAAAGTAGAATCGCTTGTATGATGTATCTACTAAGGTGCTCTGCAGTGTTTTTTTTCCCAATAAAATCACGAATCATGGTCCTGGTACTTTATTTCGGACGTTGTCAATCTGTGTCTCGTATAGTCATGTTCTGCCCATTTAGATGCTTTATGAAGAATTTACATTCTCCATGCTCAAGAAAGAATACATTTATATCTTGAAATAGGCATGGCTTGAGAACTCAATACATAAATCCTCAGGTCGTGCGAACACCTGGGACACTCACACGTGATCCTGGAGAACAGATTTCTCTTGACATGAATCTGGATGCAAGGGCCAGATCTCTGTTGGATCGTGTGATCCTGGGGGATGCCTGAACCTTGTTTCCACCCCTGACATTCAACTAAGATTAGCATATTACTTTTTTTGGTTTAAATACATAAATCGGGGCTATCTCAAGAGAACGCACTGCAGTAATAGCTAATCAAGATATATGGTTGCTGAAGAACACACTAAGGGTATTGAGAGACCATGCGGTCGTGACTCTATGTGAATGATGAGTAATTGACAAAGATTTAGGATAGTCGAGTTTGGTTTGTGAGGTCGGACCATGTCGTTGCGCGGTGCAACGGGCTCGGTCGGACTTGGTCAAACCGGGTCGTATGGGATTAGGATGCTTATTCCATTGTTTCGACTGGTTTGGACTTCGTCATGAGTAAGTATGATGTGCTTATGCTATTTACGCTTTCATGTATCGAGCGGTGCTATGTGATGTATTTCTTGTCTGTGTTGGCTGCAGGACATCGAGTGGAGTCGTGACGAGGCACGGGTGACCGGACTAGGCGCGGGCGGTGCCGAGGTCAGAGCGATCGAGGTGTGCCGAAGACGGCGAGGACTCGAGGACGTCGAGGCGGAGTCGTGGTGAGGCACGGATGACCGGACTAGGCGCAGGTGGCGCTGAGGTCAGAATGGTCGGGGTGTGCCGAAGACGGCGAGGGCTCGAGGTGGCTGCGAGGCTTGCAAGGCAAGGAATAAGGAAGCTTCCTGGAAAGTGCGCGAGGGACGTTTTTGGTGAATACGCAAAGCTGCACTAAAGGAAGTGGATTGTGGGTAAAGCTCAAAAGGTTAATGGGTAAAGTAATGGCAAACCCATTAGTGGAGGCTATAAATAGAGAGGTGCTCTCTAGTGCTGAAATTGAGAGGATTGGTGTAAAAGTTAGGGTTTTTACTTGGTTCTCTCCATGTATGAAAAATGAGAGATGGATTAGGGTTTTACTTCTAGTCTTTGCTTATTGAGAAAGAGAGAAGGTGAGAGGTTCTCTCTATGCTCTCCAGGCGTATGGGGACTCGTTTTGTGTGAGATTGAATGATATGAACTGAGATTGTATTTGTCCTCGTCTTCTTACCTATCTAGAGATTTTGTTTGAGTTGATCTGGTTCTATTTCCTCTTTTGAGCTCTCCTGTCTTTGTTTCTTGGATGATGTTGTTTGCTTGAGTATCTTTGCTTCTTGTCTTGCTCTGAACGTGGATAGATATCAAGGAACTACTGCTATACTCATTAAAGCATTCGGCCAGAAAGCTTCTTCATGTAGCAGTCCTCTCACGGAAGTATCTTTCATTTCCTCTCTGCATGCATTTGCAAGTTTGTTTTGCCTTTTGGAGATTGAACTTTGATTTATTGCTTTTACCTTCCAACTGCACTGGATTATCTGTTCGGCTGTCTCCTCTTTGTGTGGCAAAGCAAGCTGTCTGCAGCTCGTACTCTTCTTTTTAAATGCAGCAGTTTCAACTCATTTAATTCGGCCAAAGTAGTTAACAGCAGTTTTGGTTTCCACTTTTTCTCTCTCGGCAGCAAGCTTTTTTCCTGTTCCCTCCTTGCACTAAAAGACGATTGGATTCTCTTGTCTTTAGTGCTTGTGTGTTAGAACGGATGCATTTCAGATTGTCTCTTCCTGTTTTTTGCATGCACTAAAAGACGATTGGATATTTTTGTCTTTAGTGCTTGTGTGTTAGAACGGATGCCTTTAGTGCTTGATCTCTTTGGTCTATTTTTCTTGATGGTTCGTTGCTCTCGTTTTAGTTTGTTGTTTGGGTCTAGTAAATTTCAAGCTCTCAGCTCTGTTAGGCCTTGTTGTTTGATCTGAGTTGATTTTTAGGTGGCCTTGTCTCTACTTCTTCATAACTTCTATAGTTATCGGAGAAGAGAATCAAGTGGGTACTTGGGGCTTTTTTAAAGTCGACATTCACCCCCCCTCTGTAGCCATTTCGGTCCAACAGGTATGTTCAATATTGTCTGCGATTGATGTGTTTTGGCTGAAAATAAATAACAGTGATTGAAAGAATTAGTTTTTAGAAGAAGTAAGCGGTGGGAAAATTAAGATAGAGATGCATGCGCGAGACGGGAGTGAGAGGAGTTAAGTGTATGATGCGTCTGTGACCCCTTCCTTATCCTTGGAGTGAGGCATAAGTGAGAAGTGAGGAAGTTGCGGAAGTCAGGTGTTCATATTAATTTCTGCCTTCTCCAATTAGAAGCTAAAAGTATAAGCCAATATGTTAAGTCACAAAACATTATACATAGAACTAAAAAAAACATACATTAGCTTTTAGGCGGAATCGAATGCAGTAGTTGCTTCAAGTCTTTGAATAACAAGGAGCCATTAGGCTCCGCTCGGTTGGGCTGAAAAGCTATGATTTATGGCTGAAATTGCACTGTAGCGACTGAAATTTTATTGTACCTGAAGGTGGCTTATTTGGCATAATTAAATTTAAAAAAATTTAAAATAGAAAAAATATGCTAGCTTATCACGGACAATGCAAACGAATACGAGAAAAAAAGAACCGGCAAAAAAGTTCAAAAAGCCAAAAGTTTAGAAAAAAATTAAATTTATGAATAGTAAAAAATAAGCCAGAAACCAGAAGCTGAAATGGAAACGACGGGGCCGTTCGAACCTCCTCCGAGTGTGACCATTCATGAGCCAGCAAAACCAATTACCTACAAAACTAAATCTTCCTGCTACTAGGATATACAGCTATCTCCTCTTTGCTTACAGTGGAACTTAAAAAAGAAATCATAACTAACCAAATTATATACAGCCACAAACATAGTCAATCATATATCTGTGCCTCAGCAATTGGCCAATCAGTTTGAAACTTGTCGAGAATATCCGAAAATATGCCTTTCTTAATTGAGCTCTTTTACATTAACTTAAAATGAATAAAAGCCATTTAATTGTTATGATCCAATGATTCAGATTAGTTAGAATTTAGTTATACTACTATTAACACTACTAATAATAGTATCTTCAAGAGCATAAAATTGTAAAAGAGTCGTCAAGGCTACTAGAGCCACTAGATGGGGTTAGCGACCTGGACACCGATGACGGTGCCCATGAACATCAGCAAGCAACGGAACAACCTCCCTGGCAAAGACGACTTCAGGGTGCGTTGGCCATCATCCCGAAGGCCTCGACCATAAACAACAACTTCAACTAGGGTCGGGGGTACGCGTGCGTCGTCGTGATCGATGGCCACAGCAGCGCGGTGTGCTCTATCGTGGGGGCACTGGTGCGTCCGCAGAAGCAGCGGAGGTCGGGAGGAGGCTCCGTCGACGGCAATGAGGAGTGGAGAAGATACAACCACAGTATGAGAGTAGGAGAAAGCAGAGCTTCTTTTGAGATGAGCTGCTACTATCCATGGGGATCCTTGTTCTTAGTCCTATGCTTGTTACAGTCCCTGCTTTACACGTCCTATGGCTGCTCTGTGGAGGACTGCCCTAATGGATGTCCGGTTTTCTCTTATGGGAGCGCACAACCTGAGGGTGCCTGATTCATGGGGACAGAGTGAGAATTGCTACTCGTGGGAACGTGTCAAATGCAAGTATGCAACAATAGCACACGGTGAGTATCTCATCTCTACCTTTCCGAACTCTCATAAACTGGTTCCGATCTCTATGAACTAATGGTGGAGGGTGTGCAACACAAGTTTGGACGGCGAGGTACGGGTCTGGTGATCGCAGAACCCGCGCTTAGGTGCGCTGGATGCCGCCGTGTACCTAAAAAAAACAAAGTTGAAAAATAAAAATCTATCATGAATCATAATTAGATTTTATTTCTACCACTAGTATAATGTATTAAAAAAATCCTATTAATTGCCTCTTCCGCACTAAGTATTAGCCCAAGTGGTCGTTTGCAGTAAGTAGTTGAAGAATGATAACCCTAGAGCATAAAGACCTGATTTTGATCGGACTTTCCCGGTTAATTTGTACTCGGGATCCATGCGGTACATGAGCTTAGCAAAACCTACGTCACCAATTTTGCTTACATAATTCTTGTCCAGCAAGATATTTCCGGGCTTCTGGTCACGATGGACAATGGGCTTCGGTTTCGTTCCACGCAAGAGTGCAAGCCCACAAGCCACCTCAAAAGATAATTTGGAACCGCAGAAACCAGTAGTGTGGTTGGTGCCCTCCATTGTTAATAAGTTGATCCTCTAGACTTCCATTCTCCGTGTATTCATATACGAGGCATCCAATTTCAGGACAAAACCAAGATGGGATGGTGAAGTTGGCTGAGAATCTCCACCTGTATGATGTCACAAAATCGAACCATCTAACAAATTCCTCGTGTGTGTGCATGATTGATTCAGTATGCTAAATCAATATCTTTCTTTTCAAATTGATACCTTTTTAAATTAATAAATGTTAATGAATTTGCCTGATATATTATATATCATTACACTTGCACGCATGTAAAAGTAATTCAAAGGCAAGGAGACTTGGTGCCCAGACACTATGGTGCCCCATTTCAGCGTTACACACACACACATATATATCCGACTTACTTGACGCATTTAAAAAATTTTAGAACATGTTTGTATGTATATTCTAAAAATTTTTACCACCCATGAGTTTTAAAACATGTAGTATGATAAATTTTAAAAATATGTAGCAACGTCAGCGTTGCTACAGATTTTTAAAATTTATCATACTACATGTTAGCTGAATGCCCGTACGTTTGCTAAAAGTGAAATCCTCAACAATCTGTAAGTTCAAAGAATTGAATGAAAATGGAAAAAATATACTATTCATTACAAACTTATCCTCTTTATTCCAACTCCTATTGAATTTAGACTTGAAATGTTAAATGGTGATGTAATACTCCATATACTATCTCAAATTTGTCGGTAACCTTTTTGTTTGGCATTCAAATGGAAATAGTTTCTAACTTATAACCTTCTTCTTGTTTGATGAGTTTTTTGTACCAACGCTAAGTCAGGTTAAATAAAGAGGTGTATACCTAAGAAGCAAAATTAAATGTTTTATGCTACTACGACCAATAAGCCCATGCATGATGCATGCAACCATGCTCACGTAAATGCTATCTAGTCTTTCTACGTGAATGTTGTTCTATTGCTAGATGGACTGAAAGCTTGCACAACACATGTTCATCACTATTAAAACAACACCATGCACGAGCTAATTCCCTTGCGACCAAGTTGCAAAATAACATGAGAACGAGTCAGCAAGTTAGTCGGTGCATACGTGATTGATTAATTGAAAGCTTATGCGGCAGGATAGGATGAAGGGATTTGCATGCATCGTATCTTGTTTGCAATAGAAAGAGTATAGTAGCATATCTTTATTTTATGGCAGCAATTCTCGTCAAAATCTCTTTCAGATGAAAGGTGTTAAGAAGAAATGAAGTAGAGCATGCATATGTAATATCACAAAAATTCTAATTATGAATTAATTAAATTAATTAAATACTTCATGCTATTTGGGTCTAATTGGATATTAGTAGGCTAATTATTTATAACCTTAAACCCTAATTAGTATGTAATATTCTAAATATGATTAAAAAAATAGTAGTAGCAGTACTAATGATAATGATAATAGTAAATTGACTCTAATAATTAATTTGGAGTATAACGGCCGGTTGGGCCAGATGGGCTAGCACATCTAAGCCTTGCCTATAAGAATGAGTTGAATTCAGATTTCTCTATGGCTGCTCCTCTCTCCCAAAAGGACAGTTATCACCTCCCCTAGGGGCGCACCTCTATAGGGTTTCTTCTTCTTTTCCCTAGGGTTTTGCCATGGCTGCTCCAAAAGGTAGACGCGGAGGCAAGGAAGTGATTGAGAAGGAGGATAAGAATTAGTGTGTTTTCTTCGTTAGATCTTCGATGCGTGGGTAATCCTCTAATACTTTCACCATATCATGTAGATAAACTTTTGTATGAATTAACTTGGTAATTAGAGTGTGATTAGCCCTGTGGATAGTGTTAATTCTCATTTAGGATTGCTAGATTTTTCAGTTTCACTTAGTTTAGATCTAAGCAATTGTTGAGGGTCTTGGAGGCCGAATCTGGAGAGTTGGTGTACTAAAGAGTTGTAGATAAATTTGTAATATTTCTAAGAAGCTCAAAATCACTAAATTCCATTGGGTAGATTGTAAGATATGGTCTTTGTACTTCTGTTGTCCTGCAGTTCATTACAATCGAACGATACTGTGATTTTCGATGGTTTAAGCCATTAAGGAGACTGAATCAGGTTTGGTAAATAACTAGATAACTGTCGACAATTTTATTAAATTTCCATAGAGTCCAATAATATGATTTTTAGATAAGTAGAATGAAAGTTATAAATTTTGATATGCTACTGTCCAGAATCGGTTTGCTACTAGACGCAGTCGGGGGAAATCATTAATTTGACTAATTTAATAGCAACATTGCATTTTAGGCATAGCTATAAAGTGGTAGGTACTTTTCTGTAGTTTCTAAAAATTACCTAGTTTACTTGGTTTGCATGTGTAGATTAAAATATATGAAATTGTTAACTTTTGTTGTCTAGAAGATGACATATCTCACTTCTGGGTTAAAAATGAGGGTTCAAGTGAATTAGTCTGAACATTTGATCAACTAAAAAGTTGCAGGAAATTTTGTATAGAATCTAGAACTAGTATGGTTTACTATATTTCGATATGGAAATTAAAAATTATAATAATTTTAGTACATAAACAATGGGGTTGACTGTTCGGTAAGGTGAGAAAGTTGTGGGTTTAGAGAGCATAGGAGTATTGTCATTTATTTGTTACCTTACATTGTCAAAGCCTATTTTGAGAATAAGCAATAACTGTAGGAGGAGTAGCATCGGCTGTGTTGTCATTTCTTAAGCAAACCGACCATCGCAACTAAAAATGCAATTGCATGGTAGAATGATATGATTAAATAAATATTTGCTATGATGGTTCACATGAATTGACTTATTTTTTATAATGCTCACTTATTTATGTTAGAATGATGATGGTCATGATAGAATTCTGATGATAATGTTTATTATTAAAATGTTGTTGTTGCCAATTGTTTAATGTTGCTAATTAATTAATGAAAGGTAAACATTGCATTGCATGTGAGCGTCAGAGTTGTAAAGACCTACTTCGGTAGGCATTCCAGGGGAGTGGAGGTGAGACCCTATATGAAAAATGATAGGACGACCCTGTATGAAAAAGGATAGAGCGAGAGTCTGAGTTGTGACCCTGTATGAAAAAGGACAGGGCGACCCTTTAGGAACAAAGATAGGACAATGGTGTGTCATTGGCAGGTGAATACTCTGCTATACCAGTATATATAGAAGAAGAGTTAAGACATGTGCATGAGTATTGTATCGCATTCATGAAAAGTGAAAAGTGATTTCAGCTAATGAGATATGTGAATGAAAACTGATGATAATAAATATGAGGAATTAAGTTATGATAAATAGTTATGAATTGCTAATAAGATGGTGCCTCGCTTATTATTCTGCTTTGTACTTGCTGAGTCGTGGACGTTGAAGACGTCATGCATGGGTGAATGTAGAACATAGATTATTCCATACATGTAGCTCTTCACTTATCTAGCTATTTATCATTTATGGACATGAATAATTTAGTAGTTTCTATAGCACTGATTAAACAATTTAAGGTTTTCCTTAGTCTTCATAGTTTCTAGTATTGCTACTTGATGCTTTACTTAATTTAGATTTGTTTATGATTCATCTTGGTCATTTTTGGTTCATCTTAAGTTCAATTTATGGTTTACAGTGTTGCTGAAATTTATGTTTACAATCTTGTTGAATATTTATCATTGAAGTCTAGATGTTGATAATGCTTGATTACTAGTTAAAATTGGTGGTGATAGTAATTGTAAGTGACATCTTGGGCTTTTGCTAAGCTAAGATGTTACAATAGAAGAGTCATTTCTATGCTCGTATAGGCTATAGCCTATTAGAACCATGCATCATGCATGCAACAAAAGATCATTTAGTCTCATGACTCTTGGCTTGCACAGTACACATGTATCATCTCTACAATAGCGTTATGCATGAGCTAGTTCCTCTGTGTCCAGGTTGCAAAATAATATGCGAACAATGTTGCAAGTTAGTCAGTGAATACGTGATGGGCCATGGTGCACATAGCCAGCGCATGACTGATCAAAACAAGAACTATACGTATAGGGATATTGCCGTCGGCGTATCACCTTTGCAATGGAAAGATTATTATATCTTATCTCCATCTAATGAAAGTAATTATCACCAAATCTCTTATGAATGGAAAGTGAGCCTCATGGAGCAAATATGGTAGAACCAAATCTCACTATTTGATTTCGGTGATCATGGCATAGGTTGACACTGTGTTGAGGAAGCTGCATGGCCTCTCGCTTCCTACCGCCCGCTACCTCTACCTATAAAAGGCTCGGCCATCTTTGGAGGAAAAAGGGGGACAAACCAATCAACACATCCCACCAAGAGTGTCATCAGCAAGAAACACACATGTAGAGGAAGAAATGCAGGGAGAGAGAGAGAGAGACGGAGGAGAGGCACCCATCAACTAGAAACACAAGAGGCCAACACATGCCTTAATATCCTTTTCTCTCTCATCTTGCATGTAGGAGTTGTTGAGATGATGACCGAGCACACAACTGCCCATCCATATAGTCAAGGGCACCGTAGGCAAACTAGAAGCTCCATTGACCTTGCGTTCGAAGCACGCCATTGGCTGAAACACAAGGAATTCGCCAGCGTAGATGAACTAGTCATGGAGTTCATTGCCAACTAATCTACCTTGAACTATATATATGGTGGGTACACGAATGCATGCTAACGATGCCATCAATGCCCAAGTAAGTCGTCCACTCAACACTCCGGAGCTCGCCAACATGCAGCGCATGACCATGTCGCCGAGCGGGCACCAATGTCTACATGTAGGAATCACACAGAGGGGAGGAAGCAGTACACAGATAGAAACACAAGGGCAATAAAACACTGAACGCACAAAAGGAGGAGAATGTAAAGGAATATAAAGAAGCAATCTGCACAAGCCCAAGGCCATGGTGTACTATGCTCAAGATGGTAAAGAACTCCCCCTTTCCTCTTTCTCTTTCATCTAGCTAGCATGCATGCCAACAGATGGCAACAATGCTGGGAACATCGCCAATGCCTATGGTCACTGTCGGTGATGCTGTTGATTAGATGCTTAGAGCTTGCCATTATGCAGCCTGTGTCCATGAAGTCGGTGCTGCCAGGATCGCCGTCTACCTCCCAACTCACTATGCTTGAAGCAAGAAGTCCCTCTACTCCCTCACGTGAAGATGAAGATCTCATGAAGCCATCGCGCCTGCTACTGAGCCAACCATGTTCATTGCACTGTCCGTGAGTTGTCATGGGCAGTGCCACCACCTACCGAGATGTCGAGTCTGCCACCGAAGACATTGCATTTGCCATCGAGGTCACCATGTCCATCATCAACCCCTGTCCAAACATGAAGAAAGAACGTGCATGTAACAATACATGTGCTTGCATGGACCATGCATTCATATATCAATACATGCGTATGCAAGTAGGCGCCCATTCATACCTGTATATGCTTTCAATCTGACGATACCCGACCGTGTGTTCGTATAGCATCAGTTGCATGCAATGTCGTCAACGGCCACTGACTAATTTGACATCTATGGATGCCCATTCCCACCATTTCCCTGCTCCTTCTAGAACATCATTCTACCTTGACAACACTCACTCCAGGGCTATACCTCAAGGTCCATGGCCGAATCGTTCGAGTGGTCACTGTCACTATCGTCAATAGCCGTGGGTGATGCAACTGTGTCCCGTCGACTAAAGGTGCAAGCAACCATAGTGGTGCTCCTAACCTGCATTGAAGAAAAGGAGGTGCAACAGTATATGCATGCATGCATGTACTAATGAAAGAATAGCACCCATGGCCATGGATGTACGCATGGGTCATGCACCCGCTCTTTCTTTCCCATATTCCCAAGTGTAGAGCTCCATCCAAATGCTGATACCATGTTCAAAGCCATTGTGTGGACGCCTTGCCCGCGACGCCGACAAGATGCTAAACTCTACCGTGTCCACCACCGATCTAGCCAAACATGATGACTGAAGCCATCATGTTCTTCATTGCCAAAACTACTATGTTTGCATTCTGCCCAGGCCGACACGGAGAAGTGTAGTAATGTACGCTTGTGTGCATGAGTTATGCAAGCGAGGATGATGCTTCCCTCGTGACGATCGAGCCTGTGCACCACGACCATGATGCTTGCACCATGCTGATCTCACCGAGCCATGCCGTCACTATTGAATTAGCCCAACTACGTGACATGGCTTGGAAGCTTATTCCTCAGCGAGTCACCGCTACATCAATCCATTTGCAAGCCACCAGTGACATCATCGGCACTCGATGCTCGCGTGCCGCACCCGTGCAAGGGTCATGGCTATGCTGCTGGAGCTGCTGCCATGTCCATGCATGGCCGATTCAACCGGACGTGTTGACCAAAGCCGCTGCATGCCTCTGAGCTAGCCTAACATGGAGACATGCATGCATGGGCAATATATTCTTGTTCTTGCTTAATATCTTCACTTGACAAGGAAGTGACTACATATCTTATGCACGTGGTTGAATAGAACGAGGATGGTCTACTCTTATGATGCAAGAGTTCGCCTGTGTGTGCCACATCTGCTACACTATAGTCATGGCCGTCGCTGCAGATTACATCGACACCTTGATGTTCTTCTTCACTAACCTTACTCCTACATGAACTACAACTACCTACCTCTCAGACGCTATCATCGTGCCATTGGATCAATTAAGCTTAGCATAAACTATGCATGCTTCACAACCACATTTCTTTCTACTTGTTGTTTGCGACTGACGAGGCAAAATGACATGGGCGGGTGTGGCTGGTGCAAAGGCTATGCTATGAAAGGCCCCATAGACTGACAAGGCTATGTATCATGCCAACGCCTGCATCCACATCAACCATTCATCACATGCATAGAGAATGCGAAGTGAAGACCGAAGACGACGACCAACACACAGCTTAATCAAAGGTGTTCTATGGGTTTACCCCATGTATGTAAGTAACCAGAGCCTTCCGAGGCCTCAGGAACCAAGAGACCACGTTGTCCAATCAAATCCGCCTCGTCGGTAGGCCATGGAGAGCACACAATAATAAGTGACTTGAATTTTGTAAGTCTATGAGAATTAATAAAATGCATGCTTCCTTAATACTTTCTTTCTTGTGTTTAATTATTTTGTGTACTTTGTATACTGATATGTCCACATCTTTAATTCCCACGCAGAAATCCTAGAGCAATTTCTCATGTCAAAAACTTCCTTTTGATTTGGCGTGCAATTGACCATCAAAACATCAAGTAGAAACTATAATTTCTGGTAGGACAATATTTTTTTTTCTGTTTATTACGCCACCACAAGCCACAACTTTCAACATGATATTTTCATTAATCAATAATACCACTACAACTATTACTACAACGACTACAAATCTTACATTAAACACTTAATCTTATGTTAAACACTTCAGACTAGTTCAATACCCGTGCTTTGCTATAGATAAAAAAAATCATATTGCAGTATCACATTAAGTTGTTGTCGTTGAACTCATTCTACACCAATGCGGTGGGCTTTGCCAGGGCACTCAGCCAAGCTTCGCCCTAGTTTCATGTTGTGACACTGCCATTATGCTCTAGCTAAACTCTGCTCTTGGCTCCGTCGCCATCGTCAACCTATGTTACATCCCAAACAGTTACATATGCAGTTGAAATCCACATAATTGTGCTAACATAAAAAAATCCATTACAAACACACATCTATATCAGAGCAAGTCGGTTGTTGCATTGTGGAATCAGTTCTAGCCACCAATTTGAAGCCATTTCCATCTCAAACAAAGTAAAGGCACCAGTTCAAATCAATGTCCAATTCAATAAAAAATATTGTTTGGGCACATTTATATTTTGGGAAAAACTGTCAAAATAGTCAATTATCTAATGTAGTTCAATTATAACTGGCAATTGGAATGTAAGTGTGCTTTCTACGGTTTTTGCATGAAAAAGGTACAATGTGAGTTTACCAAAGTATCAAGTTGACTCGTCGGGACACAATGAAGAAGCATTACCGACCGAACAACAATCCAACCAAATTCTAAAGGCATCAATCAAACCTAAACATGGGAGAGAGCCTCGATCCGCTCTTAAAATTGGTTGTCCTAGGCATTCTGTAGACTGCCTTGTAGGCAGAACTAATGCCAATGCTTGGATGTCCACCTCCTAGGCATTTCGTTGGTTGTATGTATTAAATTCTCTCACACAATCAACATTTATAAATTCAGTAAACTTGTATTGAACTCAACTCATTGGCATTTATAAATTCTCTCACACAATCAACATATATAAATTTAGTAAACTTGTATTGAACTCAGATCATTGGTATTTATAAATTCTCTCACACAATCAACATTTATACATTCAGTAAACTTGTATTGAACTCAGCTCATTGATATTTATAAATTCAGTAAACTTGTACTGAAGTTACCGCATTGTATGCAAATATGGCGCAACAAACTCACAAATCAAGCTAAAAAATATGATCATTTGCAACCAAAATCTAAACTCCTAACAAATCAACCAAAGTGAGAGAGACATGCTTACGCGAAACAGAAGTGAGAGGAGTGGAGAAGCCACTTCAAGAAATCAGGTATTCATGTTGGTTTTTGACTTCTCCAAACAGAAGTTAGAGGCATAAGGCAATACAAACACCCCTAGTCCACCTTTCCCTCTACCAATAATTGACTGCCAAAGGACAAGGAAAAGCACACCGAGAAAGAACCGAACCTCTTGTAGATTGCTAGTAGTCGTAGCATAGTGGGAATCTCTTCCTGCATTCAATGATCAAATAGCCAGAAATCATAACATCCATTGTTGAAATCGCAAGACACCACAACATGAATTCACATGGGAAGAAGAAGCAGACCCAAGTATCTCATAGCTCCACCCAAGTAGCTTTGACCCATCTCCGAAGCTATCGCGCCGCGCAAGTGAGGTCGTCCAGCCGACCACCCATAAGGTTACTAGCGGCGACTCCTTTGCCCTCCCTGAATCTTGCAAAGCCCAGCACGCCGGCCGCTTGCTTTGGTGCATCGTCCGAGCGATTGTGGCTTTGCGTCAAACCTCCTCCGCTCCGCTTCTCTGTCTCTCGACATTCGTTGCGCGCCGCCGCCTCGCTCTCGAATCAGGAGGTGTGACGATCGAGGGAGTCGCCCTGGCCCAGGGGATCAAAATGGCGTGGAGGGAAGCGGCGGCGCATTGCAGCCGTGCGAGGATGATGAGGAAGAAACAACGGATTTTCAGCTCGGTGAAAGAAAAAAATCATGGCAGGAAGTTTTTAGTTTAGAGCAGCAGGATTCGCTTGGGAGGGAGTGGGATCAGCCGAGTCGGAGGAGCACAGTTACACGTGGACCATCAGATAAAACTGCAGATGGTCGAGGTTAGCTGAAACCGGTTTACCATAAATTATCAATATATCACTATATATTCAATCTCTCTCGTGACTCCGATTTAAACCGTCCGATCTCAATCCAACCAAGTTAGCTTGTGTGCAGTTGGTGACTTGGTTCCTAGTCTAGAGGAAGCGAATCCGCTTGGGAGGCGAACAAGGCTCACAAGCCGGCGCTTCCGACTTTGCATGAGGATATGAGGGTGGAACATTACTTTCCACTAACTCCTCTTTTAAACAGAAGAGGTAGGACATGTTTTTTAGCTTCTAAAAACTACTTTTTAATTTTTTATGATAACTAACTTTTAAATAGATTGTCTTTTCAAGACGGAGTTTATAAATTAATTATAGTACATACTATAACAACTTCATTTATATCGGCCAAAACTGTACGTGAGTTTTTGTTACTCTGCACTGTCTCTCACAAATAGTCTAAAAACTATAAAACCGCAGCCAAAAACTGGTGGTGCTCAGTTGGACTGAATTTTTGTGGCTTATGGCTGAATTTTCACTGTAGCTGACTAAAAGTACACTATAGCTGATGGTAACTTATTTGGCATAATTAAATTTAAAAAATTTAAAAATAAAAAAATGTGTTAGATCAGCACGTATAATACAAACGAATATAAGAAAAGAAGAATCGACAAAAAAAGCTAAAAGATAAAAAAAGATAAAATTTAAAAATAGTAAAAAGTAAGTTAGAAGTTCAAACTCATTTAGTAGGCCATAGTCTGAAACCCAGAAGAATAGGTCCGTATCCAAAGTTTCTTCCAACCGAAGAAAATGCATGGAAAATTCAGCGATCATACGAAACTCACAGACATCCCCTCCACGAAACATCCTGCCTTTCTCTAACATCTACACCTGGAAAGTACGTCTCCTCTACCTTTCCTCCCATAAACAACTCATAAAAATATTCTTAAGAGGAGCAAACCACCGAACCAAACCCGAAAGCCAAAACAAAAACAAATACCAAGACAGCGAGGAAAAAAAACCCCATTCTCATAAAACGAGCAAACACGCGAGGTGATAAGAGAAAAAATATGGAGGCATGAGCACCTCCTCCTCCCTCTCCTCCATCTCCAGCTCCTCTCCCGATCCCCTCGAAACCCTAGCGGCCCCGCCCCCCTCCTCGCCGGCGGGACCCTAGCTCGGCGGCGGCGGCGGCGGAGGGGAGGGAAGCGGCGTGCAGCGACGATGCCGTCGCACGCGGATCTGGACCGGCAGATCTCGCAGCTGCGGGAGTGCAAGTTCCTGCTGGAGGCGGAGGTGAAGGGGCTGTGCGAGCAGGCGAAGGCGATCCTCATGGAGGAGTGGAACGTGCAGCCGGTCCGCTGCCCTGTCACCGTCTGCGGCGACATCCACGGCCAGTTCTACGACCTCATCGAGCTCTTCCGCATCGGCGGCGACGCCCCCGACACCAACTACCTCTTCATGGGCGACTACGTCGGTAGGTTCCTGCTGCTCTGGGCTCTGGCCTTCTTCGACTGCGCGCCACGTGTTTGTTTGCTGTCGATCTGTGGATTCGGCTATGTGCTTCGATCTGATATGTGGAGAGTGTGAGGGAGTGGTGAATTTGCTAGATCCTGCTGCGGAATTGAGGTGCCGAGGTGTTTGGTCTTGGGGGGTTGGAGCCGGTGTGGTGGGGTTGCTAATAGATTGGTTGTGTAATCATCTTTTTTCAACTGTTGCTTCAAAGATCGCTAGAATTGTTTCACGATGTTAGCTTTTGTTCCGTTGATTACATGATTAGATGCCGTTCTGGATTAGGTATGTTAACCGCGGAGAAATTTATTTGGAGTAGGAATTGGTATTTACCATATTTTTCTGATGGACACGAATGGATATCCTTGAAGCCTTGAGGTGCTTATTCCATATAGGGATAGTGGGCTTGGAGAATTGAAGCGATGTTTTTGGTTGCTTATTTAAAAAAGTTCGAAGGTTGCTCGGAAAACTGAAAGTGCGCATGAACTCTGAATTTAAATGGAAAATTATTTTTGTTCTCTACTGGTAGACCAACAAATAAGCATTTTGTTTTTATTCTTGTCTGCTTGGTTCTGCTCCTGTATTGGTTACAATAATCGTACACGACAAGCATTCTCAAAATTGATATCAGAATGGCTATATGTTGTAAGAATCACAACCATGTGTCTAGAGCACATGCTTTTGATGTATTAATATGAAGTTTGTATGATTCTCATCACAAATATGAGTCAGACAAACAAGACACCATTCAATTAAACTTTGTTGGGATTTAGATGTGTCGCTTACCAGTGCTGTGTGGTTTATTAGAACATGCGACTGGAAATGCTATTTTTTCAGTTAAGTTGTTGAGTGACCTGCTTTTCTTCCTATATAATTTCTTTTGCTTTGGATCATGTTTATTTGTTTCAATATGATAGTTGAATTGATTCTATGAGCATTTTCTGCAGACCGTGGCTACTATTCAGTGGAAACTGTTACATTATTAGTGGCTCTCAAAGTCCGTTATAGAGACAGAATCACAATATTGAGAGGAAATCACGAGAGCAGACAAATCACTCAAGTGTGAGTTTCTATTCCTTTAATCTGAAAAGACTTTACAGCAGTTGCCAATTGCTAATTTCAGCATAGTACTTCTGTATTGCAACTATCGCAAAGCATATGGGCATTATCTAGTAAATCTCTCCAAAATGATTAAGCTAGAAATGGATTGTTTCCAGGACAGGAGTACTTTGTGGTACAAAAGGCACTAACAAGTTTCTGCTGTTAGAAGATTAGGACGTGTGTTATCTCGGTATCTCCTGGCTGTGACTTTTTACTATTTCGTAATACTTGAGCTACTAAAACATCTTGGCCTTCTTTCCTTTAATTAACTTGGCTAATTTTATTCATGATGCTTGTTTAAATCTAAATGTATTACTTTACTTCCTTGCTGAAACACAACAGGATGCTTGCATTTTTGAATTAGCATATTATTTTGGACTAGATTTGTGGTCACCTAATTGCTGGAAGGTTGATGCAATTTATGACACAAATTTATATATTTGATTGTTGCATTGTTATCTTGAACTCCATGACCTTGTATCCCTTTGATCTTTCGACATTCGACTTGTATAAGTTTTAAAATAGCCACCGGTAAGGGTGACATGATGGCATCATGCCAAGTATCAAAGTTGGAAAGAATATGTTGAAAGGACATGCATGTTGTCAGACAGAGATTCTGATAAGTACTACTTGATGAAGCTGATCTGTCATGTTTAGGTCCTTTTTTTGGAGATAGTTTAGGGCCTTTCTTTTTTTTTTCTTTTTTGTCATAACCTTAGTCACTGTTTATATTGGCTTCTAAAAACTGCTTTTCTATATTAAATGGCTTTTCTACAGTACATAGCTTTCAAACGGAGTGTCTTTTCAAGCCGGAGTCTACTAGTCAATTGTAGTACACACTGCAACGACTTCATTTATATCGGCAAAAATTGCACGCTAGTGTCTCTCTCTCTCTACAAGCTTCTTTGCAATCTGTTACTATTCATAAGCCAAAGCCAAAAGCCATAGGTCCCTTAAGGTTATCCAGTTAGCTAGCTTATTGAGGCTTTAGCTTATAATATCTTTCAACTGGCCTCAACTTGTAACACTAATGGACTTAGGTTTACAAGATTAGCCAGAAAAGCTCCACCTGTTAGGCCTAGACTCAGCTTCAGAAAGCCCATAAGCTGAAGGAGTGAAGGTTATGATAGGCAACGGGCCCTTATCTTGGGATGGAAATGGATGCTCATGCAACTTAAAACTCTATCCACCATGGTTATTAAGGCGTCGCTTAGGCGACGCTTTGAAATGGATGCTCATGAAACTTAAAACTCTATCCACCATGGTTATTAAGGCGTCGCTTAGGCGACGCTTAAGCGTTGCCTAAGCGGTAAGGCGGTAGAGGGGTGGCAAGGCGTCGCCCCGCCTTGCGTGCATGCCTAAGGCGGCGGTTAAACTAGAGAGAGAGAGCAGGCAGCTAGGCAGGAAGAAGGCGGGAAGAAGGCGGCGGAAGAGGTGGGCTAGGTTTACCTCACGTCCTCGCGCCGCCTTGGCTTCCAGGGCGCCGTCGAGCCGCCTCCGCCTCCAGGGCGCCGTCGAGCCGCCGACGCCACCGTTCACCCTCCACCTTGCCGGATCTGGCCGCCCGCAACATTACAAGGAGGAGGAGTGAGGGAGGCAGCTACTGGGAGTGAGGGAGGAGGGAGGAATGAGAGTGGCGGTGGCTGGGAGTGAGGGAGGAGGGTGGCGGCGGCGGCTGGGAGTGAGGGAGGCAGCGGCCGGGGGTGAGGGAGGAGGGAGTGAGGCGGCGATGGCTTTGAATGAGGGAGGAGGGAGGAGGCGGCGGCGGCTGGGAGTGAGGGGGTATTAGGGGTAGGCTAGGGTTAAAGGGTGGGGTATTTTTACAACTGAGTCCCCAGAGGTTTACGCAATTACAATTAAGTCCTTATAGGTCCTTTGCCTCTTCAGATTTATTCTGATTTAGTGCTCCATAACTCCGTTTTCTTCGCCTTATGATGTATGTAAGGCGTCGCCTCGCCTCACGCCTTACCGCTTAAAAGGTGTGAGGGGGGTGGGTCGCCTTACCTCGCCTTACCGCCTTAATAACCTTGCTATCCACAGTTCACATATGAATGGATGCGGAGTTAGAGTAACCATCCGAAGCAGATTCTAATGTTGAATTTGGACGTAGATAGATTCTGAAGTTTTGCAGTTCCAGATGTACTGGTTGCCTATTTTGGTGGTTAAGTGTGCAGATAACTGCAGAAATATTATAGTTTGTAGGACCCTTGAAAACTGAGGGGAGTTCCCTTTCTCTTATCTGCATCTGGATGTAACCCAACGGCCACCACGAATGCACAGCCCCTCTTTCCACACATGTTTCGCAATTTTGCATGTTTCTTAACATATTTGACGTTTTCTCTTGTTCAGGATTATCAGTGGCTCTTAGGGGTGATTATTTAATTGGTTTGAAAATTTTGCATCCCAAATTATGAATATGTAGAGTTTTGGGAGAACCAAATTTACTGAATTGAATAATGCAAAGCAAACCTAGTTGACCTAATAAAATTCCAGGTGGTTTATTCGGCTAGTGGTCTACTGTATTGTTCACACAATAATCAGTATGTTAATAGATAAATCAAACATGTCCCTAGCCCTAAAAAGCACGGCAGCAAATCCCTCACCTTTGCTATGATGTTGGCATGCTGCAAAACACATCCAATGAACTCAGGCTAGCTTCTCTGCGATATCGCAAATTTGCAATGCGAGGGAGGCCAAAAGCTCGGAATCTCTATGGGAGGAACAGCAGCCGATATAGCAGGGTTGGGATCATTGTGAAATGGTTTCAATCAAATGGGAGAAACTAATGTACGTTTCAGGGTATTTGGTTAGTTTGGGCTCCAAATGTTCCACAACCGACCGAACTCCAAACTTCCGAGTTGCACCACAAAAGCCTGAAGGCGATTTGTTGTTTGAACTGACTGTCCGAAATGGGCAAATGGCATAGACCATTTGTTCTGCTTTGGAAATTCAGCTTTCATTCTCACCGCTAGTTGGGCTATCAAAATGTCATGTAACAAAAGCAAATATTTGTTTTTCTCTTGGACTCTCAACAGCAAGGTATCTAGTTTTAACTGTATTATATATGTAGGTTAGTTTGGCCCAAGTGACCCATCTAGTCTAGGGCTGGCCCATGTGGCTGTTGTATATATACCTCGTTGCTTAAGGAATAAAGTGTGCTCATTGTAGTTTTGAGCTCTAACATGATATCATGATAAGCTTAAGGCTACTTGACCTGGTTCCCTTGATATATGTAAAAAAAAAACTTGACCTGCGGGGGGAAGAAACCCCCGGGCATTGCTTTAAGAAGACGATCTTCTCACGCAGATCGAGAAAATCCCCGAACCCCTGCTCCACCCTTACAACGGGAACCAACGCCCGACCTTGTGAGAGTTCCCTTGATATATGTAATTCTGTTTACGCTTTAGAATCATGAAATAGTCGCACCGCTAGTATTATTTAATTTTGAAATTTTGTAAGTTTTGGATTGTGACTTGTTAAAGACCCACAGCCGCTGCTTTGACAGATGTTTTCATGGGTGTGGTTGTTTGGCACAGTTCTTTCATATTCTTTTCTTGTTTTATCTTGAAATGCATTACAAATATCCATCAAGTGCCAATTTTTAAATTTGATGTTTATATCTGTCTCTCAATTCTATTCGTTCATCTCTAATACACGATAAGATATGGTATTAGGTAGCTTCCACACCAAGTCTGCTCCATTACTATCCCTATGTTTAGTGCATGCTGGCACTTTAGTCCTAGTGCTATAAGTTTTCAATTGTATCTTGAAGGTTACTATAACTTTGTAGAAAGAATTAGAGAGGCTGAAGGTACATATCCTCTGTTTTAGGGCAGTTATTGGCGTAGTGAAATGCTGAACGCAGATGCAGTAGCCTGTTCGCCACTTATGCTTGATTAATTCTTTTTCCTTATATAAGTATAGCTACTGAATAAAGATCTGTTTATTTCCTTTGTCACAATATAAGATCCCGTTCAAAATGGCTTTTGCTAATAGCTTTTGGCTGCGGCTGTTGGCTGAAATGGGCACTATACCAGCTGTTAGCTTTTGGTTGAGGCATTTTATTAAAGGAAAATGAAGGGAAAAAGAGGGAAAATGAAAAAAACCATTATATCTTCACGGGCAATGCAAAGGAAAAAGGAAAAGAAGAAAAGCCGCATTAAGAAGTGAACGTGTTCAAAACGGCTTGCGGCTTCTGAAAGCCAAAAGCCGTTTTGAACGGGGCTGCTAGCATCTTCAATTTGTTCCTAAATATAGCATCTTCAATTTTGTCTGTTATATACTTATATATTTGAACAAGATTAGTTGGGGGAAGTATCCAGTGGAAACCCTTTGTTGGGTTTTCACATGCTAACTCCCAAGTAGGCCATTGCATGAGATTTTTTTATGTAAGTATAGCTACAGAATACCTTTCCTTTGTGAGAATATAAATCTAGCATCTTCAGTTTCATCTGCTATGTACCTATATTTGAACAAATTTAGTTGGGGGAAAGTATCCAGTCGAAACCCTTCTTTGGGTTTTCACAATTGTATGAGATTTGGATGGACGAGATATTCAGATTTAGGTGGACTTGAGGACCATTTCATTTTTTTTTTTGTGAATACGCGCCTCACGGATAAAAAAATCATTTACAAGGGTTCCTAGCTTCTGAGTCCATCACTAACGTAATATAATGGCCCACATGTAAGTTTAGAGGTTACAGCCAAAGAAGGTTTGGTGGTTTGCACCCCATAGTTTCCCTAGAATATGCTGAATTAACTTAACGCTAGCGTACTGCCATAAATTCTCTATTAAAAAAAATGAGTAATGGTTGGTTTGTGTTTGAAGATGGATATTCCAAGAATAGATCTACCTTATAATGGTAATATCATTGCATGAAGTGTACTTTGGCTGAGGTGTTCTGTTGCATCGGGCTACTTTGTGAAATGCAAGCACATCTGTAGTGCTAGGGTGTCCTTGATGTTGAGTGTTTGGCTACAGGTATGGCTTCTATGATGAATGCCTGAGGAAGTACGGAAATGCAAATGTTTGGAAGTACTTCACGGACTTGTTTGATTATTTGCCTCTCACAGCTCTTATAGAAAACCAGGTTTGTTCTTTTCACCAAATGTTTGGACCATTAATATAGTCATAGAATTTAGTTTCATGTATACCTCACGAAGGAGGAAAGTTCCATTTTGCAGATCTTTTGCCTGCATGGTGGTCTCTCTCCATCATTGGATACATTGGATAATATTCGTGCTCTCGATCGCATACAAGAGGTACACACCATTTTACCACATGTCCACGACCTCTGAACTAGTGCCTAATTGTGGGTCATTTTACACCTGAAGTCCGTTGATTTGAGACTACTCCATAGACATCCTCCTCATGAACTGGAGATAAGGCTTGTGTTTTTCTGGGGAAGATTCATGACAGCTTGAGAATACAACCAGATGTGTTAAATCACTGAAGCTATATGTGGAGATAACAGATCAGGTCCTAACTCTTAAGAACTTATATAGTTCTATTTAGCTATATGTTTAGGGTTAGTAAGGAAGAAGAGTGTGCAGCTCCCTTTTTTGCCATTTGATGCGACTTAACTATTTATGTTGCATATGCATGGGTCACAGAGCCACAGGGCATTCTTTACAAAAATATTGATCTCATATGATAAATTTTTATCGATATACAATAAGTATTATGAGGAAAGATTAGCTGATAACTTGATATGCAAGGGTTGATCTAAGAAGTTACTGTAGGACCCGATATGGCAATCAGAGAGGGGTGAGGGTGAATGATGCCTTCAAATTCAACCTCCTTTGATGATATTCTATTCCAAAACCTTCACCCCACTATCTACTAGAAGCTAGGAAAATTAAATTAACCCACGAACAAAGAACTTACCAAAGTACGGAAGCAAAACGGCGTTCAACGCCACAAGATCGGTCAGACCGCTATGGAAGGAGTGGTTGGACCAGCCTGGAGCTGGCGGTCCGATCACTTGGTAAACCGGTCTGATCGGCCGTCGGTCTGACCGCTCCCCTGATCCAAACATGGAAATTAGCCCAAGCCAAAACCTAAAAAGGCACAATCCTCAAAATACAAATCCAAATGACTTGAAACTTTGCACATATCTTGCCAAGGATCTCAGGAACTTAATTCATCCAAGAATCGCATGGATCTTGGCCAAAGTTATAATCTTTTTGTAAGGCAAGCAAGATTGCACCAAAACCGGGCAAAACAACCTGAGATATGACTTGCTCATGTGTTTGATATAGCTAAGATGGCTCTAGATATGTTCCCACATGTCACGACAAGTAAAAGCACATGAAGATTCGTGGCCAAAACTGTAGGAATATGATTTCATTAGGTTCCAAATCGAACTAAATTCGAGCAACTTCCACGATCTTGCTCAACTGGTCTTTAATGGATGGCACATGATCCTCATGATGTCCTTGGAACCAACAAGACCAAGAGAGAAGAGGGGGCAAAAACATCAACCAAAATAAGAGCAAAATCAACAAGATCAAGAACACACTATGGAGACAAGATCAAGAACACACTATGGAGGATTAACAAGATTGATCTATTTCAACTTCAGATGTTTGATTTACAACCACTCCATCATAGAGGACAAAGCTCCCCCCTAGAAGATATGGATGGTTGCTTCCCCTTTTCTCCTCTTTAACCTAACCACCAACCTCTCCCACTCAAATAAATGGAGCAACCAGTCCACATCTAACATTAATAGATGCTATTCATTATTACAACCGGAGAAACCTATTAACCCCACGTACATTGGGTTTTACACTCTTAACTTATGCACGGTTTGCAAAACGCATAAGCCCAAACCCACTAAGGATCAAGCTTCCATCCACTTGGTCTCCTTAGTGACTCATTGACCTAAATCGCTCTCCAAACGCCCTCTTAAGCGCTACGGTTTTTTGTCCCTTCGCTGTTTTCGGTATTTTGGCTTCCTCGTTTAAACACTCACTTTGACCATGAACCTCACTTCTTCCTGAGCTTAGTCTATGATCATCTCCTTCTTTGCAAGTAATCTCCATGCTTGCAGCGTGTAAGTTTACCAATAGCTCACGTATCTAAGTCTGTGTCGGTTCCCTTCGACCACGTCTCACTTGCACCGACCGCATCACTCAATGAACCATTGCTTGAACATGTCCTTCAACATCCCTTTTCCCTGTGCCTTCTTTGAGCCCAACCATCTCGCCTGGCTTTGTTGACCGTACCTCAGCTCATCCCGGAGCGTAGTCCCAGTCCACACTGTTGACCATAGCTGCCTCTAAGCACCCTGCACATTAAAGACTAATATTGTTTCTAGGCACAAGTTCTTTACAACTTGACCCACGTTAGTTTAAACATACTTCATGCATCATGAATGCAATGACCTAGAACCCCAAACCTCAACCTATGACCAATTCCCAAAAATTCAAGAACCTCTCTCGGCCAAGAACAGTTCTGGCCAGTCTAACCGCCATTAGGCGATTGGTCAGACCGCTTGCCAAAGTCGGTCAGACCGCCAGGGTAGAGCACCAGAATCACTCTCTATGGAAATTTGGTATTCCTCTATCTAGTTTCAATTTAGACCTCCATTTCGGGTGACACCTAGTGCAAAGTCATCTCAATACACTCCTACACAATAGTTTGGTGTTCAAATGCCAAACGCCCACAAGGCCGATCTAATTGCTTGACCCAAGCCGGTCAGACCGCCCCCTGGCAAAATGCCTAAGAGGCAACCGGTCGGTCAGACCGCCTCTGCACAGGGGTCAGACCGCCCCTGACAGGCAGCCCTAAAAACCACAAATTTTCGCAAATGCAAATTTCAACTCGACACGATTACCAATTGTTTAGCACAAATAAACCATGGATATTCTCAACATGGTCTTCAGTTACAGTAATGTGGAATTGTGATGTATAATTGGATATTGTCGAAAAAGAATTCAGAAATTAGGCAGACTAGAAGATCGACATTCCAGAATTATTTGCTTAACTAGTTGCGGTTATGTGGTTTTCTTCTAGTTTATGATTAGATGAACATTCTGCAAGGCAAAACTGAATATCATTGACACTATTTTCCAGTTCTGCATGATATTTTACTTGGTATTTCAGTTTTAGTGAGATAGACTTCAAATTGAAACCTGCAATGCTTTTGCTATCCAATTTCTTGGTATAGATTGTTCTTACATTACACGAACTACAATTGTCCTTGTGTAGAAAGATGTGTGCATCTGCATACTTTGTTAACTCTTGCTTAATATTTTTGCGCTGTTTTCTAAAATGGTTGTAGGTCCCTCATGAAGGACCCATGTGTGATCTTTTGTGGTCTGACCCAGATGACCGATGTGGGTGGGGAATTTCACCAAGAGGGGCAGGATACACATTTGGGCAAGATATCGCACAGCAATTCAACCATACAAACGGACTTACCCTTATTTCAAGGGCCCATCAACTTGTGATGGAAGGGTACAATTGGTCCCAGGTTAGTACCCAGTGTGTTAAATTTCAATCATCCTGCCCCCCACAGTTCTGTTCATCAAATTGTTATTGGCATTTTAAAATTTCGTAAACCATTTTGATAAAATTTCCGGGGCACCTAATTATCAGATAAGCTTTTTTGTTGCTAAAACTAAGGGATAATGAATCTACTAATCTAGCAATCTATTAATGGTTGGGTTCTTTTGGGCTTATATGGCTTATTGATTTTGCCTTACGCTACAATAACTAAGGTTTCAAACGGAATGTTTTTTCAAGGCGGAGTTCTATTGTAGTAGACACTCTACCGAATTCATCTATATCGGCTAAAATCACACGCGAGTCTCTCTGCACTCTTTCTTGCGAACAAGAAGAATTCAAAATTTTAAGCCAAAAGTCAAAAACCACAGCCTAAAAGAACCGACCCAATATGAGATAATACATGAACTTTTCGTTATAGAAGTTTTAATAGCTCGTTCAACTCAAGTGAACTGTTAAAAGAAGGATCTAACGATGACGACACTACTTTCTACATATAAGATAGGATAAACAAATGGTTTATGTATGTATTAGATAATGTAAAATTTCAAAGAAAAAAAAGGTAAGGTGCAGTGCTACACTTACGAATTCTGGGAATGCTTTTGATGCCGGAAGAGTGATGTTGGCATGAAAAGGGTACTTGCTGCTTGTATATCTAGGAGGCCAATGGTACATGAAGGATCTGGTCTATCTGGTTGAATTATTTACAATCAGTCACAGAATGTATGCAACAATTCTCTAAGAGAGCTGAGAGCAGAACTTTCCTTGATTGGATGTCTTTTCTTAATTAGATCTCTGTACATAGAATTTTCACTTCCCATCATGGGCATTTGATCACCAAATTTAAAAAATTCTCACAGGAAACTTGAATAATTGCTTTGCCTTATGTTGACTGTCATGCAGGAAAAGAACGTTGTCACAGTGTTCAGTGCGCCAAACTATTGTTACCGTTGCGGTAACATGGCTGCAATTCTCGAAATTGGTGAGAATATGGATCAAAACTTCCTCCAATTCGACCCAGCACCGCGGCAAATCGAACCAGACACAACACGCAAGACCCCCGATTACTTTCTGTAATCATGGTGTTTAACTTACTGCTGTTGATGCTGCTCTCGACTGCACCAGTGTCTGGATCTGTAGATCGTTGCCCTTAGAAAAATGTGTTCCCTTGAGCCGAGTTGTACCTTTCTCACTCGTTTGTTTGGAGATTTTGTTGCTGCTTCTCAGAACCTCATAGAGCATGTTAAAAGGTCATTGGGATTTTTTTTTTGTTGTACCTCCATTTTGTATTATGCCGAGACAGAGAGAAGGGAAGCTGCACTAGAATTGTCTCATAATGTATTTTTCAGTCTCCAGATGATGCAAGGCTTGATGATGTCCAAGCTAGTCTGTATTCTCTAACAGATTGTAACTAGCAGGCCAGTTCTGTTCTCTCGTGTATTTTGTGTGAGTTGGTCGCGCTGTTTCAGCTGGGTGGGAGGATTTTCTAAATGAAGCAGATTTCTGGCACTAGAACTGTAAATATGTAAGTTGCACCGTCAGCAGCCCGTTTACATGCCAGAAGTTCGGTTAATTTGGTTTGTGCGGGGTGATTATGGTTTTTTGAAGTTCGGTTAATTTTATTTATGCGGGGTGATTATGGTTTCTTTCTAAAAAAAGTAAATTGAGATGCGTTTTTTCATCCAAATTACTGCAAAGCAGTAGTTTATTTGCGTTATGCTGCCTTTTAAGCATCTACGTATCACATGCAGCCACATGACAAATCTCCACTACAATGAATTACATTGAGCGACGCTCGAACCCGCTATGTTTCGAGCACATCAGAATGTATCTGTAGGAAATTGAAGTGCTGGTGATAGCTGTGCGATGCGAGCTCTTATTCATCAAAGTGGTGTTAATGGAAGGTCTAGCAGCATTTTGAAGGTTAAAAAAGTAGAGCTAAAACGCTTCTGCAATCTCGTGGCTTGTCCGAGTCACTAATGGCTGATAATACCTGAGTATCCGTTTTGCTACTTGCAAGATGCCTAGCTCTTATGATAGTGAAACTGCAATGATGGATGAGGAGTGAACGATATGCATGGAGATAGGAGAACGCTGGAAGCTTAGACGTGTTGTACAATCATTTTGTTTGTGTTGCTGAAAGTTTTTGAAATTTGACCCTGGACAACTTTTTTGCAAAAATAGCCCCGTACCTGAGGTTGGTACGCGCAATAGGTGACATGTGTCACTTGCCGTACCACCAGATCTCGGCAGGCATCGCACGCGCGGCAGACAGCGAGTCAGCTCGGGCACCAGTAGGCCTCACAGGGCTGTCGAGCTCCCCTGGCTCAGCTCAGTAGGAGCTGCCAAGCTGCCCCGGCTTGGCAATTCTCCTGCCAAGCTATCCTTGCTTGATAGGTGCTTGGATGGTCAACCAGCCGAGTTGGCGCGATACTCTTGGCAGTGATTCCTGTGGCTTTCGACAGAGTTTGACGTTCGCCCGTGTCCTCGTGCACCCGCGTGCCCCTATTGGTCGCCAACAATACGCTTAATATGTTATTAACGTTTCATTAGTGTAATGGTGGTTTAGTTGTATAGAACGCGCTTGGTAACCATATTTAACTGACGTATGTATTTAGTTCGTATAGACGATATTTTGTAATTAGCCATGTTAATGATGTATTAGTGATGATAATAACGATTCTTTGTAAATAGCCAAAGAAATACACGCTATTATTTGTATAGTTGTCGCTGCTTTACAAATTAGTAAATATGTATGTATGTATGCGCGCGCGCGCACACACATGGGCAGATCCAGCGGTGGGGCGGGGGGGGGGGCTCGAGCTCCCCCTACCGCTACCGGACCCTTGGAGCCCCCCCATAAATTTTTAGCTATGGATGTATGGTGTAGGAGGGGCATAGTGGAGTTATGTCGCTGTATCGCTTTTGTTCAGCCCCTCCTAAAATTTTTCCTGGATCCGCCACTGCACACACACACACATATATATTGCTCTGGTGCCATTGTAAATAATGTAGAAAATATCTGTACCTGTATTATTAGCACATGGCAATAATCATAATTGGTAGCTCAGCTATGTATGCGTGCACGATTATTTTGTATTATGTTTAGTTGTATTTAGCATTGTACGAAATAAGTGCATTTCGTCTCCATTGATGATAGATATTGATATCGGATATGCACTGTTATTTGTATTGTTGTCACTGCCTTTGCAAATTAGGAAATGTGTAGGTACATATGCACATATGTGTATTGCTCTAGTGCCATTGCAAATAATGTAAAAAATATCTATGTATACCAGATGTATGTAGGCATAATTAGTAGCTCAGCTATGTACGTATGCATGATTATTTAGTATTATATTTAGTTGTATGTAGCATCATCTAAAATAAGTGTATTTTGTCTGTATTAGTGGTATGTACCCTATGTCGGATACGAAATATTTTTTGTGTTTTACAGGGAGGAAGTTGTACGGGACGGGCTGTACAGTGTTGACCTTTAAAATTGTGAAAAGATTGTAATCTAGGCTTCGGGTCTGAAGGAGATGGGTTTCCCTGAGCTTAGGAGGTGCATGCGGAGTGCATTTGACAGGGATGTTGGTAGGAAGAAGTTTGTCAACGAGGTGGTGACAGCCACGGTGGTTGGAGATTTGGGGGAGTGTTTTTGAGAGCTGAAGAAGGTGGTTGGCAACGTCACCTGGTGGCAGTATATGGAGATTGCAAGGAATCATGCTGCGGCGATATATGAGATATCAATGGTGTATGTGCAATTTATAGAGGGCGAAAGCGTTGAGCAGGGCGAGACCAGTGAGAGTGGTGGCATGGAAGTGCAACAGTTGGTTAGTGGTGGCGGTGTGGAGCGTAGTGTTGGTGGGGATGGTGACGGCAAAGTGAAACCTGCTGGTGCTGCCCATGGTGGTTGTGCGACACAAGATGGTGCCAATCGACATAATGGATGGCTGTCGAGGTTGGCTCATAACTTTGAGCCAATCGACGGTGTAGGGAAATGGTGGGCAGCGCATATTGATTGCCATGAATATTTGGATAGCCTGTCAGATGGAAGCCATTCCGACGAGGACGAGTATGCCGACACAGCCAGCAATGGAGACAAGGCTAGTGTAGGTGCTAGTGGGGGCGGTGCATCCGGCAGCATTGTGTGCATAGATGTTGAGTACATCTTCTCAAGGTTGGATGTTGTTGCATTGGCAACCCTAGTTCTGCCATTTGAAGATGGGTTGGAATAGTCCTTCGATGAAGACATTCTCTTCGAAGGGCAACGCTTCCCTAGCAAGTGTGTCGTGCAATAAGCCATTGCAAGATATGTCGTCCGCATAAGCTGCAAGTATCGAGTGCATAGGTCGAACCCTGATACTTATGTGGTGAAGTGTGTGGATGGTTCTTGTCCTAGGAAGGTCCGCGCGTAAAGATTCAGAGATGGTGCAACGGGCTTCTAAATAACGGTGGTGAAGGATCATACATGTGAACTTACGGAGTCACTGCACAAGCACCCTAATGTGACCTCATCACTCGTTGCCAGTTTGATTAGTCACCTCGTAGTTGCGAATGTCACAGTTTCGCCAAAACTGTTAATGGCGATGCTGTGAACCTGATTGGTTTTTCAATGAGCTACGATAAGGTGTGACAGGTGAGGAGGAATTTCATACATAGAATGTATAGCATGTACGATGAGGCCTATGACTTTGTGCCAAGAATGTTGTATCAGATTACCGAAGCCAATCC
Source organism: Dendrocalamus latiflorus (assembly GCA_017311315.1). Lineage (NCBI taxonomy): Eukaryota > Viridiplantae > Streptophyta > Magnoliopsida > Poales > Poaceae > Dendrocalamus > Dendrocalamus latiflorus. The sequence goes on along the minus strand of CM029660.1, from coordinate 9,519,982 downwards.
CAGAACATATATAAATAAGATAGAGAGGGTGCACCCTACGAAGGGTCCTAATTATTTCATCCTTGATCGGGTGTTCTGAGCATTTCAGTAGGTGATCGAGGAGTTTAAGTACTACATCCAGTGCTCACAATTGGCAGCACGTTCCTCTCCAGCAGATGCATGGGCACGGTGTTACGGTGGTGGCCACTAATGCAAATGACTAGCTACTCTCAATGGCCTATGTAATTATGGAGAACGAGAACATTAATAACTAGCTATGGTTTTTAGCCAATGTGAAGTAAGAAGTAGTTCAAGACTGGCCCAATGCTTGCCTTATCATGGAACGCAATGTTAGGCTGCTGTTGGCCATGAGCACCATGCATCAAGGGATACAACCACCCTTTCAGTGGAACGACGTGATGAACCGTTGGTGCATGAGGTATCTAGCACCAAACTTTCACACTTGTTTCTGTAATAAGGAGTTGATGAAAAAGTTCAAAAAGCTATGCATGCCAAAGGTGCAAGTTCAATGCAATATGACGAGAGCTTAATGAGGAGACCTTCAAGCATGTGAGGGAGTCGCAGGAAGCGGGGTACGGAATTATGATAATCAACATGTTCGAGGTATACAACAATGTACTGAAGGGTTTGCGCTCCCTCTCGATCACTACAATAATGGATGAGAGTTAGAACCTCACTGTCGATTACTTCGTTAACAGAGCCATGACTGCGAAGAAGCACCTAGATAAACGGATGCAACTCTCAGAAGTGATGCAAGTGTACATAGAGCAGAAAATGGTGAAATCTCATTTGCACATCACTCGAACCTTGAATGGGGTATGAAAGAAGTTTGAGATCCATTTGAGAGAGAAGTACATCATGGACCACGCCAGAGGCAATCACAAGCATACATGCACCATCGGCTAAGTTGCGACCTACATATGCAAAAAGCCGATGCTCCTTCATAAGCCTTGCTCGCATGTCTACGCCGCGTGTGCTACGTGGCGGCAGTCCTCCGTGTAGTACATTTTAGAGTACTATGACATCCATTATTTGTGCAAGATTTAAAGCGCTGAGTTCAACTCCTATGGGGTGGACATGCATTATAGGAAACCTTTGGCTGAGGGAAGTGAAGTGGGTGCCGAACGACACACTAAAGCAACCCGAGTGTATAAGATGTCAGTCCCACTACATCCGCAATGATATAGATGACAGTCAACGTGGCCAATAGGCGAGACAATAGAAGTGCAAGCTATGCAAGACAGTGGGGCATTCCATGAAGAACTGTCTGAATAAGCCAACTTCATCGGCCTCCCCATAGACAAGGTGATTTGTAGCACCTACACTAAAAGGCAGATATTTCCTGCAATGTAATTCTCAACGAAATAATGTTCTACATGCAAATTTTGTGTGTTTTAAATTAAGTTCAATCGTAGTGTTGCCATATTTGTTTCCATAACTTTTAATGTGAATTTCGTATGGACACTGACACATGCTTTAATATACATTTTGTACAAATACTCGCACATCCTTTTTATATTGCAAGGAATTGCACTACGACAACTGAAGCTTGGCGAACAAGGCTAGACGCTCAAGGCGTGGGGACGACGGGCACAGGTTGGATTTCGAGGCCGTGACCCTTACCTCGAAGATACAACCATCTATAGTCCCTAGACCTGACCCTCCAAGCCCCAATCCATTGCTCAAAACCAGAGATTCATACATCGCTAGAAATCTCCTTCGGACTACCCACACATCCCCGAGGACAATCTTGACACGGTGATGCAGGTTTGTAACAACAACATGCACCTAGGACGTTGTTTCTTTGGCTGCCTTTTGTTCATAGTAAGTGGTTCATTACCTACCTATACTTGTACGTCTAGAACGCTTATACTCACCTCATCTTGCATGCAGACAGTGGTTTGCAAGTAGGAGGAGCTTCAGACCGAGAGAACCAACAATGATGAGCTCTGTAGGCAGAGGATCAAGAAGAGGAACAACGAGGAGGTGGTGCACTTCAGCAATGACTACCATCCGTATTGTTGTAGTGCCAACCCGAGTCACAATTGCGTCTACTACTATCGCAACAACCAGCCATGCCCATGCTGCCCAGGTGACCATCACACCATGTGGGTGTCGTACGGTTCCACATTTTTGCCCTAGGGCCGTTGTAATTCGTACCTTCATTGCAAAATGCTATGTCTGGGTAGATATGATCTATTGCTATAATTTTTTCAATAATGTATCTCAACTACTTAAAAGGGTTAAACGGGTGCCTCCCTAAAAATTTTCATTTGCTCGTCCAAACTCCCTGTTGTGCCTCCCTAAAAGATTTGTATCAAAAATAATGGTTTTTCATCTGTAGCACTAGTTATTCAAAAAGGGTATAAATGGGCAAACGACACCTGGGGCCATCACCTGTAGTCGAGCCTGTGGTACTCAGCAGCCCTACGGGGCACACCAGTGCCTGAGCCGAGCTAAACTGTTGCCTGACATTGGAGCGATGCTTACCACGCTCCTATTGAGCTCTGGTTGTGCAACAGTTGACACATGTTGCTTGCTGCGCCAACCGAGTTCGGGAACGGGACTATTTTTGCAAAAATGAGCATCCGAGGATCAATTTTGAAAAAAAAAAGTGTGCTAAGTGCTGATTGTGTGAATGACCAAAAATATGCATTCTAGAACAAAATACTGAATAGGTGTTTCTGAAAGAAGACGCCAACAAGTTATATATAGTGTGCATGATTTGAACATCACTTGCAAAAAGAGGAATGTCTCTCTAAAAACATCACTTATAAAAGAATGGGAGAATAGCCAATTTAGTCCTCAAAACAGCCAAGCATGTCCTCAATCTTTTCTTTTGCCAAAAAGGGTCTTAAGACCACATGGCATGTTACATGGACATGCTGAGTGCACTACTAAACCGTATTACATACGGTTTAGAAACGTCATCACATACGGTTTTCTGAACCGTCTGAATTTATGGGTCAGTGATAATCGAAGATTATCACAGACGGTTTTTCAACCGTCTGTGGTGTAAATATCACAGACGGTTTTTAACTAAAAACCATATGTGATTATCACTTATCACAGACGGTTTGTAAGTAAAAACCGTCTGTGATTATGAGCCATCACAAACGATTTTTAGTTACAAACCGTCTGTGATATTCTTTTCTACCCCTAAATCTATTTCTGTTTATTGGCTGGCCTTAGGAAATGCTAGCAATGCCCTCTGAAACAAGCAGATCAACATGTACATGTATACATACAATTCACATCTCAATTCATTTCACAAACATAAAACATCCAATTCACATCTCAATTCATTTCACAAATATAAAACATCCAATTCACATCGCACTTCATTTCACAAACATAAAACATTCATTTCGCAAATCAATTAATTGAAATGAAATAAAATATCCATTAGCAAATACACAATTACAAAAGATGTACATTGCATTTGCACTTAGATGGTAACATTGCATTTTTTATTACTCTATCACTCCGGAATCGAGGTCTCGCGAAAAGAACAGATACATAATCAACGAACTTGTCAGGCTGCACAAGCAATACTTGGATGGTGCATGATTACCATTCAAGTATTGCTTGTGCAGCTGACAAGTTCGTTGATTATGGATCTGTTCCTTTCGCAAGACCTCGTTTCGGAGTGATAAGAGCAATAAAAAATCATTGTTTGTTGTGGAACTCTCCATCTTTGTTTATGACGTTAGCCACCAAAAAGTAGGCGCACTCTCCTCGAAATACTGAAAGGTCGGGCTGTTTCAATGCAGTTGACGGGATGGACGCAGCCTGTCAATAGGAATATCAATGTGCGTATATATATATATAACCTGATATGTATGAAGTAATTATGAGAATATTGACAAACCATAGAATTGGTGATCCTCGAGGAATCGAGGGGTAGGTCCATATGGTAGCAAACGTAGAATCCACACGTGTTGCCCGGCGACTGCTGGTGGCACTGCAAAAAATGGAATGTGTTAATTCAAGATGCATTACTACCAACTGTTGCATAGGATTAATTAATGTGTAATAGTGAATACCTTAAAATTTCGAACATGTGTCAGGCCTTTGGCCCCTTGTGTCAAGACACCTGCCTTTGCAATGTACTCTTCACTCACACGGTTCGCGGCATACATCCAGCTTCGGTCCTACGTTATGTATATATATAACAACTTAGTATTAAAAATTAAATTAATTAATTATTACTACATATATACCACATACATTGAGGCTTTGCTAGCTTAATTCATATTATAAACACAACAGCTATTTCCCCAGCGATCGCAGAAAGTATATAACCAACAATTTTGACAAATTTGGCCTCCCACATGACGGGAACTGATCATGTATGGTCAAATAGATACAAACCATCTTCAATAACACTCACCAAAACTTAGATCCAAATTGTAATGCAAAGAAAAATAAATTTCATTACTAACCATATCTAGAGCAACCAGGAATGTATGAATCTTCAAAGCTCAATCTCTGCCTTCTCCCACCAAATTAATTGGCCTGAAATTGCCTAGCTTGCCTCCTGAGCAAAAGAGTGCAGCACCGGCTAGATCTGGATCGAAATGAAGACAGATGCGGTTCTGACCGGCGCAATAAATGTGTAACTGCCATTATCACAGATGGTTTTTTATTACTGTAGCATCCGAGAAATAAAATACTTAGTAGCTGTTTGCATCGATTGCATGGCCGAACAAGTTGCCTCTGCCTGTTGCCGTGTTGTTTACGCCGATTGCTGCCGCTTTTTCTTAGCACCAAACGAAAGAGTTCGCCGTACGCATGCAGATCGAGGAAGCCAGCGACGCTCATGAGATGCAGGCAGACCGAGGAGAGATGATGAATTGAAAATGACCCGAGGAAAATGCACTACCGCCAAATTTTTTTTCTCGGAACAAATCTATATTATTTCTGAATCATGGTGGGTACAAAGTGCCCTCCAAGCACCCATAAACCCTAGCACGAAATTAGTATCTCGAAAAGTCACAGGGTTAGCCCCTAACCCCTTCTCTATTTATAGTTTAGGGTCCAAAACATGGGCTAAGCCTAAGCCCACGAGTTCTAATCCAATTCCAACAACAAAGGGATCCGAAACCCTTCCTAACACGAGTTTTCCAAAATTCTAACTTTTCTAACACATCACGTGTCGAAGCCTCTAGGTCCGCACCTCCCGTAGCTTCTCCACACATCATCATCACATGTCGTAGCCTCCGGACCACACCTCCGTAGCTCCAACACGTATCATCCATCCCTGATCTCTATGCGCCCCAAGCATGAGCTCAACCATCTCGTGACCTACTTGACCGTCTAAACCTCGGATCTCCCATCCTAGTCCCGATCCACCTCATCACCGACCATGCTCAACCTACACATACAAAGACCAAAGAACATTTTTTCAGCACAAGTTCGTTCCAACTTGACCCACACATGCCACATGTCTCGCATAACATTGATAAGCAATATTATCAAATATTCATCATAAATTAACCATTATCAATTATTCATCACCAAAAAAATCATAGACCTATCCACATGGTCTAACAATATTTTCCTTGATGAATACATTGACAACATCTCAAGATTGTAGATGAATTAGCTTCAAACAGATATAAGTGAAGAATTGAAGCCGAAAAATTATTTTAAGCCACAAATCTCAAATCCCTTTAAAATATCTCCCCCTCAACACAAGAGAGACAACATTATCAAATCTCTCCAATATCTCTCCATTCTCTCTAATTTCTCCCCCTTTGGCAATGTAATAATAAAAAAACTTCAGAGAATGAATAATTCTAAGAATGAGCAATGAGAGTAAAAATCAAGAAGCTTTATAGATTATCCAAGTCATTGTGTATTGATTTAATAAAGCAACCAAGCCATATTTTTCCGTAGAGGTTTCTAGATCATATAAACTCATATATCATATAGCAATGTCAAAACCAATCTTGAGCATGATTAAGTAATTTATAGTAATAACAGGCATCTCAACAATAACCAAACCAATTATAAAGAGCATAATGAGATATCACAACGAAAAGTCAAAGCTTAAAAGTGAAGCAAAGTTTAAATCCAGACGAGCTAGCAGTCTCACATAACAACCGCTACTCCACACTCAATTCATAGGCATGTGGTATACTTGTAGCATACTTCTTTTCATAATAGAATGCTTGTAGCATACTTGTTTGAGATGGTGGCATGCTTGAAGTATACTTTTTTTATTTGTGCACTTTTTGTGCTTTTTCTTTTTGTGTACTATGGCATACTTGAAGCATACATCTTTTCAATTGTCTATTTCTCATTTTTTTTATAACATACCAAATTGAGTGATCATAAAAGATTGCAATATGATATATGCGAGCCTCATAGCCAAGATTTAAAATAAAACTCAAAATCAAACTAACCCTTTTCGATGAATATCGTAAAGTACTATCTATAATTAATCTAGTCAAAGTATTTTGCTATGTCATATTTTAGTTCAAGTATAGCAAATTAATTATAACTAGTCATGATCAAAGCTCCATACCATATGAGTAAATATGATAAAGAGAGCTCTATTTAAACAACTCATTTAATTTCAATGGCTTGGACTTATTGATTTATTTGACAAGTATAATAAACAAAGCTTCCTAAATTTTTAAACAACAAGCTCCCTTCAGAATAATCCCATAAGATGTAACACACCCAACTCACTTCGGACATGAGCAAAACAAGAAGTATCAAGCAACTTAGTGAGAATATCAGCTATCTGAAAATCAGACTCAACAAGGTGTAAGACTACATCACCTTTTCCACATGGTCTCTCCAAAAAGTGGAATCTCTTGAAAGCTATCAAAGGAGTGAACCATCAAGCGTTCCAATTAAGCAATGATGTAAAAGACCGGAACCCAATCTAGCTTATGTTCTCCATCCTTGTCAGCTGTTCTTACATCAAAGGAAACATCGGTCTTATAGTATTGGGGTTAGCAAAATAAGATTTAGAAATCCAGTACTGAGACACACGACGAACAGGAGCAACAAAGCTAGAACCAAAATCACGTGCATGTGGGTGATCATAATGCTGAAAAGAACGTGAATTATTTAAATTAAATTTTAATCTAGCATGTGAAGCAGATTTAAAGCCATCATAAAAGTTCTCTAAAAAAATAGCTTTCGCATTTGTTCTAGGAATAAAAGAGGTTGCATGTTTTTGTCTTAAAGCATTCAATCTTTCCTTCTTCTCTTTCTTAACTCACTTAAAATAAAATTCGTGCAAGTTCCCATCTTTTCCACAGTAGTTGCAGTGAAATTTAACACACTTAGAATTCTTTTGAGATGATGAGCTAGCACCTACAGCATTAGCAACTGAACTTTGCACAAAACCAGTAGATTTAAACACAGTTTGCCCTGATTTAGATTTTATTTTAATTTTTCTAGGTTCAAGAAGCTTAACAACCTTAGGAGGATTATTCTTGGTTAGTGCTTGCAGTTCTGTGCACAATGTTCAAGAAGCTTTGAATACCAATTCTGAGGTTTCTAACGTGCACAAAAGACATATTTGGAAAGCTAATGAAGTCTATTTTCCAACGAATCAAACGGCACTTGATTTGGAGCTTCCTACACAAAGTTATGGCAATTTCATTGGATGCTGCACGAGCTGTCCGGAGAGACGCGCGAGACTTGCAAAATATAAAGAGTTCGAGTATTGCAATGCAAGTAAGGGTAAAATCCGACCACACCATGACTTTCTAAAGGTTGAGAAGGATTCCTTTTCAGGTTCCAAACGGATTTGGAAGCCCCTTGAACCAGAAAACAAAACATATAAAGATTTGAAAGCGATTCGGACTCGGATTGGGACAGCTGGCAAGACCGATACTAAAACGTCCATAACTTTCACAAACAGAGTCCGATTTGGGCGTTCTTGGACTCGTTGGAAAGCTATTTTGAAGCCCCACATAATGGACAAGGTGCCAGCCACGAAATCCTCATAGTCAAATCGCAAATTAAGAGAGAATCCAGAGGTAGAAGTTTAGGTATTTCCTTTTTAGTTCGTATTGGAGTTTGTTTCGGCCTTAGGCCAAGTAGTGCGTGAGTTGTAATCAAGGCCGTGCATTGTGCACCAATATAAGGCCAGGGTCTTAGCCCCATTGTAACTTAGACTTTGATTTGAGAAATAGAAACCAGAAAATCACCATGGTTTGGTGGCCATTGTTGGCGTGTTCTTGAGATTTCCATCGAGGAATTGCTCTTGGTGTGTTGAATCCAATTGTGGTGTTGGATTCTACTCGCTGAAACTTCGGTTTCTCTACCCTTTGTTCACGTGCTGCGGTGTGCGTGGGAGAAGGCTTATCTTGGAGAGGGCATCCAACAAGGCGTATCGTGAAAGATCAGGGCCAAAGCAACGGGGTTCAGCTAGCTTGCTAGTGGATCCGCATCATCTTGGTATCAGAGCGTGGTTGATCACGGTACGAGATTGCTGAATTTTTTCTTGATGGCGGGTTCTATGAAGATTGAAGATGGCAAGGCGCGACATAATCATGCCGATCCAATCAGGGAGGTGCCCCAATATGCAGCGTCTTTGCCGCCCGAGGTACGAATTGGATTTGAAGCGACACGTGACTACTTCTTAAGTTGTCACCGGAAGCTTGAAGGCAAGGTTGATGATTTGGGGGCGCGAATTGATGCTTTGACGGAGGCGCTACTCAACCAGCCACCACAATTTCAGCATGCTGAACGGGGACCTCAATATCCCGAACGGCGTGCACCATATGAAGGCGACGAACATGAGGAGGTCTTTGATGGTGCAGCGGGCTTTGCTCCACAACCGCGCCATGCTCGGGACTACCGTGGTGCTGACCGTGGCAGGGACATGCGTGGCAGAGGTGCTGCCAATGGTGGAGGTATGCGTGATGGTGTCGGGTTTGCTCAGCGTGTTGCCGTGGATGATGGAATTGGGCGGATAAAAATTTCTATCCCATCATTTAATGGTAAAGCTGAACCGGAGGAGTACTTGGAGTGGGAGATGCGTGTCAAACAAATTTTTGACAGTCATCACTATACTGAGGATAAGAAGATTCGTTTGGCGACAATTGAGTTCACCGGATATGCTCTTGTTTGGTGGAATCAATTGTGTCGCGTAGGAGCTCATCCGGATACTTGGGTACAATTGAAGAATATTTTGAGGCGTCGTTTTGTCCCAGCACACAACACTAGGACCTTGTACAACCGGCTACAACAACTACGCCAAGGTAATTCTAGTGTTGACGAATATTATAAAGAGATGGAGATGTTGATAATCCGTACAGGAACAGAGGAGCATGATGAGGCTACTATGGCACGTTTCTTTAATGGGTTGAATGAGGATGTGCAAGATAGGGTGGAGATGGTCAATTACTTCAACATCCAAGACTTGGTGCATCAAGCTGAACGTGTTGAACAACAATTGAAGCGCAAACAAGCCAAGGGTAGACATGCCAACACTCAAACAAACCCATGGAGGCGTCCATCACAGCAAGGCGATGATGTGGGTTCACCCTACAAAGTGGCGGCATCAAGCCGTTCAAATGGTGCTCTTTCAAAGGAGGCAAGCAACAGAGGTAAAGAAGCAACTAAAACTGATTCTAGTTTGCCTTCTAATGCTCATGCTAGAGAAATTGAGTGTTTCAAGTGCAAGGGAAGAGGTCATATGATGCGTGATTGTCCAAATCAACGAAGAGTGCTTCTCACTAAAGATGGCTATGCTTCAACAACTTCTAGTAGTGATTCTGAAAGTGAAAAATCCGATGATTCCAAGGAGGATGTTGTCTATTGTGATCCAGAATTGAATGGTGTTAATCTTTTGGTCCGAAAGGTGCAAAGTAAAGAAACTGAAACAAAAGGACAGCGGTGGAGTGTTTTTCAAGCGGAGTGCAAAATCAAAAATAAAGCATGCAAGTTGATCATAGATGGTGGAAGTTATACCAATGTGATTAGCAAAGATTTGGTGTACGCTTTAGGGCTGTCCACGTGGAGGCATCCTCAACCACATCATGTGGAGTGGCTACACAACTCCGGAAGGCTAAATATAACTCACAAGGTGCGTGTTCCGGTTGTTGTTGGTGACTATGTTGACAAGGTGGATTGCGACGTAGTTCCAATGGATGCATGTGGGTTATTGTTGGGAAGACCATGGCAATATGATCGCAATGCTACGCATGAGGGCCGATCCAACACATATACATTTGTACATGAGGGAAAGAAGCATGTGTTGAAACCAAAATTGGAGAGTGCTATTCATGTTGATGAAGAAATTACAGCCAAGAAGAAACAAGCTCCCAAGATTACCCCAAAGCCGAGGACGGCTTTGCTTCAAGGAGGGGAGGATGATGTGGCACCAAGTAGCACTAAAACTTTGGTTAGTGATTGCAGTTCTGTGCACAATGTTCAAGAAGCTTTGAATACTAATTCTGAGGTTTCTAATGTGCACAAAAGACATATTTGGAAAGCTAATGAAGTCTATTTTCCAACGAATCAAACGGCACTTGATTTGGAGCTTCCTACACAAAGTTATGGCAATTTCATTGGATGCTGCACGAGCTGTCCGGAAAGACGCGCGAGACTTGCAAAATATAAAGAGTTCGAGTATTGCAATGCAAGTAAGGGTAAAATCCGACCACACCATGACTTTCTAAAGGTTGAGAAGGATTCCTTTTCAGATTCCAAACGGATTTGGAAGCCCCTTGAACCAGAAAACAAAACATATAAAGATTTGAAACCGATTCGGACTCGGATTGGGACAGCTGGCAAGACCGATACTAAAACGTCCATAACTTTCACAAACGGAGTCTGATTTGGGCGTTCTTGGACTCGTTGGAAAGCTATTTTGAAGCCCCACATAATGGACAAGGTGCCAGCCACGAAATCCTCATAGTCAGATCGCAAATTAAGAGAGAATCCAGAGGTAGAAGTTTAGGTATTTCCTTTTTAGTTCGTATTGAAGTTTGTTTCGGCCTTAGGCCAAGTAGTGCGTGAGTTGTAATCAAGGCCGTGCATTGTGCACCAATATAAGGCCAGGGTCTTAGCCCCATTGTAACTTAGACTTTGATTTGAGAAATAGAAACCAGAAAATCACCATGGTTTGGTGGCCATTGTTGGCGTGTTCTTGAGATTTCCATCGAGGAATTGCTCTTGGTGTGTTGAATCCAATTGTGGTGTTGGATTCTACTCGCTGAAACTTCGGTTTCTCTACCCTTTGTTCACGTGCTGCGGTGTGCGTGGGAGAAGGCTTATCTTGGAGAGGGCATCCAACAAGGCGTATCGTGAAAGATCAAGGCCAAAGCAACGGGGTTCAGCTAGCTTGCTAGTGGATCCGCATCATTTTTCTTGCCAAAAGAAAATATCTCTAAAGTGTCTTTCAGGTACTCATTCTCTTTAGCTAGAGTGGGACAGGTTGTGTATTTAACAAGTTCATTCACAAGATTCTTAGAAGCACTAGACTGAGCCAATCTTTTTTTTCAGCAAAATCATTAAGTTGTCTAGTCAAAACTTCTATTTCATTGTGAAGCTTAGGACAATTAGAACTAGAAGTTATCTCATGATAAAGCATTTGTTGAATTGTTTCTTGAGATGAATTAAGTCTAGCTTTTAGTAATTCACAATCAGAGCAAGTTTTAGATTTAACATTTGAAATACTTGACTCTAAACATGTAGAAAAACTAAATTTAAGGTTTTCAATTTCATCATTTGCACGTTTTAACTTTTCACCACAAGAATTATGTGCCAATCTTAATTCATCAAGTTTAGCAGTTATATCATTAAGTTGAACTAAGTTTGATGTATTAATTGTTCTAGCAGATTTCAACTCAGTGTGTAAAACTTGATAAGACTCACAAGATTTGTCATCAGGAATACAAACTCTGAGTCTATTGATTTCAGAATTTAAGCTCTCAACAACAAAATCATGATTTTTAATTTTCTTTTTTACTTTTTGAGCTCATTTGTCAATCTAAGCACAGCACGAGATAAATCAGTATAAGAAGGTTTTACCTCATCAGGATCACTGTAAAGGTCATCATCATTGAGCTTCTCACTGTTGGCCATAAAACATATCCCTGTGAAGTCCACCTCCTTTGCCATCTTACCATTGCCCTCATCATCACTTTCAGAATCACCATCACTCAAAACAATCTCATCAAGTGTTGAAATTATCTTGTTGACTGCCCTGCGATAATTGCGCTTCTTATTTGGATCAATCTTGATTTGAGAGCGACGAATTGAAGCCTTGTCATCCTTAACCTCCTTGCTCCTCAGTTGGGGCAATTCATCTTAATATGGTTTAGCTCACCACATTCATAGCATTTGATTGGAGCTCATGTGTGTTTTGATCTGATGTCGTTAATTGCCTTGGTCACCCTGTTGGAGAGAAGTACAAGCTGTTCTTCTAGAATTTTCTTTAATTGTTCATCTGAAATAGAGCACAATGCAGACAAAGAAATAATAGAAGAACTAGAAGAACTGTCAGCTTGGTTAGTCACTAAGCCCAAAGAATTAGTCTTATTTATCCTGGTCAAAACATCAATCTCATGTCTTTTCAACTTGGAATAAAGATCATTCAAAGTGAGTGCTTCCATATTAACAGAATGATTAATAGTAGTGACTAACACATTCCAAACTATTTAAAATTTGACGAGCATTGTTAGATTCAGAATATGTCACATTTACAAATTGCAAATCACTAACAATTTTATTGAAGCGATCAAAAAGAGCATCCACTGATTCTCCAGGTTTCATCTCAAATTTAGAATACTCCTTTTTAAATTGATTATGATGTACACCTTTAACAGATTTAGATCCTTCATGATAATCAGTTAGAGTGGTCCAAATTTTATTTGCAGATTTGATGTGAGTAATTCTGACAAACTTGTTTCTACTTAAATCTTGTAACAATATATTTCTAGCTTTAGCATTAGCTTCAACAACAAAGGAATTTTCAGTTGTAACAACAGGAGGCACTTCATATGTATTTTAAATTTTTTACCAAAAAGAATTACATTGTGCTTGAAGAAAAACCTCTATGCGTGTTTTCCAATAGAGATAATCTGAAAACTGATCCCGATCTGATGCCATTATAACCTGCTCTGATACCACTTGTAAGATCGTCGATGGCAATCAGAGGGTGGTGAATAATTGCAATGCCTAGCGGAAGCCTTTTCACAAAATCGCATAAAAACCAGCAAGAAAATATGTTTTTACCTCAGGTGACTGTAGCAATAGTGCAGCGTACTGTAACAAACACTGCAGCATACTGTAGCAATAACTGTAACAGCCGAGAATTAAAAACTTGGCAGCTGTTTGCATCGATTACATGGTCGAACAAGTTGCCTCCGCCTGTTGTTGTGTTGTTTACGCTGAGTGCTGCCGCTTTTTCTTAGCACCAAACGAAAGAGTTCACCATACATATGCAGATTGAGGAAGCCAGTGATGCTCGTGAGATGCAGGCGGACCGAGGAGAGATGACGAATTGAAAGTGACGCGAGGAAAACGCACCGTCGCCAAATTTGTTTTCTCAGAACAAATCTATATTATTTCTGAATCATTGTGGGTACAAAATGCCCTCCAAGCACCCCTAAACCCTAGCACGAAATTAGTATCTTGAAAAGTCACAGGGTTAGCCCCTAACCCCTTATCTATTTATAGTCTAGGGCCCAAAACATGGGTTGAGCCTAAGCCCACAAGTTCTAATCCAATTCTAACAGCAAAGGGGCCTGAAACCTTTCCTAACACGGGTTTTCTAAAATTCCAACTTTTCTAACATGTCACATGTCGAAGTCTCTAGGTCCGCACCTCCCGTAGCTTCTCCACGCATCATCACCACATGTCGTAGTCTCCGGACCACACCTCCGTAGCTCCAACACGTATCATCCATCCCTGATCTCCATGCGCCCTAAACATGAGCCCGACCATGTCATGACCTACTTGATGGGGACGGGGTTCCCGATCTTCCGTCAGGTGATGATAACTCTCGTTTTGGTGGAACGCGACACACCGATCCGGCTTCAGATCCAAAAGACCCGAACTCTGCAACCTTAGCACCACGACTCCTCTGGTTATCAACCGTGTCACTAATCCGGTTGACCTCGCCAAGAAAGCTAATCCCTGCCTGCGAAACGAAGAACACAAGCAAGAACTCGAAAGAACGCAGCTCAAAGAAGTGACAATCTGCAGATGTATGATTAAGATCACGAAAGTGGGGTTTCACGACCGAAAACGGCGGTTGTTCAATGACAGATTGATCTAAAGCAAAACCCAACCCTAACATGTGTGTTGACGACTTAATATAAGGTCTAAGGGTCGTCACACCCCCTGCACGCGCCCCCTAACGGGCTCTAAGACGATACACGGCCCAACGGACCAAAAGACGGTGACGCAACACCCTGGCAGATTCTGGACGCTGACTTGTTTCGACTATTCCCGTTGACTCCGGTGGAATTTGGACCTCAAACCAAAGCCATTGGTTAGCCTATGAAATTATCTTTCCATGCTGAAAGCATCTAGGCCCCTAAAAATATTAGTTTTGGTAATTAATGAATTTATGTGAATATGGGACTAATGTGTGCATTAAGTGTTTGAAAGGATAAGTTCAAATGGCAAAGAAAGAGGCTCACAAAATATCCCATGAAGATTCAAGATCTCTAGGGCGACAAGGTAAATAGTTTAGGTATCTATTTTATTTTACCGTACTATTAAGAGGGATCATAGTGATTGCTTGATCATGTTCAAATGTGCCCTTTGGATCAATTTAGGATCATGCATACACTTAGAAATTAAAATTAAATCAAATCTGTGCATTGTCAGAAAATTCGGTAGTTCCGGTGTGTATTGGACGGAACTACCGCAGGTCCGGTAGTACCGGGCGCCCGGGCGGAACGTTTTTTCCAGAGAGCGCCCGGACTCAGAAGTACCGCAGTTTGACCTGCGGAACTACCGCATGTGCGGAAGTTCCGGATACCTGTGCGGAACGTTATTTCCAGAGAGCGCCGAGAATAAAACTTAGACTCGTTGAGATCGGAAGTACCGGGTCCTGGAGCGGAACTTCCGGACGTCCGGAAGTACCGCGATTTCAACGGCGGTAGTACCGCACTCATTGACCAACGGTTACTTCTGACTCTCTGACATAGCCGTTCTGTCCGGTCAGCGAGAGTCCGGAAGTACCGCGGTTTTGCCTGCGGTAGTTCCGGATTTCCTGAATTTTCAGGATTGTTTATTGTAACGGCTATTTGAGGTTGGTGAGGGTATAAATACACCCCCACCAGAACTTGGACAGTGTTGTTGAACCTCCATTGAATACATTTGAGCCTAGTGCAACCTCTCACACCTCATTCACTCACTTGTGCATTCATTTGAGGTAGTTGACCCAAAATTCAAGTGCATTGCATTCTAGTTGATCCATTGAGCACTTGAGTGAGATCAAGCCGCAGTGGTCTATTCTCTTGGTGCTTGCCGGCACCTAGACGGCTTGGCGGAGTTTCGGTGATCTTCTCAAGAAGATTGTGAGAAGGCCCGGAAGATTGTGAAGGCTCGGAGCTCGCCTACCCGGAGAGGGAAAGAGCTACCAAAAGTGATCGAGGTGTTTAGGCTCATTCGTGGAGCCGGTCCGATTTGTTCGGGCTTACCTCAACGTGGACTAGGGGAGACCGGCAAGTCTCCGATCACCACGGTAAAAAGTAATCGTGTCAATTGTGATTTGCTCTCTTGTGATCATTTTCTTTCAAGTAACGCTCTTCATTCATATTACTTGATTGCTTGATTAGTTAGAGTAGCAATTGTTATTCTCTACTATTCGTTATTGTCTTAGTCGATTACTTGTGCTAGTGATTGTTTGAACCTCACTAGGTTGTTTAGTGGTGTTAGTGTTATCTTGCTCTATTTATCCATCAAGTTTAAAATTGCTAATTATAATTAGACGAAAATTTTAAAACCTCCTATTCACCCCCCTCTAGTCGGCCTCCTCGATCTTACACATGCATATGTGGGTTGTTGAAAACGGAGTCCGTATGCGTCCTGGGTGTCCGTTTTACTGCATGCTGGTCCTGAAGGCCGAGGCAGACTCGAACTCGAGTTGGACTGGGCCTCCGGCTTGACTTGGACGTCCTTGCTGGTCTTCTCCGCCTCCACACCTCTCTCCATGTACTTCATGACCCTCTCCAATGTTCCTAAGCAAGATAACATCATTAGGTAGCAATCTATTCTCAAAACTATGAAAAGAATCACTTAAGAACGAGCTCACCTCTAGATTTAATTGTCGCATGCGAGCTCGGGTCATTGGACCTTGCATAATGGTTGGAGGATCAGCGGTTGCATCCGAAGGAGTGATGTCCTCATCACTACTTGACCGTCTGAACCTCGGATCTCCCATCCTAATCCTGGTCCACCTCGTCATCGACCATGGTCGCCTCCATGCTCAACCTGCACATGCAAAGACCAAAGAATATTTTTCTAGCATAAGTTCGTTCCAACTTGACCAACATCAACCCACACATGCCACACATCTCGCATAACATCGATAAGCAATATTATCAAATATTCATCATAAATTAATCATTGTTAATTATTCATCACCAAAAAATTCTAGACCTAGTCATATGGTCTAACAAATATGAACAAGCTTTCAAATAACATTGAACAAACCGAAACATCGTAAGCATTAAGTAGTCCGCTACAACAATAATCCAAAACAAAGTAAGGTAACAAATTTCACAACCCAAAAGAAACCTCCATGCGAGAGGCGTCTAATAGAACTAAAAGAACGTGATGGAAAGGGTAGGGATTAGAGGGGAATGAATGCATCGGTAAAAAGGGCATTTCTAGCCGGTTGACTCACCTCTATGTAAGGCTGTAAAAAAAGCTTGAGGCACATGAGCTACTCGAACTCGGCTCGCTCTGGGCTCAATTTGAGCTTGGCTTAAGCTCCAAACGAGCCGAGCTCAAGCTTGACCTCGAGCTCCCAAGGCTCAACGAGCCGAGCCCGAATAGCTTAATTGGGCTCGTTTTCTCATAGCCCATCTAAATATCCAATCATTCCATCAACCCAAATTCAAATCACCCTAGGTCCTCACTCCTCACCTTGGTTCGAACCTTATCCACTCCATTGACTCTGCTCCAGAGTCCCATCTGGGCTCCGATCGGCCGGCCAACGATGCTATGTGGCAAAGCGTCAGCATGCTGCTCCTCCACCGCCAAGGCCCTCCTTCTCCGCGGCTCCGTCGTTGAGCACCGACACGCTCCTCCTCCACCGCCGACGCCCTTCTCCGATCTCCCCTACCGACGCCGATGCCCTTCTCCTCATCAGTCATCACTGATCTGAGTATGAACTATTCCTCTAACCCCTCCTCTTTTTTTCTTCGTGTGAACCACTTGAAAATTTGTGAATGTTTTTTATGGTCATGTGTTACCGAGCCTACACGAGCTGAGCTCGAGCCCACTCAAGCTTTGTCCGAGCTAAGCTCGAGTCCACCTACAAACTCGATTGCCAACTCAAGCTTGCTTGAGCTCGGATCGAGCTTTTGTCGAGCTCGAGTCTAGCAGAATGGGCTCGCTCGAGCTCGGCTTGTTTACAGCCCTACCTCCATGTATTAGGATCCCACTTAGCCTGTACATGTGGGACACTATATGCACTGATGTACCTCTTTGATCCTAAAAGAAAAGTTTGAGGATATATCTGGCTGTTTTCATAGCTGAGGGACGAAAGTGAGCCTTAGGGAAACTTTGATGACTAAATTGGTTGTTATGCACTTGTGCCTTGTTGCCGTTATCTTTTTTATTACCATGGGAATCAAGAGGGGTTGGGTTCCACAAATTGCCAAAACTAATGTGTGCACCACACCTATAGCTTTGGGCCTTTGGCTAACTTTGCGACTGTTTTGTTGATTTTTCTCACGCCTGATTTTTTTTTTTTAAAGACGGCAAGAGAATTGCCGTGATTAATTAGAGAAGGGGTGATTTTTCTGATTTTAGGTGTAGCAAATTGGATTTAGCCATAATCCCATCATTCCATTGCTTATCACGTACGACGACTTACACAAGGTGCAGCTCACGGTTTCTGCACAACATTTTTGGCTAAAAAAAAAACTTGTGGCAAAGCAGCTCAAGCTTGCCTAACATCATGTGGCGCGTCAAACTTCACTAAAAGTATGCGACTTGCCAAAGTGTACTCCATTTCCTACGAAAAAGCCATGTTGTACTGGATGATTGGGGGGAGGGGCAGTTGAGTGGTCAGACGCCCCCTTGCTTCACGGTCGTCGTCGAGTCCGCTTTGCTTAAGCATAGGCGGGATAGTACCATTAGTGCCTTACTTGATGCTTTTCCTTTCTCTCGTCCTGCCGTTCCCATGGCTATCGAATTCGCTATATGCCCCCCGCGAATTGTGAGCCGGATTCATCAAAACGTGAACTGGAACTAGTACTAGCTCGCTTGTTTCGACTTGATTCTGGTTTTTGTTTCTAGTTCACTGTTTCTTAATTTTATCATTTCTGACTTTTTGGCTTTTTGGAGAGGCTTTTTTTATCTTTTTTTCTTGTGTTTCTTTGTATTGCTTGTGATGAGCTAATCTATTTTTAATTTTTTTAAAATTTAATTAGCTAAAAGCGCTACCAATAACTACAGTGTAAAATAAACTAGTTACATTGAAAAAAATCATAAGCCATAAAAAAAACCCAGTCAAGCAGAGCTCGCAGTCAAAATTAGAAGAGAAAAATGGCGAGCTGTGGACCCGAATCCCGTACCGTGACTAGGATGAACCACGTTTCTAGTAACTGTGGCCGTTTCGTTACTTTCAAAGGAACCTGCAGGGAAATTCAAGAACACACAGTTGAGTCCAAATTAAACTGCCTTTTCCTGGCAACGGGCTAATTTCTGTGTTCAGGTGGGCACGAGACAAGAATCAAACGTGATCGATGCGGATGAATAAATAAACACAAGAAATTATTTAAGCGGCCGGTATTGTCGTTCTCTTAACCCGATATATTTCCGTATTTTTCATAACGCATACAGCGAAAACCAGCACATCATTTATGCCCTATTTCAACGTAGGAATTTTAGAGGAAACAAAATCCAGAGAAAATTACTGTACTGTTACCGCCACAAAATTGAACCAATTTACTTACCTGCTTCACGAAGCACACGTGGTTTGAATGTTAAGGGTGCCTTTAGTTGAGCTTTTGGGAGCTGCTTTTGCTTCCAAAAAGCCAAAAGCCAACTAAAGGGGTGGAAATCAGAAGCTGTTTTTTCAAAAGCAGCTACTTTTGGGTAGTACAGTTTTGAAAACACCTTGGACTCTGCTTTTGGTTTTTAGTTTTCTGCTTTTTGAAATGGTGAAAATAGAGAGTTGTTTCACAGTTGTTTCAAGGAAAATAGAGATAGGAGGTAAGTTTTATACTTGTTTGAACCAAACAGCTTACAGCTTTTCCACAGCCCACAACCTACAGCAGTTTTTCCACAGTCCACAGCTCACAACAGCTTTTTCAGAAGCCACAGCTCAACCAAACACACCCTAAAGTCTGGACCAAAAGCTCCAGGAATATATATCAGCCACTGAGACAAGATACAGTTCTATAAGGATTCAATCTCTAAGTTCAAGTGACATTTCTACTTTTATTTAAAGTGTACTTATCACATTTCTACTACTTAAAAGAGTGAGTTAATGAGTGATACGTTCTTTTCCATTTCTCCCTCTCCTCACAAAAGATTCGCACCGACACGTGGGCCACAACGCTTTGTCTCTCTCGCGCAATTCCTTCTTCCTCCACTCGAACATGATTTCCACACATTACTTAGAGCAAGTTTAATAGTACAGATAGCTGCTACCTCTAATACATTTCCATATCATCAAAAGATAATGATGCAGTCAACTCATACAATAAGCTGGCTATAAGTTGTCTCCACAAGAGCTCTTAATCATTTAATACATACATGGGTATTGATAATTTAATACATGCATGGGTATAGTAATTAGTTCTATGGGTACATGCAAGGATAATGCCTCTTTTCCTGTGCTATAGCGTGACTCTTGCATGGGAGTCGGCTTGGCTCTCTCTCTCCTTTTCTCTCCCCTCCACATAGGACTATGCTGACATGGATTCCCTTATAGCTAGCAAGTCAGCCTTATTAAACTTGCTCTTAGCACTTCGATCCAACTACACCCGTCCTTTCTGCTTTGACTTCCGAATCTATTCTTGGCCAAAAGAAACGAGCCACCAAAGGCTTATATAAATGTTTTTTCATAGTGGGCTTCTGAGTTCATGTATGCAAATGAACAGATAATTCCTGACAATCTGTTTTGCACATGGCTTTATACCCTTGGAGTAACATGGTAATTGCATCCCTTGTCATAGAAACATTCTTTTATTTTGAAGTCATTGAAGCATTTACTATTGGCTTCTTTTGACCAAACAGTGACAATGGTTTTAGATTGCTTTCGGAGCTTTTAATTCATGTAATTTTAATCTTTTTAATAATCTGTAACAATGTACGGACATTCAGCTAGTCTTTAAAAAAATAACAATTCAACCTCACTGATACTATTTATCTGGTAGTTGAGTGAGTATGACAAGCTACGACTCTCCAAAAGAGGAAAAACAAATGGCACAATGTGCATTTGCAAAACTTTATGCACCAAAATCGTTAAAAGAAAAAATTGCCAAGACAGCATATATAATAAATATAGTACAGTTGGTCCCCGAACACCGGATTTATCATTTCAATAGTCCACATGTAATCATCTTTATGCACGCATATTTTCAAGTGCGGATGTGCCAACAATAATATACCCTACATGCATCCATGATTTTTTAGAGGATTTTTTGAGGTACACATGTGTACATACGTGTTAAATGGTCGCATACGGCACTACCATCCAATAATAGAGCGAATTTCTGATCATAGGAAAGATCAACTGGAATGCTGCTGTAACCATGGATGCACGTTCTACCTCTGCAACTTGTGTAGTCACCATCCCATGCTCATTATTTCTGCAACTTGTGTAGCCGCCATTCCATGCTCATTATTTCTGCAACTTGTGTACTCACCATCACATGCAACCATTTCCTTCAGAAATCAAGTGGATACATTCATTCTGAGAAGGATGGTCAATCTTAAATCATGGTTCACAATGCATAGGCTGCCATACAATTGGCCGAGTTTAAATGTTTTTAGGCTTGAACTTTCCTAAGCCAGACAATTCTACAACGTTTAAAATTGAAACATGAGGACTGCACAGGTAGCATTCATTGAGTGTTGGTTGACTGACTTAGGCATGTTCTTTGTGGATATGGCTTATGACTTTTGGTTTTTAGGTTGTTCGTAAGAGAGAATACAGAGTAACAGAAACTTACGTGCAGTTTTGATCAATATAAATAAAGTCGCTACAGTGTGTACTACAGTCAACTTATAGACATTATTTTGAAAAAAACACTCTGATTCAAAGTTAGTTACTGTAGCAAAAACTAAAAACCGTTTTTAGAAGCCACAGAGAATAGGCCGTGAAAGAAGCTTTCGCTCTCTAAGAAAAAAAGGTGTACATCGGACATGTTAGAATGTGCGCCTTTGCAAACTATTGTGCACAAAAATAATCATGCGTGCACTGTAAAAAACAAGACACATAGCAAAGTTGGTCCTAATTCCCAACACTTTATTTAACTTTTTTTAATTAAAATTCTGTCTTTCTTATAGCGTGCATAGATTGTTATCTTTGTGCTACTGCTAGCATACCCTACGTTCATTAAAAACGTACGGACATTTTTGAAGTACACATGTCTGCACACTTTTTAATTAAATGTGCTGCATGTGCCACTAGGTTCAAACCTGACCTGATTCCGAGTAGTCCACCAGTTCCTTAGACTGTATTGCTAGTTGGCTCCCATAACAGCGCAAGTTTCAGATCATTTGAAGGATCATCTCGAATGCTGCAGCACCCATGGATCCACACACTGCCTGTCTGCTGCTTCTCCTCACTTTGATTCATCTGATTTTGCACATCTCAGCTCGTGATTTCCTCTCGCCAGGCTCTTCTCTCTCAGTGGAGCACAACTCCGATGTGCTCCATTCACCGGATGGCACTTTCACTTGTGGCTTCTACAGCATTTCCTCCAACGCCTCCACCTTCTCTATTTGGTTCTCCAATTCATCTAACAAAACTGTCGTTTGGAGCGCAAATCTTCTCCACCCTGTGTACACCTGGGGATCCAAAGTCAAGTTAAATGTCGATGGAAGCATGGTTTTACAAGACTACAATGGCCAGATTGTGTGGACCAACAACGTGAGTTCTTCAGATACCGAGGAAGCTCAAGCTCAGCTCTTGGACACTGGGAATCTCATTGTGAAGGGCAAAGGTGATAACACTCTCTGGCAAAGCTTTGATTCTCCTAGTGATACCTTGTTACCCACTCAGAAAATTACTGCAGCCACAAAGCTGGTATCTAGCAATAGGTTACTTGATCCTGGCCGCTACAGCTTCCATTTTGATGATCAATACCTAATTTCACTGTTTTATGATGAGAAGGATCTCTCTTACATCTATTGGCCAAATCCAGCTATGAATATATGGCAAAAGCTAAGAATACCGTTCAACAGCACCACCACTGGGGTTCTTGACAGCTGGGGGCATTTCCTTGCAAGTGATAATGCAACATTTAGAGCTGCTGATTGGGGTCCTGGGATTATGAGACGACTAACACTAGATTATGATGGCAATCTCAGGCTGTACAGTCTGAATAAGGAGGACGGAACATGGTCAGTCACATGGATGGCATTTCCTCAGCTCTGCGGAGTACGTGGCTTGTGTGGTAGGAATGGAATATGTGTTTATACGCCTGAGCCTGCTTGTGCGTGTGCCCCAGGATATGAGATGGTAGACCCAAGTGACCGGAGCAAAGGCTGCAACCCAAAGACCAACATTAGTTGTGATGAGCAGAAGGTGAAGTTTGTTGAGCTACCCAACACAGATTTCTTAGGGCATGAGCTAAGTGTTCATCGTTCTGTTTCTCTTGATTTTTGCAAGAACATATGCTTGCGTGACTGCAAGTGCAAGGGGTTCGCATACTGGCAAGGAATTGGTGATTGCTATCCAAAGTCTGTTCTTCTTGGTGGTGTAAGCCTACAGCATGGTACTGGTAGCATCTATCTCAAGCTTCCTAAGGGCGTAGAAGTGTCGGGGTCCTCAATTCCCCAGTCACAATTTTTTGGTCCTAAATACAGCCCTAACTGTACTACAACAAACAAATACTCCATAGCACATTTGTATATGCCTAAGAGCGGTCAGAGTGAATCAAAGTACTTCTACTTGTACGGATTCTTATCAGCAATATTTCTTGCAGAGGTAACATTCATTTTATTCGGCTGGCTCATTTTGAGACGGGAGGGCAGACAATTAAGAGGAGTATGTCCACCTGTGGCTGGGTATGAAATGATAACCAACCATTTTCGCAGATATACCTACAGAGAGTTGGTCACAGCTACTCGAAAGTTTCAGGAAGAGCTTGGAAGGGGAGCATCAGGCATTGTATACAAGGGGGTCTTGAAAGACAATAGGGCAGTAGCTGTGAAAAAGTTGTCAGACATAAACCAAGGCGGAGAAGAATTCCAGCATGAACTAAGTGTGATTGGCAGGATCTACCATATGAATCTAGTGAGGGTTTGGGGATTCTGTTCTGATGGTCTACACAGGATATTGGTTTCAGAATACGTGGAGAATGGCTCGTTGGATAAAACCTTGTTTGGTGGTGAGAGCTCACAAATTATACTTGAATGGAAGCAAAGATTTAACA
Organism: Dendrocalamus latiflorus; assembly: GCA_017311315.1. NCBI lineage: Eukaryota > Viridiplantae > Streptophyta > Magnoliopsida > Poales > Poaceae > Dendrocalamus > Dendrocalamus latiflorus. The sequence continues at coordinate 9,496,202 of CM029660.1, read as the reverse complement.
TTGCTCTAGGGGTGGCCAAAGGATTGGCGTATCTTCATCACGAGTGCTTGGAGTGGGTCATCCATTGTGACATGAAGCCCGAAAATATACTTCTGGATGAAAACTTGGAGCCAAAGATCGCTGATTTTGGCCTTGCAAAGCTCCTGAGCAGAGGTGGATCCAATATAAATGTATCGCGGATCCAGGGGACAAGAGGTTATTTAGCACCTGAATGGGTTTCTAGTCTCCCAATAACAGCAAAGGTTGATGTCTACAGCTTCGGAGTGGTGCTTTTAGAATTACTGAAGGGAGCTCGCGTTTCAGAATTGGAAAAGAATGATGATGAGGAGGTGGAAATGGTCCTTGGAAGGGTCATTAGGTTGCTTGCAGAGAAGTTGAAGTTGGATGGCGACGAACAGTCTTGGATCACTGACTTCATTGACGCCAGATTGAATGGCCAATTCAACAACTTGCAAGCGAGAATGATGATGAAGCTAGTTGTTTCATGCCTGGAGGAAGATAGAGGCAGAAGACCTACCATGGAAAGTGTGGTGCAGATGCTGGCTTCAGTTGATGAAGTCAGTAGCACAACCGTAATAGGAGGAACTGCTTAAAGCCGGTGTGTGACGCTTATCTTGTACAAATTGAAGGCAACGAGAAGATTAGATCCAAAAGCACTAGTAGTAATATTTATGCAGTAGTTATGCTATGATAATGCTGACTACAGCAGCACATGTGTGCTACAGTAGTAAGATACGCCATGTTCATGGGTCTACTTCTCTTGCTAAAACATGTTGTATTGGTTTTGAAATACAACCTTATGATGAATTGTTTAATCTGTCACTCTGTGCAGGAAAGTGTTCTGTTGTGTTTGTTTCCGGGGCAGGAAAGTGTTCTGTTGTGTTTGTTTCCGGGACAGGAAATTGTTTAGTACTTATTGGAAGTTCAATTGTAGGAACAAGTCCATTAATTCAAGTCATCCTCAAGTAAGTTGAAAGATTGCCTAGGAAAGATGCAAACGTTGGGTACGATAATGGTAAACGAGCTAACATTGCAGTTTTGAGGTGGCATTTTGGGTAGATTGGGAAGTTTGAATGGTGCGTTTGCCTGCATTCCGGCCAAAGCGAAGTGGTATGTAGGTAGTTTTCCCGATTCCCAGTTCACCAGCAAAGATGTGTGTAGGATCAAATATTATGATCAGATGAGATGAATTATTACCTCTACTTTTTAATACCTGAAAATAAATCTCAAATAAGAAAAAAGCAACTTAACTTATCAGATGTAGATTTCGACCGCAAGACGCTCAATCGCTTGCTCGACCCTTTTGCACATGCTCGATAATGGTTTCGACCACTCGGCGTTCGACCGCTCGCTCGACTCTTTTGCATGTAGTCGTAATCTTCCTCCGCTCGAATGCTTCGACACCATTGTGCTCTGCTCGAAACGAGAACAAGTCGAAGACAACACCCAGAAAAATACGCTGCCGACACCGACTAATTTTTTTGGAATAGATCTGATCTTTTATATCTGAATCATGTTCTGTTGTTACAAAGTGTCCTCATAGTACCGCTCAAACCCTAACACAAAAACTCTAAAAGCTTTCTCCTCAAAAGCCCTACAAAAACACAGTTAACTTTTTAACCTCTCTTCTCTATTTATATGCTAGAGCCTCAAACTGTGTCCTCATCAAACTAGACACGCAATCCTAACTGTCTCCGAAAATCAAGGACCCGAAACCCTACCAAACACAGGTTTTACATTATCTCTAATCCTTCCAACTATAGACACCTTCCATGACTTCTTCTAACTTATCACATGTTGAAGCCTTCAGGACTGCACGTCTTGTAGCTTCCTCACACATCAACCACCTTTGATCTTCACGTGCTCTAGCGTGAGCCCGACCACCTCTTAACATCACTGCTTGCACCTCAGATTTCCCCCTCATAGTTCTGGTCCTCCTCGTCACCGATCATGACTGTCTCCACGCCTAACCTGCATATGCAAAGACTAAAGAATATTTTCTCCGACACATGTTCTTTCTAACTTGACCGATATTAGTCCATATATGCAAACCACACCATTAACCATCAATAACTACAAATCAGATCATCCACGCTCTCCAAAAATCAACTTCAGACCACTCAGAAAAGCTGGTCTGACCGCCATGCACAGGCCGGTCAGACCGTTGACCCAACACGAGTACTCGGGGTACTCGAAGATCACAAGAATTGAATCACTTGAAACCTACAAGTACCGACCGTGAAATCTACGACTGCACCATAAAAAGTTTCTCAAAATCAATTAAAATTTATTATAGATGATTCTGCGTGTAGGAGAGCTACTCTATGCAATTTGGCAGGGTTAGGCACACACGTGGGCCCCACATACTTTTATAGAAAGATTTAGTAAAACCTCGGTATTTGGAATTTTAATCTCGCATTCACACCACAAAAGTTTTACGAAATCGATTGAAATTTGTTGGGGAATTATTATGTGTGTTGGAGCTACTCTGTGCAAATTGATAGGCATAGGTGCATAGGTGACTCATATATGCTTTTACAGAAAGTTATAACTGAGTATGAGTAGTCTAAGCATATAGATAATCCAAGTACATTCTCAACACTAGGTTTGAATAGGTATAGGTAAAAATAGGTAAGTAGGTATTACCCTCTCTATACCCAGATCTAATAGGTATTTTATTTCTTACCCATACCCTACCCAATAGTGTGGGTATGGGTTTGGGCAAAGGTAATAGATACTTAGTGGTAGCCCTAGAGCCACGGCCTTGACAGCCCTATCTGGTCGTCCTTACCCCTCGTGCTCGGCACCTGTAGGATCAAGGTCGGCAATCGGGGGTGAATGACCTTGCAATTTTTCCCCTAAGAAAATCAAGAATGATCTTGCAAGACACGAAAATGAACACGAGCAACCAAAAACCAGCAAGAACAACTTCCCTGCTTGGCTGGTCTGACCATTAACCAACGTGTGGTCTAATCTGTGGCCGGTCTGATTGGCAACGGAATTACGATCGGACCGTTCCCTACTGACAAACCTGAAGCCACACAATTTCAAAACCAAGAAATCATCTAGCTTTTGATTTACTTAATCACCCTTAACCAAATTTGAAGCCTATCTTCCTTTGGATGTTAGAAGCCTATTCCAATCAACAATCTTAAGGATCGTTGTCAAAGTTCTAACATTTATCCATTTTAAGGAAGAGAGCTCAAGAACCAGGGAAAAAAAGGAGAAAATGTGATCTACACAAGTACGTGGTATCTAGCTTCTAAAGACGATCCACGATGAGATCATACATGCCTTAGGAAACCAAATTACATCAAGAACATACTAAGCTAGAACATACTAGAACAAGAAGGCACCAAAATCACATTAAGAAAGCTAAGAAACCACACAAGAAGGCAAATGAACCATAAGAGAATGAGTTTGATCTTTTGTTGCCACTTGAAAATATATGATTACAACTACTCTTTTTGGAGGATAAAACCTTAAGGGCAACACTCACTCATCCTAATTTCTCCCTTGGAGGCTCAAGTGCCAACTTGACCTCTCCATCTCTAATGCTCCCTTATATAGTGGAGGCTCACATGAAACTCTAAACATGGATACAGAGTTGCTTCAATTGGTCCATCCCCTAACTCATGGGTAAACCCGATAACCCAACACATAACAGGTTTCTCTCTCACACACACATGTTTCTCAAAGTGATGTCTTCAACCTTAGCTTCAATAGCTTGAATCTATCTTGTCCTCCATGAAGTCTTCTTGATCTAATCCACATAGGGCTTTACCATATAGTTTCACAAATCACCCCCGCCATGGTTTTGCAAACCACTCATTTTTGTCGTGTTGGGCAAATGACCACTTTACCCCTCAATCGACGTTTCACAAGTCCTTCACGTCGAAGCATCTTCTACGCTTCATCATCTTTCATGTTTCACAATGACTTTCTATCAAGTCTCTCACGTGTCCCAACCATCAAACCGTGCTTACTTGCAAATGGACTCAAGTCACTTGATGCGCCACATGACCCCCTCGACCTTGACTACTTATGCTTCCCACGGTCCTTGTACATCTCGTGTCTTGGTTGAGTCCAACTATCTCATCCGCATTTCATGACCGCACTAAACCTTGGTTCTCCTAACTAAATCCTAGTCTTCCTCACCGTTAATCATAGTTGACTTCAAACATGGAGGTGCTCCCTAGTAAAGATGTCAACACCGCTCAAAGGAGAAAGAAGAGGAGGATAACCGCTGGCAGCTTGAGTTTGTTTGGTAGGAACAATATGACCATAACATTGAAGAGAATAGTATAATTATCACATTAAAACTATAAAATTCCTGCGTTCCAAATTAGCTACGATATGTCTGATACGTTTTTCACGAGTGTGCAGCTCCAACTTCGATCGGCCGAAAATATTGGGACCTGTTTGGGCCGGCCGAAGCTGCCTCCGCGCACTCAGCCTAGACCTTCATGTGATTACACGAGTGGCGGAAGTGATGACGCAATAAGAAACGTCACCCACGTAGCCACGTTCGCACAACCCGTCTTGACGACTTCCGCGACGGCGCCTTGGGGGCCAAGGCACGCCGCGTTAAGTCGGCTACGAGGATAAGCAAAGCCCGACGAATATTTGTGACGAGACCAGCATATTCCGTTGCTATATATGCCGGTTCCTTCAGACACAGTTGGGACGCACGAGCTCCTGGTCTCCTCGGCTCTACGCTACGCTTGCTTTCCCATCTCATCTGCTGCTACTCCGCGGTTTCCAGGAAGCTTCGTCGCCCGACAAATTCGCCTCATCATCGCGTCAGTCAGCGTCGTCCACCTCTTGCTGGGGTATATAAGAGGGGGGACTGCGGGGCTGCCGATCGAGACCCAGCTTTTCTCCGATGGAAGATGCCGGCGATCGACGGCGGTATCAACCATTGCCTCTTTGTTCTCCTGACCGTATGATCTATACCCTTTACTTTCCAAGGCAGGTAATCCATTTCTGAAACCTATCACCTATCGAAACATGCAAGCCAGGCAGATAGATAGATGATGGGTTGAATGATTTGAGACTTGCTACTCTCACAGTTGAAACAGAGATGACGGACAAACATGTTTGATATGATTCGATAGAAGCACATAGAAACGGGTCGATCTAACTTTTGCTTCAAAGGCAGCATAAAAACCCCCCGGGGGGGGGGGGGGGGGGGGGCTGCGGAGGCGCTGGAGCCGTGAGCGGTGGCGGGCAGGTGGGAGAGAATTGGAGGAAGGCAGCGCGGGAGGGAGCGCGGGGAGAAACATAGCGCCTTCAAGGTGGTGGTGTGTATCTCAAATTCTTTGGCGTCTTGTCGATCTGGAGGGGTCTTCTTGTGAGAACTAATTCTTCCTTAGTCCAACGTGGATCAGAAGAAACGAAGCTTGGAATGCATACTCAGCTCGATCTTATCTCTACGAGGTATTTCTCTGTTGCCGTATGAACCAGCTAGCTGGGGAGCAGAAAATTAAGTTTCCCTTCCGGCCGGCCGTAGTCTATATACTGGAGTAACACGGTAGATTATTGATGATGCAAGGTTTTATTGCAGTTTTCCCACCTTCTTTTCCTTCAGATTGAGTTTGCTTATTTCCTTCACCAAGAGTTGGAATTACTGCTCAACATGAGGCATCCGCAAATGGTTGGGGCCTTGGCAACCTTTTCAGTCCATTTCTTCCCTTTGTCCAATGCTTACGTCCTATGCGATGTCTGCTTGGTGAAACAGTGAGCTGGCCGTTGATCGGTTCTATGCACACCGGCGGATTTTCCAGCGATCTTATTATTATTATTATTATTATTATTATTATTATTATTATTATTATTATTATTATTATTATTATTATTATTTTGGCGAGGACTAACCACAGCAAGTTGAGTTGGTAGTGACAGCAATTGCATATATGGATCATTCAGCTGGAAAGATAGAGATTGCGTACCTAGCAGCGATTGTGATTGTGCAGGTTAGCTTGGTAGTCTTTGGGTAGATAAGATGAATACTTATGTGGAGACGAAAGTATGGGTTTTGGTCTGGCCCAGCCTGGACCGGTTGGCTGGGGTACTATTTTGAATGTTGACGAATAAATAGGATTGGGTTGGAGCATCCTTTTGGACAGTGCGCCACTTGGTGTCAGCTGAGCTGGGTCGCCTATACTGGTTAGTGCTCGTACAGTCATGCCACTTTGAAGAGAGCACGGAACTAGATAGTAGCCTAGTAATCAATTCCTGGAAATAACATAAGGTCTCGTTTATTTTGCTAGTTTTTGATTTCTAGTTTATTTTTACTATTTTTAAATTTTTTTCTGGATTTTGGTTTTTAGCATTTTTGTCTTTTTTATATTCATTTACATTGTTTATGATTGGCTAACTTGTTTTTTATTTTTATTTTTTTTAAATTTAATTACACTTAATAAGTCATCATCAGTTACAATGTAATTTCACTCAACTACAACATAATTTCTAATTTTTTTTCAGCAGTTTGCTATAGGCATGAAACACGGCAGCATCTGGCAGTGCACACTTTCGTCAAATATATATGCTGGGCATGGAAATATAGGTGGTGATCGGTTCGGCTGAAAAGCTCATAACTTATGGCTGAAAACACTGTATCTGACAGAAAAAAGCACTGTAGCTGACAGAGACTTATTTAGCATAATTAAATTTAAAAAAATTTAAAAATATAAAAAATATGTTAGCCCATTACGTATAATACAAACAAATACGGGAAAAAAAAGAACGGGCAAAAAAGCTCAACAAAAAGTCAAAAGTTCAGAAAAAGACGAAACTTATGAATAGTGAAAAATAAGACAGAAGCCAGAAGCCAAAGCCGAGTTGATCAGGGTATATGTTGGGCATGGAAGTATGAAACACGGCATCTGGCAGCAGTGCACACTTTCGTCAAATATATATGCTGGGCATGGAAATATATGCTGGGCATGGAAGTATGCAACACGGCATCTGGCAGCAGTGCACACTTTCGTCAATATATGCTGGGCATGGAAGTATGAAACACGGCATCTGGCAGCAGTGCACACTTTCGTCAATATATGCTGGTGATACTGATATAGGAGCAAACGAAACTAGTTGTGCTCAATATATGCTGGTGATACTCATATAGGAGCAAACGAAACTAGTTGTGCTCTTTTGATTTCAGTGGGAATACAAAACCGTACACGGCAGGCCACTCTCAGCCAGCCTCTGGTCTCTGGAGACGTCACAGACATGGAGGAGCTCGCGAGTCGACGGTATTTTAGCAAAGAAAACACGGAATCGGTGCCGTGGTAGACCCGGCAAGCGTACGTGAGCCATGGGATCGATAAGTTTGCGTGCGTCGCCAGAAACAACTCGTTCCGGCAACTTGTAATAATCCAGTCGTTGGCGACGTCGCGTGCACCCACTGGAAAAAGGGGGATAAAACCGTGAGAGACGTTATACCAGAGAAAAAGAATCCGATGGACGGCGTCAGAGAAAACCCGTGAAACGTCCGGCGACTTCTCTTTTTTTTCTTCTTCTCATTCTCTCTCGCTCGCTCTCACGTGATGGCCGTGGGGAACGCTGTCGCCACCGACGAATCCGTCGTGTCCCCGACTGTAGAGGGAGGCCGGCGGGCGGCGGTGGCAGGCGACAAGCGGCGGTGAAGGCCGGTGGACGGCGTCCGAGGACGGGTCGGCAAGATGAGGTAAAAACTAGTACTCCTTCCGTGGCAATCTCTCCGTCTTCTCGGTTTCGGTTTCGGTTTTCGGTTTCCAGCCCCAGAGAATGCTTCAGAAGCAGATTGCAATGTGGCTTGGCGTCCGGTGAAAAATCGATGCGTCAAGCGTCGGTGTCGACGCATCCTATCAATGAGCGCAGGCGGTGGCGACCCCATCGTGCGTCCTTCTCTGGATTCATCATCATTCACGGGTGGTGGTCTGAAGATCAGGGACACGCGATCGTGGGCTGCCTCGGGCTCACGCATGTGAACCTGCTTCGCCGCTCCACCCGGGATATTTTATTGGATCAACGTACCACTCCCCGAGGTCGCCGTTCGGCGGGTTGGGTGGGGAGTTCAGCGGAGTCGCCCAACTTTTATTACAAAATTTCGTTGTGTGACGAATTTTCTTTTGACGTGTTCGGCGCTTCCCCTCGTTTCTCTCGCCACCTCCTTTGGCGATAGCTTCTTTCCGTCCGTAGTGGTGCTGACAGATTCCTACCTATCGCATTCTTTTGGCCTTTGCGTTGCTGCAACGCAACTTCCAGGGCCCCACAAATTAAAAGCAGTGATAAGCACGATGACAGCCACTAGGGCCTGTTTGGTTGCGTGGCTTTTTCTAGGGACCACAGAACGTGACTTCCTAGGCACCGTAGCGTGCGGTGCGGTAGCTTTTGAACGAAACATTGTTTGAACGAGCGGGATTTCGTATGCAGACAGTGAATTTGCTTGCATATAGGCATAGCACCTTCGAAGAAGCGCAAAACGAACCGAAATCCATCCCCTATCTCATTCTCGCCCGCGCCACCGCTCCCTCTCTCTCCACCGCCGGCGTTTGCTTACGTCAGCTGCCGTGGAGTGGACACGTGTCATGACGACTGAGCCGACGACGCTGGCTGCCCAACAGAGGGAAGCACTGCTGCCCCCGGCGGCGAATCCGCGCAGGGAGACGAACCGCGACGACGGCGGCTTGTCATGGCTGACGTTGCTTGGATTCGCCTTCCTGACGTTCAACTCGGGCATGGCCATCTATAGGTCGGACGGCGACGTGTACGCGGTGGCATTCGTGGTCTTCTCCTACCTCGACCTCGTCCTGCTCTTCTACTGCCTGCGCCAGTTCGAGAAGGCGGATCCCAACTCGCCGGCGCGAGAGAAACTGAAGATGGCCGTCTGGATCCTCACGACACTGCTGACGGTTGTTTTTTCCCACAAGGTCGCAGCGATCATGCCGCTCCCGGTGCAAGTGCTGGTCTGGGCTATGGCCGGCGCCACCGTCCTTGGAGGCTTCTACGCGTTCTTTCTGCACCGAGAAGGAAAGGTAAGTGTTCCGATTGCCATCCTCCGTCGTGTACCCCTGCATCTTTCCAGCTTTGTAGCTACTCGCCGCCGCATGCCACTCGGGCTTTTGTGGGCCCGCTAGGCCAACCCGAACCATGTAGATTTCGGGCCGGGCTAAGTCGTTTCTGGTTGACCACTCGGGTTCGGGTTGTTCTGGATTTCGGGCGCGGGCTGGCTGGTGAGCCACGATTGAATTTTCTAGCCACTTTTACCATCAAGTTGGTCTTGAACACTTGATCAAAGCTTGGGCTCAGAATCTCAGACTGTACCAAGGGGAAAGCGGATTGCATCTAGCCAGACAGCAAACCTGACTTGGCTCATCATGCTTGCGAAGATACTGCCTAACCATGGTGTAACATCTATGACAAAAGTCTACAAACGGCACAGTTATGAACAGGTGAAGTTGCAGTTAAATAGCTGACAACGGAATGATTCTTTTCACTCCTTCCGTAAGAGCAAATATGATGAGCGCTTCCACATCTTTCATTTGCATTTGATGATTTGCCCCATGATGTTTCATTGATATATAGGGTCAAAGCCCACATGTCAACGAGATAAATGGGGCAAATCATCAAATTCCATATTTATGCTCCACATGTCAACGAGATACAAATGAGGCAAATCATCAAATTCCATATTTATGCATGGGGTAAATCCTCCAATCTCAAAAAGAGATATAGAGACATGGTGCGCTATTAGTACTACCTTCCAAAGAACTGATTGCCTTGGTACTTGTGCTTAATTGTCAGTTCAAACATAAACGTATGCATGAAATTGTATTTGTGTACTCCATACTGGATTACTATGTTATGTGATGTGACTAGATGGTTATAGAAAATATTTATGGCAGTAAGAGTGACACATGGAAAAACATGCCATTATAAAAATGTCACGAAAAATATGCAATTATCAAAATGAAAAGGAAAAATCTGCAACTGTGAAACAACACAATAAAAGACGGATAGCGTTAGATGACATCGCAAAACAAGTTTACATTACAAAACACTGAAGTATCCCTTGCTCTGTCACTCGATGACACATTTGAGAGTCAGCGTGGCTCTTCGTTTGCCGGAGAGGGGCTGCGGAGAGGTGCAAGCCTCCGAGAAGCAGTGCCCGGCTGGAAATGTTCTGTCGAAGTGATGAGATCAAAGAAGGGTATTTTCGGTTGTTTACCATATATTTGGGTGGTTTTTTTCCCGAAAAAAGGATGAAAGTGAACTGTGTGTATTTCGGCTTGTGGAATAAAAGATGGGGAGGACGTGGTTCGAACCCTAGACAATGGAAATTATATTGCTCGCTTTTTTTGAACCGGTGGTTCAGTCGTTGCACCATTGGTTGGACCAGGGAACCGAGATCTTAACCGGTTCAGTGGCTGATCCGATTTCAGCATCTGTGATTTCAAGTGTCAAAATTACCCGTATTGTTTTACAACACAATTTTTCCATGTCATCTGTTCTAAAAGAAAAGAACAACGTTTCATGTGTCATCTAACTGGTACGTAAATTTGGAGAGACAACCAAACAATAGTTAATATATCCAAAAGATTTTTAATCTTTTCAAAAAAGAAGTAATTTGATCCCAAACGGAGTATCATCGCGGTGCGCTCTTCTGCTGCTGCTGCGCCCAGCGTCGATAAGGAGAATTTTCAACGGGAATGGAGAGGAAATAAAACGTCTGCGTCCCAGCAGGCACGTCCTTTTTCTCCGTATTCTTCCAGGTAAGATATTTTTAATTCCCTTAGCGGCCAAAACATTTCTGGGTTCTTATATAACGTTTCATCCCCTAATTTCGTCCGTATGTGTGCAGGTGCTCAAGTTGCAGACGACATCCAACTCGGTGTTCCGTTTGGTGCAACCCAGATGTTATGTCCATACAAATCTACAAAAAATAAAGACAGTACTGTATTTTGTTCTCAAAAGGAAAATTTTGTGCTGCCAAAAAATAATCTAGTCTTTTTTGCGCCCCGGGAGCGTCGTGCTTGTTTTAGCGCGCGCTCGCGGCGCTGCGTCAGTTTTGTCACAGTACAGTCTACACGCATGCGACGGTGCGAGAGTTGGCAGTCACGGCGGTCACGCGCCGGCCGTCGCCCACCGTTCAGCCCCCGTGTCTCTGACCACGGTGGTGCACTCGTCCGAATTTGTCTGCCATTCTCGGTGGACGCCGGCTGACTAGACATGTCAGTAAATTGGTCATCCTGTTCAGACTAACCCCTTATAAAGGCAATCCATGTATCCTCCTTGCTGAACTGAATAATTTGGAGTACGTTTGACAAGTCTATACGGCTGATTAACAACAACAATTAACAAGGTTTTGTTCTGACTTTTGTTTCAATCTTCTTTGGGTTTTGTTCTGACTTTTGTTTCAATCTTCTTTGGGTTTTGTTCTGTATTTTCATTCGATTTTTTTCAGTCTTGTCACCTGCAGAATTTTGTAAATGTTTTTTGCCCTGAATTTTGTGAAGTTTTCTTTCTTTCTTTCAGTCTCAACCTTTTTTTTGCTTTTAGCCTCTTCGACTTCTGTGGAATTTTAATTGTGATCCTTTTTCCTCCCAAGTTTCATTTTTTGACGACAAGCTGGAGCGAAGAGTTGGCCTCAGGTATGAACGCTGGCATCTGTTGTATTCTTGGTCTCTTTTTCTTGCTTCCGAGAAAAACTACAGAACGGGATACAGTTCTAAAAAATAATGGGATATTTCTCTTCTCTTTCAGTGTCGCTCTCTCTGTCTCTCTTCTTTCTTGCTCACGCTGACGGGGCCTCCGACGTTAGATCTGTTCTCTCCGGCCACGTTGCCACCTCTTATCGCCATCCCCAACCGCGGCGCGGTGGATCCAGCTGTCCCCTAAGGGGTTGAGGTCGACTGGCTGTTCGAGCTCCAGGCCCGCCGTCGCCACCTGATCCGTCACTTCTGCCACAGCCCACAGCACTGTCGCGTATCGCCATCCACAACCATGGCGTTGTCGGATTTGGTCATTCCCCGGTGGGGGCGAGGTCGACCGGCTGCCCGAGCTTCCGCCCTCACGGTACATCCTTATCTTCTTTCCTATCTTCTCGAACTCCAGCGAGAGAAGCGGTGGCGTCACGGCCATTGATGGGTTCACCACGTCCTTCGGATGTAGAGGTTGGCTAGAGAGGTGGTAGGCAACGGCAGGGGACGTTGGACGGTGGCTGAGGGTGGTGGCCTTCGGTGGGGGCGGGGGGAGGCAGAGGAGGGGCATGGAGCTGTAGCCGGTGCCAGGGAAGAAAGCGAGGAGGGGATGCGTCAGCAAAAAAAAAAAGAAAAAAAAAGAGGGGGAGCGGCGGAGAAGGAGGGGGGGGGGGCAAAACTTGATGAAACTTTATACCGTTAGAAAATGTTTCTAATGGTATTCCGTCCTGTAGCAGCTCCATGAGCTATCATGGCACTCGGTGACTCACCGGGTTTGGGGTCATCTCTTTCGTTTTTTTTTGTGCTTTCTGTTGGAAATCGGTCGGTCTGTAAACCTAGGTTTACTTGATGAAATTGGGGAGCTCCCTTTGTTTCTTTTTTTTTTTTGTAAACATATGGACGCTGACATCCTAAATGTTAAAATGTGTATAAAAAAGCTGAAAACGCAAAGATCTTAGATCTTAAATGCCAACTTGTCTAGACGGACAAGAACTCAAATAGCAAATCAATATTCTTCTCTACTTAAGCTATCCTTCAACTTGTTCACATCTTAAATGCCATTTTTATGTGATCCCTTTTCAGTTTCCCAAACTGTTTTCTTTTATGTATTTGCGAAAAAAAATGTTTTTTCTTGATATTTTTGGTGGTTTCGTTGATATTTCGTGAACCTTTTCATTTTTTTTACTTCCTTCAAAACTTATTTAATTTGTTTTGAATTTGCTGAAAAATTCTACTTTGTTTTCTGTTTTAAAAGAATATTCTCAAACAATATACCTATACAAACTCGGTGTGGTCACTTTTGGCATCATTGCATGCAATTCAACAGCACATGCATAAAACAACTGAAGTTGAGTGACTTGATACACAGATGTGCAAAACTAACACATGGAAGTCGAAGGAAATTGTTGGATTTTAATAGGGTAGTTCTGAGGTTAAGCGAAGATTTTGCGAAAGTGGCTGGGTTGGTGAATTCTACTATGATGCTTGAAGAACGAGTGATTCCATGTTCTTCACTGCCCTTAAAGAATTTGCAACAACATGGTATTCAAAGGAAGTTGACAGCGTCTTCCAGTGATCAATTCAACAGTGGTGTCACTGAAACAATCCGACGATGGTTGAGATGGCAAAGTCAATGCTGGAGGAGAAAGAGAATGGTATGCCTGACTGAAAACATGGTATCCAATGGTTGAGATGGCAGAGTCAATGCTGGAGGAGAAAGTGAATGGTATGCTTGACAGAAAGAGATTTTGCGAAAGTGACTGGGTTGGTGAATTCTACTATGATGATTAAAGAATTTGCATGGTATTCAAAGGAAGTTGACAGCATCCTCCAGTGATCAATAGAGTGGTGTCACTGAAAGATAGAACCCGACAATGGTTGAGATGGCAAAGTCAATGCAGGAGGAGAAAGAGAATGGTATGCCTGGTACTTTTCGTATAGAAGGTGTCGATAGAACAGCTTCTATTATGGGCAAAGACTACTTTATGGGCAGAAGCTGTTATTAGTAGCACAATTATATAATTTCTGCTATGAACCAAAGGCCGCTAAAAACAGTTCTGACTTCTGAGAGGGACGAACATGACTTTCAAAACGAAGTGAAGTCGGACAAAAGTTCTGAAAGTGACAATTGTAACTTTCAAACCAAACCAAAGCCTTACCTCATGGTCGGGCCAGGTGATCCAAAAGTTCGGTTGCATCCTGGTGTTTGTACGCTGCGAAAACCAATTAGAAGAGCGGGTCGGCAACTATCAATTGTTAAGTCTGGTCTGGCTCCAAACACGGTATCAGGTTTGGTCGGGATTAGAGGTGCCCAAATAGGCCGTACTGTTGGGCTAGCCTAAGGCACGTCACTGTTGGTCTGTTCTAGGTGTGACAGCTCGCCATTGAATCATATCGGGCTGATCTGGTATGATACACTAGGCCGTGCTTCCGTCGGCACCTTGGCACAGCACGAATAGTGTTGGGCTAAGCACGGTTCAATGCAGGCACGACCCGTTAGCTATGGTTCATAAGTAGCATGTTTAACCTATAGTTACGATTAGCCTATTAGGCATGGGTTAGGCACGATTAGCCAGTTTAGCACGCCCGTTTATCACTATTTTATAGGTTAGATGGGTCATCTCGATCTGTTGGACCAAACAAGCCCGGGCCAGCATGGCATGGCCTGTGCACTGTGGGTCGTGCCTGCATGGGCGTTTGTCGTGCATGTGCACTCTGTGCTGGTCGTGCCTCTATGGGCGTGTGCTGTGCTGGTCGTGCCGTTCATTTGGGCACCTCTAGTCAGGATTGTTTAGCTCCAAGGACAAGTAGCGAAACATGCATTGGACATTCAGGGAAATTCGTTGGATAACGGGTTTGATAGTGAAAGCAGAATTTGCTTTCGATCTAAAACAAAATGGTAGAAGCAAAACCTAATTAGATCATTCTCATGTTGCATGATATTTTAGTAGAAACGGCTCATCATACCCCTTATCAATTGTCGTCAGCGCGCTGTTTTGTTGAATAAACGTAACAAGAAGTGCTCCTTTTTGTTTTGCAGGAAGGCTAATGAACCGTGGCAAAAGTTTGATCCCGTCCTGATTTCGGTTAGGCTTCTCCCGGTCAAATTCTTGTCACGGAATGGGTAGTGTCGTCTGCAGTCTCGCCAGGTGACGTTATATGTCTGGCTCGTCACTATAATAAAATAAGCTCGTCGCCGTTGGAACATACGTCTGTAAATTTAAGCGTGCCAACTGCCAAGGCTAATGAAATTACGTAGTTTGCGGTTGTATCGTGCTTTTCTTTTTCTGATTTAAAGAATGTGTGCACTGTTCTCTTGTAGCATGTGTCAGCAGACCTGCCGTGTGGAGTCTTATGTGGTCCGTGTCTGTCCATGTGCAGGGTATGTTTCTAAAGTTGTATTGTTGAATCTGACTGTATCCAATCTGTTTGATGGACCCGCCTGTCATAACTAGTACTTGACCATGTTTTTTTATTGGTTTTTCCATCATCACTCACTGAAAATTCGATGTCCTAGGTCGTGGTCCACAATGGTAAGGAGATTCCATTCGAACGATGTACACAGTCAAGACATTCTGTGGCTGCTGGCTTGTTCTCTGGTCGTACCTATATTATATTTGATTAAGCATTTTGTGATTGCAACTGCTATGTTTGTCGTCTTTTTGCTTGGATGTGTCCACAAAGAAATGCATGCAGAAGGAACGGGAACAAACAAGTCAACCATTCCTTCGTTGTAGTGGTGGTTATTATACTTGCTCTTAAAGCTGGCGTGTTAGGAAAGTAGGCACTTTTGTGACTATTATAATTTTTAAAACAATAATTGAATCAACAGTAGAATATATATTAGACATATTTAAAACTATGAATAGTTCAAATATATCTATCTCATACACACACACATTAGCAGGACAAACCCTAGAATAAGAATGCTACTAACTAAAGTCGTAGCTTTGCCTGGTCATGATCGATAGTCGTAGCTTTGCCTGGTCATGATTGATAGTCGTAATTGATGTGTGCAGTGGTCGTAGCGATCCGTGTAGCGGTTGTAGCACTTTGCCTGTGTGATCAATAGTCGTGGCGATCTGTGCGGTAGTCGTAGCATATGTTCTCGATGATCGTAGCAAGCTGTGTGGTGGTCATAGCGGTCTTGTGTGTGATCGTAGGCTACTGGTAGGACCTCATGGGATACGACTACCTCATGTCTTGTGCATTCGAGTAGCCGTAAGTTGTATTAGACCAGTTGGGGTGCTGAGGTTGTTCATTGGAATACTTTTGTTTATGCAAATTGATGATCTTTGTGTATTATGCGGTGCTACATGAGGTTTGCTTATTGGTGTTGGTTGCAGGACTTCGGAGCTAGGTCATGGTGAGGCGTAGGAGGACCAGGACTTGGCATAGGGAGGTGTTGAGGTCCAGAACGGTCAGGGAGACGCCGAAGATGATCAAGACTGGTGAGGTGGTTGCGAGCCAAGACGACGAGAAATCGGAGCAACAGTGAGGTGAACCGGGACTAGGCTCAGGGAGGAGTCAAGGTCTAGACGATCGAGGATGGTGGGTGCCATCATGTGCGAGGAGAAGCACGTGATGCGCCAAGTGACTTGGGTCGTTTGCAAGCGAGGACGGTTCGGTAGGATCCGGATGTGTGAGAGGCTTGACAACAAGTCATTGGGGCCACATATAAGTTACTTTGAGAAGCGTACGTGAGTAAAATCCGGTGTTAGGTGGGGTTAACGAGTTATCCCTGGTTGGACTAATGGTTGGATCCATTAGGTCTAGGGTTCACTTGTGAGCTTATAAAAAGGGGAGAAGAGGCAAGAGTTAGTTGAGACTTAAAGCAGACTGTGAGCAGGTCTGGTGGTGGCTAGCTCTTCCTCCCTCCATGTGTGTTAGGTTAGAGTGAATGTTGGCTCTAGGGTTAGAGCTTGGTCCTCCTAAGGGGAGTGGCTGTGAAACTAATCATCAGAGCAATACATCAAGTTTCCATCTACTGCTTGTGTAGTTTTTATCTGATTGAGTTGGCTTCGATTTGGTTCTTTCTTGTTCTTCTGTTCTTTGGTTGTTTCTTTCCCATCTTGATCTAAGAAGAAGTGCTTGCTTGTCTTGTTGACGATTTGACCTGCTGGGTGTTGTGGAATCACTCTCAAAGCCATCTTGGCTATTCTATTTCCACAGGCATGGTCTGATTGTCCATTTGATTTCTCCGCTTCAGTTCTTGTGTGCGCTAAGTGAAATCTCGTAAAGTTCTCAATTTGATTGCTAAGTTTTTAATTAAATATTAGAGCAATCTTTTGAGGTCTTAACCTTGCTGTGTACAAAGTTTCATGGTCAGTTGATCTCTTAATAAAAAGTTATTTAGATTCTGGACTTGCGATCGTGCGCTTCGCTGGCCTTCCTCTGTTCTTCTGAGTAAGTTACAACTACGTCCAGTTTTTCGACCACAATCAAGTTTCCCATCGCAGCGCTTTACCTTTTGACCACATTCACTCTTTCGATCACTGCGTGTTCTTCGGTTTTCATTCTGAACTGATTCAGTCGGCGGCGCTGTCTACTATCTGGAACTCAATTGGTTTTACGATCACATTGGTTTCAACCATGGTCGAGTTTCAGACTAGAGCACGATGATTTCGACTTTGTTCAGTCTTTCGGGTGCTTCGCACTATGTTGTCTCATGACCACATTCAAATCTGTCGCATCTTTGTGTTTTTCTGTTAAATCTAAACTGAAGTAGTCGGTAGTTGGTGCACTCTCTAGAACATCAATCAGCTTTACGACTAAGTTATTTTGACCACGGTCAAGTTCCAACGGCATTGCACCGGTATCGAGCACATTCATTCTTCCGATCGCTTCGCTCTTTCTTAGCGCATGGGGTTTCCGACCACTCACGGATCCTCATTTTCTCTTGTTGGTTTTTGAGTTGAATCTATCACGCTGGTTGCAGATCATTCATTGACCTTTGACCACGTCGGTTGTTCGACCACCTATTGGTTTACAACCACATTGGGTATGATTACGTTGATCTTTTAGTTGTAGTCTGGTTCCAAACACGTTGGTTGTTTGACCATCTCATTGGCTTACGACCAAGTTGGTTATGACCACATTGATCATTTTGGTTGCCGAGTGGTTCAGACTACGTTGGTTGTTCGACCACTCATTATTGTTCGACCACGTTGATTTCGACTGCACTCATCTTCGATCACGTTGATTTTGGTCTCGGTTGTTATGGACTACAGTGATTTCCATTCGGTAGTCGATTTTTGACCACGTTGAACTTCCGACTACACTGGTTTCTAACTTATAGTTATTTATCAACTACGATGATGTCTGTTCTATAGTTGGTTTCCGACAATGTTGTACTTCTGTCTGGTAGTCGAATTCACGATCGCGTTGTTGAACTTACGACCAGGTTGCCAGTTTCCGACCACAGTTAGCTTTCGGTCGTGCTCCCTCTGTTGCTCTGATTTTTCAAGTGTATTTTCAACCCTAGTCTTCATAGCTCAGTAGTTATCGGAGAAAAGGGTTAAGTGAATACTTGGGGAAAATTTGATAGGCATCATTCACCCCCCCCCCTCTATTGCCTATCCAGTGCTACAGAATCGCTCCAACTTAGTTCATGGTAGAGTCTGATCCAAGGAAGCCGATGCACAAAGGATGATGGAGAAGAGGAAGCCGTGAGCAGTCTCGCGAATGCTTCCCAAAAACCTAATTTGTCCTAACCCGTGCAAGAACATGAGGGACACTGGCTTTGGAGATACTACTCTCCTCACGTTGATGCACACCGAAGAAGGGATACAGAAGCTGAGGTTGCATAGCACAAAGTAAAAAAAGGGAAAAAACTTCTCATTCTGAGAGGAGATATCTCCTTTTCATAGAGTCTCCTCTACAAAAGAAACTAACATCATCATTGTCATTACACTGTTTCAATCACAGTTAATGTGTACCATGAAAGCCAATTTAAACAATGTAATTCAAAATTTTGGTTTCTAAATTGTATGCATGATTTCGAGGTGCAAAAGAAGTTGCCACTCCACAGCCAACTAGACACGAAATCGCTGGGCAATTCACATGCACGTCACTAGCGGGCGAGGCAATCGACTGTGCATGTGATCTTCTTTTGCTTGCTTCAACTAGGTAAAACCAATTCCACTATATAAATTGGTCTTCTCCCACCTACACTAGCAATATGGTACTAAACTTCCCACCTTCCACCATGCATGAGTGGGCTTTTGGGATTTTCTAAAATTTAATTGGAATATCGAATGGGCTAAGCCCAAAAACTCCAACATGGCATGTGTAGTGTGTGAAGTGTAAGCCGTGTGATGTCACTAATTATGCAGTCATTTACTCCACGTGCTTGTCGGTGAATTCCCACCAATCTTACAAAGTAAACGTGAACACGACACTTGAGATCACGCAGGAAGAGACATGGCATTTTAGACATGTTCATGTCTTCTCCGAAGAGAATAATAACCTTACTTTACATGTTCTTATATTGCTAGAGATTAAAATGTGATGCATAAGGCTATAGCTACAAAAAGTATGCGTCTGTCTTACGTTTTGTATGAGCCTGTGTCCTCCATCTTCTGGTGCTACTCCAAAGTGTTGAAGGGTGGCAATTATAGTCCGCAAGGAGGCGTCTCATTGGTTTGTGAATCCCGCATGTAGTCACTGGTTATTGTCTGTAAGGCTTCTGCCCACACACAATTGTCGAGCGGTTATTGTCAGAGACGGAGATTGGATACATGAGGTAATATCAGAGAGAGAGAAAAGGTGCACGTTCCCTTTTGACTACCCAACATAGTTAATTGCAGTTAATTTAGTATCCAATCGGAGGATAGAGTCCACACGTCTGATTATGGACCTCTTCGACTAGGGTTGGACGATACTTGGCTTGGCTCAAGTATATTTTTCCGACCAGGGATACTCGAAGGAACTATAGAACAATTCTCTATCCAACAATTACTATAGACATTATATTTATTTATTAAGGATTATTTAATCCTTCTTAGTGCTTCTATTTGTGCCTGTTCTTTGATTGATATAAGATTTTTTTGCGAGGTCTAACTCTGATGTATACGCCCATTGTCAGCATTGTCTAACAGATAAGAATGCCTTTTCTTACAATACTTTGATATCTAACATTGTCAGCATCAGCGCTTTTCCCCTTCCTGGTCCTGAAGTCTCAAATGCTGTATACGCCCTTCAAGTACTACAAGAAAAAGCTAAAATAAATGAAAATTGATGTCATGGGCTAACAAAATCCAAATGGACTGTTACCTGTTACCTGGGGGTAGAGCCCATCTTGCGATATTTGTAGGTACAAACAGTCGCTTCACATGGGTCGGGCCGTGCTGATGTTGTAGGCTTAGTGAGATCTCAGACTAAGGGCCCGTTTGTATGTCATGACTAGTAACGTTGAGGAATTGAAAACTCATGAATAAGTCGAAACAGGTGTTTGGATACTCAATAGAAAAAATTTGAAGGGAAATATCCTTTTGTTCTGTTTGGAGTGTGAGAATGTCTTCTAATTCTTGTGAGAAATAAATTGTTTCCTAAGGAATTCCTGCTTAAACGTTTGGAATTTTCAAAGGAATTGTAAACGTGGGGTCTGAGCAAATGTTTGGAATTTGGGATTTTTAGAGCCATTCCTACATGGCTTGATGTGAAAAATTCCTATAGGATTCCAATCATATGAGAGATTCTCTAAAATAATCCTATGTTTCAAACAAGTTCTAACCTGTCTCGTTCGGGATGTACCTGATTCTTGTTCCGGTGATAATGTGTGTGGATTGCGCAAACACCATGACAACCAAAAAAAGGCACGAGGACACAGGAGATCTCAAACTAGTTTTGGGAACCAGCAGCAATCATTTTGTAAATTATACGGATTACAATATACGGGTAGGCAATTATAGAAATTAGGTGCCTAATTTAGCCATACGAAGTATGAACAGTTCACTGTTCTATGAGTTTTGTTTGGCAGTGTGATGACCCATGTCATTGCCGAGGGGTAATAACACTGGTCAACGGATTATTATTCGTTTACCTAGTAGAATACTGCTCCAATAAATACTAAGCCCATCATAGCGTTGCAGCGGAACAATAATTAGGGACATCTAAATATTACATAATCATAGCTATGCAGGACTGTAGTCTAGTACAATGCCACTAGGGCTCGAATACTACATTAATTAGAAAGGAAAGGGGTTCTAACCAATAATTACAGATTTACAAAGACTAACATCGGGTGATACTCTAATGAACTTGAGTTCGCATGAAGGACCCCCGGCCACAGCCTACTCAGTCCTACCTCCCCATGCAAGTGCCCATTGCCGGATGTATGGCTCCATGGGCCAGGCCTAGCGTGCACGTCCTGTAACTCCCTTCCTCGTGTGCCTGCAGCTATCAAAAAGTGACAAATGTTAGTATATACAAACTATACTAGAGTAGAAATTGGCGGAGTATGCAACTCACCCATGAACGTGCAGCAGAACACTGTCACCCACAGAGACTGGAAAAGCTACTGAAGTTCGAACTACCTCATCACCCGATGCACAGCGTATGTCTCAACGAAGACGTCGTAGACCAGGTGACGTCGTGTGTGCCAAAAGGCCTCATCCCGGGTGAACTGCATGGATAGTCCTCTTGGTACACGAGAGGTGACGTGCTTGTCAGTGTACGATCTCTAGATGACATGGTTCAACTAGTCAAACATGCGATGTGCTCAGGTACGACATGTGTGAGGTGATTGGAGTAAAAATGGGCTACAAAAACAGAGATTACAAGTGCATTAGTAATTAAGATAAGTTCGATTGTAATGGTCGAATCATAGCGGAAGAAAGATACTAACCCGTCGTAACACCACAAGGTCCCCATTGTAGGACGGTCAACATCGCTGGCTTAAAGGCCCATGCCGTATGGACCGAGGTCGATGTGTGGACGTTCGATCTGGAAGTGTTAGAATGATCACATCTGTCATAGGAGAGGGCATCCAGAGAGTGTTCAGTTCTTCGCCATCCTACGACACCCGTCGCAAAGGGCATGGTATGTGGCAGCCAATACCATGTGTGATGGGGGTTGTCCTGCAACTCTTTCTTCGCTATCTCCCTAGCGTACTGGATCATGTGCTTATCCACACCGTCCCTATAACTCACTGTATTCTGCGTTAGTTGGTAGCACCCCCTAAAACCTTGCGAGCGACCATGGACATCGGTTTGGATC
The DNA here is from genome assembly GCA_017311315.1 of Dendrocalamus latiflorus. NCBI lineage: Eukaryota > Viridiplantae > Streptophyta > Magnoliopsida > Poales > Poaceae > Dendrocalamus > Dendrocalamus latiflorus. The sequence goes on along the minus strand of CM029660.1, from coordinate 9,474,300 downwards.
GGCATACATGACACCATCGTGTTCCCCATGCAAGGAAGGCCTATGAGGTACAAAATGTCCTCTACTGTCAACATCATCTCCCGACACGGGAAGTAGAATGTGTGTCTCTCCAGCCACCAACGGTCGACAAGCACAGTGAGCAGGCACCTATCATACGGGAGCCTCCTAAATGCCCCGCGCCTGTCTTGGTCTTCCTCCACTACGACCTCCACTATCCTCACAAGGGGAAGTAGTAGGGAGGCCCTCAACCTATGCGTAGAAAAATAGGAAATGTTAGTGCACGCAAGAAGACCCAGCAACTGCAGAACAAAAAGTCATTTGGTTAAGGTACTTAGGAATCCAACGAGGATCAATTATCTATGCCTTCATAGGGTGCGTAGCCGCAATAGAGCAAGCTCTATAGGTGGCTTACCAGACTGAGGCAAGGTGGTAACCAACTGGTTGCAGTGCGTGGCCTCGATGGACGGGTCAAGCAGCTCGTATGGCCACCGCACACCATAAGTCACAGACCGTACAACGACTATGATGTAGTTGAAATAATAGGTGGTGGAACATAAGTTCAGGGAGTGCCTGTATCATGATGCCAAGTACCAGTAGCGGAGTCCCAGCCCACCCCTCTTGAAGGTTCGCTGCTTGAGTGCAATATTTGAAGGTATGCCCATTCTCTTTGCAATTAGAAGATTTCTTCACATGAGGCTCAGCTTTTGATTCGTCCATGTCGTTCCTAATACGTTGGGTTTGCGGACGACCCACTCCTCCCTTTAGCCTATCAATGTCGGCGACCCACCTCTTCTGTCCCCAATTGGGATGGGCGGTGAATGATCTAACCACATCAAAACCATACAGTTCTCCACCCCAGGTCACCAACACCGCTTCCTTCATGAAATAGTCGGACAGGAACCTACTCGATTCCTGTGCAACTGATGAACAAGAAGCCATGACATGTGTGCATGACCTATGCAACAGACGAGGCCTATTGTATATGTAGGAACAACTACACCTTCCCAGCGTGCATTCCTAAATAATTTTCTCACGGTTAGTCCTACGATGACCTTTAGCCCGACACAATACCTCGAAATGAAGCTTCCTTGTGCCCATTTTAAAGGCTTAATGCACCTCCCCTATTTTGCTCTTCTCTTCCATGTACTTCATGATCATGTTGGAGTACCTCAATTGCGGACTACTCATGGAGATACGAACCAAAGCACTTCTATCAACAAAGTACCTTGTAATACCCTGTAGCTCTCCCTCCACAAAAGCTACCAAGGGCAGGGGCCTCAAGCCCTTCATGACCTAGTTGTACACCTTAGCTAAAGTGATGGTCATGACTTCATACCTTGTACCATCGGGGTCGTACAACAATGCCCACTCTCCTTAGGCTCGTGCTCAATCCAATCTGAGAAGCATTTCATCTGCCTAGTGTTCCTCCAGACCAAATGTGCATGGTCTATGGATAACTCACCAAGTGCAAGGGGGAGCTCTTCAACGCCTATTGCAGGCTTCTTTGCGCCTCTCTAGTGTGCTTTGTACCATCTTAAGAAGCGCAAAGTGGTTCCCTGGGATGATGGTACTTAGGTGAGCACATCAAACCTTCTCTACTGATTCTGATCACAAAGTCTCTTGAAAAGGTTAATCAGTTCCTTCCTCCTGAATTGTTTGTAAAAATTAGCACCTATGTGCCTCTTGCACCACCTACTCTGCAAATTAGGCTACAGGTATGACTCGTCTTCCCCTTGTTGCAGCAGCATAAGTGCCTTCAATAAGCTAGCATGCTGATTGTATATGATGCACACACGAGGGTGGTTGCCCACGACACTAGCTTTTACGTTTCAGAGAAACCACAACCAACTACCGGTGTTCTCACTCTCAACAAATGCAAATGTCATAGCAGAACTTGGTTGTTGCCATCCACTATGATTATAGTCAGTATTTGGCCCTGTACTTCCCAGTCAGGAAGGTGCCATCCATGCAGAGCAACCGATGACAGTGCTTGAATGCATTGATGCACACGCTAAAAATCGAAGAATGCTCACTTAAGTTCCATCTTCCTGGGGAACCGCTTTGAGGCCTTCTCCAGAATATCAACATAGGTACCAGGATTCCTTTATTGTATGACTTGGAGTAGACCAGGCATGTTTTGGTATGAGTCTTCGAATGTACCAAATCATGCTTCAAGTGCCTTCTATATCACCTACCAAGCAGCAACATAGGTTATTGTGTATTGAAACCTCTGCTCAACCACATGAATAATTGAACGTGGATCAAAATCCAAGTTGTTGACAACCTCTCTGTACATGACATTTGTAACAAACCCTGAGGGCATGTTTCTGTGCGATTGCATGACTCTGTTGCTACGCAAGTGTGCGGGGTCACTATAAAGCACTTCAAATGGGTGTCCCACATAGGCTGATACACATGGACTCACGAAGGGCATCCCTCGATCTCACACTTCACGTCATACATGCGTAGACTAGACTTCACCACCTTGAACATCCTCCTCAATAACACGGCCCATAAATTCATACTCGTTCTAGTCCGAGGGGACAGGAGGATCACCTCCATCCCACTCATCATCAGAAGCTTTGTCACCTCACAATGCCTCATAATCACGGTCTTTCAGTTCCATCAGTCCCACCAAGGCTTCGTTCATATCACCTTCATCTGCAATCCCTATGGGTTCTTGCGTCTTGGCCATAGGAGGGTCTTCAGTTTCAACTTCCACCGAGTGGGTACCACCTACCCCTTCTTCACTTAAAGAACACGGCACACTTTCGCTAGACTGCCCAACTTCTTCACCATCACCACCAATGGCATCTTCCAGTGTCATGTGAGCTGGGTGAACTTTCTCAAAGGCTTGTGTCAATAAGACTAGCGGTCTTCCAATGTCATGTGAGCTGGGTGAACTTTCTCAAAGGCTTGTGTCAATAAGACTAACGGTCATCCACGGTTTGTCACCAATCTCACATAGGAACTCCACGAGTTTGGCCCCTTAAGTTCCACTAACTCCCACTACGTGTGTTGCCATGCCTGGATAGAACGACACGCAACTTTAAGTCATACAATGCATGATCCAGCGAGAAATATTGGTACAACCATCTCATAACAATCCCCTATGGACGCTACTCTGTATTTGATAGACCAGTTGTTATGCATGGAAAATCGTCCAATTCAACTCTTTCTACACTCATTTGTGGAACCCTTTCTCTGTAATGTATTTTAAAAACTACTTATTCAGATATACCTATCAAATAGCCAACAACAAATCTCATGTTAATGACAGCTGCTCAGTCATTCAAATAAACACGAATTAGAACAAATAATAAACCCGCTGCCCTACTAAAAAAACTTGCAAACGAGGGAATTTCTTCAACATGTGACACCCTAGACAAGGACAACTATTCGTACATGTCCTGCGAAAATCAATATTACCATGCATGCTTCACCTACGCAACGCACGAATCTAATAATGGATCCAGTACAATGTGTTGTCTATCTTCCAAATAAATATATCTACCAGATCTAAAACTGCAAAACTAATCGGTGCACTACCACTGAAAGTTCAAGTCTACACAAACTGCGTAATAGGACTATATATCTACAACTACACTACTTATAGCTACCCAATAAAAACAACATCTCTACTTACACATATGGCAATTACCAGATACAATTATTCATCTAATAATTTTATTTGCTAACCTACTATGGTTTCAAAATGAAATCTACAAACAAACAAAGAACTCACCTCCTGGATTTAGATGTCAACTCCTTCTCCCGCTCCATTCTCCTCTCCTCCTCTCTTCTCCTATTCTATTTTGACCTCTTTGGTTTTTTTCACCGAATTACAATGAATTTTGGCTAGTTTTTGGCCTTTTATAGTCTGGCTTCTGTCGCTATTTCAAATGACAATAGAGGGTATCGGAGCCTCTGCCGCTATTTCAAATGGCGATTGGTTTGTCTGTCACCAAATGAAATGGCGACATAAACCATGGCACTGATGTGGCTCCCTATCATCCGCTCGTTTGATGATAGAACTTCTATCGATATTTGGAATGGCAGGAGAAGCTCTATTGCCATTTTAAATGGTGACAGAGAATATTCCTGTAATTTTTTAGGTGATGGTATATTTTTGTAATATCATTAAAAATAGATTATATTTTAAAAAATTGGTATCGTTAGTGAAGTCATATGTACCTTGTGAAGAATATAGGAACCAAATCGTAAATATGCCTTCAATCAAGAGTTGAAAGCGGAGAAGGGGAATGAGTGTGCCCTGTTCTGGACAGCAACCAATGCTGTTATGCTGTTCTCTGCGTCCTCAATCTTAACCTGCATTAACCAATATAACTGCTCTCTAAACTAAGGATCAGGACATCATCGCTGTGTGTGTGTGTCTTTCTTCTTCCTGGTTTAGAGTGTGTTTGGTTGAACTGTGGCTTCTGAAAAAGCTGCTGTGAGCTGTGGGCTGTGGAAAAACTGCTGTAGGTTGTGGGCTGTGGAAAAGCTGTAAGCTGTTTGGTTCAAACAAGTATAAAACTTACCTCCTATCTCTATTTTGCTTGAAACAACTGTGAAACAACTCTCTATTTTCACCATTTCAAAAAGCAGAAAACCAAAAGCCAAAAGCAGGGTCCAAGGTGCTTTCAAAACTGTACTACCCAAAAGTAGCTGCTTCTGAAAAAGCAGCTTATGGTTTCCACCCCTTTGGTTGGCTTTTGGCTTTTAAAAAGCAAAAGCAGCTTCTAAAAGCTCAACCAAAGACACCCTTAATCACCAAAACATATATACGAACAGATTTGCATGCCACGCACGCTCTTCCTTCATTACTTCTTGGACCAACCAAATCCACAGCAATGGACAGCCCCAAAACCACCATGCCCCAACATTTCGAAACCTTTTTCTCTTCTCTAACCTTGCCAGATAATTGAACAACCTGCATTACAAAATGTCCCTACCCCTTGATGACCCCGGCGTTTCTGTACTTGTACCGGATGGCGCAGAACAAGAAGAAGAGGTAGTTGAGCGCGCTGAGCACGCACATCACCCAGTAGAACCTCTCGAGGTGGTAGTGGTTCAGGCTCGCCCCCTGCAGCCACGGCCGGTGCCCGCCGCGCCCCGTCGCGCCGTTCACGATCGACACCAGCACCGAGCTCAGGTAGTACCCCAGCGCCAGCGACGCCCACGACAGCGACGTCGCCAGCGACCGCATCCGCGCCGGCGCCTCGCTGAAGAAGAACTCCAGCAGCCCCGCCAGCGTGAACAGGTCCGCGGACCCCAGGAACAGGTACTGGAACGCGATCCAGAAGAAGGTGATGGGCAGCGGCTTCCCCATGGTGTCGACCATCCCCGCGTCGGCGGCGACGTTCTTGCGCTTCACCTCCACGACGGCGGCCACCGCCATCGCCACGATGGAGAGGACCAGCCCTGTGCCGATGCGCTGGAGGTGGGTGATGCCCATCTCCGTCCCCGTAGCGCGCCGCGCGAACGGGATGATGACATGGTCGTAGATGGGCGCCAGGAATATTATGAACGTGACGGGGAACACCGGCAGCGAAGCCGGCGGCACGATGAGCCTCCCGACGCGCGTGTCCATGGTCGCCGCCTGCTCCACAGAGAAGGTCGACAGCTGCGCGAGGCAGCAGTTAAGCATGATGGTGGAGAGGAAGATGGGGAGCAAGATGAGCACGATCTTGACGTCCTCCACCTCCTGCACCGTGCACGCCAGGGCCCTGTACCGCGGCTGGCACTGCACCGCGCGATTCAAGAACCTCAGCTCCTGCGACGGGTCGGCCACGGCCTCGTTGTCGACGCAGATCTCCCCGGGCTTGCACTTGCAGTACTCCTTCATGTCGGTGCTCCCCGTCGGGCTGGGCGCGCGGTCGATGACGGCGCCGTTGCTGACGCTCTGGGCGCCACCACGGCTCGCGAGCGCGGCGGCGAGCAGGACCTTGGCGATGGTGGTGAGCGGGCTGCCCGTGGGCACCTTGTTGCGGTAGAGCCTGGAGCCGGCGACGAAGACCGGGATGGAGAGCAGGATGGCGATGGCGGAGATGCCGAACCCCCACTGCCAGCCCTTGTTGTCCTCGACCCACACGCCGAAGGTGACGGCAATGAGCGCGCCGCAGGAGAGGCAGAAGACGAAGTAGTTGAAGAAGGTGGAGCGGCCCTTGCGGCCCCGCGGCGAGTGCTCGTCGAACTGCTCCGCGCCGTGCGAGGGGAGGGAGCCCTTGATGCCGCCCACGCCCAGCGCCGTCAGGTACAGCCCCGCGAACAGCATCGCCTTCTTGCTCCCCGACACCGGCTCGCACGGCGCCGCACCGGGCGCCTTGGCGCACTGCGGCGGCATCAGCGACGGCGTCCGCGCCTGGATCGTCAGGACCACCAGCCCCTGCGCGGCATTGCAATCCACGCACATCAGCTCACGTTGAGCTGTAAGATGGGCCGCCAAATCTTAAAGAAATTTGCAGGCAATCCTTCGCCGGCCCCTCGGGGGAAAAATATAGAGAAAGAAACAACAGCCCATATAGTTTGGGCCGGGCCTGAATGCCTGCATGCATTGCTATTTGCCCCAAAAAAAATGAGAAGAGCATCACACCGAGTACTTCGCATTGGTACGACATGATTACATGGAGCGCTAGCCATTTGCAAATTGTAACGGATCATGTCAAGTAATTAACCAGGCTATCATATCCAATGATTTGCAAATATAAATCAAGTGAAAAGCGATAAAGGTTCAGGTGGCCGCCGTGCGACCTGTGCCCGGCCGCCCGTGCGCGACGTCGCTTTGGCTCGCCGCGGCCCGTGAGTCGGGTGCTAAAGCGGAGGAGAGGAGGCCGATGGGAGTTATTTGACCGGAGATCGACGGGGGGTTAGAGGTATCCTTGGCTTTATTTCTTTTTTTGTCAGCGCTAGCTGAAAAATAAATGCATGGCCAAAGATTGGGAGGCTATATACGGCCAAACGGTGATCATTGATTCATTAGTGTATTGTTGGATCTTGAGGTCAGGGGAGCAGCAGAAGTAAGCGGCCCGTGTGATCTCGAGGCGCAGCTCTCCAGCTAGGAGTACTTGGCCAGTACTTCTCGCCTACCGCCGACAAGTGTGAAAACACTAGGATCCCTTCAAAAAAAAAAATTAGAAAAACACATGTGGTTTTTTTTTACACTGTGATTTATAATTTTTAGCTTAAATTTTTTGATTTTGATTGTTTGAAAGAGAGAGTACGTAGGAAGATATTCGCATGTGATTTTAGTCGATATAGATTAATCCGATAGTGTCTACTATAATTAATTTTTAGATTTCGCTTTGAAAAAAAATACTATTTATAAACTAGTTACTATAACATAAGTCAAAAATCATAAACCTAAAATCCAAAAATAACCTAGCCCTCCGACGAGAACGGCCAGGTCGCTCTCTCCACTTGCCATCCCTTCGGCCCGGCCAAACCACCACCGGCCACCAGGTTAGATGATACATTCATCACCGGACGAGGAAGGCTGGCCCCGCCAGCCGATAGTTGTGGTAACGCCGCGCTGCAACCACCCGGTGGCAACCGCGATGCACCGGTACACGACCACCACGCGACGTGATCATTGGTGCGCAAAACGGCTGCGGTCTTGTCGTCGCACGGGGCTTTGGGGGCACCGTTCAAAATATTTCGGCCGAAATCTAGGACCAGGACAAGGCTTCCCGGGCTTTGCCCGTCACCTTGCGCGGAAGCTGCCAAGCGCGGGTGCCAAGATGTTGTGTCGGTTCTTGGGCGCACAGGACAAAAGTACTGAGCGGTGTTCCTTCTATAATCAATATGATATCTGTTTTTTTTAAAGCCGTTTCACTATTTCTTTCGCTCCTATCTTATTTTAAAATTAAGGTAGGTGATTACGGACATATCACGGATCGTATTCCCCTCGCTACCGTCTTACGCACGTATCACTTTCTTATTTTTTTTTACCGCTCCTCTATTCCTTCTAAAAGTCATTTTTTTCGGTTGCTGCCTTTTATTTTTAGCCAAAAACTATCTGCCATGGTCAAAAAGCCATCTAGCACAGTCAATACGACACCCCTAAGGCTAAGTATTTTTTTAAAAAAAGTACTCTCTTCAGCTAAGTTTATAAGACATATTTTTTTAATATCTTTGCCATAAATATAAGGTGTATTTCATATTCTAATACAAAATTAGTGTGAGGTTTTCTCTAAATTCTTAATAAATATTCAGTTTTACTTTATGTTATTTGCATATATGCATTAAATATAGTGCTTAGAGATGATAATTATGGATAGTCTAGTTATTTTTAATATATCTTTAATCTATATATCAAAAGAAAATACGTGAAATAAATTTAGATCGTGACTATCGTTTTTGTTTTGTTTGTATGTAGGAGACGGTGGATTGATTAATGAGTACAATAAACTGCTTGGATTATGGGTGATCAGAGGATAAGGTGCCTTGGTATATATTCCACCCACCGTCACATATGGTGTATTTGTGTGCTGGCTAGACTGACTCGTGTTCCATGCTGCTGAGGTTTGCACGAGTTGTATCTATCGATGAGTACTCGCTTTTGGATTAATTACCAGATGGATCCAAACTTGAAGCTACTACTACGTATAAAATAATAAAAAATACACTAGCGCAAGAAAGAGCATTCATAGTGGAGTACTATTCTTTTCTAGATAATACTCCTTATGACGCTGCCAATCTTCCGAGTCGCCGTGAGGATTCCGTGCCCACCCATCTATCCGATCCTCTGCGAGTGACCAAGTGCGACGAACTAGACAAATACGACCCTTCCTTTTGGCTTGTAGCTCTTTCTTTTTTATTCTCAGCAGCAGATTTTTAGTTTTAACTTCTATCAATCGGTATCTACTAACCAATGCCAAAATCCATTAAACATAGTCTAAAAAGTGCCTATGACTTATATCTTTCTCAAATAAACAAACAAAACAATTTCTCCATCATATTTTTAAATGATATATCGAAATAACCTTTTCAAAGTAGCTTATCAAAAGAAATTAGTCTAGTCCCGTTGGTTTCGGCTTGAACTTCTGGCTCACTATTCTTCGATTTCATCTTTTAGCGGTTTCGGCTTGAACTTCTGGCTCACTATTCTTCGATTTCATCTTTTTTGGCTTATAGCTCGTTTTTTCCGTATTCATTTATATTGTCTGTGGTGAACTAATCTGTTTTTTATTTTAAATTTTTTTAAATTTAATTACACAAAAAATAACTATCAGTTATAATATAAAATAAATCAATTATAATATAAAATACATTATAACCTAATTTATTTCAGCGAGCGGCGCGCCGCTGTTTGTCCGACCACTCGTCGCATCACCAAAAGCAAAAAGATCGTGACCGATCAGGAGCTCAGGATATGTAGCCTGTCAAATGATACGAGCAGCAGCAGAGTCCGTGGTCCAGATTATTGCGTGCGTGACGGGACGGCGCAAGAGATCTCCCGTACGCACCGGCCTGCCCGGGTTGCTATTAGAATAGGACCCTCAGCTCTGAGAAATTTTGTTATGTTATGTAATGGTGTTATAACTTGACTTACGTAATAAGTTAATCGAACGATGATACTGGTACAAATAATGTAGTAAGTACTGTGGTACATAAAAAAAAACTCAAAAAATCGTGACGCAATGCTAGAGCGCAAAGAAAAACTTTTTCCCGCAGTGCTACAGTGTTTTCCATACATTGCTGCAGTGCTCTACCGTGTTTTTTTGTGTCACATGTCACTATCTAATGAGCTTGTTATATAAGTCGAATTTTGTCATCGTTACACAGCAAAATTTCTCCTCAGCTCTAATGTATTTTTTTGTCGGCGCGTTGATGCAAATAAAACAAATGGACAATTAGTGGAGAGAGTGGGCAGATAAATCAAAAGATTTGGCTCGCGTGTACGTACCAGGAGCTCGACGAAGGCACTGGCGAGGTAGATGGCGTAGGTGGTGAAGAAGGCGTCGGAGAGGAAGCCGCCGAGGAGGCCGAGCAGGAACGCCGTGCCCATGAAGTTGGTCACCGTCGTCGCCGACTGCGACGGCGAGTAGTGCATGAATCCCGTCAGGTAGGTGACCAGGTTGCTCGCGTTCGCCAGGAACGCCACGTTCTCAAGCACCTCCACGACTGCGGGAGTTTCAGCACCATCATTAGCATAGACAAAATTTTGATGCGCTTCAACTTCACAGGAGCTTGGAGTTAAGGGCCAAATATACTATGCTATCCTACCAAGAGAGAGAGAGCGCGTGCGCCAGTAGTGTTCTGTTAGTCAGTAGTGGATTTAGCATTATACCATATTTCAGACTAAATTTGCTGAAAAAATTGGATATTAGAAATAATATGGACTGAATTATAGGATTTATATCCTGGGCTGAGCTGGAATTACCTAAGCTATACACTAGTACTTTTTTCACACCCCGAACTGAAGCCCATGTTGCCATGGGCTCAAATCTACCCCTACTGTTAGCTTATAATAAACGGTAACATTAGTATATAAAAACTGGTAAAACTAAAAACACTTTCCATTCTTTTTTACTTAATGTTTTTGACTTTTTATAGTCTTCAGTATACGACTTTAACATCTACTTTTTTATAACTTTACACTAAGATATACTAACAAAATTATAATGTTATAGAAATATTTTTAACAATAAATCTAATGATATAATTTTCGTATAGCCAATTTATATATTTTTAAATTTATTGGTGGTTAAACTTTAAAAAATTTAATAGATTCTAGAAAGTCAAAGAAAAAAAGAAAAAGTTACTTGTTATCAATTTTTCCACGCGAACGCGGCTATAGCCTCCTCCGGCTCTAGAGAAAGGCCACTCCCTATCGGCTTAAACTTTTTTTTTCCAGAAATTCTATCAAACTTACACTATTCCATATAAAATTCTAGGGCTCTAGACGAGACAACGCTTATGAAGCACTCTATTTCTTTCTTTAAAAAAATTAGTCCTCCATGCAAGCAGCATGTGCGGTAGTAACTGATATAACCGTCCCCATTATATACGCGTGACTTCCCTGACGGCCGATTTTGCTTGTCGTTTCCGTCTTGCGATTCGTGCCGTTTTAATGCGTGCGTTTCGACTACTTGGGACGGGTATAAGGAAATTGAGTTTTTTGCTTTTGATTTAGGGTTTTTGTTAAACATCATATAGATATTTTTTCTAACTATTATCTATATTTAGGACTGTTGGATTAGAGATCCAATGGCTATGAATTCTCCTCCTCCCCCTTAAATTCTACCTCACCCCCTAAAAAAAATCACCTTTTCAAAAACAAATGGTCACTTGATCTCTAATCCATGGGTCATAAAATTGGATGATAGTTAAAAAGAAAACATCCGGATGATGTCTAAACACTCTCTTTGATTTATTGTTTTTAAATTCTAACTGTTTATAAAATAGATTACGAAGAAAGAGATAGTCACATATAATTTTGGCTGATACAGTTAAGTCAGTATATTATATATTATTGACTAGTAAATTCTATCTTAAAAAATGTACCGTTTAAAAATTAATTATTATAAAACCGTACATAAACTACGGTTTCCAAACCACCCATTTCTTTTCACACCATGGACGAGTCATATTTTTGCTCCCCTTCTGAACCACCCATAGAGAAACAGAGTGCTCTGCTCTCCCTCCGTCCGTCCCTCACAAGACGGCCAGTTCCCCTTCCGCACATGCGACCCCAGAAGGCTCCATCTTCCCCTCCGATCTTTCTCAAAGTTACTCCGCATTTTTCCAACCGAACCTTCCAGACCGGCAAAGCTCTCGCCGGTTGCCGTCTCGCCGCAGACAGTAGTAGTTAGGAGGAAAAGAAGGGAGAAAGTTGAGGGGGAATGGAGCCCAACAGAAACCAGTGGGAGAAAAGAAAGGGGGGAGAGAGAGAGAGAGAGGGAGGGGGGAGACAAGGAAAGGCTCTTGAGCACTACTTGTCCGAAAGCAGCCAAACCAGACAGGCAGGGAAGGGTGCAGGTCCGATCAGGAAAGGAGGGAGGAAAGGAAGTGAAGGTGTGGCTTTCAGTCCGGCTTGGGAAAACCATGAGGGGGGAGAGAGAGAGGAAGGATGGTCCATGGTGCGTGCAGTGCAGATGCAGTGTTCTGAGTATCCTATTCGATCTTTCTTTCCTGCTTGCTCCATCCCTTTTTCTCGGTGCCCCGGTCCCCTACTTCGTTCTGGGCTGCTCAACTGGGTGGGGTTCTCGAATAATCCAGAAGGAAATCAATTAAGGAGCATGCTTGCAGCAGCGCGCTAGTGGGATTTTGCTTACCCAGCACGAAGGAGGCGGCGAGCATGCCGCCGTGCCGGCCCCTCGTCGCCGGCCGGTTCCTCCAGTCCACGTACCCCTCCCACCTCTCCACCTCCTGCACTCCGTCCTCCTGCATGCCACGAACAAAGACCAACAGCAAACAAATCTATCAACACACACACACACACACACACACACACACACAACACGAAACTAGAATTGCATGCTGCATAAGCTCGAGCAGAGGATCAAGCTAGAATTGCAAGCAGGACTCACCATGCTGCCCGCCTCTCTACGTCGCAAGATGCAACCTCACTGGTGCGCCCGAATGGTGGATGAACAGAGGAGCAGGAGAGAGAGGTGAGGCAGGTCAGGGGAGTTATGTGCCAGAGGGAAGGGGGTGGTGGTGTATTTAAAACTGTGGAGGGGAGGAGGGGTAGCGCACCTCGCTGATGCCGCGGTCATGACAGAGGCTAAATTTACAAAAACATAAGTGCTAGATATAAAAAGGGTTCTAGTATATTTTGTAGAGTATTATTTGTCTGTGCCACACTGTATGCAGTAATGATTCTGAAGTAATATTCAATCTATTATATTACCATATCATAGAGTAATAATTCTGTTGCTATGTGCTGTATATGAATATCACTGCATGAAATATATATGAGCTATATCTACCTATCTAATAGATAGATAGATCGACAGGTCATGCACACACTGTAGCTAGTAACTGACACCCTGATGATATTGGGAATTAACATATGATGTTCCCGACAATACATATCCTCCAACACAGTGAGGAAGAAGCTAGCTAGTGATATTACGGTGACAAGGGACAAGCTGGCTAGGAATTCGTTTGTGGATGCGTACGCCATTTGATCACTCGTGCATGCGCGAGCAAACAACAGGCAGCTAGCCGGATCCACACTTGGGTCGCGCCACTTGCACGGCTGCAGCGGCTCGCTACTTGTTTCCAAGCACGTCTAATTTGTGTGGCCGAAGTTTTCGACTGCGAGGATGTTGGGATACGGTTAGGTAACACTAGAGCAAATTTAAAATTTTCTACTACATAAATCAGAAAGTTATACAAGTAAGAGATCATAGATGTTACCGTTAGACGTGTAGTGCAGCAAAACTAGAGTTGAAGCAACCGGATTCAATGTAGCGCGCATCGATGTAGTGGAAGTAGTTGATTTTTCTCAAGCCAACCATCTTCTCCTCGTGATCGTCTCGATCAGTGCCGCAGTCGCAGCAGCGTCACTACCAAAATCCACACGTCCGGAGATGGAACACCGTGCATCCGTGTGCTAGCATCAACTTGTACAGTAGGGGTCTGTGAGAGGTGACAGCTAGAGTTTCAGTGGGTGTATTAATTGCATGCAGCCCTCAGCCCATGCACCTCTTTATATAGAGACTCTGACTAGATCTATATCCAACACGACTAGATATCATATCTTACTCGGAAAGCTTTTAACTGGATCGTTATGCAATACAAGTCGAGATCGTATCTCCCTCAAAGTTTATCATTCGAATCTTTACTGTTCCAACCCGTTAAGTATGTGAACCTGTAGATTCATATATACTTGGTTGTAACTCAAAAATACTTTTCAAATCACTAGCCAAAATCAGTCCCTAGTAGAACATATCGACCCCTAAATATACACAAAGATCAATATGGATAAACCTTATGCAATATGATATATAACCAGATAGTAGTCATTCACAATCAGCCTATAACTCCTTACGACTAGATCGAATATTGTCATGACTAGTTCCTATCCCCATACGACCAGATCGCAGACCAGTTTGTGATGTCTAACCAGCTTACAATCAGTTAGTATCTCCATATGACCGTATCGCATCCGGTTGGACCTATCAACATGTTTACGTATTCTCTTTTTACCTCATGATTTCCGATTGAACTCCATGTGAGAAACGTGTCATTCATGGATTGTTCAGTCTTTTTCTGATCTAGTGATGGACAACTTTATGTGGTTGACTCTTCGACCACTCGTGGTATGGCCATGTACTTTCTTTATCCGACCACATCGAGGTGCCCAGAAATATCTCTCTTGTTATAAAGGAGAGGCAAATTTCATATCTGACCAGTTACTTTCCTCCGCATGTTTCATAGTATACCCGAAGCTATCTTTATAACCACCCAATTACAGTGTAGCATTTGGCAACCCCTAAGTACACTATTACATATATAAGAAACGATGCTAACCTCAGATACGAGGATTATACATCGTCATTGCTTGAGACCGACTGATAACATATAAAACATAACAATCTCAATAAAATCTTAAGGTGGGTCGATACAACACCATATTCTCTAACATGTGTCCACATTATTGATTTGATATCTCCATATCTATGGCTGGTGAAATATGGTTATCAATTAATACATATGTTGGTCTATAAGTCATTAGTGTTCCGACCAATGATATCCTCTAGGGATCTTTTTAGAATAACATCATATAACAAATAAAGATATTCATCAATAAGTCACATACTTGCTAACCTTTTATAAATGATAAATTATTTAAGGAACATAATAATATTTATATAAAAGATTAAAAAATATAGAAGTGATATAATCATCTTTATAATTATCTCTAGGACATATTATTAATAGAGAATGGGTAGAGGATAAATGCAAAGAGTGGAGAATTAGTGAGGCCATTCTGGATGGATCTCGATCTAGTGGCACTCCTCCATCTGACCATCTCCCTAATCAGGAGAAGACTTGACTTCGTTTTCTTAGATTGGGTCTTCCTTTTTTACGGACACTAGCTTCTTTCTTTTTCACGTGAGATAATGAAGAAGTAATATAAAAGGTTTGGTTGAATATGTACTCCAAATGTACATGCAGGAAAATAGGTTGTAAAAAATGTTGGTAATATATAGCACACACGACACGAATGACATTGGTCGGGGTTAAACTTCAACATTGAGCGAGTCGATATATACCAAGCCACTTGGACTACCTATTAATTAGTCAGTCGCGGCTTATACTTCAGACGTGGAAGGTTTATCCTGATTGATTAATTAATTAATATATTGAAGAGAAACATATCTGAATTCTAAAACCTTTGCCCCATGTAGGCTATGAACTGATGTGATTAATTGGTCATTTATCCATTAGTAACTGATGTAATTAACCAGTTATTTATCTATTGGTAACTACCTATCATCAACTCCCAACAAAGTTTCAAATTCAAACATTCAAATCTCATTGAAACTGAGAGATACATGGTTCAGCAAAAATAAAGTAGACTTGGTCTACCAAATAGCATGTCATGTCACGGCACGGCGTGGACGCATGTCACAAGTCACATGATTTTTTACATGAAAATACACGAATTCACTTGCGTATGTGTTTAGTCAAAATCCTTCTCATGGTATCACTATCTATGTGTCATATGTTTTAAGAAGTGGCAATGACTTCACCTTATAAATTATCTTTTTTTCACTTGATTAGACAATATGGTACTAAAGTATATATGCTTTGGACTTATGGGAAATATGCTTCACACTCTATGGGCCTAATTTCTAATAAGTCTGATCATGTATGGAAATAATAATTAATGTTTGATCGAGTGAGCTTCAAAGTCTTCCTCAGATATGGCGTTGCTCCCACATCATTGTGCAACTTTGTTTGAATTTCGAAGTCCCTTGAAATGCAGTACTGATATGTTCTTAGCTTCATGATCTTTGGTTGTCGTCACCAGTCCCGTTGCATTCTTCAAAAGGCCTTACCTAGATATATCCATGCATCGAATCTCCAACGGCTTGGCACAATTCTTCTACACGCCATTCTTATTCAGGAGGTCATGCATATGCATGGTTGTGGTTTGTCCAGTACTTAACGATGAATATATACAAAACAAATGTCATCTGATCCGTGCAGTACATCTCAGATGGTTCCAGAAGAAATCCACAGCCATACATACACGACGTTTCGTCGCGAACAACCTTCCTTTCTATCAAGGAACATGGGATATGCTTGACATGCAAGAGAGGGTGCATGTATATCTTCTGTTCCTGCCGTGTTACAGAACAAAAATGAAGAAAGGAATGGTCGTAATACATGGAACTGCTTATCGAAATGTCATAGACGTAGTCGCTTTGTCCCTGATTATAATTATTAGGTCACAGCGAAATCTATGGCAAGTATATTTGTGGGGTTTGTTGCATCCAGCAAATTCATTTTCTTTTTCTCAGCAAAAATTGAAGGAACTCATCAGGAGCTTGTCAGCTTGTTAGGACTTGTTTTCTTGTGCACGCAGCATGTCGAAGACTCATGGTGATGGTACAGTGCTTCTCAGTGACAGGCAATTAATACAGAGAAGTGTTAAACAACACTTGAGTGTTTTTTGAACTTGAAACACTTACATTTTTCTACACATACATACATACATACATACATACATACATACATACATACATACATACATAACAGGGGCACCATGGTGCCCAAGCTCCATGAGTGAGACTTTCCATCTATGAGTGAGATTTTCCATCCATGATGTGAGTGCTCCGAACCACAAAAAAAAAATGAGTGCTCCGAACCACAAAAAATACTCAAATCCCCCTCTTCCATGATGTGTGCACCTCCTCCAGAAAATATGAGTGCTTTGAACCACAAAAAAACACTCGAATTCTTTTTCTTCCATGTATTTAACCTTTAAAAATATGAGTGTTTCGAATCATAAAAAACATTTGAGTGCTCCCAAGACACCACCATTAATACATCCTGGAAAGTTGAAAACTTACACCATCAATTTAGTTCTTGTAAACGAATTTTTGTCAGTCCTGGACTCAGGACATCCTGACACCAAAGAATTAAGGGTGCCTTTGGTTGAGCTTTTGGGAGCTGATTTTGCTTCCAAAAAGCCAAAAGTCAATCAAAGGGGTGGAAACCAGAAGCTGCTTTTTCAAAAGCAGCTACTTTTGGGTAGTACAGTTTTGAAAGCACCTTGGACCCTGCTTTTGGCTTTTGGCTTTCTGCTTTTTGAAATGGTGAAAATAGAGAGCTGTTTCACAGTTGTTTCAAGGAAAATAGAGATAGGAGGTAAGTTTTATACTTGTTTGAACCAAACAGCTTACAGCTTTTCCACAGCCTACAACCTACAGCAGCTTTTCCATAGCCCACAGCTCACAGCAGCTTTTTCAGAAGCCACAGCTCAACCAAACACACCCTAAAGCTCCATGCATGCATGCATCCATCTTCGTTTCAAAAGCCAAAGGTGTTAGGTATTAGCAGACATACGTTGTAGTCATACTAGTTGAATGTCCATATATTTTAAAATTTATGGATGGTAAAAAATTTTAGAATATACATACAAATATGTTCTTAAAGTTTTTAAATCCGTCAAGTAAGTCAGAAAACGTCGATCACACCTCGTGGTCATAAGTCGGAAGACATCGACAACACCTCGTGGTTGTAGGATGGGAGCCCTTGAGCACACCTCGTCGTTGTAAGTCGTAAGCTGTCAACCATCGCGCGTGATCGTAGGTCGGGAGCGGTCAACCATCGCTGATGGTCGTAAGTTGGCAGCGATTGATGATCGATCGTGTTCCTAAATCGGGAGCCTTCGATAATGACTCATGATCGTACGTCAGAAGCTGACGACCATCGTTCATGGTCGTAAGTCGGAAACCATCATGGACACCTTGTGATCGTAAGTCAGAACACATCAACCAGTGCTCGTGGTCGTAAGTCAGAAGACATCGACCACACCTTGTAGTCGTAAGTCGGAACACATCGATCAGTGCTCATGGTCGTAAATCAGAAACCGTCGATTACACCTTATGGTCGTAAGTTAGAAGCCATCGACCATCGCGCCCTTCGACCATAGCCCCTTCGACCATGGCCCCGACTTCGACCACGACCCCCCGACTTTGACCATTGTCCTCTTCAACTTCGACCACTGCCCCCTTCAACAACTGTCCCCTTCGATGATGACCCTTCGACGACCACCACTTCCCCCTTCAACCACAGCCCCCTTCGACCACGGCTTTGACTTCGACCACAGATCTTTGACTTCATCCAGCGCTCGTGGTCGTAAGTTAGAAGACATTGACTACACCTCGTGGTCGTAATTCAGAACATATCGACCAGCTCTTATGGTCATAAATCAAAAGCAGTCGATCACACCTCGTGGCCAAAAGTATGTTAAAATCCATGGAGAGTACGAGACCTTGTGGGTCTTGCCATCAAGGGTGGGGAGCTCGATCTCGGGGGTGACCTAGGGGTAGACGACGGAGATATCCAACTGGAGGGGGAACTCGTAGCGGTGGAGGTTATGGACGAACCAGCAAGTGCCCTCCGGGTTGGTGCTACGACTACGACCATGACCGCTATGACCACGTCCACGGGCGCTATGACTACAACCATGACCGCGACTTCGACCACTGCCCCCTTCGACTTCGAGCATTGCCCTCTTCGACTTCGACCACTATCCCCTTCAACCACTGCCTCCTTCGACCACGGCCCTTCGACGTCGACCACTTCCCTTTTCAACCATGACTTTGATGACGACCACGGATCTTTGACTTCGACCATTGCCCCCTCGACCACTGTCCCCTTCGACCACTGTCCCCTTTGACCACAGCCCTTCGACGTCGACCACTTCCCCTCCCCACTATGGCCCCCTTCGACCATGGCTTCGACTTTGACCACGGATCTTCGACTTCAACCACTACCCCTTCGATCACTGTCTCCTTTGACCATGGCCTTTCGACGACCACGACCCTTTGATGTTAACCACTTCCCCATTCAACCACCATCCCCTTCGACCACTGTCCCCTTCGACCACAACCCTTCAACGTCAACCATTGTTCCCTTCGACCACGACCCTTTGACGTCGACCACAGCTTTGACTTTGACCAATGTCCCCTTCGACCACGGCCCTTCGATGACCACGACCTTTCGATGTCGACCACTCCCCCTTCGACCACCACCCCCTTTGACCATAGCTTCGACTTCAATCACAGATCTTCGACTTTAGCCATGGCCTCTCAACCACGGCCCCCTTCAACCATGGCCTCGACATCGACCATGTCCCTTCGACTTTGACTGTGGACCAACTTCGTCCACAGCCTTTCGACTTCGACCACTACCCCCTTCGACCATGGTTTGGACTTCGACCATGACCTTTCAACTTTGACCACTGCCCCTTCAATCACTGTCCCCTTTGACCACGGCCCCGATGTCGTCCACGGCCCTTCGACTTCGACCACTGCTCCCTTCGACCATGGCTTGGACTTTGACCATGACCCTTTGATTTCGACCACGGCCTGAATTTGACCACGACCCTTCGACTTCGACCACCGCCCCTTCGACCATGATTTTGTCTTCGACCACTGATCTTCGACTTTGGTCATGGCCCTATTCGACCACGGCTTCGACTTCGACCATGGCCCTTTGACCACGACCCCCTTCGACCACAGCACAGACTTTGACGACCAACTTGGGAGACCAAAATCGCCAAACCGCACGACAAGCTCCAAGTGCAGAGCAGGAGGAGGTAGAGAGGCTCACTGGGGGAGCGACCGTTGGGCGTGGGCGATGGGGGGAGAGCCACATGGGTGGGCATAGGAAGAGGAAGCTGCCGCCGCCATCGTCGAGCGCCCTTCTCTCTGATCCACCAGCCGTTGTCGCCAAGCACCCTTCTCTCCATCGGTCGATGTCGCCAAGCATCGTGCAACTGGTTGGAGGGGCGATAGAAGATGGAATTGGTGGCAGCGCCGAGGAGGAGGAGGCACAGCACGAGGGTTCGGGGGGAGAAGGAGGTGGCGGTTGCAGGAGGTGGAGTTGGGGAGGCAGCGGTGGGCAAATCGGGAGAGGAGGCGGTGGGCAAATGCGTTAGGGAGGCGGTGACAAGGAGATGCGGTCTTGTTGGGGGAAGTTGGAGGACTACGATCAGATGTTACCGCGTGGGCAAGGAATTGGTGGCGGCGCAGAGGAGGCGGAGGTGCGGCATGAGGGTTTGGGGGAGAGAAGGAGGCGGCAATTGCAGGAGGTGGAGATGGGGAGGCGGCGACGTGCAGATGGGGAGAGGAGGCGGTGGGCGAATGCGTTGGGTAGGCGGCGACGAGGGGATGCAGCGCTGTTAGGGGAAGTTGGGGGACTGCGACCAGATGTTGCCGTGCGGGGAAGGAATTCGTGGCAACATTGAAGAGGAGGAGGCGCGGCACGAGGGTTCGGGGGAGAGAAGGAGGCGGCGGTTGCAAGAGGTGGAGTGGCTGCGGGAGGCGGAGGATGCGAGGGAAGAGAAGAGGAGCGCAGCCCATGCGTCGGCCCAACCTTTTCTACGAGGAGCGGAAGAACTATCTACGTGCGGATCTGGACGTCTGATCTTTGATCGGACGGCTGAGAAGTGAGGAGGGAGAATGGACCGACGACCATCAACTTATAATTTTAAGTAGTAGAGATTTCAAGACCCGCAACGCCAACAAAGATAAGTTTAGACAAAACTGAAGGCCGCTTTTCCCCCTTTTTAAAAAGGGAAAATACTGAAGGCCAGTTTGTCCTCGGAGAAAAATATAAATTGAGACATAATCTTCATGCATATACTTTTCTTCTCAAGTATAAAAGAAGCTTGGATCGGGTATTAATTAAATCCAACATAAAAAGGGCATGCGTGCATGGGAAACGACATATAAGCCCACCGAATAACAACTCGTTCATTGCATGTTTAATTTCCTCTCGGTGCGCAATATACATATATCAAGTAAACGATCTATATGGGGACCATGCATGAACCCTTATCTGATTAAGCTGCACTAGCTCATGCATAGGCATGGTTTAGATGCCAACTTTATCTTAGGAATAAGGTTCTCACAGGCAGTCTCTTCCCACATGCTCCCTCTCTTAATTTCCTCTCGATCGACTAGATGAGATCCATGCCTGCCAGTTTCGTCCTCCTCCTGCCTCACAGGTAGAAGCTAGGAGCATCACTGCATCATTCTAACATGCATGAGCAGCCACTTAGTATATAGAACAGTAGTACCGATACACACAGTTTTCTCGTTAAATGCTAGGGTTCGTGTCCCACCAAGTGCATGTGTAGTCATTAGAGCAAGTACAACAATGGTCTTATAGCCAAGCTAGTCAGCATTTTTGCTGATGTGGAGGAGAGAAGAGAGGAGAGAGAGGAGAGCTTGGCTCTCATGCAAGCAACAAGCTGTACACGGGAGCCTATGCAGTGGTGGATCCAGATAATAAATGTATGTGAGGAGGAGTAGGAAAGAGAATGTGAGACATGGTACCACATAATAATAAAAAAATCTTTTGTAGATAAGTAGAAAACAGATTATTGTATAACTTGGCTCTTATAACTTGGCTTATAGCCAAACACTTGGCTCTATTATTGGACTTGCTCTTATCATACAGGGCTAACGACGAGAAACATCGATCACCGTGCCAGGCGCGCAACACCGTAGATATGTCGCCCAATTATTTTTCACAACTCATATCATGTGAAGAAAACGTCAAGTCCGCACACTTCACTCGGTTTACGTGCATCCATACGTGTTGGGAGATCAACGATGCCCTGAACACATTGCACTGCTTGTCTTTTCGAAGACGTACGTTGTGTCACGCGTGCGTGTTCAGGGTGCATGCACCGTACTTCCCGTAGGTCGCGGTCGAAGAGAATTGGACACTGTTGGACCCTTGGACCCCGAAAATTCCGCTTTTGGCCCTCTGTACAAAAAAATTCTAAAATTGCACCCCTCTCCACCGCGCGATCACCTGCGGCCGCCACCTGTCCCCGCCGACCGCGCGTTGCGCCCCGCCACCGCGCGTCCGTTTCCCGCGCCGCGCGAGCGCGCGTCACGCCCCGCCCGACCGCGCGTCTGCCCTGCGCGAGCGCGCGTTCGCTTTGCCGACCGCGCGATTCGTTTCCCGACCGCGTGACCGTTGATTTGACCGCGGGATTGATTCCCGACCGCGCGTCTGGCGAATCGGCGCCGAAAGAAGCGGCTTTTTTTTTGGGTTTTTTCACCCCAGCAGCACAAGTAACACACGCGTCATCACGTAGCTCGTATGGCCCCTCACTCATGGATGAATGCAGAGATAAAACCGAGCTTCATGCGTGTATGGACATCCAGGAAGCTCATTTGCTTTTTTTTGGAGTGAAGACCGAGCGAGCGCGAGGGAGGAACTGAAGAAAAGTGAGGAGCGAAAGCCGTAAGATTTCAGTTGTTTTCGTTTGGAATCAGCGGATTTGGCAAGTACAAAAGTTGTAGATCGTCTCGTGAGCTTCAAGAAGAGGTAAGTTTTGTGCCCGTGCAACTATCATTTTATGTATGTCATTAGCCTTTAATTAAGCAAACCATCTTGTGTTACTGTTATTTTATGTGAATCTTTTATACGCTATGTATGTATAGCAAATCATGCATATGTTAGGCATAATGTATTGTAGTGTATGTAGTGTTTTCCTTTGTAGTGAACATACGTACTGTAGAGTAGTTTCAGTTAGGTGGAAAATACGAATTTGTAGTGTGTAGATGTTGAGAAAATATATATTTATGTTAGAGCAATTGTAGGTGATAACAATAGTAGTAGGATTAGAAGCATATGATTAGTACGATTAGGGAAGAACTACATACAGTGCGGTATGTGGTAAAAAGAAATTAGAAATAAATTTGGTAGATTAGAAATAAAATATAATAGCAGTCATAGAAAGTTATAGTAGAGCTACATAAATACTATATTAAGTAAAAGTTAGAAAAGATTGTAGTGTAAATAATGTGTATGTGTTGAAAAAGTAAATATTTATGTTGGAGCATTTTTAGGTGGTAAATTTGTAGATTAGAGATAATTTGTATAATTAGTATGCTTAGTGAATGACCGTAGTATGGAAATAAAAATGATATGAATATTTAATTTGATGTATGGTACAATTTGAAAGTAAAATAGTTACAAATACATCGTAGATTTAGAAATACAAAACATATACTAATCGAAACTGTTAATTACATGGTACGATTGTTACATGCTGTGTACTAAAATGGTTGATTATGCACTTATGTTAGGTACGCAATGGCTGGCATTGAACAATTGATGGTGTTTTATGGGAGTGGTCTCGTACGTGATGGGCCGTATGGGGCGGACCTGTCAAATTGCGAGCGGACCGTGATCCGGGCACCCGGTCTGAGCGCCATGAGCTTGTCTGAGCTACGGAGGTGTGTCCGTTCAGCGTTCGATCGACAGACCGCAAGGAATAAGTTACGGATCGAGGCAGTCTATGCCTCAATGGTGGATGACGGAAGGGGGAGCATATGGCAACTTCTGAAGGTGACCAATGACGCCTCATGGGCGAACTACATGGAGGTCGTGCGCAACCCTGATGCTGCGATATATGGGAGGCCAATGGTGTATGTCGAGTTCGTGGAGAGGGCAGAATCATCAGGCATGGTTGGTTCAGATGCCGCTGGTGGAGATGAAGTGGCCGGCGGTCATGAAGACCCTTCTGCGGGAGAACATGTGGGCGAGGAAGTGGGTGATGAAGACGACAGGAGGCGTGCGCAGAATTTCCAGCCCAACGAAGGTGTGCACGACAGGTGGTGGGCCGCCCGTATTGACTGTCATGAGTATCTTGGGGACCGGGTGGAAGAAGAGGACAGCGAGGAGGATGAGGAGGTTGACACAGGCAGCTCTGGAGAGGACGAGGATGGCGAAGGTGCAACTGGAGGGGTGGTAGGTCGGGTTGTGACCACGGACGGTGCGTACGTGTCGTCCAGACTGGACGACATCGCAGCGGCAGCCCTAGTTCTGCCACAGGAGGAGGGAGAATGGGGGTTCAGCGAGGGCGCACTCTTTCTGGGGCAGTGCTTCCGTAATAAGAGTGCTGTCCAGCAGGCTATTGCTAGACATGCCGTCAACATAAGTCGGACGTATCGGGTCCACAAGTCAAAGCCGGACACGTACGTTGTGAAGTGTGTGGACGGGTCGTGTGGTGGCAAAGTCCGTGCACAACGGTACAAGGGCGTTGGCACGGAGTTCCGGATAACGGTGCTGCAAGATCACAGTTGCGAGCTTGCGGGGCCAGTACATAGACACCGCAACATGACATCACGTTATGTTGCGGAGGTGGTCACGCACCTCGTCCAGGCGGATGTGTCAATTACCCCGAAGGTTCTGATGGCAGCAGTAGCGAACGAGGCGGGCTACGAAGTGAGCTACAAGAAGGTGTGGCGGGCGAAGCGAAAGGTGCTGCACGGTATGTATGGGACGTACGAGGAGACAAATCTTGACCCCACACCATGCTCAGTGAGGAGACAAAACATGCCAGCTTTGCTCAGTGACATGACAAAAGAGGTCAGCTTTTGCTCAGTGACATGACAAACGAGGTCAGCTTTTGCTCAGTGACTAGACAAAACAGGTCAGCTTTTGGCTTTTGTTCAGTGACTAGACAAAACGGGCTGCTGTTGAGCTACCGCCTACCGAGCAGCTTGATGACTCTGGCTAGGTCATTACGACATATACATATTAGGCTAATACTTTAACTTGGCAGAATGACGTGTGGTACAATTTTCTACGTACACGTAAGAGAGTGAATGCACAAATTCCTGCAGGTCTTCAGGGGAGGAGCCTATCTCATCAATTATCCATTTTCAGTCCCTGAGCTAGTGTAAAAGTCATTAAGTCATTCCCTAAAAGTCCCAAGTGCAATGATACACATCACATTCAAAACGCATTACATAAGAAAGCATAAAATGTATACAGGGACAGATGTACATAATATTGACAATGAAATAAATTTTAATATTGGATCAAATAACACCTCTTACCGAATGAGGCCATCATCTTCGGTTCCCCGTGGCTTGAATAAGGAGGACATCATTTCTAGCTTGGGTGACTGAGTGTGCAGCTTTGCTCAGTGAGATGACAAAACATGGCAGCTGTGCTCAGAGACATGACAAAACGGGGCAGCTTTGCTCAGTGCGATGAGAACACATGCCAGCTTTGCGCAGTGACATGATAAAACGGGGCAGCTTTGCTCAGAGACATGACAAAACGAGGCAGCTTTGCTCAGTGAGACGACAATAGATGCCAGCTTTGCGCAGTGACATGATAAAATGGGGCAGCTTTGCTCAGAGACATGACAAAACGGGGCAGCTTTGCTCAGTGATATGACAAAAGAGGTCAGCTTTGCTCAGTGGGATGACAAAAGATGCCAGCTTTGGGCAGTGACAGTACTAAAGAGGGCAGCTGTGCTCAGTGACATGACAACAAGAGGTCAGCTTTGCTCAGTGAGATGACAAAAGATGCCAGCTTTTGCCAGTGACATGACAAAACGGGGGCCTTTTTTCAGTGATATCGCAGCCCTCCCATCTTTACTCACTGCTACGACCACGCGGACCATCTTTACACGTACGAGTAGAGACAAAACGGCCCCTATAAATTGGTATGCATTCCATTTCCCAGCGAACATTGCACATCCAAACCCCATACTACATCGCGCTTCCCTCACTCAACCGGGATGGACAAAGGCAAGAAGAAGCAATGGGACAAGATGGTGAAGGATTGGGAGGAGACCCGTGACATAGCACGGTCAGCTGCAGCCCGCGATGCCGCCCGCGACGAGAAAATAAGGGCGATACAGGCCCGGGTAGAACAAGCCCATCGTGCTACGATGAAAGGTCCCCCCCAGAGCGCCCGCGTAGCAACAACCCCATCCCGGACGTCCCCACCGAGCGTTCGCCACAACTACCACCTGAGGGGGAGACACCTCCCCTTTGTTGGTGCGGGGACGTGTGCAAATTCTTCAAGTGTAAGCACCGCATCAGTCTAGGTATGCGGTACTGGGGTTGCGCAAACTACTCCAGTGACTACCCCAACCGCCGTTTTGACACCGCAACCTATCGGCAGCCGGTAACGACCACATGCACCATTTTCCCCTACCTTTTCTCCTTCACAACACGCACTAACAATATCTCTCTTTTATTTACAGTCTCCGGAGCCCCTATGTGCCTACCGCAAATGGATCGATCTTGAGATCCACCCTGCGGACCAATGGACCCTCGACTTCGAGGAGTGGAATGTCACAAAGGAGAAGGAGTTGCTGGAGGAGGAGCGCCGCAAGCACGAGCACACCCTGCGTATACAGCGCGAGACGCAAGCTCATCTTGAAGCGTGCACGCGTAGGGAGCGGGAGGCTCGCGAGATGGAGCGCGAGAGAAAGAGGGAAATTGCGGCTAAGGCAAAAGAGGCCGCGGAGGAGTTCAACGCCGAGCGAGCAAGGAAGGGAAAGTGGCCCCGGTCCACACAGTAGGTCGTACGAGCAGTTGGGTGGGTTAGTCGCATATCATGCTATATGTTATGCATGTAATAAAAGTCTACGCGGCATGTTACTCCCAACTGTATTATGAAGTTCAATATCTCGTATTTTCGCATTCCATGATTCACGTATCACCTCATTTAACAATATTAACATAGCGCTCCTCACCGTACACGAATTCTCACTAACCTTCGAAATATCACTTACCACTTTATGTCTCGACCGTTCTACGGTCAATTGTTCCTAAAAAAAATTTACCAAAATTTTATTAGCATCTACAAGTTATAATGAATATAAACTTTTATGACTACTTGGTCAGATTCTTTCCGAGTTTACATTTACAAAATTGACAAAACATACAAATAACATGGTGATTGCAAACCTCAAAACGATACGAAACTCTAAATATCACTTACCACTTTACGAAACGATCGTTCTATGATTAATCGTTTTTTAAAAAAATTTATCCAAATTTTTTATACATCTGCAACTAACAATGAACATAATTTATTATTGCAACTTTATCTATTTTTTTCTCAGTTTACAACTACAAAATTGAGAAACCATACAAATATTCACGAGTATTACAAACCCTAAACAGACCAAACGCGCGCTTGGGGACGCAGACGCGCGCTCGGGCGACCGCGCCACGGCAGACGCGCGCTGGCGGGCGCGGGACGCGCGGTGGGCGGGCCGGTCGCGCGGTGGGCGAGGCAGTCACGCGGTGGGGCGGGAGCTCGCGCGCTCGGGCGCGGCGCCAGGCCGGTCGTGCGGTCGCTGACCGCACGACCGGATGAACAGTGCCCACGTGGCAACCTCCCGTAAACGCGCGCTCAAATGGGGTCCATTTTTGGAATTTTTTGCTTTGGGGGGCCAAAAATGGAATTTCAGTGGGCTATGGGTCCAACAGTGTCCAAATTTCGCGGTCGAAAAGGATTTGAGTGGGACGAAGAGAGTGTGACATGCAGCACGGGGGAAGACGATCACGGCAAGATTATTTATTTATACACACGGACATATTATTGGATGACACGCAACATCCAACAGTGCATATATACTTTATAGCAGTATATATATATTGTATTATTGTGTAGACGTCGGAAGCATGCTTACTTCACGTACTGGTTACTGACAAGATATATATAGATCCAAATTAGTATCCTACCAGCACAGCTAGGCTTTGTTCGTTCATAGGTCCAAATGGTTGATTTGAAGTTTTGAATTGAATATATACGTCATTTTTTTTGACAAAATCTAGCCGCCGTCCGCGTGCTTGACTTCATATATACACTTTCCCAGTTGTCAGTCGTCACTGATATACACGTGCTAACCATTCGACATCTAGCCAAAAATAAGGGAAGACTTTGCATTACGTATGCTACTGAATGGTGTAGTACGTGCAAGATAGCAGCCATAGATAAACGGCATTGACTTTGCATCCATGTACGTGGCATCGTTGCAAGAACGCCGCATCAAGATCTGTAAGTATGCATGTGAGAATCTTGGCCATCTGTCGCTGTTACCTTGATGTAAGATAGACTTCTATTTTGTTTCTTAACTTACAAGTTCTTGTACAGTTGAATAGTACACCACTTGCAAGATCAGTCAGCTGCTAGCTAGCCAGTTGGAGTAACACTTAACAGTCGCTTGCATGCACATGGTATTATACCTGAGCAGATCTGGCAGACAAGCTAACTTTTCAAAGCAAGATAGAAGGATCAGCAAGTTAAAAGACAGAAGTGCACACGCATGTGACCAGACTCTTTGCTTGGCTTTCTTCTACGTACGTACACATCTTATGACTTCAGTAAGTCATAATAAAACTCTCTTTCGAGGGCTGATTGGCTGGACTCCTGCAGGTAGAATGGGACTTATATGACTTCACATGGAAGTTTACGCTATGAATTAATTGGTAAAAATATCTCTAAATCAGTTGGTCATTTTGTCTGAGAAGCCAATTTACGAAAGATCGAAGTAAGCTGTGCCTAATTAAATTTTATTCGTGGGCATTCTCTTGTGGAGTGTGCATTGGAGAACCTATAAACAGGTTAAGAAATCAGCAAATCATATATAATATGCGGTTGTCAACTGAATTCCAGTGTTTTCTGGCCGGGGAATCATATTGACTTCCAGATCTGTATCGCTAACAAGGAACGGGTAGATGTCTAAGTAACATAAATTGTACAACAACAAAAATTAGCTAATTCTTTATAAGTTGCATTACCACAAAAAAGGTCATCATAGACAGTTTAAAATTATCATCATAGACAATTTCTAAACCGTCTGAATTTATTTGTCTGTGATAATAGGTGATTATCACAGATGACTCTTAAACCGTTTACGATAAGTTACAACACAGACAATTTTTCAAAATAATCATATGTGATATATCAGATATCACAGATGGTTCTTAAACATAGCCGCTTGTGATATCTGATATATCACAGACGGCTAATACAAAAACCGTTTGTGATATATCAGATATTGATCACAAACGGTTCTTAAACATAGCCATCTGTGATATCTGACATATCGCAGACGGCTAATACTAAAAATCGTTTGTGATATATCATATATTACAGACAGTTTGGTGTTATAAACCGTCAGTGATAGCTATTTGAATAGCTAAATTATTTTCTATTTTTGGCTAATCTCATGAAATGCTAGCCATGCTATTTGAAAACAATCAAATAGATCACATATATAGCACACGACAATCATCACACAGATATCACAAATGAATTAAACAACTAAATGAAGTACAATTGAATGAATTGTATAACTAAGAACAGTTGAGTGATTAAAATTGTATCAAATGCTTGAACATCTAATCATCATCGTCATGGTTGAACTCTCCATCGGGTGAATGACCTCTGCCATCAAGAATTTGGATAGCTTTTCTCGAACTTCGGTGAGTTTGTCAAGGTTGAATGCATTTTCGTCAAATTCCACACCATGTCGCTAGGAGTGTTAAAGTCATTAGCGCATATATATATATATATATATATATATATATATATATATATATATATATATAATATACCAATGCCTTTTCAAATTAATGAATATTAACGGGTTTGCCTGATATATTATATATCAATACCTTTGCATGCATCTAAAAGCAATCCAAAGGTAGGGAGGCTTGGTGCCCAGACACCATGGTGCCCCATTTAAGCATCATATATATATATATATATATATATATATATATATATATATATATATATATATATATATATATATATATATATATATATATATATATATATATATATAGGAAAAACACTTTTTACTCCCGGGTGTAATTACACCCACCTCTAATATACCACCTAAATAAATTTGAAATACTTCTTTATCACTTTAGGTATACTCATATACTAATTATAAGATATTCTAATGTGAACCACATGAAAAAATTGCAAGGGAGTCCATAGTTTTTAACGTATTTTGTAAATACCTTTATATACGTACATAAAAAGGAGTATGTTGAGAAAATGTACATACCACCTCTGAAAAATTGTTCATACCACCTATATAGTCTTAAATACTCCTATATTACATATACATACTCCTCGTTACGTGAGATACTCCATACGTTGTGAGATACGACATAGGGTGTAATTACACCCGGGAGTAGAAAAGAGGCTTATATATATATATATATATATATATATATATATATATATATATATATATAGTTATTTGTCTGAATCCGAAAGCAATTACGAAATAATTATTGGCAGGCTGACAAACCTCTAAATCATTCGTCTTAGTGGCTATGATTTCCTACATATGATGGCAAACTTAGAATCCACATACGTTGCCTTGTAGCTACTAGTGGAACTACAAAAATAGAATTACATATATAGCTGCTTGTTTAGTTGGGCCTTAGCATCTTGCTTGCGATACATCTTCGGCGTCATCTCCAGGGGAGCCGATGCGATGGCCTTTTAAAGCAGAGCTTAAGGTGGATCATAGAGGGTTCTATTGACAGGCATGGTCGTGTGGAGATCGCGGCATGAAAGGGTCTAAGGCAATGTCCCTCTTCGGCCACTGGACGAATATGTGCACGGTATCTGCTAGTGTCATGATCTCTTTGTTTAGGGGCTTCTCCAGCGGGATGGCCTTGAAAACGTCATTAATCATATCCACCTAGACCTTCATGAAACTAGTCCCTATCTGGGCACCTTGCACCTACATCCCTGGAAAGCATGAAAACGCCATCCCCTGCCCAGCGTCAACAGGAATGGAGCCAACCATGACTCTGAGGATGCACAACGTGAGCTCCTACATAATGATACACGATGAGCTAAGGTGTCCACCAGGTCTATCTGTGTACCGTTCTAGAGAGATACATTACCCAGATATCGTTGATAAGTGAGAATTGCTATGTTCAAAAAGTGGTGTGGACGCGCAGCTACTCCGATGTTGAGGGGAACTGGGTTTCGCAATAATGGGGGTAGTTTGAGAGTGGTTGTAGACTTCTCTCAGTTCTTTTCTCAATAAATCGACCTCTCCTCAAAATGAGGTAGTTATCTTCTCTCGAAGTGAGGTAGATAGCTCTTCCTCAGGTTGTGTATGAAGCTCATGTTTCATATGTTCATCGTGCTCGGCCTTGGATATCTTCCTACTCCTATATGCCCTGGAGTCATTTAGGAATATGTGCCTGCAAAGTACGTAAACCCTCAGGCCTTGTGTGCGACCCAGGTGCTCCTTGTTTTCAGGGCCATGGATAGTATATCCCTCTCTCTACCTGCTTCGAATGAGCATTGGGAAGATTCAGTTGTCAATGATTATTGCAAGAGACAATCATGTTATTATAGACCCTTTGAAGTTATGGACCTATTAACAACTAGATAGTTTAACATATCTTACCAGGCGTTGGGAGACTTCCTCGTCTGTGGGGTTTTTGAAAGTGGCGATGCTCGAAGAGGTGGTTGATGACCTCACTCTTAACCAGTTTTGAGCACGCTCTTTTGTGATCCTGGGAAATGGCGGGGAGACCTTTAATCGGATTACGACCTCGTCTTCTATCCTCCATTATGGCTTTTTACCTGCGTACCCAATGGTGTCAAGTCTGTGGGGTGAGTGTTTTGTGCCTGGAGAACCTTGTGCACCACACTTTTCTATTGAAATTCGGTCGCCGTCTTCATTCGCACAAAGTCCTACCATGTAACAGATAATTATCATAGACGGTTCTCATTAAGAACTGTATGTGATAATGGTAGATTTTACAGATGATTATTATTACAAATCGTCTGTAATGATTTCTTATCACAGATAGTTTGCATTGATAATCGTCTGTGAATATAGATCACAGACGTTCTAAAGTAGAACTGTTTGTGATAAATACTTAAATGCATTCTCATATATACATAAATACAATCCACACATATATAACACATTCTTATATACATAAATGCAAATTCAGTAATGCCTCAGGAGTAAATATGTATTACTTTGTTGTTTTTACTGGTCAGTAATGCCATCGATCATGTTGTTATAGCGAGACCATTTACATATATAGAAGACAGTAAATACAAATTCAACTATTTGTATTTACATATGAGCAAACAGTGTGGCCAGTCACTTCTTACAAAAGATAAAAAAGTAGAAATCTAACTACTTCGAAGTTTTTCTAGTGGTGGGGGTAGCATGATATCTCTGTCTTCAAAACTTCACAAGCGACATGGTTGGCATCGAATGGTTCAGAATCATCAGCGAATGAAGCCTGAAATGCGTCCACCAGCCGACGCGCTCATTTGAGTGTCTCCCAAATACCCTCCTATTGAACAATCAAGTCGAATTGAGCCCATAGGCCCTCTTCCCTTTCTTGAGGGTTCTCATCAAGGTTGACTCGGTTGCCCGCCACCTTGACTAAGCACTCTAAACGACGGCAATTCTCTTGGAAACATGCAACGTTGTTGTGAAGGACCATATCAATAGTAAGGTTAGCTCGCCGGAAGTAAGAGACCAACTGGAAGATGCAACAGAGAAGGATGTCAAGATGGCGGAAGGTGACCTTCAACTGCTTTGACAAATTCTCGCACATAGAAGGGAGGACACTATTGACAAGTGTCATTTCGTAGCATCCGCCAGCGTACGGGCGACGAGGTGCTTGTACAGTATGGCCAGGTTGGCCATAAATACTGGTGACAAGGAAGAGTAGGGAGTCATTGATTTGTTCTTGTGAGACAAGGAATTGAGGCAAGCGGCCGGCGAGGTGCTCGTACATGATCATCAATGTGGGGATTAATCTCCGATGACGGACGGTCATTTTTATACAACAAGGAATATATCCGGCGTGTGAGATAAATAGACGCTTTGGGGAGCCGAAACGATCGAAGAGCCGCACATCGGGGAGACAAAGCACCATTCATGCGCACAAATACATATCACAGACGATTCCAACCACAGGCCGTCTATAATACACAACTATAATAGATGGCTCGTATTAATAATTGTTTGTGAACTACCACATACGATTATAATTAAAAATCATCTGTAATGTCTGTAATTATCACAAACGGTTCGTATTAATAACCGTTGTGAACTATCACAGACGATTATTGACAAGAACCGTCTGTGATAGTTGCGTATCACATATGGTACACGGTCACGTTTGTAAAACTGTCTATGATAATTACTGTACAGACAATTTTTATGAACCGTCTGTGATAAAACAGTTAGTATAATTTGTTTTGTAGTAGTGTTGAAAGTGGCAACAAAGCTGTAGCTATCTATCTATCCTCTGCTCTCTCTCTGTGTATATGATATTACTCATTGTTGCGTTTTTTTTTATGTTTCTGATCTGGGTCTGATGTATATGTAATTATTTCTTCTTTGCTATGCACATCTAACTAATCACTGAAAGACAAATTGCAACGATAATATTACCGTTGAATTGGTTCCTCCTAAGTACGTATACCAGGTTCAACACAACATTAGCATACTTTTCCAATCACAAATACATATCATTTTAAGATACTATAATCAAACTTTTAAAACTTTAGCTACTAATATTTTTTAAAAAATTTATATTAGATACATAAAAATCATATATGTACATTTGTCTCGAAAAAGACTTTCTTAGTATTATAAATATATTACAATAAAAATTAGTGGTTAGAGTGACGTTCTGGAATCACATGTTGATATTTAAAATAATATGTATTTATGACTGGAGGTAGTCTGTAGTTTCTCCTCAAGTCGTGTTCATGTTATCACAATCTAAAAGGTAAAAAAGTCAAATAATGCTATTTAATATTGGAGGGCTATTATTTGGCTGCGCTCTAAAAAATAGAATACATTTACTAGTACTTTTGTATGGAACTTTTGCGCCTCTCATTTGGTTATTTGGATTGTCTCAACGGTTTTGTTATATATGAGATGACTATTTTTGTCTAAATATTTCTTATTACAATGCGCAATATAATTGCTAACGAAATTCCAGCGTTCTGGGGAAATCGTCGAGTACTGTGTCATCAACTAGAGAAGGGTGCAGAGCAACAGATGTTACAGATCAAATTAGCGAGGTACTTTCAAATGGAACGTGTGGCAAATTAAGTGAGACACGTGTACATAAATTCGTTTTCTTTATCAATTTATTTATCGCAGCAAATGGAAAGAGTCCACTCATTTGGACTGAAAAATATAACTTATGCTTGAAATTATATTATAGCTGGCTGAAATTATATAATAGCTGACGGTAACTTATTTGATATAACTAAATTTTAAAAAATTTAAAAATAAAAAATATATTAACCTATCACGGATAATACAAACGAATACGGAAAAAGCAAAAAAGCTAAAAAAACTAGAAAATGACGAAATTTAGAAATAGTGAACAATGAGTCAGAAATCAAAAATTGAAACCGAAATAAGCGGGCCAAATTTATCCTGATTTGAAGGAACATGTTGATACGGGCAGTCAAAATATTCCAACCAAAAGAAGTTTTTTTTCCGAGGACGCTTAACCACACAAGTCACCCATGCAAATGGAATTCAGTTCCAAGTGCATGTGTAGACCGTTGACCGTCCCCGTCAACAGCTACGTATACGTGGTACGTATCTAGCCTTGCTCTCTGTCAATTACTAATCAACAGATTGTTACAATTAACCAAATGCACAAGCTATTGGCTGACTAGCTTGCACGTTTTGTGCATGCAGGGCTAATTTGTTAGGCGAATAATTAAGCTCTCATTTGCTTGCAGTCTGATTGGTTTACCCGGCCAGTTTAATTAGTGATGCACGACTATACGTCATTAACTTGTCATATTACGCAGCACACGCCATGTATACAAGCAAGCGGCGCCCCCGGGGGGGGGGACATCTCGTGCGACGTGCGTCAGGGAAAAAAACTAGTAATACATGACGTGTCACAGGACAGCAATGTTTTTGGACCAGGCATGTGTACCCCTCTCTTATTTTGTATTGATGACAGCAGCCCAGCCTGCCATGTGACCTCAATGTCTCTCTAAAAGCAGCCCACAGCCTTTTATTTAGATAATGCTTAGCCCGTCGGTGGCCATGGTGACATCATTGATATGAAATCCTGGATCCGCCCCTGATAACGTGTCAGCGTGAACCCTTTACGAAGTTTACTACGAAATACTGCATCATGGATAAATAAGATCTTTTTATGAAATAATATATTATTTATTAGACTAATAAATCATATCTAAAACCGCATACTAAAAAAAACATTGTGAGGCTACATAATATCCCCGCGGCAAAAGAACTCTTATATCTTTTTCTTCTGCGACAAGGACTCTTAGATCTTTCGAGTCCCCTTGATTTTCTTTGGTTATGTCTTTTCTTCGCGATCGGGGTATTGATTCTGCCGACCGTGGATCCTCGTGTCAATACGGTGGCACTAGCAAAACTACAAACAATCGACGATGGTTGATGCATTTGTCGTAGTCCACGACAACTAGCTAGTAAAGTTCTTGGTCGTGATTCGAATACAAGAATTTGGTTCCTCCTATACATGATGTTTTTGAGGATCAACTTTTCGAGTTATGTCTTTCGACATATCCGGTCTCTTTCACTATACTGAAAAACATAGCCAGTCTGTGGTTAAGATAATGGTATGTTCTTTTCTGTTTTTAAAAAACTGTTTTTCGGTTTTTCTATAGTAATTAGCTCTCAAACGGAGTGTCTTTTCAAGACTGGGTTGACAAGTTGATTGTAGTACATACTATAGCGACTTCATTTATATCGGCCACAACTACACGTGAGTTTCTGTTACCCTATAGTCTCTCTCACAAACAGCCCAAAAGTTATAAGACGCAACCAAAAACCATAAGTTAAAACTAAAAAGAATAGGCCCAATATATATCTAGGCAGTTCAAATGTTTGAAAAACAAAGTAATTGACATACAAAAAGATATCTAGACTAGTAACATGCAAACGATATTAGAAAAATGTGCAATCACAAATCAATCCATAATATTATATGTGAAGGATTATGTGAGAAAGTCTATAAGGTCTATGGTTAATTGGTGATGATCAATGGCACATTTGTTGAGTTGGATTTTGATTTTCCAAAAAATTGGTAAAATTCAACTTTACTGTCTATCAAGGATGGTCTAACTAGCATGCAATTGTGGTCAGACCGATGTGCGCCCGATGATCTGTCTGGTCGGTGGTTGGTGATCTGGGCGTCAGTCCGGTGTGACTGGAATTTGTTGGTGGTCTGATCACCAAAGCCGTGTGACTAGATTCTAGTTAGCAGTTGCTTTTTTCAGATAGCATGTTTTGGTGTTGGGCTCATGCGGTCAGATCGCTAGTGGTTAGCGGTCTGAGTAGGGCAGTCCAACCATCATAGGGAGAGCGATCAGACCGATGTTGAGCAGTCTGATCGGCCAGGGTATGACGGTCTGAGTGGCTTGTTGAGGCAAACATGTCTAGAAGTATCCTAGACATATCTAAGGTGTCTAGAGTGGCTAGATATATCTAAGGTATCTAAGTCATGCAGTGTTGATGAAAATGGGTATTGAGTTGGTTTAAATATGAGAGGTTGTGTTGCATTATGCATTATTTTGACTAATATAAGTTAAGTTATGAAATTTGTGTTTGAGATGGTTGCTTGATCTTCGACTGTGTAGGAGGCTTCGAGAATGTTAGTGGTCAACGGCAAGAGACCGAGATGGGATGGAAGAGCTGAGATATGTGCAGTCAAATAAGTCTGAATGAGGCTACAGGCTACGTGGTTTACCCGGCCAGTTTAATTAGTGATGCACTATATACGTCATTAACGAGTCATATTTATGCAGCACACGCGATGCATATAAGCAAGCAAACGGGGGGCTTCACAACTCGTGCGACGTGCGTCAAGGAAAAAAACTAGTAATACATGACGTGTCAGCGTGAACCCTTCACGAAGTTTACTGCGAAATACTGCATCGCGGATGTTAAACACCAGTTACAGAAACTGCCCAATGTACAGTTATATCAAATGTACAGACGCCTTCTCATAAAGACACCTTTTATGCCATCCATTCATCATCTATATAAAGCATTGTATAGATTCATAAAGCAATAATGAAAAGCAATCTTTCTGTCAATTACTTGTCCAACCTCTCTTGCAACACGTTATCAGCACACTCAACCATCCACACAAAAACAACAGAGAGAAAGCATTCAAGGTAATGGCACTTTGTGCAAACCATAAACAAGTTTTTCTGGAGATTCTGGCATTAGTGGATACTCTGCATGACACGCTGCACACACTTCTTGCCCCTCTCCATGCACAACCTCCACCACCACGCTCGGCGACCACCACCATCATCTCCACCGGCCATGGGAGGCGCACGGCGTCTTCTCACCAGCACGGCCTTCGCGCTACGGTCCTTACCGGCGACCGGCGCACGCCTCTGCGGCGGCAAACCGTCGTCCCGGCCACCGGATCCGCACCCCTCCACCGGCCTCCTCCGCAGAGGACGCCTTCTCCTCTACGTAGACTGGGAGAAGAGGGGAGGGGAGGTGGCCGGCGGCCGGCGTGGTGCACGGCCGGCGCGGCCCGGAGCGGCACGTGTCCAGCACGGTCCGGCGCGGCCTAGAGCGGCACTCGGCAAGGCGTGGCACGGCCGGAGGGCGCGGCCTGACCCGGCTCGGCCGGCGAGGTGCTCGGCACGGCCTGGACCGGTGCGGCACAGAGGCGCGGCCGGTGTGGCGCGCGGCGCCCGCGGCACCCACACGGCTGGCGTAGCCCGAGACGGCGCGGCCAGGCACGGCGTACGGCGCGGCATGGCCCGGCACATGACGCCCAAGGCGTGGCGGCGCAGCCCGCAGTGGCCAGCGCGCGGTCGATGCGGCCAGCGGGGCCGGCGAGGTGGCGCGGCCGGAGACGGCGAGGCCGGCGCGTGGCCGATGCGGCCAGCGGCGGCGGCGTCTCCCGATGGCGGCGCCCGGGCAGTGGAGGTGGCCGGCGGTGGAGGCGGCCGGCGGCGGCGTCCGCAACCCCGACGGCCGGCGGCGGCGCCCGTACACCCGGCGGCTGACGGCGACACCCGAAGCCCAGGCGGCGGGGGCTTGACCCGGCAGTGGAGGTGTCGCCCGGCAATGGAGGTGGCCTGCGGCGGCGTCCGGCGGCGACACCCCAAGGGGCAGGCGGCGGCGCCCAAACAGGAGGCGGCTAGGGTTTGGGGTTAGGGGAAACCCTAACCCCCCATTTCTTTATGTATGCCCTCCCAAAATGGGCTTTTAGCCCAATAGCCCCCACCATCCCACATGGGCCCAAAGGCCAAATGGGCTTCAGCCCAGGTTGCCGAAAATTTACATTTCCCTCCCTAGAATTCATGAAAATGCAGAATTTTTATTTTAAATAAATTTGTATTGTAGTATTTGCAGTATAATCCTTGTACTTGTTTATAATTGTACCTGTTAATCTGTACTTTTATAAATAAGTATTTCATTCCCTACAGGATCTGAAAATTATGTAATTGTTCCAATAAATGTGCATGCACATTTCTATAACTTTTACATATTTAGGTTTATTTTATTGCAATTTATTTACAATATGCATTGCGACCATATTTAAATTTGCTATCTTTCGCAAATTTAAAATTTAAAATTCCCATTTAGAGAGTACCATTGTACTTAATAATTTGGAATTTTTTGCAAAATATTATACCTACCATAAATACCATAAAATTACAATTTATGGCACTTTGCTACATTTATTTGTACGCTATGCCATACAATAAATTGGTGTTCACCACCAATATTGTGATTTATACGGTATTATAAATATAACCACATGTTATATTTACTTTGGGTATATATTCATTCGGATTACAATACTCATATTGTTTTCCACATATTTTGCATTTTATTACAACATTACCATACACATTAATTTACCTCATGTAAATTAATCATTTATGGTGTACTTTTTATGTAGGTTTTAAATAGCTACCAAAGATTTTAAGCCTGTCGCTCTAGATGGTGTCAATTACCCTACATGGGCCATGGACCCCAAAATCAACCTAACCACACGTGGGTTGCAACGGGTGATATTTGATCCTCCCGCTGATCAAATTCCTCTGGATATTGTGAAATATTCCGTTTTGAACATAATACGGAATCACATACATCCAGATTTGAAGGCTGAATATCTGTATGAGGAGAATCCACTTACATTATGGTTAGCCCTCAAAAATAGATATGAACAGCAGAAAGTTGTTATCTTACCTGAGACTAATCATGAATGGGCACATCTTAGACTCCAAGATTTGAAATCTGTTGGAGACTTTAACCATGTCCTTCATACAATTTGCTCCAAATTGCGTTTTTGTGACAAGGAACCAACGGATGCGGACAAAATAGAGAAGACTCTCTCGACTATGCTCCCATCTGACAGGGTCCTACAGCAGCAATGACGTGCTGCAAATTACCAAACTTATTTTGATCTTATGCATATTATGCTTCAGGCAGAAAAGCATGCTGAACTTTTTTTAAAGAACAATCAACAACGTCCCATTGGGGCTGCTCCACTTTCTGAAGTACATGCTAATCAAAATAACAGCAAGTTCAGTGGTTCACACAATCACTCAAAGAACTTTAAAGGTAAAAACAAACGCAACAAGAAGCAAAAACCAAGTGGATTCAAGAAAGGTAAAGGCAATTCTGGTAAGCGAGTTAACAAAACTGAAATTTATCAAAAATATGGTTGCTACAACCATCCTACCAAGAAATGCCGCACCCCGAAGCATCTTGTGAACCTCTACCTCAAGTCTTTGGCTCATGGCAAGAATGCT
This sequence comes from Dendrocalamus latiflorus, assembly GCA_017311315.1. Lineage (NCBI taxonomy): Eukaryota > Viridiplantae > Streptophyta > Magnoliopsida > Poales > Poaceae > Dendrocalamus > Dendrocalamus latiflorus. The sequence goes on along the minus strand of CM029660.1, from coordinate 9,434,484 downwards.
CAAGAGAAGAGATTTGAAGCACACTTCAATCTCACATCCAACAATGATGAAGCCGGATGCTCTCAACAGTTCCTTCAAGAACTCAAAGACACATGTGCTTCTACAAAGAAGGATGATCTCATGTGCACCGATGACAAACTTGAAGAATTTCATTCTCAAGACATGTTTGGAGATCTCAGTTAGACTCCTCGTTCCATAACTAATAAGTACTATAGTGTTGTAATATAAATAATGTTGTCATCTATATTGTAAGCTTTTATGCTACAATCATATATCGAACATATTCGGTATTGTAAAATAAAGTTTGTATGTATTCTATATATGCTACTATAAGAATTTCATTAAATTCTTCTTTTGTGTATATAGATTTTTGGAGTCGATCCAATGGAGGAGGAATTATGCCTTATGGATAGTGGTACCACAAACTCTATACTTAGGGACACAAAATATTTCCTAATTCTTACTAGGAGGAAAGGAAATGTTTTAACCATCGCTGGACGCGATGCAACGATAGTAGGCTCTGGTCGCGCCTCTATCACTCTCCCTATGGGTATACAATTGGAAATTGAGGATACACTCTTGTATCCCGATTCAACACGTACCCTACTTAGTTATAGAGATATTCGTCAGAATGGTTTCCATGTTGAAACCCGAAATGAAAACAAAGAAGAATATCTCCTCTTAACCAAACACAACGGATATGGCAAACAAGTACTAGAAAAAATTCTATCTTTAAACTCCGGATTGTACTATACATACATCAAACCCGTTCAACATATTGTGTACAAAATAATTTTCCAAAACACTAACACATTCCAAACATGGCATGATCGCCTTGGCCATCCAGGCATTGGAATGATGAGGAAAATTATTAGCAATTCAATTGGTCATACATATCTCAAAACAAAATTTCCGGAATCCTCAGATTTTGTGTGCACTTCTTGTGCCACCGGAAAATTGATTTTAATACCCTCTTATCTTAAAATCAGAGCTGAACCACTTAAATTTCTTGAACGCATTCAAGGAGATATATGTGGTCCTATACAACCATTGTGTGGATCGTTCAGATATTTCATAGTTCTCATCGACGCATCTACTAGATGGTTACATGTGTGTCTTTTATCCACACGAAACCATGCATTTGCTAAGTTAATTGGTTAAATTATCCAATTACGAGCACATTATCCTGAATATCGAATTCAATCAATTCGAATGGACAATGCTGCTGAATTTACATCTCATGCCTTCAATGATTATTGTATGGCTCTTGGGATACAAGTTCAACACTCTGTTCCATATGTCCATACACAAAATGGTTTAGCAGAATCTCTTATCAAGAGAATCAAGCTCATTGCAAGACCATTACTACAGAATTGCAACTTACCAACATCATATTGGGGTCATGCAGTTTTACACGCTGCTTACTTAATCCAATTGCGTCCAACTGCATATCATAGCACTTCCCCGCTACAATTAGTACGTGGAAATCCACCAGATATTTCCCATCTGCGAAAGTTTGGTTGCGCTACATACGTACCGATCTCACCACCGCAGCGTACCTCAATGGGATCGCACAGGAAACATGGGATCTATGTTGGGTATAAATCTCCGTCAATTATAAAATACCTCGAGCCCCTCACAGGGGACCTGTTTACGGCCTGGTACGCTGATTGCATATTCAATGAGGAACATTTCCCGGCATTAGGGGGAGACAACAAGTACCAAACTGAATGCCAGAAAATTAATTGGAATGTACAAGGCATTCCTGCCTCAGACCCACGTACCAGAGAGACTGAACTTCAAGTTCAGAAAATCATTCATTTGCAAAATATTGCAAATAATCTGCCAGATGCATTTACTGATTATAAGGGTGTCACAAAATCCTATAATCCTGCCAAAAATGTACCTGAAAGAGTGGAGGTACCGCAAAATACCACTCAACTCCCAATTCCAAATAAGAGGGGGAGAAGTACGGTACAAATGGCGGATACAGCTTCTAACAAGCGACAAAGGAAACAAAAGAATGTAAATGCAGATCAACATCAAGTTGATAGACACCAAAGGATCCTTGAACCCAGATCAACAGTGCACTCAAATACTGATCCTGGGACATCGGAATACCCCGACTCAAATGTTTTGGGAAATAACATTGAGTCACCAGGGGTCCAAGAAATTTCCACTAACTATACTTATTCTGGAGAATCATACGATCGTAAGACTACAATTGTCGATATTTATTTCTCTACAACAATTGCAAATAACCTTCAAAATGATCCAGATCCCAAGACCATGGCAGAGTGCAAACAGCGCTCGGACTGGAATCAATGGAAGGATGCAATTCAAGCGGAGTTAGCCTCGCTCAAGAAAAGAAATGTATTCACCAATGTGATACATACACCTCCCAAAGTATTCCCTGTCGGTTTCAAATGGGTTTTCGTCCGCAAACGGAATGAAAACAATGAGGTGGTGAGATACAAAGCAAGACTTGTAGCACAAGGGTTCACGCAGAGACCCGGCGTTGATTTCAATGAAACTTATTCTCCAGTAATGAGTGGAATTACATTCCGATACTTAATCTCATTGGCAGTTAAAAATCATCTATCTTTTCAGTTAATGGATGTAGTGACTGCATATCTTTATGGGTCACTTGATTCGGATATATATATGAAAGTTCCCGATGGAATTTCAATTCCGAATCCGAACGCATATCGCAATATGTATTGTGTAAAATTGAACAAGTCTTTATACGGCTTGAAACAGTCGGGTAGAATGTGGTACAACTGACTAAGTGAGTTCCTAACCAAAAAGAGATACTCCAACAATGATGATTGCCCATGCGTGTTCATCAAAAGATCCTCAACAGGATTTTGCATTATATCTATGTATGTTGATGATTTTAATATCATTGGTAACACACAGGATATAGATGAAGCACGTAATTATCTTATGACGGAATTTGAAATGAAGGATTTGGGTAAAACCAAATTTTGCTTAGGTATACAACTTGAGAACCTTCATTCAGGCATCCTAGTGCATCAATCAGCCTATGTCCAGAAAATATTGGAGAAATTCAATATGGACAAAGCATATCCATCGAAAACCCCCATGGTTGTTCGATCTCTAGACAGGGATAAAGATCCATTTAGACCCCAAGATGACAATAAAGAGTTATTGGGACCCGAGGTTCCATATCTCAGTGCCATCGGAGCGCTTATGTACCTTGCAAATTGCACCCGGCTGGATATTGCATTTGCGGTAAATCTACTTGCTAGATATAGCGCTACTCCAACCAAGAGACATTGGACAGGAGTGAAGCATATCTTCAGATATCTTTAAGGCACTAAAGATCTCGGTCTATTCTTTCAGAAGAATAACAATGTGGATTTAATAGGATATACAGATGCTGGCTATTTATCAGATCCGCATAATGCCAGATCTCAAACAGGCTTTGTATTTTTACACGGCGGAACGGGCATCTCTTGGAAGTCTTCGAAACAGACTCTAGTGGCTACATCCACTAATCATTCTGAAATAATTTTATTATATGAAGCATCATGTGAGTGTGTATAGCTTCGCAGAATGATTAACCACATACAACAATCATGTGGTATAGGTGCTATTACATCACCTACCATTATCTACGGAGATAATGCTGCTTGCGTTGTTCAAATGCAAACGGGTTACATAAAGAGCAATATCACAAAACATATTGCACCTAAATTATTTTACCCACATGAATTGCGAGAGAGTGGGGAAATAAATATTCTGCAAACTAAGTCTTGTGATAATCTTGCAGACTTATTCACCAAGTCATTACCAACCTCCACATTCAAAAAATGTGTTCATGGAATTGGTATGCGAAGACTACGTGATTTGCAGATGTCAGGGGGAGAAATCTCCTAAAGACTTAACCCGTTCAAATACAGATATTGTACTCTTTTCCCTTTATGAGTTTTCCCTCTAAAGGTTTCTCATCAAAGTTTTTTTAATGAGACAATATGACAATGTAATCATAAATATATCTCTCTTTTCCCCACAGGGGTTTTTAGGAGATATAATCAAATATATGCCATATCAATTTTCTCCTTAAAATTTTTCCATTGGGTTTTAAAGGAGTTTTTCATGGCATATCTACTCTATCGGTTCTCCTCATAATTTTCCCTACAGGGTTTTGGAGGAGTTATTTCAAGATGATGAATCAAGGTGATCATGTGAAGATACATTGGTCAAGGGGGAGTGTTAAACACCAGTTACAAAAACTGCCCAATGTACAGTTATATCAAATGTACAGATGCCTTCTCATAAAGGCACCTTTTATGCCATCCATTCATTATCTATATGAAGCATTGTACAGATTCATAAAGCAATAATGAAAAGCAATCTTTCTGTCAATTACTTGTCCAACCTCTCTTGCAACAGCGGATAAATAAGATCTTTTATGAAATAAGACTACTATGTACAAACGTACAATATGTCACAGACAATGAATGGTTAATTAGTAAATTAAAATTTCACAGAAATGACTTGCTGTTACACACAAAGCCAACCATGTTAATGGCTATGTTCTTTGGGTTTTTCAAATGACTTTTAGTTTCAACTTCGTTTAACGATATTATTCATTAAACTAATAAATTGTAGCTAAAATTTAAAAGGCACAACCGACATGAAGAACTCTTATACCCCTCGCAAAAGAAGAACTCTTATATCTTTTTTTTTCCTGCGACAAGGACTCCTAGATCTTTCAAGTCCTCTTGATTTTCTTTGGTTATGCCTTTTCTGCCGACCATGAACCATCGTGTGGATACGGTGGCACTAGCAAAACTACAAACAAACGACGATGGTCCATGCATTTGTCGTAGTTCACAACAACTAGCTAGTAAAGTTCTTGGTCGTGATTCGAATACAATAATTTGGTTCGTCCTATACATATGATGTTTTTGAGGTTCAACTTTTCGAGTTATGTCTATCGACATATCCGGTCTTTTTCACTATACTAAAAAAACATATCCAGTCTTTGAATAAGATAATATATATATAGGCAGTTCCAATAGTTCGAAAAAACAAAGTAATTGATATACAAAAAGATATCTAGACTAGTAACATGCAAACGATATTAGAAAAAAATCTGTAATCATAAGTCAATCCATAATATTACATGTGAAGGACCATGTGATAAAATCTATAAGGTCCATAGTTAATTGGTGATGATCAATGGCATATTTGTTGAATTGAAATTTGATTTTGCAAAAATTGGCAAAATTTAGCTTTGCTGTTTGTTAATAGCGGTCTGACCAGCATGCAACTACGGTCAGATTGGTGTGTGCTCGACGGTTTGACTTGCCAGTGTTTTGTGATCTGCCGTTGGTTCAGTGTGGCTGGAATTTGGTTGGTGGTATGATCGTCGGGGCGGTGTGACCAGATTATAGCTGGCGGTTGCTTTTTTCAGATAGCGTGTTTTGGAGTTAAGCTCTGTGGTCAGACCGGCTAGTGGTTGGTGGTCTGACCGGGGCAATCCGATCACCATAGGTAGGGTGGTCAGACCGGCTAAGGTATGGCGGTCTAAGAGTATCCTAGACATGTCTAGGGTGTTTAGAGAGTTCCTAGAGAGGCCAGACATATCTGAGATACCCAAGATATGCCTAGGATGTTGATGAAAATGGGTATTGAGTTGGTTTGAGTGTGAGCACAACATTGGTGCTGGTGCTAGGTTGTGTTATGTTGCATGATGCATTATTTTGACTAACATAACTCAAGTCATGTAGCTTGTGCTCGAGACGGTCGATTGGTCATTGGATGTGTATGAGGCTTGAAGAACATTAACGATCGACGGCAAGAGACCAAAACTAGGTGGGAGAGCAAAGGTCCATACGGTTAAGTAAGTCCGGATGATGCTGCGTGGCACAAACAAGAAGCACAAAGAAAACAAGAACTGTAAAGAGATGAGTTAGTGCATGTGGTGCACCAAGTGACGAGGCTGATGCACGTAGAGACAGTTCGGGGAGGCCAAATGCGTGAACATTGATGGCTAAACATTGAGCACTACGGGTTACATGTCAAAGTATGCAGAGATGCTTTAATGCGAAGGAGAAGGTGTAGTCAAGTGAAGGTGCCCGAAAGCTTCACCAGGGTTATTTTGCTAGTTGGTCATATACCGAGTTGTTGCTTGATCAAAATAGCGGCGCGAGGGTGCAAAGATGAAGTGATTTAGTTCAAGGAAAGCGTGTTTGTCTAAGTGGATCAATAACTAAGATATTAGTGGGTTAAGTCTTTAAATGCTTTGAGAAGCGTGCATGAGTTTGTAAAACCCGTGTTAGTGGGGTTGACAGGCTTCCTCAATTGCTTAGCGGGTTGAGAACCACTAAGTGGTGCTGGTTATATGAGGGAGGAGATGGGAACGATAAGGTTGAGGCTTTCAGAAAGACATTGAGATATTGTCTAAGTCTTGAGTAGTTTTTTCTTTTCCTTTGTAGGACTGGATAGCAACAGAGGGGGTGAATGTTGCATTCTTAAAATTTTTCCCTACGTATTCTAGGTTCTATTTTTCAATAACTAGGAATTTACAGGGAATATCACCTTCTCCCAAAGTCATAGATCAAAAAGGCTCAAGAAATCAAAGTTCAATGAAATATTCAACACCGGTGGTCTGACCTCTCTCACAGGGGGCAGTCTGACCTCCAAGCAGTCTGATCGCCAAGTAAAAACCGGTCTAATCGAAAAATCATAATATGAATAGTGTCTTCAACACTACATTAAATTCGAAAATTTATGGAACTTTTGATTCGTAGATCTAAATGATATGAAATTTTACAGGAATCTTTTCTAGCTTATCAAGAACCTATTTCAATAAATAATCACTAAAATCATGGCCAAAGTTGAGACCTTTTTCAGTTCGAAGAAAGGTGCACCGAAACCAAGCCAAAATCAAAATTGATGAATACAACTTGCTCGTGGGTAAACGATGGCCAAGATAGCTTTAGATAAGTTCTCACATATTCTATCAAGCAAGAACATAAAAGAAATCACATCAAAAAACCTTAGATCAAGAAATCACACTTTGAGGCCAAATCAAGCAAAACCAGATTTTCTTAATAAACTTGCTTTCAAAGTGTCTAGATGGGTGGAGATAGATTCTCATAGGTTGTCTCCATCTCTTACACTTCTTAGCACAGCAAGATCAAGAAAAGGAAAGAGGAGAGATCAAAACCAACCAAATCAAGAGCAAATCAATCAAAACATGAGGGATCCACGGAGCTAATCAAAGATTGATGTATTGCTTACTTGAGGAGGTAAGTTTTACAGCCACTCCACCTTGGAGGACAGAGAGCACACAACGCACTCAACTCTCAAACCCTAACCTAGACATGAGAGCACAAGAGAGATGGATTGGATGGTCAACACAAATATCCATCCCAGTCCCTTTATATAGGTGGGTTAATCAGCACAATTAACTCTTAGTGGATACTATCCACTTAGTACAATAGAAAAAACCCGATAACTCTACACACGGGTTTTACCCATACATGTTCACTTATGCACGCTTTTCAAAGCATATAAGTCTGAATCCGCTAAATCCTTTACCCTTGATCCATCTTAATCAAACTAGCCTTTTCTTGACCTAGACCGCTCTCCAAGTGCCACTCATGCGCCACAGTTTTGATCCAAAGCAGATTCCGGTATTTTCGCAAACTACCTAAATACCCTTATTTGATCGGGTCATCTCCTTCTAATGCAAGCAATCACTATACTTGCCATGTGTAGGTTCACCATTGACTTGCCATGCGCCGGCATATCTCTCTCGCTCTGATTCCACTAGACCACACCTTATTGGACCGATCAAGGCACATGGTGCAAACTCGTCGTTCGAACTCACCTTTAATATTTCCCGCATTCCTTGTGCTATGCTTGAGCTCAGCATCTCACCCGACATCATGGATTATTTTGGGCCTCGGCTCCTCCATGAGCGTAACCATGGTGACACCAAGCGTCTCTACACATCCAAAGACAAAAAAAATCGTTTTCTGACACAAGTTCTTTACAACTTGACCCACGTTAGCTAAAATATGCATCATGCAACCTTAATGCTATGACCCTGGTCACCCAAACTCCATCTATAACTCAAATTCCAAAATACTCAATTTCTGCTAAAATCGGTACTACCGCTCCTCTCAAGCCGGTATTACCGCTTCTACTGAAACTTTTAGAAAACAGCACAAACAAAATATAATCTTTTTGCAAAATCGAATAACCACTCTAAAAATATTGCAATGGTTCATCACAACATTAATCAGGAACTTCTCACATGGTCCTTCACCCTCCCTATGTGAGAAATCTTGGGTGTGTAAGAATGGTTTAGGTACATAATTCTTTGAACAAATCTCATGTAAAATTTAAAAGTGTCCGTATGATATTTGAGCAAGCTCTTGAGATTTAAGTTTTGACTCAAGAGGTTTTTAGGTCTAGAATAGGAGAACGATCAGACCGGCTGCGGTCAGACCGGCCTTGCGCCGAATGTTGCTGAGTTTGTTGGTTTTAGTCTCTAACTTTGCTTTGTGTAGCTCAGTTGGTGTAATATGAACTTGCTGACTCTTATAGTTATTTGAGTGAAGATTTTGAATACTGTTGGGGGAAAAGCTTCGAGAATTATTTACTTCTCTCTGATTACCGACATCAGTCCTACAATATGTTTATAATTTTTACATTAATTTTCAAATGGAAAAAAAAATTAAAGACATACGTTGGAGGCTATATCGATGCGTAAAATGACTTTTGCTTCCTGCTTTCCCAATAGGCCGTCATTATCAGACATGCTAGAGTTATTTTTTCGCTTTAAAGGGTTGTTTTTTAAAACATTTCTGTGAAAGAGAGAGCTAAAATTTGCAGGCTAATTCCAATATTTAAGAACCCTAGCTAGCTGACAAATTAAGCTAAAACTCTACGCGCACCTCAAGATATTGCATTGTCCCCTTAGTGTAGGCATTCTCGTCGACTGAGGTCCCCATAGTTCTAATGGTTGTACTCAATTAGAGTTAGAACAGTGGCGAAACCATGGATCTTGTTCCCATTGTCCATACATAATCTTTCTTTCGGGGAAGCCTGTAAATGGAATGAATCGGAGCATAGGGTTCTATTTCCATGTACTGTTTTGAGGATTTCTATCCGCATATAGAAATGGCTGGTACTAGGGTTAGAGCACTAAGACCATCTGGAGGCCTCTCCTGGTAGACTTTCTTTATGCCGATCATAGTAATAACAATATTCTTGCTAGAATTAATATATGTCGTATCACAAACCAACCTCACCACCCAGTTTTTTTGGTTTAATTAATACCGTTATCTACTATTCATGTTGACTACTTACCACTTCCAACTTGCATGGCACCCAGTTTCTTGGCTAAAGATTCCTTGATTTGATCATACGACCTGTTGGTGCTAAGTCTTAAGATAGCTCTCTTAACCAGTTCACCTCTTTAGCAGAAGAAAGGTTGAATACAAATTATGAACAGTTAATAGTTTTTAATGAAATCTTACAAACATTATTGATAGGTGGCCTCAGAGGACTACATGGAAATCAAAGATCCCATCCATCTGTTGCCAAATTTTCAAATTCTTTTACCGTCTGTCAAATTATAAATGCGAGTAATTATTTGATGAAAAAAGATATCTTTTTAATAGGTAGAGCAGCATATTTGATCATGCGTGGAATGTAGTCTATGTCACTGAAGAGAATCTTATGTGCTGTTCCTCATTTTGTCACTATGTATGAAATCAACTCTCTGATCTGTTTTGTCCAAGTGTAATCCCTGTTGTGACTTATGAGAATATATGGTGAATGCTTTTCCTTCCACTCATCGATTCACTTTGTTTTTTTATTTGCCATCTTTTTATTATAGGAAACTATCTTGTAGTAGAAAAGTTATATTTCTGCGAGCAATTAAACCTAACAAGGTCTCTTCTTTATAACTACATTTGCATCAGGGAAGGCACCAGCAAATGCTGGAACTAATGTTGCAACATATCATTTGGATCATAGTTTTAGCTGGCCTTTTTTCTTTTACTCTTGTTTGCAAGTAGCCATAATAATGCTACTTCCTATTTTGCTTGTAGGACAGAGCAACGGGCAACTAGTGATAGGTATGTCCTACATCTAAACGGCAAGTTCCCTTTGGGATAAACAAATGTAAAGGTTGTTCTTGGGAGAAGCAGCCAACCATGCTATGATCGTTAGTGGCATCCAATGCAGACGCAACAAGATGTCCTGGAATTGCTTTCGTGAGCATTAGAAGAGTGGAGAAGCGTAGCTTTTTAAGCTATTGGCTAGAACTTAACGTAGAAGTTTCAGAAGTCACGTAAGTTTTTTTTGCTTCTTTTTCTCGAAAGCTATGTAACACTGATCAGATAGATCATCGGTTGGTGAGACAAAAACTACTACTACAGATGCCAGTTGGTGTTCTTCTTAAAAACAATTCCAGCAAGGACATGAATTAGTTAATCGTTTTGTTCAGATGAAGTAACTGGAGAAAGCAGTTGACCAATATACTGTTCAAGAAATGTGATTCCATGCTGTCCCAAATAAAAATAATCATAACTTGTAAAATACTACTACATTTATGGTCAGATGATTTGTCGAGACGACACCTATTTCATTTGATCGTATATTTCGATCTAATCATGACTTAAAACTATATGTACTCAACTTTTGTTTATGAATGGTCGGTCATGTTCAGGTCGGCTCCAAAAATTTAGGTCGCCTGAACTGACGGCAACGCGTGAGCAACCTACTTGTATGTTGCATCATGAAGGGAAGAAAAGAAAAACACCGTGATTAGTATCTACAGACACCCCAAGTGGTTGACTTACAGGATAAATTTACAGGCTTATGCAGTTACGCTGTCACTTAGTGAAGCTAGTTTACAAGATCGACGATAAGAAGACTGAAAACTTAATTCCTCGGATCATGAGAAGAAAATTTGCTTCATTTGCTGGCTCATTCTGATTCCACCAGCTGTTTCTCTATGATGCAACCTCTTAAGCATTTTTTTTTCAAATGTAAGATGTCTACCGTTCACCTTGTACACAGAGAAAATATTAACCTGTGGCGCCCACAACACTTCGTGTAGGTACCAGTTCGTTACTAAATTTTCCTCAGTGAAACAATCACCATTTCGTATGCATATTTCAGACATTTTAACTTTAGAAAACCTTATGGATTTCTCAATTCTGCAATTCTGACTTTAGTCTGTTCGGATATACGTGGATAATCTCTAACCGGTGTTGGCACACGCGGACTGCATAAGGTCAATCACACGTATGATCGCTCATTGCGTCATCCATGCCCATTCCATGCGTCTGAATCAGAGGAAGAAAGAACGAAATGCTGCTGCTCGCTGCATGTCGCGTAAGGCTTTGCTCGCCTCTTTCCTTACCTTCTCGAGACGGCGCTTGTCTACCCGACTCTGGTTTCAAGCTACAAGATCGAACATGACGATCCAGTCTAGTTCCTAGACGGAGAAAGAAGGCGTCGCGAATGCATATCTTTTCCTGCATCTGCATGCCTGCTTCAGAAGTGCAGTAACTGAAGCGCGTTATACGTCAGCGTCGCAGCCCACTGGAGTGGCCAAAGCGAAGCAGCCATGGGGCATCAGATTGGCAGAGCCTCCGGTGCTGCCATGCCGGCTATCTCGTGGCATCGGGATGCTGCTCGATCCCTTGACCTTGGCGACGAGCAATCAAGGTGGAATTCAAGAACGTGCTGATTGAAAACGTAGTGAATACTGCAAGGACGAGAGATCCGAGACGCTCGTGCGTCAGGTCGTAATGGATTGGCAGGGGCTGCTAGAGATTGGGCCAGCCAGCCGACCATTCTCTTCTCTGTTGCTGCTGCAACGTCGACTTGTCATTTACTGTCGAGATGTTATGACACCATCCTCCCTGGGCTAGAGCAGACCATTCCAGTGATTCTCAAAATTGTTTGTCAACCTTATTCATGTCCTTAGCACAGTGTGTTATACTTAGGGCACTCCCAATGCATGGTTTCTATAGGTAGTTTCTAGAGGAGAGATGGTGTAATTTAGACCCAACCATCCCAATGCATGGTTTCCTATAGCAGTTTCCATAGAAAATAACATTTAATTAGCACTTACATGCACTACAAACAAAGAAGATCAGCTATGACAAAGTAACCGTGTGACATAGTATGCTGCTACATCTCAGAATCAAAAATAAAAAGGCAGCTGAATCAGAAATAGCTTGCGCATCAAACTGAATCGTTTAGTTGACGCCACCAAGATTCCAAAACAGCTGAATCAAAAAACTCAGCAAGATTCCAACACAGTTTAGTTGACGCCATGAATCATCCATTACAATAATAATAGAAATCTAGATACCAATGCCAAAATAAATAGAAAATAATATTTAGATAATCTTGAGCCATCCATCATCCTCCACGCAGCAGAACTCCAAGTCCATCATTGAGCAACCTGTAAAAAAAAGACGATGGGCTAGTAAATTAACAAATTTATAGTAATATAGGGATAGGCAAGTATACAAGTAAATCTAAATTTTAAAAGTTGTTGAGCATAGGCAAGTGTGTGTGTGTGTATATATATATATAAATTCATATTTCTACCTAATTAGTTTGATTCCCAAACTTTTGCCAGATATGATCAATCAAATCAGATTGAAGCTGTTTGTAAGCTTGACGATCACGAATATTGGCATTCCTCTGTAGTACTTCTTCTATCTCTGGATTTTGCCTCGCCGATAGCTTGGATTAGGCTTTCTTGATCTTTTCTCATGCCCAATGGCTTCTTTTCCTGGCCGATTCATTTGCTCAGAGATTGGGGATGGATTTTGGGTAACGGTGGTTGGGGGAGGAGACCAATTGGAGGGGCTAGGTCATGAATTGGGGAATGGACCTCGGTTTGGAGCCAGAGACCGGAATGAATCCGCGATTGGCGCCTATAGACGGGAGATCGATGCTTCTGGGCGGGAGAAGGGGGAAAATTGCCGCCTTTTGCTGGATCCGGCGGGAGATAGCGCGCGCGGGGGAGGGAGAGGCGTGAGCGCGCGCGGGGGAGGGAGCTGCGGGCGGTGTGGTTTCGCGAGAGAGCGCGCGGGGAGGGAGTCGCGGGCGGCGGTGCGCTCGGAAGGGGGAGGGAGCACGGGATCTAGAGAAATGATGCCCTGTTCCCCAACACAGTTTAGATAGTTTCTAGCGATATCGATGCACGTGAAGACACCGGTTCCTAATGTAGAAACCGTTTCTCTATTTTCTCCTCTCTCTCTTCATTAAATCCCTTGCCACATCAGCAAACTGGTTAGCTGACAGGATAATAAATGCATATAGAAACTATAGTAGTTTCTGCATTGGGAGTGCCCTTAGGCAGAGCTAATAATGGTTTTAATTGTGTCGGTTAATTAGGTTTTTATCTGTAGGCTGAACGTCGAAATACGAGGTGACAGCATGGTGAGAGACCACGACCACGAGGCTCATAGACTTGCTTGATTGTATCACTTATTCGTGGCACATCTATGCTAATGGAGTTGTTGAGTACAGTGACTTATATGGTAATCTTTTAGTATTTGAAAAGGATATTCCAGTCTTTTAGCATTTGAAAAGATTTGCTATAAAAAAATCATAAATGAATTCTAATAAGATTAGGATACTTACTTCACTCTAGAGTAGAATTCCTATTCCCCTTTGGATGAGAACTAAGAGAACTATATAAACCCACGAGGGTGGTCATAGAAAACTAAGCAACCAAGAAAAAACAACAAAGCAAGTAAGCCACTCATCCAAAGACAGAAGTGCACGCGAGGATTAGAGGTTAGATCATTCTTTAATACTAGATTATTGTATAGGGTAAGAACCTGAGAGTCCTAAAAGATCCAAGAGAGTTGTAAGAGAGTGACAATCCCTTGTACTCTTTTGAGGTTATACATAAGGAATGTGCGATCTGTTTCGCTAAATATTTTCTCTCTCGTCGTGGTTACTTCAACATCATTATTTTGATACTCTCTACAGGATTCATCTTTCTTGTTCTTCATACCATACATGCTCACACTGTATCTTATAAATTCTGGTCCAATCCGAGAGCTGCGTGCATAAGAAGGGTATCAGAGTGTAACAAGTGCCATTGAAGCTAAGGTCAGATTAATCTAATTTATGAGAATGTCAATAAAGTGTCAGGTGGCACAAAATCAAGATCGATGTCGGCAATGTAGAATCAAGTTAAAAAATTTGATGGTGGAGAAAATTTTAGCATGTGGTAATGTGTGATAAAGGATGTCATTATCCAAAAAGAGTTAATCACTGCTCTTGAAGGGGACAAACCAAAACAGACGTCCGAAGAAGACTGAAAGGTGATGGAGTGGAAGGCTGTTAGTATAATCTATCTATGTCTCTTCGATAAGGTAAAATACTCAGTGATCAAGGAGAGTTCACCCAAAAAAATTATAGAAAGACTTAGAAGAATTGTATATGGTAAAATCAGAATTGTGTATGGCAAAGTCACTAACAAACCGATGGGTGCTAAAACTACACATATTGTGCATAGAGGAAGGTACATGGTTTGTTGATCAAGTCAATGTCTTCGACAAACTTATCATATAGCTGACTAGTGTGGATAAGAAAATTGAGGAAAACGATAAAGTTATCATATTTGTGTCATCTCTATCACCATTATGGGAGCAATTGATATGAATATTCTCATCACAAAACTATACTCAACTTCAATGAGGCAATTGCATATATATTAAAGGCAGAGTCCTTGAAAAACCATCGGAATCTTTATCCTTAGGTGATCAAGCATTGGCTGCAGTAAGTGTTATAGGCAGAAGCAAAAATCACTAGAAGAAGGGCAAGAGCAAGGGTACATGTGTATGCTATCTATATGACGAGGAATGTCACATGATAAAAGATTATCCAAGTTTGAAGAAAATGAAGGGTGTATGCTCAGTGGCGGTAGCAAATGATATTTTGGATGTACTAGTTATTAGTCAATCAGGTATTTTTTCATAGATAGATAATAGATTCATATTGTTATTTTCACGTATGTTCGGTGAAAGAGATGTTTGACAAATAATCTCTATACCTAGCACATGGAAATGTTCACTTGGTGGATTGCAAGGAGTATGCAATCACTAAGGTGGGAACAATTACATTGGAGATGTATGATAGAGCACATTGTATATTGACGGGAGTTCGATATGTTCTCAGCTTAATAAAGAATCTAATATCTGTAAGGTCGCTTGAACTCAAAGGTTGTGAGGTATCACTTCGAGATGGAGTCTTGCGCAAGGTAATTATAAAAAGTATTTAGACCAATGCAGGATACCGATTAAAGGGTAATCTTGAAGGTGAAGTAACCATAGGATGTCTGATAAAAATTCTGGCTAAGAAAAAGAAATCGTGTCGTTAATGGTAGGTATTCAGATCACATCTAAAGTTATATACGGAACTGCAAAGTCGATTGCAAAATCTAGCAGACGTAGATGCGAATCTACAAGCTGTTGGAAGAAGGAAAACGTGGTGGGACCAAGCACATGGTACCTTGTGAGCAGGTGGAGTTCTAGTATGGAGGGTTGTAGGAATAGGAAGTGGGGTTAACCAAGCTTCACAAGGAAAGAGCCCTCAGGTGAGGGTCTGGACTGCCAAGCCTGGATACCAACATGTATATTGCAGTGATATGCATGAGCCCTTGTGGTGAGGGCACTCCCAAAGGTGAGAGAAAAAAGAAAAAAATAGAGCCGACTTAGAACGAGTTCTTAGAGGAGTATGATGATTTCAACGGATAAGAGTTAAGGTGGAGATTATTGAGTATGGTAACTCATATCCTGACATTTTAGGATTTAGAAATATGTACTATAATGAGTTCTAGATGAATCCTAATAAGATTAGGATTCCTACTTTCCTTTGGATGAGGATGGGGGACTATATAAATCGATGGGGTGGTCATAGGAACCTAAGCAACCAAGAAGAAACAACAAAGCAAAGAAATCATTCATCGGGATGAGGTGTACGAGAGGATTAGAAGCTATGTTACCCCTTAGCACTAGATTATTGTATAGGGCAAGAATCTGAGGGTTCTAAAAGATTTGAGAGGGTTGTGAGAGAGTGACATTCATTTGTACTCTTTTTAAGATTGTGCTAAGGAATTTACAGTTGATTTTGCCAAATCTTTTCTCTCTTGTCGTAGTTCCTTCAATGTTGTTATTTTGGTTCTCTTTACAAGATTCGCCTTTCTCGTTCTTAATACCGTGTACCCTTGTACCATATCTTATAAACTCTGATATAATTTGAAAGCTATTGCGCATAAAAAAAGATTCCAGAGTGTAACAGTTTGCTATTCTCTTTTTGTTACACGGTGAAGTACCGACCTTCAATGCCACCCAGAACATATACTATTCTCTTTTATATGTTAGCTGTCTATGTAAAAAAAAACAGCATTGCCACACAATATACTTTAATCACTCCAGCAAGGTAACTACGGGAGATTTTTTTTGGGGGGTTTGTCGGGGGGCATCAGGATACTTTATATGAAACAAATGAGACCGATGGTCATTTCCTATACTATTATAGGTTTGTGCAAAATTCATGTGTTCCAAACTGGCCCTGTCTTCGAAAAGAGGCAAGTGAAACACCCTGCTCATTTCCAAAAAACCAGACATACAATTTCTACCAAACACACGATGCCGTCCAAAATTATTCTACCGAATTTTAACGAAAAAAAAGGCATCCTGTTCGTTTCTTTTGGAAGAGGAACACGCCGTTTCTCTCAGTGCGGCCCAAGTCGCCGTGGCGACCCCTAATGGGCCAAACCGTCAGTTATGGGCTCGAATCAGGCCGTCGCCGGCGCGCAATGCTCGTTCGGGGAACCCGTGACCCGTCCACACGCGCGCACGTCTCGATCCCTTCACCGACATCGCCGGAATCCGGCGGTCGGCGCCGGCGAACTCATCCCCTCCCCTCGCGAGCCTTGTCTTCAGATGCGAGCTCCACGCCTTCCCAAGTCGCAAACGGGTGGCGGCGTGTACGGCCTACGTAGCCTCGCCTCCGCTTCCGCCACCCCGACGTGTCAGCTTCATATCCACACTACTCCCGCTTGGAAAATTCCCCCTACTTGGTTGGCTTAGGCGCAAAGTTTCCCCTCAAATTCGCGTCCTCTTCGTCTCGCAGTAAGCTCGTGGCGCGACCATGGCGGCGTCAGGAACCCTAGTCGTGTACAGGGTGGTGTTCGCGGCGCTGGGCGTGCTCATGGTGGGGACCCTGCTGTACACCTGCATCACCGACGGCTCGCCGTTTCGCGCCGAGCTGCTCACGCCGTGAGTACTACTTTTACCCTCTTAAGGAAGAGGATTAGATGCCAATTACTGCGGTGGATTTTGGGATGAGTCTGGTGTGTTTCCTTGCGGATTGGTAGGAAGCTATTGCGATTTTTGTGAACTGGATGTTTGTAGCCTTTTTAAGGCCTGTGGATGCCTTGCTAATGTTAGCTGGAGTCACTCGTATTATCTTAAGTATTCTTCCAATTTTGTTGGTGCTAACCTGCGTAGTGGTGGAGTTTACCTTGTATCATGGCCAAATGCTAGAGATGTGATGTACTAGTACACAAGAAATGCAGGGATTTGCTTTCTTTTATGCTTTACAAGCCTGTAGCTGTAGAATGTTGCTTATATCTGGATTTGCCTGTGTTTATCTTGGATTGATAAGGTGGTGTTAGCTATATTGTAAGTTGTAACATGAAACTTAGGCTTGCTGTTCATTTCTGCAGGAAGTATAGATTGCTCCTGAGAGATGCTATTTTTAAAATTCATTGCTCAATTATGCTGTAGGTAGTACAGTTTTTTCATGAGAGAATTGGTACTTTCTTAAACAGTGAGCAATGTGTTGCATCAGAGTTGGCAGATCGCAGCTATTGTCCAAAGCTTACATGTTTTCAAATGACCTTAACCTGGAAGTTATAATTCTTGTATGTGTGTAGGTGGATGGTGGCAACACTGGTTGATTTTTATGTGAATGTGGTTGCGATCTCGGTAATTCATTTAACTTTTATACTGTACTTCTACGTCTTCATTGCTAAGCAGTCATTTGTTAAGATGGTTTGTATAGAAAACACATATTTGGAAGGAAAGTGTTTTCTGGAATGTGAAGTGAAAGCAACAACTAGTCTGTTTGTTCTGTGAAATGCTGCCCACAACATGCTTGCATGCACTGTACAAGAATGGACTATATAGCTACCATTTTTGTACTTTCTATTTTTTTGAATAAATTGAACTATTGACAAAATATATTATGTACTTGATAAGAGTCTTGGTGTCATACTTGTATTTTGCATACGTAATTTCCTTCTTTAATTCATTGTCTTTCCCTCTGCATCTGTATGAAAGAATTCATTGAATTTTTCATATTTGATGCCATATGTCTAACTGCATTAGCTCTTTTTTGGTTGAAGCAGTAATGGTTCTACATGGGTTGCATCTCAGAGATGAGAACAAAATAACTGTCTACAGGACATAAATAATATAAGATAAAAAACATTCCTGGTTCATTTACGGAGATCCAATTTAAAAACATTATTTCCAGCTTGACTTGAGCTAGAGGTGTTTCTTTCTTTTATGGTGTTTCAGACTTGGCTTATCTACAAGGAAGTAAATTGGATTAGTTCTGTCTTCTGGGTAGTTCTGTTGTTTTGTTTTGGCAGGTACTTGATTCCTTCTTGCTAATATTCTATTATCTTCATAATTTTTCATGGCTTGCTCAAATTTTTATACTTCTGTTTGAATTGAGGTGTTCTATTCCATGTGATGCGATCTGTTATGAATAGCGCTTGTATTCATATGAGGCCAATGGGCCGGTATATATACACAAAGTACAGGTGGTAAATATGCAAAGAACCCCTCATAACAATGGGGAATAACAAACTATACATATATCTCTAACACCCCCCCTCAAACTCATGGTGGATCAACAACACTGAGTTTGGAGAGGAAGAAGCTGTGCTGTGCTCGAGTCTGGGCCTTCGTGAAGAAATCCGCTATCTGAAGCTCTGAAGGCACATACTGAAGAGTAATCACCTGATCATGCACACAAGTCCTCATGAAAGAAGCATCAACTCCAATGTGCTTGGTGAGCTCATGCTTCACAGGATCACGAGCAATACTGATAGCACCTGTACTGTCTGACAAGAGAGGGGTCGGTGTAGTGACAGAAACACCAAAATCCTCAAGTAACCACCGTAGCCAAGTAATCTCTGCTGTCAAGAGAGCCATAGCTCGCAACTCAGCCTCTGCACTCGAACGGGACACTGCAGTCTGTTTCTTCGTCTTCCAGGCAATAAGAGAACCACCAAGAAAAACACAGTAAGCAGAGATAGACCGGCGATCAGAGGGATCGCTGGCCCAAGTAGCATCCGAATAGGCCTGAAGCTGTAACGAGCTGGAACGTGGAAAGAAGAGACGACGAGAGATAGTCCCACGAAGGTATCGCAGAACTCGAAGAAGGTGGCTGTAGTGAACCTGAGTGGGAGCTGAAACAAACTGACTCAGAATATGAACTGGATAAGTGATATCTGGACGAATAACAGTAAGGTAGACAAGACTCCCAACAAGATGACGATAGCGAGTCGGATCAGAAAGAAGCTCGCCATCAGAGAGTCGGAGGTGAACATTGAGCTCCATGGGAGTCTCAACAGTACGCTGATCAGTGAGAGAGGCGCGATCAAGAAGTTCCTGAATATATTTCTCTTGGGACATAAAGAAACCATCTGGAGTGGAAGTAACCTCAATCCCAAGGAAATAACGAAGAGGACCAAGATCCGACATAAGGAACTGCTCACTAAGACGAGCCTTAACAAAGGCAATGTACTCAGAATCATCTCCCGTAATGATCATATCATCAACATACAGGAGAAGAAGAGTCCGACCACGAGACGAAGTGTGGACAAAGAGCGCAGGATCATGATCACTAGCTGAAAATCCAGCACCAGTAACCACAGAGGAGAAGCGCTCAAACCAAGCACGGGGGGCTTGCTTAAGGCCATAGAGAGAGCGACGAAGGCGACAGACCATGCCATCAGGAACAGAATACCCAGGTGGCGGATGCATGTAGACCTCCTCACGCAACTCGCCATTAAGAAAGGCATTCTTGACATCAAGCTGAGAAACAGACCAGTGGCGAACAGACGTCACCGAAAGAAGAGTGCGAACAGTGGTCATGTGGGCCACAGGAGCAAAAGTCTCGTCGTAGTCAACACCATGCTGCTGCTGGAAACCACGAGCAACAAGACGCGCCTTATAGCGCTCAAGAGAGCCATCAGAGCGAGTCTTAATCTTATAGACCCACTTACATGTGATGGGATGGAAAAGGAACAAGATCCCAAGTACCAGTACGCTCGAGGGCAGCAATCTCCTCGGCCATGGCAAGCTGCCACTCAGGGTGAGTAACAGCATCCCGGTAGGAGACAGGCTCACGAGTAGCTGCGCCAGCAAAGGCAAAACGGGCAGGAGGCCGAATCGACTGGCGATCGCGGAGAGCGTAGCGAGGAGAAGATGACCCATCAGGGGAAGATGGAGCATCAGAAGAAGATGGAACATCAGAAGAAGATGACTCATCTGGAAGATCCTCAATACGAGGTCGACGAGTGTAGACGATAGTGGGAGGAGCCTGGGGAGTCGTAGGAGACGACACAGGCGGCGACAACGGCGGAGAGGCCACAGGGGGAATATGTGGAGACTCAGTAGGACAGGTGGACGAGGGTAAAACAGATATAGGAGTATCTGGAAAGGTCAAGAAAGACAGAGACTCCACAGAGGAAGCCGAAGGAGAGGCAGGACGTGGGTAGAATGGACGAGACTCGTCGAAAGTCACATCCCGAGAAACTCGTATCCGACGACCAACAGGATCCCAGCACCGATAGCCCTTGTGCTCGGCACTGTACCCCAGAAAGACACACTCAACAGACTGAGCGGTCAGTTTGGTACGTTCTCGAGGGGCGAGGAGAACATAGCAAACGCAACCAAACAGATGAAGGGCAAAGTAGTCAGGAAGAAGACCACAGAGACGCTCAACAGGGATCGCACCCTTAAGAGCAGAAGAGGGCTGAATGTTGACGAGATAGGTGGCAGTGGAAACAGCCTCGGCCCAAAAGTGAGGTGGAATAGAGGCGGCGATCATCAGAGCACGAGCCGTCTCAAGGAGGTGACGATGCTTGCGCTCAGCGACACCATTCTGAGCATGAGCACCAGGACAAGAAAACTGAGCGAGAGTGCCCTGCTCAGCAAGGAAGCTGCGCAGGTGACGAGAGAGGTACTCGCCAGCAGAATCAGCACGAAAGACACGAATAGGAGTGGAGAACTGTGTGTGTATCATAGTGGCAAATTGTTTATAGATAGGCAAGGCCTCACTATGAGAAGACATGAAATATATCCAAGTGTGGCGAGAGAAATCATCTATAAAAATAATATAATAACGATGACCCCCTTTCGAAACGAAGGGAGCCGGACCCCAAACATCTGAATGAACAAGATCAAAAGGACGCTGAGACACAGTCTCACTATGAGGATAAGGAAGCTGAATCTGTTTACCTAACTTACAGCCCTGATAATCTAAAGACACGTCTCCTGAGACAGACCCCAGAAGACCACGACGAACTAAGGACGACAGGCGAGATCCACACAGATGGCCAAGACGGTGATGCCACTGCTGGAAAGAGCCGGTAGACGAAGTGGCAGAAGCGGAGAGACTGGCGGCGGTGGTGGCAGCGGAAGGAAGATGAAGCCAGTCAAGCTCCCAGAGACGCTGTGAGTCACGGCGCCGAGGGCCAAAACCAACTAGAGCTCTCGTGTGGCAGTCCTGAACACAACAAGAGTCAGAGTCGAGAATAACTCGATAACCAAGGTCAGTAATCTGCCCAGCAGAAAGAAGCTGCAAGGTAAGGCGAGGAACATGAGCAACAGAAGGAACATGAAAAGATGAGTTGCTAAGAGATCCTCGACCAGAGACAGAAAGAGATGTACCATCAGCAGTAAGAACACTGACAGGAGAATCAAGAGGTGTAATAGAAGACAGAGTGGAAGAATCAGGAGTCATGTGAAAAGATGCTCCAGAATCAAGAATCCACGGGGAGGTACCTGACTGTGTAGGAGGTGGTCTCTCAGTGCCTGAAGAGTCAGTAGCAGAACCTGCAGAACCTGTCGAGGGAGAACCTGAAGCGGCAAGTAGGCGTCGAAGTCTGGCTATCTCCTGCTCGGTGAGAGAAGCTGCTGAAGAAGTCGAGGCAGACGTCGTCGTAGAAGCACTTGTGCCAGTAGAAGAACGGCGTGAAAGATGCCGCTTCTTCTTGTAGCACTGGGACTCAGTGTGGCCATCCTTGTCGCAGTAGGAACAGTGAGGACGGCCACCTCCAGACGGAGGACGGCCACCACCACCTGTGGTAGCCGCTGGAGGAGGCAGTGTAGCATGCGGACGAGCGGCGAGCACAGAGGGGAGTGGCATCAGACCAGCACCACTCAGACGAGTCTCCTCCGCGCGTATCTCGGTGAGAGCCTCCAGGAGAGTGACACGAGGGTGGCGTGCAAGGAGCTGGGCACGCCTTTGCTCGAACTCAGGACGAATGCGAGTAAGGAACTTGTAAACCCGCTGAAACTCCAGGTCAGCACGGACAACCAGGCAGCACGGACAGGTACGACAGCCAGCAGTGCGAAGTGAGTCCAACTGACGCCAGACAGCAGAACTCTGAGCGTAAAAGGCGTCAACAGTAGCATCACCCTGCTGAAGAGAGTGCTCCTGGCGGACCACGGACAGGTATAGGGCATCACCAGAGGGCTCGTAGCGCTGACGAAGATGAGTCCACATCTGGAAAGCCGAAGGGAGTCCCACAACCTCAGAAGAAAACTGAGGCTGGACACTGGCGATGAAGACAGCAGCAGCCCGAGCGTCGTCATCGTACCACTGAGTGTAGACGGTCAGACGATCCTTGTAGGAATCCAGAGCCTCCTGGTAGGCAGAGGCAGCTTTATCATCAGCGTCATCATCAGCAGCAGCCTTATCGGCTGTCGGAGGCAATGCAACAGGCGTAGGCTCCGTCGGAGGAATAGGGCAAGGCGGGCAGGTGACATCGCCAGAGAGGACGCCCCAGAGACGAAGACCACGCATGTGAGACACGAAATCGGTGTAATTAACACCATCAAAGATCACCGGGCAGCAAGGGAGAGAAACGGTGCCCATTGGTATGCGGCGCTGGACGGCGCGGCGACCAAGGCAACGAAGTCTAACAGGCGGCGCTGGACGGCGCGGCGGTTAGAACAACGTTTTTTTTTGCTCTTTTTTTTTGCTCTTTTTTTTCTAAACCCTAATACTTACGGGCCTTCGGCCCGTTAGAACACCCGCCCAACGCAGAGACTGGCGGCGGTGGCCTCTGGCGGCGCGGACGGCGCAGAGCGGCCGGCGGGGCGGAGCGGCCGGCGGCGCGGGGAAGCGGCCGGCGCGGAGGGCCGGCGGCGTTGGGTGGAGGCCGAGCGGCGGCTCGGCGCGGGAGGCGGCGGCAGCGGCCCGGAGCGGAGGAGCGGCCGGTGCGGAGGGAGGCGGCGACTCGGCGCGGGAGGCAGCGGCCCGGAGCGGAGGAACGGAGGAGCGGCCGGCGCGGAGGGCCGGCGGCGCGAGGAGCGGCCGGCGGCGCGAGGAGCGGCCAGCGACGTCGGGCGGAGGAGCGACGGCGACGCGGGCAACGCGACGGCGGCAACGGAGGAAGCCGACAGGCGGCGGTGGAGGAGGCCGTGAAGACCGTGGCGGCGGTGATGGCAGCGGAGGAGGCCGGGAGTCGGCGACGGCGGCGGAGGCCGGGAGTCGGCGACGACGGCGGAGGCGGCACACGGGCGCACGGAATCCTAGGTAAGCCAAAACCCTAGTTTTGGCTCTGATACCATGTTATGAATAGCGCTTGTATTCATATGAGGCCAATGGGCCGGTATATATACACAAAGTACATGTGGTAAATATGCAAAGAACCCCTCATAACAATGGGGAATAACAAACTATACATATATCTCTAACACGATCCACCTTTTCTCTTTTATATTTTCAGTGCTGCTACATGTGCTTATATTGTTAAGAAGCTTTTTGAAATTACACCTTCAGGGCCTTCCCAAGATCCACTTGCTCTTTTATTGCTCGGGTATGGAATTAAATTCCTCCCATTGTATGCAGGATATTAATTGATTTGAGTTGACTATTTTCTCGACAACATAACAAGGGCTTTAATAACTTAACCTATGAAAAGAAGTGCGTTATTCATATTTATTCAATATTTTTTCCCATTGAGCTTTCATGATTAGCCTTAATGGTGTTCCTTCATCTCATTCATTTTTTATACTTGTTCTGTTTATTATGCTTGCATCAATTAATTCTTATGCTAATGCCATTACAATTTACAATTCACTGGGACTGATAAATTCTGAGCTCTTGGTACTACTAACTTATTCTGAACTTTTAGTTCCTTGGGCTTGCACATTGAGAAATATAGAAAAAAATTTTGTAACTAAGATGGCTTTGCTGACATTTTTCTCGAATACGCAGGAGAACTGCGTATCATTGCATTATAGAGAGAAAAGGATCGGCCCCTTACAAACGCCACCACCTCACTCCGGGCCGGACTGTGAGGGGTTGTTTTCTTTACCTCTAAGAACTTAGATTTAAAAAACTGAGAAAGGGGTAAGACCTAACCACAAAGCTCCAATCTAACTAAGCTAAGGAAGGCTAGCCTAGTCCACCACCGTGACCCAGACCCAGCGTGCGCAGGCCACGCGCACCCGCCATGCACCAAAGATGATGCTCATTTCTGAATTCAATGAGCAGCCTGGTGATGCAGGGGCGAGTCCCTTCAAAAACGCAGGCGTTTCGGTGCTTCCATAGGATCCAGGAGCCTAGAATGATAATTGTGTTCATCCCCTTCTTCTTCTCTTTCGGAATTCTCTTGGTTGCTTTTCGCCACCAATCTGCCAATGATTTCTCTTGTCTTGTGGGAGTCCGGTCTTGCAGCCCCAAAGGAGTGAGGATCCGGGACCAGAAATCTCGAGCGAGGACACATGTAGTAAGTAGATGTTGGACCGTCTCATCTTCCTGATCGCACAAGGGGCAGTGGCTCGGGTGAGGCAATCCTCTCTTGGCTAATCGGTCCACCGTCCAGCATCTATTACGTATAGCTAACCATAAAAATAGCTTGCACTTAGCTGGCGCCCAGGATTTCCATAAACGTCGCCAAGGCTCAAAGATGATGGAGCCATTGAAGAACGCTCGATAAGCAGATTTTGAGGTAAACTGACCTGACCCTTCCAGTCTCCAAACGTGGATATCAGCATCCTGGGAGAGGATCGTCTCATGCAGTATATCTCATAATTGAAAGTATTCAAAGAGACCCACCATTGAGAGCCCACCTCTGATGTCGGCTGGCCAAGCATGATCCTGTAGGGCGTCTGCTACCGTGCGCTGTCTGCGGGTGCGGGATGGTATTGCAGCAACCACCACCGGTGCCAAGTCCTCCAAGCCGCAACCCATGAGCCACTTATCCTCTCAAAATAAAGTGGTGCTTCCATTGCCGGCCTGAGATTCCATTGCAATGTTGAAGAGAGCTACAGCATTCGGATGAATATGCAAGTCGTCAAGGCCAGCCCATGCTCGGTTGGGGTCTGTCTTCTTGAACCATAACCAACGGATTTGTAGTGCCCAACTCATGAACTCAAGGTTAAGAATCCCTAAACCGCCCAGATCAAGGGGTCGCTGGACCTTGTCCCAAGCAACCAAACAAGCACCACCATTCACTTGCTCTCTTCCCTTCCAAACATAGGCCCTCCTTATCTTGTCAATGGCTCGTAAAAACCACTTGGGCACATTGATCGCTATCAGGACATAAATAGGAATAGCCGAAAGGACGAAGCGAACCCAAGTAACTCTCCCTGCCATGTTCATAAGAGCGGCATTCCAACTAGGGAGTTTGTCACTGATCTTCTCAATCCATTTGAGTAGCTCTGCCTTTCTTATCTTTTTGTTTGAGACCGGCAATCCGAAATAAGTGCATGGGAAGTCTGCTGGCGCACATGGTAGTGTAGAGGTCACAAACTCTATTTGTGCCGGTGTACACCGAATAGGTATAACACAACTTTTTTGCAGATTCGTTTGAAGACCTGAAGCCTCCCCAAACTTGTCAAGGATGCTCATAGTGAGGTTCATCTCTGCCTCTTGCGGCCGAATGAAAAGGGCAACATCGTCGGCATAAAGAGATAAGCGCTGACCCGGATATCCTCTAGACAGTGGTTGTAGCAGCTCCAAATCTCCTGCCTTGGTGAATAAACTATTGAGCACGTCCATTACTAGGATGAACAACAATGGAGAGAGGGGGTCTCCTTGTCGGAGCCCTCGTTGGTGTCTGATCTCCTGACCTGGTTCACCATTAAGGAGTACCCGGGTGGAAGCTGAGGTAAGCAAGTTAGATACCAGGTTACGCCAAACTTGATCAAAACCCAGATGTGTGAGGACTTCCAGTAAAAATGACCAAGATACTGAGTCGAAAGCTTTAGAAATATCCAGCTTCAAAAAGAGGCTCGGGACTTGTCGACGGTGGAGTATTTTGATTGTTTGCTGCATTTGTATGTAGTTATCATGAATACAACGTCCTCGAACGAAAGCACTTTGGTTGGCAGCCACCAAGTCATTTAGCAAAAGAGCCAAACGGTTTGCCATGATTTTCGTCACTAGCTTTGCAAAACTATGGATGAGGCTTATCGGACGAAAGTCCATGGGATGCAGAGCCTCGGCCTTCTTTGGAATAAGGGTGAGATATGCTGAGTTAAGCAGCCACAACTTCCTGGCATCTCCCTGCTGCAGTACCAAGATGGCTGCCATGAAATATGCCTTTATCAACTGCCAACAAGATTTATAGAACCGACCTGTAAACCCATCCGGTCCAGGCGCTCTATCCGCCGGCAAAGATTTAATCGAATCCCACACTTCATCCTCTGCAATCGTGGCGTCCAATGCCGAGAGATCGACTCCCTCCCTATGGAAGAAATTGAGGTCAAGAGTATTTGCGCGGGGCAAGGCAGTACCTAACAGGCCATCAAAGTATTCAAACATGACGTCCTGCTTGTCCTCTTGACTGGTGACTACCTGATCATCACGCATGAGCTTTGGCACAAAATTTTTCTTTTTGCGGAATCCTGCCTGCCCATGAAAAAGAGCTGTGTTGGCATCTCCATCTTTCAAGAACCGGATGCGTGACCGAAGGCGAGCGATCGTCCTCTCAAGGGAGGCCAGCACGAGACAATGTTTTTTCAAAGTACATCTCAACCAGTTCTCTTCTCTATTTAACTCTCGATGGTCCCGTGCTATCTCAAGACGGTGGAGTATCTCTCGAGCAATGGCATGCTCAGTCTTGATATGGCCTACCTGCCGCTGGCTCCAGGATTGGAGGACACGGGTAAGACGCTTGAGTTTGATGGATATACTCTCAATAGCATAGATGGAAGATACCGGTGCATTCCAAGAAGCTTCAACTGCGTCATGAAAGCCCGGGAGCTTTGTCCAGAAACTCTCAAAGTGGAAGCGACGTTTGCTGTGAATTCCATCTCTGAGACCGAGCACCAAGGGGCAATGATCCGAGATTTCGGTAGCTTGACTCTGCAAGATACACTCCGGAAAGAGTGCTTCCCAATCCGTAGTACTAAGGACCCGATCGAGTTTGACCAAAGTGGGGGCTTCCCTTTCATTCGACCAGGTATAGCGACGTCCCAATAACGGAATTTCTTTAAGCTCAAAATCATTGACAAAACGCCGAAAACGCGCCATCATGGCCCTGTTCAAAATCTCATTGTTTTTGTCTTCGGATGAGTAGATCATGTTGAAATCCCCGGCGAGTAACCATGGCCCTGAACACAGAGATCTCACTTCTCGGAGCTCTTCAAGAAAAACAACCTTTTCAGCATCCTGTTGTGGACCATATACTCCCGTGAACCACCAAGGAACCGCTTCTTCTGTTGCGAAACAAACCGACACATAATGCCGATGCACCCGCCATTGGGCTGATTCAAGAGATCCATCTCGCCATGCCACTAAAATCCCTCCACGGGTTCGATACGCTGGGAGGTACACAAAATACCGGAAATCACGACCCAAGAAAGAAAACACATCCCACTCAGAGATAACCGATAGTTTAGTTTCCTGTAAGCAGATGAGAGAGGGGCGACAGGAGTCCACCACTTTGCGAACAGAATCCCTTCGACCTCTATCGTTAAGTCCTCTCACGTTCCAAATCAACACTTTTGAAGGATCCATTGATCAAAGATTAGAAAGCAAGACCAAGACACACACAGCATCTAGGAATACTCCTGGCTATCAGCCGCACGGAGCTCATCCTCTGATGGTATGACCTTACCAATTAGTTTAGCAAGTGCTACCACATGCCCTTTACTCAGCGGCTTGCTGAAGAAATCTGCATATTTCTGCAGCGCATCATCGGAGAAGCCAAGACTGCGGCACACCGTCGCGGCAGCTTTGTGGTCAATTCCTGGAGGAAGCTTTGCAATGCAGCGGCTTCGGCGTGGTGCATCGGAAGTGACTACAACCCGCCGTTGGCGCTTCTGAGGCTTGGGAATGGGGAGGACCACCTGAAGCTTTTTAGAAATGCCGTTTAGGAATATACCCGTCGGCGAAGCGGGTTCCGGAGGATGAACATCATGTGACTCTTGATTCCTGGGGCGCCGGGAGTACACTGCCCTATGTCGACCATGATCATTGCGCGCCATCTTCACAGCACCAGGGTCGCTCGTTGGCTCGACCGGGAGAACAACTTCTGCTGGGAGCCAAACAAGTGGCGCAAGGGAGCTCACTGGTGTTGGATATGCAGCGCTGATCCGAGTACCCATGCATGCCCGTGTCCCATCACTGCATGGTGATTCGCTGGGATCTTCTATGCCCGGGATGCTAGGCGCGGCGGCAGCCGGAGTGTGAGTGTCTTGCCCTAGGAGATCTTCTGCAGATTGCATGAGCGGGGTTGCAACAGACCTGCCCGGTAACACAGGTGCGACAGGGTTGTCAACAAAGGCAGCCTCGGAGTCTGCGGTTGGGGGAACAGACTGAGCTGGACACGAGTCGTCCGAAGAAGCCGGAGAGACCTCGGTCACCAGAATCGCCGTCTCCACGGTTTGCTCAACAAGGCGTAACACGCCCGCACCCCTCGAACCCAAATCCGAGGAGGCCGGAGAGACCTCGGTCTCCGGGACTACTGGCACAACTGTTTGCTCTTTAATGCACAGCACGCCCGCCGCCATCGAGCCGGACGAGGAGGCACCAGCCTCTACAACGGCGGACACGTGGCGCACGTTGGAGGCGGTGGGCTCGACTCCGTCACTGCCAGAGGGGATCTCTGGCGAACGTTGGGCGGCGGCGGCTGAATTTCATCTCCTGAGCGCTGAGCTCGTCGTCGTAGGCGACGTAACAGTGGCTTTACTGACATTAAATGAGTACTTATGTATTGTTTTAACAAAATGAGCATTTGAAGTCGCCTTGATGGTACAATGCCAAATAAGATGCTAGCATGCCATAATTAGCGATCACTTTTCACTCCTCAATATTCTTCCTACGGGAGTGGACCATGGAGATGATTGCACTATGGCACATCAAATCAAAAGAAACAAATTTAATTTCTTTTTTTCCTGCTGATACTGAAAACTGAAATGGATTACGCACCTCTCTCTCTCTCTCTCTGAGGATTCTCATTGGACTAATAGGCAGCTTATATTGATTATGGTAGCGGTCTCCTTTAAACTGTTTCAGGATTGGTTAAATATATTATCTAGCAGATTTCTACACCTGCAACAATAAACCTTTTGCTGCCTCAAATATTTTGGGGTTTTGCATCCCACATCTTGAATAACTGAAGAATCATGCTCTATTGCTCATGTTCCTTAGCGCCACACTGCATGCTGTGACCCCCTTTGGTGAACTTGTTGTATTACATTTCAAATGTCCAAGGAATGTTATTTTGCATATATCAATTGTTAGTTGCATCTTCTATAATTTATATTGATGTTAATTTGCCTTAAGGTGTATCTCAACATTTTTCAGGCAAGGTAATTTATCCCAAAGAAAGTGCTCTTTTGTCATTATTGGGAGAACTATTTTCAGCATTTTGGGGGTACTCATGGCTGCAGTCGTCGTATATACTGTCATCAGAGATGGACTACCTTTTAGGAAGGATTTGTTGACACCGTAAGTAAATACAATATACATTCATAATTCATACTTGTTGGTTTCTGAGACCTATCTTTTTTGAAGTATTGTACGTCCAGCTGAATGTAGCAGATAAAAGTGTAAAAAGCAGTGATTGAATTCAAGATTACAGCAGCTTATAATAGACATACAGCCCAAGGTGGTTTCAAAATATAAAGTAAGAATGAGATATGGGAATTGTGCTAGAAGCCCCCTATGCTGAAGTTACAATCAAGAGTCAATTTTCAACTGCTATGTTTGGAGTACTTAGCTCTCACCATAGTTGTGGACAAGTCCATCCAGAGTTGAAAGAGAATTATTGGAGACAAGCCTTAAGTAAATCTTGTTAGTTGACATTTGTGAGCAAGGTTGTCACGGTGCTACGGCATGTCGTGGCGTGCATGGGGGGCTTGGATGCCTAGGCGTCCACCATGACGAGAGTTAGACGGTGGTAATAAAATCTCCAAATGGCAATTAATTTATTATAAAGATCCAAAAATTCTTAATGGGTTTCTACCATGTATAAATGACCCACCAATTAATTAGATATTTAGATATGCATCATAATGATTTAAACAATAATATACCAATTTAATCAGTAGCGCTAAATCTTAATCTACCAATGATAGTTCATTTTTACTAAACTAACATACTTGTTAATGGTGTTTTGCAACATAATATGATTAGTAGAATTTTATAGAGCAATTTAACATGCAATGAAATGCTCGGATTTAAAAATTTGCGAAGTAAAATTTTTACTGCGCTCTTAATCTCTTTCTTCCCTTTTCTCTCTTTTTTTCCTCCTGTTCGGCTGATTGCTCTTGCCACTCACTTCTTTTCTTTATTCTCTCTCTGGTCTCTCTCTTTTTCTTCATCTGGCTGAAGCCTTTCTAGCCACCATTGGCTTTTCTTTATTTCTTCTCTTCTTGCAGCCGTGCCTCCATGGCGTGGACCATGGCATTGGCCACGGCCGCCTCTTCCTTGGCCTTGGCAACCTCCTCGCACATCGATTGGGCCTTGGCCTGCTCTGCCTCTCGCCGTGCCTCTACTTGTGTAGGCATTGTGCTCTCCTCGCTGCGCTCCTTTGCTCTTGCCTCCGCCGCTGCGAGCTTGGAGGTCACGCGGATCAGCTCCTCGAGGAACAGGAGGGACGCCGACGAGACCGCTTCCTTTTGCCGCGGCGAGCTCCGCCTTCTCCTTCTCCAGGTCGGTGCCCAACGAAGCGGCAACGCGGAGGCACTTGGCCTCGTCCTTGGCCTTCTCGATGCTCGCCTTCACGTCGTTGAGCTTCTTCTTGGTCCTTCACCTGGGTGCTCACCGTCGGCTTCTCCTCTTCGGCCAGTTTCAACGGCGCGAGTGAATAGTTTGGCTCTGAGGCTCACCTCGGTGTCCACCACCCCCCGGGGCGCCAGGACGACTTGGCAACACCGTGACAACCTTGTTTGTGAGAATGTTGTATGTGTTCCACTGATTTAACAATTTAGGCTATTAACTAAATAACTTTTCTTATTCATTATGCAAACTATAAAAAGTGTTCTGGTATTTTTTACTGTTTTTCCGAATTTTACTTGTGTTATCATTTATCAATTTGAAATCTCGCCTTTACTATTCTCTTGTGCACTCAGGTGGATGGCTGCAACATTAATTGACTTCTATATAAATGTCTTCGCAATATCGGTGAGACATCTTCAACTTTTAGTGATTGTTCAAAGTAACTATATGCAACACACAAGATTGTCTGCATGAATATGCCCTGAAAATTTACTATTCATGTTTTGATTTGTGCAAAGGATAAAGACATGTTTTCCTTGCTAAAACTACTAGTACATGAATCTGTTGTTAGTAAACTCAGTTTTGTTCATGTCATTGTTGTGAACTAGCACGATAAGGGGGTAATCATCCATCAGAGAGAGATCGGACAGCGACAACTTGAAGTAGAACGGTGTTAGGTGAAGGACACCGATTGGGGAGGAATAGATCTAGAATAACTGGTCAAGGGAATGACTACAACTAGACTTTAGGGACTAGGGACTTGTTTATTCATCTTTGCTTGATTAAAGAAGATACAATGACACCCCTTTTATAGGGATAACTTGACCCTAAAAAAATAATCTCCAACTTCAAGAAACAAACTAATAGAAGATAAGTATTCAAACTAACCAAATCAATTTAATCTCTAAGAAAGAATTAATCACGGGTGAACAGTACACGTGTGCTACAGTACCACATACATAACATTACACCCCTCCCAGTGAAACAACTCGTCCTTGAGCTGTAACATAGGGCGACAAACTTCTCCAATGGGGGTAGGTGAATCCGCTGGTTCATGATCTTCAACATCATCGTCATCTGCTCTATGAGGTTGTCTAGTAGGGATAACTACCATTAGAAGAGGCCAAATGGCATGGCTTGAAGGAGAAAGCGCAAAGAAAACGAGGGCGCTTGGTAGCAGAGACTTGGATAGGAGAGACTTGAGATACTTTGTTATGAACTTTAGTTTATAATGGGATAAACATCTGTCGGAGGAGGTCAGACGATGATGACTTGAGGTAGAACGGCGCTAGACGAAAGAGGGCATCGATTGGAGGAAAAATAGATCTAGAGTAGTTGGTCTGGGGGACAGACCAGAGCTACGAAATTAATTAAACTATTTAGGAAATAGATAACTTGGTAAGGAAAAAGTATTCCTCTTCGCGCTACAGTACCGCGAGTACTGTTCACACGCATAACAACTTCTCTCCTCCTTTGCACACAACTCGTCCTGAGCTGTGGTGGTGGCCATGGCAGCTATCCTTGGTAGCCCTGCCATGACAAGCGGCCGCGATGCCTTGGTAGCCGATGGCGGTTGATAGCGAAGGCACATGAACCTTAACATTGCCCGATGTTGACAAAGATGCCACCAACGAAGACAGCGAGCGTAGGGTAGTGTTGCTACCCTTTCCGCCACTAAATGCAATGGATGGGTGAGCAATAAGACGACATCGCGACCTTCCACACGTCACTCGTCGTGTTCCACACATCTAAAGGCACGGTGTCGACTGCCCGCGTGGAGAGGCTGGCCGCTGGACAACAATCTTCTTCTTCCTTGGCGAGGGCGCCATTAGCGCGACCACATGCAACGAGGTTAAGAGAAGCGTTGCTGATTGCGCAGCAACAATTGCTCATGCCTTCTCTGCTATCATCTTTTTCAGTATGCGTTCGATCTTGTGGCCAAGGGCGATGACCTCAGTAAATAGACACTCGGTATTGGAAGCTATGGTGAGTGGTTCCGGTACCAAGTGTTGTGAACTAGCATAACAAGAGGGTAATCATCTGTCGGAGAGAGATCGGACAGCGATGACTTAAAGCAGAACAGTGCTAGGTGAAGGAGGGCACCGATTGGGGGAGGAATAGATCTAGAATAGCTGGTCAAGGGAACGATCACAGCTGAACTTTATGGACTAGGGACTTATTTATTAATCTTTGCTTGATTAAATAACTTGACCTCTAAGAAATATTCTCTAACTTAAACTAATCGAAGATAAACTTTCAAACTAACTAAATCAATCTAATCCTTAAGAAGGGAGTCTAACCGCGGGTGAACAGTACACGCGTGCTACAGTAACCACGCACATAACAGTCATGGTTCTCACAGTTTATCTTAATCATAAATAATAATAGTATTTTCCATGAAAACATATTCTATTAAAGTTATCTATAATATTTCCTGCGGACATCGCCGTTTGCAGTTTACTTCTATCTTTGTTAGCTCCTTTTTGAAATGTGCACAGACAGTTTTTTTTAATTAACTTGATGGTGGTATTTTTGGTTTGTCCAATAATTTCCACAGTCCTATTGGATGGAGATCTTTCTAGTTAGGAATGTGCATTCTTGATATTAATTTTGTTACCTGGTAGGCAACAGAATGCCAAATGGTTAATCTTTAATAACACGTCTACAGGTATGGGTTGCTCACAAGGAGTCAAATTGGATATCATCAGTCATTTGGATATGCTTGTTGATATGCTTCGGAAGGTATACAATTCTTTTTTGGGGCTTTAAACATTCATCATCTTGTCACAACACTTCCTGCATGTGCATCTTAACATAAGGTGTACTTAATAATTACTGCCACCTATCAAATACTGTAATCACCTATCTGCTAACCAACCAATGAATCTTGTCCATGCTGATAATCCATTAGCACCAGATGTTTGTTGTAATTTATGCAAGCATCATTTGTAGCTTGTAGTGTTTCATGTTAGGTATATGATGAATACATTTTCCTACTATATATATAGGAATAGTATTAATGCTTCACTGTAAAGCTAGGAATTATTTATACGTGGGAGGCACTTTCCAGCTTGAGAGAATAGGTACTCTCTTAAGTAATATGATCTACAATCATAGTGTATGTACAGCGATAGTAAACTCATCAATGAAGTATACGCAGCATGAAGTATTTATGTATGTAAGATACTTATCCCTTTTTCCCCCTTTGCTTTAGCATCACAACATGTGGCTACATCGTCGTTCAACTTTTCCAAGTGTCGTACCAAGACACATCCAATCATGTGCTATGGAACTCTCATAGCAAGTATGGAATTGCACCCTCCCAGTAATCCTTGATCTTCTATAAGCCTGGTTAGCATACAGTTGTCTAAACTTTGCTTGACATACAGTCATTTATCTGGTGTTCACCTGTTTGAAATGCAGGAAGATTTGAAAATTCATTGAAGTGGTATGTTCGTCTTGGTATACAATAATATTTCCTCTATACATGAGGTGCCACAATAAAGGGTATATCAGAATAGCAATTAGAGAAGTTTTTTGCTTGGTGGAATGGCATAACTTCTTTGGCCATTTCTGTACAAAATGAACCACAGCATTTATGAAGTTGAAGCTCCTTCACTTGTGTTCTCAAAATCTTTATTTGTACATCTGATTTAATTTCTTGGTAAATGATCTTTATTTATTGTAGCTCTTGTCATGATCCTAAATCATTTAATACAATCAGTTACTATAATCAAGTAAAGGGCAACACAATCAGAAGACTCCAAGCACTTAGATGATTCATATTCCTTCACTTAATAGATATACGCATGCGGTACTTGTCTCTGATCCCCAGTAGTTCTCTCATAGCATCACCAATCTGCATACGATCAGTTGGCAGTTCCTTTGAACACAAAATTCCAATATGCAGAATTGAAGTGATGCATACATATCTCATTTCTGTGATGCTGCTCGATGTGGAAAATTTTCCTTTCCCATCCTCCATTGTTGATAGCAAATACTGATCCACCACATTGGTCGCTTGGTCTCTCAATGCTATCTCTACGTACCTATGAAGGGTGAGATCTTGCACAAATTCACCATCCGTTGGTCTTTTTCCAGTGAACATCTCCAACAACAGTATTCCATAGCTGTAGGTATCACCATAGATCGAGACTTCATTTCCTTGACCATATTCTGATAGACATATGCAACAACTTATATAAGCTTCCTCATAATTTGATTAAAAAAAGTAGAGAGTGATAACAATCTGTGAAATTAATTTCCAATGAGGAAGCATGTTTCACATAAAGCAAACAATGTGAAGTTTTTATGTAAGCATTTCTTTCAGTCTTTCTAGGGAAATGTTTTTTTTTGTAACCATTTGTGAAGACAAGTTTTTATCACTGAGACAAATGATGGCAAAATGGGCAGTGCTTTTATAACCTTCTAAAACTGCACAAAGCACCCTCAGTAGTAAATACTAAATAGTGCAAATCAAACCATCAATTTCTTTATAGTACAGCATAGAAGCATTTATATTTAAAAGACTACAGAAATAATGACTCGCTGAAACTTAGCATAGGTTGCAGAAGAAATTAGAGATTAGCATAAATAGAAAAACAGTAGTAGTTAGAGGCAAACCTGGGGCAGCATATCCAATGGTTCCTCTTCTTGTAGCCCAACCACTTGATATCTCTGGGAGGCTAGTATCATCTTGATGCACGAATCTTGCAAGTCCAAAGTCAGCCACATGGGCAACCTTGTCATTGTCGAGGAGAATATTGCTTGGCTTGAGATCGCAATGAACTATTGGCACTGGCTTACAGCGGTGAAGATATTCAAGTGCAGAAGCTACATCTATAGCAATATCTATCCTTTGGATGAAATTGAGCACCCTATGGTTCCCATCTTCCAGGAGGTGGTGGTGTAGCCATTGGTCTAGGTTTCCATTTGGCATAAGCTCAAATACAAGGGCTTTGAAGTCGAGACCCCTGAAATCAATACTTGAGCACACTGTCAAGATTTTCACAAGGTTTCGATGTCTAACATATCTTAAAGTTTCACATTCTGCAACAAAGCTTTGAGATGCCCCTCGCTGCTGGAGGTTGAGCACTTTCACAGCAATGGCCTCTTCTCGGTCTTGATTCATAATTGTTCCTCTGTACACTGAACCGAAGCTTCCTGTACCCAAGAGGTTTTCAGAAGCAAAACCATTTGTTGCCTTCACTAATTCAGCATAGGAAAGCCTCATATACTGGCCACTGAATGATGTAACTCTTTTCATCTTTCTCGACCTATTCCATAATGCAAACAGTGCACATACCAAGACAATGCATACAATTGCACAACCTATTGAGATCGCCATGATAAACTTGTGAGACCACTTCTTGGATGTATGGTTTGAGCAGGGTGGTAGGTTGAACTGAGGGATACCTCCACATAAGCCATAGTTTCCCTCAATTGAAACTCTACTTGTGTTAAGAAATATTCCGAGTTTGGGAACTTCTCCTTTGAAATTATTGAACGAGATGTTCAAGTTGTCAAGCCCTTGCATGCTCCCAAGGAAGTCTGGAATGCTCCCAGACAAGTTATTTTCTGAAAGATCAAGAACCATGAGGCCTTTCATCTGTCCCATGGAAACTGGAATTGTCCCTTCAAGGAGGTTTCCGTGCATATTGAGATATTGCATGCTCTGGCATTCACTAAGGGAGGCAGGAATCACTCCAGATATTCTATTTCTAGAGATATCGAGGCTTCCAAGATTTCTCAATTTACCTACTTCTAGTGGTAACGTTCCAGTGAACATATTGCCTTGGAAATACGCATAAACAGATAGTTTAGGTATGAGAAATATTTCTTTCGGTATTGGCCTGCAAGGGAATTATTTGACAGGCTCAGTGACTCCAGAGGGCAGCTACGAAGGGTGGGAGGTAAAGGACCAAAGTATTAGAGATATGTATACCCTAGTTACCCTTACTTGTATCACAAGTTGTACATGGCTATATATATGAAGTCACCCCCCCACATTGGGTGTGAGGTGTTCCCCTAATTCTCTACATGGTATCAGATTTCTCCTCCTGGGCATCTTCCGCTGCCCCTCCTCTGTTTCTAGGGTTTCCAGCCGCCGCCACCCCTCCTCTGTTTTCTAGGGCTCTTCTAGCCCGCCGACGATCCTCTGTTTCTCTGGGGTTTCCAGCCGCCGCCACCCCTACTCTGTTTTCTAGGGTTCTAGCCCGCCGCCGCTCCCCTGTTACACCCCGCCGCCGGCGCGCCTCCTGCTGATTTTCGTCCCTCTTCCAGCAATGCCGACAGGCCTTCCAGCCGCTCCCAACACCAGCGGCGCCATGACCGATCTCCCTGCCGGACCGATCGTCGTCGCTCCCTACGCAACGATCGCTGTTCGCTCCCATGTTCCTATTGTCCTCGAGTTGAAACACCCAAACTTCCACAAGTGGGCGCCCTTCTTCAAGTCTTTGCTGGGGAAATTCGGTCTTCGCGGCCACATTGATGGGACTTTACCGGCCAACCCCAATGATCCCCAGTGGGTCATGGACGATTCATGCGTCCACAGTTGGCTTCTCGGCTCCATCGCCGCCGACGTACAGGACCTCGCTATGGCGCAAGACCAATCGGCGCGCCAACTCTGGGTCGCCATCGAGGGCCTCTTTCTGGCCAACAAGGAGCCCCGTGCCGTCTTCCTGCATGAGGAATTCTCCTCGATGAAGCAGGGCGATCTCTCCATCAACGACTACTGCCAGCGCATGAAGACCGTCGCCGATGCCCTGCGTGATGTCGGTCATGCTGTTTCGCCGTCGCAGCTCGTCCTCAACCTCCTCCGCGGTCTCAACCCGCGCTTCTCCAGCACGGCGGACAACATCGCCGACACCACACCGCTTCCCGACTTCAACACCGCGCGCGAAAAGCTCGTTCTTAAGGAACTTCGCCTTGCCAATGAGAGCAAAGTTTCCTCTGAGACCGCACTTCTCGCTCGTTCCCCCTCATGCGGCACGGCTTGCCGCTCTGCCTCCACGTGCCTCGGCGCAACACACGGACAGGGGGGCCAGCAAACCTCCTCTAACCGCCGCAACAACAAGAAGGGCGGCGGTGGAAATAGCAACAACGGTGGCGGTGGTGGTCGGCGCGACAACCCGCAGCACCAGGCGGGTCAGCGCACGCCCACCCCCTCCGAACCATGGGTCTGCTTCGGCACGCTGCCCGGTCAGCAGCAGCAGCCATGGTTTCGGCAGCAGCAGCAACAGCCGGCCTGGCGCGGGCAAGGTCT
This sequence comes from Dendrocalamus latiflorus, assembly GCA_017311315.1. Taxonomy (NCBI): domain Eukaryota; kingdom Viridiplantae; phylum Streptophyta; class Magnoliopsida; order Poales; family Poaceae; genus Dendrocalamus; species Dendrocalamus latiflorus. The sequence goes on along the minus strand of CM029660.1, from coordinate 9,395,693 downwards.
CCTTGGGCCGGCTCCACAGGCTCATACGGCCTTCACGCCCGCTCACTTCTCCTCTCAGATGGGCGTCCAGCAGCAGTCTCCGCCGCCTGGAGCCTCTCAGGATGGCGGATGGGACCAGGCGGGCCTCATCGCCGCCTTGAACCAAATGGCCCTTCAGGGTGCTAGTCCATGGGTGCTCGACACTGGTGCTACGTCCCATATGTCCTCCTCGGATGGTATATTACTCACCCGCCTCCCTCCTTCCTCTTCATCTATCACTGTGGGAAATGGTCATTCCATTCCTGTTACCCGTCGTGGCACTTCCATCCTTCCCACAGCCAACACCTCCTTTTACCTCAACAATGTTCTTGTTGCACCTGCTCTTGTGCACAATCTTCTCTCAGTTCGTCAGTTTACACGTGATAATAACTGTTCCATTGAATTTGACGCTTCTGGCTTTTCTGTTAAGGACCCATGGACGGGACGCGTGATTCTTCGCTGCAATAGCAGCGAGGACCTCTACACCATCTCACCATCTTCGCCATCCACCGCCGCCAGTTGCAGCATCGCCGTTTCGTCCACTTTATGGCATCACCGCCTAGGTCATCCAGCCGCCTCCGCCGTTGATTCCCTTCAAAACATGTCAGTTATCACGTGTAATAAAGCAACGCGATCCTTGTGTCATGCCTGTCAGCTCGGCAAACACACGCGTCTGCCCTTTGCTCGTTCAGTGTCAACTACATCCGAACCTTTTGCTCTAGTTCATTGTGATGTATGGACGTCTCCAGTCCTTAGTACTTCGGGTTACAAATATTATTTGGTCATGCTTGATGATTTCAGTCATTTTTGCTGGTCCTTTCCGCTGCGTCAGAAATCCGAAGTCTATAATCATTTTGTTGATTTTGTTGCATACGCTCAGACTCAATTTGGTTCTGTACCTAAATGCTTTCAGGCTGACAATGGCACTGAATTCGTTAATCATGCCATGTCCACCTTCTTGTCCAGCCGCGGCATCCTTCTTCGCCTTTCTTGCCCATACACTTCTCCACAGAATGGCAAAGCCGAGCGTCTGATCCGCACCATCAACAACACCATCCGCACCCTCCTCATTCATGCTTCCATGCCTCCGGCTTATTGGGCCGAGGCACTTGCCACAGCCACATATGTACTGAACCGGCGACCCTCCTCTTCCATCGGCAACCAAATACCGTACAAACTCCTTCATCGCTCTATTCCAGATTACTCGCACCTTCGCGTGTTCGGCTGCCTGTGTTACCCCAACCTTAGTGCCACAACTCCCCACAAACTTGCACCTCGTTCCGCGCCCTGCGTGTTTCTCGGGTATCCCTCTTCCCACAAGGGCTACCGGTGCCTCAATCTATCTACACGGCGAGTGATCATATCTCGACATGTCGTGTTTGATGAGTCCGTGTTTCCGTTCGCCGCCGCTCCGTCTTGTGCTTCTTCACTTGATTTTTTGCTGCAGGCTGTTCCTTCCGCTACGTCGGTTGCTCCGCCTTCGGGTGTTGAGCAGCCGCCTTCTTCTTCGGATGCTACTCCTCAGTCGTTCCTCGACGACCCAGCCGTCATCATGGCCGGCCCTGTTGTTCAGCCCGCTCGCCATTTCGCCCCGGCTAATGCTCCGGGCGGGTCTGGCCGCTTCGGCGCTGTCTATCAGCGTCGCGCACCGGAGCCTGCATCGCCGGCCCCACCTGCTGCAGCAACCAACCGCCGCTTCGGCACGGTGTACCAGCGTCGTCCGCCCCAGCCCCCTGCACACACTGCCGGGACTGGCCCATCGGCCGCTGGAGAGACCGTCGGGGACGTCGCTACTGCTGCCGTGCAGCCGTGCCCACCTTCGCCATCCCGTGATGTTCCATCGCCCCGGCCGGCTTCCACTGCTCCTGCGCACCGGCCCTTGACTCGTCTGCAGACAGGGGCAGTGCAGCCTGTAACCTACCGGAATCTCTCCGCCACGTCGACCTCGCCACTGCCAACCAACTACCGCAGCGCGTTGGCTGACCCCAACTGGCGCGCTGCCATGGCGGATGAATATCAAGCTCTCATTGACAATGACACCTGGCGGCTAGTGCCTCGACCACCTGGCGCTAACATTGTGACGGGCAAGTGGATTTTTAAACACAAATTCCACTCCGATGGGTCCCTTGCCCGTCACAAGGCTCGTTGGGTTGTTCGCGGCTTCTCCCAACAGCAGGGTGTCGACTACGACGAGACGTTCAGCCCGGTAGTCAAGCCGGCCACCATCCGTACTGTGCTCAGCATTGCTGCCTCGCGGGACTGGCCCATTCATCAACTCGACGTGAAAAACGCCTTTCTTCATGGCGACCTTCAGGAGACTGTCTACTGCCAGCAGCCTTCCGGCTTCGTCGACCCTTCGGCCCCTGACTCCGTCTGTCTTTTGCAGAAGTCTCTATACGGTCTCAAGCAGGCTCCTCGGGCATGGCACCAGCGGTTTGCTTCGTACCTCTGCACGCACGGCTTCACGGCGGCAAAATCTGACACATCTCTCTTTATTTATAAAGATCGAGATGATGTCGCCTACCTGCTGCTCTACGTTGATGACATCGTCTTAACGGCATCTTCACCGACCCTTCTGCAGCGTATCACCGCCCGGCTCAGCTCCGAGTTCGCCATGACGGACCTCGGTACTCTCCACCACTTCCTCGGCATCTCTGTCATGCGCTCCTCCGACGGACTGCTTCTGTCCCAGCGACAATATGCCGTTGATCTTCTTCAGCGGGCCGGCATGGCCGAGTGTCATCCTACATCGACACCTGTTGACTCTCGAGCCAAGCTGTCCGCGACTGACGGCGCTCCTGTTGCCAGCCCCTCGGAGTACCGGAGTCTTGCTGGCGCTCTACAGTACCTTACTCTGACTCGACCGGACCTTGCCTACTCCGTTCAACAAGTCTGCCTCTTCATGCATGACCCGCGGGAGCCGCACCTTGCTCTGATCAAGCGCATCCTGCGCTATGTAAAGGGCACCCTCGACGCCGGTCTGCATCTCGGCACCGCCGGTGTGTCCTCCATCACTGCCTACTCCGACGCTGACTGGGCTGGATGCCCAGACTCTCGGCGATCTACCTCCGGCTACTGCATTTTCCTCGGCGACAACTTAGTCTCCTGGTCTTCCAAACGGCAGACTACAGTGTCCCGCTCCAGTGCAGAAGCGGAGTATCGAGCTGTTGCACATGCGGTTGCTGAGTGCTGCTGGCTGCGACAGCTGCTCCAGGAGCTTTATGTCTCGATTCCTTTGGCGACTATTGTCTATTGTGACAATGTTAGTGCAGTCTACATGACAGCCAATCCGGTTCATCATCGTCGCACGAAGCGCATCGAGATTGACATCCACTTCGTCCGCGAGAAGGTTGCTTTGGGACAAATTCGCGTGCTCCATGTTCCCTCCGCACATCAATTCGCGGACATCATGACTAAGGGACTGCTTGTACAGTTGTTCAGTGACTTTAGGTCCAGTCTCTGCGTCCAGTTTCCTCCCGCTGTGACTGCGGGCGGGTATTAGAGATATGTATACCCTAGTTACCCTTACTTGTATCACAAGTTGTACATGGCTATATATATGAAGTCACCCCCCCACATTGGGTGTGAGGTGTTCCCCTAATTCTCTACACAAAGAGACCATTGTTGTCAAGGTAGAGCTTATTCAACATTGTTAGGTTACCAAGTGTTGATGGAACTGGACCAACCAGATTGTTTGAGTGCAAGTCTAGTTCACTCAATCTCTGAAGTTCACCAAGAGAGGTGGGAATTGTTCCAGTAAGGAGATTTGAACCCATGTAAAGCATTGTCAAGTTGACAAGGTTTCCAATTCGTTGAGGTATTCTTCCACTTATCATGTTCTCTTGTATTATGAGCTCACTTAGATTTGTAGAAAGATTAGCTATTGAATTTGGTAGCATCCCTTCTAGTTTGTTTCTACCGAGATTTATCCTTTTTAACTTGCTACAATTTGTCAAACTAGGCATGAAGCCCCAATCAGCATCATCCCTTGCTTGTATTTGATTATGGGAAAGATGCAGCACCCGCAAATTATTGAGGTGAATTCCAAGACATTCTGGTATTGCTCCAGAAAAGAAGTTCCTGGACATTTGGATTATTTCAAGCATTGAAGCATTGCAAAGGGACGCTGGGATGACCCCGTTAAACTGATTCCTATCAACAGCAAGTATCTGGAGTTCGGACAACTTGTTCCCCAGGTTGCTTGGAAGCGACCCACTAAGTTCGTTAGATTGTACGATGAAATGTTGGAGAGAGGATACATTGTACACCGAAGGTGGTATGAAACCCTCGAGTTTATTGGCATTTAGGTAAAATTCAGTGAGAGCATTGAGTTTTCCAAGAGCTTGAGGGATGGAGCCTATGAGATTGTTACTTGTGAGCTTTAAGACCTTCAGGGAGCTGAGATTTCCTAAAGACTCGGGGATGCTCCCAGTCAGGCCATTTGTGCCGAGGATTAGAAACTCAAGGGACGAGAGGTTTCCTATGGAAGATGGAAGTGGCCCTGTGAGCTGGTTCATGCCCATGTGCAGTGTGTTTAATTTTTGGAGCTTTCCTATCTCGGGAGGGATTTCTCCTGTGATCATATTATTGCTCAGGCGCAGAAAAATGAGCTTTTTAAGGTGTCCAATCTCGGAAGGGATATTTCCTGTGAGATTGTTGAAGCCAAGATTAAGTACCTCGAGATCGTGCAGTGATCCCAACTCCCATGGTATTGCACCCCTGAGGAAGTTATTGCGGAGAATGATAACCTGCAAGCGCACAGAATAAGATAACAGCGACGGGATTTCACCACCTATGGAGTTGCTGCTGAGGTTCAAATGCTTGAGCTCTTCAAGATGTCCAAGCTCTGATGGCAGGATGCCATCTAGGCGATTCTCGCTGAGGTCAAGCCGTCTCAGGTAAGTGAGGTTCGATAGAGATGAATCAATGGCGCCGATAAGGCCGAGCTCGGGGAGGTCCAGTGCTATGACACGGCCGCGACGGCGGCCGTGCGTGCCACAGGACACGCCACGCCATTGGCACATAGGGATGGACTGGTTGCTCCACGAATCCAGAGCTTGGAATGGATCTCTTCGTATGAGAGACCTGAATGACATGAGTGCTTTGTGGTCAGTGGCTCTTGTTGTGATGGTTTCAGCAATGGACAGTGTGGCTACTGGCACAGCAATGTCCGAGCATGCAAGGAAAAGGAAGGCAAACAAGAACAGGTTCGTGCTCATAGCTAATTTTTCTGTGGAAATCAGTTTCCTTGCAAGTTCTGGTCTGTGATCAGAAGCTTCGTGTGTACTTATAGTGACCATCGAACGAAGACAAGCTGCTTAGTGAATTAACAACCATGGTAAAATTTGCCCGTCACCGAACGATTAGCTAATTAACTGGACCGGATCAAAGTAGAGAGTCATAATGTCAATCTAGCGATGAGTTTCATTTCAGTTTCTCTGGAGAGAGCAAAACTCGAAAAGTCAAATTCGCACGTATGTACAGCGAGTAATCTTGAAATCTTCCAAGATCAAATATCTTGAAATCTTCCAAGATCAAATATCTTGATATCTTCCAAGATCAAATATCTTGAAATCTTCCAAGTTCAAATATCTTGATATCTTCCAAGATCAAATATGATAAGTGGACTAGTCCATTTACACTAGTAACTATATCTACAGTCTAATTTAGACGTCGTTTTAGCAAGTTGGTTTTCATTTCTAAATACTTGTCATTTCGGTCATTTGAGATAATATTTCTTGCCAAATGGCCATATAATTGCTTACCAAAACAAGCTTATCAAAATTTGTAGTTGGTTTGTCATTAGTGTGCTTGCTATCTTTTTTATGAGAGGTGAAGTTGACCAACACAATTATCCCTAAGGCTCAACAAGATAAGAACCAATTTAGTTCCCACAATCAACTCTGGAAAAATCCGGGAATAAACCTTTAACTTGTAGTCAATGAGACTCAAACCGTGGTTTTTTGCCATAAGACGTGTCATGCACTTGCCACCTAACCGAGATTGCTAATTAAATTACTACGAACCAGTTATCGACTATAATTGAAGTATAGGAAATTGTATTGGAGCCCTTTGAATTTATGTGATTGTTACTTGACTTTCATATGCAGATTACTTTCTTGGTTCTCTAAACTTATAGCCGTTTGCACCGTAGCTCCTTTCCGCTGTTAAATGACAGAATATGCTGATGTAGCATACAGTCAGCCAGGAAAGTATGACATGGAGTGCCACATCACCACCAAGTGTCTCATTGTATCGTCGGATCCAGCCTACCTGTTCCCATCCCACCCCCTTCTCTGTCGCTTGGTCGTGTTCAGATCTGAGTTGCTCATGGCAACCATCAGCTCCTCCTTCCACCACCACGAATCCAATCTCCGTTCTCCATTCTCCACAAGCACCACCACAATCTGTTAATCCAATAACTCGAAAGGAGAATTAAACACGGAAATCACATCTTTATGCGACCATTTAATTTCCCCATGAGTGCAGAGTAGAATGCCCAGCTCTCTGCCGACACGTCGGCGCCGTTCGAGTTCGTGCAGGAGGCCGCAGCCGTTGGTTAACGAGGAGATTGATCATTTACTCTACGTTAGTTACGTGTGTCTTTGCTCGGTTGGGACTAGATTCCAGGCAATGGATTATTTGCCACACCTTTTCATGAGTCACTTGATCATTCGTTCTTTTGGAGAATAAATGGTAATTTTATTTGAGGAAATAGCAGAAGCTTTGCTATTGATTCATTAAAGAAAGTTCAGAAACAAGGTTGCTTTACAAGGACCAAACGTCAGTTTGGGGGAAGGCCTCCCGCCTCCACTGGCCAAAATAGTAAAGTTCTGGACTATTTATATTGGTTTTTTTAAAAAAATATTTTATTTAAAAATTAGATATTACTAGTTACGTATTCGTGTATTGCAACAGAATTCATTGAATGTATAGATAATTATGCTATAGAAGAGAGTTGCTCTGATCGGTTAAAAAGTGAAGAATAGTGAGAAGTTAAGAAAATAGAACGGTTAGAGGAGAATGGACGTATAATCACCAACTCGTTTTTTATAATAGTAATGATATATAAAAATAATTTTTAAAAATCAATACGAGAGGAACACGTTACGGTTATCTGCGGGACTATCTCCCCCAATTTCATGGCACAGAATCCAGGCGCAAGCTTCCTCCTTGGCTTTGGAAAATTGAAAAAATAAATACCAATTTTACTCCTGTCCTCTTCTTCCTCCCCTTCTTACTCCACCGATGTGGTTGCCTCCCCAGCCGGATCTAATCGCCATGGCTGCCTCCCACCCCTGCTTGCCGCAGCCACCTCGGCGATCACCGCTACAACGTGGCCATTCGGAGGATGACTCTACCGCTAGCAAGGCAGGATCCGGCGAGGAGGTCGCCGCCACTTGAGCTTCTGCAAGGTCGCATCCGGCCTCGCCTTTGCTAGATCTAGCGAGGAAGTCGTTGTATCCAGCCGCGCATTCTTCGGCTTCGTAGGATCCGACGAAGAGGTCGCTGCTGCCGCGAGCGCCACCCAGCACGGATGGATCCAACGAGGAGATTGCGGTCGTGTCTTCATCACCTGTGGTGAAGTGAGAAAGAGAGAGGAGGCGATGAGGAGGTGGTTGAGGTGGTGTAGTGGCGGCTGCTGGATCCAAGCGGTGGTGGCCGGAGCGCCGGGTTGGGAGGTGGCAGAGGGGCAACGGCGGCGACTGGAGCGCCAGGTCGGCTATGACCGGAGCAAGGAAGAAGAGAAGAAGAGGAAGAAGTTAACAGGGAAAAAATTGTTTAAAAGGGCAAATGATTAATTAGCTTACCAAAGATGTGGTATCTTATTTATTACCTAGAATTTAGTCCTCAACAAACAAAGGCTCAAATAAGGTGGGGTAAATGATCAATTTCCTCGTGGTTAATTTTGTCTCTGCTCCTTGCTTGTCTGGATGGATGGTTCTTGGTTGACGTTGGTAGCTAGCCATTTAGCACACCATTAGTACTGTAAACACTGGTACTCCTCCCATGGCGAATGGATGCTGGTAGTCGGCCACCTCGCCATCGAGCGCAGCCTCGCGGGTGTGGAAGCGGCACGCATCGGCCGAGAGCACGTGGTGGACGGGGTCGCCGAGCCAGGAAAGCGCGGCGACGGCGAGCGTCAGGTCGTCGGGTTGCGGATGGGTGCGCAGACGACGAGGCGACGGGCCCGACGGGGGCAAGGCAATTCGGCGGCGGTGCTGCCGAAACCCGAAGGCGACGGGGCAGGTGATCCCCTCTTTTTCTTTTTCCTCTGAGATTTTGATTGAAACGAGGGATGCGAATAGGTGATAGACGTGGATGCGAACTGTGCTGTCCGAAGGTGAGTCAACGCCACGCAATCGTCCATGTCAGCGACTTATGGTTGTCAACTGCGGAAAAGAGCTATGGTATAATCGGCTACCAGTCTAAGGGCTGTTTGGATCGCCTAGAACTAATTATTAGTTCACTAGTTGGTGGACTAAAAATTAGGTGACTAAACTTTAGGTGATTAAAAATTAGTGTTGTTTGGATACATGGACTAAAAGGTGGTGACTTTCATGGGCAAAGACATTTATACCCCTATATTTGTTAGTGTGTTGCATGTGGAGTAGTGGAGAAAGGGTAGCAGGGGTATTTTCGTCTTTTGCTGTTTGGTACCACCTTTTAGTCCACAATTAGTCCACATTTGCCAACTAATGAACTAATAGCTAGTTGGGGATGAACTAAAAATTAGTTCAGGTATTAGTTCACCTGTTTGGATGGACTAGACCTAAACTTTATGTGACTAAAAATTAGTCAAGGGATCCAAACAGGGCCTAAGAGTCGAGAAAGAAATTTGCAAGTTTAGACAGTCGTGTGATACAATAGTGCGTTCAAGAAATTCCAATGCAACTTACTTATTGAAGTATATATTAGTCATCTACTCCCATGTAAACTAGGAGACAAGACCAGATTTAGCTCTATTGTACATTGTATTTATAAAACTAGATGTATACATACCGTATTTGAAAAAATGGTTCTACCGCCCGGTGGACGAGCGGCAATGCTGGCGAGACGACACGCGGTGAGGCCACCCGGCAGCAAGTGCTTGCCGCCCTACCAGCAAATGGCAGGTAGCCTACCGCCCGGTGGGAGGACAGCAGGCTTGTCTGCCGTTTAGTGAGGGGGTGGCAGGTCATTAAACCAGTTTAATTACCTGCCCTAATTTTTTTACGTTCAGTATTTGTTTGAATTTTTAAATATAACAAATGATCTCAACAAATTACGAAAATTTATGTACAATCTCCCGACACAACGTACCTCGCAGTATAATTTTTGGGTAATTTTATCTTATGCAAATGTTGCTAAAAAATTCATAAAATTTTGATAATTTTATGAGTTTTTACATATAGCAAACGAGCTCTAAAAATTATGAAATTTTATGTGAAGTCTTCTGACACAGTCATAGTTATTGCATAATGTTTTTGAGAATTTTATGTAAACCAAATTTGCCATGCTAATTCGTGAATTTACGGTCGGTGAATTTAATCATGAAATTAATTCATGATTAAATTAACCCGAATAAACGTGGTAAATTTATACCATATAAAATTCCACAAAAATTACACAATAACTATGAATATGTTGAGAGGTTTCACATAAAAGTTTGTTATTTTTTGTAGCTCGTTTGCTATATATAAAAACTCGTACAAATATCAAAATTTTATGAATTTTTGAGTAACATTCACAATGAATAAAATTACCCAAAAATTAAACTAACAAGCACGTTGTGTTGGGATGCTGTACATAAAGTTTCGTAATTTTTTAGCTTATTCGATATATTTAAAAATTCAAACAAACGCTAAACAAAAAACTGGTAATTAAGACAGCTTAATTACATACCGTCTGGTGAGGAGATGGTATGTTTTTAAGCCGGCTGGTTAGCTGGCTTAATTAGCTCCCCTAATTTTTTTGCTTAATATGTATTTAAATTTTGAAATATATCAAACAAGCTCAAAAAATTACAAAAAATGTATGTCCAGTCTCCCGATATAACGTACTTAACAGTGTAATTTTGGTTAAATTTATCTATTGTGAATACTGCTAAGAAATTCATACAATTTTGATATTTGTATAAGTTTGTATATATAGCAAATAAGTTCCAAAAATTACAAAATTTTATGTGAAACCTCCCAACACAATTGTAGTTATTGTGTAAATTTTTGGGAATTTTATGTAATTCGAATTTGCCATGTTTATTCTGATTAATTTAACCATGAATTTACGACCGATGAATTCAATTGTGAATTTAATGCAGGATTAAATTAATCTGAATAAACATGACAAATTCAGAGCATATAAAATTCATAAAAAATTATATAATAATTATGACTGTGTCGAGATGCTTCATGTTGTGGTTATAGACCAAACAGAGAGAGAGTATGGTAGTGGAGAGTTAGGTGAGCAATGGCTTAGGGTTTCTCCCCATGGCCTATGTTGTATGTATATCCACATGGAGAGTACTTTTACAATTGTACCCTTACATCCGAGTATTCCCCTCAGGGGCACTTGCGTCATTACACATGTTCCATTTTGGGCTTTATATTCCTCTAACAGGCCTGCTGGGCTTAGGTGAGGGCCACCCCTACAACAGGAGCCTCTCATGGTGAAGGGCTTTCCGCGGACGCGCATTAAGGAGGAGCCGACCGAGTAGTAGCTTCGAGCACCCGAGGCTGTGTGTACATTTCTATTTCATGCCTTTGTAAACATCTTCTGATGAATATAAACAGGAGGGAAGGGTCTTAGTTGAAAAATATTGCCTGTGCCTCCATCCTTGTTTACGACCATGCAGTCTCGTGCTAGTCAGGAAACTACACCGTGCTCGCTTGTGCACGGCAATCTGGGTCTAGCTGAAGTCGATGTGCGAGCGCTCCGTCCCCTACCCTTCGAAGTGGTGACAGCGGGGTTGGCGCCTTAGTCAAGGTAAACGCGCGAGCGCTTCGTCCCCTACCTTTCGAGATGGTGGCAGCGGAGCTGGCACTTTAGTCAAGGTAGACGCGCGAGCGCTCCATCCCCTACCCTTCGAGGTGGTGGCAGCGGAGCTGGCGCCTTAGTCAAGGTAGACGCGCGAGCGCTCCGTCCCCTACCCTTCGAGGTAGTGGCAACGGAGCTGGCATCTTAGTCGAGGTAGATGCGCAAGCGCTCCGTCCCCTACCCTTCGAGGTCGTGGAAGCGGAGCTGGCGCCGTAGTCGAGGTAGACGCGCGAGCGCTCCATCCCCTACCCTTTGAGGTGGTGGCAGCGGAGCTAGCGCCTTAGTCAAGGTAGACGCGCGAGCGCTCCGTCCCCTACCCTTCGAGGTGGTGGCAGCGGAGCTGGCGTCGTAGTCGAGGTAGACGCGCGAGCGCTCCTTCCCCTACCCTTTGAGGTGGTGGCAGCGGAGCTGGCGCCTTAGTCGAGGTAGACGCGCGAGCGCTCCATCCCCTACCCTTCGAGGTGGTGGCGGCGGAGCTGGCACCTTAGTTGAGGTAGACGCGCGAGCGCTTCGTCCTCTACCCTTCGAGGTCGTGGCGGCGGAGCTGGCGCCGTAGTCGAGGTAGACGCGTGAGCGCTCCGTCCCCTACCCTTCGAGGTGGTGGCAGCGGAGCTGGCGCCTTAGTCCAGGTAGACGCGCGAGCGCTCCGTCCCCTACCCTTCGAGGTGGTGGCGGCGGAGCTGGCGCCGTAGTCGAGGTAGACGCGCGAGCGCTCCGTCCCCTACCCTTCGAGGTGGTGGCGGTGGAGCTGGCGCCGTAGTCGAGGTAGACGTGCGAGCGCTCCGTCCCCTACCCTTCGAGGTGGTGGCAGCGGAGCTGGCGCCTTAGTCGGGGTAGATGCGCGAGCGCTCTGTCCCCTACCCTTCGAGGTGGTGGCAGCGGAGCTGGCGCCTTAGTCGAGGTAGACGCACGAGGTTGGGGTCCGCGTAGTTAACCTGGCTTGTCGGTGCTCCGCGTGATGCTCGTCAGTGCAAGCTGCCGTTGCGTCCCATGCCAGCTTTGCAAGTCGCATGCGGAGGCGAGCTTCGATGGCTCATGCGAACACTGCAAGGTGCAATGTAGAGGCGAGCCTCTGCTGCCTCTTACGTGATTACTGCGAGGTGCATGCGGAGGCCAGCCGCGCATTGTTTTATACTCCGGAGAGTACGCATAGGGATAATGCCTATGCGTGCGCGGGAGCCTCCGCGTCTTGTTTATACTCCGTAGAGTGCGTGGGACTATCAACCACGTCTCATTTATACTCCGGGGAGTACGCGTAGGGATACTGCCTATGCGTGCGCGGGAGCATGCGCGTCTTGTTTATACTCAGTAGAGTGCGCAGGGACAACATCCGCGTCTTATTTATACTCCGTAGAGTGCGTGCGGAGGCGAACCTCAGCGCTACGTCTTATTTAGAGTCCGTAGACTGCGCGTGGAGGCAAGCCTCCGCACGTTGCGGGCGGTGAAATTGCGTGCGGAGGTGGACCTCGACGCTACGTCTTATTTATACTCCGTAGAGTGCGTGCGGAGACGGACCTCGGCGCTACGTCTTATTTAGAGTCCGTGGACTACGCGTGGAGGCAAGCCTCCACGCGTTGCGGGCGGTGAAATTGCGTGCGGAGGCGGACCTCGACGCTACATCTTATTTATACTCCGTAGAGTGCGCGCGATAGCGTCCCCCCATACGTCTTTGTTTATACTCATACCCGTCTTTCACAGAGAGTGCGCGCGCGAACGCGTGTCTTTGTTTATACTCATGCCCGTGTTTTTCACAGAGAGTGCGCGCGCGAACGCGTGTCTTGTTTATACTCATGCCCGTGTTTTTCACGGAGAGTGCGTGCGCGAACGCGTGTCTTTGTTTATACTCGTGCCCGTGTTTTTCACAGAGAGTGCACGCGAACGCGTGTCTTTGCTTATACTCCTGAGGAGTGCACGCGAAGGTAATCCCTCGCGCGCTTTTGTGAGAAACAAAACAATTTTCTTGCAAACGGTGAACTTTATTAAATTCCCGTTTGCGCAGGTAAGCGATTACAAAAGATGAGGTACTAATCACTGACCTCTTAAAGACGAAAATGGCCGCAGCTGTTGTTGCCTAGTGACGGGGCGGGTCACGGTGGGAGCCTCTACTGCTGGAGCAACCCGCGCGGGGGCCCGACGAGGTGCTTTTCGGAGCCACCAAGGATCTTCGCACTTGCACACTCGGCCTAGGAGTTTTGTCGAGCCTCGTGGTGCGGACCTCTGGTCCCGAGCTCTATGCGCCGAGCCATATCCTGGTCGCCGTAGACGGTGATGATGGCCCGCGGTCTAGGGAGCTTCATGCACAGGAAGTCATGGTGTGGGACTGCCCCAAGAGAGTTTAAGATTGGCCGCCCCAATATAGCGTTGTAGGGATACGAAATGTCGACGACGTCAAAGGTGGCGTCCCCACACCTCACATTGTCGTCCTGGCCGAAGGAGACTTGGAGGCATATTTGACCTAATGCCCGTAGGGGCTGACCTCCGAAGCCCTGCAATGGGATTCCCGAAGGGCCCAACCGGCTTCGGAGGATCCCCATCTGATCGAAGGCCGCTGCGAACAAGATGTTTGCGGAGCTTCCTCCATCGACCAGGACGCGTCTAACGTCGCATCCTGCGATGGTGACCTGGACGACCAGGGGATCTTGGTGGGGAATTCCACGCCCTCGGCGTCTGCGGGCGTGAAGGTGATTTCGTGTTGCGCCAACTCCGGCAGTGCCTGTGCTGGGCACGCCGCGACATGGTGCAGCCTCCTCGCATAAGCCTTCCGCTGCCGTGCCGAGGCGAACTCCAACGAGGAGCCCCCGGAGATGATGTTTATGACCCTGCGCTGGGTCCCCTCCGGGGCTTGGAGTTGCAGGAGGCCCTCCCGACGTTGCTGTACGTGGGCCTGAATTCGCAAAGGGCCTTCCTGGGGTTGCATTCCTTGATCCTGGGGGTGTTGGACTTGAGCCACGACGGGTGGACGCGCCTCGGGGTTTCTGTCTCTGGCGACGCTCTGCCGGAGTACTACGATGGAGGTGCACGCACGCGTGTCGTGGCTGCCCCAACCGTGGACTTTGCACCACTGCCCCTGGTGTTAGTCGTTGTACTCCTCGCGGGCTCTGTCGTCTAGCCCCGCCCGCGCCCCCGTCCCTGGCCACGGCGCCCTCTACCACCACGACCAGCAGGGGCGCTGTCCTCGGAGCCACCCTCGATGTCAAAGACGTAACGAGGTTTCTGAGATTTGCGTTGGTCGCGTTTGGGCTTGTCGCCTGATGGGTCTTTGTGCTGGGTATCCTTGCGCTCGGAGGCGTCCTTCGATGGCTCCTGCTTGCGCTTGCCCTTCGAGGAGCCCTCCTTCGGCGAGCCATCGTTTTTTGCCGAGCCCTCCGCCTGATTGGTGTCGGAGTCGCCGCTGCGCGTCCTCTTCCGCCCTGGCGTACTCTTCCATCTTGTCGAAGAGCTTCGCCACTGTCTTGATTGGTTTCCGCGTGTTGTATTCGGCCATCGGTCCTGGGCGGAGGCCTTGTATCGCTGCGTTAATGACAGTTGTTTCATTGACGTCCTTGACCTAGCAGCGTACCTTCGCGAAGCGCTTGAAGTAATCCCGGAGCCTCTCCGAAGGTTTTTGCTTGACTGCGAAGAGTTGGTCCGCATCGACACGCTCGACGTAGTTTCCCTGGAAGTTGTTGTAGAGTCGGTCGTGGATCTGCTCCCACGCGTAGATGGACTGTGGCTCAATGGTGAAGAACCATGAGAGCGCCACCCCCTGCAACGCGAGGGGGAGTCCCTTTGCCTTCGTGGTGTCATCTTCGCCAGCGGCTTCGATGGCGGTCACATACACGAGCACGAATTCCCGTGGGTCCGTGTCACCTTTGTACACCTCGATGACACTCGGGAACTTGAAATCCTCAGGCCATGTCGCCTGCTGCAGGCCCGCGGAGAGTGGGGACTCCGGGTCCACGCGTCGTAGTGGGACGCGACTAGACGTGGGGGCGTCGCGGCTATCCACCCTCTCTGGTGTGGGCTCCGATGCGACCACCGGTGGGGCCTGTTGACTCTGAGCCTCTTGCATGTTCCGCACGGCCCCGCGGAGGTCCGTTAGCTCCCGCTGAAACGCGCTAAGGGCCGCCAGCAGGGCGTTCTCCACCGTGGACGTGGTTGGGGCCATCGGCGCGCCTGGCTGTGCGACCGGAGCAGCAGCAACCACGGCCTGCGCTCCCGGACTGCCCGCTGCACTGGCGTGAAGAACTCTGGAGCCGGTGATGAAGCTTGCGTTGCCGCCGGGACCGCTCACCATTCCTGCACCGGGTGGGAGAGCGGACGCCGTGCCTGCGTGGGCACCGGCATCGCTGCCTCCGACCACCCGAGCAACGCTGCCGGCGACCGTCGTGGTACCAGCAGTGGGGTTACCTACCATGCGCGGGGCGGTTTCGACTATCGCAGCGGTGGTAATAGCGAGGTCCAGCGTCGCGGCGGTGGCGGCAGGATCGAACGTTGCGGCAGTGGTGACGAGGTCGAGCGTCCCGGCGGTGATGGCGGGGTCGAGCGTCCCGACGGTGGTGGCGGGGTCGAGCGTCGCGGTGGTGGTGGCGGGGTCGGGCGTCACTTCGTGAACACCGGTGTTCGCGACCGCCACACCCGCATCGCCACCCACGCCCGGGCTGCCAACGCCGAAGCCCTGGTATTGACGTAAGATTCCGCTGCTCCCACCTTCTTCTTCTTCGCCGCCGACGATGAAGCTTTCTTTGGTGCCATCCTTCTTCGAATTTGGAGGCTTGCTCTTGTCCTCCCCACGGACGACGCCAACTGTTGTGGTTACAGACCAAACAGAGAGAGAGAGTATGGTAGTGGAGAATTAGGTGAGCAATGGCTTAGGGTTTCTCCCCATGGCCTGTGTTGTATGTATATCCACATGGATAGTGTTTTTACAATTGTACCCTTACATCTGAGTATTCCCCTCAGGGGCACTTGCGTCATTACACATGTCCCATTTTGGACTTTACATTCCTCTAACAGGGCTGCTGGCTTAGGTGGGGCCCACCCCTACAACACTTCACATAAAATTTCGTAACTTTTTAAAGCTCGTTTGCTATATTTGAAATTTTATGAATTTTTGAGCAACATTCGTAATGGATAAAATTACCCAAAAATTACACTGTGAGGTACGTTGTGTTGGGAGGTTTTACATAAATTTTCATATTTTTTGAACTCATTTGATATATTTAAAAATTCAAACAAACACTAAACACAAAAATTTAGGACATGTAATTAAGCTGGCTAATTAGCCGACTTAATCACCTACCGCCCCTCACCAGACTGCAGGCGCCTGTCGCCGGTGGCCTTGCCACATGTCGCCTCACTGGCGCTGCCGTCCCCTACAGGACAGCAAAAATGCTATTTTTATAAATACGATATATATATAACTATTTTTATAAATACAGTACGTAACAGTGCTGAATTTTACTTTAACCCTCTAAACTAGTGGTTGACTCATCATGTACTAGTAGTGTGCCCGTGCTAACGCTACGGTAAAATACAAAACAAGATAAAATTTGTAAAAAATAAAACGAACAATCAGATTCATTAAGATTCACGTCTCATATATTGTATAACCAAATATTTTTGTCACATAATGAATTCAAAAATTTGTTGTTTATAACCAACAAAAACACTAACTGAAGTAAAATCCAGAAAGGAATAGAACAAAACAAGAAATAGAAATAAACAAAGTCCAATCATTTACCTCATTGGCAGAGCGACTATAATCAACGGGATCCCTTCCCCTCACAGTTTCCAACAAGAGAACACCTAAACTATAAACATCGCTCTTTTCATTTAACATCCCGGTATTAGCATATTCAGGTGCAACATATCTAAAGCAAGAAAAATGGATGAGAAAGATTGAACTCCTTTCAGCATGGGGAAGAAAGGATGTAAAAGAGCACAAATAATGGATAAAATAAGAGCGAAGAAAATACCCAAATGTTCCCATCACTCTACTTTTCCATTTTGTAAATTGCATTGCATTTGCTGCATGGTACCTGCCACAGCAAGCTGGCAGGCTAACCATGTCAGCATTTGATACATATGTACAGACACATGAGTTATGCAATGTATACGAGGGAGGAGAATCGTTTAGTTGTTAGTTTCTGGAAACAGAAAATTCTGAACTTTTGCGCAAACATTTACTGTAAAACATGATTTTTTCCCCCATCTAGTAAATACAGATGCACTGACAGGGAAAGCATGTGTAAGAAAAACAAGGCTCAATGAAATACCTCCTTGACTCCTGCCCTAGTATGCAAAGATACCCAATGGGACATTCTGTGGAGCAGCTATGCAAATGATTGAGGATACATACTGTTTGAACTTTGAAGATGCAGAAACAGAGAATACCAATTCCGGTCGACACATTCTCACTGCTAGTTGAAGACGACATGCTTGCAAAGCCCTTTGTGCTCAATCCATCCAAAACTGATGCAGCAAACAATTTTTTTATCAAAAAAAAATCAGAACAAAGGAGATGGTAATAAAAAGACTGAGGGCAGATCATCCCCACCACTGCCAAGCTTGCATCAGTGAAACCCGGGCAATCCTTGATGGTTAGGGAACGAAGTGATCTACAGAGAGGAAGACCATTCTAAAAATACCAAATCATGGATACAGAGCTACTACTACATAATTTCTACAAGAAAAATGCTTTCATGCAAAAGGAGGTAATGAATCGCTTTACAGTTGTTGCTACTTACATCAATGATGGGAGGCTGCCCCTTCAATCCAACCTTCAGACGGTCCTTCTTAATCTCGCAGACAACAAACCTTGATTTTGTTCCCTGAGGAACAGGAACAGTGATGGTAACCTCTGGCAACTGCTGTGTCCAGGAATACTTCTCCAAATCAAGACCGTTACCAGCATTTGGTTCTGTTTAATAAATCAGAAATAAAATGAGAATCCCTTAGCTGACCTTCAGCAAGTACAATGAATTGAAATATAAATGACAACCGGAGCTATGTCTTTTTACAGAGGCGAATTAAGGATAATTTTACAAGACCACCAGATAAGCAAATTAAGCACAACAGATTTACTGGATATAACATGGCATGAACCCAGGTGTCAGCATAATCACAATATAGTGTTTCCAGACAGCAATTGAATATAGAAATCTGAATGTAAACAAATCCTGAAACACACTGGCTTTGTTTTGGTCCGATTTCACATGTAACAGTGAAAGCGTAATTTACTGCCCGTCCATCTGGAAGCAAATAAGTGATGAACCAATGTGATTTTATCCTAAATAAGCTGACTTTAAGAAAGGTATGTACTACATTGTTCGGCATAGACTGTTAGGAGGATAACTCTGCGCTACCACTTAAATTATCAAACTCCACAAAAGGGATCCAAACACTCAAGCAGAAACTAAGTAACTCCGAAACCTAGTAAACTAATTGCACATTTGAATTAGGAATGTGGACACTAAAAAACTACTTCCTTCAGAGTACCCAAATCCACAGAAAGGAATTGATCCAGCTTGAAAACTATCCTGGCCTAATTAAGATTCGATCATTCGAGTCATCAATTGGAACAGGGAGCTTCTCCACATTTGGGATCCCAGCTCCATTGCAACGAACAGATCCAATAAGTAGAGCATATTGATCAGAGAATCTACCAAATCTATCCTATCCTAAACAAGCGGTCCTTATCTGATGATCCATGGAAACCAAGCAATCAACCAGAGAAGCAGTCATCAAATGAGGCTTTAGATTACTCGACTGAAGATCTAAAATTTCTCTTCTAGATTGACTGATTGAGTTAGCATCGCAGAAACAAGGTCCCAAACCTCTGAACAAGCAAGGTCGGCCTTACTAATAAAAACCACATTTAGCATCAAAACCCTAAAACCCAGCAGCAATAAAAATTAAGGGATTATGGCAAGAGTACTCACTTCTCACTTTGCCATCCTCCAGCTCCACCTCCACCTCCTTGCTATCCCTCTCCACCGAGCTCTCCAGCCCCCGCTCCTCCGTCACCACCGAGCTCTCCGGCCTCTCCTACGCCGGCGCCTTCGCCGCCCTCTCCGCCTCGGCAGCCTTACTCCTGGCCTCCCTTGCCATCTTCTCCTCCGCCTCCACCTGCGCCCTGGCTGCCGACGCCATCGTGGTGACCTTGCTCACCGCAGAGGGGTCGCGGAAGAGGTCGGTGCGCCGCCGGGCGACGTCGATGGCCGCCTGGAGGAACGGGACCGCGCCACCCTTACGCTCGAGCACCGCCGCGAGGGCCTCCTCATCGCCGTCAACTGCAGCCGCCGCCGCAGCGGGCCGCGGCGCCTCGTCCTCCTGGAAGTCGGATATGATCGCCATAGGCCGCCGCGCCTGCTCTCCTCTAGGGTTTCTGCTACCGCAAGCGCCTTCTTAGCCTACGCGCCTGCTCTCCTCTAGGGTTTCTGCTAGGGAGAGGAGGCGCGGGGGAGCGGCGGGAGCGGAGATCGGGGAGGATGGGGGGAGCGGAGGTGCGGGGGAGCGGAGACGCGGGGAAGGCGAGGGAGCGGAGGCGCAGGGGAGCGGCGGGAGCAGAGGCGCGGGGGAGGCGGAGATGGGGGAGGATGGGGGATGGCACGGTGGAGGATGGGGGGAGGCACGGTGGAGGATGGGGGGAGGCGGAGGGAGGGGAGGCGCGGGGGAGGATGGGGGAGGCGGAGGGAGGGGAGGCGTGGATCGTTGGATATGAGTGGGTAAGGAGAGAAAAAGTGGGAATTGATCCTTGATCGTTGATTTCACTGGTTGGTTTTTCTGGGGACACAAATTGGTGTGGACGCAGGAAAACTCATGACTGCTGGGGGCACAATTTGAGGTGGTCGTAGGAAAGAACTGAACTGGTGGATTTTAGGGGTAGAGATAGAGATGTACCTCTCGCCTGTGGAGTGTGGATACATGATAGTTTTTCAATTTTCCAAGTCACAGATGTCATGCCCCACGCCCAGCGACTTTCCAAGTCAAAGATGTCATCCACCATGCGTGCCTTCTCTTGAAAATTAAATGGACGCCCTTCTTCGTTTTTCCGATCATCGTTTGTTCCTGATGAATTGATAAGCCCTGACTACTAGAAATCAGGGAAATTTCTTTCGCTAAAATTTAGCCGATAACCGGTGGTTATGAGCCTTATCGACTGAACCAGTAAAATTTTATATCAAATAAAAATTTCAGATTCATTAAATTTCATTTAAAAATTTCAAATTTTAATTCAAATTTTCGACCGAAAAATTCCAAAATTTTCGGTAACCGGTGGTTATCAGCCTTATCGACTGGACCAATAAAATTTTATATCGAATAAAAATTTCAGATTCATCAAAATTCATCTAAAAATTCCAAACTTTAATTCAAATGTTCGACCGAAAAATCCCAAAATTTTCGGTAACCGTTGGTTACCAGTTGTATCATTGCCCTTCAATAAAATTTTTGAATCGATACAATTTTCCTTGCTAGAAATTCGTCTTTGTAACACGTCCAATGAAGCACTTCCCTCCAGATGTGGCAACTTATGGTGCTACGCTTTCGTGGGACTTTTCTTGATAGGATCGTGATTTTCTAAAAGTTTCTGAACTTTTAGTCATTTTCGTAAGTAATTAGATCTGAATCTAAGGGCCTGTTTGGGAGAGCTCCACCAACTTCAGATTCACGAAAAACGTGGATCTGGAGCTGGATTCACCGTGGAGCAGCTCCATGGTGGATCTGGGATTCGTCAAAGTGTTTGGTACAGCTCCACCTCCCTCTCTATCCCACTTCCACCTGGGCCCCACGCGTCAGGGGGCAAAAATGAAAAAAAAAATCCCGGCCGACGCAGGCGCGGCAGCGGCCGGCGGGCGAGGCGGCCGGCGGCCGGCAGGCGCAGGCGAGGCGGAGAAGAGGAGGAGGCGGAGCGGCCGGCGGGCGCAGGCGCAGGCGAGGCGGAGCGGTGGCTGGGGGGCGGCGCGGCGCAGGCGCAGGCGGAGAAGAGGAGGAGGCGGAGAAGAGGAGGAGGCGGAGCGGCCGGCGGGCGAGGCGGAGCGGAGCGGCCGGCGGGCGAGGAGGAGGCGGAGCGGCCGGCGGGCGAGGAGGAGGCGGAGCTCCCGGCAGGCGCAGGCGAGGCGGAGCTCCCGGCGGGCGCAGGCGAGGCGGAGAAGAGGAGGAGCGGCCGGCGAGGCGGAGAAGAGGAGGAGGCGGAGCGGCCGGCGGGCGAGGCGGAGCGGAGCGGCCGGCGGGCGAGGAGGAGGCGGAGCGGCCGGCGGGCGAGGAGGAGGCGGAGCGGCCGGCGGGCGAGGAGGAGGCGGAGCTCCCGGCAGGCGAGGCGGAGAAGAGGAGGAGCGGCCGGCGGGCGAGGCGGAGAAGAGGAGGAGGCGGAGCGGCCGGCGGGCGAGGCGGAGCGGAGCGACCGGCGGGCGAGGAGGAGGCGGAGCGGCCGGCGGGCGAGGAGGAGGCGGAGCTCCCGGCAGGCGCAGGCGAGGCGGAGCTCCCGGCGGGCGCAGGCGAGGCGGAGAAGAGGAGGAGGCGGAGCGGAGCGACCGGCGGGCGAGGAGGAGGCGGAGCTCCCGGCAAGCGCAGGCGAGGCGAGGCCGGCGGCCGGCAGGCGCAGGCGAGGCGAGGCGAGGCGCAGGCAGGCGCAGGCCGGCGGGCGAAGAGGAGGACGGCGCAGCGACGGGAAAGAAAGAAAAACGAACCGTTTTTTTTGTGTAATCAGTGGCATGGTGGGTAATTTTCCCCAACTCCACCAATTTGAGTTTGGTGGAGCACCCCTTGAGGTGCTCCACCAATTTGGTGAATCTGGAGCTAGATCCATGGTTTTGGTGGAGCAGATCCACGGTGGAGCTGCTGGAGCTGGAACTGTTTGGCTTGGAAAAGTGAATCTGAATCTGGATTTGGTGAATCTGGAGCTGGTGGAGCTCTCCCAAACAGGCCCTAACAATCCACATTGCTTCCCACTCCATATATAAAAGCATCTTCAACCCTAACCTCTCATCTCCCATCCAACCGTCATCAGCCCTACCCCTCCTCGCGCCACCACCTACTCCCTCGCTGATGCCGACGAGGTCCCCTGTCCACCTTCTCTCCTTGCTCCTGCCTCCCCCCTTCGTCCCAACCACCTCTCATGTAGTCATGTTACACGTCTTTCTCTTCTCTAGTCACCCAACGCTGCCCTTCTTCCCCTCTCCAGTGAGACAACCCCTCCTCCACGTCGCCTTCCTTCTTTGCCTCCGACGACTACCACTGTCGGATTCACTATTGCCTTCCTCTACCTCCTAACTGTTCTCATCCTTATCGCCCCCCTACCCGACATCCACCACTCACCGGTCAAAGCCCTCGTACCGATGGCGCCACCGTCGTCACCACCTACCGCTGTCCCCTCCTCCCGGTAAGCTTGGGTTCTTGGATGGTTTTTGTATGTACGGTTGGAGAAATTCCACCAATCTTGAGCTTTACTTTTCTCAACCTATTTTCACCTGGCACATTGGCGTCTCACGAGGGCAAATGTGGGCCATCAGGGGATCCAGAGTTTCTTGAACAGGTCAGTGCCAGAATACCTTCACTACTACGCTTCACATCCTTTGACTTGCTGCTCCGATTGTGGCCATCGTACTCTCCTCTAGCTCTATCGTCTCTCTCTATCTTCTTGGACACATCACTCCTATGTGGTGTGGAGCCCCTCGTTTCAGGGCCGTTGAGGTACAGCTCCTTCCTCCGATGCCCACTGCCGTCGACGCCAGTGTCATCATCCGGCAGGGGCGGACCCACCCTTCGGGCGGGGTCGGGCGGCCGCCCGGGCTCCACCACGGCGCCGGCGTCACCACTCACCACGTCAGGCGACTGGCTCTTGATTTGCAATTCTTCATCTTAGCTAACTTTTGCTAGTGTGTACTTTTTCATATAAATTCCTAATGCACAGGTGATGTCACAGGTCAGCGATTGATCAAGAATATGCATCCACTTATTGATGGTGCTGTTATTGAACCATGCTTGCTTCAAGTTCATGGGGATTTATGGTGTGGAAACATAAGCTCTGATACAAACGGAGATCCTGCAATATTAAATCCAGCATGCTACTGTAAGTAAAATCCATTGTTTCTCGACTCCAATTCCAGACCAAGATTATTGGTTGTGATAGAATAAATTTTTTATTTGGCTTTGAAGGCAAACACACATTGTATATTCTGATTAAAATTTGCATGGAAGTGCTCAATTAATGCGTTGTTGTTGATTTGTCGGAATTTTCCTGAATGTCTTGCATATCGCATATTCCAGTCTGTAGACAATTATTGAAGAAAACTTATCAGTTCTTTTAACTGCAGACGGGCACAATGAGGCAGAGTTTGGGATGTTATGGTGTGCTAGATTTGGCAGGGCATTCTATAATTCCTATTTTTAGGTATTCACTTTGTCATTTTTGTTCCATATTCTTTGAGCAGCAGCACATGCAACCATCCACCGAGTGAGTTACTTGTTCTGGAATTTTTTTAACCATTGTTACATTTTGTTTGCCTATGAAGTTGAACCCTTGATTGAGATTGAGACGTGAGGCTGGTTGCAAGTAATACTGTTTTGGGTAGTATTGTTTGGTTTGGTTCACGCTTGCGAGTTCGCCCAAGCTACATTTTAGTCCTGGTCCGCCACTGTCATCCGGCGAAATGCTCCGTGATGGAGCGCACGAGATGTTCTTGTAATCGGAAGCGAGCTGCTCCTTGGGCCTCGGCTTTCTTGATGCAACACTCCTCGGCCTCTTCATTACCGTTTCTGCCGCATTCAGTGGAGCGTTCCCAAGCCCCTCCATTACGGCATACACGTATCTCCCAAGAAGGTATCTCTGTACTAGCTAAAGGCGGTACCTGAGTGTATTAGAGTGCGACATTACAACCATGGTATAATATAAACACAAGTTGCAACTAGCAAACAGATACATCCGATGAAGTGAGCTATCAAGCCTGGACAACTATTGAAAGTCAAATCCTGGACTGGACATGTAAACCAAGAAACTGCAGACCCAAACCCCGTCGGCCGAACATGAAAGCGAGAGCATAAACTGAGAAACAACAAGAAGAGCAACTCGAAACCCTCCAGGGGAGACAAGGAGCACGGCGGCGAGCAACTTGAAACGGCAAAGCGAGCAACCGACTACACTGCTAGCAATATTTGCAACTAGCCTCATAGGTGCGGCGCTATGCCGCGCCAGCCACCGTGTGTACCGAAGTAAAAGAGGCGATAATCCGTGAGGAGTTTGGGAATTTTTTTTTAAAAAAACCGAGGGCGCATGTGTATTTTCGAAAAAGTCAAAGGTCTTTTTCGTAAAAAACCGAGGGCCTGTACGTAATAAATGAGAAAGTCAAAGGTCTTTTTTGTAAAAAACCGAGGGCCTGTACGTAATAAACGAGGACCTGTACGTAATTTAGAAAACCGTAGGGCGCTATCCTGCAAAAATTTCGGTGAAAAAAAACTACCAAGGACCTTTTCGCGAGGAAAAAAGACTTTTACGTAATTTTCGAAAAATATAAGGAAATCACCTCCCCAGGCCGTACGAAAATTCGGCGGCCACGCGCCGGCCGCACAGCGCGCGCGGGCGATGTGGCCGCCCTCTCCTGCGCGGAATCCCCCGGTAATATTTTGGTTATTATTAGTGGCAGTAACTTTCACAGGAAATGTCCTTATCCATTTCACAGGAAATGTCCTGTTCACCGTAACTATTGAGCAGTGGAGACCAATAATGTGATAAACCAGCTCAAGATTAATTGAGCCTATGTGGCCCATGTGTGTACATGAGTGCATGAGAATTTAGTGCCACTTTGCTTATCAAGGTTGGGCATGGCCAACGTATTGTTGTAGATAATGCGATTTTAGTAAATATTTAAATAAAATTTTAGAATAGTAAATAAAATATAAAGCATATTTTCAGCATATATTAAATGACTTGTACAAAAATAAAATGATTGCAAGATCACAAATCTCTATCATGTTATTTGAATATGATATCATACTCAAAAGGACTATTTGTTTGGTGAGTTTTTGTGCAAAACGGCCGGCTACGGCACTGCGTCAATCAGACTAATACGACCACGTTTAGCCGACCGGTACGACTACATTCCGATCGCTGGGGGGATCGAGCGGTTATTTTCGATCACGTTGAGTCGATCGGCTAATACGACCACGTTGTGGCATACTGTGTCAACCAGTTGTTACAACCACGCCTGCTCGAGCACGTGCTACGACCACGTTCCCGCGATCACGTCTTCGACCACCTGGGTGTCGAGCAGGTACTTCGGTTACGACTACGCTGTGTCGATCAGACAGATATGACCACGTTTAGCCGATTCGACCACGTTGTGCCATTCGACCGTGGTTGTAGATCAGTAGCAGCAAGGCATGGTTGCACTGTATCCTCATCCAGTTGGAGATAGCGCTCAACAAATATCTGAGATGAAAGCAGAGTCCCAGAAGGTAACTAATCCATGGCCAAGCAAGAAGCTTATCTCAATTGTAATCTTATCTCTGATTTAAACGGTGCAACCGACACCGTGTTGGAGCTGTATACAGCACCTACGCCCCCTCCCGAGCCTATAAAAGGAGAGCTAGGGACGTATGCAGAGAAGGGAGGAGGACATCCTCGGACATAGACGCAGAGGTGAACAAGGAAGGAGGACATCCCCAGACGCAGATGTAGAGGCAAACCAAGAAGGAGAAGATCCTGGACGTAGACATAGAGGCGAACGCGAAGAACCCAAAGGCAGACACAAAGGAAGAAGAACCGCAGACGCATACGCAGACGGGGAAGACGCAAGCGCACCCATAGAGAGACAGAGGCGGAGGGAAGAAAGAAGAAGGAGAAGTCAGAGAGACCTGAGGCACCATCAATACAAGCCCGGGCCATGGCATCCTATGTTAAGAACGGTAAAAATATCCTCACCTCCCTTTTCTCTGCATCATAATTTGCATATGATGAATAGCGGCTATGACGGCAATGTTGCCAAGCAACTACGACCGCTCAGGTGCTCATGGAGATGCGTCTCATGACCTTTGAGGAGGTTCCCAATCGTCGGTCGAAATCAACACCTCTGATCGCTCCAGAGGTCGTGCGCCCCGAACGTCAGCCAAAGTCAGGCATCACTAAACTTTGTCCGTGGTCGAGCGCTCCAATTGCTTCCGCAGTCGTAAGCCCCCGTTCACTTCCCAAGTCAGGTCCCTCGACCGCCCGCAAAGCCGGCCACCACCGATCTCTCCTGAAATTGGGCGTGTCTCTGATCATGTCTCAAAGCGTGTCTCCAATCGCTTCACAAAGCCAAGCAACCATGATCGCTGCCGAACACTCCCGAAGTCGTGCATATCTCCGATCACTTCCAAAGCTTGACATCCCTGATCATCGGCCAGAGTCAAGCACCTCCGACTGTTGTTCAAAGTCATGAGTTCCCGATTGCTGGCTAAAGTCAACACTTCCGATTGTTTCGCAAAAGTCGAAGTCCCCGGTCGCCGCCAACGCTTCCAAAGTCAGACGTGTCTTCAAACGCTTCTCAAAGCTAAAGTTCTCGACCGCTGCCAACCGCTTACCGTAGCTGAAGCCTTGACCTCTGCTGACCGCTTGCTAGAGCCAAAGCCTCCGACCGCTTCCAAGGACGAATACGACCAGCAGTCATCTACAATCACTTGCTGGAGTCAAAGCCTCCGACCGCTTCCAAGGACAAATACAACTGTCAACCGCTACAACTACTTGCTGGAGCCGGATGCCTCCAATCGCTTCCAAGGACGCCTATGACCACATCCCAGAGACGGACACCCCGACCACCTTCTAGAGCCAAGCATCCTCGACCATGTGACATAAGTCGAGAGCCTCTGACTGTCTTTCTTCAAAAGATGAATGCCTCCAACTCCTTCCCGAAGTCAAGTGCATTTGATCGCTTAGTGTACTCGAACTCCTTCGCTTGACTACGATGATACAATACTCCAATAAGAACTCCCTATGATTAGGCGCTCCACGAGTGCACTGCTCAACCTCTCGCTACAGTACTTTTATGAGCACTCCCTTCGACCACGGACGTTTCCGATGCGTTTCGACCACGGCGAGTTTCGACCACAGCAAACATCCGATGAGTTTCAACTACTGTGACTGTTCGACCACGAATGTTTCCGATGGGTTTCGACCACAATGAGTTTCGACCACGGTGGGTTTCGACCACAGCAGTCTCCCGATGGATTTCGACTATTGTGACTGTTCGACCACAGACATTACCAATGGGTTTCGACCATGTTGGGTTTCCGATGGGTTTCGACTACTGTGACTGTTCGACCACGGAAGTTTCTAATGGGTTTCGACCACGGGCATCTTGCAGTGATTTTCAACCATAGCTGTCCGTTGATGGGTTTCAACTACTATGACTGTCGACCACGGTTGTTTGCCGATGGGCTTTGACCACCGTGTGTTGCTGACCTTGGATGTTTTCCAATAGTTTCGACAATGTGATTTCCGACCACAGAGATTTCCTGATGAATTCAATCACAGTGATGCTCGACTACTAAGTGCTCCTGATGGGTTTCAACCACCATGGATTTTGACCACGACTGTTTTCAGATGGATTTTGACTACGGTGGATTTTGACCACAAGTGTTTCTTGGCGGGTTTTAACTCTGATGAATCTCGATCACAGGCGGCTTCCTATGGTTGTCAATCACATTGATACTTGACCTATGCGGCCTACTCTACTAATCCTTTCGCTCAGGCTATGTCTACGATACCGATTCTAGCTGCCATTGTTGTCAGATTGGTCATACTAGACGTCAATCATGCCTACTTCAAATCACTTCTGTTGTGTACGTTTGATACTGACGAGGTCGAATGGCATGGGCGGGCGTGGTCAAGTGTGACGACCACGCTGTCAACGACCCCATAGACCGACGATGCTATGGATAATACCAACGCCCATACTTTCATTAATCATTCATCCCTTGTATGAGGAACATAAAGCGAAGACCGAAGACGACGACCAATGCACAACTTAATCTAAGGTTTTCCGTGGGTTACCTCGCCGATGTAATTAACTGAGAGGCCTTCGAGACCCCGGGAACTAGGACACCGTATCGTCTATATCAGATCTGTTATGCAAAGTAGGCTATGGAGCACACACACACACACACACACACATATATATATATATACATACATATATATATATATATAGTATATAAAGGGATCTGTAATTTTGTTCTTCTTAAATAAATGAATAAAATACATGTTTACCCTATCTTTTATTGTGTTTATTTATTCTTGTGTACTTTAGTACACTGGCATGCCCGCATCTTATAACCCTGGGGCCAGAAATCCGCGAGCGATTTCTCGCGTCGAACACTACTAAATATACATCAACAATTAGTAAATTACTCAAATTGTGATTTTTCTAATTATTGCTCTTAAATATCGGTTGCACTTGTTTAACACAATACCTTCTTGACACGGTGGTCTATATTTATCCAATGATCACAATGATAACCTCTAAATATTCTGTTTAGAAAACTTCCATGCGGCATCCCCACCTGTTTGAGTGAATATATAGCCACTCATTTCATCTGAGTCGCTAATCCAGCTAGAGTCACTGAATACTTCAAGGACTATCGGATGGTTAAAATAATATATCCTAAATTTCTTAGTTCCTTTTAGATACTCAATATGTTTTTCTAGTACTATTCAATGATTATTCCTGGATTGATCATATACTAGCTCCATCTACTTATAATATGTGACTTATAATATATGAGATATCAGGTCTCCTTGTATGATTTGTGGAGGGTGGCAAGCGTGCCGTGCCCGTGACGATGTGCAGACTGCCTGTGTCCTTGCTGTGAACGAGCTCCCCGTTCCCCGACGACTTTAGGGGAAGGTGCGGAGACAGTAGTACTCGCTCCGATTTTTTTTAACGAAAGTTGCTGATTTTTTTTTGCTGATGTGGAGGAGAGAAGAGAGGAGAGAGAGGAGAGCTTGGCTCTCATGCAAGCAACAAGCTGCACACGGGAGCCTATGCAGTGGTGGGTCCAGATAATAAATGTATGTGAGGAGGAGTAGGAAAGAGAATGTGAGACATGATACCACATAATAATAAAAAAAACTTTTGTAGACAAATAGAAGACAGATTATTGTATAACTTGGCTTATAGCCAAACACTTGGCTCTATTATTGGACTTGCTCTTATAAGAGCCAAGTTATACAACAATCTGTCTTCTATTTGTCTACAAAAGATTTTTTTATTATTATGTGGTATCATGTCTCACATTCTCTTTCCTACTCCTCCTTACATACATTTATTATCTGGACCCACTACTGCATAGGTTCCCGTGTGCAGCTCATGGGTGAAAGGTAATGGATCGATTATTGCGGTTTAGTCAAGAGAAGACTTGGAAGGCGGGCTTGGAAATTTGCAGAGCTCAAGATAATGGACCGATTATTGCAGTTTACATTGAAGTTAAGGGACATTTGGGGACACGGTCATCGTTCTGTTGTTATTGGCTACGGTTAATGGCTTAATCAAATTGAATATCAATGATGAACATATAAGCTATTTTAGAAAGATTAAGCTATTTTAAAAAGATTATCTCGATAAGCTACTTTGAAATAATGATAGAAAAGTCGTCCTATTTATTTATTAAAAAAACCATAAGCTAAAAAAAAAATAAACCATGACTGGGAAATTGCAGAAAGTGACATTGTTTTTACTCTCCCTGCTTCCACCATTAGAACGAGGGTAACATATACTCCCTCTGTTATTTTTATTTAACTTTGTTATCTTTTGCGGTCTCAGAGAGACGTGACTTTAACTGTCACTTTTCATAACCTTATGTTAAAATGTACTAATAAACTTATAATATTAAAAAATTATTTTTAACGACTATCTAATATATAATTTTTATATAACTAATCTAAATAATTTTTAACCAATTGGTGCAAAGTTTGATGGCATGGATTTTAGGACGTCAATTAAAAGAAAACAGAGGTAATACTATGCCATCATTCTTTGCACTTATACAATCAATATTCAGTTTTGGCACAAATCAATATAAAAAATTCCAAAAAGTTGAAGATATAGTCTATATAATATTTGAGCACCCTTTAAAATTTCAACTTTAAATTCAAAATGTGTTAGAAGAAAAAAATAAGTTTGTTGTGAATAGTAGCATTTGTTTTTTTCTTTTCCTTTAGATTTGTCGTGTGTCAGTTTTTTTCCTTATTTTTGTTATTCTTAACACAGGATGAATTTGAATTTCAAATTTCATATATAGGCAAAATAAATAGAGAAGCATATCCAAAAAAATTTGGGAACTTTTGCTATTGGTTAGGTGCCCAAACGGAACAGTGGTGGGTAAAGTGGTGGGAAAAAGTGATTGCATAGCAGGAAGCAGTAAGCGGTGGGAAAAATTTACGTGGTGTATAAAATATAAAGCATACACTATAGTCACTCAACAATTCTTAGAGAGACTATTTTAATAAAGAAATGAAAAGGAATACCTTGATCCTTAATTCAGTTAGAAACAATTTTCATAGAAAATCACTAAGCAACATCGCTTGACTTGAATGAAACTATATATACACATACCAAGTCCCCAAGTTCACAGACCAACCTTTGGAAGTTGGAACCAACACCTTCCACTGCTCCACATCGATGGCAGTAGCCATGGAATTTTTCTTGTTCGCCTTTATTTTTCTTACATGTTGGGCTAACGAGGCCTTGTCCCTCCCTGAGCCTAACACAACAAGTGTAACTGACCACCAAGCGCTCATTTCTTTTAGGTCCCTCATTACGGGAGATCCATCCCATGCTCTGGAATCATGGGGCAACCAGTCCATCCCGATGTGCCAATGGCGCGGCGTGACCTGCGGCACGCGCGGCCACCGTCGTGGCCGTGTCGTAGCGTTGGATCTCCCCGAGTTCAACATTGTCGGCACCATTGCTTCTTCTGTCGGGAACCTCACTTACCTGAGGCGGCTCGGTCTCCAAGCGAATGGCTTTCATGGCGCGATACCAGCAGAGCTCGGGCGTCTCGTAGAACTCGAGCACCTGAACCTGAGTGGCAACTCCATCGGCGGTGAGATCCCACCATCACTCTCGTCTTGTGTGCACCTGCAATCTGTCAGTCTTCACGGCAACAACCTTCGAGGATCGATACCTACCTCCCTTGGTGTTATGGCAAACCTTCGTTTAATTGATCTCAAGAACAACATGCTGGAGGGAGCCATACCTCCGGAATTGGGATCGCTACATAATCTTGAGGTACTCAGTCTTGGCTATAACAACCTTACTGGAATTATTCCTTCTGAATTTGGAAACCTCACAAGTCTAGTGTTGCTTTATTTAAGAGGAAACATGTTATCAGGAGCAATCCCAGCAGAGGTGGGAAGGCTCAGCAATTTAGCCAAACTACACCTTGGGTCCAATCGTTTGATAGGTCCGATTCCTGTTTCTCTTGGAAATCTCCAGGAACTGCAGATACTGTATATGGATAGGAACCAGCTCTCAGGGCCAATTCCATCTTCCTTAGGGAACCTCTCAAATCTTGAATTTATAGACCTCAAAAGAAATGGTCTAACTGGGAGCATCCCTGAGTCTATAGGAAATCTCAACTTCCTCAAAGTCCTTTCTCTCACTTATAACAATCTCATAGGTTCCATCCCTCACAGTATTGGAAAACTCAGTGCTCTCTCTGATATTTATCTTAACTACAATCAACTCGAGGGGTTGGTACCTCCTTCAGTTTACAATCTCTCCTCTCTAAAGATTTTAGTTTTACAATTCAACAGGCTTAGTGGGTCTCTCCCGCTTGACTTGGGCAACAGCTTGTCAAAACTCCATCAATTCAGCATAGACACCAATCAATTTCATGGGGCCATCCCAGTCTCCCTGTGCAATGCTTCAAACCTTGAAATGATTCAAATGGACACCAACTTTTTATCTGGTCTAATACCAAGGTGTCTTGGAGTTCACCTCAAGAATTTGTGGTTACTAACTCTAAACAAAAATCAACTAGAAGCAAAGAATGATGCTGGTTGGGGTTTTATGCTTAGTTTAACTAATTGTAGTAAATTGCAATACATAAGCCTCACTGACAACAAACTCCAAGGGGTGCTGCCGAGTTCAATAGCAAATCTTTCCACGAATCTAGAGACTTTTGATATATCTTTGAACAACATAGCTGGAAACATACCTGAGGCCATTGGGAACCTTGTCAGCTTGACAATGCTTTTCATGAACATTAATCTCCTTAATGGTACAATTCCTAGCTCTATTGGCAAACTTGAGAGACTGGGTGCACTAGACTTGCGAGCCAATAATCTGTCTGGACCGATTCCAGAAACTCTCAGCAATCTCACAATGTTAAATCAACTATACCTTGACGGAAATGCACTCGTAGGCCCTATACCTTCCAGCCTTAGCAGTTGTCCTTTACAGATTCTAAGTATGCCGTTCAATCGCCTTTCTGGTCCAATACCAAAAAAGGTTTTTCTTGTTAGAGATATGTATAGTTTGTTATTCCCCATTGTTATGAGGGGTTCTTTGCATATTTACCACTTGTACTTTGTGTATATATTCTGGCCCATCGTTATTATATTATTTTTATAGATGATTTCTCTCGCCACACTTGGATATATTTCATGTCTTCTCGTAGTGAGGCCTTGTCTATCTATAAACAATTTGCCACTATGATACACACACAGTTTTCTACTCCTATTCGTGTCTTTCGTGCTGATTCTGCTGGCGAGTACCTCTCTCGTCACCTGCGCAGCTTCCTTGCTGAGCAGGGTACTCTCGCTCAGTTTTCTTGTCCTGGTGCTCATGCTCAGAATGGTGTCGCTGAGCGCAAGCATCGTCACCTCCTTGAGACGGCTCGTGCTCTGATGATCGCCGCCTCTATTCCACCTCACTTTTGGGCCGAGGCTGTTTCCACTGCCACCTATCTCGTCAACATTCAGCCCTCTTCTGCTCTTAAGGGTGCGATCCCTGTTGAGCGTCTCTGTGGTCTTCTTCCTGACTACTCTGCCCTTCATCTGTTTGGCTGCGTTTGCTACGTTCTCCTCGCCCCTCGAGAACGTACCAAACTGACCGCTCAGTCTGTTGAGTGCGTCTTTCTGGGGTACAGTGCCGAGCACAAGGGCTATCGGTGTTGGGATCCTGTTGGTCGTCGGATGCGGGTTTCTCGGGATGTGACTTTCGACGAGTCTCGTCCATTCTACCCACGTCCTGCCTCTCCTTCGGCTTCCTCTGTGGAGTCTCTGTCTTTCTTGACCTTTCCAGATACACCTATCTCTGTTTTGCCCTCGTCCACCTGTCCCACTGAGTCTCCACATATTCCTCCTGTGGCCTCTCCGCCGTTGTCGCCGCCTGTATCGTCTCCTACGACTCCCCAGGCTCCTCCTACTACCGTACCTCCTCCTCTTATCTTCTACACTCGTCGGCCTCGTTTTGAGGATCTTCCAGCTGAGCCATCTTCTTCTGATGTTCCCTCTTCTTCTGATGCTCCATCTTCCCCTGATGGGCCATCTTCTCCTCGCTACGCTCTCCGCGATCGCCAGTTGATTCGGCCTCCTGCCCGTTTTGCCTTTGCTGGCGCGGCTACTCGTGAGCCTGTCTCCTACCGGGATGCTGTTACTCACCCTGAGTGGCAGCTTGCCATGGCCGAGGAGATTGCTGCCCTTGAGCGTACTGGTACTTGGGATCTTGTTCCTTGTCCATCTCATTCTCATCCCATCACTTGTAAGTGGGTCTATAAGATTAAGACTCGCTCTGATGGCTCTCTTGAGCGCTATAAGGCGCGTCTTGTTGCTCGTGGTTTCCAGCAGGAGCATGGTGTTGACTACGATGAGACTTTTGCTCCTGTAGCCCACATGACCACTGTTCGGACTCTTATTTCAGTGGCGTCTGTTCGCCACTGGTCTGTTTCTCAGCTTGATGTCAAGAATGCCTTTCTTAATGGCGAGTTGCGTGAGGAGGTCTACATGCATCCGCCACCTGGGTATTCTGTTCCTGAGGGCATGGTCTGTCGCCTTCGTCGCTCTCTCTATGGCCTTAAGCAAGCCCCTCGTGCTTGGTTTGAGCGCTTCTCCTCTGTGGTCACTGCTGCTGGTTTTTCAGCTAGTGATCATGATCCTGCGCTCTTTGTCCACACTTCATCTCGTGGTCGGACTCTTCTTCTCCTGTATGTTGATGATATGATCATTACGGGAGATGATTCTGAGTACATTGCCTTTGTCAAGGCTCGTCTTAGTGAGCAGTTCCTTATGTCGGATCTTGGTCCTCTTCGTTACTTCCTTGGGATTGAGGTTACTTCCACTCCAGATGTGTAATACCAGAAAAAAAATGCCAGCTAGCAGGACACCTCACCTACCTTTTGCTTCTGCCAGAGGGAGGTGGCAAGCTGCATGCTTGCCCTAGCGTGCATGTGAGCCACCTGTGCCATGCATCCAACGGAAGTCAGCACCCCCCATTTCATCACCTCTGCCACAGCTTAACCCACAATACTCTTCTCCTCTTCTTCTCCACTGAACCATCCCCACATAGCCACACCATTTCGGCCGTGCGCGCTCCACCTCGCCGTAGGGGCACCTGCACAAAAGAGAGAGGGAGAGGGTGGGGGCTGCACAGGAGAAGGCGGAGGCAGGCCGGCGGCCCGGCAGCCGGCGCACCCATGCGCCACCGCGTCGCCCAGGGAGGGGGGCCGGCCGCTCGGCTGCACACGAGGGGAGAAGGTAGGGGGCCGACGGAGAGAGAGGGCCGGGGCCGACGAGCCGAGGTCGGCGATGCCGGTCTAGCCGCACGCCGCCGCGCCGCCATGCTTGCGCCCGAGCGACGCCGGAGGAGCCCCTGCAGGCGCGCATCCGCGCGCAGGAAGGAGGGGGAAGGGGAGCAAGAGGAGGCGGCGTTGAGGAGGAGCCGGTGGCGGCCCGGCAGCCCGGCGACCGGCGCATCCACGCGCCGCCGCGTCGCCCTGGGGGCCCGGCCGGTCGGCTGCGCACGCGAGGACGAGGGGAGGCCGAGGAGGCGGTGAAGACCGGCGGCGAGGAGGAGCAGGCGGCGGGGAGGGGCCGGCGCGCCCTTGCGCCGCCGCGCCGCTGGAGAGGCCCTGGGGGCCGAGTGGAGTGAGGAAAGGGGAGAGGAGGCCGGTTCGGCCAGAAGAGATAAGGAGGAGAGAGAGGAAAGAAAAGGAAAAGAAAAGAAAAGAAGAAAAGAGAAGGAAAAGGAAGAAAGAGAAGAGAAGGAAAAAAAGGAGAAAAAGAAAGAGGAAAAAAAGGGGGGTTTCGGGACCTGCGCGGCAGATCCCTAAAACCCGTGCGTTCCTGTGTCAGAAACGGGATATGCGTAGTATCGTCGTCGCTCATTTAATCTCTGGTCTTGTATGATGCGTTAAAATTGGACTGTTTGTTTGTCCAGGTGGAGGTCGCGAGTCGATGCCTTCCGCACGTCGTTCCGCTCCGCTCGGCTAACAGGCAAGTACATGGTAGAGCGGTAGACCAAGATTTATGAATATGCGATGTTTATCTGGTATGATGATATTTATGTAGAAATGCGTTGATTACATGATATCTATGGGGAAATGTGATATTTACCTGACATAAGCTTGCATGGTAAATGATGGCAATGATGATGGAGTGAGGTAGGCAAAGATGCTTGTCTACTAGTAATGCTAGTGATGAGCGTGAATATGATCATGGACATGTGCATTTGCATGAGGAGCACTCAAGAGTGAGGGCGGTGAGAAAGTCCCTAGTTATGAGTAAAGCTAGTGGACTAATCCGGAGTGCTCTTGAGTAAGACCTACTTCGGTAGGCCTCCACGGGAGTGGAGGGGTCCCGTGCCTATGAGGGCGGGCCCACGATGGGTGAACATCGACGGGTGTTCACTCGGCAGTACCGGTACTTGCAAAGTGAAGAGCATATGAGCATGTAGAGTAATGAGGCATGGCATTGATGGCATTGCATTGCTTGGCCGTGAGAATGATGTTATGAACATGATGATATATGTGCATTATGGTTATATGCTTGCTTATGTTGGTAATGTCTATTGTTCTATTATGTACTTGCTGAGTTTTTGGACTCACCCTTGCTTTGTTGTGTTTTTTTAGGTAACTGTTGAGGACGTCTTGCACGGGCGGGTGTAGCACATGAATGACTACACGTTCTTGCAGCACTTCACATATCTAGCTTTTAGTAGTATGTTTAATTCCACTAGTAAGTTAGAGAAGTTGTTTAGGAATGGTATGGTGTAAGTGGTTGTTGCTTCATGATTAAGGTAGAGTTTGCTTAAATTGTTTAGTAGATGTCCAGTAATGGTTTTATTGCAGTGATGGTAGCACTCTAGGCCCAGAGGATAGGCGGGGTGTTACAAGATGGTTTCTTTATGTCCCAAGCGAAATATATTTAGGATCTTCTTGATCGCGCCTCTCTCACTGATCAGCGTACTGTTGAGACTCCCATGGAGCTCAATGTTCACCTCCGACTCTCTGATGGCGAGCCTCTTTCTGATCCGACTCGCTATCGTCATCTTGTTGGGAGTCTTGTCTACCTTGCTGTTACTCGTCCGGATATCACTTATCCAGTTCATATTCTGAGTCAGTTTGTTTCCGCTCCCACTCAGGTCCACTACAGCCACCTTCTTCGAGTTCTGCGATACCTTCGCGGGACTATCTCTCGCCGTCTCTTCTTTCCACGTTCCAGCTCTTTACAGCTTCAGGCCTATTCGGATGCTACTTGGGCCAGCGATCCTTCTGATCGCCGGTCTATCTCTGCTTACTGTGTTTTTCTTGGTGGTTCTCTTATTGCCTGGAAGACGAAGAAACAGACTGCAGTGTCCCGTTCGAGTGCAGAGGCTGAGTTGCGAGCTATGGCTCTCTTGACAGCGGAGATTACTTGGCTACGGTGGTTACTTGAGGATTTTGGTGTTTCTGTTACTACACCGACTTCTCTCTTGTCAGACAGTACAGGTGCTATCAGTATTGCGCGTGATCCTGTGAAGCATGAGCTCACCAAGCATATTGGTGTTGATGCTTCTTTCATGAGGTCTTGTGTGCATGATCAGGTGATTACTCTTCAGTATGTGCCTTCGGAGCTTCAGATAGCGGATTTCTTCACGAAGGCCCAGACTCGAGCACAGCATAGCTTCTACCTCTCCAAACTCAGTGTTGTTGATCCACCATGAGTTTGAGGGGGGGTGTTAGAGATATGTATAGTTTGTTATTCCCCATTGTTATGAGGGGTTCTTTGCATATTTACCACTTGTACTTTGTGTATATATTCTGGCCCATTGGCCTCATATGAATACAAGCGCTATTCATAACATTTCTGATACCTACTCTGTCTGACTATGTGCATCTCCAAGGAAATTTTTTAACTGGAACATTACCATCAGAAGTTGGAAAGATGAAAAATATCGGTACCCTCGATATCTCTAGCAATAGGATGTCTGGGGAGATTCCTGCCTCTCTGGGAGAGTGTCAAAGCCTTCAATACCTCGATATGCATGGAAATCTTCTTGGGGGCACAATTCCAGCATCAATGGCGCAACTAAAAGGTCTCTTGGCCCTTGATCTTTCAAGAAACAACTTTTCTGGCCCAATTCCAGACTTCCTAGAAACAATAAATGGTCTCGTCAAATTGAATATCTCGTTCAATAATTTCCAAGGTGAAGTCCCAAGACGTGGAATATTCCTTAATGCAACTGCAATTTCAATTGAGGGAAACAACGGTCTGTGCGGGGGTATCCCTGAATTGAATTTGCCTCCTTGCTCACTCCACGCCCCTAAAAGGTGGTCTCACAAGCTTGTCATGGCGACCTCTCTAGGAAGTGCAATTCTTTGTATTGTTTTAGTGCTTGCACTGTTTTTGTTCTGCCATCATTCGAGCAAGTCCAGAAAGAGGAAACCAGACTCTTCAGGCATCAATGACCAGCATATTAGGGTTTCGTACGCTGACTTGGTGAATGCAACAAATGGTTTTAGCCCTGAAAACCTCATTGGCGTAGGAAGCTTTGGCTCTGTTTACAAGGGAGCAATGGTGGACCATGACCGGGAAGTAATTGTTGCTGTGAAGGTGCTCAACCTCCTGCAACGAGGGGCTTCTCAAAGTTTTGTTGCAGAATGCGAGACTCTGAGATGCACACGGCATCGAAACCTTGTGAAAATCATGACTGTGTGCTCAAGTATCGATTATAACGGTGTGGACTTCAAAGCTCTTGTATTTGAGTTTATGCCAAATGGAAATCTTGACCAATGGCTGCACCAGTATCTCCTGGAAGATGGCAACCACAGGTCGTTCAACCTTATCCAAAGGATAGACATTGCAATTGATGTAGCTTCTGCACTTGAATATCTCCACAACTATAAGCCAGTGCCAATAGTTCATTGCGATCTCAAGCCAAGCAATATTCTCCTTGATAATTATATGGTTGCCCATGTCGGCGACTTTGGACTAGCAAGATTCGTGCATCAAGATGATACTAGCGTCCCAGAGATATCAAGTGGTTGGGCTACAAGAAGAGGAACCATTGGATATGTGGCTCCAGGTTTGCTTCTAATAGCAATTGCTAATATTTTATAAATTAATTTCTTCTAGAATATTTATTTTAGTTTACTTGTGTAATGTTTTTTTAAGGTAGTAACAACATCTTCCTTATTGCCCATACCATATTAGTCAATGCCGTGTTATACAAAGTTTGATCTCTTTTTACGTTAGTGATTAAAAGTGGGTTTTAAGGAGGTAGCAACTAGCAAGAGATAGAATTTTTTAGACAACAGGAGCCACCCAGCTTTATTAGAAAAGCGAAAGTTCAGAGCATACAGGGGAATAGATGGAAATGGTCTAGATGTTCTGAAGCTACAGAAGTACAGGCAATAAGCAAACGGCACGCAGGCCCAGTTTTCAGATTTCCTACAGAAGCAAAGAGAAATCCTCCAAAAACCACTTGACAGATCCCTAGTCTCTGGTAATCCGCTACACCTCCACTACTCGTCCTGCTTCTAGATAACCTTCTGAGTCTTCTGGCTTTGACCCTCAGCGCTTTGACCACCAGCTTCACCTTCTCCTTCTCTTGATTCTTCAGAAGAACACGCCATCGCTGCAAATAAGTGAGCATGTTGAACAAAAGATCAGCGGGATATTTAATTGCCCTCCCCTCAATTGCCAATTTGTTTATAGCCTTCCATAGAGACCAGCATATATACAACCCCCAGACCAAACAGCAGCATTCTGTTACATCTAGATCCCCCCCTGCTTCAACCATCGCATAGTGAAATCTCCAAAAGAATCTGGTGGTCGTGTCCAATAAAAAATCTCTAGCAAACTAACCCAAACAAATTTAGCAGTATGACATTTGAAGAAAACATGATCAGCATCCTCCTTATCTCCACATAATACGCACTCCACCTTTCCATGCCAGTTCCTTGTAAGTTCTAACCAACTGAACTGCTGTCTGTAGCTTGCCCTGAAAAGACTGCCAGGGAGAACTGTAATCTTCATAGAATTTTATTGTATGGTTGTGATCTTGTGCCTTTCCTTAATATATGTGCACGTTTAAAAGATCATTTATTAAAGAACGAAGGGAGTATCTCCTACAAAAAGAACAAAATAAATCGATAATTTGATTTGCACAATTGCACCTGTCATCTACTAAAGGTTGTAGACCAACGTTGTATGTGCAGATAGCTTTGCCAGGATCTCAACCTTCACAAGTATGTGCAGATAGCTTTGCCAGGCCAAGCCACCAACGTTGTAGACCAACGCTTGCTAACGACAACGGACTATGGCGAAGGAAGAACATCAAACTGTACCGACATCACAGAAACAAGAACGGCCTGCATCACTTCAGTTCTACAGATCGGAATCTTGTGCTCCAAGGAACTGCCAAGGCAACGCATGCAGATTGGTGATGCTCTGAGAGAGCTGCAGGCAATAAGGGACAAGTACAGCAAGCATGTTGTAAGTGAAAGAACATGAAGCCATCCAATTGCCTGGAGGACTTGTCTGCCTTGAGGCCCCTTCGTGCAGTCAACATATCAAGATAACTCAAATAATATGGAGATTCAAGCCCTCAAGTTCTTCAGCTCGTTTGCTAGCTAGATCACACGAACATTACGGTTTTGGATGATTCTAAAACATTATACTCATGTTTTTTTTTCTCGGAGGAAGAAATTATAGCTTGGTGAAGCATTCACAAAAGGACTTTATTAATTACCAACGTACAACCACACTGAAGCCTTTCCAAATGGTCATCTACCTTTTTTTTTTTTGAGGAATATGATCAGATCATCTAGCAACCAAGCCCACAAAAGGTTTCAGAAACCCATCTCATTTTCAGTGTAGAACCAGGAGGTTTCTCTCTGTCACGAAGGCAGGAATTCAAATAATGAAGGCTCATCGGTTAGACAAAAATCTCTTACTAGTTTTGATCTGGGCAGACATGTTTGGTTCAGCAGCCCCCAGATTCTCTTGACGTATGTGTGAATTCAGTTTTTTTAGAGAGAGGGGGGGGGGGGGGGGGGCATGTGTGAGTTCGGCTAATCAAGCCTGTTTTTTAGACTACAACTTATGACTTTTAGTTTTAATGTGATCGCTCGTGTGAACGAATCGAAAGCCGATAAACCGCTTTCTAAAATGCTATCCCAATAAGCCTCTTCGAAACAACAATAGAGAATCCGTCCCATTATTTGTTCGAGAAAAATCATAAGTTATAAACTGAAAAGAACATGCTTAATAAATTTCAGCTTCCCCCTCTAAAAAAAGTTGTACTCCCTCTAATCACAAGTACATATCATTTTAGACATCGACACAGTCTTCAAAATGTAATTTGCCCACTAATTTATATTGTAATATATTTATAAAATCCAATAAAATTATAATATTATGAAGAACATTTTGAGACATATTTTCATGTATCTAACCTGAATGTTTAAAGAGACATAATAGTCAAAATTTTAAAAGTTTGACTGCACGCATTCTAAAATGACATACTCTCTTCGTTTTTTTACTTGACGTTTTTGACATTTTACAGTTGTGGAGAGATGACTTTGATAGTTACTTTTTATAACTTTACACTAAGATATACTAATAAAATTATAGTATTATAAAAATATTTTTAACAGCAAATCTAATGATATAATTTTAGTATAACCAATCTAGATAATTTCAAATCTATTGGTGATGAAACTTTAAAAAGTTTAACGATACGGATGATAGGAAATCAAATAAAAAATAATGGAGGGAATATATTTTTTACTGGAAGGAGTAGAACTTTGAGCCTCTGCTTTAGTATAACAAGCCTATCTCATCCACAAGCTACTCACTTCTCCATCCATTTCACTATGTTTGTCCGTGACCTCGGGGGTCTCTATTTTAAAATGTTTGTTTATTGTGATAATCAAGAGTATAGTTATTGCAATGTTTCTACTCTCTATCCCAACTTAATTGTTTGGAAGAGGTTAAGTTGTTTTAGTATATCATTTAATAGGGATATATATGATCACTTCTCATTAACTTTTTTAAGATTTAATTCTTTCTTGGTTTGTACGTATGGCGGGCTATGGATAAATATTTTGAAATGGAGTGAGTATAATCTTACCTAGATGATAGTGGAACTTTTAGAATTTTGACCGCTAATATACACAAAACAAAATACTTAGATTTATCACATGAAAATGATACTAGTATATTTGCCATCAAAACTACTTCTATATCATTATAATTTAGGCATTACTACAGTACAAATAATTTTTAGCTGCAAAATCTTTCTCAAACTTTTTTATTCCCACACATTTTTTCACTCCCTCACTCTCACTTGGATGAACAATGGATGATGAAAAGTGTATACAAAAAACAAAATGCACAAATATATACATATGCATCATAGTCGCTCTTCTTATGTTTTTTTAATAATTTTTAGTAACATATATTAATTATAAAATAATGATTAGTGTTGTGTATTAAGGTCCAGTTTGCGGTTGCGTTTATTTTTAAAGCTGTTGTAAATAAGCAGCTGCGAAAAATCTAGTACCATATTTGGCATATTAGGTTGCGATTTAACAAATCATGTTATCAAATAGTTTCGTCTCATATGGATTTTTAGCTAACTGCTCCGATGTCTTGTGCTATTTATAACGCAGTAATATGTCTTGCAATGCGGTTAAAAAAACAACTAGTCAAACATCGAAATACATGAAAGCAGTTTACCATAGTCCACCGTAATCCCAAATGAAGCCTAAAGACGAGACAGGTATTGGACCAAACCAACAGCCGGAAATAACGTAACCTCTCGTGCTCCACGGTCGATATTGAGAAGTGTACAATAACACAGGCTACTGTTAGAAATTAGGCCTATATAAGTGTGAGACCTATTTCCTATAATTTCGAAGCTAGCATGGTTTAGTACCAGATTGGTAAGATAAGGTGGAAGAGACTGTCGGACCCAAATTTTATCAATCTGGGATTCTCTATGATTCACCACACTATTATCTGGATCAGTAAATAGTGCTTATATATATATATATATATATATATATATATATATATATATATATATATATATATATATATAGGAAGCCTCTTTTCTACTCCCGGGTGTAATTACACCTTACGTCGTATCTCACAACGTAGGGAGTATCTCGCGTAACGAGGATTATGTACATGTAGTATACGAGTACGTAAGACTATATAGGTGGTATGAACAATTTTTCAGAGGTGGTATGTACATTTTTTTCAACATACTCCTTTTTATGTACGTATATAAAGGTATTTACAAAATACGCTAAAAACTATGGACTCCCTTGCAATTTTTCGTGTGGTTCACATTAGAATATCTTATAATTAGTATATGAGTATACCTAAAGTGATAAAGGAGTATTTCAAATTTATTTAGGTGGTATATTAGAGGTGGGTGTAATTACACCCGGGAGTAAAAGGTATTTTTCCTATATATATATATATATATATATATATATATATATATATATATATATATATATATATATATATATATATATATATATATATATATATATATATATATATATATATATATATATATATATATATATATTACTGAACATCAACATATTTTGCGGAAGCATAACTAATACAATAATAAACTTACACATGAGTTGATCAGGCTGAAACCTTTAAAGAGAAGCATCGGAAATGGGAATTTCATAGAGGTGAGACCCTCAGGAAATGCTCATAGGCAACTAATTGGAGTTCGTGACCTAATTCTTGGTCGCAATGGAAACAAGTGGCATCCTTTTTGGGTCCGCTTGATGCAGCACTACTGTTGTCTACATTGTGAAGGCCTCTTCCTGACAATCCTTGCGGGATGGGGTTAGGCGATAGGTTGTATGGATGGTTAAGACTATGGCGATTAGAAACTATTGGTCCATTTTTCTTACTTTTGCCAGTTGTAGTCATTTTGTTCTTAGCCATCGTGTCTGATTGATGAGGATTTGGTCCACGGGTCCTTCGTGAAGGTGAGGAAAAATGATGGCAAGACAGGGATATGAGTCTTGGTCCTCGTACTAGTTGAGGCTTTCGATAGTTGTCTTTTGGTGATGTCGTTTTATCTTAATATCGGAAGGTTGAGTGGTCTCAACTTGTTCTTGATTGCCACTGTTAGGCTGTCTGTCACTCCATTCTTTAGATCTGGCGGGGTTTTCAGCAAAAGGTGAGGGGAAATAGCGTGAGACAAGGAAAGGATCATAGGGATAAGCAGCTATACCATTTTTTAAATTCAAAGCACTATACCCACGAAGTTGGGGTGTCACACAAATCATCTAAACTTTGAAAACAAGTTTTTTTCCCTATGACTGTAAAATATGATGCCTGAGGGCTAATAGGCAATGCACAGGATCCAACTGAAAACTGCGACAGTGCAACGTCTATCCGCGGGGACATAAATATGAGGGAGCATAATTTGGAAAACAAGGACTATTTGAAAATGAGACTATCTTGTCTTTATGAGCTCTTGACGTTCTTAAGTTTTAGGAGTAGGCGTAAGGGAAAAGAAAATCAATCACCTTTTGAATTCAAAAGAAGGGGAGAGCAATTAGAGGTGATTTGATTGATAGCAATACTCACATTTGTATTACTACTTTTGTAAATGGAGCTTTGTGGGAAAATGATTTTCCAATAGTGGTTTTGAAATACTGAATTTGAAATATCTATTTTGAAAAGAAATATTTTCACCATGGTTTACGGAGAGAATGGATATCAACCTTTTGGTTTTGGAGAAAAGTTATTGGAAACGAATCTAGATAAATAAACACTGGGGTCTAGGCTTTAGGGTTAATTTTGAAATCATGTTTTTCATAGAGGAATATTTGAAATGGGATCATAAAGGCAATAACTAAGCTTTTGAAAATGAAATATGGAATTATATGTTTTCCTTTGAAATCTGGAAGGCCAGCTTATGAGGGCAAGTTTCTAGCGGTTTTAGGGAAAGGTTTTTTTGAAGAAAGCCTTTGT
Source organism: Dendrocalamus latiflorus (assembly GCA_017311315.1). NCBI lineage: Eukaryota > Viridiplantae > Streptophyta > Magnoliopsida > Poales > Poaceae > Dendrocalamus > Dendrocalamus latiflorus. Next base: position 9,351,202 of record CM029660.1, on the reverse strand, counting down.
CAATAGATTTTTGAAGTAATATTTTGAGGTGTCAAATTTTCGGAGATAAGATCAAAAGTAGTATTTGAAGGTGGGTTTCAAAATTTCAAATTGAGAGTAAGGAATGAAATATTTTCCTAACCATGGGTAATGAGAGCAAGCACATGGAATAAGTTTTTAACAACATAACAATTTCAAAAACAAAACCCCAAATGTTAATTTTTTCTGCCCTTTTTGGGGGAATATTTTTGAGAAATAACTTTGCTTTGATTAGTTTGGAAACCCAAATGAATTGTGAAATAAATTTGGTAAGAAGTTAAAATTTTGAAAATTTCTTCGAAAAATTAGGTTTTTTTGAAATATTTTGAAAATGAATTTTGTAAATAATTTGTTAATTAAACTTCCAAGGATAAAACAATTTTTTATAGTAAGTTTCAATGGTAAGTTTTGATAGAGCTTCCGGATGCCTTCAACGAGGGTTGTTAAGAAAAGTTTTTGAGATATAGCATTTTGAATCGGGGTAAGGAAGTTATGTAATTAGAATTGGAAGAGCATGATACAGGTAAGACAGAATCATCTAATAGGGATGAGAATGAGGAATATTACTTGTATTTTGGAAATAAATTTAAAAAAATTCTAGTCATGAAACTATGGCCATGCTAACTAAGGTCACGATCTACAATCGATATGCTCTGATATCAATGCTGTTGGATCTGGATTTTATCTATACAAAATCCTCTATGATTTCACCATACTATTCACTAGATTAGTATATAGTGCTTATAAATACATTACAGAACATCAAATACATATCTTGTAGAATTATAACTAATATAATAATAGACTTAAACATGGGCTGATCAGGCTGAAACTTTTAAAGAGCAGTATTTGAAATGAAAACTTCATACAGGTAGGACCCTCAGGATATACCCACAGGAAACTGACTAGGGCTCATGACCTAGTTCTTGGTCTCATCATCTTGCAATCTTGTTAATGCCCTTAAATGACTACATGGCTTTTCTCTCTCCATATTTGCCGAATAATAGTAATTAAGCAATAGTGAGTACGAAGGTACTCAGTAAGCCACCACACAGAATACAATAATAATAGATGCAATATTATCAAAGGGGGGCTTGAGTTTTTTTATTTGCAAAAATGCCCCCATTTTGAGACACAAGTATAGGAAATTCCTATGACCTAGCATTTTTTAAAACTAAGTCATGTTTTTAAAGAATATAAGAGTATGTAGTAATAATACGCATGGCGAGGACACGGGGCGGCGCTTACACATGGCGTCGGTGTCGGGGAGGCGGGGAAGGACATGGCTTCACTGCAGCCTATTGAATGCGGCGGGGAGGCCATGCCGAAGTTGGCGGTACAAGGATGCGGAGAGGATAGCAAAACCGGGGGCGACGTCAGCGGTTGGCCATGGCGATGAATGGGAGGTCGGCGCGCGGGGAGTCTACGGCGCGGGGACGGGGAGCCTAGGCAGGGCGGAGGCGCCGGGAAGCACGGTGGAGCTACCATGGGGAGGTACGGCGTTTGCAAGCATGGGGAAACCACGAGCGGCGCCGCGGTTTCGGTCGGGGCAGAGAGCGAGCGGAGCAGGTGAGAGAGAGAGGGGGGCGACGCGAGGAAGAAGACGAGGGAAGGGGCGCGGTGCTGGGCCGGTCGAAGGCCCAGGAGGAGAAAAGAAAAGGGGCCGGGGAGGGAAGAAAAAAGAAAAGTAGGTCGGGCCGAGGGAGAAAGAAAAGAAAGAGGGAGAGGGGCTGGCCCACCCGAAAATGAGAAGTAAAAATGAATTCTCCTTGGGCTCAAAAGAGGAAAATAAAATTGGGCAAGGCCAAAGGGATTTTTGGGCTAAGGATTTAAACTCAAAATTTGAATTTTTGCAACAAATTTTAAAAAGCCACAACAAAAACGAGGTAAAGAAACAATTTGCAAAATGGGATGTTACATCACAAGCAATTGCAAATAAAAACCAAAATGCTCTATTCGCACTTTCTAAACTATACAAGGGTCTAATCTAGGTGTTCCCACTCAGGTCCTGCCAAATAGGGCTCACTTGACTCTTCCTCTGAGTCGCTGTAGAATACCCACGAGTTGCAGACTTGTGGTGACTGCTCCTCTACTGTGATCAGAATGAAGTGCCAAGATACTCTTGGTGGTTGATCATTATACATCACCTCTCCTTCGGACTACGTGGCATAGGAGAAGGTGAAGATACTATCGTCTGCGACGGTGGTTCCTCCATAGCTTCTTCTTGTTTTGCTACCCTAGGAGTAGCTGCATATTGCTCTTTGAACTTCCGAATGAGCTTTGACAGACTAATCATGTACAGCTTGCAAAGACATCGAACAGCCTTGTGCGCGGCTCCTTGCACGGATAATACTCCACAAGTGTCGGTGTACTTCAAGCTATGGTGAAGAACTTGGCTGCCAATCCTTACGGTGAAGTACAATTGGTGATGTATCCAATACGTTGACCCTTCATCTTCTCATCCTTAGTGAAATAAATAGGTTGCCTCTTTAATTCAAAACTCTTCAGCAAAACTCGAAGAAGTCCATGCCAACCACCACTCCGGTCATGGGAAACACGAGACATCTAAAGCATTACAAAGGAGAAATCAAATTAAAGAATTAAAAACCAATTTCAGGAAAAGGCGAAGAGCAAGAACCTTAAGCATGGGGAAAGAATAGAGATTTTACTAAATATCCAAATTGGTTGGCTTGATTTACAAAATAGATTTTGAAGTTTTTTCTAGGGTGACCATTCTAACTAGGGCTTTGTCCTACAGTCGATATGGCTCTGATACCATCTCTGTAGAGACCCAAAATTTCAAATCTGGACTCTCTGTATATACTGCACTAGTCTAAGATCACGCTAGTGCACACGGTGTAAACGTAGATGGAATATCGACTATATACACGATTAACAAAGAAAAAGACTCAATTATTATTAATTACCAGAGTTACGACCTTATGTCCAACCATACAAATAATAGCCTAAAGGGCTTAAAAAACTAGCAGCGGAAAATAGAAATAAGCATAGTAGCCATTCGACATGCCCACAGGCAATCGATTGAGGAGCGAAGTCCTAATCCACGAAGTTGTCGAAGTATCCTTCTTCAGGTACGTCCAATTGATATGGTTCCTCCTCTTCAACTGAGAAACAATTGGCATAAAGCTGTGAGTACTTTGGGTACTCACCAAGTCATTTGTAACAATAATGCAATATAATATGCAAGGCTTACCAATTGATAGCTGAGTGGTTACTTCGCAGAAAGCAGTAATTTTAAAGTAAATACAATAAATATATTGAAAGTGAGCTCTAAAGAAAATGCAAATAATCAAAGGAATTAAATAACCATAAGTGAAATGACCATTCATCCAATGAACTACTCGTGAACTAGCCATTCATGAATTGAACCACCAGTGAACTAACCATTCACTTCCCACACTTAACCCAACTAGGTTTTATAAAATATCTACCCTTTGTATAAAATCACCAAGCATTGTCCATTACCAGGGACACGACTATTCGAATAGTGTTACACTGCAGAGGTTGCATAACTTTATCCACATGATATGATCATATCTACATAAAAGAAAATCACAACAAGACTTTTACAATACTCAACCTCAAACTCAATTTTGCCCACTAAGGTTTCGCCATCGAGTAGGTTAACCACCTAGTCGATAATTGCATCCTCTTGCACCTCGTGGAAATGTCTAAGTAATACCCATGTCCATCACAATAGCAAAATTGAAGTTGAAATATCATAAATTAATTAGTCAGGTCTATCTCATACTGGACATATGGTTGCACTGTAAGGCTTAGATCAATGACGCACAAAGTTAAGTCCTCAGACATTACCCAGACGAGACATTCACATCCCTCGAAGTGCTAACCACACTTCCCCCTTTACTGCACGATCACTAGTCCAAGTGAAAATCAATTTTGTATAACTAACACTAATGACATACTAATGTCATCGCACACAAATTTTATTACTGTGGCTATAACCATAATTCAACATCTCATTAAGTCAAAATTAATTAATTGATCATATATGATGATGAACCCAACGTGACTACAAGCAAGGCTAAGCATACTGAACGTATAACTCATGTGACAACTAGTACTGTATCACTAGATAATTTTCCATCATATAGTGATAATAGAATCATGGCATTCAAATTATCAAATGAGAGATTAATCAAAATGGACAATAACTACCATGTACAAAAGTTTATATTAAAATAGCAATATATCATAATTTAAAATAAAATAATAAATAAATAAATTTAAAAACTAAGTTCAACATGATAAAAAAACATAACTTGCCTTGGCCTCGCTCAGTTAATGGCTCTTGATCTTCAAATCTTGCTTGAGCTCCTTTGAAGATGGTATACAAAACAAAGTACAAATAAAATTCAAATGAACTCTAAAAACTTCAAAACTAGAACCAAAAGATAGTGCTCAATTTTAAATGAATTTATAAAAAAGAATCAGGTCAATCAGAGTTAGGACGGAGAAGAACGAGCTATCGGAAGATTTAAATATAAAGAAAAAGGAACGCGCTATCAGATCCTAATTATGACGTTAGCATCTATTTTTTTGGTCAAATTATTTTTCTAAAAAAAATAGGATTTATGACATCATCAGTATACGTTGCAGCTGACTGGGCTTCTAGGACTGATGTGGCACTGTCACGTGGCTGGCAGCTAGCTACTAGGGTTAACGTGGCATGGTGACATGGCTTGACACATGGCAGCTGATATGGCATCGGGACGGCTCAGTTGGCTGATGTGGCATAACTCGTGGCCTCTAGGGCTTGCATGGCTACTGACATGGTGGATGACTCTGCTCGATCGGCTCATGAGCTACAGAGCAATCGACATTGAAGTGTGGGTCCCACTGTTAGTGACTCGGCTCATGGTGCATCAGATCCACAGGAATTTGAGGAGATGCGGTCAGCGTGGGTGCAGCTGGCGTTAGTGCTGATGTCAGCGAACACTCTGACTGGGGTGACAGGAGCGCGAACCGAGGCGAGCGATGAACAGCGAGATGGGCGGCGCGACTGGTTTGACCGGCGAGGGCAGCGAGGTAGGGTGAAGGCTCTCACCGACGAGAGGAGAAAGGCAGCCAGAGGCGAACGGCTATGGCGGAGCGGCGGCGGAACACGACTGGAGAAGATGACATGACGGCTGACGGTGCTCGGCTGCGGTGGCTCGACGAGAACGGCGATGGCGCTCGGCTACAGGTAGCATGGACGCTGAGATGTCCAGCTCGGAGACTGCCGAGAGTCCCGGACAGGCACAGACACCAAGATGGGTCGAACGTGGACGACAGCAGAGTTCGCTCTGAAGACGATGATGAGCAGTGCCAGGCTACTCGGATGGACGACACGTGGCTCACAACAGATCGAACGGTCGGTGGTAGACCGCACAAATAAACAGTACTAGATGGTTTCGACGACTCACGCGTGGCAATCGAACGACAAATGAGGTGGGCGGAGCGGGCAGCTCGAATGCGTGCGAACGAGCAGCGATGGCCGACACGTGGCACGGTGGGAGAGGGTGAGGGCTGAGCGGCGGGAATTGGGCTTCGGCCTAGTTGGCCTTTTGGGATTTTTAAGGATTTTCTAAATTTGAAAAATAGGAATAAAATAAAATGAGCATTAGAAAATAGCAAATAAATCCAGAAAATTCTTAGAAAATTCAAAACAATTCCTTGAAGCTCAAAAAACCCAAATAAAATACTTTCAGAAAATTATAATATTTATTTTAGTCACATAAAATCCTTTTAATTTATAAAAATTTATTTTAAGGTTGAATTAATTCTAAAAAAATTCAAATGATGAATTTTAATTTAAAAAGCTGCAAATAATTCTGAAAAACAGGATATTACATAACACCATGGCACTGCCACCGGAAAGAAGAAAGACGAGCTCGTCGGAATACGAATCTCAACTTAAGATCCTCTAGTTAGAAAATCAACTGAAACTTAAGGAATCTTTAGGTGATTTTGCATTAAGAATTCTGTTTCTTGATTTGGTTTTGTTCGTTTGGAGTCGTAAATTTTTGTATTTTCTGTTGTACCCTTCGTACAACAGAACTCCCTGGTTGACCGGAAAAAAATGCTGACCGTTGCCAAGAAATTGATCTCTTGCAGAGAATATGCATCCTGACGGGAAACACAGACAACCTGTGCCGGCCCATTATTTTCTAGCCATCGTTGCCCACTACTTATCAGGCCCATTTAATTTTCTGGTCTATATTAGCCAGTACTTGTTCGACCCATGGACGAACTTCGGGCAGTCCATGGTAAAAGACCAGAGAGGAGCGTTGCGGCCGACGAGCTCCTCCGATCTCCGGTGAAACCGCCGTGGTGGCAGAAAGGCTCCGCCGCAACCCCGCGGTCGCCTCGGCGGCGTCGGGTCAACAGCGCGTACACTTCTATGCTTTTATGTTTCTATACGTAAAAACAAAGCAAGATATGCTCCTATAAACCTGTTCTTTTTGTTGAGACTTATGACTTTTGGCTATGATTTGTAGCTTTTGAGCTATTCGTATGAGAGATTACAGAGTAACTGAAACTCACATACAGTTTTTGTCGATATAAATGAAGTCGGTACAGTATATACTACAATTAACTAGTAGACTCGATCTTAAAAAGACACTCTGTTTAAAAGTTAGTTACTGTAGAAAAGTTAAACAGCTGAAAAAGAACTAGCCCTATGTTCTTCCAAAAGTAAAAAAAGATAAAACACACAAACTTTAAAATGTATTAACAGTCTGATTTGCAGCAGCCGACTACACTGCTAGCAATATTTGCAACTAGCTACGTAAGCGCGGCATCACGCCACGCTAGTCACCATGTGGACCGAAGTAAAAGAGACGATAATTCGTGAGACGTTTCTTAAAAAAAATCGAGAACGCATGCGTAATTTCGGAACAACCAAAGGGCTTTTTTTGCAAAAAAACCAAGGACCTACATGGACCTGTATGTAACTAAATAAGGACCTATACATAATTTTGGAAACCACGGGTTGCTATCGGTGAAGTGGAGGGTGCTTTCCGGAAAAAACCTGGTAGGGACCTATTTGCGAGAAGCAGAGACCTGTTTGCGAGAACGGAGTACCTCTACGCGATTTCGCAAAATACAGGGCCTTTTTCGCAAAAAAAGTGACGTGCCACAGCTCTCCGGCCGGGAAGTCCCCCAACTTTAATATACGGTAGATTAGTGGCAGTAACTTTCACAGGAAATGGACTGTTGACTCAACCATTTCTCTCGGCCCGCCGCTACCTGAATCTTCGTGTTACTACCTTGGATCACTGTAGCTATTGAGCAATGGAGACTAATAATGTGATATCCCAGCTCGAGATGAATTGAGTCTATGTGGCCTATGTGTACATGAGTGCATGAGAATTTAGTACCACCTTGTTTATCAAGGTTGGACATGACCAACATATAAACCCTTAGAATGTATACGCAACAACTCATGGGTTAACCCTTTTGCACAAGTGATATTAAAATACAAATGAGCTGTTCCGTGTGTATGGTCTATTTCATGATTTAGACCCTACGGTGTTAGGGCATCAAGAGTGTATGGCTCGCAATGAGCCTTAAGGTGGGCCCCACATAATAGTTAAGACCGACTCGTTATGTTTGAGGCCACTGTTCGGCTGTAACAAGGGTCCCACTTAGCCACACGTGGTAGTTGGTAGTTGGCTGGTGGGGGAGAGAGAACAACAGGATTAAAAGAAAATTGTATTTTAATGCTTGTGGCCAGGTCTTTAGCTTGAGGACCGGCCTTAAGTCTTTTTTGCTTATGGCCTGCTTAAGATCAACCATGTAATGTATAAGGTCGATCTCAAGGTGGCTTATGACCCCTATTTTCATACACTTCAGATGCGCTTACAAATAATGAGTTGACTAGGGAATTAGTGGAACTGGATTGATCCATGGTTGAAACTCCCGAAGGGTGGGTGTTGGAACTTGGAATAGCCATCAACTAGTTTTCAGTTATCAGATATATTTTAAAGATGGGGAGTAGAATATGAACTCCACAATTTTATTTGAGCGCTAAACTCTACTGGTTCTTCTAATTTATGCGACATGGTAGGCTGTATAGGCACTAACTCGGAGGTCAAAAAACATAAATGTGATGTGTTCATTTTTCACAAGAAGGAAAAGGTTCAGTGAAAAGTTCGGAAAATGCAAATTCAGCCCTAGGCTAGGTGTATTGCACGGGAAATTTGATGATCTGCTGGGTACCAAGGGGTCTTCTTAAGAAGAGTTGCTTTGATGAAAAGAGTGTAGCCACGATGGCAAGTCTAGGTGGGGCCCTGTGAAGGCAAGCCTTGTGTATGTTGGCGTGATGACGAGAGAAAGAAAATGACCTTGAACAATAGCTTTCCGTAGCACACCCTGCAATGACTTCGACCAGCGGGCCAGCCTATCCAGTACCCTACGCTATGACCTTAGAAACTCGTAGTCAAGATCAGCGTTTGTGATTTGCCACTAGTCCTAACAGAGAGGTGGTGAGATTTGGGCATTCATTTGCAACGTAGACGTGCCATAGAAATTAGCAGCAGCAATCGTGACATCTATTGATATGGTTTCTCAATTAGTGTCCGTCTAATTGGATCGGAGGTTTGGGAAAGGAAAGTAACTTTGGAAGGGTCATCCTAATTCGTGTAATTTATTTTTGTTGACAAATAAGACATCAGCTAGTTTGTCATTCATATGCTCCAGAGAAATTGCCTAGCTAGACTTTACTAAGAAACGATGGGTACACAACCATTTGTCGGATAACAAGAAAAGAAACTTGCACAAAACTGAAAAATCTGTATGAATATGCAATTTCTCTTAGTTCTCTCCGTACAATCTTGAAAGCCTCGTATGAATAGGCGATTTCTCTCTTAATTCTCTCTCTCTGCAATCTGTTAGCATTTCCTCTTTAAGCGACTTCTCTCTGTTTTCGCCCAAAGTCTCCACTGCCACTTCGCTGCCACCACTGCCCTGCTAGCCCGCTTGCCACTGCGGCTTCTGGCGCCATCGCTACCTCGCTGCACTTCCTCCATTCCTCACCCATGGCCTCAAAAACCTAACCCTCAAGTCTCACCATACCGCTCACTGTCGTTCTCCAAACACACGGTCGATGGCGCCCTCCCCGTCTCACCGTGTATCCTAACTCCGTACGTAGGGTTCTAGTGAACCCTAAACCTAACCACGTGTGTCCTAACTCTGTACTTAGGGTTCTAGTGAACCCTAAACCTAACCAAGGGAACCCTAAACCATAACCCCACGGTCTCCTGAGGAGAAGGCCGGGCCGAGGTGGTTGGCGCATTACTTCGAATGCGCTACTTGTAGCTACAAAGTAATAATACCTATATTTCTTTTATGCACCACTTTGCTAAAAATACATCACTTTGCATTGCACAATATACCAACAAAGGTTGCGTTTGATTCTGTTAACTTGGACAGGCTTCGTTGATAATAAAACGTCTACAAAACCAAAACAGAACCACACACAAAATAAAAAGGGGCTGTCTATTTGAGTGACTGAAGAAAACTAAATCTCAGTCACTTTTGCCATTCATCATATTAGCATCCAACGGTGAATTCATCTTGTGTTGTTTTTTGTTGCTTTTCAGCTGGGCTTTGCTATTCTCAGTGTTTTAGGGCCAGCAATTTTTAAAACGTGGTTCATTAGTATTTATTGAGCCCAACGAACTATTAAGCACTACTACAAAAAAGGTCATCACAGACGGTTCAAAACTGTCATCACAGACGGTTTTTTGAATCGCCTGAGTTTATGTGTCAGTGATAATCAGAAGTTATCACAGACGGTTTGTGAGCCGTCTGTGATAAATACATCACAGGCGGTTTATAACTAGAACCGTCTGTGAAAAACACTATCACAAACGGTTTCTGGTTTGAGCCGTCTGTGATAATTCTTCACAGACGGTTTATACCACAAAACCGTCTGTGATAGTTCATTGTATACCTAAATTTTTTCTATTTTTCAACTAGCCTCAAGAAATGTTAACTATATCATCTGAAAACAAGCAAATACAGCAACAAACACAACAACACATTCTATTTCTATTAAGATTAGAATCCACCATTACAACATCACAAGATATCAAGTAGGTTACCCATAGCACTGCATACATAAGAGGACACTTGCAATTTTACAAAGATAAACTTCACGACTACAAATTCAAAAAAATCCTTACACTACATTAAACTACAATCTAAAACAAGTGGTGCGAAAAAAATTTCAAGTAGCAGAAATAAAAGGGCAACGAACACCATTTTTAGCTTCTATGCCGGCCTTCTTCCTTTCCATCTTGCCATTGCCATTACCTTCTTCCTTTCCATGCCGGCCTTCTTTCTTTCCATCTTGCCATTGCCTTCTTCCTTTCCATCTTGTTTCAAGTGATATTTTAGTCGCTCTTGCCGAACCCTTCGTACCCTTACCACGCACAAATGAGTTGGAATAGTACTGCTGGTATTGGTTCTTCGAGTAGGAGAGGGGGTTAATAAGGTGCGAGAGGTGAGGAGGAGAACGGTGCCTGCCATTCGATGCGAAGAGAATGGACGGGTGAGATCGGGATCCTAGGGATATGCTGCGGATCGGTGACGCGGCAGGACATCACAGACGGTTCGGATTATAAACCGTCTGTGATAGAGACATCAAAGATGGTTCACAACAACAACCGTCTATGATATTACAAAGACAATATACCAGTATAATATAAATAGCTAGTCTAAAAAGATAAAATAGCAAAGTTTTATATGGCTTATATATACTTATTTGAAAGGTTTCGACGAGATCTACAACTTTGCAGTTGAGGAAAAACCCAAATTCCAAAGGGAAGATTGAAAATTTTGGCAAAAACAGAAACCAAAAACTTGCAAAGCAAATTTGGGGCTAAAGATGGCCGATTTTGAGGGTCTTAGAGGGCGATTGGTGCAAGCTGGTCATTTTTTTGGATCGGTCTCGTCGTTAGCTTTCCAACGAGTACAAGAACGTCGAAAATGGACACCGTATGCAAAAGTTATGCCTGTTTTACTGACAGTGTCTCAAAACTGAATCCTACTCGGACTCAAGCGGGAAATTATGAAATTTTGGAGGATTATAAGGCGGGAAACATATCACAAATGATTTTTAATACAAACCATCTGTGATAACTTCATTATCACAAACCGTCTGTAAAGTATCACAGACGGTTCTTGATAAGAACCGTCTGTGATGTCTGCCATTATCACAGACGGTTCTTATCTAGAACCGTCTGTGATACTTCATAGACGGTTTGTATTAAAAACCTCTGTGATAATGAAGTTATCACATACGGTTTGTATTAAAACCCGTCTGTGAAAATAGCACAGATAGTTATTTGTATGAACCATCTGTGATACTTGCAGCACAGACGGTTCCTAGGAACCGTCTGTGATGTAAGCGTCTAGTTTAGCCTCTTTTGTAGTAGTGAAGACCATTGGAGAGATACATATGAGATCACATGCTGAGCTAGGAAAGAAACGAGAATGATTCCATCTGTGAAGTTGGATTCAATAAAGTTATGAACAAGATGGATGCATGACCTAGACAAAAACGCACAAGTCAGATTGGCTTAACTAAAACAAAATGAAGACCACAGACATAGAAAAAGAGAGAATTATAAGCATGACAAAATGCTGCTGACCTAGGTGAACCCTAACAGAAGACAAATAAAAAACAGAAAAACAAATTCAAAACCACAGACATAGAAAAAAATATCTAAGCAAGACATAAGAAGGCAAAAAAAAAAAACGAAACTGACATAGATGCTAACCCTTGAAAAACTTGCGGTCGAAATACTTTATAATTGCACATCAGTTAAGGCTGCCAGATTAACGTTTATAGCCTGCGATCTTTTTCTTCCATTAGGTGATACTAGTAGTGTGCCCGTGCTAATGCTACGGTAAAATACAAAACAAGATAAAATTTGTAAAAAATAAAACGAACAATCAGATTCATTAATCCAGTGTCACACAAAACTAATGCCTTATCATACCTACTATTGCAGGCAATTAGACTTCTCTAACTTACAATTGTTTAGAAGCTTACAGTTGATGTTCAAACTTCAGACATTGAATCCAAGAACGTGCCGCACCTGCTGCTTGATCTGTGATAGGGGCGATGACGACGTCAACATACCAGACAGGGCCGGCGCCGACAGGATCCTCGTAAATGCCGCCGCCTCCTCCTCCTCCCCACCCCGCGCCGCCGCCTCCTCCGCCGCGTTCTCCCCGTTTCCCCCGTTCTCCGCGTCTCCCCGCCTCCTCCTCCCCCGCGCCGCCGCCTCCTCCTCCCCTCCCTCCCACCCCACGCTGTCGCCGCCTCCTCCTCCTCCCCACCCCGCGCCACCGCCTCCTCCCCTCCTTCCCACCCCGCGCCGCCGCCGCCTCCTCCTCCCACTCCTCTGCTCCGCTGCCTCCTCCCCCGCTCCTCCACTCCGCCGCCGCCTCCTCCCCCACCCCCACTCCTCCGCTCCGCCAATTTTACCACCCGATTTTAGAACATGTAGTATGATAAAATTTTAAAATCCATAGCAATGCACGGGTATTCAGTTAGTTACCAATAAATGACAACATAAGCCAAATAATAGAATCTAAAACAAGTGAACAGGATAAGTCATTCAGTCTTTCTTGAACTTAGTCATTCAAAAGAGCATAACTTCACAAGTTTGTGAGGTCACATACAATTTGTTCTGGAGCATCAGTCTGCCTGCACATCACCCATGGAATGCCAGTATCAAGCCCAAGTGCCATCTGCGCTGCCCATTGCATATATCTCTTGCCTGCTTCACCATAATTGCTTTCAATATTCCCATATTCATTTTCAATCTGTCAAACATTATCCATAGAAGTAACAAATAAGAAGGTAAGTCATGTTCATGTTCATTTTTAACATATAAAATATAATTAGCACATAGCATGAACCATCATCACCATATAAGTTTGTTGCATATATTTTTGGTTTTGGATGAATGAGATGGTATACGAGTCTAACAATAAAAGAATGGGTTGGTATATGGCATTAGGATGGTTTCATGCAATCAATTTGTCTCCTGAAAAAGTTACGTCATTAACAAGAATGAACCGTGCAATATATCACATAGATCCTTGTGAGAAAAGGTCAAACTGGACAATTTTCATATTCTATTGTTCAATAACTGAGATTCAAGAATGGTTTTCAGACCTGCTGTAATATAATGGGACCACCTTGCCAAGAATAAAGCTTCTCCTGCTTCACCATATCTACAATTTTTGTCACAAAAGTCTGCATTTCAGCCTGTAAAAACATTTATAAGGTTTAGTGGTTACACAAAAGTGTTTGAGCATGCTATCCATATAAAAAATTATGCATTATAATTCCACAATCTTGTTAGACATAAAGTGCTGGAATCTTATTGACTTTACATACTATAAAATTCGTATCAGTTGAAAAAATCATGATCTAGAAAGGGCCATGGATCAACAATGGAATACATTTTTTTACCTTGAATGGTACATTGTCTGTTCGGAATTCTATGCCAGGGATGTCGCGTAACCAAACAGGGAAACCACTACAGAAATGCATGGCAACAAAAGAACATAAATACTGTGAAAGAATAATTTTGACCAAGTATTTCTCAATAGGAGAAATGTAATAAAATATGGAATTGTGTAATCTTAAAATTGGTACGATAATGTTTATTTTAGGACGAGAATAAGATCACGGAAATATATAAGATAAATATCCACCATCAAAAGTTGAATTGCGAGAGGAAAATACTGCATAAATCTGAAGTCTAACTAAAGAGTATAAAGTACATAGTCTGGGCAATATGTGGCCCTCAAAGTGCTTAGATTAGCTTTGTTCATGAGTACGATTGTTCATGAGAAAATGTAACAAGAACAACCGCAACAACAACAGCAGCACCTACAACAAATAACCGCAACTGGTAACTTGCCGCAGAGCAAGCCCTCCTAGTTTGATGACAAACTTTTAAACTGAGCAAATTTGCAAGGAACCAACTCAGGATATGTAAAAAGATCACCAAGACAAAGGGACAGCAAAATCATCACAGCCATTCAAGAAGGATAGAACAACAATAACAACAAAACCTTTTGTCCCAACAAGTTGGGGTAGGTTAGGAATGAAACCTTCTCAAAATTAAAGAGATGAGAGCCTTCATTTAAGAAAGATAGAACACACTAATAAAATATAATAAAAGACAAATTAAATATGTTACGTTCCAAAACTAATTTGAAACACTGCACTGATGGCTGCACTACTGGCAACCAAAGAAATAGGGGACATTTGTTCACTTCAGATGAAAGGCGGCACTGCACTGCACAGAAAGAAGGAAATATAAACTTGCCGGCAAGGTTATCACCTAATGGACCAAAAGGAAATCTACTTACTTCAAATAGAAAATGGAAAGTAATGCTTAGCCCATTTATCCCATGACAAATGCTGGTGTGCAAAATATATGCAAAATATACTGGCACAGAAGCACCATTAATAGAAAAATAGCATTGAGAGGGCTCAGCTTCACCTTTGCTTGATCATACAAAGCCAACCCTCACATCTCTTGCTGGACAATCTATTCATCCTAATGTAGTTGGAGCTGTGCTGGTTATCACTCATAAGTGGTGGGTGCTGGTTATCACTCATCAGTGGTTGGGCCAAGAATTATAGAAAATGGGGACCAAGTAAGTCTTACAAAGTTACAATGCAACAATATTTGATCAGAATGACCATCCTAGGCACAGAACCACCAACATTAGCGAATGATCGAATAGGCTCCAAGAGAGGAGAGGGTCAGCTCTAATTTGATACGCACAACTGCCTCAATTGCTCAAAGGCATGCTTCTCAGAAAAGGTTTATCGTCATCGCCCCTCATCAGCATTTCGTTCCTTCATTCTAGGGAAATGGATCCGGATCCATTTACACATCAGATGGCTGCCTTGAATGCTCAAAGGCAAGCATCCTTACGTGATCATTGTTGCCCATTGATAGCAGGAGTAGCGAATCAAAGCATCATAAATGAAGAAAGTCCTTAAAAAAAATCCTAAATCAAGATATTGAGGAATGCATGGTAGATTGCTACGAGTCTATAACCAATATATGACAACCTTCCTGCTATCGAAAACTTTGCTTGGATATCCTTCTTGTAACAACAAACAAAAGGCCAAGTGAAAACTCAAATAGGTAATTTTCTACCATGTGCACCCATCAAATACTAACTTTGGTCAAAACCACATTTAGGATGAACATAAATTTCTTCTATACAAGCTAACCAAAAGCAACTAAATTTCATAGAAGCTATCAGAAACACAACATTTAAATTCATTTAATAATCAGGATGTTGTAGTAAGTCTTATGACATATATTACAATAGAAATTTCATGGAACTCACTTTTAGTATTTCACTGTTGACAATTAAAGCTTTGTCTACAAATAGTAGCAGAAGCTGAGAGAAAAAAGGTCATACCATCTAATAAGTACTCAGGAGCTACATGACCCAGGGTCCTGGAAAGCTTCAGATTCCCTTTGCAACTATACCAACTAGTCACTGCAAGGCCAAAATTCTACAATCTGCACAACTGAGGAAATGAACATTCACAATTTTTACTTCCTTCCAATACAGGGAAAAATTAATTAACATCTTATCTACTCTATGAAGCATCCATCAGGAGGAGCTGAAATCTCACCTCGGCCGACCAAACCCCCAACTCGGAAGCCGCATCAGACGCCACCGTACAGTTCCCAGCCATTGCCGCCACCGAATGCAAGGCAATGGAATGGCGGAGGCAGCACCCTAGAGGTGGGGAACTGACGCAGAGCAGCTCCCGGTAGTTCAAAACACCAAAGTAGCTACTATGTACAGCAGTCAGGAGACCTGAACGGAAAAAGATGTAATTTCATATGAAAATTGCAGAGGTCCAAGCGATGTCCATAACAAGGTTGCCAATTCAAATTTGCCTATGTGCTTGTTCAAAGCATTCAAGGCGAAAACATCCAACCCATGGCTAATGACAATCATTAGATGTATCAATATCAGAGGCACTTGATATATCAGATTATCGACAATTTTACATCTGTCATTTTAAAATATTGAAAATAAAAAATATGCATCACAAATAATGACATCAACATCAGAGGCATTCCACAAAGAGATTATCCGTGTCACATGTATGCACTGTGGGATATGATGACAAGAACCGAAAGGGACGGGCACAATTAAGCTGGGAGCCCCCTTTGTTCATACAGATCTTCTTTTGCCTTTTTTCTAGCCTATCTTCTGGCTTTCCTATGCCACATGAAAAATGGAGATCATAAATATTGATATCCATCTCCCAACAATCAACCATTTGGACAGAGAAGGCAAACTGGACGGTGGCAGGCACAACAACACACATTTCCCTACACGGTCCGGTCCATACAGAAATGTCTTTTTTCTTTATCGTACCAAGCTGGAATGGGGAAGGAGAACTCATCGTCTCCGCGATTGTTGGTGCGGGCGAGCTTGAACAGCGTGTAATTCGCATTACCGAGCCGCTTCTCGTACATGTCCACGAGCTCATCGTTCCCCAGCCACACCTCCTAAGACAAAATCAAGACAATCACATCCATGTGTGTTCATTGTGCACACACCCATGAAACCAAGGAAATGAAGAATCGCTCAATTCCCCTCACCTTGAGGCAGATGATGGAGGAGCAATCGACGAGGAGCCGGTCGATGATCTTCTCATTCCGGCTAAACCAGTAGGCCCTGTACTGGCTCTCCCTGCAATTCTGGCCCGAATGCCAACACTACCGTCACTCCACCAATCCAGGAAACCCCAGCAGCTAGTCCTCCCAAACATGCTAAATTGAGTGGATTCCGAGGAAGGGGAAGGAAGATCCAACTCACCTCAGAGTCCATGCGCTTGTAGATCAGCGCGAGGATGTTGAACGTGGTGTAGGAGATGCAGCGCTCGTCGCGCCCCTGCAGCAGCAGCGGCCGCCGCCGGTGGTGGTGCTGCCGGCCCCGACCCTGCTGCCGCCGCCTCGCGCCGGCCTCCCTCCGCTGCTTCTTCGTCTGCCCCAAACCAACAACCAATCTCAGCAACTCAAACCCACCACACCCCCCAAGAATCAACCTCCAAACCGACAAGCAACCCAAGAACACGACGCAGCTGAAGAACCACACATTGATCGATCAGCGATCGATTGCTCACCATTGCGATGATGGGGAGCTGGAATCGGAGACGACGACGAAGAGGACGCGGTGGTCGTGTGTGGTCTCGGTTGCTTCTTGGATTGGAGGACGGGGGGAGTGGTGGGAGTGGAGGCACGGGGGAGAGGCGGAGATGGGGGAGCGGCGGCGCGGTGGAGGATGGGGGGAGCGGAGGGGAGGCGCGGGGGAGAGACGGAGATGGGGGAGCGGCGGCGCGGTGGAGGATGGGGGGATCGGAGGGGAGGCGCGGTTGAGTTTCATGAAAAATAGATTTTACCGTAGATGTAATGAATCGAAAAAATCCCCCACCCTCGCCAGAGCAGTGGCCTCCATGCCGATGCGACGCGACACGGCACGACGCGCGGCAGGAGAGATGGCCCCGAGAAGCTGCGGTCCGAGGCGGCCGCCGCACGGGAGATCGGCCGGAGCCAACGGCCACCCTTCCTCATCGCCGCCGTTCCGAAAGGGCCGCGGTCTCGGTCGATGCGTTCATCGGCCACCGCGAGTGGGACGACTGGAATGGTAGATTCGAGCGCTCGCCTAGTCGTCTTGCATGCTCCGCTGCCTAGACGCGGTAGCCTCACACTTGAAGTTGGAAATGGAGGGGAGGAGCAGTTACGTGAGAGAGGTGGTGGTGGTGGGGAGAATGGCGAGACGGAGAGAGGAGGCGGCGGCAAAGGAGCGGGGGAGGAGGCGGCGGAGGAGGAGTGGGGGAGGAGGATGCGAGGGCGGCGCGGGGTGGAGAGGAGGTGAGGGCGGAGCGGCAAAGGATGGAGGGTAGGAGGCGAGGGTGGAGCGGCGTAGGAGGGAGGGGAGGAGGCGAGGGCGGAGCGGGGCGGGGGGAGGAGGAGGCGCAACAGGTGAACGTGGGGAGAGGGTGCGGGAGGGGGTGGGGACTGCGGAGCGGAAGTGGTTTTCTGAGTTCAATGATGTGCATGATCCAAATGATTTTGGCCTTAGGATCTTCAATGAGTAAGAGAATAAGGTTTGAGAAGAGATCTAGGCCATTCATTTGTATGAAATTGGATTACTTTGGTACACAAATCTGGCTGGACTTAGATTAGGCATGACTGTGGGGGTGGATGAGGGGGTGGATTTAGTAAAGAAAATTTTGGTGTAATATAAAGTAGGGTAGATCTAATCTCACTGGTCCAGCAGATGAACAACATTTTTATTAGGTGTGTAATGTAAGTTAACCCAAATGGAATAAACCCAGATAGATGACAAATTCAAAATGATAAACATAGATAACTTGCAGTCCAGATACTATAAAATCGCACATCACTTTACTCTGAAAAGATTAATGTTTATAGCCTGCAAATTATTACATCAAGCAGTTATCTAACTTCAATGGTCCAACAACAGTTGAACAACAATATTATAGGTGCAAAAGGGAAGTTAAATCTATTACTGTTAATAGAGGCAAATCAAGCAGTTGTAGGGGTGACCCAACCTCTCGTGACTGGGTCTTGGAAATGATCCAATATGTAATAGTCAAATAGTACAGAAAAATGTATCAATGTACCCTCACCTTTTTATAATGTACTCCCACTCATGTATATAAACCCCTAAGAGGGGTATGAGGAAAGGCAGATCTACTCATTCTTACTCATCAACAACACAAGCAAGTTTGATAAATAAAAACTTAACAAAATAACATAAATGCACAAACAAACAAAAATAGAAGGAACGGCCTAACTAGCTCACATATTGTTGCCAAAAAAAATGGTTAATACTACTACTGCTTGCTACTTGGTACTATTACTACTGCTAATACTTGCTACTACTGCTAGTGCTATTTGCTGCCGGCTGCTGCTATGCGCTAGTTACCACAGAGGCACAAAGCAGCACAAGACCGACAACAACTACAGCGACGAGGAGCGAGGCCGAGCACCACTGACCACCATAAAAACAAGCAGAAACGCCTTCGACCGAGACTTCACATCGAAGAGCAAGGAGGATGAGAGAGGATGACGACCACTGGGCACCAGGAACATGCATGTGAACAAGAGAAACGATTGTCCTTTCCCTCAACGGCGTAGGGCAAAAAATGCTTCTTTGATAGCGGTGGCTTCAGCGTAAACATCCCGCATTGTTGGTCGATCTTTTGGTGCCTCCACAGAGCATGAGAGACCAAGCTTAACAAGCTGCGTGATGCAGCTCAGCATGCCGACCGTCGCACGGTTTTCATGGTCTAAATTATTGTCTTCGTCTTCATCTTCAAAATTTGGAATGATAGTAGGATCAAGAATCTCGCCAATCCTGAGAGGAAATGCATTTTCCACAAATTTGTGAAGGCTCAAACCATCATTAAACATATCATTTGTCGGACGCTTCCCT
Organism: Dendrocalamus latiflorus; assembly: GCA_017311315.1. Lineage (NCBI taxonomy): Eukaryota > Viridiplantae > Streptophyta > Magnoliopsida > Poales > Poaceae > Dendrocalamus > Dendrocalamus latiflorus. Next base: position 9,331,615 of record CM029660.1, on the reverse strand, counting down.
GTGAGCATTTCTAGGATGATAATTCCATAGCCATAGACATCGCCTTCTGTCGACATTTTGCTCCCAAAGCCGTACTCTGCAATGTTGTCCATAATTGATTAAACAATTGACTATCTCACAATATTGAAAATTAAAAAATATCATAAAAGCATCTTTTCAAAGAAAGGAAAAGTAAAACATGAATATCAAGAAAATAAATAAGTTATTAGGGACGCCCTATTATATTTTATATTGACAAAAAAATATGAGTATGAAAAATTGTCACCTGGTGCAATGTATCCAATTGATCCTCTTGGTCCTGCTAAGCTTGAACTATTAATGCTTGAAGAACTATAACTGTGCAGAAACTTAGCTAACCCAAAGTCAGCAAGACGTGCACCCATGACATCATCTAGAAGGACATTGCTGGGCTTCAAATCACAATGGACCATAGGGGGCATGCAATGGTTATGTAGATAATCCAATGCAGAAGCTATGTCCACTGCTATTATTATTCTGGAGCCCAAACTCAACGGTCTTCCCATTGTCGAATAAAGCCAGCTCTCTAGGCTACCGTTAGCCATATATTCAATAATAAGAGCTTTGAAATCATTCCCTTTAGGATCCCATGTTGAGCATGCAGAAATGACCCTTACAAGATTACGGTGGCGAGTGTTTCTGAAGGCCTCGCACTCAGCAAGGAAGCTCTTTTGTGCTCCAAGTTGATCAAGTTTGAAAACCTTGATAGCAATTGCATGTGCTTCAGACTCAAATATACCTTTGTAGACTGATCCGTATTTCCCTGAACCAACCAAGTTGTCTGAAGAGAAACCATTTGTTGCTCTGAATAAATCAGCATATGAGAACTTCTTCAACTCCTTGCGTGATGGATGGTCTGATTGTTTGGATTTCTTACGCCTCTTCAAAAGAATAAGTACTAAACACGACAAAGAGACCAAAGCAAGAGCCACACTAATCCCAGCTATCTTTAGATTGCGGGAAGTGTGTCGGTGTTTGGATGTAGCTGCGAAGCAAAGTGGCAAGTGTAACATTGGGGAATTGGAACATAACATATTGTTCCCTTGGACAAATACCTCACTGGAATTCTGAAATATCCCGCCTGCTGGCACTTGACCCTCAAGGTTGTTGAAGGACAAGTTGAGAACCTTCAAAGAACTGAAGGACTGAAAGAACTCAGGAATTTTACCACTCAAGTTGTTTCGAGAAAGATCAATCTCAGTCATACCTCTCAAATTGATGAAAGATTCGGGAATTCTGCCATCAAGTAAGTTACCCTCCATGTGAAGTGACTCTAAGTGAACACAGTCTCCTAGAGTACTGGGAATTAGTCCGGACAGGTGGTTATTGGAAATATTCAGAGGGCCAATATTAATCAAGCCACCAATCTCCTGTGGAATCTGTCCAGAAAGCTGATTGTGGGACAAGTCCAAACCTGCTGAAAGGGAGGAAAGAGAAAAGAGCTCTTTTGGTATGCTCCCATCCAAGGTGTTACAAGAAAGATTCAGTGTGATTAAATTTTTGCAGCCACCTAGAGCCCTAGGAATGGGTCCACTCAAATTATTTTCTTGCAAATAGAGCTCATTCAATTGATGGAGTTTACCAATTGAAAGTGGAATTTGCCCGGAAAGTTTGTTCTGTGATAAGCTTAGGACAGTCAAGTTTGCAAGATTTCCAAGTGTGTCAGGAAGATTTCCGGCAAAAAAATTCTGTTCCATTTTAAGAAACATGAGGTTTGTGAGGTTCCCTATCTCTGGTGGTATGGTACCAGTTATCTTATTTGCTTTCAGCAGTAAAACCTGTAGGCTGTTTGTAAGACTACCAACTGAACTCGGCAAAATTCCTTGCATTATGTTTGTTCCTAAAGATAATATCACCAACTGTGTGCAATTTGTCAACGAGGAGAGGAAAGACCAATCTCCGGCTTCGAGTTGATTACTAGCTAAAATTAGTTCGACTAAGTTAGGAAGGGACCCAAAAGAAGGGACAATACCATGGAATGCATTATCCCCTAGATTAATATGTCCAAGATTGGTTGCGTTGGCCAGAGAGGGAGGGATTTTGCCTTGGAATTTATTTCCTTGCAAGGTCAATGTTTGGATGCTTGGAAGGGTGTATCCGATGTTAAATGGAATGCCCCCCGTGAGATTGTTGATGGCTATGTTAAGGTATGTGAGTGAGGAAATGTTGTATAGCGAGGCTGGGACAGTCCCTGACAAACTGTTGTAAGACAGGTCTAGTGCTTGCAAGTTTGGAATTTTGCCTATACTCTCTGGGATGCGGCCTTGAAGATAGTTACCAGCAAGCAATAGCCAGCGAAGGGAAGAAAAATTCCCCAAAGAGGAAGGTATGGTGCCTGCAAGATCATTCTCTGCCAAGATAAGATATTGCAAGGGTGAGTTGACATTTGACAAAATTGGTATGGATCCGACAAAGTTGTTCTTTGCAAGGGCCAATTTTTGAAGTGATGCGCTGTTGAACAGAGCGGGAGGAATCTCTGCACCGAGGCTATTATCTGTTAAGTCCAACGCTCTAAGCGAGGAGCTGTTAGCTAGGAGAGATGGGATAGGTCCTGTGAGGCTATTGTTTGCGAGGACAACACTGACAAGGGAAGAGCTGCTTCCAAGTGAAAGAGGAATGTTGCCCGTCAGACTATTACTAGCAAGACGTAAAATCGAAAGATTTCGGAGCATCCCCAACCCTTCTGGGATACCTCCACTGAGCAAGTTGGATTCCAGGATGAGTTTCTGAAGATTTGAACATTTGCTCAAGTTTGGTGGGATCTCACCATTGAGGGAGTTGTTCCTGAGATCAATCATCTCAAGGAGAGAGGAAGATAGAGTGTCTGGGATCGCACCACTAAATTTGTTCGAGCTGAGGTTAAGGTATCTCAACCTATTTAGCTGGCCAAGCTCAGGTGGAATTTGACCGCTCAGTTGATTGTTTGGGAAGTGGATTCTTGTGAGGAAAGTGAGGTTGGCAATGCAAGGTGGTATTTGGCCATTGAGGTCGAATGACTCGAGGTCCAGCGCAACAACACGAGATGCGTGTCTCTTGCTGCAAGTAACTCCGGGCCAACTGCAGAAATGGAGGGAATCATTCCTCCATGAGCCTATGAGGCCGGCAGGGTTGGAGAGATGGTGCTTCAGGCAAAGGAGGGTTTGGAAGTCGGTGTTAGATCCATTGTGGAGAGCTGTAGCACCTAGTGAAGACGCAAGGAATGCATAGCTCGAAAGAGAGGAGAGGACAATGGTCAGGAGCTGTGAGGAACTGAGAGTTCCCATAGCCACAGGAGACGTGTATTTTCTCTCACACACGCTTTATGACATGTGCTTCTGCATTGTGTTGGTGATTTCTCCTAGCAGTGGACATGAACTGCATTTATAGAAGAAAGCTAAGCTGCTAGCTACTTGCGTCCTTGCTTGGAAAGCTGTAAGCTGCTAGCAACTTGCATCCTTGCTTGGAAAGTTGTGTACATTGGAATAAATAACGACAAGTGGGTGCCATCTCTGTCACGCGAGCCATTCAAGCTAAACTCTTTAAAGTATTCTTTAAAGCGATGTTCTGGAAGGTAATATCGGTTAGCGCCTGCTTGGATCCATCCAGATTTTAAGAATCTGACTTTTGAAAACTGAGTGGGATTCAAACAGACCTAATTTTTAAAATCTACCTACCCAGATTTTTAAAAACCAAGAAGCTGTTGATACCCAGCTTTTGCCAGTTTTTTTTGCACAAATACCCATTTACCCTCATTAAAGACCACGCGCATACGCTTCCATTAAAGGCCACGCGCAATAAATGTAAGGGTATAATAGTCTATTAGCACCAATCATAAATGAAACCAACTTTTAAAAACTAGGGGATCCAAACACCCCATCAGTTTTTGCTTAGAAACCAGCTTTTAAAAACTAGAAGTAATAGCTGGTTTTTAAGAATCTGAAACTGATCCAAACAGGGCCTTAGTTAGAAGCAGAACTTCCGTGGTTCCAAGTTTCGTCCACGGTTCCAAGCGGTTCCTAGTTTCGTCCACGGTTCCACACTTCCACCTACTTTCAGAGTCAAAAAATAGACTGTTATTTTCTCTGTCTGAAGTTTCGACCATGTTCAAATTTAAGACCACGTTGATTTCAACCACGGATAAATTTATGATCATATTACTTCTCTTTTCGACCGCGTTCAGGGCTCTGATCGCTCCGTTTCTTCTCAACCATGTGGGATTTTTGACCGTTCATTAATCATCAATTTCACTGGTTCATTTTCGAACTGATTCGACCTCATCAGCCGCAAATTACTTGTTGGCTTCTGATCATGTTGGTTGTTCGACCACGGTCAAGTTTCAATCTTTTTCGACCGCGCTCAGTCTTCCAACCGCTTCGCGTCTTTTCGACTACATTGGGTTTTTGACTGCTCACTGTTTGTTGACCTCCCTGGTCGTATTTTCGACCACGTTGATCTCAGACCATTCGTTGTCTTGTGACCATGTTGGGTTTTTGACCTCTCACTAGTTGTTGACCTCACTAGTCGTATTTCGACCAGATTCGATCACATTGGTTTTCGACCACTCAATGGCCTTCGACCACGTCGATTATCGACTACATTGGGATCCGACTGGTAGTCGCATTTCGACTAGATTCGACCACCTAGGTTTTAGACTACTCATTGGCATTCGACCATGTTGGTTTCGACCACGTCGGATATCGACTACGTTGGGATCTGACTGGCAGTCGATATCTGATCACGATGGTCTCTGTTCGATAGGCGATTTCCGACTACGTTGGGATCCAACTTGTAGTTGATCTCCGAACATGGTGAGATCCGTCCGTCAGTTGAGCTCCGACTATGTACGTTGGCTTCCGTCTGATAGTCGTAACCGATCACGTTGTTTTTTCGATGAATGGTCGTAACTCGACCACATAGCGCTCTGATTTGGTCGTGACTGAGCTCTATATTCCTCTGTTTTTCAAGTAAACTTCGCATCCTTATCTTCATAACTTTGTAGGTATTGGAGTAAAAGAATTGTGAATATTTAAGGGAAAAATTTCTATACACTATTCATCCTCCCTGCTGTTTATCCGGTTCTACAATAGAAGAAAGCTAAGCTGCTAGCTACTTGTATCCTTGCTTGAAACGTAGTGTACATTGGAGTTAACTAACGACAAGTGGGTGCCATTTCTGTCACGCGAGCCATTCAAGCTAAACTCTTAAGTATTCTTTAAAGCGATGTTCTGGAAGGTAATATCGGTCGGTTAGGAGCAGAACTTCCGCGGTTCCTAGTTTCGTCCACGGTTCCACCTACTTTCAGAGTTTCAGTCAAAGTTGGGTTCTGAATGGAGGCTTTTAAATGTGCTTGAGCTCGCACTGCAATTTGAGCGCCCAGCCAGCATCCATTACGCCAATTGTTCCCTTTCGGTGCTAATTACTAGGCACGGTGCACACCGGTCGTCAGGAACAATGCCGAAGACGTACTCTGGCCATCTTCCGACCCAGGCTCAGTTGCTTCTCATCCTCCTCATTTTACTGGTTTTTGTCAGTGGCATCCTCGGAAGGGATCTTGGAAGATGCGCCACCAATTGTAAGCAATCCTGTTTCTAAATAAACAGAAGTTTTCCGTTGCCTATATACGGCTCTAATTTCTAAACCCAATCGCAACACATGTGGTTTAATTTTCCTTATAGGAATCTACTGTTAATAATACATTAATTAATTGATCCATTGGTAGCGTACTGGAATTACCACCTGACTCTTGTTGTTCTTCTCCATCATGGCAGCTCCCTTCCAGGGTAACTGCCCGTCAACCCACCCTCCAGACTGTTGCCCGAACTGTGCAGGCTGTTGATAACCACTGGATGGATAGGAAGCGCCTGCCATTTCTCCGATTCGTTTGATCTGAGAAAGCATGGGACGAGCTGGATGGTTTCTTCGCGATCCGTTGTGTAGGAAGTTTCCTATATGTGTGAAGCAAATAAAAATGTTTTATCGTATTGCGCAGGAGCTTTTTACTATGTACGAGTGTAATCCCTTCACATCAATCATAACTAAATAAACATGTACTCCATCCTGTCACAAATAAATATGGTTTTGGGATATATGCAGCACCGATATCTCTTTAAATAATTAGATTCTGATACATGAAAATCACACTTATATATTTGTCTCGAAAAGCACTTTTATAATATTATAATTTTAATAGGTTTTATGAATATATTTTATATAAATTGATAGTCAAATTTGTGTGTTTGAGAATTTTGCTAATGTCTAAAATAATATCTATTTATGACAGATCGACATTAGCTTTAGAAACATGTTATTTGCTGTTGAACTGTCTGTTGAGCTGAAAACTCCAAGCTCCAGAGAGGGTAACTGATGAGCTAGCACCTACCTTATGATTTGTTCATGTCTTATCTAAAACTATCCGAGTGCCTACTGTGTTAACGTATCTCGAATAAATAAACCATAAATTTTAATTACGTGAGGTTCCTTTATAATTAAGTACTCAGGTGGCTCTAAATCCATGTACTAAATTAACCGTATGAAATTCACTGCACACAAATAACTATGAATTACCCACCATAGTACCAGCCGACATATTCATTATGCGCAAATAACTATCATTAAATCAAGAATCCATATGAAATTCACATCTGTTCATGCCATAAAGAGTTGAGAAATCTTAGGGAATGGTATATTGTTCCTTGTTGAATTAACGGGATAGCTTAACTCCGTTAAAAAAAAGGTAGCCTCCCGATCGCTATCCACCTTTCAATCCTTATCGGCTTATCCACCCTTTAAGTCATCCCCTTTTCACTCATTTTCCTTCCGGCAAACTCCCTCTCTCTCTGCCTCCCTATTCTCTTCCATCCCAAACTCCCAATCTACTCATGAGCCCTACCACGAGGCTGCGAGGTTGACTGGCATGGGCGCGCTAAGCAATGTGGAAGGGAGTGGATGCGACAAGGGAAGCTATTGGTAGGCGCGGAAGTGCGACGACTATGAGATCAGCTAAGGCAACACAACAACAGTAGATGGCAACATTTGGGAGAAATGGTGGTTGTAGGCATGGTCGGGGTAGGTTGCAATAGCATGGGGTCGATGACGCAATGGTTTGATGGCACAACAAGCCAACATGAGTTGGAATGCTCTCCTGTGCTACCGGATCGACACGCACCACCACGAATCCCAAGCCTACTTCAGGTGACGCTGCTATTTCCTAGACCTAATCTGTTGCAACACTTTGAAGCTTTGGATTTTTCTTGAAATTTGTGGAATTTTTGCACTGTCTCTTGTAATTTTATTCTAATTTTTTATTTTACATTGAAATAGCATATTCCTTTGCTTTCGTCCTGAAACTCACAAAAAACATGTTGAAACTTGAAACTCATAAAAACATGTTGAAACTTCTACGTTTTAGAATATGAAACCTCATGAAACTCACATGAAGTTATATTTTCGAATATAAAACTTCATGAAACTTACAATTTCGAACATAAAACCACCTGAAACTTTGTATTTTGAAACATACAACCTTGTGAAACTCTTACAAAACTTGCATTTTCGAACATGAAACCTTATGAAACTTGCAATTTGGAATATGAAACTACTTGAAACTTTGCGTTTTGTAACTTGGAACCTCATGAAACTCACATAAAACTTGCATTTTAGAATATAAAACCTCATGAAACTTGCATTTTAGAGAGCAACGAGTGGCCACAAGCTCACCCGCGCTGTGGTGAGCGATGCGTGATGGTGGGTTCGCTCGGCTTCCACAAACGAGTGAGGTTGTGGGCTCGTCCGAGCACCACGGTGAGCAGTAGTGGGCCATACAGCTGCCACAAGTAAGAGTGGAGATGGGAGTCAAGTGGCCGAAGGTGAGCACGGCGGCTTGCGACGTTCTCAAAATTCACTGTCTCCTTACCTCCAGTGTGCTCTAATGAAGATGCTTTTTTGAAATTACAATGAAAACATGATTTTTTTGTGACTTTTGTGTTTGAAATCTACTTGAATCTTGCAGTTTCAATTTAGAACTTGCCAAAAATTATGAAATTTGCTTGGATTTTTTGTCGACTCTCTGAAACTTTGAAGTTTATTTTTGAATATTTTTTAAGCTATTCTAAAACTTATTTTTCAATCAAGTTTCATATTTGAAACTCACTGAAACACGTTGAAACACTCGAATAATACACTAAACTCTCCGAAACCTATTTGAAACTCTCTAAAACCTAGTGAAACTTGATGAAACAAGGTGGGACTTTTCTTGAAGTTTTGGGACTTCTTGGAAAACTTTTTGAATATTGTTGAAATTTATGAAAGTTGTTGAAATTTATTTGAAAATTTTGCTAAACCTTCTTGAAACTTCTACCTATTAAACTTGAAATTTCCATAAAACTTGTTACATCACTAAAACTTACATGAAACTTGTTGCAGTATGTTAAAACTCCATGAAACTTTATTATACTGTTTGAAGTTTTTCCAAATGGTATAACATTGTTTGGTTGCTCCCTAAATAATTATAACATAAGCTACATACATACACACGCAGATGATTCTATTCTCCACAGAAGATCTCTATTTAGGTGGAGGTAGTAAACCGACCACCATCACAATAACCAAAATATTTATAAGAGTAAAGATATTATTACTCCAGTATAATTTAGTCAAAAGTGACAACTATTTAATAATGATTGAGTATCTTTTTGTTAAAAAAAAGGAGAGTGTAAGAATTGTGTTTGGGTTGTTTCTAACCACTTCTTTTAATCCATTTTAGGGGCATCATCATGTCATCAAATCCTTATCTTGTTATTCGAAATATGAGCCTTTTAAACTTTGGGCATACAAATTAAGGAGTGAGAGAAATGACCTTGGTGTCATTTCATTTATTCCTATATTTTAATGATTCCACTCTTAAATATGTTGAGAAGGGGAGAGAGAGAGGTTGAGAGATGGACCTCATTTATTTATAGGAAAGGAGTGATAGAAATGACCTTGGTGCCATTTCATTTATTCCTATATTTTAATGATTCCACTCTTAAATGTGTTGAGAAGGAGAGAGAGAGGCTGAGAGATGGACCTCATTTATTTATAGGAACATATACATTCATTCAATGAGGGCATAACAGGGAGAAACTATGTAAATGTACCTTGAAATTATAGAATAACTTATATTTAGAGAAGAGTTGAGAAATTAGTACTCCTTAATACATATATCGTTAATTGTTACCTCCTTGTTCCCCACACCCATATCGTGGTTATCAATGTAATCATTGCCCTTGTGAATTACTCCATCTACCCAAAGATATATGGCACATTTTGTCTTGCATATAGAATAAGAAGGTATTGGAAATGAGTACAATATCGTTAATTGTTATCTCTAAGTACTATATTCAATGCATACATATATAAGGATACAAACTAAACAAATATTTATTAGGAATATACATGGAACAATATAATTATTTTGTATTTGTATATGGCATACGTCCTATATTTATGAACAATGTCGATTAAAAATAAGTTTTATGAGCTCAGGCGGAGGGAGTACATTCTTCGTTTGAACCTATAGAGCCCTTGCCAACATGTAGGGGTGGAAAACGGTAACGGATAATTCGTTTTATCCGATATTCGTATTCGAGAAAACGCGAATATGGTAAGCAAAATCCGTATTCGAAAATGTTCGTATTCGTATTCGAGAATATTCGTATCCATATTTGAGAATATTCGTATTCGAGAATATTCGTATCCGTATTCGTATTCGAGACTATTCGATTCATTTCTAAAACCCATGAAAAATTCGTACAAATTTTGTGTTTCAAAATTTGAATTTAGGCGGTTTAAAACCGATAATTGGTGAAAAATTGGCAAAACCGCTAGAAATCCGTTTTATCCGATATTCGTATCCAAGAAAATCCGTATTCGAAAATATTTGTATTCGTATTCGAGAATATTCGTATCCGTATTTGAGAATATTCGAATCCATATTTATATTTGTTTTAAAAATATAGATCCGTATTCGTATTTCAAACTATTCGATCGTATCCGATCCGTTTCCACCCTGCCAACATGCGATTCGGGAAACTAATGGGAACCACGGACACTCCACACCCACACTCGCTTTTTTGAAACCGTAGGCGCGTCTGAAAGGTACAGACGGGCTAGAGATGCCTTTTTCTTCGCACATGCAAAACCCATCAGAAAACTTGCCTGCTCTCAGATGAACTGGAATGCCAAACTGGTTGGACTAATCAACCGTTTCCTAATAAAGGAGCAATTAGAATTAGAATCGACGAGGGAAGAGAGCAACTGTTTCCTGGAAGGCTGAGATGTCCATGTGGATGTCACTCTGGCAAATGTCTGCCCACAGCATGTGTACTTCTTCGGATACTGATGGACTGCTAAATTATTTCACAACTTGTCCAGCGCATTTTTTTTTCAATGAAGCCACCAACCAATTAATCTTGTGTTTGATTCCTCATGCCACGTTGGATTCCTCATGCTGAAAGCGGACTGCGGACGCCGGAGCTGACTGTGTTTGATTCCTCATGCCACGTAGGATTGGAAAGAGAAGGAAGTTGTATCTTGCAGGAGATACAACTACTTTAATCAGATCAATACACAGGGGCGAAGCTAGAGAGAAACCAAGGGGGGTGCACACTTCACCACACATATAGCACAGTACACAAAAATTTCGATGGACAATATATAGAAAATATGTTGTACCGTCAGTTTTTAACATATATAATATAACAAAGTGATTGACAATGAACAGCGAGTCGATGATAAAGCATTAGCAGCAAAAAGTACGTACCAAAATAAATAAATCCATTAATATAGGCAAATATATTATCTGAACTCAATATCCTTAATGGCCTACAACAAAGGAGAATAAAAACATGTTAATTTTCAGCCGAAAAATTATTAAAAAAATCATGTGAAAATAGGCAATATACCTTTTCATATTGCATATTTGCGTCCTCTCATATTCATAAAACGATCAACCACAGCCTTATTTGTGACTTTCTTCATTTCTTCTTTCTCGACATAACAAATAAGGCTATGACTCATGTAGTCATCACCAATACGATTACGTAAATATGTTTTCACAATCTTCATAGCTGAAAAGCACCTCTCAACCGTAGCAGTGGCAACAGGCAAAACTAGTACTAGCTTCAAAAGCCGATAAACTGAATGATAGCAAAGATGCTTCCTTGTCTCCACCATTTTTTGAGAAAGCTCACCAATACTTTCTACATTAGAGAATCTATCATCTTCTCTCACATCAGCAATATAGAGGCAAAGATGATGTCGAAGATCAGCCAATTCACTAGAACTAAAATCATCAGGATAAAGTTTTGCCAGTCTCATCAAGCTATCCACTTTAAAATCATGAAATCGTTCTTTTGGATTGAAAGCAGCTGAGCAAACAAGCAATTCAGATGTTGTCTCATTGAAGCGGCTATCAAGCTCTTGAAGTAGCCAGTCGATAACATCATTAAAACAATCCACTTCATAATGATGTTTGTTTGTAATTCCCGTCTTTTGTCTTAGTTTCTTTGGATTGTTGTATGATTCTTCCATTTCCAATTTGATAATATCATATTTATCACAAAAATCATACACATCACCAAGTAACTTTTCCCAGCCATCTCTTCTAAGATCACCCAAATGCAATCTAGTTGATTTGACACATTGAATAGCATTCACAATGTCTTGATCCTTCCGTTGCAATGCTAATGACAAGGTGTTGGTGATAACTAATATAGTTGACATGAGATGCAAATAGAAGACAAAATCAAATGATTGAAAGTATACTAAAAGACCAGATGCTTGATCTCTATTTGCTCTATCTCTGTCATCTTCTTCCACAAATTCTAACACTTTAACTATTGTTGGAAACATGTCAAGCAAACTTTTGAGAGTTTTATAATGAGAACTCCAACGAGTATCTCCCGGTCTCTGGAGACATTGCTCTTGATTTAATCCCGTGCCTGTTTGAAGCATCCCACAACCTAATGCCTTACTCACTTGTTCATGATTAATGTCTCTAATCATGTCTCTTCTCTTAGATGATCCACCCACAACATTCAACAAAGTAGAAACCATACCAAAGAAATTACTAATGCCTTTATGCTTTCTCACAATAGCCACAACAACTAACTGAAGTTGATGAGCAAAACAATGAACATAATAAGCTGAAGTACTTTCTCTCATTATCAATGATTGCAACCCATTGAACTCACCTCGCATATTGCTAGCACCATCATATCATTGGCCTCTTACTTGCTTCAAACTTAACTTGAATCCTGCAAACAGTGAATCAATTGAAGACTTGAGATCGGAAGAAGTTGTTTCCTTTACATGAACAAGTCCAACGAATCTTTCCTTGACAATTCCACGCTTATCAACATATCTCAACACCACTGCCATTTGCTCTTTGCAAGATACATCTCTAGATTCATCAACCAGCAAGCAAAATACATCATGCCCAAGTTCTTCCAGAATAGAATGTAATATTTCTTTTGCAAAACATTCAACAATATCCTTCTGAATATCAGAAGATGTCATAAGACTGTTACCTGCAGCATCATTACCTACCACCTTTTTTAATGCAGGATCATGCTCTGCTAGGAAATCACGAAACTCCAAAAAATTCCCTTTGTTATAAGAATCCTTGGACTCATCATGGCCTCGGAAGGGCAATCCTTGCTTCAATAAACATCTAGCAACACTAACTGAGCCATGTAGCCGAGTAAAATAAGCATTTTTAGCAGCTTCACTTTGAATTTGCATAACAACATCAATATGTTGAGCTCTTTGTAACAAAGCGTCACAATTTTTCATTGCTTGATTGTGCAAGCTACCAACTCCACCAACATGATCTTTCAGCCTGTTTTTTCTATGCCAACCATTCCAACCATCTGTAACAAATGCTTTATACCCATCCTCTTTCTTATTAGGGTCTCTAAATAAGAAACAAAAAAAAGCAATATGCTCTATCTTTTTCCTTACTATACTCAAGCCAACCACCAAACTCATCAAACCAATTAGGATTAAATTTTCTATCTCGATCAGATATCTTTGTAACTGGAAAAGAAAATGTGCGAGGTTGGCAAGGCCCATTCTCTAGGTACTTTCTTCTTACCCTATCTCTCAAATTAGGATGGTAAGCATCAATTGGTTTCCTTAACCCTGGATCATATTCAATCTCCTCATTCCAATTGATCTCATGTAAATCTGGACATGAACTTCTTGCATTGTTGGTGCTATCTGGTGCTTTTCTTTTCAGAAATTTCTCCATTACTAAGATTAGTGCTCCACCTATTATTAAAAAAATTACAAAAATAAAATTATAAAAAGATAAGAAATATATGGTTCTACAGTAGGTGCATTGCATAATAGTAAGAAAATTGATAATAGATGCATATAATTTTACTCCAAATTCAGAATATATTTGTGCAAATGTGCAATACAAGTGCTTTCTTATAATAGATCAAACTAGTTTGTTAAAGAATTAGAGAGGTAAAGAAAGTTGAATGAATCACCTAGCTTTTAGAATCAAAAGTCAAAACTCTGTAACTCGGTTCCTGTTCGTAGACCGCAGTCGGCAGTTCCGCAGTTCGGAGTTCGCACCGTGAGTCCGTGACTGAAGATGCCGACCGCCGACATGAAGAAAATCCTGGAAGGCAGAAGCATCGGGTATTCAAAACATGGGAATGAAAAAAGATGACGTGAGCCCGTGACACATGAATCCTGAAATCTGAATGTGACCTTGAGACCTGAGTGCGGCACCGTGAGGTGATTCCGTGAAGACTGAAGATGCCGTGAGCCCGTGGCCGTGAAGATGCAGTTGGGCGTCGGCGGCCGGCAGATGAATCGGCAGACGGCAGTCAGTAGATGGAAAAACTGAAAAAGATGAATCGGCAGTCGGCAGGGGCAGATGAATCGGCAGTGCGCAGGTTGGAGCTTGATTGTTGATTTGTTGGGCTGGGCCACTAGGGGGTGCACAATTTTGGGCAGAGGGTGGTGCACATATGGTTAATATGGGATAGTAATAACTATTTCTTTTTTTTACCCTGGTGCCAAGGAACCCCCCTTGGCCCATTGGGCTTCACCCCTGTCAATACAGGTTGATATGAGTATATACCATATTGAGGGGAAAGTTTGTATCTCAAAAATAAGTTTTTTGAGCCCACCTATTTTAAAAATTAAATGCATCAATTAATCTTGTGGGCCTCTAGATACAACCTAAAACATGGTTCATGTGTTCTATTTTATTTGACGTCTTTGATTTTTACGATCGTTACTTTTTGTAACTTTGTCTTATTATGAACTAACAAAATTATAGTAATCTAGAGGTATTTTTACGATAAATCCAATGATATAGCTTTTTATGTAGCAAATCTAAATAGTTTCAAATATATTAATGACCAAACTTTAGAAAATTTGATGTTTCAGATTCTAGGGCATCAAATACACTACCGGGCTCAGGAGTTTTGCCGAGTGCCGGTGGCACTCAGCAAAGCACGAGAAACACTCGGCAAAGGTTTTGCCGAGTGCCACCCACGGCATAGCTCACACATCAAAGTTTCTGACGGCAAAGAGATCTTTGCCGAGAGCTTTTCATCGAGCACTCGGCAAAGGCTTTGCCGAGTGCCGAAACGACCCTCGGCAAAAAAGCTCAGTGGACGGTGAGAACACGGTGACGGCGTATTTTGCCGAGTGCCAGGACGGAATGGCACTCGGCAAATCCTTCCAGTTTGCCGAGTGTCGCAGTAATGACACTCGGCAAAATCTAAACTTTGCCGAGTGTCATGGTAAAGACACTCGGCAAAGAATGTTACTTTGCCGAGTGTTTTTACCATGACACTCGGCAAAGTTAAAACACTCGGCAAAGTACGTTCCCAGAATGCCCAACAAAGTTACTTTGCCGAGTGTTTTTACCATGGCACTCGGCAAAGCCTCCCTTTGCCGAGTGTAACACACGGCAAAGTGGCCAAAAACTGCCTATTTCAATTGTTTATTGCACCCCACTCAAACAAGTCACAATATATCACAGATATATCAACAATATATCACATATAGTCCAAAAGTAATCACCACAAGTGCCATTCACAACCATTCACCAAGTGAATCAACTGCAACCATAATATATCACATATATCCAAGTGCAACCACAAGTGAACTACAAATGCAAATCCAAGTATCTCTAAGTACCATTCATAATAAGCATCACAACCACAAGTATCATTCACCAAGCTGGTCACCCCGACTGATGTGGTGGGTCATGAGGCAGATTATTCGAAGCCGCCGATTGATTCTGCACAAAGGAGAAGAGATTGCATGTGTGAGACAAGATTTAAGGTAGGAACATACAAACTTAAACATTCATACTCCACTAGCTAATCTAAGAAGGTATAGCTCATACAAGCAAAGCACAAACAAAAGCAATAAACATGGTAAGTAAAGAGCTCAAGGTAGAGAAGGCAAACTCACAGGAGTAGTTGCAGGAGGAGGTGGAGGAGGGAATAGCTCCGGTGGCAGAGGTTGACCCATCCTCTCGCCAAGACTTTGCATCCACTGAAACATCTGCTCCATCCTCTGCCGCTCGGCCTCATTCCTCTGCCGATCGCCCTCCATCCTCGCCGCCATCTCCTCCCGTAGCCTCTTCTCTTCTTCCAGCTGGGCCTACAATATTTCACCCCAATGTTACAATGCAAAGCAAAGGTATGTAAAAATTAATGAACGACGAATAAAACAGAAATAACCTGGAGTGCCTCCATCCGGGACTGTGCAGTGTCCGGCCGTGGGCGTATGGCCGGGCTTGAGCTCGTGCTCCTTGCTCGAATCTGGGAGAGAGTGGGAGTACTGGCCGTGTCGAGTGTGCTGTCGCCAATCCAGTACCGCCCATGCTTCTTGCCTCCTCCCACCCTCATGACGACTTCTCCATCAAGGTCCTGGGTGCTCGGATCGTACTCTGGCCCATGGACCGCCCTTGCCATCGATGTGTACTCACTGAGGCGGCTGTGGACGGTCGCATTGCTGTACACCGAGGGCGGGTCCTCCGGGTTGTAGTCGACGTCGGACGTCGCCTCGCCCTTGTGGGCCAAAGCCCATGCCTTGAACTGGGAGCAAGGCTGGCCACCATGTGACGACGACTGTGAAAAAACAGTAAGATGATTAGAAATTATGCAGAATTGAGCGTTATAATAAAGAAATGAATTCGCGTACCCATGTAGCCGCGAATTCGTCGAGGCTACGGTTGCTTTGATGGTATGGTGCACCTGGCATCATCAAACGCCGCTCCCGGCAAGCGTTGTGCGTCTCCTCCCACTCGGCGGCGCACCACTTGTCCACCATCTGTGCCCAGCACTGGAGATGCTGGGCGCACCACCACGGAGGCACCTACACGTCATCAAGTATATGACATATAAGAAGATCAAATTAAGCGTACTTAATCTCAGAAAAAATCAGTATTAATGTTCTATATTTACCTCCATGTATTCTTCCCGGGTCAGCCTCATGTTTCTTGCTTGAGTTTTGTTGATCTTCACTCCAAGGTAGGTAGCGTTGTATGTTACGATGGCCTGGACGCGCGCCTCGTAATGCATGTCCTTCACGAGTTTATAACAGGCTTTGTGAGCCACACTAGCCGCCTTGGCCTCATATCCCTCCTGGCATCTGAAGAAATCCTGCATATAGACGCGATGTATCCAGTCATTATTTCAAGAATGTCCAATGAATGCGATGTATTGAGCAATGTAGTGCGAGGAAGACTTACCCACAGCTCGGCCGTCACCCGCGCCGCCTTGTTGGCGAATACCCTGCCATCCCGATCTGGTAAATCGGGGAAGGCGACGTAGTGGTCCCACGTGTAGGCCGGCTCCTGCCCTCCGCCAAACGCAACCAGGCCAGGGAAGTGTAGCCTGCACAAAAGACCCAGGATGCCATTGACATGGCGTTTGTGATCACCTGCAGCCACAAGCGTCCAACCCCTGTCCAAGTGATTAAGATAAATTATTAGTTTCTATTGTGATTTTCAACATATCAAATGAAAAAGTAGTGATAACATCTAAAGTTACTTACCTAGCCCCAGTGGGTTGAATCAGCGGGCGTCTCTCACGAGGTATCGGTCGCCTCGGGAGGGTCGAGGGACCTCGCAACCAGACACCCGACGAACCAGAGGAAGCGGAACCCCCTGCCGCCTCCTCCTGCTCCTCCTCCTCCTCCTGCTCCCGCTCCTCCTCCCGCTCCCGCTCCTCCTCCTGCTCCTGCTGCTCCTCCCGCTCCTCCTCCTGCTCCCTCTCAAGAGTGCTCCTGCTCCTCCCGCTCCTCCTACTCCTGCTCCCCGACTGCTCAGCTGCATCGGGCCGTCTTTGGTAAAGCGACCTTACGTTCCTCATACCGCCCACCATCTTTGTTCAATCACCTGCAATTAAAAAGAGTAAACCAATAAGCACAGATAAACAAGACGTACTTAGAAAGAGATGCAAAATAAACAAAACATAATTAGAAAATAACAAAGTATTACATGTATTATAAATAATCATCATGATCGGGATTAGCTGGATCATAAGTCTCATCATCACTATCAGCCATGTCCATATAATCAACACTATTCGAAGGAGCAATGTTGTCATCACTGTCATTGCCTAAATGTAATCGCTGAAGTAATTCTAAGTCCTTCACATTTTGAACCTCATCTCCAGCGTCCTCGTCAACAACCCTTTCATTGTCTACCTCCATTCCGATCGCTTCGGTTAAGTCTATCTCAAAACTCCCTTCTAGCCCCTCTTCTTGAAAGAACTCTCCGTCATATGTGTTTGGGTCAAAGTTGTAATCTTCATTGTTTGGGACAGGTAGTTTACCGTGTGGCGATACCTTGTACACAACATCCCAACCCTTAAGACCGTCGTCTTTTTGGCACGGGTATGAGAGATAATAAACTTGCGTGGCCTGTTGAGCCACAATATACACATCGTCTCCTGGTAAGACGGGTGACTGTCGAATTTCGACTAGCCCAAGATTAGGGGTTCGTCTCGTTACTTCAGGATCAAACCAATGGCATTTGAATATGACAGGATTAAGAGGTTTGCAACCATGAAACGTGAGTTCGTATATTTCTTCAATTCTTCCATAATACTCGACCCCATCAAGGCCAGGCGTAAAAACTCCGGTATTTGTGGTTCTTCGATTGGGCCGACTCTGCTCATGTCTTGTTGTGTGAAAGCGATATCCATTCACGTCATAACCGGTAAATGAGCTTACGCTATAGGCACAGCCATCGGCAACCTGTCTCAACTCGGCACTCATAGACGCATCGGTTTGGCCCTGCAAGCTCAAGCAGGATAGTTCATTATATTATTCGCCCGTACGAGCAACTTGTAATGTCAAACTAAGTACGAGCTAAATTGGACAGTACCTTCTGTTTGAACCAAGAAATGAAATCGGGCATTCCATTTCCCGCACCCTGGCTAAGAAGGGTCTCAGCTTCCTGCGGGGTAGGTTCCCTTGATTCACGCCAGAATTGATGATGAAATTCCCTGCACCAACGAGAAACAAGGGGGTTGGATGCAGAATAGTGACTACTCGAGAACAAGTTTGTTGACAACTTACTGCATGTACGGCTCCACTTCGGAAAGGTTGTTCAACACATATAGCATGATAGTGCGCCACTCTTCATGTTTCAAGGTCTTGGGGGTCGCATCACTTGCACTTCCGAGTTGCCCTCGGAAAATGCTGAGGTTCGATTCATTTTCGCCAGCATTGTAACGAGGGGGTGGATTGTGCACGCTAGGAAGGTTGTCACCATAGTACGTTGTTGTGAAGTTTGACACCTCCTCCAAAATGTTGGCCTCTGCAACGGAAGCCTCAATTTTGCATTTATTTTTACATTTAGTTCGATGAACCTTTAGACATCTCTCAATTGGATAGCACCAACGGCCCTGCACAGGCCCCCCCATTCGTGCCTCATACGGGAGGTGCAAAATCAAATGCTGCATCGGATTGAAGAAGCCGGGTGGAAAGATCTTCTCCAACTTACAGAGCAACACAGGTGCCATTCTTTCCAAGTCTGCAATCACGGTCCGAGATAACTCCTTGGCACAAAGCTGGCGGAAGAAATTGCTCAACTCTGCCAGCACTAGCCAGACATGCTCAGGGACATAGCCTCGAACCATCACCGGAAGAAGCCGCTCAAGCCATATGTGGTAGTCATGACTCTTGAGCCCATTGATTCGCATAGTAGATAAGTTCACTCCCCTCCTCAGATTCGCTGCATACCCATCAGGGAACATTAACGTTTGGAACCATTCTAGTACTTCCCTCCTTTGGGGCCTGGTCAAGACGAATTCGGCCTTAGGCTTTCTCCATGTCCTGCCGCCTCTAGGAGGCTTCATTTCTTGCTTTGGTCTATCGCATAACGTTGCCAGATCCACTCTAGCCTTAATGTTTTCCTTTGTCTTATCAGGAATGTCCATGATTGTTGCCCAAAGTGCCTCGGCGATATTCTTTTCAGTGTGCATTACATCAATGTTATGTGGAAGAAGAAGGTCATCAAAATAGGGGAGCCTCAACAAGCTCGACTTATGAGTCCATGCATGTTGCTCACCATATCCCACAAAACCACCTTCTTCTTGATTGACCTCGAGAGCATCTATCTGAGCACGAACCGCGGCACCGGTCATCATCTGCGGTGCAGGGTCTATAACTACGACACCTTTCGTAAAGTTCTTGATGTCTCGTCTGAATGCATGGTCAAGAGGGAGGAATTATCGATGTTTGTCGAACGAAGAATACTTGCCACCCTTCAGCAACCAAATGAACTTCAGAGCTGCCTTGCATACTGGGCATGGGAACTTCCCGTGAACACACCAGCTGCAGAATATCCCATACGCCGGGAAGTCATGCAGGGAGTAGTGGTACCAAACATGCATTTTGAAGTTTTTCTTTGTAGCTCGGTCGTATGTCCATACCCCTTCCTCCCAAGCACGGACCAATTCATCAATCACAGGCTCCATGAACACACCCATATTATTCCCCGGGTGTTCAGGAATTATCAACGACAAGAATATGTTCTGTCGTTGGAAGAGGACGCCGGGGGGGGGGGGAGATTGAGGGGGATAACGAACATGGGCCAACAAGTATATGGGGCGGCCATCATTCCATAAGGATTGAACCCATCTGTTGCCAGCGCAACATGTACATTACGAGCCTCTAGAGCTTTCTCACGATGAATCACATTAAAGTGGGTCCATGCTTCACCATCGGATGGATGTACCAGCTTCTCAGGATTGTATCGACGTCCATTTTTGTGCCATGTCATCTATTTCGCGGTTTCCTCGGTCATGTATAGCCGTTGGATCCTCGGTATGAACGGAAGGTACCGTAGGATTTTCACGGGGATCGCAAGCTGCCTCTTCTGACCATCACCAGAGTCTACCTCCAGGAACCTAGAGGATCCACACTTTGCACAGTACTTTGCTTCCGTGTGTTCTTTCCTAAATAGGATGCACCCCTTCGGACAAGCATGTATCTGCTCATATGGCATCTTAAGTGCACGAAGGAGTTTCTTTGACTCGTACATGCTCTTTGGCAGAATGTGACCCTCCGGAAGCATGCTGCCAAAAACTGTCAACATAGCATCGAAGGCGTCTCGACTCACGCTAAACTGGGACTTCAAGGCCATTACGCGTCCAATGCCATCCAGTTGAGAAACCTTCGTCTGACCGTGAAGGGGTTTCTGTGCCGCAGACAACATGTCGTAATACGCCTTTGCGGGTGCCTCTGGCTCCTCCTCCCTACGTCCTTCAGCGAAGTGTGCTTCATGATAGTCATTTAACATATCTCCTACCCCGCCATCAGCATCATAATCCTCGACGCGTGGTCTCACGACCTCCTCTCTCATACGATCGGATTCACCGTGGTAGATCCACCGGGTATAGTCTGCCGTAAATCCAAACTTGCAAAGATGTTTACCCATGACCTCCTTTGTTTGTCGACGCGTGTTTGCACATCTGCTGTAGGGACACTAAGTGGCACGCGCTCCTTTAACCTTGGCAAATGCTAGTTCCAAGAAAGCATCGGTCTTCTCAATCCATTCATCGGACAACGAACCCTAACTTGAGCGGCTCGTGTACATCCACTCACGGTCATCCATCCTCTAACATATCAGGGAGTAATATAAGAATC
Source organism: Dendrocalamus latiflorus (assembly GCA_017311315.1). NCBI lineage: Eukaryota > Viridiplantae > Streptophyta > Magnoliopsida > Poales > Poaceae > Dendrocalamus > Dendrocalamus latiflorus. Next base: position 9,310,441 of record CM029660.1, on the reverse strand, counting down.
AAATGCATCTACACGATCTTTCTCCTATCTAATAGGTGAAGATAGGTCCTAATCCCACCCGAGGATGCGTAGATGAGGTTAGTTTCCATGCTCTACTCCTATCCGAGACAGAATTTTGGCAGCACCTCCCCGCTGTTCTCCAAATACACGTCCTGGCAGGGAGATTGTGTATCCGGAGAACAACAGGGAGATGATGCCGAAACTCTGTCACGGATCGGAGTAGACCATGGAAACTAACCCCATCTACGCATCCTCGGGCTGTCCAAAAAACATGGACAATTCGAAACAGATACGGTTATAGATATGCAAAGATCTGCATATTTCCAACCGTATCTCTTTCGAACGGGAGACGCCTAACTAGGTTACGTAATCTATGAACATGAATAAATAGCTGAACTGTAAACCGAGCAAGGAAAAGGGTAACTCACAGCACGTAGATTGTCTACGTGGGAAGACAAGCTGTCGGAGCCGAGGGAGACGTCCACGGCTCCAACCCGAGAAGCAGAGGTACACCGCGCAGTCGGGAGCCCAGGAACCGCCCTCAGCCAAGGCAGCGGCGGTGGGCGGCGGCGGTGGACAGTGCAATAGCCTCTCCTGCAAAAAAAGAACATAATAGTGTCAATTGAAAATTTCGGCAGCACCTCCCCTGCACGGTGAGGTTTCCAAAACCTGCAACAAACGAATAGCACGCCGACAACCACACCAACGGCACGATGGCCGACAACCACATATACGGCACGATGGCCAACAACCACATATACGGCCGAACGTACTGTTGTTAGCTAGCCTGCAAGTTAGGTCATTTGGACAACGTACTGTTGACAGGATCATATATATGATTTCCTTTGCCTGCGAATATTATAAATTTTCAAATGTGCTTATGATGTATGGGCCAGTTTTCAAATAGTTAAATTAAGGGGTCACTAACTAAGGAGTGCCTGTGCTGATCAATAGTCCATCAACTCCAGTGATATTAGCAATAGTAGCTAAATATATACATTGCAGTTAGCAATAGGAAGAATTTTCTTCAGTGAGCTAGCCAAACCAACCTGCAGGAGCCGTCGGGCGGGGGAGGCGTCGGGCGGCGGGCGGCCGTGGGGGCGGGGGCAGTCGGGGGAGGCGTCGGGCGGCCGCGGCAGTCGAAGCGGGCAGGCGCGGGCGCGGCGGCGGGCGTGCGGGGCGCGCGGGGGCGGGGCGGGGCGGCGGCGGGCGTGCGGGGCGCGCGGGGGCGGGGCGGCGGCGGCGGGCGTGCGGGGCGCGCGTGGGCGGGGCGGCGGCCGCGGGGAAATTAAAGTTTGTGGCGTGTGTGAGCGCGGCCGCGGGGAAACTAAGGTTTTGTTTTTTGTGTTGTTTGCCGAGTGCCCCCGATCTGGCACTCGGCAAAGCCCTCCTCCTTTGCCGAGTGCCCCCGATCTGGCACTCGGCAAAGCCCTCCTCCTTTGCCGAGTGTCTCCCACAAAGCACTCGGCAAAGATTTTTTTTAATTCCTTTCCTCTCTTTCTTTTCCATAACGTGTTTTACAAATTTGTTCGAATGTACTTTGAAAATGCTATGTCAAATTCACTCAACAATGCATATTCGATGCTTCTACGAATATTAGACCATTATTTCATGCAGTTATAGCTCAAATTCAATTTATATCAATTAAAATTCTATAATTGCAGTTTAAAAATTAAAATTATCAAACGGATCTGAAAAATTACCAAAATTTCACATGAAACAATCTCTGTTGTCTATTGCCTGTACAAAAAGTTTTGTAGTCAAACCACAATTCGACCGTCACTTTGACTCCAAATCTTACCGGATCCTTCTCGACTTTATGCTTCTTCTTCAGAAATGCTTCGATTTGTAAGCATCGTACGTGACAACTTATGCAAAATCTTCTCAATTTTTTACCACAGCCTCCACATATGATATCATGACATCTTGACAAATCTCATGATTTTCAGACTTCGTTTGATTTTTTTAAAATTTAAAAACCATTCGGCCACACGTTCGTGGTCGTGTTTCTTGAACAAGATGTTTGAAATTCCATTTCATTTCATAGGTAAGGCCTCAAACCGGGCTGAATAACATGAATATCATTTTTCTACTCGTTTTTTCCTATTATTTGAATCACTTGCAGTTCAAATTTGACTTGATTCAAAAAATTGCTTGAAATACAATTAATTAATTAAATATAGCAAACAAATACAAAAATATACCAAATTTTAACATGGAGTACCATATGTTGTATGTGGAGAGTAGAAAAAGTTTGAAGGGTAGGAAATGAAAAGGTTTTATTTCTTTGCCGAGTGCCGCAAAAAAACACTCGGCAAAGATCTCTTTGCCGAGTGTCAGCTCCAGACACTCGGCAAAGTTCTAACGGCGGCGGTTGACCTGTAACGGACGGCAGTTGGTGCCGAGTGTTATATTTTTACCGAGTGTTTTCTTGTCAGCACTCGGCAAAGAGCTTTTTTTTGCCGAGTGTCTAATATGCAGCACTCGGCAAAGAGATTTTTGCCGAGTGTTTTATTTTCGCCGAGTGTCCCCGTGGAGGCACTCGGCAAAGTGGTTGTTTACCGAGTGCCCGATAGATTGCACTCGGCAAAACTCCAGACACTCGGCATATAGCAGTTTTCCGGTAGTGATAGGAATGAATGGAAAAAACAACATGCATTGTAGTGGTTGTCCTCCTAGGTACAAGTTTAGAGAAAATGCATTGCGGATGCTAGCTCTTAATAACTCATACTTTATGCTTAGGATATTATTGGTGGATATTTTGCTCATATCTTTTCTAAAGCTAGCTGATCGCCCACATGTTGTAATTAATCTCGATTAAATATACCATAATTCTAATCATGTGACCTCCTTTTATAATTTAGTACGTAGGCCGCATTAAATCAAATATAAGAGATTTCATCCTGCACAACCAGTTATCAATTACCAACCATATATAGTACCCGTGGACTATTCATCATGCACAAATAATTATCTATAAATCCACATATAACATATAAGCCACATATGTAGGAATTATAACATATGTTCACATCTGTTCAGAATTATAACATATGTTCACATCTGTTCAGAAGTATAATATATGTTTACATCTGTTCACATGTGTTCAGAATTATAACATATAAGCCATATATGTAGGAAGGCACATACGGTCTCACATGTCGGTCCGAATTCTCGAATGCCAAACTGGTTGGACTGATCAAACCTTCTACCAATAAAGGAGTAATTGGAATTGACAGGGACAGAGCAACGGTCTCCTCGAAGACCGAGATGCCCAAATAGTCCATTTCAGGCAAATACCTGCCCACACGACATTACAGTGGGCAGATGGGGAAAGTCGACAACGTGTGGTTTCCATGTCTTTTCGTCGACCCAGATAAATTATTAGACAACTTGTCCGGCTGCAATTTCTTCCTTGAAGCCGCCACCTAAAGCTCCATTTCTGACCGGAGATTCGGCGTTCGTTCCGTGCTGAAGCGAATTCCGGGAGCTGATTGTGTTAGATTCCTCGACGTACTAAGCGGAATCTAATCAAGCGAGCTTAGTTATCTGGGCTGCGCCCAACTCTCTTTTTGCTTACGGTCTTTGCTGACGCTACTTTTTCCTGCTTGACTGCTCGTCCTCCCCGCCGCCGCGAAAGCTGGGGGCACCGGCTGCATGGGTAGCAACGGTTTGCAACGTAGCCGTGCTATAGAAATTAGACTACATGAGTTCTGAGTTCTGATATTTGTTACAGGTTGATACGGTTTCTCAACTAGTGTCCGTCTAATTGGGTTGGAGGATTTGGCGTTACAAGCTGAAAGCGGACTGCGGACGCCCGAGCTGACTGTTTTTGATTCCTCTTGCCATGTAGGATTTACATGGCACGGAAGAAAAGGGAGTGAATAGGGGTGGCAACGAGCCGAGCCGGCTCGTGAAAGCTTGGTGGAATGGAGGCTCGGTTCGGCTCGGCTTGGTTAGGGTATCAAGTTTTTTTGTGGGCTCGGTTCAGCTCGTGATGCGGCTCGAGCCAGCTCGAGCGGGCTCGCGAGCCAACAACCACCGAGGGGAACCGACGGCAAGAAGACGAAGGCACGGCAACCACCGAGTCATCGCCAGGCGACCACCCCACCGCAAGCAAGCGACCACCACCACACCCAAACCCTAACCCTTCTCGCAATCACCAGTAAAGGTAAACCCCACAAATTACCATCCATGTACTACATTCATCCATTATAGCCAACATTGAACTAGAAACCATAAGCATCCATCCTCAGTAGAACACATGGAACCAATCCAAGCATATCACCAGAGGTAGAAGAGGGGAGAAGAGGCTTACCGAATACCGACGAGGACGGCGGCTGCGTGCGACCGCCGGGCGCCGGCCGAGCCCCCAGCTACCACCGGCATAGCCACACCTCCAACCACCACCGTGTACTCCCCGGCGTACGGGCGGCTAGTCGGCCGTGGCTAGTCGAGGCAACCCGCCTCCCAGCCTAGCACCTCGAGCAAACCATTAGAGCAACCCAAAAATAGCAAACTAAAACCGATAGATCAGGGTAGGATATGGGGAAAAAGCACCAAATCGGCCGGATCTGGCCATAGCTCACCGGGCGGCGCCGAGCGGCAAGGAGGGAGCGGCCGGGCCGTGACTCACCAAGCAGCGCCGACGGGCAAGGAGGCGCAGGAGAGGGGGAAGCCGCACCGGTGCGACGCAGCGGCGTGAGGAGGAGCCGAGGCGCGGCGACGGGTTGAAAGGAGTCCGGGAAGGAGAGAGAGAGGGCCGAGCGTAGGGGAGCGCGGAGGCCGGAGACCGGAGTAGAGGTCGGCGCGGAGGAACCGAAGAGAGGCGTCGGCCGGGGCAAGGAAATAAGGAGAGGGAGGGGGCGCGTCCGCGCGTGAGTGGAGAGACCGAGAGGGAGAGAGAGAGAGAGGAGAGAGCCGAGTGGGGGAGGCCGGGAGCGGGTAGCGTAAAAGACATTGAGGAGGGCAGGAGGCATCGCTGCATCGGGTGGTCGGGACGTCAGGCCATTGGGCCATCGGGCAGTTGGGCCGAGCCAAGCTGGCTCGCGAGCTGGCTCGGGCTCGACTCGTTTAGATCCCGAGCTTTTTTGCTGGCTCGGCTTGGCTCGTTTCATCCACGAGCCGAGCCAAGCCTTCACGAGCCCGAGCCAAGCCCGAGCTTTTTTGCCAGCCCTAGGAGTGAAGAGAGAAGGAAGTTGTTTCTTGCAGAAGATACAGATCTTTTAGGTCCTGCTTATTTTGGTTTTTCCATTGGGCTTTTAGCTTCTAATTTCTAGTTTCTTAATTTTATCCTTTTTTTTTTGGTATTTTGGCATTTTTGTGTTTTTTCTGGCCTTTTCTTCTTCTTTTCGTACTCCTTTGCATTGTCTGTGATAGGTAATGAAAAGTTACATCCAAAAATCAGTAAGTATAGCTTTGGTTCATTCGCGAGGCTCAAGAAAAGTGAAATTTCCAAAACAAACATCGTTTAGGGGCTCAAAACGGCCTCCGAAGTTTTCAGACCCATTGAACAGCTGAATGGGCCTTGACGTGTAGCCTCCTCTACATACCTAAGTTCACACAAGGCGCTAAAAGTCAATTTAGTCTATGGATTGAAGTCTTCAAGAAATTGGTAGAAGAAAAAATGTAGCAGAATCAAGATTTACTTGACCGAAACCCTAACTTGCCATCTATCAATTTTATAATGTTAGATCCAAGTATCAAGAAAGACAAGGGTGGGGATCCGATGGGAGATATCACCAGCAATGAAGGAGAGGTGGCGGTAGCGTCACTGTTGTGTCACGACGATGATTTTGCATAAGACACTCTTACGACACTTACCACAAGAGTGTCTTGTGTAATGAATCGTGGTGTTACAACTAGATGCGAAGGAGCTCATAGCGGTAGTCGGCGTTGTCGAGGGGATGGGGCATTTCGGTTTGGGGGAGGAAGCAGATCGGATGGGGGAGTGGATGAACTAAGAGCAGCAGGAAAGGGAGTGGGGAAGTAATAAGGGGTGAGAGGTGGGAGGAGACTGGTGCCTACCATTCGATGTGGAGAGAATGGATGGGTGAGATCAAAATCCTCGTAGAGATGCCACGGATCGGTGATGTGGTATTATCATAGATGGTTCGGATTAAAAACCGTCTGTGATGTATGCTGATATCATAGACGGTTTTTAATCCGAACCATATGTGATATTGATAATATAACAGACAGTTCTTAAAAATAACTATCTGTGATAACTATGTATCACAGACAGTTCTAACCATCGCTTTTCAAATTGTCCATGATAATTATAACATTGACAGTTCTTTAGAACCGTCTGTGATGAGGCGTCCAGTATAGTCTTTTTTGTAGTAGCGAATGATATATTTCTTATGTAGCCAATCTGGATAGTTTCAAATATATTAGTAGTCAAACTTTGAAAAATTTGACGGTACGAATTCTAGAACATCAAATAGAAATGAATAGAGGGAGCAACATGCATTGTAGTGGTACTCCTCCTTGGTACAAGTTTAGATAAAATGCATTGCGGAAGCTAGATCTTACTAACTCATACTTTATGCTTAGGATATTATTGGTGGATATTTTGCTCATATCTTATCTAAAACTAGATGATCGCCCATATGTTGTAATTAATCTCGAATAAATATACTATAATTTACTACGTAGGCAGCATTAAATCAACTATAAGAGATTTTATCCTGCACAACCAGATATCAATTACCGACCATAGTACCCGTGGACTATGCGTCATGCACAAATAATTATCTATAAATCCACATATAACATATAAGCCATATATATAGGAATTATAACATCTATTCACATCTGTTCATTCTGTTTAGAATTATAACATATATTCACATCTACTCAGAATTATAACATATAAGCCATATATGTAGGAAGGCACATACGGCCTTTTTGCTAGCTCATGCAAAACCCACTAGACAGCTAAGGTACACTTAGCAATTGTACCGTAAAAGAGAGTTCTCGTCTATAGGAATGAAACTCTTGCCCTCAGCACATTTCGGTCCGAAATCTCGAATGCCAAATTGGTTGGATTTATTGAGGAACCGTCACTGACGACCAGTCTGATCGATTCATCTGCTTAGAACAAATCGAATCAATCACAGAAGACAGAATAATAGATTGAACATAGAAAGAAGTAGAGAGAACTCCTAGTCTTTCTTTATTTCTTTCAATTGCATGTCTGTGTAAATATGCCGGTATGGCTCCCTACTTATAGTCTCCGGTGGGGTGTCCATAATGGGCCAGGTCTGCTGGCCTGGGCCCAGGTTTCCTAACACTCCCCCTTGGGCACTCACCTGACACGTTTATGCCTCGTTAAAACTCCATAAAAACCCCGTAGGAAAAATTTGGAGAAAGAGTACATGATACATGTTATGCTGCAATGCACGAATTGCCTCATTAAAACCTTGGTCGAAAAACTTTAGGAAAACTCGTCAAGGGAAAAAGAGTACAATCCACCCAATTTCATTTGGTCTTCAGGACTTTATTCTTTTGGGTACTTAATTTTCATGATCAAGATTTATTAGCGGGCTTGAGAGAATTCTCCCCCTGAATTCTGCACTTCTCTAAGTCTCATCATTCTAATTCCATGCACGCACCTTTCAAAGCTAGATGCGGGGAGTGACTTAGTGAACAAATCTGCCAGATTTTCACATGACTTAGTATGCAGTACTTTGATCTCGTCCATCTTTTGCAATTCATGTGCATAGAAGAACTTGGGGTTGATATGCTTTGTGAGATGACACTTCACATAGCCCGTTTACACTTGTGCAACGCAAGCGACATTATCTTCATAGATAATTATAGGGGTTTGCACAATATTTATCCCACATGACTGCTGGATGTGGTGAATCATTCGGCGGAGCCAAGCGCACTCTCGTGTGGCTTCATACAGTGTTATAATTTCTGAGTGGTTCATCGAAGTAGCTACAAGGCTTTGCTTAGACGATTTCCAGGAAATTGCAGTTCCACCACATAGGAATACATAGCCTGCTTGTGACTTTGCGATATGCGGGTCTAACAGGAACCCATCATCTGCATAGCGAATCAAGTTCAGATCTTAATTCTTTCTGTAGAACAATCCAAGGTCCTTGCTTTCTTGGAGGTATCGAAATATGTCCTTTATGCCCTACCAATGCCTTTTGGTAGGTTCTGCACTGTACCTTGCTAAGAGGTTCACGGTAAATGCAATGTCCGGTCTAGTGCAGTTTGCTAAGTACATGAGTGCTCCAACTGCACTCAAGTATGGAAATTCCGATCCCAAGACTTCCTCCCCCTCTTCCCTAGGTCGGAAAGGATCTTTTTCTTGCTGTAAAGACCTCCCGATCATCGGTACTTTCGATGGGAATGCCTTCTCAAAGACAAACATTTCTAGCACCTTCTGAGTGTAAGTTGACTGATGTACCAAGATTCCTTCAGGGACATACTCAATCTGCAGGCCTAAGCGGAACTTGGTTTTGCCCAAATCTTTCATTTCAAATTCTGACTCCATGTAGGAGCTTGCTTCTTTTATGTCTTCTACTGTCCCGATGATGTTCAGATCATCTACATACACAGAGATTATACAGAATCCATTCTAGGATCGCCGTATAAATACACAAGGACAGTCTTCATTGTTCGTGTAGCCTTTCTTGTAGTGAAAGTCGCTCAAGCGATTATAACACATTCTTCCAGATTGCTTCAGTCCATACAATGACTTTCTAAGTTTCACACTGTACAGATTTATATTTGCTCTGTCTTGATTTGGGAGAGGGATTCCTTCAGGGACTTTCATATAAATCTCCGAATCCAAGTTACCGTAAAGGTATGCAATCACAACATCGATCAATTTCATTTCTAAGTTCAAGTCACTGCCAATGGGATCAAATATCTAAAGGTAATTCCACTCATGACTTGGGAGTAGGTTTCTTCATAATCAACTCCAGGACGTTGAGTGAAACATTGTGCTACTAGCCTTGCTTTGTATCTCACTACTTCGTTTATTTCATTCCTCTTTCGAACAAATACCCACTTGTGCCCTACGGGGTGCACATGGGGAGGCGTGCGGCATACGGTCTCAAACACATCTCTTTTGTTCAGAGATAGCAATTCAGTTGCTATTACCTTCTTCCAATCTTCCCAATCTGATCTTTTCTTACATTCAGCGAGCGATGTAGGCTCGGGATCAAGATCGATGATCGGCATCGGAGGCTGTTGTCCTGTTCATGGACTCTCCCGTGTGCACATAATTTATAGCTATTTCTTCATGAGTTGCTTCTTCTGGAGTTTCACCTTGCGCATCGCTTCTTTCAATTGCGGTGGCAATTCCCTTTAGTTTTTCGGCTCTGATGTGTGCGCACACATCCATGCTGATAGGGATATTCAGATCTAGTATGTCCTTTTCCGAAGGTGTCATACTTGTGCTAGGTCTCAACTGGCTCCCCTTCTCATTCTGGGGGACTTCAGTGATCGGCTGTGGTAAGTCCTTCTTATCCTTTTTTGCCGGACGTCCCCGTTTACTTTGGACTCGAGGAACCGGAGTTCTCGTCCTTTTATTCTGAGGCCTCTGGACGGGATTAGGGATACCTTCAATTTTCTTTGGTATTTCAACCCTCTCCGGTGCATTGCATGCAGACACTGCGACTTAGTTACGCTCTTCAAATCACTAAAGTGATCAGGCAGTTGGTTTGCTAATGCTTGCAAGTTGATGATCTTCTGGACCTCTTTCTCTGTTTCACTAGTATGCGGGTCATGTGCATGAATTCCCGTGGCTTCCCACGTAATTTTCCGATATTTTTCATCAAGGGGTTGATTTCCTCCCCCTAATGTTGGGAAATTATCCTCATCAAAAATGCAGTCAGTGAAGCGGGCAGTATGCAAATCTCCCGACATGGGTTCCAAATACCTGATTATGGATGCAGTCTCATAACCAACGTATATCCCAATCTTGCGGAGAGGCCCATTGCAGTACGCTGCGGAGGGGGTATAGGTACATAAACTTTGCATCCAAATCTTCTGAGATGAGAGATTTTTGGTGGTGACCCTTGCGCTAATTGCATAGGTGAATGGATGTTGTAGGCTGAAGGTCTAAAGTTGATGTAACATCCTAAAAATTTAAATCGTGAAATGTGAAGTTTTTGAATTAATTTTTGCAATGAATTTTATTTGAATTTGGAGTTTATGGGATTTTCTTGAAAATTTTGATGAAGGTTCCAAAAGCTAAAGAGGAAACAAACATGATTAAATATTAAAAAAATTAAAATTAAAATCTAAACTAAGAATCTGAAAAGATGATCCAAAAGAGTTACAAAGGGAAATGTATTTAAATATAACACCTCATGTCTAAGAATAATGGTATGAATAGTTAAGGAGTAAACAAAATAAAAATATTAACATTTATAAATATACACATATATGCATACAACTATGCATAACAAGAAAATAGTCCCTATAGAATTAATGTCTAAAAATGGTAAATACAGTAATATGGGGAAACAAGAAAGTAATAGAACTGGAATTAAATATATATGTATAAACACATATATATACACAATTGCTAAAACAAAAACAAAAGAAAAGAAATACAAAAAAAAGGCAGAGCCAGGCCGGCCATCACCTCCGGCCCAGCCCTGTCCCTCTCCTTCCCGCCTAGCGCGCCTACGCCGCGGCCCAGCCGGACGCCTCGCGTGGCCCAACTCGCGCATGCGCCGATCCCGCCTCTGCCACGCGGGCCCTCACCCTCTCCCCGCACTCTCTCTCTGGCCAGCGGGCCCCTTCCCCGCGTTGTCTTCTTCCTCCCCTTCTCTCCGTCTTTTCCCCTGCACGGCTGAACCCCTTCGCGCATTCTCCTCCGCTCGTCGCCAGTCAAAAGCCGAAGGACCCGGAGGACGCACGACACGGGCGACGTACGGCCGCAGCCAAGTACCGCACGACGTCACCCCCGCCGCCCGCTGACATCGCCGCCCGTTGTCGCCGCTGACACCCGAATGGGCGCGCACGACCATCGCCGCAATCGTCCATGCCTAGACCGCTATAAAACCCGGGAGACCCTCTCATTCGCATCGCCACAACTTCCTCTTCACTTCCCCGAAAGCAATTGAACTTAAATTGCTTCAACCGCCGGCGAGGCCATCATCCTCTCCAACTCTGGCGACACCCGATCCACCAATCTAGGCCATTAGACTCCAATTACCCGCCACTACACCATCCTTGGCCCATCGCAAAGATAACCCCGTTCCCTCCCGAGCTTCTTACCGGCTGTACACCGCCATCACCGGAGCTCCTTCCAGCGCCGCCGCCACCGCACGCTGCCGACCACCCTCCGGTGCCCCTCGGTCCCCACCGACCGCATCATCGGCACCCTCTTCACACCGGGGACGCATTTTGGAACTCACCGGACCCCTCTGGCCAACCCTCACCGCCGGCGCCACCGCCTTCTTCCACCTCTGCTCGGCCTCACCCCAGACCCACCTTAAGGGGATTATTTACCCTTATATGGTAAGCAACATCTTGAGGTTCACTTGGCTAGCACCGTTACTCCTCCTCCCCCTGGCTCCCTCGGCGCGCGTTCGAGCCCCCGGCTCCGCGTGCTGAGGTCGAGCATTTCTTTTATTTTTTCCCCGCTGACAGCTGGGCCCCGCCCGTCACCCGCTATTGGCCAGTAGGCCGGCTGACCTCTGGGCCCCGCCTGTCAGTGCCACCCGCCGCCAGATGGGTCCAGAGCCCCTAGGGTCCCACCTGTCAGTGGCCCAGCACACTCATGGCTACTGACAGAGGGGTCCCACTTGTCAGTGACCGGACACACTGACATGTGGGCCCTACTGGCCATAGACACAGAGAATAAGAAATTAAAGAAAAAGATAAAACGGAAAATATGACATATGGGACCCACCTGTTAGAAATTTGGTAATTTTTGGAATTAACAGAACTGAGATTTTTAAATGGGCATAACTTATTCATTTTAACTCCAAATTGAGTGAGACAAATTTCTAAATTCATCTAAATTCAAGATCTATCCAATGGAACTGAAATCATGATTTTTAGAGTTCATTTGATTTTTTGGTGTTATTTGGTTGATTTGTTGTTCTTTTTTTTATCCAAATTTTCGCGCACGCTAAAATAGCTTACGAGGCTCAAGAGGAAGAGACCGAGGCAGCAGCACTAGAAGCACCAGATCACCAAGAACCAGATCACTGTGACCAAGGCGAGTTAACACTTTGAACATGTTGAACCCATGTTTGTGCAAATTTAATTTCTCTTAAATTATTAACATGCATGCTGCTATTTTGTGTGATATATTACATTCACTTTTAAAAATGTTAATTATACACCTAATATTATGCTTGTTAGTAATACTCCGTTGAAATGTTGGACATATGAACCTTGTCGCCATAGTAAAATTATAATAATGTAGTTTTCATATATAACTCCTTAATATAATGCGTTGCTTAGTATTGCTAGTTAGTCGGGGGTACCTAAAATACCCCAAAAATCATCACTTGCAAATTATGAAATGATCTTGGGCAGTCATGGTGGGAATGACTGGAGTATGTTGGAATGGATATTTTATGTTCTCAAAAACCTCAACTTGCTTAATTATCTGGGCGGATGGTTCGAGGGTGTGTGTGAGTGGTGCAGTGGAAGCACAAAGGGGTTAGCGGTAGAACCGCCCAGATAACTCTAAGGACCGAATCTTGTGATGATCTCCCAGCGTACAACATGTACAACCACAAGCTGGCAAAATGTAGGCAGGGCTAACTAATTTGCATCGACTTAGTAAGAGTTGCGCCGGTGTGACCACGGGCGGGTAGAGAATGGCCACATCCTCCGACGTGATGGCGCAAGAGGGGGCTTCTGGAAAGGTGGTCGTACCCCAAGAAAGTGGTAACCTTAGCGGATGTAACTCTGCTAGGAAAAATGCATTGTAAAGGTCCTGTGATAGTCTACTCAACCGCATGGCTAAGGAATCATGTGGGGCAACGAGTGGATTTATCTCTTGTGGGTAAGGTGTGCAAACTCTGCAGAGTCAAAAACTATTCGAATAGCCGTGCCCACGGTCAAGGGCGGAGATGGGAACTTAACTAGATATAGTTCTATTTCAAAAACTTTGTGGGTGGAAATGGTAAAGTGGAGGGCAGAGAAAGGCCCTAGTTTGAGTTGTCCTGGGTGTCGTTCCAGTGGTAAGTTAAGTGACTATAACGCTGAAAGATGCTATATGGCGCAAATGCCATGTAATGGTGGCTGGAATCTGTGTCGAATTATATGATAGTCTTACTTCATAAAATATAAGTTTTGAGTTTAAAATTTCTAGGTCTTAGGGATTTTTAAGTAATTGTATTCAAAAGCACTCTATGCAAAATAAAATAAGCCCAAGCCTTCCTTTAATAAGCTGAGCATGTTAAATATTGCATCCTATGTGTTGGCTCGCTGAGCACGGTGGATTTGTGCTCACACTCGCATTACCAAAAACAGAGACGCAGGATCATTATGCCTACGAAGACGCCCCTGCAACTGAAGGGAAAAGCAATGAAGGAAAATAGGGCGTAGCTTACGTTTTTCTTGAGCCTGGACAAGTGGACATAAGGCATTATGTGCTCATATATTGTCGGAGTCTCGATAATATATTATGCACACATTACCCATTAGTCGCTTGCGTGTGGTTGTGGTTCCACTTTTGCTTCTGTTTCCGCTGATTTATTGTAATGAAGACAGTTGGCCTGAGCGGCCCTTATTGTAAAACTCTCACCCGACGTGGTGTATTCTAAAATTCTGTAATATTATCAATGTTTATGCGATGTATGAAATGATTCAGCAATGCACCTGTGTGCACTATCTACTGATCCAGGGAATAGTGCAGTAAACACAGTAGATTCTGGATTGAAAAATCCGGGTCTTACAGTTGATGAGATTCGCTGCATGTAGAACTGCGTGTCCTCAACATGTAGTTGGCAAACTACAATTATGCAAAAGGGGTCGGGCAATAAATTTAATTCTCTTGATTAAAGTCTCTGCCAAACCATTCTGGGTATGGACATGCGGTACTGAATGTTCAACTGCAATCCCCATCTCCATGCAATAATCATCAAATGCCTTTGAAGTAAATTCTCCGCCGTTGTCTATTCTGATGGACTTGATGTGATGATCAGGGAACACATTTCTGATGCGAATGATCTGCGAGGTCAATTTTGCAAAGGCATAGTTTCTTGTGGACAACAAACTCACATATGACCACTTCAAGGAAGCATCAATGAGCACCATGAAATACTTAAATGGCCCTGAGATGGGCTGAATGGGACCGCAAATGTCTCTCTGGATGCGTTCCAGGAATGCAGGAACTTCATCCTTCACTTTTAGAGTGGAGGGTCTAGTAATTAGTTTCCTGGTGGCACATGCAGGGTACACAAAATCTTCATGATTCGGAAAAATTTTCACATTAATATTATGCCCTTAGGAATTGTTCTCATCATCCTAAGACCTGGGTGGCCTAATCTGTCATGCCAGAGACAGAATAGTTCAGAGCTTCTAAATACTGTCTTCAAGACATTGTAGGCTGCAGGTGCCTTATTGTTCGTATAATATAGCCCAGTTTCTAGTGAAGGAAGTTTTTCTAATACCCTTTTGCCATTTTGTTCGCGCTTTGTGATGAGCAGGTATTCCTTACTGTACTCTTCGTCAGTCTCAACGTGGAAACCATTGGCGCGAATATCCTTAAAACTTAGGAGAGTTCTAGTCGATTCTGGGTACAATAAGGTTTCTTTAATGACTAAAGTTGTGCCCATTAGAAGTATAATTGTGGCTCTTCCGGAACCAATTATACATGCATCACTTCCGGCGATGGTCGTAAGGCTGCCAGTGCTCTTACGAATCGATTGAAAATACTTAGTCTCTCTTAAGATGGTATTTGTTGTGCCGCTGTCGGCAAGGCATATTTCCTCTATAGGGCGCCACACGTGTTCTAATATAACGTATTTAATTAACATGTATTAGAAGGCATTCAATACATAAATAAAATACGCCAATATCTGAACATATCATGCCATCATAAACTGAATAAATGAATGAATTATTCCAAAATCATCCAACCATCACAAGAAAGCAAAACTAAAGCACCATCCATGCAAGTTCTAACTTGTCCATTTAACACAAAATAAATGACAATTAAAGTCTAATGCATTCTGTGCATCAGACTGAATCAACTAGAAAATTAGAGACTTCTTCAGCTATCTTTTCAGAAGTGATATTCTCTTCAAGAGAGATCATGGCGGTGATTGCCTCTAGGTCGTAAGGGGGTGCTGCTGCTGGAATGGGCTCAACATCCATCAACTCAGGCAGATGCTCAGTGTAGGATCGAAAATGGCAACAGAGGGGGGGGGGGGTGAATGGTGCCTTTTTAAAAATTACGCCCCTCAAGTATCCACATGCGAGACTCTCCTCCGATAGCTATGAAAAGCTATGAAGTCGATGAAATATGCTCTCTTGAAGTTTAGCTAAACAAACATGAAATACGCAAGGAAGAAACTAGAAGAACAAGAGAAAAGATAAAGCTCAAAAGAAACAACACCCAAAAGGAACTACTGGGGCCGGTCAGACCGCAATGGCATAGCCGGTTTGACCGGTCCTATAGTGCCGGTCTGACCGCCCCTAAAGTCCCGGTCCGACCGCCCATCAGACTCCGGTCTGACCGGTCCTAAGCCGCCGGTCAGACCACCGGCTACAACCCGGTCCAACATCCATTGCTAAACCGGTCAGACCGACCCTCGGGAGTAGCAGACTGAAATTTTTCAGCAGAAACTGAATCTTGCTAAAAACCAATTGAAAAGTAAATTTCTTCTGATCTTTTCAGGCTATCAGAGCTGGAACTTGATTTAAATAGTAGCAGGGCCTAAGAAATCAAAAGAACTCATGAAGAGAGCAAGAATTCAAGATTTGAGCAAAAATTTGAAAAGTGAGTTGAGTATGGACAGATTTCCACATTGCTTACAAATCTTAAATCTTTTGCTCATGAGCTTTTGAATTCCACTTAGCAATGATCTCAGAACTTCTAACTCCAAACCTCAAGCCAGCTTAGGAAAGGAATCAAAAGATTCCATCATCCCCTGCATGAAAACCCTAGAAATCAAGAAACAAAGGAAATGGGTGAAAAAGGAATCTTTGATTCTTCCGTTGGGCTCTTGGGAATTTATCTGACCAAATGGTCTTGAGGCATATTTCCTTCACTGAGCAAACCAAAAACTATCTCACAAACAAGAATTACACAAAATCACGTGAACTGAGAATAGCAACAAACTCAGGCAAAAACACAGAGAGCACAAGAAATCAGTCCATCTCAAATAAAAGGCATCTCAGATTGATATTGACGAATAGAGATGAATGATTACACAAGGTTTTCAACCCCTTACTGCGTCCCCATATGCAGTTGGGAGAAATCACTACAAGCTTACGCACAGAGCTCACACTGCTCACTCTCAAGCACACAACGAGAAGCTTACAATCCCTTGAGCTCTCTCTACTCCATTTACTCTCTACTGGAATGCCTACAACCAACTGCATACACCACTCCTTTTAACTCCAAGCAAACACCCACAAGGAGAAAATCAAGAAGTATCATACAACCACCACTCCCTCACCTCAAACACCAAATGAGGCAAGAAAGTCAAACCAGATTTTGGAGGGAGAAACCAGCCTCCACCACCATTGCTTGAGTCAAATTACTAATTTGCCCCTCAAGCACCTTCCCAGAAGCTTCCTGCAACCGGCACCTTTGACCGACTGGACCTCGACTCTTCCCTGAATCTAGTCCGGTTCGCTTCGCTGCACACGACCGCACCCAGCATCCTGACCGTCTGGACCTCCGACTCCTCCCTGAGCCTAGTCCCGATCCACTCGCCGCTACCCGTCGTGTCCATCCGACACCGACCGAGACCTCCGACTCCACCTGAGTCTAGTCCTGGTCTGTTCCGTCGCGCACGACCGCAACCGACCTCCAAACCGTCTGGACCTCCGACTCCTCACTGAGCCTAGTCCCGGTTCTCTCATCGTCGCCCGTCGTGTCCGTCACCGGTAGCTTCAGCTCCGGTTCCTCATCTCCCGACTCGCAACCACCTCACCAGCATCGATCATCTTCGGCATCACCGACCGTCTGGACCTCAACACCTCCTGTGCCTAGTCCCGGTCCTCCTCGCCTCACCATGACCTAGCTCCGAAGTCCTACAGTCACACAGACAAGCAAACTGATGGGAACGGGGTCCCGATCTTCCAACAGGTTCTGGATATGTTCGATTTGGTGGAGGCACGACACAATTCGATCCGGCTTCCGAACGACACGTTCCGAACCCCGCAATCGCAGCACCACGTCTCCTCAGGTTATCAACCGTGCGCAGCCGGTTGACCTCGCCAAGAAGGCTAATCCTTGCCTGCGAATCGAAGAACACAAGCAAGAACAAGGAAGAACACAAATGAATTGCAGATGTATTGATTTAGCACTCGAAAGTTGGGGTCTCACAAACCGATGAACGGCGAAACTGTTCAAAGACAGAATTAATCTAAGCAAAACCCAACCCTAATGGTGGGGGTGGCGGCTGGATATAAAGGATTGAGGGGCGTGCAAAACCCCTGGACGCGCCCCTAATGGGCTCCAACACGATACAAAGCCGAAAGGCCCAAAAGACGGTGGCGCAGCACCCTGACAGATTCTGAACGCCCACTTGTTTTGACGATTCCCGTCGACTCAGAAGGAATTTTGACATGGGACCAGATCCATTGGAAAGGTAGTCTTCTCAGCTTTCTATACATATGTAGAACGTCCAAAACGGAGTCCGGATGCGATCTGGGCGTCCGTTTTAATGCGGCCTGGTCCTGGACTCCGAATTGGATTCGAAGTCAGTTTGAGTTGGGCCTCCAACATGATTCGACCGCCCTTGCTGGACTTGTGCACCTCGTAGTCCTTCTCCAAGTACTTCTAGGTCCTCTCCATGGTTCCTAATCATTATTAAATCATTAGGTAGCAATCGATTCTCAAATGAACAAAAAGAAGTACTTAGCAACGAGCTCACCTGTAAATTCAATTGTCGGGCGCGAGCTCTAGTGATTGGTCCTTGAATGTCAAGTGGAGGTGTGTTGTGTGTATCCGGAGAAGTGATGTCCTCATCACAAACCGTCACATAGCACCGCACGAAACAGCATATCAACAATAGCCTATGTAAAAGGTACTCAACCCTAGAATACCCAAAACAAACTCAAACTCATTAAACCAACCGTCAATTACTCATCACAAACATGGGGATACCTCCACATGGTCTCTCACTCAAGATGCTCCCCTTCGACTGCTGCAAAGTGGGCTTCAGGCTGCCCTTTGCCATCCTTCTTCTTCTGAGCTTGGTGGGAATCAATGACATTCTACGGTTCTTCACATATCCGTGACCAATGCCCCCACTTGCCACACTTGTAGCAACCTTGGTTCTGCTGGCCATAGGTATTGCCACTTTTCTTAACCTTTTTGTCACTTGGAGCATCTGACTTGCCTTTTTGGGCAATGGACCTACCCTTCTTCCCCCTTCTTTTCATCAAGGGCTTTCGCACCTTGTAGCTCCCAGCGTTGGCTTCACGGCCAGTGGAGCCGCCTGGTGGCTGAGTGACGTAGTTCTTGCGGAGAAGTTCGTCCTGAGCCTCTGCAACCTGCATCATATCAATCAATTCGGCGTACTCCTTTTAGCCGTCTTGACGATAGTTGCGGGCAGATTGTACGGCATTGGGGTGAAAGGTGGACAGGGTCTTCTCGATCTTCTGCTCATCTGTGATCTGCTTGCCACAGAGTTGAAGATTAGTACAAATCCTATGCAAGGCAAAATTGTACTCCCCGACTGTCTTAAAGTCGACAAACCTCAGTCTGATCCACTCCTGCTCTGTTTGAGGAAGAATGGTGTACTTTAGCCTCTCAAACCACTTCTTGAGTGCGGTCCAGAGTGCTAGCGCGCTTTTCTTCGCCATATACTTATTCTTGAGAGTGAGGCAGAGGTGGTGCCTGAGAAAATGAAGTGCCTGCTCATTCTCCTCAGGTGTGGGTTGGGCGTCATTCTATCCGCCAATCCCAATAATCGCGCGGAGCCTCTTGGCTCCAAGCACAATCTTAACATCGGATGCCCATGTCAGATAGTTTTGGCCATGTTGGGCCAGCTCCTCGAACTTTCGGTTCGTGATGCTAGTCATCTACATGTGTATCAACGGAATAAATAAGTTTACATCAGGTAAACATGCATGGGATAATTTACTGTGGGTAAATAAATGGTACAATAGCTTCTCGTAATGTTTCATAATTTTCTGCGCATTTTCTATAATTTTATTGCTAATTTCAGTGATTAAAAGCAATTTAAACAATTACAATTAACCAAAACAGTAAATAAATACAGAAAATAATAATGGCAGAAATAAATAAACTTCAAATGCTAAAAATAATTCAAAATTCGGATTCCTGAGGCCCTTTTATGATAGAATATGAATTTTCAGCGAATTCTGCAATTTCTGGGGTTTCTACGCAAATTTTCAGTTCATAGAAAAATTCGCGCAATTTTTTCATTTACGGAGGGGTTTAATGCAAAATTCTGGACCCGCTCGTAAATTTGAGGGCTTATTCGTACTTTTTGGAACTACGAGGCCTTTTCTGCAATATCTGGGACTCAAATTAAAGATTTAAGGGCTTCTTGGCAATATCCCGAGAGACGGAGGGCTTTTTCGCAAAAATTACCGCCCCCTTTTTCCGACCGGGCCTCTTTCTTCCCCTCCTTTCCCGGCCCAACTTGGCCTGCTTCGGCCCACCCCGCCGACTGGCCCATCCGGCCTGAGCGCATGGTTCAAAGGGGGCAGGGGTAGGGTTTCCCGTACCCCTGTTCACACGGGCGGCCGCGGCTACCCGAGCACGGGCTTGGGCGCGCGGTGGGGCGGAGCGGCAACACGGCGGCTGCTCGGCGGCTTCAGGGCGCGGAGGCGGGTGCCGGGTGCCATGCAGCGGCGGACCTGGTGAGGCGGAGGCGGCTGGGTGCCGTGTGGCGGCGGACCGGGCGAGGCTACGGGCCAAGCGGGAAGCCAGCGGCTGCAGGCCGCGGTGGAACGCCGGTGCGGGCTGGCGAGCCAAGGTGGAGGGGCCAGCTGGGAGGCGGCGCGGCCGCTTCGGTAAGCAGTTCGGTGTGGCGGCACAGCGGCACGACCACTTCGAGCGACGGTCCGATAGCAGCACGACCGCTTTGGACGGTGACGCACACGAGTGTGCGGGCGCAGTGGAGCCGGGGCGTCGGCCGGTTTCAGGCGGCACGCGTGCGGGCGTGGGCGCGGTGAGGCCGGCGGCGTCGGCCAGCTTCGGGAGGCGCGCGGGCACGCGTGCTGGCACGGTTAGCCGGCGTCTCATGGCGGCGGCAGCTTCATGTCGGCAGCGGCTTCAGGCCGGTGGTGGACCGGCGGCGGCTTCAAGCTGGCGCCTGATTTTTTCGTGCAGCAGTCATGTAAAACCCAAACAGAAACTGAACCATGCAAATTTTCATTTTCGTTCGTTTTTTTTCTTTTTCTAATCTACAGTGCAATCAACATCTACCTCGTTTTGCAATCTACCGATCGACATTGTGCCGGCGACTTCAGGTCTGCTCGCGGTAGATTAGGGCGGATTTGTACCGTAGAGATTCAATCTAGAACGCGAAAAACTTCGATTTTAATGTGATCTAGAAAATTCAATTTATTAGGGCTTCGATGATTACCTTCAATTCACCGGAGCGAAGTCGTGCTGATAACGTGTTGAGGAACCGTCGCTGGCGACCAGTCCGATCGATTCCTCTGCTTGGAACAAATCAAATCAATCACAGAAGACCGAATAATAGATTGAACACAGAGAGAAGTAGAGAGAACTTCTGATCTTTCTTTATTGCTTTCAATTGCATGTCTGTGTAAATATGTCGGTATGGCTCCCTATTTATATGCTCCGGTGGAGTGTCCATAATAGGCCAGGTTTACTGGTCTAGGCCCAGGTTTCCTAACACGATTGATGCCCAAGTCAATAAAGGAGCAATTAGAATGACAGGGACAGAGCAACGGTTTTCCGGAAGACCGAGATGTCCAAGTCATCCATTACAGGCAAATACCTGCCCGCACGACATTACAGTGGGCAGATAGGGAAAGTGGACAACGTGTGGTTTTCATGTCTTTTCGTCGACACACTAAAACCTGATACTGATTGGCCACCGATAAATTATTACACAACTTGTCCGGCTGCAATTTCTTCCATGAAGTCGCCATCCAAAGCTCCATTTCTGACCGGAGATTCCGCGTTCGTTCCGTGCTGAAGCGAATTCCGGGAGCGATGCCGTCGGTCTGCTCTCAATCATTCTGCTGGTTTTCTATGGCGGGCGCCGCCGGGCGGCATCCTGCTTGACTGCAACGTAGCCGTGCTATAGAAATTAGACTACATGAGTTCTGAATTCTGATATTTGTTACAGGTTGATACGGTTTCTCAACTATCGTCCGTCTAATTGGATTGGAGGATTTGGCGTTACAAGCTGAAAGCGGACTGCGGACGCTGAAGCTGACTGTGTTTGATTCCTCATGCCACGTAGGATTTACATGGCACGGAAGAAAAGGGAGTGAAGAGAGAAGGAAGTTGTTTCTTGCAGGAGATACAACTCCTTCAGGCCCTGCATATTTCGGCTTCTCTATTGGGCTTCTAGTTTCTAACTTCTAATTTCTTAATTTCATCTTTTTCTGGTATTTTGGTTTTTTCTTTTTTTTCGTACTCTTTTGCATTGTTTGTGATAGGTAATATATTTTTCTATTTTATTTTTTAAATATAATTGCACCAAAAAATCCATGAGCAGTTACAGTGCAAAATATGTCATCTATAGTGCTAAACAGTGAAAAATAAACTATAAGCCACAAAAAACCCAAATGAGCAGGGCAGATCAAAACCGCTAAATATGAGTAGATACCGTATTGAGGGCAAAGTTTGTATCTCAAAAATGTGTTTTGTGAGCCCACCTATTTAAAAAATTAAATGCATAAATTAATCTTGTGGGCCTTTAGATACAACATAAAACATATACCCTCCGTTCTTTTTTTATTTGATGTCTTTGATTTTTTATGCTCTCTGAGATTTGACTTTGATTGTTACTTTTTGTAACTTTAACTTATTATGAATTAATAAAATTATAATATTATGGAGGTATTTTTTACGATAAATCCGATGATATAGTTTTTTATGTAGCCAATCTATATAGTTTTAAACATATTAGTAGTTAAACTTTAGAAAATTTGATGGTACGA
Organism: Dendrocalamus latiflorus; assembly: GCA_017311315.1. NCBI lineage: Eukaryota > Viridiplantae > Streptophyta > Magnoliopsida > Poales > Poaceae > Dendrocalamus > Dendrocalamus latiflorus. Next base: position 9,288,151 of record CM029660.1, on the reverse strand, counting down.
ATTCTAGGACATCAAATAGAAATGAATGGAGGGAGTAACATGCATTGTAGTGGTTGTTCTCCTAGGTACAAGTTTAGATAAAATGCATTGCGGATGTTAGCTCATACTAACTCATACTTTGTGCTTAGGATATTATTGGTGGATATTTTGCTCATATCTTATCTAAAATTAGATGATCGCCCATATGTTGTAATTAATCTCGAATAATATACGATAATCTAATCATGTGACTTTCCTTTTATAATTTAGTACGTAGGCCGCATTAAATCAACTATAAGATATTTCATCCTGCACAACCAGTTATCAATTACCATCCATAGTACCCATGGACTATTCATCATGCACATAATTATCTATAAATCCACATATAACATATAAGAGCAAGTATTATAAGAGGCTGTAAGCTGGCTGTATGCTAAGGTGGAGGAGAGAGAGGAGGAGAGAGAAGAGAGGTGGGCTGTAAGCTTACAGCCAGCTGAAGCACAAGAACCAAGAAACTTTGTGAGAGGAAGGGGTAGGTCATACAGCCTTCAGCTGGCTGTAAGAGCAACTCCAGCAGGGCCCCTACTTGAGCCCTCAAACCTCATATTTGAGGGCTTGGGGCAAAAATAGAGGTCCAGCAGGGCCCCTACTAGAGCCCTCAAATTTGAGGAGCCCCTCAAATACCCCCTTCACCCCTCATTCCTAGGGGCTCTGGACCAAGCCCTCAAATTTCTGTTGGAGGCGCGCCTCTTTTTTCCCCTCCCGAGCGCCTCCCTCCCCGCCTGCCTCTTTCCCCATCGCCTCCCTCCCCGCCTGCCTCTTTCCCCGCCGCCTCCCTCCGCGCCCGCCTCCCTTCCCGCGCGCCTCCCTCCCCGCCCGCCTCCTCCGCTTCCCCGCCCGCCCACCTCCCTCGCCGACGCCCCCGCCTCCCTTCCCGCGCGTCGGCGAGCTCCTTCTCCACCGACGCCGGCGTCGGATCCCCGTCGGCGAACCACCGAGTCTCGGGCCGATTCACTGCACGTGGAGCGTCGCCCGGACCCCGTGAACACCCTCACCACCTCGCCGGACCCCGCCGCCCTCCCCAGCAAGCCGCCGCCGTCCTCCTTCTCACCGCCGGACCCGCTCTCGCCGCCAGCCCGCCCTGCTCCATCCCGACCTCGGCTGACGCCCCAGGTGAGGTCAGTAGCGCTCGTAGATACTCCCATGCCGAGGAATCGGACTCCCACCGCCCGAATCGCCGGCGCCTTTGCTCCCCTGTTCCGGCCACCGCCCTACCCGCCGTCGCCCGAATGGATTTGTCAGGAGTGGGTCCCATGTGTCAGTGTGTGGTGGAATAGATTTGAGGGCTTAGATTTGAGGCGTGCTGTTGGAGTAGAAGCAAAAAAATTGGGCCCTCAAAAGTAGGGGGAACCCTCAAATGAAAAGTAGGGGCCCTGTTTTGAGTAGTACTGCTGGAGTTGCTCTAACTACTATATGAGTAGGCTGATAAGTGGGCTGTAAGTATCTATACAGCCAGCTGAAGACTGTATTATAAGACTTGCTCTAAGCCACATATATAGGAATTATAACATCTGTTCAGAATTATAACATATATTGACATAACATATGTTCATATCTGTACAGAATTATTACATATAAGCTATATATGTAGGAAGGCACATACGGCCTTTTTGTTAGCCCATGCTAAACCCACTAGACAAATAAGGTACACAATGTAAATAGGATTTTTTTCTTTTGAGATGTGACGGGATAATACTTATTCCTCTACACTTCAAATGTAAGGCAGAAGTGAAATTCAAATTTAGCAATTGTACCATAAAAGAGAGTTCTCGTATATAGGAATGAAACTCTTGCCCTCAGCGCATGTCGGTCCGAAATCTCGAATGCTAAACTGGTTGGACTGGTTTCCTGGAAGACCGAGATGCCCTAGTCATCCATTTCAGGCAAATACCTGCCCACACGACATTACAGTGGGCAGATGGGGAAAGTCGACAACGTGTGGTTTCCCGAGGAGATACGAGAAGACACGATGAAGTGGCAATCAATCACAATGGCAGACATTATCAGCAGTTCACAGCAATGGCAACTCAAACTGAGAGGAGGGGCTGCTCATCGGGAACCTGGATCTGGGGCTGTGGAGGATCTGGCTAGATTTGGACCTGACGTGGTGCTCCACGGCGCTGGAGCCAACAGGGATGAGCGGCGGAGAGCCGGCTATAGATCCGAGCGGAGAGACCACCAAGAAGAGCAGAGGGGCCGACTGGATCCGGCGCGGAGAAGACCGGATCCTGGGCTGGCGGTGGCCGGATCTGGTGACGGGGAGGACGGATTTGGGTTTGGCTCTAGCGCGACAGCAACACAAGCGCGCGACGAAGAAGAGACCATCTATCTGCCAAGTTTTGCACAGCCCCCAGGAGATTAGATCATGGAGATTGAATCATCTCTCCCAGGGACGGTGCGCTGTAGAATTTGATGGTAGCTAGGAACAGGCTTAGATGTGAACCCTCTCTGATACCGTGTGGGAAAATAAAATGGTCGGAAAAATTGTTGGATGTATTGCTTGACCATCGTAAGGCGTATATATAGAGTACAATATGACTTGGAGATCAAGTCAATCTGTTACAGATGTGAAAGGTTACTAGAGATATAGAAGAAAACATATCGGATACAAATCATCCTAATTGATTCTATTCTATCTCTCATAATCTTACTAAATATGTACTCTAACAAAAAGAACTTGAATACAATCATTTGTTGGCTAACCAAAAAATAAACTTGGTGGAGTTGTAGGTGTATAGCTCCACCCACCAGTGTTCAAATTCTGTGCCTGTATATTACGCACACGCGAGTATATTTTAGTAAGAATTTTATAAGGTTGTGGATTTATTCCCGGTCTTTCAAATTCTATGCCTGCATATTACGCACATACGAGTATATTTTAGTAAGAATTTTATAAGATCATGGATTTATTCTCGATCTCTATCTATGTGTGTGTTAAAAGACCGGTACAATCTGTTTCCCTAAGCTACTTCTCTCATTTACCAATTACAACCACTCGCGTAGGCCTGAGCAAATTTGTCCGGCCCGCGGTCTGATACGGGCCAAACCGAGCCTAACAAAATGACATATCCTCCAAGGCATTTTAGACGGGCCACAAAAAGGCCGTATGTTTACGACGACCACCCAACGATGACTCGGCACCCCGATCCTCCTACTTCTCGCTGCGGTCAAGCGCGAGCGCTCGCACTAGGGAGTGTATGGACCGGGACCAGAGGAGCTCCACAATGGTGTTGCGACCAAGAGCTCCACCCAAATCATCGCGCACCAGGGGCTTCGGCACCAGGTTAGCACTGCGATTTATGCTACATGGTACATGGATATGCTCAGTGAATCACCTCTCTTCTTGGATTTCACCTTGCCCTGCTGCACCATTGGTTTAGTGTGCTGTGGGTATTGGCTTAACTAGCAGAGTGGCCTGTGTAATCGCGCAGCTAGCTGTTTATTTTTAATTAATTATCGGAGTTTGTTCAACTAAAATTATATTTATCTCAAAAAGCACTATAAAAAAGAAATTATTAGAGCTCATTTCATCGTATTGTCTTGGACATGTCATAGCACCCGTCCAACCAACATACACTACCATAGAAATGGTCATCACAGACGATTTTCTGAACCGTCTGAATTTATACATTTGTGATAACAGGCGGTCATCACACACGATTTGTGAGCTATCTATGATAAATCATAACACAGACGGTTCGTACAAATAACTGTCTGTGAAGGAGACTATCACAGACGGCTTGAACCAAAAACCGTTTGTGATACTCATACATCACTAACGGTTCTAGCTACTAATCGTCTATGATCGATGAGTGTCACAGACGGTTGGTATGTAGAATCATCTGTGATACTCTCCCATCATAGACGGTTTTTTTGTTCGAGCTGTCTATGATAGTCTTTGACATACGGTTTATATCACAAAACCGAATGTGATAATTCGGTCTATACCTAATTTTTTTTGTTTTTGGCTAGCCTAAGGAAATGTTTGCTATGCCCTCTAAAAATACGCAAATGCAATAGCAAACACAGCAGTATATTTTATTTCTGTTAAGATTAGAATTCACCATTACAACATCACAAGATAACGAGCATGCTATCCATCTAACACAGTGAGAACAAGGTAAGAACACATATCCTAATCATACGAACACAACTCTAAAACATGGCAAGAACATATAAAAAACAGAGATCTTAGTAGACAGTAGAAGCTCAACCACACCGAAGAGGCCTCTATGCCTAGGCCTTCTCGTCCCTGATGTAGTGTGTGAGCTGGATGTCATTGATGCCCATCGTCGCTAGCGCTGACTTGAGCGCCGCCTTGGTAGCCAGCTGCTTTTGTGGGGCCTTGCCACCCGCATACTTGCACGCGTGTCTGCTTCGTGTGGGCCATCGAGGTCAGGATTGAGGACGAGGATGGTGAGAAGGCTAGAAAAATTTTGAGCACAGTAGGTAGGGATGGGTTTGGGTGAGTATTTATAGAAGAAGGAGAGATGGGAGTGGGAAAATTTTTGGCGGAATGGGCGCGGGGACGGAGAGGTGGAGCTATGATCCGTTGGGTAAGGATTGGTGGGTTTCTATTGGGTGGGATTGGGTTAGATAGGATCGGCGAGCCCAGTGGTCAGGAACATAATTATCATAGGCAGTTTAAACCACAAACCGTCTGTTATACATAATTCAATTAAAAGGAGATATATGATACATGATTCAGCAAAAATAATAATAAGGTGAGCTTGGTCTGCCACGTCATGGTCGTGCGTCGTCAATACGAGGAAGAGGTGTAGAATCAAGGATAACCGACTAGAGGGGGGGGTGAATAAGAGTTTCTAAAAATTCTTCCTTCTAAGACTAATTACCATAAAAATATAGCTAGGCAAGATTTAAAAGCAATTCAAACCTACACAATTCTTCTATACCTAAGACAGCACAACACTAGTCTCTACCAATATATCTCTAGCACAAGTAAATTAGACAATCACAATTATTACAATAAGCTAGAAATACAAGTGCGGAAATACGAGACAAAGAAAAAACCAATTGACATATGATATTTTACTGTGGTGTTCGGAAACTTACCGGTTTCTTCTAATCCACGTTGAGAAAAGCCCAAGTAACTTAGATCTGCTTCACGAATTAAGCCTCAACTACTCAATCCACTAGTGGTTGTCCTTCCTCCGTTCTTGAGATGCTAGACACCAAACCACTCACAATTCGGCACCAGGCTTCTTCACAACCTTCTTGAAGAAGTCACCTCGCAAGCTCCCCGCCGAACCATCTTGATGCTGGCAAGTACCAAGAGTAATAAAACACATCTTCACTTGACGGCGATCAAGTGCCAAAGGATCAATCTAGATGAATGCACTTGATGTTGGCTCAACTACCTTAAATGAATGGAATAAAATCAATTGAGGTGTGGAGTGAATGCTCTATACTCAAGGATGTTGCAATGAAGTGCCTGACTCTGTCCTTGAGCAGGTGGGGGAGTATTTATACCCCCACCAACCAAATCTAACGTTACAAGGCAATCCCTGAAAAAATCAGGGTGAGTGGAAGTACCGCCGTTCATCAGTGGTACTACCGCATTTGTTCTAATGCAATAGTAACAACTATTTCAGAGCTTCTGAACAAGCAGTTGAAAGTCGACACGGTACTACTGCTGTTGTAATTGCGGTAGTTTTGATCTTCAGTAGATCCAAAATTTTAGCGCGGTACATTCATTTGCTTCGAGGCCAAAAGTTGGCGCTCTCTGGAAAAAATGGACCACACTGATTTTCAGAGCTTCTGTGTTTTGGTAGTTCCACTCAAGAATTGCGGTACTTCCGCTCTACGGTAATTCCACCATTAATACTTCGGTACTTCCATTTTCCAGAGAGACAAAAATGATTCCAAGGGTGCTCTTTGAAAAAATGCATTACTCGATTTGTCGAAACTTCCGGAATGCGGAAGTACTGCCGTTTACACTCCGGTACTTCCAATATTCCTAACAGTACACAATTTGGCTACCAATTTTAGTTTTAAGTGCACGCGTGATCCTAAATTGATCTAAGGGCACAAGAACATGCTATCAAGTTACTAGCTATGATCCCTCTTAATAGTGCTGTAATAATCTTATAATCCGGTCTTCCACCCTTTCTCCTAAGATTGGTAAAAATAAAAGAGATCCTAGACTATTTATACCTTTATCTTGAGCCACATTGATATTCATGTTGATCCTTAGCACACATCTCACATTCATCATCGGGACTAAACCATTCAAACACTCAGTAAACATGTTAGTCCATATTCTCATAATATCATTAATTAGCAAAACCATTTTTAGGGGCCTAAATGCTTTCAATCTTCCCCTTTTTGGTAAATGATGACAACATAAATATTATGTAAAAAGAACAAAGTTTTGAATATACCACTTGTTTGAAAAACTAGTTGTATATTCTTTTGTGACTTTAAAAAGACAATAAATTTTTGCAATGAGCTCAATTGACTTTGGAGAATTAATTGCTTCTAAAGTCAATACAAGGAAAAACTCCCCCTAAACATGTTCATATATATGACAAGATGCATTGCAAGTACATGTTAAGATTTTTTAAAAAATTTTGGTGGAGTTTCCTTTGTTTGTCGAACTTGAGAGAATAGATAATTGCAATGATACAATTTATATAACAAAAAAAGCACAAGTTGCAATTTTATAAAATAACCACAAATTCAAGTTCAACAAAACATAAACAACATAATGTAGAGAATGTACATTAAGCATAAACATTCTAAAGCATGACCATAATCCATATTCATAATGACAAAGTGCACAAGTTCATTACATCACAAAGACAAATATATATATAACTAGTAGCTAAGATAGATAGGCTTCTTGGTGGCTTCCTTTTCTTGAAACTTCCATCTTTGTCTTCTCCATCTTTGTCTTTTTCTTCTCCAACTCTTTCTCCCCCTTTGGCATTAAATAGCCAAAAAAACTACTCCTGAGGTGCTTGAGGAGAAGGGCCATGATGGTGACGGTGGCCATAACAGACTGCAGAGGGAGGTTGAGTGACCGCATGCTCGAGGGAGGACACTTGGTCCCCGAGAGAGGAAACAACAGCAGTCAAAGAAGTGAGCTGTCCTTCCATCCTTAGGACTGTAGAGTACACCTAAGAGAGAGTGACTTGTCCTTCTTGTTGTTTAGCTACAAGTTCTTCTTGTTCTGGAGCTCGAGGACGGAGAGCTGGAGGAATAGGGGGTTCTACTTGAGGCTTGTAAGCCTTATGGACTCCGCCCAAGCCACCATGGTATTTAATATTTCTAAGGATCAAGGCCATGATGTATGGAGCATAATTTATCCTTTTGATCATGTCATTCTTGGAAGAGGCTATTTCCCAAATAATAAGATCAACCACATCAAATTTTTGGCCTTGCATAACATAGTCAACTAGGTTCCATGCATGGCCTCTAATTGCATCATAGTTTTCACTCTTGGGAAGAATGGTATTGTTAATTATCTGGTTTACCAGACTTGGAATGGGAAGGAGGCCAACGAGCTTGCCTGGGACAAATCTAGTACACTGATCATAATACTCAGACATGGCAGGAATCTCAAGTGTGTAGGACCGAAATGGCGACAGAGGGGGGTGAATGTCGATCTTTAAAAATCGCCCCCAACAAGTATCTTCTTCTCCAATAGCTATGGAAGCTATGAAGGAAGAAAACCAGAGCTCACAAGAAAACCCAACAGCATAAAAGACATATAACCAGAGAGCAGCGAACCAGAAAAAAAAATCTGCCTTCAGGCGGTAGTACCGGAGTGACATTAGCGGTAGTACCGCATGAGCGGTAGTACCGGCGTGATATCTGCGATAGTACCGCTGGAGCGGTAGTTCCGGAATTAGTACCGCACAAGCAAGAAAAGATAAACGCTGAAGCTCAGAAATCTGCTGCTCGCGGTAGTACCGGAATGAACCAGGCGGTAGTACCGCTGGAGCGGTAGTACCGCAGCTCGGGCGGTAGTACCGCACAACAGGCAGACAGCAGGGATTCAGGCTGAAAGAAATGGAACTTCGGATTTTTGGCTAAAATGAGGGATTGCTCTCAATCTCTTTGATCCAAAGCCTTACTACTACGTACCAAATAGTAAGGGGACCCTGAGAAACAAGAGAAACAAACCGAGAAATAGGAATTTCAGATTATGAGGTAAAAATCTGAATTCTTGCACGACCCGAGCCAAAAATCAAATTGCTTCCAAACCTTTGATCCTATGGCCAAGAGATTTTGCAGATCTGTTAGCAATAGCCATAGGACTTTCCATGCCAAAACTCAGCCCATCTTGCAAAGGGAAACAAGAAATGCTCAAAAACCCTAGAAAGGCAAAAGAAGAACAGAGCAACCCAAAATGCCAAATCTGAGATTAAAAGAGGTTTGCTCTAGGGAAACTCGATCAAATGATCTTGAGGCACTATCCATCAAAGAGCAACCATTTTGGGCCTTCCCAGCAATCAAGAACTCAAAACACAGAAAATCAAGAATTTGCTCAAAAGGGAAGAACGAAGAACAGAGAGCACGGGAGGAGACATAAACTTCAGATTTTTCATTCCAATTAAACAAGAGGTACAAAGAACTACGTCCCCATACGCATAGACATTCGGAGGAATGATTACATGACTCTCAAACCAACATCTCCCTCTCAATCCTCAAGAACACCAAGAACTACATGGTTCTTGGGAGGAACACACACACACACACACACAGAGTAACGAAGGAGACAACATCTATCTCACACACCCACTCTCAACCACTAAAGAGCAAAGGTGAAACCACCTCCAAAGCCTCTTTTGACTCACTAAACCCTAACTCTCTCTTGAATCCATGAGGAGGCATGAAGCCCCTCCTCTCCTTTTATAGCCCATGGCTAACGGGTCTCCAACCCGTTACGCCGGTTAAATCCAACGGAGCCCTCGCTCCCGCTTGTGCAGCCTTGCGAATTTCCCGATTTGCCCCTCCTGCACCTTCCGGGAAGCTTCCGCGCTCCTTGCCTCGCATGCCTCGCAACCACCTCGAGTCCACGTCGTCTTCGACACCCCCTGACTATTCTGACCTCAACGCCACCTGCGCCTAGTCCAGTCCTCCGTGTCTCACCACGACTCCGTCTCGACGTCCTTCAGTCATACAGACAAGAAACACGTCAAATAGCACCGCTTGATACATGAAAGCGTAAATACCATCATACTTACCACATATGAAGTCCAAACCTGTCGAATCATCGGAATATGCATCCTAATCCCATATGACCAAGTTTGACCAAGTCCGACCGAGCCCGTTGCACCGCGCAACGACATGGTCCGACCACACAATCCAAACTCGACTATCCTAAACCTTTGTCAATTACTCCTCACTCACATGAAGTCACGACCACATGGTCTCTCAATCTCCCCCTTGATGAGTATATTGACAAACACCAAAAAAGCACAAAGTTGAGTTTGAAATGCAAGAAAGAAGTCAAACAAGGTCCAAAGGAAAGAGAAAAGATGCTAATGACCAAGTTGACACAGGGAGCAAAAGAAAAAACAAGTTTCCCTCAAATCAAAGCTCCCGAAAATGGCTTTTTCTACCACTATTCTCCCCCTTTTGGCAATAAACACATCAAGGATGCAAGGAAGAGAACAAGTCATGGATGAAATGACTAAAGTTTGATTATTCTAAGCATTTAGAGCCATGAGAATTATCCACGATGACCATAAGGAACTACACCAAGCCATAACTCAATAAAAGGCTATCTAGATCATGACAAGATATGTATATCCTAGCTAGAGCACATAGATGACGATATGAAATGTAATGCATTTTATGAGCATGTCAAGTCATCAATAAGCAAAGTCTAACTAGGGATATCCAAGGATGATGCAGGCCATGTCAATAAGCTAAGCGGAACAAGGAAGCTAATATTGAGTCCAAATAGAGTGCTATAAGCTCAAGATTGAAACATTGGTTAAGTACATGGTTCTTTTTGTAGCTTAAGCAAATTGAACACATAAAACATTGTCCTTTTAAAGCTCATGGTCGTTTCCAACCCAATTTTTTTTCATGTGCTAGATCTCAAGCCTTATGCGACTACTCCAAGCGAGAATCTTAAGAAGATAGTCTAGGTCATCCAAAACTCCCCCTGAGTTCATGCCTAGTGCAATGGCAAGCCGTTTCATGAGAAAGAATTGGTGAAATCAGTTTTTCGCACAAAAGAGATCATTTTGCTTTTTAAACATGTTGTACTAACTTATGCATCATCAAGAACTAATACAGCTCAACTTAAGGCTCAACAAAGATTCAACGCTCAACTAAGCTTATTTGACATGGCATGAATCATAAAAGGATAGCTCAGGAAAAACTAAACTTAAGTGCTAGCATGACAAGTTTCAAGTCAAGTTGAGCAATTTTAATGAACTTATCATGGCAAAAGCTAGTCTACACATATGAAGTCATGATAAATCTAGCAAATTAAGCATAAATCATGACAACGTGTAAAGCATTGTAAGCATGTCATAACAGGATAATAATCAAGGCTCCATGTAGTTATATTACAATGCGAAATGCTGAAATGCAAGAAAATCCAGCTCCCCCTCAACATGAGATGCAACTTTTAGTTCAAGTTGAGTTATGTCAATACTAAGCTCTAGAAGCTCCCAAATGAACTCCCCCTGAACCAAAGCAATAAATCGAGAAGCTGGGAAAGAAAACAGCAAACAGGCAGTCCTTAAAGCATAGATAAGATATAGAGACAACTATGGCTCAGACAGACTCTCATCTACCACATATGACTCCAGGACTATTAGCTTGACCGTAAAACACACACACTAGAGAGCAAACACGTACCCAGTCTACCCGAGAGTGGTCCAACCCTCGCTAGAACCTACAAGAAGTGAGTGAGCTCAATCTAGTGAGATAAGAAATAGCTAATAAGAAGCATCCTGGAAGCACAAGATAAGAGTAAGAAGTCTATGCAACTAGACAAGAGAAGCACTCTAACCTATGCTAGAAGGACTAAGCCCGATGTACCCCGAGTGCAAAGCGACAGAAATGAGACAGAAGCATAATCAATATAGTAAAGCAGTAAAGCCCAAAGCTCCCCCTCACTACAGTCCATAAGGACAAACCACCCCAAGCTCTCCCCGCAGAGCTTAAAACCTCGAACTATCCAACGGCTTGGTGAAGATGTCAGCCAACTGGTGGTCACTCTCCACAAACTGGAGCACTATATCGCCCTTCTCTACATGGTCTCTAAGGAAGTGATAACGAATATCGATGTGCTTGGTCCGAGAGTGTTGCACTGGGTTCTTAGCAATGTTAATCGCAGAAGTGTTATCACAAAAGAGTGGAACACTGTCGATAACTAACCCAAAGTCCCGCAGGGTCGAAGCCATCCAGAGTACCTGACTGCAGCTGCTGGCTGCAGCAACATACTCAGCCTCTGCGGTGGACTGTGCAACACCGGACTGCTTCCTAGAAGACCAAGAGACGAGAGAAGTGCCAATGAATTGGCAAGTGCCAGAAGTGCTCTTCCTATCTATCCTACAGCCAGCAAAGTCTACGTCCGAGAAGGCTCTCAAGGACAGACAGGATGAGGAAGAGTACCAGATACCATAGTCAATGGTAGCTCGGAGGTACCGAAAGATGCGCTTCACCGCCTGGCGGTGAGATACGCGAGGAGAGGCCTGAAAACGAGCACACAGACACATAGAGAAGTGTATGTCTGGTCTCGAGGCAGTGAGGTAAAGAAGGGAGCCGATCATACTTCTGAACTCTTTCTGATCAACTGGCTTGCCGTCCTCATCTGGGTCAAGATAGGCTGTAGAAGCCATGGGAGTCGACACAGGCTTACCATCACTCATGTCAAAGCGTCTCAGGAGGTCACGAGTGTACTTTCCCTGATGAAGAAATGTACCCTCCCGAGTCTGCTTGATTTGGAAGCCAAGGAAGAAGGTCAACTCACCCATCATACTCATCTCAAACTCGGTGCTCATGACATCCGAGAACTGTGAAACCAGAGTATGGGAAGAGCCGCCAAAGATGATGTCATCCACATAAATCTGGACGAGCAGAAGATCAGAGCCATGCCGGCGGATGAACAAGGTCTTGTCTACTTTACCCATCTCAAAACCATGACTTAGCAAGTAGGACTTAAGCCTCTCATACCAAGCTCGAGGGGCTTGCTTAAGTCCATACAAAGCTTTGGAAAGCTTGAAGACATGGTTTGGGTATTTTGGGGTTTTCGAAACCAGGAGGCTGTCGGACGTAGACCTCTTCCTCAATAAAGCCACTGAGAAAGGCACTCTTGACGTCCATCTGGTAAAGCTTGAAGCCCTTAGAAGCTGCAAAGGCAAGCAGGATTCTAATGGCTTCAAGTCTAGCTACAGGGGCAAAAGTCTCCTCAAAATCTAGACCCTCAACCTGGGAGAACCCCTGAGCTACCAGTCTAGCCTTGTTCCGAATAACCACTCCATCCTCGCTCTGCTTGTTCTTGAACACCCACTTAGTCCCAATAATATTGTGACCTCGCGGGGGCTCGACAAGCGACCAGACCTTGTTCCTCTCGACATTTTCTAGCTCCTAATGCATGGCATTGACCCAAGACTCATCAGAAAGAGCATGACAAACGTCCTTGGGCTCAAAGGAGGCAATGAAGGCAGAATGGAGACAGAATTGAGATAAACCAGTTTTTGAGCGAGTGACGCGCTCGAAAAGATCTCCAATGATCTGCTCGGAAGGATGGTTTTTCTGGATCTGACGTGGAGGTCCGGGATGAGATGAAGAAGTGGCCTCTACCTCGTGTGCAGACGAGGCAGGAACAGAGCCACTAGCTCCGGAGGAAGCAGTGGGCAAAGGCTGATCACCTCGAGGTGCCGTGGAAGAAGGCATCTCAAGGGGAGGATGAGGAGCTGGATCAGGTAAACAACCATCGTCTCCATCGTCCTCATCATCCACAAAGATGGTCTCGGACTGCTCTAAAGAACCTGAGATATCTGGCCTAGTCCCCGGACTGGCCTCGTCAAAGGTCACCTCGCAGGTCTCTACCAACTTGCTAGACTCGCAGTTCCAGACCCTATAAGCCCGCGAAGAAGTTGAGTAGCCTAGAAAGATACCGTCACAGGAATGTGACTTGAACTTGTCTAGGTTCCCAGACTTCAGAATAAATTACTTGCAACCAAACACACGAAAATGAGAGACGCTGGGCTTTCGCCCGTATCTCAGCTCATAAGAAGTACGGTGCAGGTGTGCCCGAAGAAAAACTCGATTTGAAACATGGCACGCGGTCGCAATGGCTTCAGCCCAAAACTTCCTCGGTGTAGAGTACTCATCAAGCATCGTGCTGGCCATCTCGACCAGGGTACGGTTCTTCCTCTCCACAACGCCATTCTGCTGAGGGACATATGGAGAAGAGAACTGGTGCTCTACACCTGACTCACCACAGAAACTCTCAAAGTAGGAATTCTTGAACTCCGTGCCATTATCACTGCGGATCGCTCGTAAGGCACTTGGGAGCTCTACAGAAAGCCTACCGAAAAGACCTTGGAAATGGGTAAACGTCTCATCCTTCGAGGCTAAGAAAAACACCCAAGAAAACCTCGAGAAGTCATCGACCACGACAAGAACATACCACTTCCCTCCTGCTGACTGCACTCGAGCTGGTCCAACTGTGTCCATATGGAGCAGTTGTCCCGGTGCATCGGTCACAGTAACTGTGACCAAAGGATGAGAAGCGGCAACCATCTTGCCGTGCCGGCATGGAGCGCAAGCAAGATCTTTGACCATCTTGAGTTTCGGCAGACCACGAATGAGATCGTGGCCGCTAACTCAGGTCAAATGGTCAAATCCAATATGACCAAGTTTCCTATGCCAGAAAGAGAGGTCGCGGGACTCAGAAGCCACTAAACACCTGAGAGGATCGCCAGAAGACTCAGAAAACTTGGCACGAAAGATCCTCCCATAACGAGAAATCCCGCAAACCAGACTACCCGAAGAATCAGGAATTTTGCAATTGTTTTTTCTTAAAGCTCACCTCGAAACCGTCATCGGTAAGCTAAGAAACTGAAAGCAAATTGTACTGCAGCTTACTAACCAAGGCAACATCTTTCAGAATGAAAGAGTCATTAACGCGCACTGTACCTTTGGCGATGACGCGCCCAGATGAAGCATCTCCGAAAGTGATCTTCTCATCACCTGGAGCACGGGCAAGGGAAGAAAACCAACATGAATCTTCGGTCATATGTCGTGAACACCCGGAGTCTATGAGCCAAACCTTTTCCTTCCCTGCCCGGCGAACCTGAGTCAACAAGAGAGTAAAGTCTCAGTACTGGGGTAAATCAACAATGATTTTGGCACCCAATACTGAGTAACACGTGGAGCAGATGAAGTAGTCAAGCACGACTGACCTCTATCTACCCTACGCTCTCTGTCACTCAAAGCAGAAGGTCTAAGAGCAGACCTGAAGCTGTTGGTGGGTCTGATTGCTACAAGGGAGCGAGTCGGAGCACCTGCAACACGCTGAACACGCCGCGGGTAGCTATCTCGATGGGGAAAACGAGATCTACCCTCAGGACGGCGGAAGTCACGACCAGGAGCGTATCGAGAATGAAAACCAGAAAACTCAGTAAAACCGAGTCCTCGATACTGCCCAAACCCAGACTCAACAGTCCTAGACCTCGTGTTGGTCTTAGGTGCATTCAAGGTCTGGGGCCGACCCTGAATGCGCCTAAGAGACTCAACACGGTCTCTACGCGCGATCTTGGCGCGCCTGAAACATCGATCGACTGTGTGTCCATCCTTCTGACAGAAGGTGCAGTGATACCTCACCTTCTGAGAGATAGAAGCAGCATGTGGAGACTTCACCTTCTGAGAGGCTGAAGCAGCAGGTGAAATCACTTTACTGTCAGAAATCCCCTGGACATAGCCCGCTGACTTGAAATGGACTTTCTTGGTCCTGGGCTCAGTCTCGATCACACCTGGTGCTATGGGTTTGAGCACGGCAAGTGGATGCTTCCTCATGTCCTCATAAAAATCATATTCTAGACCCTGATTAAATCTGCAGATCTTAGATTGGTCTAGAATAAGATTGAGCTTCTTCTTGCCGCCTACAAATCTCTCGAGAGTGTTCATAAGATACTGACACTCCCGGAAGAGAGAGGTGCAAGAAGAGCAGGGGGAAGAAGAGATAGCAGAAGGTAAGGGAGTAGAGGAAGAACCAACAGCAGAGGGAAGAATGGCTTGTGCACGCACAACCGACTCTGAAGGGACAGTCCTACTGCTAGCCAGTTGGTTCACGTCGCTAAGCGTCTCAACCTTACCCTGGGGCTTCTCCCCCTTCTCAACACAGACAATACAAGCAGATGGTGGCTTCTCTAGTAGACCCTTAGTTAGCTTCACACATTTCTCATCCAATGCAACCAAGTCAGATTTTAGTTTGTTACAATTAATGCATGGTGAGCTAACAGGGTCCTTAGAAGCATACTGAGCCAACTTCTTATCATGATCAATCATTTCTTGAAACTATTTGGAGATAGCTTTAAGTTCAGCAGTTAACTTAGGACAGTTCAAGCATGAATCAATCGGCTCAAGCAGAGAAGCTAGTAGTTCAGCAATTTTATGATCTGCCCGTTTTAGGTTCATCTTCAAGTTATTGCAATTTTCACACGACTCGGGCAGATCAAGGAGCATGGCATAAGGTCCTCTAGCAGCAATGTCCTTAACCTCACATGAGGTGGAAGAAGTAGTCTCATCAGTAGTAAGTAGGGTAACAGCCATCCTACTCAACTCTAACTCAGCAAGCAAACTAACATTCTCCACCTTAACAATATCAAGCTCGGAGGACACACTATCATGCGAGGTCCTTAGTTTCTCCATGTCACCCAATAGAGCACAACAAGTATCACAATCATCACGGGAGGGAGCAGATGTAAGTGAAGTAAGCTCCCGTGATAGTCTATCTACTTCCTTCTCTAACTCAGTACACCTAGCCCTAACTCTAGCATGAAAACCACCTAGCTTAAGAAAAGCATGGTTGAGCTGGTCGTAGGTGGGGCATACCTCGTCCGAGTCGGAGTACAGCTCGCTGTCGCTCAGTTCACCCTCGAGGGCCATGAAGCACATGCCGGAGAAGTCGTCGCCGCCATCCTTGGGCTCTTGGTCACCCGTCCCGTCGTCGTCGCTCCATCCCTCCACCTCGCTGAGGTCGAGGTCATCGAAGGCGGTGAGGACGCGGTGGAAGAGCTTCTTGGCTTTGCCAAAGTTGCGGAACTTCTTCTTTCCCGGCGTCTGAGCTGGAGGCTTCTTGTTGCGGTTCTTGTCGGTGTAGTCGTTCTTGCCCGAACCGCCGTAGTCGTTCTTGCCTTTCTCCAGCTTGGGGCAATTTGCCCGAATGTGGTTGGGGCCACCACACACGAAACAAATCACCGGTCCTCCTCTCTTTCTGTCCCTCCTCCCCTTGTAAGCATGAGAGAATCTTCGAGCAAGGAGGGCCAGCTGCTCATCCGCAAGCTGCTCTAACTGATCATCAGTTATGTCACAGAGAGTAGCAAGGGAATATCCGCAAAGAGAATCAGAAGAAGAGGAACCAGAAGCCAACGTGGGATCAGTGATCAAAGCCATCGACTATGACTTCGACCTACGAGAGACAACGTCAATCTCGTGAGTCTTGAGGCGCGAGTACAGCGCGTCAAGAGTCAAGGTCGAGAGGTCTGTCGTGTCCTTGATGGTGGTCACTTTCATCTCCCAAATACGCAGATTAAGTGCCGCTAGCATCTGACGAGCGTTGTCCGAGTCGGGGTATGTGAGACCGACCGCTCGGGGGTTGCTCAAGATTTTGTGAAATTGCGAAAAGCACTCGTCGAGGGACTCACCAGCAAGCATCTCAAATTTGTTGTATTCTCGCTTGAACTGGTCCTGTTGAACCGTCTTGATCTGGGTGGTGCCCTCATGGTATGCGTCGAGGGTCACCCAGATATCGTAGGCTGACGACAGGTGAGAGATGCGATCGAATTCGCTTATGCTCAAGCCCTGGATAATGATGTTCCTTGCCTTCGCATTTGCCTCAACATCGGGCATGTTTGCCACGTTGATGTTCTCATCGGCAGGAACAACATATCGCACCTTCACCTTTCGCCAGATGGCGTACCCCTGAGCCTGGATGTATGTCTCCATTCGGCTCTTCCAGAAGGGGTAATCGATGCCATCGAAAACGGGCAGCTTGGTAGAGTACTTGTCCGTCGCCATGGCTCTAGAGACCGGTTAAGATCTATTGAAAAGAGCTAACCGGCTCTGATACCAATTGTAGGACCGAAATGGCGACAGAGGGGGGGGGTGAATGTCGATCTTTAAAAATCGCCCCCAACAAGTATCTTCTTCTCCAATAGCTATGGAACCTATGAAGGAAGAAAACCAGAGCTCACAAGAAAACCCAACAGCATAAAAGACATATAACCAGAGAGCAGCGAACCAGAAAAAAAAAATCTGCCTTCAGGCGGTAGTACCGGAGTGACATTAGCGGTAGTACCGCATGAGCGGTAGTACCGGCGTGATATCTGCGATAGTACCGCTGGAGCGGTAGTTCCGGAATTAGTACCGCACAAGCAAGAAAAGATAAACGCTGAAGCTCAGAAATCTGCTGCTCGCGGTAGTACCGGAATGAACCAGGCGGTAGTACCGCTGGAGCGGTAGTACCGCAGCTCGGGCGGTAGTACCGCACAACAGGCAGACAGCAGGGATTCAGGCTGAAAGAAATGGAACTTCGGATTTTTGGCTAAAATGAGGGATTGCTCTCAATCTCTTTGATCCAAAGCCTTACTACTACGTACCAAATAGTAAGGGGACCCTGAGAAACAAGAGAAACAAACCGAGAAACAGGAATTTCAGATTATGAGGTAAAAATCTGAATTCTTGCACGACCCGAGCCAAAAATCAAATTGCTTCCAAACCTTTGATCCTATGGCCAAGAGATTTTGCAGATCTGTTAGCAATAGCCATAGGACTTTCCATGCCAAAACTCAGCCCATCTTGCAAAGGGAAACAAGAAATGCTCAAAAACCCTAGAAAGGCAAAAGAAGAACAGAGCAACCCAAAATGCCAAATCTGAGATTAAAAGAGGTTTGCTCTAGGGAAACTCGATCAAATGATCTTGAGGCACTATCCATCAAAGAGCAACCATTTTGGGCCTTCCCAGCAATCAAGAACTCAAAACACAGAAAATCAAGAATTTGCTCAAAAGGGAAGAACGAAGAACAGAGAGCACGGGAGGAGACATAAACTTCAGATTTTTCATTCCAATTAAACAAGAGGTACAAAGAACTACGTCCCCATACGCATGGACATTCGGAGGAATGATTACATGACTCTCAAACCAACATCTCCCTCTCAATCCTCAAGAACACCAAGAACTACATGGTTCTTGGGAGGAACACACACACACACACACACAGAGTAACGAAGGAGACAACCTCTGTCTCACACACCCACTCTCAACCCCTAAAGAGCAAAGGTGAAACAACCTCCAAAGCCTCTTTTGACTCACTAAACCCTAACTCTCTCTTGAATCCATGAGGAGGCATGCAGCCCCTCCTCTCCTTTTATAGCCCATGGCTAACGGGTCTCCAACCCATTACGCCGGTTAAATCCAACGGAGCCCTCGCTCCCGCTTGTGCAGCCTTGCGAATTTCCCGATTTGCCCCTCCTGCACCTTCCGGGAAGCTTCCGCGCTCCTTGCCTCGCAACCACCTCGAGTCCACGTCGTCTTCGACACCTCCTGACTGTTCTGACCTCAGCGCCACTTGCGCCTAGTCTAGTCCTCCGTGTCTCACCACGACTCCGTCTCGACGTCCTTCAGTCATACAGACAAGAAACACGTCAAATAGCACCGCTCGATACATGAAAGCGTAAATACCATCATACTTACCATATATGAATTCCAAACCTGTCGAATCATCGGAATATGCATCCTAATCCCATATGACCAAGTTTGACCAAGTCCGACCGAGCCCGTTGCACCGCGCAACGACATGGTCCGACCACACAATCCAAACTCGACTATCCTAAACCTTTGTCAATTACTCCTCACTCACATGAAGTCACGACCACATGGTCTCTCAATCTCCCCCTTGATGAGTATATTGACAAACACCAAAAAAGCACAAAGTTGAGTTTGAAATGCAAGAAAGAAGTACTGGTGGTCTTAATCAAAATACTTATGATCTGCAAAGAGTCTACTTGAACCATATAACTGCTCATATACTTACTGTTGAAATTTGGTATGAAAACTTGGATTGATAGAATTGTTGGGGAGCAAACACTAGCTTCTATGATGCAAGCGTGCATGCTCATCAGCTATGATTGTTCTGAGATCTATTTAAGGCTCTTCTGGATCATTCAACTCCACATTTGACTGTTTAAGAGGTGAGCTGCTTTGCTGTCCTCTCTCTATCTGAGAATCTGAGGCTACAGCCTTGCCTCTGTCCTCTCTTGCCTTCTATGCAGACTTTAAGGTGATTGGAGATGCAGGAGGAGGCACCTAGGCTGCATCTGCTCGAGACGATGATTGATCGGAAGCCATAGGAGAGGAGTACCTGACATACACTTTACGGTCAGCATTCCTTGTCCTAGGCATCTTCAAACAAAGGAAAAGGATACCAAGGATAGCTAGGAAACATCCTCAATAGGTTTGAAAAATAATGGAATGAGGTTGTTGTTGTTATCAAGGAAATTGGAAGTACCGGCGTGCAATAGACGGTAATAACGGGCTCAGGTAGTACCGCATATGTCGAGCAATAGTTCCTCTTTCCCTAAACCGTTTCTACAGTGAATTAATGAATGAATTATTTGGTATTTTTCTTGGATTGAATCCTTGGAATAGATGCACAAACATCTTCAGACACCAAATATATTAACTTGCTAAATCATTCACATTATGAATCAAAAAGTAGAAAAGACCTAGAGTTCTAGAATAAGGCAAAAGCAAGGATTTTGATCCCATTTACCTTGTGGATCGAAGGAGTTGAACCCTTAGGAGTCAAGGAATCATCAGGGGCAAAGAAATCCTAAAAAGATTTGAAGATCTAAGGATTGGATTTGAGGTTTCTTATGGAGGAGAGAGAGAGGAAGGGGTATGGTCATGAGCAGCTGAAAGAGACAGAGCTTCCGGAGCTAGGACAGAGAGAGAGGAATAAAAACCCATGTGGTCGGCAATTAATGCCCTCAACAACTTGAACGGAAGTAACACAGTTTGACTATTGGTAGTTCTAGTAACTCATTAGTTTTTAACCACTTTACAGTTTCGACTTGGCTTTCTTATATGACCACACGGATCGATTTCGACCGCACTGGTCGTGTTCGACTACACGAGTCATTTTCGATAGCTATGGTTCTTCGACCACGTTTTTGATCATGTCTTCGACCAAATTTTCAACCACGCTTTCAACTGCGTTTCCAACCACATTTTCGACCATGTTTTCGATCATGTTTCTGACCATGTTTTCGATGACATTTTCGACTACGATTTTTACCATGTTTTCGACCACTCGGTTCGACCATGTTTTTGACTACATTTTCGACCATGTTTTCAACTACATTTTTTACCACATTTTTGACCACTCGGTTCGATCATGCTTTCGACTATGTTTCCGATCAGGTCTTTCGATCATATTTTCTACTATGTTTTCGACCACTCGGTTCGACCACGATTTTTACTACGTTTTCGATCACGTTTTCGACTACATTTTTGACCTTGTTTTCGATCATGTTTTTGACTAGGTTGGTTTGACCACGTTAGTTCTCAACCACATGGTCTTCTGACCACCAATGAATGTGGTAGTACCGTGATCACATATTCGATAGTTTCGAAAGGCGGAAGTACCACACGGAACACAGCGGTAGTTCCGATTTTTCTGGAACTTTCAAAGAACTGAACTTAGACATGAGAATTATGCAAATGATCCCTAGTTTTGCACTCAAATAAAGATCATTCAGGATCATTATATAGTAGGAAGACTAACAAAAACCTTGGAACATAATTTTTATGAACATAAAATTTTTTAGCAAAAATAAGTGGAAATACCTTTCAAAAATATCTCAAACATCACCAAATGAGCATGAAAGTGTGAGGCATGTGTTCAAGCAATATTTTAGTAGTCTATGATATTTAATTCATTCCTCAACCTGCAAAAGCGGCTTTCATCTAATGGTTTGGTGAAAAATCCACTAACTGGTCTTCGGTTCGGATATAGCTAATTGTAATGTCTCTCTTACTCACATGATCTCTCAAGAAATAGTGGCATATATCTATATGCTTGGTTTTTGAATGTTGGATCGGGTTATTGGCTATTTTCACTGCATTATCATTATCACACAAAAGAGGCATTTTGTCATATTTAATTCCATAGTCCATCAAAGTTTGCCTCATCCATAGCAATTGAGCACAAAAACTACCCGCGGAAACATATTCGGCTTCGGTATTGGAAAAGGCTACGGAATTTTGTTTCTTGGATGGCCATGAAACTAAAGATCTTCCTAGCAATTGATAACTTCCCGAGGTACTCTTTCTATCCACATTGCAACCTGCATAATTGGAACCCGAATATCCAATCAAGTCAAACTTAACACCTTTAGGATACCATAAATCTATGCTAGAGGAATACTTTAAATATCTTAGAATTCTCTTTATGACTGTTAAATGACACTATTTTTGAGATGCTTGAAACCGTGCACATATACAAACACTAAACATGATATCGGGTCTAGATGCGGTAACATAAAGTAAACTACCAATCACAGATCTATAAAATTTTAAATCAACTGGTTTACCTCCATTGAGATCAGGATGCCTGTTTGTTGCCACAGGAGTCTTGATAGATTTTTCATCCTTGATGCCAAATTTATTGAATAGATTTCTCACGTACTTTGTTTGGCTTATGAAAGTCCCATCCTTGTATTGCTTGATTTGAAGTCCAAGAAAATAGCTAAAAATCCGATCATGGACATTTCAAATTCCCTAGACATCATATCACCAACATAAATTTGGCATACAAAGAAATCATCATCAATAATTTTTATAAATAGAGTTGTATCTACCTTCCCATGTTTAAATCCTTTAGAGGGTAGAAATGTTGAAGGTACTCATATTATACTCTAGGAGCTTGTTTTAAGCCATATAGCACCTTGGAGAGTTTATACACACGATTAGAATTTTTAGTATCTTCAAAACTAGGAGGTTGTTCAACATAAACAAGTTCAGAAATTGTTCTATTTAATAATGAACTTTTAATATTCATTTGAAATACTTTGATATCAAAGCTTGATGCAAGGCAAGTAATATATAAATTGACTCAAGTCTAGCTACGGGTGCAAATGTTTTATCGTAATCTAAACCCTCAACTTGAGTATAACCTTGAGACACTAACCTTATCTTATTTCTTATCTTACCACAACTCCGTTTTCATCTTGTTTATTCTGGAAGATCCATTTTGTGCCAATTACGTTGTGCTCCTTGAATCTCTCTACTAGTGTCCAAACATCATTATGGGCAAAATTGTTAAGTTCTTCATGCATTGCATCACTCAATCCGAATCATCTAGTGATTCATATATAATTTGATGCTCAGGAGAAGACACAAAAGAGCAATGTTCATAAAATAAAACTACTATAGTTCTAGTTTGAACACCCTTACTCACGTCACCTAATATTTGATCTATTGGATGATCTTTGGCAATTGCATTGTGGATCTTCGGTGGTAGAGGTTGTTCTTTCTTTTCATCCACATCTATTGCTTAAATGTTGCTTGTTGTGTAAGAAGTAGGAGTTTCAACTTGCTTTGATAAAGGAGATACATTTGGATCATACTTTGGCTTGATGTCGCTAATTTGCATGTTCTTCATTGCCCTCCTTAGTCCTTCATCACCAACATCATCCAAAATTTTTTTCTCTTCTTGAGAGCCATTAGTCTAATCAAATTGAACATCACATGATTTTTCAACTAATCTGAAGTTTTTGTTAAAGACTCTATAAACTTTGCTATTTGAAGAATAACCAAGCAAAAATCCTTCATCACATCGACTTTGAAACTTAGAAAGCCAAACACCCTTTCTTAAGATATAGCATTTGCATCCAAATACTCTAAAGTAGGAAATATCCAATCTTCTTCCAATGAGAAGCTCATAAGAAGTCTTTTCCAAAAGATGATGCAAATAAAGGCGATTTATGGCATAACAAGCGGTGTTACTAGCTTTTGCCCAGAAGTTATCGGAAGTGTAATATTCATCAAGCACTGTCCTAGCCATTTCAATTAATGTTTGATTTTTTCTCCCTATAACTCCATTTTGCTGTTGAGTGTAGGTAGTGGAAAGCTTATATTTTATTCCAAGTTCATTACAAAAATCTTTAATTTTGTTGTTTTTGAACTCAGAACCATTATCACTTCTAATTTTCTTTTTTTGAAATCAAATTCATTTTGGGTTCTTTTTGAATAACTTTTGAAAATTCCCGTGGCATCGCTCTTGTCATTTAAGAAGAATACCCATGTGTATCTAGAGTAATCATCTAAAATGACTAGACAATAGCTATTGCCCCCAATGCTCTTATAGGTTATTGTCTCAAACAAATCCATATGTATAAGCTCCAATGGCCTAGAAGTTGACATGATACTCTTGGAAGAATGAGAACTTTTAACTTGCTTCCTGGCTTGGCAAACACTACATAATCTATTTTTCTCAAACTTTACATCTTTCAAGCCAATTATTAAGTAATGTTTTAAAAGCTTTTTCAGTTGAATCATACTCACATGACCTAGCCTTCTATGCCATAACCAACCCAAAGAAGTTTTTGCTATTAAACAAGTTTTTAAGCATGAATCACTAGAGGAGAAATTAACTAAATAAAAATTTCCAAATCTAAACCTTTGAAAACCAATTTATTTTCCTATTCTTTTGAAAATAGTTACACCATCTTTAGAAAATAAGCAAATTAAACCAAGATCACATATTTGAGCAATAGATAGCAAACTAAAATTTAATATTTCTACAAGAGATACATTAGAAATGGAAAGTTATTAGAGATGATAATTTTACCTAATCTAAGTACCTTTCCTTTGCTATTATCTCCAAATGTGATTCTCTAATTGCTTCTATTCTCAAATGTGGTGAACATCTTCCGGTCTCTAGTCATATGTTGAGTGCACCCACTATCCAGCATCCAATATCGTCCACCAGTCTTGTAGTTCACTTACAAAAGAAAATTAAATTCTTTTAGGTACCCAAATTTATTTGGGTCTTTGGAGGTTAGTAAACAATGCTTTGGACACCCAAATGACATTCTTTTTAGCATCCAAAATTGAAGTGCCAACAAATTTAGCAATAACACTACCATTTTTGGATTTTTTAAGCATGTAACAAGAATAAAACAATCCAATGGAAGGAGTCTTACCCATTGAACAATTTGGTTGCATGTGTCCTATTTATCTGTATTTTTGGTAATACTTACCATTTTGCCTCACAAATCTTGTGGGCTTATTTGCCAGTTTCTTATCTTTCTTGGGTACATACCCATGTCCCTCCTTATTGAATGAGCACCCTTATTCACTCAATAGCTTGTCAAGAGTGGATTTACCTTTGAAGTATCTTTCTAAGCTCTTATTTAGCTTGGTCACTTGCTCCTTTAATTCATTGTTTTCAACAATAAGCTTGCCTTCATTTGACCTAATATTACCATGATTAGAATAAACATTAGAACTACATGGCATGGCACGCAAATAATCACATGAAGTAGAAATGCTAATTCTAGCAATTTTTACACTAGGCAAGTCATTTGAAATATCACAAGTAATACCAATGGTAGTGCAAGACTTACTTGAATTTTCTTGAATGAGCAAGTTACGAGCTTCCTTTAACTTGCTCATGACCTTGAATTTTGACATATCTTTTTCAAGATATTCATTTAATTGTTTTGGCATGTCCATAAGCTTATCATAAGTGGGGTCATCATCATCAAGGGTATTACCATGAGGCATGTAGGAGATGCGAAGAGGGATGGAACCTCCTTGATGGTGATACCAATAAGTCCCTTCTTCTTGGGGGACTCATCCTCATCAGAGTCAAAATCCATGTACTCTTCATCAGATTTGTATTATCCTATGTGGGTTTTATTTTTCCCATCTTTGCGAAGCTTCTTGAAAATATTCTTACTGTTGAAGTCCTTCTTCTTGGATGACTTGCCCTTGTCATCCTTCTTCGTGGGGCATTGAAATGTAATGTGCCCCTTCTCATCGCACTTATAGCAACGAATGTTGCTATAGTGCTTGTTGTAATTGTAGGAGCGCCTCTTCTTGCCCTTCTCATGGCGCATCTCGGTATGAGCTCATCTTCATAAATTTCTTCATCTTCCTCACATGGAGAGCCAACTCCTCCTTGGAGTCCTCCTCATCATCCTCAGACTCATCGCTTTATATCATCTTGGCCTTGAAAGTGGTGATCTTTTTGCCCTTGGAGGAGGATTGCTCCAAGAGCTCTTCCTTATCCTTCTTATACAACTTGTTGGTGATGAGGTTTCCCAAGAGTTGTGTTGGCATCATTCTTGCCAACTCAGGAGAGTTGAGGAAGAGTGTCACCAACATTTCGTACTTCTCTGGAAATGCCCTAAGCATCTTTCTTACAATATCAATATCTATTAGTGATGTGCCAAGGCCCTTCAGCTCATTCCCAATGTTGCTGAGGCAAGAATATATTTTATTTATATTCTCATGAGGCAACATTATGAATGTCTCGGATTTGATTAGAAGTCTATGCAATTTGGCTTATTTAACCGTGGATATTCCCTCACAGATTATTGGTGGTCCAAATATCGTGAGTGGTTTTCAAATTGCTTACTCTATTGAACTCATCTGCATTTAAGGCACCAAATACAACATTCATAGCTTGAGCATCTAAATGAGCGTTACACCCCTCTTGTTCCGTGGGATGTAGTGCAACAAGAGGTATGATGTAACCCTCATTTACAATTTTTCATATGTTTAGACTCATGGCCTTAAGATAAATAGACATTCTAATTTTCCAATAAGAATAATTAGAGCCTTCGAAAAGATGTGCTTTTCCTATAGTAATTCCCTCACTAGCCATCTTTTTGTCTCTAGACAGTTAAGTCTACTAAATGAGAGACCAAACTCTGATACCACTTGTAGGATCAAGAATAACTGATTAGAGGTGGTGAATAGGAGGTTCTAAAAATTCTTGCCTTCTAAAAACTATCTACCACAAATTATACATATGCAACATTTCTATGCAATTTAAACCTACATAATTCTAGTATGGCTAGGGCACCACAAGCACTAGTCTCTACAATAATATCTCTAGCATAAGTAAATAAAACAATCTTAGCAATCACAAAGCTAGAAATGTAAGTGAGGAATTTAGAGGCAAAGAAATAACCACAAGATGGCTCAAGAAGTTTTTTCCAATGCATCAAATAATCTTCTTGAAGAGGTCACCTCGCAATCTCCCACCAAGCCCTCTAAGTGCCGACAAGTACCAAGAGTAATAAACCACAGCTTCGTTTAACGGCAATCAAGCACCAAAAAATATCAATCTAGATGAATGCACTTGATTTTGGCTTAACTACCTCAAATGAATGGAATGAAAGCAATTGAGGTGTGGAGTGAAAGCTCTATGCTCAAGGATGTTGCAAGGAAGTGTTTAACTTTGTCCTTAAGCTGGTGAGGGAATATTTATACCTCCACCAACCAAATCTAGCCATTACAAGGAAATCGCCGAGAAAATCAGGGTGAGCAGAAGCACCGCTGTTCATTGGCTGGTACTACCGCACTTGTTCTGACACAACAGTAACGACTGTTTCAGAGCTTTTGAACTAGCCATTGAAAGTCGGCATGGTACTATCGCCATCGTAATCACAGTAGTTCCGATCTTTGGTAGTTCCAAAATTTCAACGTGGTACTTCCGTTTGCTTTGAGGCCAAAAGTTGGTGCTCTCTAGAAAAAAGTACCACCTGGATTTTTAGAGCTTTCCTGTCTGGTTAGTTCCGCTTAGGAATTGTGGTACTTCCGGTCTGTGGTAGTTCACTGTTAAAACTTCGGTACTTCCATTTTCCAGAGAGACAAAAGTGATTCCGAGAGTGCTCTCTAGAAAAAAAATGTACCGCTTGTTTTGTCAGAACTTCCAGAATGTAGAAGTACTACCGTTTACACATCGGTACTTCTGATATTCTTGATAATGCATAGTTTGGCTGTCATTTTAGTTTTAAGTGCATGCATGATCCTAAATTGATACAATGACACAAGAACATGCTATCAAGTTACTACCCATGAACCCTCCTAATAGTACGACATTTATTCTATAATCCAGTTTTCCACCCTTCTCCTAAGACCGGTAAAAACAAAAGGGATACTAGACTAATTATATATTTGTCTTGAGCCACATTGATATTCATGTTGACCCTTAGCATGCATCTCACATTCATCACCGAGACTAAACCTTTCAAACACTCAGTAAACATGTTTGTCCCATATTCACACATAATGTCAATAATTACCGAACCATTTTTAAGGGGCCTAGATGCTTTCAGAAGTGTGTGTACAGAGATTCTTCAGGAAAGTTGCTCGGATTCCTTATTTCTACAAGAGCTATCGAAGCAAATCCTGAAAAGATAAAGACTACTGAGCAAATGCACCCTCCGACCACTCAGAAAGAAGCCCAAAAACTCACAGGTTGCATGGTGGCTTTAAGTTGTTTCATTGCACGACTGGGTAAAAAGGACTTCCTTTCTTTAAGCTTCTAAGGAAACATGAGAGGTTCGAGTGGTCGAAGGAGGCTAACAATGCCATCAAAGATATCAAGAGATATCTTACGAGTGCTTTTGTTCTGGTTTCTCCGAAACTAGAAGAGGCGCATTTAATATATCTAGCCTCCACACCATAGGCAGTAAGCGCAGTACTGGTCACAGAACGTGACGGCGTCCACCGACCAGTTTACTACGTAGGCGAAGTCTTACATGGGCCTAAGGAGTGCTACCCTCAGGTTCAAAAACTCTTATATACCCCCCTCATGTCTTCGAGGAAACTTAGGCATTATTTTCAGGCGCACAAAATAATAGTGCCGTCTAAGTTTCTCTTAGAAGAGGTCCTCCAGAACAGGAAAATAGCGGGACACATGGCAAAATGGTCGGTTGAACTTAGGGTGTTCGACCTCCATTTTGTGTCTCAAATGGCCATTAAATCCTAGATCTTGGAAGACTTTGTCACTAAATGGACAAATCCTGAACCAGTGGATGATGTACTTTAACGGGTCGCTCACGCTTAGTGGCTCGAGGGCTGAGGTGGTCCTGAAATCTTCCATGGGAGAGACCTCAAAGTATGTCGTTCAATTAAACTTTCTAGCCACTAATAACATGGCCGAATACGAAGGTTTGTTGACTGGCATACGAGCCACGAAAGCGCTCGGGATTCATTGACTACTTGTGAAAGGAGACTCTCAACTGTTCGTAAATCAGGTCAGAAATGAGTATCAATGCTCTAGTTCGACCATGTCTCAGTACTTGTCAGATGTCAAAAAGCTTGAGAAGCATTTTTTTGGTTTTGAGATACAATATATCCCTTGAAAGGATAATTTTCTTGCTGACCAGTTGGCTCGTATGGCTTCTTCTCGATCATAAGTACCAACAGGAGTCTTCTTGGAGCAACTCTAGAAGCCATCTCTGGTCGAAACACTAGACACAACACTTAATAAGATAGCATCTCTTGAGTATGAGGATACCTGGATGAAACCCATCTACGAGTATCTTTAGAAGGGTTCAGTACTCGACGACGATGGAGTATACTTTGATCCCGCTTGGTTCAAAACTTAATGAGAAGCAGATTGTTTATCCCGCAAGGCCAAAATGTATACTTTGATCGATGGAGTACTCTATAAACGAAGTACTCAAGGGGTTCTCATACGACACATGTCGCGAAAAGAAGGATTATAACTCCTTCACAACATACATTGAGGCATCTATGGAGCACATGCTTCTTACAGAACACTGGTCAGAAAAGCCCTTCGATAAGTTTTTATTGGCCAACAGCCCTCAACAACGCTAAAGAGGTGGTTAAGAAATGTATACAATGCCAGTTTCATAGCATGCAGATACACCAACCGGCTCAGGCTCTACAGACTATTTCTTTATCTTGGCCTTTTGTGACTTGGGGTCTAGACATCATAGGACCGTACCAAAAGCATCAGGAAGCTTCGAATTCCTTTTCGTAGCTATTGATACGTTCGTAAAATGGATTGAGGCCAAACCTGTGACTGGGATAACAACAAAATCCACTAAAAGGTCATGATGAGAAGTGTGATTATTCGATTTGGAGTCCCAAATCGAATAATTATAAACAATCATAAGCAATTTTTGAGTGCAAAATTCCAAGAATTTTACAAGGAATTGGGTACCAAGCTATGTTATGTCTCTATCGCCCACCCTCAAAGCATTGGGGCAATCGAAAGAGCAAATGGCTAAATAATATAGGGAATAAAGACTCGAGTCTTCGACTAGCTTGTAAAGTGCTCAGGGGCTTGAGTGCAAGAATTATCCTCAGTATTATGGGCAATTCAGAAGACTCCAAGTCGGGCGACAGGAGAAACTCTTTTCTTCCTAGTTTTTGGGGCAAAAGCCATGCTTCCTCCAAAACTAAAGATTAGGTCAACACGAGTTGAGAACTTCAACAACTCCAACCAAGAGCAACTTTGAGCAAATGACATCAACCTACTTGAAGAGAAGAGGACTCAAGCCTTAATCCGATTGGTAGTCTATCAACAAGCCATGCGTAGATGCTACAACCAAAAGGTCCAACCTCGTAGCTTTACTGTAGGGGACTTGGTATTGAAGAAAATTCAATCCTAGTCTAATTAGAACAAACCCCCCAAGTGGGAAGGTCCTTACACGGTGATCGAAGTTACACGACCAGGTTCAGTACGACTTACCATGGAAGACGGCCAGACTATGTGTAATATTTCTACTCTTTCAATAAAGTATTCAGTTTTTTCAATCTTTATTATCGTATGATGAATAGAGCTTCTTTTATATTTGTTCGACCACTTCTTGTACATTCAATATATTCAAACTGATTGAAGAAGGAAACATCCGTAGTTGAAGTCTCTCCTCTCTACACGTGGTCCTGTCCACTACAAGGAGCTTCTTAGTGTCGTACTATCCACCACCACCCCGCTAGCCCGGTTGCCGCTGCGGCTTTTGGTGCCATCGCTACCTCGCTACACTTCCTCCATTCCTCGCCCATGGCCTCAACAACGTAACTCCCAAGTCTCGCCATGCTACTCGCTAGGGATTACAATTTCAGCTTCTCTGCTAGGTTTGAAAATCGGTTAAAGAGATGTATTTTCATTTGAGGTTTAAATACATTTCATAACTAACACTAGGTAAGAAAGACTTGTTGTGTGTTCTAACTCCGTACTTATTGTTCTAGTAAACCCTAAACCTAACAAGGGAACAACCCCACCGTCTCCTGAGGAGACGGTTAGGCCGAGGTGGTTCACGCATTACTTTGAATGCGCCACTTGTAGCTACAAAACAATAATACCTTTATTTTTTATGGCACCACTTTGCTAAAAATATGTCACTTTGCATTGCACAATATATCAACAAAGGTTGCGTTTGATTATGTTAACATGGAAATTCTTCGTTGATAATAAAACATGTACATAACGAAAACAGAACCACACACAAAATAAAAAGGGGCTATCTATTTCAATGACTAAAGAAAACTAAATCTCAGTCACTTTTGCCATTCATCATATTAGCATTCAACGGTGAATTAATCTTGTGCTTTTTTTTTGTTGCTTTCAGCTGGGGTTTGTTATTCTCAGTGTTATAGGGCCAGCAATTTTTCAAACATAGCCCATTAGTATTTATTGAGCCCAACGAACCATTAAGGCCACAACAGAGAGAGGTATGAGATCTCATGCTCAGCTAGGAAAGAAATGAGAATGATTCCATCTTTCAAGTTGGATTCAATAAAATTATGAACAAAGATGGATGCATGACCTAGACAAAAAGGCATAGGTCAGATTGGCGCAACTAAAACAAAATGAAGACCAAGACACAGAAAAAGGGAGAATTCTAAGCATGACAAAATGCTGCTGACCTAGGTGAACCCTAACAGAAGACAAATAAAAAACAGAAAAAACAAATTCAAAATCACAGACATAGAAAAAATATCTCAGCAAGACATAAGAAGGAGAAAAAAAAGAAACAAACATAGATGCCAACCCTTGAAAAACTTGTGGTCGAAATACTTTATAATTGCACATCAGTTAAGGCTGCAAGATTAACGTTTATAGCCTGCAATTTATAGGCTGCAAGATATCTAATTTCACTGGTCGACCAGCAGATGAACAATATTTTTATTAGGTGTGTAATGTAAGTTAACCCAAATGGAATAAACCCAGATAGATGATAAATTCAAAATGACAAACATAGATAACTTGCAATCCATATACTATAATATTACACATCACTTTACTCTGCAAAGATTAATGTTTATAGCCTGCAAATTATTATAGCAAGCAGATATCTAAGTCTAATGGTCCAACAACAGTTAAACAACAATATTATAGGTGCAAAAGGGGAGTTAAATCTATTACTATTAACAGAGGCAAATCAAGCTGTTGTAGGGGTGGCCCAACCCCCTGTAACTTGGCCTTGGAAATAGCCCAATATGTAATAGGCTCAATAGTACAGAGGAATGTACAATGTACCCTCACCAACTGAACCCGGCAAAGTTCCTTGGATTATGTTTGTTCCTAAAGACTACCAACTAAACTCGGCAAAATTCCTTGCATTATGTTTGTTCCTAAAGATAATATCACCAACTGTGTGCAATTTGTCAACGAGGAGAGGAAAGACCAATCTCCGGCTTCGAGCTGATTACTAGCTAAAATTAGTTCGATTAAGTTAGGAAGGGACCCAAATGAAGGGACAATACCATGGAATGCATTATCCCCTAGATTAATATATTCAATATTGGTTGCGTTGGCCAGAGAGGGAGGGATTTTGCCTTGGAATTTATTTCCTTGCAAGGTCAACGTTTGGATGCTTGGAAGTGTGTATCCGATGTTAAATGGAATGCCCCTCGGGAGATTTTTGATGGCTATGCTAAGGTATGTGAGTGAGGAAATGTTGTATAGAAAGGCTGGGACAGTCCCTGACAAACTGTTGTAAGACAGGTCTAGTACTTGCAAGTTTGGAATTTTGCCTATACTCACTGGGATGCGGCCTTGAAGATAGTTACCTGAAAGCAATAGCCAGCGAAGGGAAGAAAAATTCCCCAAAGAGGAAGGTATGGTGCCTGCAAGATCATTCTCTGCCAAGATAAGATATTGCAAGGGTGAGTTGACATTTGACAAAATTGGTATGGACCCGACAAAGTTGTTCCTTGCAAGGGCTAATTTTTGAAGTGATGCGCTGTTGAACAGAGCGGGAGGAATCTCTGCACCGAGGCGATTCTTTCACTACTGCATAAAAGGTTATCATAAACAGTTCAAAAAAAAACCATCACAAATGGTTTCGTAAGCCATTTGAGTTTATGGGTCCATAGTAATATGAGGTATCTATATATATATACACACACACACACACACACACATGCATGCATAAGCAAAGAGTTATATATGACATTTATCGGTATTACATGAACGTAGACAGTGATTGTACACACTTACAATGTCCAGCATCGAATAAGTGAGGCATCGAGGGCGCTGAGTGTGTAGAGATCGAATAAGTCCTCGAAAGTCACCGTGAAGTCACAGTCATGAATATTGTGCTAAAAATGATCCGGCGTGAATTTGATGGTGAAACCCAAGCATCGTCGTTCCTCTAGCTACCACAAGAGTGGAGGACGTGCAGCTACTCTGAGGTAGGGTTGACGTGCAACTACTCCGACGATTGGGGGCAGCCTATCACAAGAGTGGCGGGGCCTTCCGATACGGCATTTTCTGAGATGTCATATCTTTCCATCTGATCTGTGACATACTTTTGCATCTCATATCTAAGGGATGCTATAATGTCCTCTCGTAGCCATACCTCGTGCTCAGCATTAACTCTCTTCCTACTCCGGTACGCTTCGAAGTCCTCTGAGAAACCATGTTTCCAACGAACATAAAGACCAAGGCCTCTTGTACGACCCAGGTGCTCTTTGTTTCCCAAGGCCGCAGAGAGTATATATCTCTCTCTAACTACCTGGAATGAGCCCTCGGAAGATGCTACACTCAGCGCTTTTTGCAAGAGCCCGACATGTCATTTCACTTCCTATGAAGTTATGGAGTAATTACAAACTAGGTAATTCGATATCTTACCAGGCGGTGGGATACTTTCTCATCTGTGGGGTTTTGAAAGGAGATGGCCCCCGATGACACAGTAGATGACCTTTCTCTTATCCAGTTTCGGGCGCACTTATCAGGGATCCTGGCAAATGGCGGGGCAGTGTCCCGAAGGATTGCCTGCTCGTCCTCCTTCCTCCATTGCGGGATTTTACCTGCATACCCGTGGTGTCAAGTCTATGTGGGTGCGTGTTATTTGCCTGAAGGGCCTATGCGCCACACTTTCACTCCTAAAATTATCTGTCGTCTTCATCTGCACAAACTCTTCCCATTACGGTTCCAGGAATGGATACTTGTGGAATGGTGTCAGATCCTTCTCCACGTATTGCTTGACAAGCAGGCTCTTGAAATTCTTCCACGCTTTGCACACTGCAAGCAATGCATGTCATCGCATGGAGGTCTGGTGTTCTTCCGGGATCTCGAATGATCAAAAATCTTCCGTTAGTAGCTCACTTTTCTAAGCTTCGGTCACCTTGTTCCACGAATCGAACGTGATCTCAATATGTTCCCGTGTAACTATTCTGACTATTCTCCGGAATGCGGACACTTCTCGGCTAGGATTGAGAAGGGTCCCAAATGGATTGACCTCTGTGATGGTAAATCGGCCCTCAGGCTTTCTCGATGGTCCTCTTCCTTTTCGGGATTTTTTAGAGGATAGTGCATCACACGCATCCGGTGACGATGTCGAACAATGAGCGGACGACATCTTCAAATTAAAGATAATAGAATTGAGCAATATGAAAATGACACGAATATATATGTATTACCTCTTGAAACATATAATGTATTCAGGTCATTAACATACGGCAATATGCTGAATAGTATATAAAAGTAGGCATTAAAAATCTGCATAATGCAAAGATTAAGAAGTGTGTTTTTGCTCTCAGGTAAGGAGTTGCACAAGTTCTAAACTTGGCCTTCTTCCACTCTTATCAATATTTCAATGATCACAGTGACAATTCCTCAAAAATTCTACTAGATTATCTAATTGAATATTACCTTAGTGTAGTATCAATGTTAAGAGCATGCAGAACCAACATATATTCGACAAAGCCGAAGGATAGCAGTAAGCAATACTAAGCAAGAGAGTAAGAACTAGCTATTGACAAAGATTCTGACTGCATAGAAGTATATATACAACTAGCAAATATGAATTCAAATTAGTAGAATAATCCTAGATTGTCATTGAGATTTCAATGTTGACAAATTTCCTCGTTGAGTAATCAAAAAGTGATAATCTATCATGCAATAGTTCTCCCACTGCCAACCGACAATCAATAACATAAAGTAAAGCTCACTGTGCGGCTCGGGGAGGCGGCATGCTCGGGGGAGGAGGAGAGCTCGGGGGAGGCGGCGCTCAAGGAGGTGGTGTGCTCAGGGAGGTAGTGTGCTTGAGGGAGGATGAGAGCTCGGGGGAGGAGGAGTGCTAGTGGAGGTGGCACCCTCAGGGAGGCGGCGTGCTCGGGGGAGGAGGAGAGCTCGGGGGGGGGGGGGCGCTCAGGGGAGGAGGCGCCTTCGGGGAGGTGGCCTTCTCGGGGGAGACGGCGCTCTTGGGGGAGGAGGAGAGCTCGGGTGTAGCGTTAGTACTGTGGTGAAAACCCTAGAACGCAATACATATAGGGGAATAATCACAGACGGTTCTACTTCAGAACCGTCTGTTCTAAATAAAAATTGTCTGTGATAATTAAGTATCACATACGGTTTTGAAAGATAATCGTTTGTGATAGTAATCATCATAGATGGTTCTAAATAAAAACCGTCTGTGATGATCCTTACAACCATCACACATTCTCATATACATAAATGCAAATTCACATATATATTACACATTCTTATATATATAAATGTAAATTCACATATATATCACACATTCTTACGTACATATATGCAAATTCACACACACACACACACATATACTAGTTATGGATCTGTACATTGCAACAGAACTTATTGAATATATAGAGAATTATGCTATAGAAGAGAGTTGTTTTGATTGGTTGAAAAGTGAAGAATGGTGAGAAGTTGAGTGAATAGAGCGGTTGGAGGAGAATGGACGTACAACCACCAACTCCTTCTTTTATAATACTAATAGATATCACACATTCTCATACACATATACAAATGCAAATACAGAATATATGACACATAAACATTTTATTCATCATTTCACTTACTTATTTTCTTTAAAAATTAGACCTTCATGATAATCGACACGTATGTAGCCACTTTTGTCACGCTCTTCCTCTACCCTTATGCCGTTTCCAAAAAGAGCCAACTCATCAAATTGATTATATTCTTCCTCATCCACTACATTCTCAATTCTGGCAATCTTTCTTTTCTCATGAAGAACTACGTGGCGCTCCTTATTTACCTGGTCAGTTACATAGAAAACTTGAACAACTTGGTTAGATAGTACGAATGGTTTATCTTTGTATCCGACACATTTTAGGTCAACGGTAGTGACACCATACTTATTGACCTTCATCTGCAGGAGATGGATCCAATGGCACCGAAACAAGGGGATTTTGAAAAGCACATAATCGAGCTCTCAAATCTCCTATAAACCCATAGTAGGAGTTCCTCAAAGCATCGGCACTGAACGCATCTATGTGGACATCGCTTTTCTAATTAGTGCTCTTTACATCCTAAGCCTGCGTATAGAATGTGTACTTATTTATGTCATATCCTTGCCATATCACAACTGTAAATGTTGGCCTTTTTGCCAACCATATCAGCATATCACTTGACGAGCTCCTAGCGAGTCGCTCCTTCAACCATTGATTGAACCGACTGTTGTGTTGTCTCGTGATCCAAACATCCGGCCGCTTTGGATTCTGTTGTCAAAGCACGTCCTTGTGCTGGTCGATATATAGGAACACTTCAATCATGTGTTGCAAGACTGTGAAATAGGTTTGACCATACGCATTCATATTTAGAGTGATTGCTTTCCATCCGATAGTCCCAACACCCTTGAGTTTCCCCTCATGGCGACATCGAGGTACACCTATCGGTTCAATCTAAATCATGTAATCGACACAGAACTTAATTTGTGAATATTTAAGGGAAAATTTTCTATACACTATTTACCTTATCTGCTGTCTATCTGATCCTACAATAGAAGAAAGCTAAGCTGCTAGCTACCTGCATCCTTGCTTGAAAGTAATGTACATTGGAGTTAATTAACGACAAGTGGGTGCCATTTCTGTCACGCGAGCCATTCAAGCTAAACTCCAAGTATTTTTTTAAGCGATGTTCTAGAGGGTAATATCGGTTAGTTAGGAGATAGAACTTCCGTGGTTCCAAGTTTCTTCCACGGTTCCCCTTACTTTCAGAGTTTCAGTCAAAGTTGGGTTCTGAATGGAGGCTTTTAAATGTGCTTGAGCTCGCACTGCAATTTGAGCGCCCAGCCAGCATCCATTACGCCAATTGTTCCCTTTCGGTGCTAATTACTAGGCACGGTGCACACCGGTCGTCAGGAACAATGCCGAAGAAGTACTCTGGCCATCTTCCGACCCAGGCTCAGTTGCTTCTCATCCTCCTCATTTTACTGGTTTTTGTCAGTGGCATCCTCGGAAGGGATCTTGGAACATGCGCCACCAATTGTAAGCAATCCTGTTTCTAAATAAACAGAAGTCTTCCGTTGCCTATATACGGCTCTAATTTCTAAACCCAATCACAACACATGTGGTTTAATTTTCCTTATAGGAATCTACTGTCAATAATACATTAATTAATTGATCCATTGGTAGCGTACTAGAATTACCACCTGACTCTTGTTGTTGTTCTCCATCATGGCAGCTCCCTTCCAGGGTGACTGCCCGTCAACCCACCTCCCAGACTGTTGCCCGAACTGTGCAGGCTGTTGATAACCACTGGATGGATAGGAAGCGCCTGCCATTTCTACGCAACGGAATCGGGAGGATTCTCCGATTCGTTTGATCTGAGAACGCATGGGACGAGCTGGATGGTTTCTTCGCGATCCGTTGTGTAGGAAGTCTCCTATATGCGTGAAGCAAATAAAATGTTTTATCGTATTGTGCAGGAGCTTTTTTACTATGTACGAGTGTAATCCCTTCACATCAATCATAACTAAATAAGCATGTACTGCATCCTGTCACAAATAAATATGGTTTTGAGATATATGCGGTTAAACTTTGAGCACCGATATCCTTTTAAATAATTAGATTCTGATACATGAAAATCATACCTATATATTTGTCTCCAAAAGTACTTTTATAATATTATAATTTTAATAAGTTTTATGAATATATTTTATATAAATTGATGACTTATGTGTTTGAGTACCGTGTTGATATTCAAAATAACATGTATTTACGACAGTTAGAAACTTGTTATTTGCTATCGAATTGTCTGAGTGTTGAGCTGAAAACTCCAAGCTCCAGACAGGGTAATTGATGAGCTAGCACCTACCTTATGATTTGTTCATGTCTTATCTAAAACTATCGGAGTGCCTACTGTGTTAACGTATCTCGAATAAATGAACCATAAATTTTACTTACGTGAGGTTCCTTCTATAATTTATAAGTACTCAGGTTGCACTAAATCCATGTACTAAATTAACAGTATGAAATTCATTGCACACAAATAACTATGAATTACCCACCATAGTACCAGCCGACAAATTTATTATGCGCAAATAACTATCATTAAATCAAGAATCCATACGAAATTCACATCTATTCATGCCATAAAGAGTCGAGAAATCTTAGGGAACAGTATATTGTTCCTTGTTGAATCAACGGGATAGCTTAACTCCGTTAAAAAAAAAAGATAGCTTAGAAGCGTCCGATCCATTACAATGGACAATTGAGACCATTTGCCTCCCGATCGCTATCTACCTTTCAATCCTTATTGGCTTATCCACTCTTTGAGCCATCCCCCTTCCACTCATTTTTCCTTCCGGTAAACTCCCTCCCTCTCTCTCTCTCTCTCTCTCTCTGCCTCCCTATTCTCTTCCACCCAAACTCCCAATCTACTCATGCGCCCTACC
The DNA here is from genome assembly GCA_017311315.1 of Dendrocalamus latiflorus. Classification (NCBI taxonomy): domain Eukaryota; kingdom Viridiplantae; phylum Streptophyta; class Magnoliopsida; order Poales; family Poaceae; genus Dendrocalamus; species Dendrocalamus latiflorus. The sequence continues at coordinate 9,249,724 of CM029660.1, read as the reverse complement.
ACGAGGCTGCGAGGTTGGTTGGCATGGGTGTGCTAAGCAATACAGAAGGGAGTGGATGTGACAAGGGTAGCTATTGGAAGGAGTGGCAGTGCGACGATGATGAGATCAGCTAAGGCAACACAACAGCGAGCGGATGGCAAATTTGGGAGAAACGGTGGTTTTAGGCATGGTCAAAGCAGGTTGTAGTAGCATGGGGCCGGTGACGTAATGGGTTGACGGCACAACAAGCCAACAGGAGTTGGGATGCTCTCCTGTGCTACCGGATCGACACGCACCACCACGAATCCCAAGCGTACTTTGGGTGACGCCACTATTTCCTAGACCCAATCTGTTGCATCAATTTGAAGCTTTGGATTTTTTTTTGAAATTTGTGGAATTTTTGCACTGTCTCTTGTAATTTTATTCTAATTTTTTTATTTTACATTGAAATGGCATATTCCTTTGCTTTCCTCCTGAAACTCACAAAAAACATATTGAAACTTGAAACTCATAAAAACATGTTCAAACTTCTGCATTTTAGAATATGAAACCTCACGAAACTCACAAGAAGTTGTATTTTGAAACATCAAACCTCATGAAACTTACAATTTCGAACATAAAACCACCTGAAACTTTGTATTTTGAAACATAGAGCCTTGTGAAACTCATATAAAACCTGCATTTTTGAACATGAAACCTTATGAAACTTGCAATTTGGAATATGAAACCACTTGAAACTTTGCGTTTTGTAACTTGGAACCTCATGAAACTCACATAAAACTTGCATTTAGAACATGAAACCTTATGAAACTTGTATTTTGGAGAGCAACCAGTGGTCACAAGCTTACCCGCGCTACGACGAACGATGAGTGGTGGTGGGCTCGCTCGGCTTCCACAAACGAGTAAGGTTGTGCGTTTGTCCTAGCGCCACGGTGAGTAGTGGTGGGCCGTACAGCTGCCACAGGTAAGAGTGGAGTGGGAGTCAAGTGGCTGAAGGTGAAGACGACGGCTTGCGACATGCTCAAAATTCATTGTCTCCTTATCTCCAGTGTGCTCTAATGAAGATGCTACTTTGAAAGTACAATGAAAACATGATGTTTTGTGACTTTCGTGTTTGAAATCTGCTCGAATCTTGTAGTTTCAATTTGGAACTTGCCTAAAATTTATGAAATTTGCTTGGATTTTTTGTTGACTCGCTGAAACTTTGAAGTTTATTTTTGAATATTTTTAATATATTCTAAAACTTATTTTTTTAATCAATTTTTATGTTTGAAACTCATTGAAACACATTGAAACACTCGAATAATACACTAAACTCTCCGAAACCTATTTGAAATTCTTTAAACAAGGATAGGACTTTTCTTGAAGTTTTGGGACTTCCTGGAAAATGTTTTTAATATTGTTGAAATTTGTGAAAGTTGTTGAAATCTGTATGAAAATTTTTCTAAACCTTCTTGAAACTTCTACCTGTTAAACCTGAAATTTCCATGAAACTTGTTGCATCACTAAAACTTACATGAAACTTGTTGCAACATGTTAAAACTCCACGAAACTTTATTATACTGTTGGAAGTGCTTCCAAATGGTATAGCATTGTTTAGCTGTTCCCTAAATAATTATAACACAAGCTACATACATACACACGCAGATGATTCTATTCTCCACAGAAAATCTCTATTTAGGTGGAGGTAGTGAACCGACCACCATCACAGCAACCAAAATATTTACAGGAATAATGATATTATTACTCCAGTATAATTTGATGAAAAGTGACAACTATTTAATAATGATTGAGTATCTTTTTGTTAAAAAAAAAGGAGAGTGTAAATATGTGTTTGGGTTGTTTATAACCACTTCTTTTAATCCATTTTAGGGGCATCATCATGTCATCGAATCCTTATCTTGTTATTCGAAATATAAGCCATTTTAACTTTGGGCATACAAATTAAGGAGTGAGAGAAATGACCTTGGTGTCATTTCATTTATTCCTATATTTTTAATGCCACTCTTAAATATGTTGAGAAGGGGAGAGAGGTTGAGAGATGGACCTCATTTATTTATAGGAACATATGCATTCATTCAATGAGGGCATAACAGGAAGAAACTATGTAAATGTAACTTGAAATTATAGAATGACTTATATTTAAAGAAGAGGAGAAATTAGTACTTCTTAATACCTATATCATTAATTGTTACCTCCTTGTTCCCCACACCCATATCGTGGTTATCAATGTTATCATTGCCCTTGTGAATTACTCCATCCACCCAAAAAAACATGGCACATTTTGTCTTGCATATAGAATAAGAAGGTATTGGAAATGAGTACAATACCGTTAATTGTTATCTCTAAGTACTATATTCAATGCATACATATATAAGGATACAAAGTAAACAAATATTTATTAGGAATATACATGGAACAATATAATTATTTTGTATTTGTATATGGCATACGTCCTATATTCATGAGCAACGTCGATTAAAAATAAGTTTTATGATCTTCGGCGGAAACATGCCCTTGCCAACATGCCGCTTCTCTTACCATCAGCCATCTGCTCAATCATCATTTCCAAGATTCGGGAAACTAATGGGAACCACAGACACTCCACACCCACACTTCCTTTTTTGAAACCGCCGGCGCGTCTGAAAGGTACAGACGGGCTAGAGATGCCTTTTTCTTCGCACATGCAAAACCCATCAGAAAACTAAGGTGCATATATACACTTGGGCAATAGGAATCGAACTCTTGCCTAGAGCTGGGAATTGGACCGTGCCGTGCCAGCACGGTCCGGGCTCATCGTGCTTCATGTCGTGTCGGTCCACATCGTCTCCGGCCAGGCTCAAGCACGGCCCAAAGCCCACCGTGCCAGCGTTCGTGCCGTGCCAGCCCAAACCCAGCCCGAAATTACTATACGCGAATGCGAAGGCAGTGGTGACGGTCGTCATCTTCCTTTCTCTCATACCCGCCTCGTTTAAAACTAGTTGAAATTAAATTAATTGCATAAAAATATGGGCACACAACAACATAAATATTTCGGGAAAAAGTGAAATTTCTTTAATATTTTAGAAATACAATGTTACTGCCTCGTTAAAAACCTTACGCCCCAGAGTGGGGTTTCCCGAGTAAGGAAAAGAGTACAGTAACAATATATGTATATACAAAACCCCGCAAGCATACGTGGTAGGATTCGCTCCATTAATTAGGCCATGTTATCTCCTCGACGTCATAGATTAAATCATAGAAGCCCAGAATATTTCTCAAGCTCTTGTAATAAATGTAAAACCATCAATGGGTTATAACTGGTACGCGTAATTATTATATTAAGGGACTGTAGCCTTAGATCATTTTGTTATGGACTTAAATACCCAGATAGTTCGGTTAATTCTATCTAAACAATAGAAACCCACTAAGCAGTATTCACAATGATTAGAATAAATGAATTGACATCTGTAGAATAAAAACGTAGCGTGTATCGATCTAAATGATGCATTGCTAATTAAATCACTCTGGATTGTAATCAAATACCTAATTAACCTAGGTAATGTTAAAATGCAGAACTTTCCTAGTAAATATTGTTGGATATTAAAAAAATAAACTAAATGATGGACTATTTAGATAGACTTAACTAAACTACCTGGTGTTTAAATCCATAACAAAAGGGTCTAAGACTACAGTCCCTTAATTTAATCATTATGCGTACCAGTTTTAACCCATTGACAGTATTACATTTATTACAGGAGCTTGAGAAATATTCTAGGCTTCTATGATTTAATCTATGGCATCGACGAGATAATAGGGCCTAATTAATGGAGCGAATCCTACCACGTATGCTTGCGGGGTTTTCCAACTTCTCGCTTCGCTTATAATTCGCTCAACGTTATTTGTATGCATAACAGTCTAAGGTATTACACTGACACCGAAGGTTGTATTAATTCTCAGTTCATTTCTACAAGGATGTCTATACTGTTGCTGCGGCTAAAATTCATTTACAGGGTTCTTTAGTACATTCAACTAATTTGATTAACCCCGACAACTCTGTTATAACCAGGTTCTATAATGCAGCCTTATGGGTATCCCTAAATCCAGCAATTCTAACTGGCACATTCTTTTATTTCTCCTAATTCATTTTACCTTTCCCCTTTTTCTTCCCTATTTTCCTTTTCTTTCCACCTTCCCTCGCTTTCCCTTTTTGCTCTTCACCTCTTCCACTGACGCCTCAACTCCTCACCTTTTCTTGCTCTCGGCACTCTCTCCCGGCCGTGCCGCTGCGCGCCCGCCTCGGCCTGACCTCTGCGCTCCCCCACACTCACGCCCTCTCACTTCCCCTTCTCCGGTCTCCCTCTCTCTCTTCTCTGCCCCCCCTTTTCCTCATGCCGCCTGCCCGATCGGCGCCACAGCGCCACGCCGCCGCTCTCACCGAATCGGCTCCCCGACCCTAAGTTCTTGGCCCCACTACCACCGGTTCTGCCCTAGGCGTCTTACTCTCTCACGCCTCCGGCTCTTGTGGCTTCACCCCGCGCCGCATGGCTGTCCTCTCCTTGTACGGTAAGCCCGGCCAGATCCGTGGCCTAGGGCCCGGATCCGGCGTTTCCTTCCTCGGGTCAACCCCGATCTCCTCTTTTTGGGTTGCGATGTTCTTTTGGTTTGCTTTCACGGTTGCTTGTGGTGGTTTAGGTTGGGAGGCGAGTTGCTCCGGCTAGCCCTGGCCGACCAGCCGTTGCCTGTGCGCCGGGGGAGTATGAGGTGGTGGTGGAAGGTGGGGCTCGGCCGGTGGTAGCTCGCAGCCACCTACATCCTCGGTGAGCCCGCCGTGCCGGCCGTGCCGTGCCACCCACCGTGCCGGATTTTGAGGCCCGGCCCGGCCCACCGTTCGTGCCGTACCGGCACGGCCCGCCACGTGTTGCCGGGTCGTGCCGGCCGTGCTTCGGGCTGGCCCAAAGAAGCCCGGCCCAAATCCCACCTCTACTCTTGCCTGCTCTCAGTCAGAGAACTAGAATGCCAAACTGGTTGGACTTTTTTTCAATGAAGCCACCAACCAAAGCTCCATTTCGGAGATTTGGCATTACATGCTGAAAGCGGACTGCGGACGCCGGAGCTGACTGTGTTTGATTCCTCATGCCACGTAGGACTGGAGAGAGAAGGAAGTTGTATCATGCAGGAGATACAACTCCTTTAATCAGATCAAGACAAGGTAGATATGAGTAGATACCGTATTGAGGGGAAAGTTTGTATCTCAAAAATAAGTTTTGTGAGCCCACCTATTTTAAAAATTAAATGCGTCAATTAATCTTGTGGGCCTCTAGATACAACCTAAAACATACTTCCTCTGTTCTTTTTTATTTGACGTCTTTGATTTTTACCATCGTTACTTTTTGTAACTTTGTCTTATTAGGAATTAACAAAACTATAGTAATCTAGAGGTATTTTTACGATAAATCCAATGATATAGTTTTTATGTAGCCAATCTAAATAGTTTCAAATATATTAATAGTCAAATTTTAGAAAATTTGATGTTTCAGATTCTAGGGCATCAAATAGGAATGAATGGAAAAACAACATGCATCGTAGTGGTTGTCCTCCTAGGTACATGTTTAGAGAAAATGCATTGCGGATGCTAGCTCGTACTAACTCATACTTTATGCTTAGGATATTATTGGTGGATACTTTGCTCATATCTTATCTAAAGCTAGCTGATCGCCCACATGTTGTAATTAATCTCGATTAAATATACCATAATTCTAATCATGTGGCTTCCTTTTATAATTTAGTACGTAGGCCACATTAAATCAAATATAAGAGATTTCATCCTGCACAACCAGTTACCAATTACCGACCATATATAGCACCCGTGGACTATTCATCATGCACAAATAATTATCTATAAGTCCACATATAACATATAAGCCACATCTGTAGGAATTATAACATATGTTCATATCAGTTCAGAATTATAACATATGTTCACATCTGTTCAGAATTATAATATATGTTTACATCTATTCACATGTGTTCAGAATTATAACATATAAGCCATATATGTAGGAAGGCACATACGGTCTTTTTGTTAGCCCATGCAAAACCCACTAGAATGCTAAGGCACACTTAGTAAATAGGATTTTTTTTTCTTTTGAGATGTGACGGGATAACACTTATGCCCCTACACTTCAAATTTAAAGTAGAAATGAGACTCGAACTTAACGATTGCACTATAAGGGCGTCTCCAACAGCTGGCTATTTAGTTAGCTAGATCTGATGTGGCAAGGAAAAAGTAGGAGAGAGAGTAGTCACTAGCGACGAGCAAATAGCTGATCTATTTCACGTAGTTCAAAAACATGAGAGGGGAGCATGTGGGTCCAACAATATAAAATAGTCTTTGCTTTTGTCTCTTACATCCACGTCAGCTGACTATATAGCTAGTACTAGCTATTACCATTGCGGGCGCCCTAAAAGAGAGTTCTTGTCATTAGGAAATAGTTTCATTCCTAATAGAAATGAAACTCTTGCCCTCAGCAGTCAGCACATGTCGGCCGGTCCGAATTCTCGAATGCCAAACCTTCTACCAATAAAGGAGTAATTACAATTGACAGGGACAGAGCAACGGTCTCCTCGAAGACCGAGATGCCCAAATAGTCCATTTCAGGCAAATACCTGCCAACACGACATTACAGTGGGCCGATAGGGAAAGTCGACAACGTGTGGTTTTCATGTCTTTTCGTCGAAAACCTGATACTGGTTGGCCATCGATAAATTATTACACTACTTGTCCGGCTGCAATTTCTTCCATGAAGCCGCCACCCAAAGCTCCATTTCTGACCGGAGATTCGGCGTTCGTTCCGTGCTGAAGCGAATTCCGGGAGCTGATTGTGTTTGATTCCTCGACGTACTAAGCGGAAGCTAATCAAGCGTGCTTAATTGTCTGGACTAAGCCCAACTCTCCTTTTCCTTACGGTCTTTGCTGACGCTACTTTTTCCTGTTTGTTTGTTATGTGTCAGATGTATGAGAACGGGGGGCTGACTGTTTTCAGACACTGTGGCTTGCCTTCGTAATCGAAAAAACTAAGCGGAAAATTAAGCACACCCTTCTGAAACCGAGCGATGCCGTCGGTCTACTCTCAATCATTCTGCTGGTTTTCTATGGCGGGCGGCATCCTGCTTGAGTGCTTGACTGCTCGTCCTCCCCGCCGCCGCGAAAATTGGGGGCACCGGCTGCATGGGTAGCAGCTAGCGCGCGGCCTGTATTTGGGCATTCGTTTGCTACGTAGCCGTGCTATAGAAATTAGACTACATGAGTTCTGAATTCTGATATTTGTTATAGGTTGATACGGTTTCTCAATTAGTGTCCGTCTAATTGGATTGGAGGATTTGGCGTTACAAACTGAAAGCGGACTGCGGACGCCGGAGCTGACTGTGTTTGATTCCTCTTGCCATGTAGGATTTACATAGCACGGAAGAAAAGAGAGTGAAGAGAGAAAGAAGTTGTTTCTTGCTGGAGATACAGATGTCTTAGGTCCTGCTTATCTTGGTTTTTTCATTAGCTTCTAATTTCTAGTTTCTTAATTTCATCTTTTTCTAGCATTTTGGCTTTTTTAATATTTTTTTGCCTTTTCTTCTTTTTTCGTATTCTTCGTGATGGGCTAACATGTTTTCCTATTTTAAATTTTTTAAATTTAATTACACCAAAAAAAGCCACAAGCAGCTACAGTGTAAAATAAGTCAGCTACAGTACCGAACAGTGAAAAATAAGTCATAAACCACAAAAAACCCCAAATGAGCAGGGCAGATCAAGACAGCCAAATATGAGTAGATTCCGTATTGAGGGGGAAGTTTGTATCTCAAAAATGTGTTTTGTGAGCTCACCTATTTAAAAAATTAAATGCGTCCACTACTACAGAAAATGTCATCACAGACGATTCGAAATCGTCATCACAGACGGTTTTGTGAACCGTCTGTATTTATGGGTCAGTGATAATCGAAGGTCATCACAGACGATTTTTGAACCGTCTATGATTATCAGCTATTACAGACGGTTTTTGCATTAAAACCCGTCTGTGATAGCTGATAATCACAGACGGTTTTGAGTTAAAAACCGTCTGTGATAGCTGATAATCACAAATGGTTTTTAGTTAAAAACCGTCTATGATACTGATCATCACAGACGGTTTTTAACATAAAACCGTCTGTGATTATCAGCTATCACAGACGGTTTTTAACGCAAAACCGTCTGTGATATTCTTTTCTACCCCTAAATATATTTCTGTTTATTGGCTAGCCTCAGGAAATGCTAGCCATGCCCTCTGAAACAAGCAGATAATGACAGACATAAAACATATACAATTGACACATCTCATTTCATTTCAGATACATTTCACATCTCAATTCATTTCACAGACATAAAACATCCAATTGACAACACACTTCATTTCACAAACATAAAGCATCCATTTCGCAAATCAATTCATTGAATTGAAATAAAATATCCATTAACAAATACACAATTGTAAAAGATGTACACTGCATTTGCACTTAGAATTACAATAAAAAATCATTCTGGGCAGTGGAACTCTCCATCTGATCTTACGACTTTTGTCCACAAAAACCAAATGAGCTCTCCTCGAATTTTTGCAAAATCCGGCTGTTTCAATGCAGATGTAGAGATGGACGCAGCCTGTCGATAGGAATATCAACGCGCGCATATATAAAACTTGACATGTATGAAATAAATGTGGGAAGATTGACAAACCTTAGAATTGGTGATCTTGGTGGAATCGAGGAGTAGTCTCATATGGTGGCACACGTAGTATCCACACGTGTTGCCCGGCTGCTGCTGGTGGCACTGCAAAAAATATAATGTGTTAAATCAAGTGCCATTACTACTATGTGTTGTATATGATTAATTAATGTGTAGCTAGCGAATACCCAAAACTTGCGATCATGTTTCAAGGCCTTGGCCCCTGTCGTCGAGTCACGTGTTTGTTGAACGTATGTGACGAACGACCTTCGTTATACCCTCCGTTCTTTTTTTATTTGACGTCTTTGATTTTTCACGCTCTCTAAGATGTGACTTTGATCGTTATTTTTTATAACTTTATCTTGTTATGAATTAACAAAATTATAATATTATAGAGGTATTTTTTATGATAAATCCAATCACTACCACAGAAATGGTCATCACAGATGGTCCTAAGTGGTCATCACAGATGGTTTTCTGAACCGTCTGAATTTATATGTCTACGATAACAGGCAGTTATCACAGATAGTTTATGATTCGTCTGTGAGAAGCCAAAACACAGACGATTCGTATAAAAAACCATCTGTGAAAGAGACTATCACAGATGACTCGAACCAAAAACCGTCTGTAATACTTGCACATCACAGACGGCTCGAACCAAAAACCGTCTATGCTGCTCGTACATTACAGACGGTTCTACTACCAACCGTATGTGATGATGTATCACAGACGGTTTGTCCTAGAAATCATATGTGATATTCTTTTGTATCCATAAATTTATTTTTGTTTATTGACTAGCTTTAGAAAATGCTAACCATACCTTCTGAAAAAAGTAGAAATACAACAAGTATATGTATATATTCAATTCACATTCATTTCAGAAACAAACACATCTATTTCACAAATCAATTAAAAAGCGATACTCAATAAAATAGCCATAACTTGTGCATACAGACTCTATTTTTAACGTTTTTGGACTCGTTTGAAAGCTAATGAAAAGTTACATCAAAAAATCAGTAAGTACAGCTTTGGTTCATTTGCGAGGATCCAGAAAAGTGAAATCTCTAAAAAAACATCGTTTAGGTGCTCAAAACGGCCTCCGAAGTTTTCGAACCCATTGAATAGCTGAATGGGCCTTGACGTGTAGCCTCCTCTACATACCTAATTTCACACAAGGCGCTAGAAGTCAATTTAGTCTATAGATTGAAGTCTTCAAGAAATTGGTAGAAGAAAAATGTAGAAGAATCAAGATTTACTTGACCGAAACCCTAGCTAGGCATCTATCAATTTTGTAATTTTAGATCCAAGCATCAAGAAAGACAAGGGTGGGGATCCGATGGGGGATATCACCAGCAATGAAAGAGAGGTGGCGGTAGCGTCACCGTTGTGTCACGACGATGATTTTGCACAAGACACTCTTACGACACTTACCACAAGAGTGTCTTGTGCAGTGAATTGTGGCGTTACAACCAGAGGCGAAGGAGCTCACAGTGGTAGTCGGCGTTGTCGAGGGGATGGGGCGCTTCGGTTTGGGGGAGGAAGCAGATTGGATGCGGGAGTAGATGAACTAAGAGCAGCAGGAAAGGGAGTGGGGGAGTAATAAGAGGCGAGAGGTGGGAGGAGACCGGTTCCTGCTATTTGATGCGGAGAGAATGGATGGGTGAGATCAAAATCCTCGGAGAGATGCCACGGATCGGTGATGTGGTATTATCATAGATGGCTCGGATTAAAAACCGTCTGTGATGTATGCTGACATCATAGACGGTTTTTAATCCGAACCATATGTGATATTGATAATATCGTAGACAGTTCTTAAAAAATAACCATTTGTGATAATTATGTATCACAGACGGTTCTAACCATCGCTTTTAAAATCATCCATGATAATTGTAACACTAACGGTTCTCTAAAACCGTCTGTGATGAGGCGTTCAGTATAGCCTTTTTTTTGTAGTAGCGAATGATATATTTCTTATGTAGCCAATCTAGATAGTTTCAAACATATTAGTAGTCAAACTTTAAAATTTTGACAGTACGAATTCTAGAACATCAAATAGGAATGAATAGAGGGAGCAACATGCATTGTAGTGGTTGTCCTCCTAGGTACAAGTTTAGATAAAATGCATTGCAGATGCTAGCTCTTACTAACTCATACTTTATGCTTAGGATATTATTGGTGGATATTTTGCTCATATCTTATCTAAAACTAGATGATCGCCCATATGTTGTAATTAATCTCGAATAAATATACTATAATTTAGTACGTAGGCCGCATTAAATCAACTATAAGAGATTTTACCCTGCACAACCAGATATCAATTACCGACCATAGTACCCGTGGATTATGCGTCATGCACAAATAATTATCTATAAATCCACATTTAACATATAAGCCATATATATAGGAATTATAACATCTGTTCACATATGTTCACTCTGTTCACATATGTTCACTCTGTTCAGAATTATAACATATATTCACATCTGCTCAGAATTATAACATATAAGCCATATATGTAGGAAGGCACATACGGCCTTTTTGTTAGCCCATGCAAAACCCACTAGACAGCTAAGGTACACTTAGCAATTGTACCGTAAAAGAGAGTTCTCGTCTATAGGATTGAAACTCTTGCCCTCAGCACATGTCGGCCCAAACTGGTTGGACTGATCAAACCTTCTGCCAATAAAGGAGCAATTAGAATTGACAGGGACAGAGCAACGGTTTTCTGGAAGACCGAGATGCCCAAGTCATCCATTTCAGGCAAATACCTGCCCACACGACATTACAGTGGGCAGATAGGGAAAGTCGGCAACGCGTGGTTTTCATGTCTTTTCGTCGACACAGTAAAACCTGATACTGATTGGCCATCGATAAATTATTACACAACTTGTCCGCCTGCAATTTCTTCCATGAAGCCGCCACCTAAAGCTCCATTTCTGACCGGAGATTCGGCGTTCGTTCCGTGCTGAAGCGGACTCCGGGAGCTGATTGTGTTTGATTCCTCGACGTACTAAGCGGAAGCTAATCAAGCGAGCTTAATTATCTGGGCTGCGCCCAACTCTCTTTTTCCTTACGGTCTTTGCTGACGCTACTCTTTTCTGTGAAAACCGAGGCCGGAGACACTGTGGCCTGTCTGTTCGTCCTCCCCACCGCCGCGAAGACTTTTATTAAAAAAAACTTGAATGCAATCATTTGTTGGCTAACTAAGGGCATGTACAACCCATAGACAGGGGTTGTCTGCAAAAGCCTAGAATCTGACATACAGACAGCTAAAAAGACAAGTCCTACAATGGAGAGTCTGTTTCACTGTCTGCAAACTGTTTAATGCTTTGCATGTAGCCAAGATCAATCATGAACATTATTTTGTATACCATTGTGTTGCTATTTGATAGAAAACAGATCAAACTTAAATAAGATGAACATGATTACAATATTTTTTTAAAAGCATCAATATAAATGATATATTATATATAATTGCAATATTTTTGTCTAATTTTTTTTGTTTCCGTAGCGCTACCATATGTGCTCGATTAGATCCTTCTTGAGTTGCCTATGTGTTGGCCGAGCTTTGATAGCGGAATTCCTCTGAAGCACCTCTGCGAAGCATGGATTAGGGTTGTCGCTTGTACGCACTTCAGGTGGGAGCACATTCGATATCTCTGCAAGAAGAGATTTTGAAGTGTATTCAGAACATGTGTACATAAAGTACATGAGCACATATATGATTCCCTAAGACTTTCCCAAGTCACTGTGAAAAACCCAGTGAGCAGGCATTGCTTAGTACATAACTGTCACCCCTATCCCCATGCTATTTTAGAAGGCAAGACATCAAAATTTAGCAATCTCATTTATGTTATACCGATGCAGACTGAAAAAAATGACATTATTCATATATGAATTGAACTAATCTTATCACCTATGAACAATGTTTCTCTCATGGAGGTAAGTCAACCCATTAAGAATTTGTCTTGTATATGCTGAAACATGAGTTTCTCGCAGGTGGTACTTCTGATACAAAGATGCAAGAGATCCTTGGGTCACTAGTTCAGGATCATCAGCATCAAAAGAAATAAGTACAAGAAAATCTATGAATTTATATGCAGCACAATAGCACATAGTATTTCAACAAAATGATGCATGATCGCAAGATGAGCAACTTACTTTGTCAGTTCCATAATATTGTACTATGTTCTCATGTTCAAACTGCTGTGCATTGTCCTGAAAAGTTGAAAAATACACTGCTGTGCATTGCTCCGTTTTGCTATTGCTAGTTTAACCTCCACCCAAATCTCCACCCAAATCACTATCATCATATAGTGTGCTGGCAATATACTCAAACATACTTTAGATTCAAATATACTGATCTCAAAATGTTGCCAATTTACCACCTCTGCAGATAACATTTTCTTTACAGAATTTCTCAAAAAAACGAAAAGATGTACTCCATACACAATTTTGCATAAGCTCATAGTTGCCAAAGAGGCAAGAAATAATAGTTCAATCCAAATATAAATAGGCTTCCCAGAGCTAAAATACTGAAGCAGCAACACGAGTTCTTCCATTGAACATATAGCTAACAGTAGAAATCTGGGCAGAAGGAAGTAGACCCTCCTGTTAGGCCAAACAAACACTAACGAGGCAAGTTTATCAACAAATGAAACTAATGGCAGGAAATAATATAGTAGAGGAAGGCATTTCAGTAAGACTATAAGGCGATGGCCCCCTAGATTTTTTTCCATACACATGAGCAGCACTAACGTGACTCTAACAAACTATGATAAATCGATAATCCCTCTAGTTATATTAAGCATCGTATCTTTGTTTACCTGAAAACTTCCACACTGGGAACTGCAAACACCCAAACGCTTGTACATTCATTTAACCACCGAATAGTCAATGTAAGTCAGAACTTAGCTTAACCTTTCTTTGTTCTAGCTTTTGATTTGCAAGTCAGAACTAACAGATTAGCAATGCAGCTCTTGCATTAGGGATACATCACACATGGCATCGGAACTTGCTATGTGATATAGAGTGTAATCACAACAGCTAAACTATCAAGGCATCTCCGTATCCAACTTGTAGAAGCAAAAATTAACGAAACAAAAGACACAATTACACACATTCCGTTCAATCAGTAGGTCACTACATCACTCTGATTCAGGGCAAACCAGTTCAGCCACGCACCTTCATTTCGTAGCCCATCGCCTCCAGCACCGAGGCGACGCTAACCATCTGAAGCTGCATTGCGTCGGGAGACAGATCCCCGAACACCTACACAAAGTCCAACCGCAAACATCGAACAAATCAAAGACCACATCGCGGAAAAACGGAACCAAAATCCTACCCCCACAACGCCCAGCTCAACTCCTCACCATGGCAAGGCGCGGCTTCCGGAGCCCGACCCTCCTCACGGGCCTCCCGAGCTCCGCCAAGCTCTCAGCCTCCTCCCTCCACTCCCTCGCCCACCAACATACTTTAGATTCAAATATACTGATCTCAAAATTTTGCACCTTCCACGGCCAAGGGTAGGGGATGGGGCCGCAGCAGCCGTGGCGGCGGACGCGGACGGCGTCGAACCCTTCCTCTTCCTCAGTCCGGCCGGCAGGGACATGATGGGTACCTTCGATGGGGACCGAGCGAGCGAGGACGCAGGGAGATTTGGAGTAGGAGGACGATTTGGCGCGGAGGCGATTTGGAGTAGGAGGACAATTTGGCGCGGAGTCGGAGGGCGCGAAATCTCCCGCGCGCCATCGGTGACGCAAGGGTCCACGCGGGATCCGAGCGCGGGGACGACTCCTTGGAGACGAGGCCGTACACCGCTGCTGCGCCGTCGCTTCCGCCTCGGAGCACGGGACAACGCCGTCGTCTCGCGAGGCGACGCGACGCCCGTCTCTCCGCCGACCGGAGGGTGTTTTTGTAAGAATGACTGCACCGAGACGGGGAAAAAGACGGCGTTGTACATGCCCTAAAAAAGAAACTCGAGAACTACTTTTGCTAGAGTGGTGGAGTTATAGATGTATAACTCTACCTACTAGTGCTTAAAGTAGGAATTTTATGAGATTATAAATTTATTGTTAGAAATAGGTCTATATGAGTTAAGCTCATTTCCTATAATTTCAAAATATGCATGATTTAATATTATATTGCTAAGATAAAATGGAGAAAACCAATTTATAAGATGTATTCCTTGCCACTTCTTGAATCATATGACACATAGATAGGGATGGCATGAGGAGGGCATTGACTGATCACGCGCGCATTTGCGTATTTTCATGTGAAAAATCGCGTAACTTGTGACTCGCGAAGCGCAACCGTATTGTGATGTGACGTGCCACTTAACATACCAAATCCACCTTATTTTTGCTGCACCATACATCATCTCTCTTATTGTAATTGGTCACGAGACTGCTTAAATGTAACACCCAAGATTTAAAAGGTGCACATTATCTCTAATCTCTCCCTTTCTTATCTCTACCTCTCAATCTACCTCCATCCCTCTCTCCCATCCATATCAATCTGCTATTATCTCTCTCTCATCCATCTCTCCCCCATCTCTCTCTCTCCATGAAGCTAGCGCTGCCACAGCAGGTGACGGCGGCGCGCGCGCTGCCATGGCAGGAGGCCGCGTTGCCACGGCAGACAGCCAGGCTACCACGGCAGGCGGCGGTAGCGCCATGCTGCCACGGCAAGCGACGGCAGGAAAAAGGGCTGCTGTGGCAGGCAGGCGGTAGCGCCCGCGCTGCCACGGCAGGTGGCAATCCCCCTGCTTTTCCCATGTGTGGCTTTCCCCAAACAAGGTTAGATCCAATCTCCTATTCTCTCTCTCTATCTATCTCTCTCTCTCTCTCACGATCTGTTGCTGCGGCGGCGACAAGGAAAGAGCTGTCGTGGCAAGCGGTGGTAGAGCCCGCGCTGCCACGGTAGGTGCCCCGTGCTGCCACAACAGTGGCGGCAGTGCCGCTGCACCATGGCAGGCGGCGGTAGCGCCCGCGCTACCACGGCAAGCGCCCGTGTTTGGTGGCCAGCGGCGACGGGCGCACGCAGAGGCTTGGCGTGGTTCGAGGCGAAGGCGTCGTGACAGGCGGCCGCGCTGCCAAGGTAGGCGGCGGCAGCACTGGCGCTGCCACGGCAGCAGCGTCGCCTCGCCGCCATGGCAGCAGCAGCAAGCAAAGGGCTGTCGTGGCAAGCGGCGGTAGCACCTACCCTGCCATGGTAGGCGGCGCACGCGCGCGTGGCGCGGTGGCAACGGTCGGCAGCGGCGGCAACCCCCGACGGCTCAGCCAAACGACCGTTCCCTAAGGCGAACGCTGGTTCGTACGGTCGAATGACATTATGCTTGGCCGAAGGGCCGTTCATGCGGTTCGCACGCAGCTGTCGAGGGAGCAGTTGGGCATTTTGGAACCATCGTGTAGTGTGACCGTCGAGCGTGCTCAAGGCAAGTACCTCGCAGCCGTAACCCTTCTGTTTCGCATATCATGTGGTTCCAGATTATTTGTCACCTTGTCATTGAGTATAAGGATCATATCACTTGGCTAATATCATATCGCTAAATCACATCACTAAAGTTACCTGGCCAATTTTATGTTGCTAAAGTTACCTAGCTACTAGCGTATCACTAAAGCTTATCTGGTCAATATCATATCACTAATGTCGTCTAGTCATTATCATATCGTTCATGTTGCCTGTTTATAGACGTTTAATATTGTATGCATGCCATGATATTCTAGATTATTTTATTTCACCTGCTACTATGTTAATTTGGATGTTCAGTTAAGATGTTCTAGAGTTCATGCTTTTAATTAGTGGTTTAGAACCTATGCTTAAGTTGTTAATGGGGGGCAGCTTATGAACATGTTTTAACTTAGATTTAAATTATTGACACTCTTCTGATACTAGGGCTGCTATGTTTTAGTTTCTAATATTATGTTTCATTAATTGTATGACGTTGTATTTGAGCAATGAAGAATGTATGTATTAAACCTGTTAATCTGACTAATAATCACTTATCACATAATAAAACTTGATTGGCTCCATTCTCATGGAGGGCGACCCCGGCTGCTCGGCCCAACCCAGCCACTACCTCCAGCTAGGCCCCTACTCTCTTCACCGCTCCGCCGACGGCAACTCCAGCTCCCTCTCACCCAAACCCGGCCGAGAGACGCCGGATCTGGCCACCGGGCTATTTCATCAAAAAATCACCCGATTCCTCTTGACAAATTGTACATGGCAATAGCATTATGCCCTTTAAAGATACGTGCAACTAGCCTGAGGCTCTCGACACAACTTACACACATCCAGTAGCTTTTGACATGATCTATACATGGCAATAAATTAACTGTTTCTTGTTGTGCATAGATTGGTTATGCATGCTAAGAGTACAGTCTCTTCTATGTGGACTAAGACGATGTTTGGTTGTTTACTTGCTTGTTTCTATTTGTGCTCTTCAAACTAATATGTATCCAAGTAGGTCTTATGGCTGGCAGCCGTGTGCGCATCACCAACTACTCTCTTCGCCATTTTCTCATCGTCATGTATGTTTAAGATCTCCAACTCGACGACTTCTTTCGCATGTCGTGTATGTTAATTTTAACTGATCTAGTTCACTATTTTTTTGGTATCAACACGTTTTTCTGGGTTACTATTTTTTATCTAGAAATAGAATTTAAATGCATGATATCTGATATAACGAGATGTAAAAGCTTACCAAAGAATGGATTTCAGCAAACAACAATTGTTTGATGAGCATAATGTATCCTCTAGGGAGAGAGAAACCGGTGGCAAAAAGCAGATCACGAATGAGAAAGAACTTTGCAAGAAACTGGCGGCAAAAAGCATATCACAACAACTACTCTGCACCATCCGTTGTGTTTTGCCATCAAAAGTTTAATTCGTATCTACTGTAATTACTCTGCTGGGATGTCTATATTCATTGACATGAGAGAACCTTTTGTATCCACATGCAAGTTTTTTCCTAACATATTTAACTTAACCTCTAAACAAACGCAGACCAGAAGCCCAAGACTCACGAAGAAAAATAGAATGAACTTTTTTTTGAGGTGTGATAGGATAAGATTTATTCCCCCACACCTTTACATGAAGATAGAAGTGAGGGTTTGTTTTAAGTGGTTTTTAAAAGCGGTTTTTGGTTTTTACTACAGCAGTTAGCTTTCAAACAGGGTTGTTTTTTTAAACGAAGTCTACAAGTTGATTATAGTACACAATATAGTGATTTTATTTACATTAGCCAAAACCATACGCCAGTTTCTGTTACTCCGTATTCTCTCTCACAAATAGCCTAAACATCATTAGTCGCAGCAAAAAACTATCGGCTACAGCCTAAAAGAATAGGTTGTGAGTCTCAACTTAGGTGAATAGGTTCATAATTTTATATGTTCCTTTTTGTATTGTGGATGCTACTGGCACAAAACAATACAACCAACGTGCAAAACGAGCGAAAGCCAGTTTTGGCACTGTATCGCTCTCCAATTACAAAAATAGTAGTACGTCGGAGGTATTGACAAAAATAACATTTTGGCCGCCGGCGGACCGGGCGGCAGCGGCCGCGAGGCAACACATGGAGATGTCGCCGGTGACAGGCAGCCCCGCCTGCCGGCAATTAGCCTAATTTTTTTCGGTTTAGAATTTGTTTTAATTTTTAAATATAGCAAATAAGCTCAAAAAATTACAAAAATTTATGTATAGCCCTTTCACACAACATTCCTTGCAGTGTAATTTTTAAGGAATTTTATCCGTGACGAATGTTGCTAAAAAATTCATACAATTTTGATATTTTTACGAGTTTTTAGATATAGCAAACGAGCTCAAAAAATTACAAAATTTTATGTAAAGCGTTCCGATGCAGTAATAGTTATTATGTAATTTTTTTTGGGAATTTTATGTGATACAAATTAGCTGGATTAAGTTAACATCAATTTAATCCAATACTAGTACAAATTTAATCCAATACTACTACAAAGTGAACAATAGCTACAGTATACCTACTGCCAGCCCCCAGCCGGCTGGTAATTAGGCCGTTAATACCTAAATTTTTTTGTGTTTAGCATTTGTTAGAATTTTTAAATATACCAAATTTGCTCAAAAAATTACAAAAATTTATGTACAGCCTCACGATAGAACATGTCTCCCAATGTAAGTTTTAGAGAATTTAAACCATGACGAATGTTGCTCAAAAATTCATAAAATTTTGATATTTTTATGAGTTTTTAGATATAGCAAACGAGCTCCAAAAATTACGAAATTTTATGTGAAATATTCTGATGTAGTAATAGTTATTATGTATTTTTTTGGGGAATTTTATGCGGTACAAATTTTTGGAGCTCGTTTGCTATATCTAAAAACTCGTAAAAATTTCGAAATGTATGAATTTTTTAGCAACATTCGTCACGGATAAAATAACCCAAAAATTACACTGTGAGGAACGTTGTGTCGAAAGGCTATACATAAATTTTCATAATTTTTGAACTCATTTGATATATTTAAAAATTCAAACAAATGCTAAACTGAAAAAATAGGCAGGTAATTAGGCCGGCTAGTTAGCTGGCCTAATTACCTGCCGCCTGGTGGCCGGGTGACAGGCAGCCTGCCGCCAGCCAGCTGGGCGACAGGCACCTGTCGCCGGCAACATTTCCACATGTTGCCTCGCGATGCTGTCGCCCGGTCCGCCGTCGGCAAAAACGTTATTTTTGTCAATACCTCCAATGTACTGCTATTTTTGTAATTGGAGAGCGATACAGTGCCAAAACTGGCTTTGGCTCCGTGCAAAACAGATGTTCTCGGCATTGGACATGACTTTGCCCCATGGGACATGGATGGAACCAATTTTACAAGGTAAAATATTTGTCAACCTGATCTAACGATGGCATGTAGACAAGAGTGGAATAATAATAGTGCAGGGGATTATAGTGTAATTTTGTCTAATTCATTTTTATTTTGCAAGGAATGCCTAAAATAATTTACAAAGTTCTATTATTACGATATATGGATTATATTTAGGCTTCGGAAATAAAACACAATTTGTGCGAGGAAAAAGTATAGCTTTTGTGCTTCGCATAATTAGAAACTGTATAGAAGATTTCTAAAGTTAAGAACTATCTATGACTTGCTGCCAAAATTTTTTTCCAAGTTAATAATGTTTACTTTACCAGATGACACTTAACTATTCAACACTTGACGTTCAAGAGCGCATCAAGTAACAGTGTTGACAGTGTCAACAGTTACGACCTTTTCACACCAGCCGCCCGGCGCCGTGCAAGACCCGACCGGTTGCACGTCATCTACGTCTGCCTGTGGAAGAAGGCCAAAGTAGGTTGTCCTTTCTACTCTGCAGTCAAACTCCACTTGCTGCTGCAGGAACGGAGGAAATTTTTTTGAATATTCTGTTTTTTATTCAAATAACAGAAATATACTCATGCAAATTTTTTTTACAAAATAGACTTCAGTCGTCTAATCGTTAGGCGACTGAAGCCTATCACCCAATGACCTCGTGACAAGCAAGCAATCCGCTAACCGTTGGACGAATTATTGCAGTCGTCGAACAGTCGAGTGACTGGTTGCAGTCACCCATCGGTTAGGCAACTGCGCTTCCAGTCGCCGAAGGGTTGGACGACTGGAAGCGAAAATAAAAGAACCGCGCGGCCGAGGCCGCTCGGCCACGCGGTGAACAAAAGCGTCAAAAGTAGTGGAGAGGGAGAAAAAGAGACGCAGGAGGAGAGAAGGAGAGGAAAAAGGAGAGGAGAGGGCAGAGAAGAGGAGAGGGAGGAGGAGAGGAGAGGAAGAAGTGACTCTTGTGAGGTAATTTTTTTGTTGTATTTTAAATTTTGTATATGAAGTAGATAGTTTATTTAGTGTTAGTATGAGTAGAAAATTGTAGATGTAGATAAAAATAGTTCAACTTTGGTATAGAAAATTTAGTCAATATAGTTTTAGAAAATTAGTAGCTGTAATAGCCTGTAGTTATGTAAAATTTAGTGAACATAATTATAGAAAATTAGCATCGTTAGTAAATTAATATGCGTATAAAATTGTAGTAGAAAATTTAGCTACATGGCTCAGATCAGTATGATCGGTGGTGGGGATAGTAGGTCGTATGCAAATCAAATCCTTCATTGCTTCAATGTACAAGTTTGTGCTTAATTATACATATATGCATATATACAGGTCCATAATCTCTCGCATTCAGTAATTTAATCGCCAGGTGTTGTGTGCTCGTGCAAAAGTTCATCTATATATATGTACGTAGTGACTATTTTTCAAAAATATATATGTAGTGACGCGTGTAAGTACTATAACTATTGCTATTACTATGTAAGTTGCGTCTTTAACTATTGCATTTGTATTTCGCCATCCTCGCTTATACAAATAAACCAAGCGGATCCGGTGATCGGAGTTGCATCGCAGTCCATGGTTGCTGCAGTCGACCACACTCATGAGACGCGGAGCAATCGGCCGATCATATGAACGCGAAGCAGAGTGCATGGTGAGCGCTCGTGGGATCGGAGGCGATTTCTTCTTCTGCCTCCGCGTGTGGAGATCGAGGAGAGGCTCAACCATATATGCTCTTTTATACGAGACATAAAGATCTAAGCTAGTTCACGAGTTAATATGTATGAAATCGTACGGACCATATTGATCAAGTTATAGCGTAAGAATGATATTATATATTCTTGTCTCCACTTGGAGGTGTACTAACAAATAATGCCGAACTGGGGATACCAGTTTTACAATGAAGACTAGATCAAGGTATATATATTAAAAAAAAGCAGATATGATAGACCAACCAGATAGTTATTACAAGGAGCATGGGTGTTTTTTTTTTACTTTTAGCTTATCTAAAAATCGAAACAAATGAAACGACTTCTTGAATCAGATCTTCCAAACGGCTTTTCAAGTCTAAAACCATATATACCATCCGTGTCGGAGTCTCCGTTATTCGATGCTATATCAAAAGATACTAAAAAAAACTACCAACTATAGCAAAAAACAAACCTATATAATTTGAAGTCTCCAGACAATCTGACAAGTTCCCGTCACACCCACACTTCAAAACAACATATCTGTAGGAGTTTTCCTAATGTCAGAAGGACATTGAGGAGAAACTGTTCTCGCGACGAACCTATTGTCACTCTGTTTGTTCGCCATGTATTTCATATCGCAATTGCCTCACTCATGTTAGCGTTCTTGATGTGCTGGTGAGAAACCATGTGGAGGTGACCCCATATTTGTGATGAGTAATTGACTCTTGTTTGAGGAAGATTGAGTTTGGTTTGATCTGTTTTTGGCTAAGTTGGAGCCCCAGCGAGTGGTCGGACTTCGGCTTCGTTCCCCACAGAGTTGCTAGGCTTCGACCTTGTCCTCGCTGTGAAGTCTCTAGTCTTCAACTTAGACCTTGCTGCGAAGTCTCTGTCTTCGTCTTCGAACTCACTGCGAAGCCTCTGTCTTCGTCTTCGAACTCGCTGTGAAGTCTGTCTTCGTCTTCGAACTCACTGCGAAGTCGGCAGACTTCGACCTCGAACACACTGCGAAGTCGGCAGACTTCGACTTTGATCACGCTGCGAAGATGGCAGACTTCGACTACACTGTCTTGCGATCACGTTGTCCTCGGTTGAAGGCTGCCAACCTCGTTGTGTTGTCTCGGCGAAGTTGCGAGTGACCGGAAGTCACCAGGAGGGTCTACGACCACGTTGGCCGTGGTCGGAAGGACCTACGACCACGTTGGCATTTTAAGACCACTCTGTCAGAGGTAGGGATCCAATCGGGCGTGGCGGGTACGGGTAGTGCTCGCCCATACCCGTACCCACGATCCCAATTTACGCCCACGGGCATACCTGCGAAGGACCACGGGTAAAAAACATCGCCCATACCCGTCGTCCGTAGGTACCCGTCGCCCGCAGGCATACTCGTTTACCTACGAACTAAATGGTGCAGTTCAGAAAATTGAATGGGCTATCTGGCGGCTCTGGCCAAATATGGCATATACTCAACATGATTACTTTTGCTGTGATGCCAAAACATTACACAAGCAGACCTTGACATTCCCAATTCCAACAGGTGTAGTACAGATTAATGAAGAATATAGATGATCAATGGGCTAAACTATAGGGCAAACTTGAAAAAAGACAAGAAGCTTATCTACTGTATACTAGAAACATCAAGTTCCTACATGGGTAAGATGCATATTGCATAGGACAAGAGAAAGGTTAACCTGTATTTAACATCAGACTCCATGAAGCAGTAATGCCACCTAAACATTCTTTAATCAAAGATTAATGACATAGCAATAACTCTCACCTTGCAGTTTCCTGCACTAAATGCCAACTGTCTGAGTACTAGGAGTACCATCACTGCCAGGCCGTTGTTGGAAAATTGCACACAAGAACTGTTATTATTATTTGATTAAAACTCAAAGAAATGGGATGGAGATGAAGAGCTTCAAATCTGAAACCTACCTGCAAGCGGGCTCGGATAACCTGCAAAATCCAAAAACCATGGGTGACCTTTCAAGCAGCATGGCACGATAGAGAAACATGAAGGCATCAATTAGATTCATCCATCATATCCAAGTAAAACAAAAGAAATAAGAAGGACTCTAGAAGTTAACAGTCCAAATCATATGCACCTTCACTGATTGAAAATAGTATAGGCAACTCTACTTAAGCAAAATTACAATTTAGAACGACCAAATTCATTCAGCATTGATGGAATAGATGGGAAGGAAGCTACTAGCAGTGTTGTTGAATTCTGCAATTACAATTTACAACGACCAAATTCGTTCAGCATTGATGAAATAGAGGGGAACGAAGCTACTAGCAGTGTTGTCGAATTCTGATAGCCGGCGGCGGGATCTCGAGGACGGGTGGGGGCGGTGGCCGGATCTCGACTCTTGAGGATGGGCGGCGGCCGGATCTCGACTCTTGAGGACGGGCGGTGGCCGAATCTCGACTCTTGAGGACGGGCGGCAGCCGGATCTCAACTCTTGAGGACGAGCGGTGGCCGGATCTCCACTCTTGAAGACGGGCGGCGGCTGGAGGAGAGATGAAGTCGCTCGGCGATGAAGAGGCGACGAGTCGGGAGTCGGCGAGGAGATCGAATGAGGATTGAGGAATGAGCGTAGGCCGGATCTCGAGGACGGGTGGGGGTGGCGGCCAGATCTCGACTCTCGAGGACGAGTGGGGGTGGCGGCCAGATTTCGACTCCTGAGGACGGGCGGCGGCCGGATCTCGACTCTTGAGGATGGGCGGCGGCCGGATATCCACTCTTGTGAGAGACCATGTGGTCGTGTCTCCATGAGAGTGATGAGTAATTGACAAGGGTTTAGGTCAGTCGAGTTTGGTTTGAGTAGTTCGGAGTCGAGTCGTTGCGTGGCGCAATCGGGCTCGGTCGGACTTTGGTCAAACTTGGTCATTTGGGCTTAGGATGTATATTCTAATGTTTCGACAGGTTTGGACTTCGTCTGTGGTAAGTGTGATGGTATTTACGCTTTCATGTGTTGAGCGGTGCTATTTGACGTGTTTTCTTGTCTGTGTGACTGCAGGACATCGGGTGGAGTCGTGGCGAGACACGTGGACCGGACTAGGCGCAGGTGGCGCTGAGGTCAGAACGGTCGGGATGTGTCGAAGACGACATAGACTCGAGGTGGTTGCGAGGCGTGCGAGGCAAGGAGCGCGGAAGCTTCCCGGAAGGTGCAGGAGGGGCGAATCGGGAAATTCGCGAGGCTGCACAAGCGGGAGCGGGCGCCGTTGGATTTAGCAGGCGTAACGGGGCGGAGACCCGTTAGCCAAGGCTATAAATAGGATTGAGGGGCTGCATGCCCACTTGAGCATTTTGGAGGGAATTAGGGTTAGCTCTAGTCAAAAGAGGCTTTAGGAGTTGGTTTTCCTTTAGTCTTTAGTGGTTGGAGAGGCAGAGTCTGGTGCTCCCTCTGTCCCCTACGATGTGTTCTAGGTGATAGAACAGAGGTGTGTTCTTCCTCCCTCATGTGTTCTTGAGTGGTGTTCTTGAGTAGAGAGGGAGAGGATGGATTGAGGAGTTTGTAATCTTTCCTTTTGTATCAAGTCGGGGTATCGGAACTCCTCTGTATTCCCTGTGATTCAAGAAATGAAATCTGAAGTTTGGTTTTCCCTGTTCGTAGCTTCTGTTCTTCAGTTTCCTCTTTGCAAGATTTCTTGATTTTCGTGGTTCTGAGTTCTTGCTTGCTGGAGAGTGCCAAAATGGGTTGCTATGACATGGGTGATGCTCAAAAGCCATTTGGCTATTTAATCCCAAGAGCAAACCGAGTTTGATTCTCATATTTCAGTTTTGGCCTCCTCTGTTCTTGTTCTTCGTTTCTTGGTTTTGGTCCAGATTTTGATTCCCTTGTTAAGATGGCTTGAAATTTGGTATGAATAGTCCAGAGGCTATTAATTAGCTTCCCTCAAAATTTCATAGCCAAAGGATCAACGGTTGGGGATTTTTTTTGGTTTTTGGCTCGGTTCTTGCAAGATTTCAGATCTTTACCCAAATCTGAAATTCTTGATTCTTGGAGTGGATTTCTTGTTATTGGCTCTTGGCTTAGTCTTCTGGGAGTGTTCCCTAGCTACCCTCAAAGTTTTCCAAGCCAAGAATCCAAGAATCTTGCGATTTTCTCAGTTTTTCTGAAATTTCAGTTTGCTGATTTTCTCGAGAGGTACTACCGCTCCCCGAGAGGTACTACCGCTCAGAGGTACTACCGCTCGTCCTAGCGGTACTACCGGTTTTGTTCGGACCAGTCCGATCGGCAGCGAAGAAACGTTCGGACAAGTCCGATCGTCGTGCGGTACTACCGCTCCGTGAGAGGTACTACCGCTCCTCGAGAGGTACTACCGCTCGTCACAGCGGTACTACCGCTTGCAGCCAGACTTGCGCTGAATTTGTTTTTCTTGATTGCTTCTTTCTGGATCTGGTTTTTCCTTGTCTCTGTGATTTCCAGTGAGGGCTTATTTTCTATCTTAATAGCTTCCATAGCTATTGGAGAAGAAGCTTAAGTGAGGATACTTGTTGGGGGCGATTTTTAAAGATCGACATTCACCCCCCCCCCTCTGTCGCCATTTCGGTCCTACAATTGGTATCAGAGCCGGTTAGCTCTTTTCAATAGATCTTAACCGGTCTCAAGAGCCATGGCGACGAACAAGTACTCGACCAAGCCTCCCATCTTTGATGGCCTGGATTATCCCTTCTGGAAGAGCCGAATGGAAACATACATCCAGGCTCAGGGGTATGCCATTTGGCGGAAGGTGAAGGTCAGATTTGTTGTTCCTGCCGATGAGAACATTAATGCTAGAAATATGCATGATGTTGAGGCAAACGCTAAGGCAAGGAACATCATAATCCAGGGCCTGAGTCGTAGCGAGTTTGACCGCATCTCTCATCTTTCGTCCGCCTTCGATATTTGAGAGACCCTCGATGCATACCATGAGGGCACCACCCAGATTAAGACGGTGCGACAGGACCAGTTCAAGCGGGACTATAACAAGTTCGAGATGCTTACTGGTGAGTCGTTGGATGAGTGTTTTGCGCGTTTTCACAAGATCTTGAGCAACCTCCGAGCGGTCGGTCTCACATACCCCGACTCGGACAACGCTCGTCAGATGTTTGCTGCACTCGACCTTCGTGTTTGGGAGATGAAGGTGACTACCATCAAGGACACCACAGACCTCTCGACTTTGACGCTTGACGCGCTGTACTCGCGCCTCAAGACGCACGAGATTGACATTGTCTCTCGTAAGTCGAAGTCTCAGTCGATGGCTTTAGTCACCGATCCCACTTTGGCTTCTGGTCTCCCTTCTGATTCTTCTTGCGGTTTCTCCCTTGCTGCTCTCTGTGACATAACTGATGATCAGTTAGAGCAGCTTGCGGATGATCAGCTGGCCCTCCTAGCCCGAAGGTTTTCCCATGCCTACAAGGGTAGGAGAGACAGAAAGAGAGGAGGACCAGTCATCTGCTTCGAGTGTGGTGGCCCCAACCACATCCGAGCAAACTGCCCCAAGCTTGGAAAGGGTAAAGGTGACTACGGCGGTTCGGGCAAGAACGACTACACCAACAAGAACCGCAACACAAAGCCTTCAGCACCTGCTCCGGGAAAGAAGAAGTTCCGCAACTTCGGGAAGGCCAAGAAGCTCTTCCACCGCGTCCTCACCGCCTTCGACGACCTCGACCTCAGCGAGGTGGAGGGATGGAGCGACGACGACGGGACGGGTGACCAAGAGCCCAAGGATGGCGGCGACGACTTCTCCGGCATGTGCTTCATGGCCCTCGAGGGCGAACTCAGCGACAGCGAGCTGTACTCCGACTCGGACGAGGTATGCCCCTCATACGACCAGCTTAATCATGCTTTTCTTAAGCTAGGTAGTTTTCATGCTAGAGCTAGGGCTAAGTGTTCCGAGTTAGAGAAGGAAGTAGATAGACTGTCACGGGAGCTTACTTCTCTTACATCTGCTCCCTCCCGTGACGACTGTGATACATGCTGTGCTTTGCTGGGTGATTTGGAGAAGTTAAGGACCTCGCATGATAGTATGTCCTCCGAGCTTGATTCTATTAAGGTGGAGAATGTTAGTCTGCTTGCTGAGTTAGAGTTGAGTAGGATGGCTGTTACCCTACTTACTACTGATGAGACTACTTCTCCCACCTCATGTGAGGTTAAGGACATTGCTGCTAGAGGACCTTATGCCATGCTCCTTGATCTACCGAGTCTTGTGAAAATTGCAATAATTTAAAGATGAATCTAAAACGGGCAGATCACAAGATTGCTGAGTTGCGTGCTTCATTGCTTGAGCCCATTGATTCATGCTTGAACTGCCCTAAGTTAACTGCTGAACTTGAAGCTGTCTCCAAACAGTTTCAAGAAATGATTGATCATGATAGGAAGTTGGCTCAGTATGCTTCTAAGGACCCTGTTAGCTCACCATGCATTAATTGTAACAAACTAAAATCTGACTTGGTTGCATTGGATGAGAAATGTGTGAAGCTAACTAAGGACCTACTAGAAAAGCCACCATCTGCTTGTATTGTCTGTGCTGAGAAGGGGGAGAAGCCCCAGGGTAAGGTTGAGACGCTTAGCGACGTGAACCAACCTGCTAGCAGTAGGACTGTCCATTCTGAGTCGGCTGTGCGTGCACAAGCCATTCGTTCCTCTGCTATTGGTTCTTCATCTGCTTCCTTACCTCCTGCTGTTCCCTCTTTCCCCTGCTCTTCTTGCACCTCTCTCTTTCGGGAGTGTCAGTACCTTATGAACACTCTCGAGAGATTTGTAGGCGGCAAGAAGAAGCTTAATCTTATTCTAGACCAGTCCAAGATTTGCAGATTTAATCAGGGTCTAGGATATGACTATTATGAGGATATGAGGAAGCATCCACCTGCTGTGCTTAGACCCATAGCACCAGGTGTGATCGAGACCGAGCCCAGGACTGAGAAAGTCCAATTTAAGTCAGCGGGCTATGTCCAGGGGATTTCTGACAGCAAGGTGATTGCACCTGCTGCTTCGGCCTCTCAGAAGGCGAAGCCTGACCGTGCTACTTCTACCTCTCAGAGGATGAAGTATCACTGCACCTTCTGTCAGAAGGATGGACACACGGTTGATCGATGCTTCAGGCGCGCCAAGATCGCGCGTAGAGACCATGTTGAGTCTCCTAGGCGTATTCAGGGTCAGCCCCAGATCCTGAGTGCACCTAGGACCAACACGAGGTCTAGGTTTACTGCTGTTGATGGGTTTGGGCAGCATCGAGGACTTGGTTTTTCTGAGTCTTCTGTTTTTCGTCCTCATGCTGCTCCTGCTCATGACTTCCGCCGTCCTGAGGGTACATCTCGTTTCCCCCGTCGAGACAGTTACCCGCGGCGTGTTCAGCGTGTTGCCGGTGTTCCGACTCGCTCTCCCGTAGCAGTCGGACCCCGCAACAGCTTCAGGTCTGCTCACAGACCTTCTGCTGTGAGTGACAGAGAGCGTAGGGTAGATAGAGGTCAGTCATGCTTGACTACTTCATCTGCTCGACGTGTTGTTCAGTATTGGGTGCCAAAATCACTCTTGATTTACCCCAGTACTGAGACTTTACTCTCTGTTTGACTCAGGTTCGCCGGGCAGGGAAGGGAAAGGTTTGGCTCGTAGACTCCGGGTGTTCACGACACATGACCGGAGATTCCCGTTGGTTTTCTTCCCTTGCCCGTGCTCCAGGTGATGAGACGATCACCTTCGGAGATGCTTCATCTGGGCGCGTCATCGCCAAAGGTACTGTGCGCATTAATGATTCTTTCATTCTGAAAGATGTAGCCTTGGTTAGTAAGCTGCAGTACAATTTACTTTCAGTCTCTCAGCTTACCGATGACGGTTTCGAGGTAAGCTTTAAGAAAAATGCTTGTAAAATTCTTGATTCTTTGGGTAGTCTGGTTTGCGGGATTTCTCGTTATGGGAGGATCTTTCGTGCTGATTTTTCTGAGTCTTCTGGTGATCCTCTCAGGTGTTTAGTTGCTTCTGAGTCCCGCGACCTTTCTTTCTGGCATAGGAGACTTGGTCATATCGGATTTGATCATTTGACCCGAGTTAGCGGCCACGATCTCATTCGTGGTCTGCCGAAACTCAAGATGGTCAAAGACCTTGTTTGCTCTCCATGCCGGCACGGCAAGATGGTTGCCGCTTCTCACCCTCCGGTCACAGTTACTATGACCGATGCACCGGGACAGCTGCTCCACATGGACACAGTTGGACCAGCTCGAGTGCAGTCAGCAGGAGGGAAGTGGTATGTTCTTGTTGTGGTCGATGACTTCTCGAGGTATTCTTGGGTGTTTTTCTTAGCCTCGAAGGATGAGACGTTTTCGCATTTCCGAGGTCTTTTCAGTAGGCTTTCTGTAGAGCTCCCAGGTGCCTTACGAGCGATTCGCAGTGACAATGGCACGGAGTTCAAGAATTCCTACTTTGAGAGTTTCTGTGGTGAGACAGGCGTAGAGCACCAGTTCTCTTCTCCATACGTCCCTCAGCAGAATGGCGTTGTGGAGAGGAAGAACCGTACCTTGGTCGAGATGGCCAGGACGATGCTTGATGAGTACTCTACACCGCGGAAGTTTTGGGCTGAGGCTATAGCCACCGCGTGCCATGTCTCAAATCGAGTTTTTCTTCGGGCACACTTGCATCGCACTTCTTATGAGCTGAGATATGGGCGAAAGCCTAGTGTCTCTCATTTTCGTGTGTTTGGTTGCAAGTGCTTTGTTTTGAAGTCCGGGAACCTAGATAAGTTCGAGTCACGTTCTTGTGACGGGATCTTTCTAGGCTACTCGACTTCTTCGCGGGCTTATAGGGTCTGGAACTGCGAGTTTAGCAAAATGGTAGAGACCTGTGAGGTGACCTTCGATGAGGCCAGTCCGGGGACTAGGTCTGATATCTCAGGTTCTTTAGAGCAGTCCGAGACCATCTTCGTGGATGATGAGGATGATGGAGACGATGGTTGTCTACCTGATCCTGTCCCTCATCCACCCCTTGAGGTGCCATCTTCCACCGCACCTCGAGGCGATCAGCCCATGCCTTCTGCTTCTTCTGGAGCTGGTGGCTCTGTTCCTACCTCGTCAGCTCACGAGGTAGAGGCCACTTCTTCATCTCATCCTGGACCTCCTAGACATATCCAGAAAGCTCATCCTTCAGAGCAGATCATTGGAGACCTTTTCGAGCGTGTGACCCGCTCAAAATCTGGCTTATCTCAATTCTGTCTCCATTCTGCTTTCATTGCCTCCTTTGAGCCCAAATATGTTTCTCATGCTCTATCTGATGAGTCTTGGGTCAATGCCATGCATGAGGAGCTAGAAAATTTCGAGAGGAATAAGGTGTGGTCGCTTGTCGAGCCCCCGCGAGGTCACAATATTATTGGGACTAAGTGGGTGTTCAAGAATAAGCAGAGCGAGGATGGAGTGGTTATTCGAAACAAGGCTAGACTGGTTGCTCAGGGGTTCTCCCAGGTTGAAGGTCTAGATTTCGAGGAGACCTTTGCCCCTGTAGCTAGACTTGATGCCATTAGAATCCTGCTTGCCTTTGCAGCTTCTAAGGGTTTCAAGCTTTACCAGATGGACGTCAAGAGTGCCTTTCTCAATGGCCTTATTGAGGAAGAGGTCTACGTCCGACAGCCTCCCGGTTTCGAAAACCCCAAATACCCAAACCATGTCTTCAAGCTTTCCAAAGCGTTGTATGGACTTAAGCAGGCCCCCAGGGCTTGGTATGAGAGGCTTAAGTCCTACTTGTTGAGTCATGGGTTTGAAATGGGTAAAGTTGATAAGACCTTGTTCATCCGCCGGCTTGGCGCTGACCTTCTGCTCGTCCAGATCTATGTCGATGACATTATCTTTGGCGGCTCTTCTCATACTCTGGTTTCCCAGTTCTCGGATGTCATGAGCACCGAGTTTGAAATGAGTATGATGGGTGAGTTGACCTTCTTCCTTGGCTTCCAAATTAAGCAGACTCGGGAGGGTACATTTCTTCATCAAGGAAAGTACACTCGTGACCTCCTGAAGCGCTTCGATATGAGTGATGGTAAGCCGGTGTCAACTTCCATGGCTTCGACAGCCTATCTTGACCCAGATGAGGATGGCGAGCCAGTTGATCAGAAAGAGTTCAGAAGTATGATCGGCTCCCTTCTTTACCTCACTGCCTCGAGACCAGACATACACTTCTCAGTGTGTCTGTGTGCTCGTTTTCAGGCTTCTCCTCGCGTATCTCACCGTCAGGCGGTGAAGCGCATCTTTCGGTACCTTCGAGCTACCATTGACTATGGTATCTGGTACTCTTCCTCATCCTGTCTTTCCCTGAGAGCCTTTTCGGATGCAGACTTCGCTGGCTGTAGGATAGATAGGAAGAGCACTTCCGGCACCTGCCAATTCATTGGCACTTCTCTCGTTTCCTGGTCTTCGAGGAAGCAGTCCGGTGTTGCACAGTCCACTGCAGAGGCCGAGTACGTTGCTGCTGCCAGTTGTTGCAGCCAGGTACTTTGGATGGTTTCGACCCTGCGGGACTTTGGGTTAGCTTTAGACAGTGTTCCACTCTTTTGTGATAATACGTCTGCGATTAACATCGCTAAGAACCCAGTGCAGCACTCTCGGACCAAGCATATTGATATTCGTTTCCACTTCCTTAGAGACCATGTAGAGAAGGGTGACATAGTGCTCCATTTTGTGGAGAGTGACCACCAGTTGGCAGATATCTTCACCAAGCCTTTGGATAGTTCGAGGTTTTCAGCTCTGCGGGGAGAGCTTGGGGTGGTGTGTTCTTACGGATTGTAGTGAGGGGGAGCTTTGGGCTTTACTGCTTTACTATATTGATTATGCTTCTGTCTCATTTCTGTTGCATTGCACTCGGGGTGCATTTGGGTTTAGTCCTTCCAGCATAGGTTAGAGTGCTTCTCTTGCCGAGATGCTTAGACTTCTAACTCTTATCTTGTGCTTCCAGGATTAGCTGCTTCTTATCTCACTAGGTCGAGCTCACTCACTTCTTGTAGGTTCTAGTGAGGGTTGGGCCACCCTCGGGTAGACAGGGTACGTGTTTGCTCTCTAGTGTGTGATTTACTGTCAGCTGTTAGTCCTGGAGTCATATGGGGTAGATGAGAGTCAGTCTGAGCCATAGTTGCCTCTATATCTTTTCTATGCTTTAAGGACTGCCTGTTTGCTGTTTTCTTTCCCAGCTTCTCGATTCTTTTGCTTTGGTTCAGGAGGAGTTCAATTGGGAGCTTCTGGAGCTTAATTCTGACATAACTCAACTTGAACTAAAGGTTGCATCTAATGTTGAGGGGGAGCTGGTCTTTCATGCATTTTCAGCATTTCGCATTATAATCAAACTGCATTGAGCCTTGATTATTATCCTGTTATGACATGCTTCAATGCTTTACACCTTGCTATGACTTGTGCTTAGCTTGCTAAATTTATCATGACTTCATATGTGTAGACTAGCGTTTGCCATGATAAGTTAAGTAAAATTGATCAACTTAAATTAAACTTGTCATACTAGCATTTGAGTTTAGTCTTTCTTGAGCTATCCTTTTATGATTCATGCCATGTCAAATAGGCTGAGTAGTGCGTTGAATCTATATTGAGCCTTAGTTTGAGCTGTTTTAGTCTCCTGATGATACATGAGTTAGTACAATGTGTTAAAAAGCAAAAAGATCTCTTTTGTGCGAAAAAACTGATCTCACCAATTCTTTCCTATGAGACGGCTTGCCATTGCACTTGGCATGAACTTAGGGGGAGTTTTGGATGACCTAGACTATCTTCTTAAGCTTCTTGCTTGGAGTAGTCGCATAAGGCTTGAGATCTAGCACATGATAAAACAAAGTGTTGGTTTACAACCACCATATTTGTGCGAAAAAACTGATTTCACCAATTCCTTCTCATGAGACAGCTTGCCATTGCACTAGGCATGAACTCAGGGGGAGTTTTGGATGACCTAGACTATCTTCTTAAGCTTATTGCTTGGAGTAGTCGCATAAGGCTTGAGATCTAGCACATAAACAAAAATTGGGTTGAAAACAACCATATGCTTTCAAAAGACAATGTTTAATATGCTCAATTTGCTTAATCTACAATCAGAACCAAGTACCTTAACCAATGTTTCAATCTTGAGCTTATAGCACTCTATTTGGACTCAATGTTAGCTTCTTTGTTCCGCTTAGCTTATTGACATGGCCTGCATCATCCTTGGATGTCTCTAGCTAGACTTTACTCATTGATGACTTGACTTGCTCACAAAATGCATTACATTTCAGATTGTCATCTTTGTGCTCTAGTTGGTTTATATATATGTCGTCATGATCTAGATAGCGTTTTTTTAGTTATGGCTTGGTGTATTACATTATGGTCAATATGGATAATTCTCATGGCTCTAAATGCTTAAATAAACAAACTTCAGCCATATTCATCCATTGACATGTCATATTCTCTCTATTGCATCTTGATGCGTTTATTGCCAAAAGGGGGAGAATAGAGAAGAAAAAGTCTGTTGGGAACAGTTTAGAGCTTTGGAGATCAATTTGCTCTTTCAGTAGTTGCTCTAGTGTTCCTTCTGTCGACATGGTCATTAGCTTCATTTCATTCTGTGGACCATGTTGGATTCTTCAAACTCAAACTGTTCTAAAAGCTTTTTCTGAGTTTGTCAATAGACTCATCAAGGGGGAGATTGAGAGACCATGTGGTCGTGTCTCCATGAGAGTGATGAGTAATTGACAAGGGTTTAGGTCAGTCGAGTTTGGTTTGAGTAGTTTGGAGTCGAGTCGTTGCGTGGCGCAATCGGGCTCGGTCGGACTTTGGTCAAACTTGGTCATTTGGGCTTAGGATGTATATTCTAATGTTTCGACAGGTTTGGACTTCGTCTGTGGTAAGTGTGATGGTATTTACGCTTTCATGTGTTGAGCGGTGCTATTTGACGTGTTTTCTTGTCTGTGTGACTGCAGGACATCGGGTGGAGTCGTGGCGAGACACGTGGACCGGACTAGGCGCAGGTGGCGCTGAGGTCAGAACGGTCGGGATGTGTCGAAGACGACATAGACTCGAGGTGGTTGCGAGGCGTGCGAGGCAAGGAGCGCGGAAGCTTCCCGGAAGGTGCAGGAGGGGCGAATCGGGAAATTCGCGAGGCTGCACAAGCGGGAGCGGGCGCCGTTGGATTTAGCAGGCGTAACGGGGCGGAGACCCGTTAGCCAAGGCTATAAATAGGATTGAGGGGCTGCATGCCCACTTGAGCATTTTGGAGGGAATTAGGGTTAGCTCTAGTCAAAAGAGGCTTTAGGAGTTGGTTTTCCTTTAGTCTTTAGTGGTTGGAGAGGCAGAGTCTGGTGCTCCCTCTGTCCCCTACGATGTGTTCTAGGTGATAGAACAGAGGTGTGTTCTTCCTCCCTTATGTGTTCTTGAGTGGTGTTCTTGAGTAGAGAGGGAGAGGATGGATTGAGGAGTTTGTAATCTTTCCTTTTGTATCAAGTCGGGGTATCGGAACTCCTCTGTATTCCCTGTGATTCAAGAAATGAAATCTGAAGTTTGGTTTTCCCTGTTCGTAGCTTCTGTTCTTCAGTTTCCTCTTTGCAAGATTTCTTGATTTTCGTGGTTCTGAGTTCTTGCTTGCTGGAGAGTGCCAAAATGGGTTGCTATGACATGGGTGATGCTCAAAAGCCATTTGGCTATTTAATCCCAAGAGCAAACCGAGTTTGATTCTCATATTTCAGTTTTGGCCTCCTCTGTTCTTGTTCTTCGTTTCTTGGTTTTGGTCCAGATTTTGATTCCCTTGTTAAGATGGCTTGAAATTTGGTATGAAGAGTCCAGAGGCTATTAATTAGCTTCCCTCAAAATTTCATAGCCAAAGGATCAACGGTTGGGGAGTTTTTTTGGTTTTTGGCTCGGTTCTTGCAAGATTTCAGATCTTTACCCAAATCTGAAATTCTTGATTCTTGGAGTGGATTTCTTATTATTGGCTCTTGGCTTAGTCTTCTGGGAGTGTTCCCTAGCTACCCTCAAAGTTTCCCAAGCGAAGAATCCAAGAATCTTACGATTTTCTCAGTTTTTCTGAAATTTCAGTTTGCTGATTTTCTCGAGAGGTACTACCGCTCCCCGAGAGGTACTACCGCTCAGAGGTACTACCGCTCGTCCTAGCGGTACTACCGGTTTTGTTCGGACCAGTCCGATCGGCAGCGAAGAAACGTTCGGACAAGTCCGATCGTCGTGTGGTACTACCGCTCCGTGAGAGGTACTACCGCTCAGAGGTACTACCGCTCCTCGAGAGGTACTACCGCTCAGAGGTACTACCGCTCGTCACAGCGGTACTACCGCTTGCAGCCAGACTTGCGCTGAATTTGTTTTTCTTGATTGCTTCTTTCTGGATCTGGTTTTTCCTTATCTCTGTGATTTCCAGTGAGGGCTTATTTTCTATCTTAATAGCTTCCATAGCTATTGGAGAAGAAGCTTAAGTGAGGATACTTGTTGGGGGCGATTTTTAAAGATCGACATTCACCCCCCCCCCTCTGTCGCCATTTCGGTCCTACATCTTGAAGATGAGCGACGGCTGGAGGAGAGCTGAAGTCGCTCGGCGATGAAGAGGCGGCGAGTCGGGAGTCGGCAAGGAGACCGAATGAGGACTAAGGAGGAATGAGTGACTGAATGAATGTGGATTCGGGTGGGGGCGGCTGCTGGGAGTTGAGTGGAGTCGGGACTCGGGAGACGTGGACGGCTGGGGATCTTTCGGAGGCGTGGATGGTTGGAGATGTTACCTGAGTTAGGGTTAGGGTTTTGTACTTTTGTTAGATGGCGGGTAAACGGGCGGGGCGGGTACGGGTGGAGCTTACCATATCCATGCCCATTTACCCGCTGGGCAGAGAATTCCCCCCATTTTCATACCCGTGGGCAGACAATACATCCCATACCCAGCTCCATTAGGGTATTTACCCACGTGTACATGGGTAAATGGGCACAATTGCCATCCCTAGTCAGAGGTCGGAAGACGGTCGCCTTTATCTGGTCGTGGTCAAACCTGCTACGACCACGTTGGTCGTGATCAAAAGCAGTTACGACCACGTTGGCCGTGGTCAAATGCTGCTGCGACCACGTTGGCCATGGTCGGAAGGGCTTACGACCACGTTGGTCGTGGTCAGAAGGGCTTACGACCATGTTGGCCATGGTCGGAAGCCAGTCTCTCTATTTAGAACCACGTTATCGCGAGAAGCGGTCGGAAGTCGAGGCTTCGACCGCTGCGATCGGAAGTCAGCAGACTTCGACCTCGATCACGTGGGAAGTCGGTGGACTTCGATCGCTGCGGTCGGAAGTCGGCAAACTTCAACCTCGACCACGTAGGAAGTCGGTGGATTTCGACCACGTTGTGACGTGGTCAGACGTGGTCGTAGCGCTGTCTGGCGTGGTCGTTACTGGTTGGACGCAGTCGGAGCGCGGTCAAAAGCGGTCGTATGCGGTCGGACAGGCTCGGGATGCGGTCGTAGCGTGGATGGACGTGGTCGGAAGTCCCTTCGACCACGATGGAACTTTTGGCCATGGTCGTAGCTTCCGTCTAACCGGTCGTATGGGGTCCTGAAGCGGTCGTATCATCTGGGAATTGGTCGTATGATCTTTTGGGGTTATCGTCTCGATCTGGTTTGTGGTCGTAGACTTTGTGCATCACATGTCTTGTGCATTCGACCGGTGGTAGGTGGGTTACGACCGGCTGGGGATGTTTTTCGAGTACATTCTTATAATGTTAGTGTTTGATTACAGTGTTTCGAGTGGTGCTATGTAATGTTTCTTGTCTGTGATAGTTGCAGGACTTTGAGGCTAAGTCGTGGTGAGGCATGGGATGGCCGGACTAGGCATAGGCGGTGCTGAGGTCGAGAGCGGTTGGGAGATGCCGAAGACGATGAGGCTTGCGAGGTGGTTGCAAGGCTTGGACAGCAAGAGGAGGAAGTTTCCAGGAAGGCGGCAGAGTGGCATTTTGGAGAAATGCGGAAAGCTGCAAAGGAAACTGGTCTCTAGTAAATCCACTGTGAAAGCACTGGAGTCTGCTAGCGGGTTGTCGAGTGGTAAAACCCGGTGTTAGTTGGGGTTAACGGGTTTCCCTCCGGTAGCTGAAGGTGGAGCTCGAGTGAGGTTTGAGGTTTTCTAGCAAGTCGCTCGGGTCTTTCTCTCTATTTTGTGTGCGTTGCTCTGGGTTGAGAGCTTGAATGGAGTGGCTGTAGAAACCTTCTTTATGCAATCGTTCATGTCTCTGCATTTATCTGAAATTTGTTTTGTCTAAGATGTTTCGTTTGCTTGTATTTGTTTGATGAGCAGGTGTCTTGTGCTTTTTGTCTCTGTTCTATCTTCTCTCATCTGGTTCTCTGGTCGGCTCTGGCCCTTCTCGATTTGACGTGTGCTCTTGGCTCAAGTAGCCTTAATCTCTTTTCGTTTTGAACAGGGAATCACCTCAAAGCCATTTGGCTAGTATATTCCCGAGAGCAAGGTTCTAGAACACATGATTTGCTTTGCGGTCGTGCGCCTTGAGTATTCCTCTGTTCGATTTTCGACCGCAGCTTTCCTTTCGACCTCTGTGAAGAGTTTCCATCTTATTGGTATTTTCTCTTTTAGGGGTCATGCTCTTGCTAAGGTTCAAGTTTCGTGGTCTTTGAATCTCTGTGCCGAAAGTTCTCTGAAGTCTTAGCCTAGCGGTCGTAAGCTCTGCATCTCCTCTGTTCTGAGTTCGACTGTGGCGACTGTTTTGATCTCGGCAGAGATTTCTCGTTTTCTCTGTAAATTCTCTCTCAGAGGATGTGTCCTTGATGTGTTTAAAATCTCACGACCAATAGAACTGTGAATCATCAGTTATTCGGAAATCGGTCTTCTGGGTCGCGTGATCCTCTCTTCCTCTGTTGTCAAGTGTTTCTATGTTCGTTCGGTTGTCGGTCTGTTTTCTCTCCATTTCCAGTGAGCAATCGATCTCTGTCTTCATAGCTCTCTAGCTATCGGAGAAGAAGATCTGTGAGAATACTTGGGGAGGTTTTAAGGCACCGTTCACCCCCTCTGCTACTATTTCGGTTCTACAGCTGGCCTCCAGTGCGTGTCTATCGTCCAATCTCACCAGCCTCGATCTTCCCTGTGGAGGAGCTCTTGGACTTCTCTAGCTCCCACAAAATTTGGCCTTCTTCAGAAGAGACACTGTCCAAATCAACCATGGAGCCTATAATTCTTATCATCTACGTGATACGAGCTTGAGCTTGCCCCATGGAGATATAAATAGTCAGGGGTAGAGCTAGGTACATAGGGAGTTGGACAAATATGACTATCTTTTTATACCATTATACATACTATCTTTTTATACTATTATACATACTCTAAACGTTAATAACTCAACAATTTACAACTGCATATAGAAAAATTAAGATATAAACAAACAAGAGATAATATAAGTAATATACATGCATCAAATATGTAGACTATAGACGTAACT
Source organism: Dendrocalamus latiflorus (assembly GCA_017311315.1). NCBI lineage: Eukaryota > Viridiplantae > Streptophyta > Magnoliopsida > Poales > Poaceae > Dendrocalamus > Dendrocalamus latiflorus. The sequence continues at coordinate 9,211,079 of CM029660.1, read as the reverse complement.
AGATGCATGTGCGCGACGGCACGCCGCATAAGCCAACGTTCCTAAACCACCGCCTACGTAAACCGTGGCCCATTAACCGCTGATTATGAGCGGTGGGAGGTAGCCGAAGACACAGCGAACGAGTGAGAGCAAATGCACAAAGCGAAAGAGGCGAGAGGAAATGCACACACACGCGTCAGGTCAGAGAAAGCAAAATACATGTGGATGCAAGCGCTGGCTAGCGTTCCCCATCTCTAATATATGAAGCATGTAGATGTTTGCAGGGGGTCATAAATATGCATTTAATCTTTTGGCATAGAAGATTAAGAAGTTCATTTCAATTTATGACTTATGATTTTTGTTTACGGTTTCTCTCAAAAAAAATGATGGTTTTTTTGTTGCCATTTTGAAATAATTTATCGTGACGGTTTTTTTAAAATAGCTTATCGGTTTATCGACATTCGATTCATTTACATAAATGTTTATGTTAGAACTAAAAGACATAAGTCATAACTATAAACTATAAAACGCACTCCAAAAAGCCCACCAACGTAGTGAAATCGCTGTTCTTTTCCTTTTCTCGTGCTACTAGTACGAAACTGTACAACCAAGGGACCAACGAGCAAAATAGATTTCTGGGCTTCCGATGGGACACGCATGGATGAAGGGAACTAAATTTACCTGTACATTATTTGTTAACCGAATCTAATAGCAAGTAAAAAGTACAATATTCAGGAGCTCACAGCGTTTTTTGTAAAAAAATTTGCAATGTGCTACTCCCTCCGTTTCACTAAAATGTACTATGGATCAAGAGTATCTGTTCCAATAGTTTGTTCATTGCGGTAATCTAGTTATTATAATTTTTTCACTCACTATCCTTATTTAAATGCATTAAAAAAGGTTGATTGGTTATATTATGTCATTTAATATAGGTATTTATGGTTATTTCTTATTAACTATTTTTTAGATTTAATGTTTTCTTTGCCGGTGTACATGGTGGGCTGCGGATACTGTAGCGAAACAGAATGAGTATTATGATATCCGGACTATTTAGGTTTAGGAAAAAGGAAACACTTATTTTGCGTGAAAATAGGTTATTGTTTTAAGTATATAGAAGATTGTCTTAAGTATTCACTTGCCCGCTGTAAAATCTCTTCTAAGTTATTGTTTACTTCACATTACCACAGATAAAAACTCAACTCCTTGACGTCGAAGCACGCATCCAGTAACAGTGTTGACAGTGCCAACCGTCAATACCGTGCTCGACTCGTCGCAATTCCTCTCTGTCAACAGTCATCACCTTTCCACACGACCCGTGCAAGACCCGGCCGGTTCCATGGCATCCAAAAAGAGTAGGAAAACCCGAGGGAAATTTCTTTCTTTCTGAAGGAAGTTCCTTTCTTTCTTTCTTTCCTGAAGGGTTGTTGTACTATGAGTTTTTTTTATTACGGTTGATAGGTTGATAGTGTACAGATATAGCTAATGTTTTTTATCCTTCTATAATTATTTATATAAACATATCAAATATTGATAAACTAATAAATCACTTTAGAAAAACAACAAAAAAAACTATCCTATTCCTTGCCTTGCTCGGTGGAAACACAGAAACTTCACGGCTGTTTGGACCATCGGAATTTCACAGGAATCCCTATGACTTTTGCATAAAACGATACGCAATCCCTACGCGAAAGCCGCGAAAAAAATCCTACATTTCAAGCAGGGCCTAACAGTACCCAGAAAGCGTGTTCTCTTTCGCAGCGAATTTCTACGTACCGCGACAGAACACATGCCTGCTTGTATTCTACCGCTTGTTGATCGATAATAAAGTGGCAGCACATCGTTCGTTCTGTGTGGCTGTTTTTTTTATTTTTTGCGTCGGCCCTGTTTAATTGAGCTTTAGCTTTTAGCTTCTTAATTCCATATTTTTTGGCTTTTTATTTTTTAAAGGCTTTTTTTACCTTTTTTATTTCTTTGTATTGTTTATGATGGGACATCCTATCTTTTCTATTTTTAAAATTTTTTATTGTTTATTCCTTGGACGTGTGACAGCGTCGGCACGGGCTGGACAGGTGGCGGTCTCGCCGCGGACACCTGCCGAATTCCGTTGCTCGTGGGCTCTACGCGCGACCAAATGGCACCTTGGAGGCCCTCGAGGAAAGAAAGAAAGAAAGGAACTTCCTTCAGAAAGAAAGAAATTTCCCTCGGGTTTTCCTACTCTTTTTGGATGCCATAGAACCGGCCGATTCCATGGCATCTACAGCTCCCTGTGAAAGACGCATACGAACATATACCACAATATATATATACACGCTAGTGTATCTTTAGCACATACATAGAAAGACAAAAACTAGAGATAAATCTATGGCTTTATAAAATTTCTATTAAAGTACATACACTCATATATACGTAAAATACGTAAAGACCATTACTATTATAAAAGAACAAGTTGGTAGTCGTATGTTCCTTCTCCTTCAACCGCCCTATTCTCAACTTCTCATCACTCTTCACTTTTCAACTGATTAGAGTAGTCCTATTCCATAGCATGATTCTCTATATCTAATAAATTTCGTTGCAACGCATGAGCATGTGACTAGTAGATACAAAAAATTACACCATATTTATAAAGTCATATATCCACAACTCTATTATACTAGAGCTGGTATGATAGATTAAGGTGGTGATCATTTGGGCTTATTTTTGGTGGCTTATGGCTGAAAAACACTATAGCTGGCTGAAAAAAAACACTATAGCTGACAGAGACTTATTTAGCATAATTAAATTTAAAAAATTTTAAAATATAAAAAAATGTTGGCCCATTACATATAATACAAACAAATACGGGAAAAAAGAATCGGCAAAAAAGCTCAACAAAAAACCAAAAGTTCAGAAAAAGACGAAATTTATGAATAGTGACAAATAAGCGGGAAGCTAAAAGCTGAAGCCCAACCGACCACCCCTAAACTATATTGATAATGTGGTATACAGTATACTCACAACTCTATCATAAGAGCTGGTTACCGCGTCCGGTGGCAGTGTTGACAGAGCCAGCTGCCAGCCGTGCTTGATTCGTCCCATTTTCTCTCGGCCGTTTCCATATTCACACGAGCCTGCCGGCGGCTCGTACAAGACCCGGCCGGGTGCACGCATATTGCTCCGTGCGCAGTCAAAGTCAACTTCTCATGCATTTGTGCGATTCCTAATTTGTCACTTTATATACATGAGGAGAATGCGATGTAAGTGATGCCCGCAGATATTGGTGCCCGCATAAGGAACCATACATCGATCCGTCCATGTCGCCGGCCGCTCGCCAAGTTACACTGCGGCCGCACGCGGCCCGTGCCATTCTGCTGCTGCTCATCATCATCGCCGGGCGTGGCGGCCTCATCCTCCACGCGGCTGCTAAAAGCGGTAGTTCGGGGAGCAGTGGCGCCAGCGGCCACAGTGAGTGCCTACTGGCCACTACCTATCCTACATGCTTGATTTCTTATAATACTGTTTTGCTTCTTTTTTACCTATGATTTCATACGTCCCTATGGTCGCCACTACACATCTTTTGATTATTACTTTTTTCTAACTATATAATAGTAAAAATTATTAGTAATATAATAATATAAAAGAATTTCTTATGATAAATCTAGTGATATCATTTTCATGTGAAGAGCCCAAATACTTTTATGCATATTAGCAATCAAAGTTTGAAAAAGAAGTTAACTATATGCATTTTAAAGTGACATGTAAAAGGAACGGACGGGGTATAGTTTTAGACAATATCGAATTCTCAGCGTATATTAAAACCAAATGTCTTATAGGAGGTTTTAGACGGAAAAAAACAGTGCTTCTACACTATCTTAAGAAAAGTATAATTTTAAACTTTTTTTTGGTGCGTAGTGATATATTGTAGTAGCAGGTGATCGGAAGCGAGGCCCTCTAATTGCTTTAAAGTCTTGTGATTTACAATCTTTTTTAAGAGAGCACCGAGTCATACTGTCATACATGTGTACTTTATATAGAGTCCTTGACTCATATGGCCCTGGGTGTTTTCTTTTGCCAAATTGGTCCTCTCACACACCAAATTGTATTTTGGTCATCTTTCCAACCAACCATGACAGCAGTGGCAATAAAACGTAACTTCTAGTATAGTCCTAATATAGTTATACCATAGCAGGTAGATAACTTCACGCATGATGTTGCAGCAGCAGCAGGCTTGCGGTAGCCCCACCGCAGCAGGCTTGCTATCGCCCTAACCGAGCGCAGCAGCGATATTCAGGGGCGGCAGTGCCACCCCACGGTTCGTGATATGGTCCGGCTGTCACTGATCTTCTTGCATGCTCTCTCGCACACTCAATGAGTGAAGTTATGTCCTGCACTGATCATATGTCTAGATCTTCCCTGCAAAAGTTCATCCATCTAGTGATAGCATTACTTCTATAGTTATGTAACTTGAGTGTTTAATTGTTTGCCATGCCCTCGCAGATCAACCGCCCGGGTCTGGTGGTCCACAGCCCCACAGTTCGTACGTAAGCTACGGGTCTCTACCTGCCAGGGGGTTCCTTATACCCGACGGGGTTGCACGACAAAGTACACTTGCAACGGTCAATGACAATCATTTTCGTATATAGATACCCGTAGCTTAACGGTCAATGACAGATCTACGTGGATATATCCCTCCAGTCACACACACATATATAGATAGATATAGAAAATCATTTTCGTACTCTCGAGAGTACATACTTCTACTTCTAATATACCATTTAAACAAATATTTTATACCTCTTTATCACTTTCAGTATACTTAAATACTAATTCTAAGATACTCTAGTGCAACTTGGTTGAAAAATTTTCGTCGGAGTCCTTTATTTTTGCTATATACATTTTTCCATATATAAAAGGAGTACATACATGAATTATGCTATAAAAAATAGACTTTGATGAATTTTTTTATGAAACTCACTTTAGAGTATTTTATAATTATTATTAGAGTATGTTCAAATAGATAAAGAGGTATAACCACATTTAATGTCTTTTTAAATATTTAAATTAGATACATGAAAATCATATATGTAGATTTGTGTTGAAAAATGCTTTCATAATATTATAATTTTATTGATTTTTTAAAATATATTGTAATATAAATTAGTGATTAAAATTGTGTTTTATAGATATATTGATGTTTAAAACAATATGTATTTAAGACATGAGAGACTATATGAAGACGAAGGGGTGCGTATATCACGTACATGTGGGTTCGGACCCTCGGAATCGATTTTCATCATGCCTCCACAAATGTAGGAGAGGCTCAACCATGTATGCTCATGCATGTACGAGGGCATCCACACTAGTTGGCTTACAAATTTATCTATGACCGCATCGTTTGTATCCATCTACAAAAATAATTGAATGCAAATCGTGTACTGTCGTAGGGATGGCCTCCACCTAAACCCAGCAGGCCTGGTAGGAGATTATAAGGCCCAGAATAGGCCATGTGTAATGACATAACTGCCCCCAGAGGGGATAACCAGATGTAAGGGTATAACTGTAAAAGCACTTCTCATGTGTATATATATATGAGTACAAGCCATGGGGAGGACCCAGGCCATTACATTCATCTTCATCACTCTCCACTACCATCTCTCTCTCTGTTTGGTCTGTAGCCACAACAGTTGGCGCCGTCCGTGGGGAGGACAGGACAAGCCTGAAGACCGAAGAAGAAGGATGACACCGAAAAAAGCATCTTCAGCGGCGGCGAAGGGAAAGAAGGCGGCCGGGCCGGAGCGTCGTATAAGTACCAGGGCTTCGGCATCGGCAGCGGCGGGCGCGGGTGGCGACGCAGGCGCGGTGGCCGAAGACGTCGACGTTCGCGCGGTGACGACCAACCTCGTCACCGGCACCGCGACGACCAACCCCGTCACCGGCACCGCGACGACCAACCTCGTCACCGGCACCGCGACGACCGACCCCGTCACCGGCGCTGCGGGGACGGACCCCGCGGTCGAAGACGTCGACGCGGGTGCGGCGACAACCGACCCCGCCGACGCAACGATAGCCGACCTCGCCGCCCCCACTGCAACCCTCGCCGGCGGCGCGAACCGGGCGGTTCGAGGTAGCCACAACGGAGCGACCGGCAACCTACCGCAGGGTCATTAACGTCATATCCGGAGGCTCTGCGCTGGAATTCGCCTCGGCACGGCAGCAGAAGGCCTATGCGCGAAGACTACATCACGTGGCGGCATACCCAGCGCAAGCACCGCCGGATTGGGCGCAGCAGAAGTTACATTCACACCCGACGATGCCCAGGGTGTGGATTTCCCTCATCAAGACCCCCTGGTCATCCGGGTCACTATCGCGGGATGCGACGTGGGGCGCGCCTTGGTGGACGGCGGTAGCTCCGCGAACGTATTGTTTGCGGCGGCCTTCGACCAGATGGGGATCCCTCGAAGCCGCCTAGGGCCCTCGGGAATCCCACTGCAGGGCTTCGGCGGACAGCCCCTGCGGGCACTGGGCCAAATAGGTCTTCAAGTCTCCTTCGGCCAAGATGACAATGTGCGGGCCGAAGATGCCACCTTCGACGTGGTCGACCTTCCGTACCCCTACAATGCCATATTAGGGCACCCGATCCTCAACTCCTTCGGCGCGGTACCACATCACGGCTATCTATGCATGAAGATCCCGGGTCCCCGGACCATCATCACCGTCCGAGGCGACCAGGATATGGCTCGGCGCATCGAGCCAGGTACCAGGTGCCCGCGTCGCGAAGCCCAACGGCGCTCCTAGAGCTGGCGTCACCGCACGGAGGTCCGCGAGGCCATTCACAGGCGCCTTGGCGGGCCCTGCAGATGTCTAGCGACTAGAGGCTTCGGCCGCACCAAGGGTAAACGGTTAGTATATCCATCCTTTGTAGTTGCTCACCCGCGCAAACGGGGATGTAATGAAGATCGCCGTTTGTCGCTAATCTTTCTTTATCACACGCAACTACGCGGTGAAGGCGCGCGTAGGCTTAGCCAACGCACGCGTTCCCGCAGTATAAAACAAAGACGCACGTTCGCGTGTGCACTCGCCGTAGCCAGGGGTACGGGACTGAGTATAAATCGAAGTCGCACGTTCGCGTGTGCACTCACCGTAGCCAAAAGGTGACGGGCCTGAGTATAAACAAAGACGCACGTTCGCGTGTGCACTCGCCGTAGCCAGGGGTACGGGACTGAGTATAAATCGAAGTCGCACGTTCGCGTGTGCACTCGCCGTAGCCAAAAGGTGACGGGCCTGAGTATAAACAAAGACGCACGTTCGCGTGTGCACTCGCCGTAGCTAGGGGTACGGGACTGAGTATAAATCGAAGTCGCACGTTCGCGTGTGCACTCGCCGTAGCCAAAAGGTGACGGGCCTGAGTATAAACAAAGACGCACGTTCGCGTGTGCACTCGCCGTAGCCAGGGGTACGGGACTGAGTATAAATAGAAGTCGCATGTTCGCGTGTGCACTCGCCGTAGCCAAAGGTGACGGGCCTGAGTATAAACAAAAGACGCACCGGGGGGACGCCCTCGCGCGCACCAGTCTACGGACTTTAAATAAGACGTAGCGTGGAGGTCCGCCTCCGCACGCACCAGTCTACGGACTTTAAATAAGACGTAGCGTCGAGGCCCGCCTCCGCACGCACCAGTCTACGGACTTTAAATAAGACGTAGCGTCGAGGCCCGCCTCCGCACGCACCAGTCTACGGACTTTAAATAAGACGTAGCGTCGAGGCCCGCCTCCGCACGCACCAGTCTACGGACTTTAAATAAGACGTAGCGTCGAGGCCCGCCTCCGCACGCACCAGTCTACGGACTTTAAATAAGACGTAGCGTCGAGGTCCGCCTCCGCGCGCACCAGTCTACGGACTTTAAATAAGACGTAGCGTCGAGGTCCGCCTCCGCACGCATCAGTCTACGGACTTTAAATAAGACGTAGCATCGAGGTTCGCCTCCGCACGCGCGAGTCTCCGGACTATAAAGGAAGTCGTAGCGTCGAGGCCCGCCTCCGCACGCACTAGTCCACGGACTCTAAATAAGACGTAGCGTCGAGGTCCGCCTCCGCACGCGCGAGTCTCCAGACTATAAAGGAAGTCGTAGCGTCGAGGTCCGCCTCCGCACGCATCAGTCTACGGACTTTAAATAAGACGTAGCGTCGAGGTTCGCCTCCGCACGCGCGAGTCTCCGGACTATAAAGGAAGTCGTAGCGACGAGGTCCGCCTCCGCACGCACTAGTCCACGGACTCTAAATAAGACGTAGCGTCGAGGTCCGCCTCCGCACGCGCGAGTCTCCGGACTATAAAGGAAGTCGTAGCGTCGAGGTCCGCCTCTGCACGCACTAGTCCACGGACTCTAAATAAGACGTAGCGTCGAGGTCCGCCTCCGCACGCGCGAGTCTCCGGACTATAAAGCAAGGCAAAGCACGGAGGCCCGCCTCCGCATACGTCAGTCTACGGGCTGTCCGTTCTAAGGAACCCTGGCGTAGCTACTTCGCCAACGGTGGCATCAACACACAGCGCATATCCTAAAATGCCAGGAAGTCTGCATACCGGAAAAATTACAAGTACAAAAGTCCGGCAACATCCCTGCCGCTCTAAGCCGCTACCCCGCGGGTTCATCCTTAACACGCGCTAAAGCGGGGGCCTCGCTCGAAGAAGGCCGGCTCGCCCAAAAGTCCAGCGACTCTTCGGCCCTTCGCCAGCGTCGAAGGCGTCGCCGGGTTTAAAGGTCGGCCGCACGAAGCCGGCCCCAGCAAGGAAGCTGCCCGGGATATAGGCGAAAGTCAGAATGCATGCAGCAAGTGTGTACTTTATTCGCAAAGACAAGGAACAGTACAACGCACGCCTACACCTAGGCACCACGGCGTCAGACCTGCGGGTTCCCGGCGCCTTCGGAGGGCCCAGCGCCGCCATCGTCGCGTCGAGGGAACCCGTCCAGAAATTGGCCGAGGCTCCCCGTCCCGTAGAGCGACTTCCGGAGCTCGATCCGTGCAACATTCGGCCCGACGTAAGCCCAGATCCGGTCGAAGAAGGGCCCGAGGGCAAGGCGAGCGGAGCGGACGGCGCCGGACATTACTCCGGCCCCGCCGGGCATCTCCAGCTGGGGATCATCCAGCGCGGCGATGTGCGTACAACCGCGGTGCTACAGCAGCGCGCACACCAAGTATGCCGACGTGTACGCGCAGTGGGTGCCGAAGGACGTCGCCGCGTCGCGCACGACGTTGGCGGCATCCCCGACCCAGCGGAGCGTCCGAGACAACTCCTCCGGGCCGAAGGCGCAGCCTGGCACCTCAGCTACCAGCCCTTGAAGATGGCTCTCCAGCGCTTGCATGGCGTCCCACGCAACCACCGAGGCGTCGCCAAGCGTCTGGCACGCTCCGCTAGAGTCAGGGCAAGCTCGCCTTTTTCCTTCTCTAGCGAGGCGACCTGCTCCAGGAGCCCGTCCCGCTCCGCTGCAAACCTCTGTTCAGCAGCTGCCGCGGCCGACTCCCGCGCCGACGCAACAAGTCCCTCGGCGTGCGCCCTAGCTTCGGCGCATTCCGCTTCCAGTTGGCGGATGCGGGCGTCCTGGGCAGAGCGGGCGCCAGAGGCTTCGCGCAGCTCCTCCTCGACGGCCCGCAGCCTATCCTCGAGCGCCTTTCGGCTACGAGCGTAGGCCGTTTGTAGGGCCTACCCCAGCACAAGTGTCTGTACAAGGGAAAAGACTTAGCAAGCCCAGCTAAGCCCAGGCGTGGTCGCATGAGTACTTACCCTCACCCCAGACACCTCGAAGGCGTCCTCGAGGCGCCCCGCCCCGTAGGTCTGCAGCACTTGCGGGTCGACGCTGGTGGCCGCGTCATTCACAATCCCGCGCCACGCCCTCAGCGTCTCCGGGGGCGGCACGAAGTCCGCGAGGCTTGTGCACGCGAAGGTCCCGTGTTCTGCCAAACGCTCCCCCTCCGGAATGAGCAACGCTGCAAACAGGGATGCAGGTGAGCGCCGCAAGGCATAAAGTCATACACCAGATTAAGCTGGCCACCCTACCTTCGGTAGCAGAAGAAATGGTCCCGCCGCAGGCAGAAGCCTCCGCGTTCGGGGAAGACGACGGCTGTCCCTGCGCGGTGGGCGGTGTGGCCAGAGGGGCAGAAGGCGCATAGGCCGCAGGGTCCCCGGTGCTTGCGCTGGAGTCCCACAAGCTTCTGATGCCCGTGGCCACGACGAATCCCCGCGGTGTCCGGTGGAGCTCCGGCCGCACACACGGCCGTTTGGCCGGGGCAACTAGCAGCGACACCGCCCCCGCAGCCGTGGTTGGGGAGGACCCCGCGGCTGCCGCGCCCGGGGGCGAAGGTTCCGCGGTGGCAGTTGTCACAGGGGGCACCTCGGTTTCTGCTGCTGTTGGTACAGACAGCACGGCTCCGTGCGCCCCCGCGGAGGGCGCCTCTGGCACCACAGCGGTCGCGGTCGAAGGCTCCACCTCAGCATCGCCGGTCCGCACGGGGTCCGCCTCGGTGACTTCGGCGGGCGATGAGACTTCCCCCCTCCGGCTGCCCGCGGCAAACCCGCCGTCCGGGATGCTCGCCGAAGATACCTCGCCTCCGGCGCCCGCGCCACCCAAGCCCGAATCGGCATACCTCGCCGAGTCCGACTCCGCGTCCGCCGAGCCCTCAGAAACACTACCAGCAAGCGCGGCAGGCGCCCCGCTGCGGCCCCTCTTCCGAGACAGGGCCTTCTTCTTCTTCTTCTTCGCTCCACCATCGTCTGGAGCGACACGGTCCGGCACGGCAAGGCCCAGGACCTCGCACACGCGGTTTATTCGCCCCAGCCCCGCCTTGGCGATAGCCTGGCGGTGTACGGACCCAGGAAGACGCGCGCGGCTCGCTCCGCCTCCTCCAAGGAAATCCCTGAAGCAAAGGAGAATAGCATCAACATACAACGCATTTCGCGTGAACAAAGGAGGGACGCGATCGAGGCTTACGAGGACCGGGCGGCGCCGGCAGCGAACAAACCCATGGCGAAACATTGTCGTCTCGACGCCTCTCGGCGGCAAGACGCCAGTTGTAGGCAAGCGGTGCCACACCGTACATCACGTACTCTTCGGCGAGGTCGCGCATGTTGAGGCGGGCGGCCACGCCTACGAGCCGCTTGACCCTCCGCTTGTCCTCATTATCGAGCGTTCGGCCGGGCGAGGGCTTGAACGCGATTGGTCGGCCTGTGCACTCAAGGCCGCTCCCGCTCTCCACACGGTGGTAGAACCACCGCTTCATCCAGTAAGACTCCCACTTCCCGCGAGTTGAGTTCGCAGGGAAGAGCTTCTTGCACGACGGGCGAAGAATAAAACTGACGCTGCCGAAGCTCGACAGCGTCCCGTCCTTCCGGCCCTTGGTCTGGCATCGTGCCTCGTGTAGATAGGCGAACAGCGACGCGCTGGGCCAACACGCCCCCGAGTGCAAGGCCCAGCTATACACCGCGAGCCGGGCCACGGCGTTCGGAGTCAGTTGCGCCAGCTCCAGCCCGAAGGTCCGCAGCACGTCGCCCACCATAGCTGCCGCTGGGATCCGGAGCCCCGCGTCGAAAAAGGCAACGAATACGACCGCCTCCGACCTCTCGGGATGCGGTTCTGTCTCGTCGGTGGCAGGCAATCGTACCTCCTGGCGCCCGGACAACTTCCCCGCGCGCAGGAGCCCTTGGATCGTCTTCTCGGTCACGAGCGAGGGGCCTAGCTCGTCGGAGAACGTGCCTTCCTCCTCCGCCACCAGCCGCTCATGGTCCGCCGCCGCCGGGTCGCGCTCTTGGAGCGCGTATTTCACCTCCAACAGCGAGGACCGCCGACGAATGTCAGGGCCACCAACTGCCTGGCCGCGCTCGCTACTGGAGGCCATCGCTTCCCACGGACAGACAGAAGCGGTGAAGATAGCGCGAAGGTGTAGAAGGCGGAGCAGACAGGAAAGAGGGCGTAAAGGTGCGGGGACGCTGTTACGGGAGGGCTATTTCAAGCCACCTCGCCCATACCGCCGCTACCGAAGCGTCGCAACGATCTGCATGCCGGATGCAACCGCAGCGGTGTAAAGGCCCGCCCCGCACGATTCCCCGTAACTGAAAGCGAAGGGTCGCGAAGGTCCGTGTACGAGGCGCGACCGCAGTCGTACAAGCGCCCGTCCAGCGCAACGCCCCACCCAACGCTGGAAGGTCACGACCACAGGCACCAAGGACCGTCACAGCACGGCGTTACCTAGCCACTGTTATAGGCGCACCAATGGGCCAGGGGATCACAACAGCTCCGGCGCCGCGCCATTCACCGCCCGCCCCGTGTCCCCCCTGCCTAGGGAAGAGGCGAGCGGCTGCAAGCACGCAACCGTCCACATCCCGCCGCCCACCAGTCATAGGCCGCCGCGTGCCCCGGGCGCGTCGGGTCGCACGGTACGGGAACCTAACCCTGGCAGACTAGGGGCCGGCGTGATTCCAGGAACCTTTACAGCGCAAGACCGCATCGCAAGATCCCAAGTCACCGCCCACGTGGCGGTGTTCGCGGGGCGAAGGCGCCAGCTTCGCCGCCACCCGTTCGATGGGTAGGGGACGAAGCGCGCGCGTCTACGTCGACTAGGCGCCAGCTTCGCTGCCACCCGTTCGATGGGTAGGGGACGGAGCGCGCGTGTCTACTTCGACTAGGCGCCAGCTTCGCTGCCACCCGTTCGATGGGTAGGGGACGGAGCGCGCACGTCTACGTCGACTAGGCGCCAGCTTCGCTGCCACCCGTTCGATGGGTAGGGGACGGAGCGCGCGCGTCTACGTCGACTAGGCGCCAGCTTCGCTGCCACCCGTTCGATGGGTAGGGGACGGAGCGCGCGCGTCTACGTCGACTAGGCGCCAGCTTCGCTGCCACCCGTTCGATGGGTAGGGGACGGAGCGCGCGCGTCTACTTCGACTAGGCGCCAGCTTCGCTGCCACCCGTTCGATGGCTAGGCGACGGAGCGCGCGCGTCTACGTCGACTAGGCCCCAGCTTCGCTGCCACCCGTTCGATGGCTAGGGGACGGAGCCCGCGCGTCTACTTCGACTAGGCGCCAGCTTCGCTGCCACCCGTTCGATGGGTAGGGGACGGAGCGCGCGCGTCTACGTCGGCTTGGCGCCAGCTTCGCTGCCACCCGTTCGATGGGTAGGGGACGGAGCGCGCGCGTCTACTTCGACTAGGCGCCAGCTTCGCTGCCACCCGTTCGATGGGTAGGGGACGGAGCGCGCGCGTCTACTTGGAGTAGGCGCCAGCTTCGCTGCCACCCGTTCGATGGGTAGGGGACGGAGCGCGCGCGTCTACGTCGACTAGGCGCCAGCTTCGCTGCCACCCGTTCGATGGGTAGGGGACGGAGCGCGCGCGTCTACGTCGACTAGGCGCCAGCTTCGCTGCCACCCGTTCGATGGGTAGGGGACGGAGCGCGCGCGTCTACGTCGACTAGGCGCCAGCTTCGCTGCCACCCGTTCGATGGGTAGGGGACGGAGCGCGCGCGTCTACTTCGACTAGGCGCCAGCTTCCCTGCCACCCGTTCGATGGGTAGGGGACGGAGCGCGCGCGTCTACTTCGACTAGGCGCCAGCTTCGCAGCCACCCGTTCGATGGGTAGGGGACAGAGCGCGCGCGTCTACTTCGACTAGGCGCCAGCTTCGCTGCCACCCGTTCGATGGGTGGGGGACGGAGCGCGCGCGTCTACGTCGACTAGGCGCCAGCTTCGCTGCCACCCGTTCGATGGGTGGGGGACGGAGCGCGCGCGTCTACTTCGACTAGGCGCAAGCTTCGCTGCCACCCGTTCGAGGGGTAGGGGACGGAGCGCGCGCGTCTACTTCGACTAGGCACCAGCTTCGCTGCCACCCGTTCAATGGGTAGGGGACGGAGCGCGCGCGTCTACGTCGACTAGGCGCCAGCTCCGCTGCCACCCGTTCGAAGGGTAGGGGACGGAGCGCGCGCGTCCACTTCGGCGGGGCGCAGCAAAGGCGGGGGTCTTGTCCTGCGAAATCTACCCCGTTTTCCTTAACAGGCCACCTACAGTGCATCAACATAAAAAGTAATGCCGACGGGCTCCATCAGGAACACCGACTGTAGGTAGGCCTGTTAAGAAAAACAGGGCAGACCTCGCTGTCGCCTACGGAAGCGCGGTGCGGGGGCAGGAAGCGCGGCTGTCTGTCGATAACCGGCGCTGATCAAGCTCCCAGGAAAAATGGACCTCCTTCTGTGCATCAACATTCCCCAAGCCGCTCAGCGTCACACAGGAATGTTGATGCACGGCAGGGGCCCATTTTAGGGGAACAGCTTCTATCACAATATACGCAGGAGCAACGCCGCACCAGCGCCATATATATACCCCAATCGGCAGGAGAGCCAACCGGCGGAAGGCCAATCGGCAGAAGTCCAACTGCCGGAAGTCCGCCGCCATATTAATGGTCACGACGCCTCAACGCCCGCACCGCGCCAAGCACGCTGCACCACGTGGACGGCCGGAAGTCCGAGCGTCGCAGCAGCGTGCGCGTCTACTTCGGCTACAGCGCAGCCCCGGAAGTTTGGAAAAGTTCACAGGCCGCGGGGACGGAGGGGGCCAAAGGACTCGGCAACATGGCTTCGGCCTTGTGAAGCCCTTTACCATGAGAGGCTCCTGTCGTAGGGATGGCCCCCACCTAAACCCAGCAGGCCTGGTAGGAGATTATAAGGCCCAGAATAGGCCATGTGTAATGACATAACTGCCCCAGGGGGGATAACCAGATGTAAGGGTATAACTGTAAAAGCACTCCTCATGTGTGTGTATATATGAGTACAAGCCATGGGGAGGACCCAGGCCATTACATTCATCTTCATCAGTCTCCACTACCATCTCTCTCTATGTTTGGTCTGTAGCCACAACATGTACAATTTGAGTAGGTAAACTATGAGCTCTTTTGCAGTACCCACTAATTGACGTAGATTAATTGTCCATTCTTTTCAATCCTAGGGGTGGGATTAGTTAGAATTTGGATGTACTTCAAGTATAGGAGTTATAGATTCTCTTAAGGATACATAGATTCTTTAAGGATACAATTGTAGCTAAACATGCAAACCAATTAATAGGAGATATAGATTCTTTTAAGGATACAGATATTCTTTAAGGATACAATTGTAGCTAAACATGCAAACCAATTAATCATAGACTAATAACATATACCACAGTAGAGACAACTATTGTTTATATACTCTTCCATATCATCTAGAGACAAAACTAAAGACGATTTCTACATTACCTTGTCTATTAAGCTTGTCTCTATAGGACCCCATGATCTTCTAATTATACCAAGAAAAAAGTGTTTGTTTAGATAATAATTCATACAATAATATTTTGTATTGTCTATATATCCTAAATTCATGGGATTACGTCATCTCTTCACAAAGAGACAAATGTACTCTCTTCTCCCATGTTAGCAAAAATTCTTCGTGAAAAATTTATAGACAGTTCACATTACACTGTTGTATATTTCTTAAAGAAAATACAATGTGAAATGCCATTCAAAATCATCGCATGATTAATAATCAAGAACGCAGGATTAACTAATCTTGGAGCTTTTCAGATTTTGCGACCACGAAAGCTATCTCAACTACGTGCTTAATTAAGCGTTCAGCCAAGGTCATGGGGCGGTGCCCGGAATGGCTCTAACGAGACCTGTTATAGGGACTGTTCTTTTTTGCTGAAGCTGATGGCTTTTGGCTACGGCTTGTGGCTTTTGGATTGTTCGTGCGAGAGATTACATAGTAACAGAAACTCACGTGTGATTTTTGTCGATATAAATGTAGTCGATACAGTATGTACTATAATTAACTAGTAGACTCTATCTTGAAAAGATACTTTTTTAAAAGATAGTTACTGTAGAAAATCTGAAAAACAGCTTTCAGAAGCTGAAAAGAACAAGCCCATAATGTGGGGGGCGGCAGTGAAGAAAGCCGGGTAGGAGTGGTAGTGTTTGTGGGGAGTGTTTTAGGTTAAATCGGAAAGTCCATAGTTGATTCCTATATGAAAAGAATTTTAATCAAAGAAAAAGTCACCCCTTACAAATCAATGACTAGAGATTGAACTACACTCCTACCTATCTATGGAGTAGGAGGTATGGTAAAATTTCTCTAAACATAGGTCCTTGTAATCCGAAATAGTGTCGTATTCATCAGGGAATACTCTAATGTCTACTTTGGTACTATATTTGATTGATCTGTATCGTTATATAAACTGAACCCATTGAAATAAATAGTTTTACTCTCTAACCCTCTTTCCTTGGATTGATGTGGGAATTCTAATCCCTCATAGTGAAATACTAGAAATTTGTATTGTAGTAAAGTCCTGTTTATAAATATATTTAATGCACAAAATTTTGGCGGGAGAGCATCGACATACTTACTAGTTGTAGTTGACACATGTGCATGGTGTTATGGACCAATATGTAGGACCGAAATGGCGACAGAGGGGGGGTGGATGTCGATCTTTAAAAATTGCCCCCAATAAGTATCCTCACTTAAGCTTCTTCTCCAATAGCTATGGGAGCTATGAAGATAGAAAATAAGCCCTCAAAGGAAATCACAGAGACAAGGAAAAACCAGATCCAGAAAGAAGCAATCAAGAAAAACAAATTCAGCACAAGTCTGGCTGCAAGCGGTAGTACCGCTGTGACGAGCGGTAGTACCTCTGGGCGGTAGTACCGCTATGCCGAGCGGTAGTACCTCTGGGCGGTAGTACCGCTATGCCGAGCGGTAGTACCTCTTGCCGGAGACGTTCAGACCGTCCGAATGTTTCATCACTGCCGATCAGACTGGTCCGAACATGGGCGGTAGTACCGCTGAGCCGAGCGGTAGTACCTCTCCAGGAGCGGTAGTACCTCTCGAGAAAAATAGCAAACAGGATTTTCAGGCAGCAGACCGAAACTTCGGATTTTTGGCTAAATAGAGGGTTTGCTCTCAATCTCTTTGATCCAAAGCCTTACTACAACGTACCAAATAGTAAGGGGACCCTGAGAAACAAGAGAATCAAACCAAAAGGCAAGAGTTTCAGATTATGGGTAAAAATCTGAAATTTTGCAAGACCCGAGCCAAAAATCAAATTGCTTCCCAACCTTTGATCCTATGGCCAAGAGATTTTGCAGATATGTTAGCAATAGCCATAGAACTCCTCAGACAAAAACTCAGGGCATTTCCTTAAGAGAAACAAGAATTCAATCAAACCCTAGAAAAGCTCTGAAGAACAGGGAAACCTCAAAAATGAAATCTTGAGATTAAATGAAGTTTGCTCTTGGGAAACTTGATCAAATGATCTTGGAGAATCATCCCAACCTAGAGCAACCCATTTTGGGCCTTCTCAACAAGAAAAACACAAGAACTCAAAAACTCAAGAAATCAAGAAATGAGGCATCGAAGGGAAACAGAGAGCACGGGAGAAGAACTTCAAATTTCATTCCAACCATTCAAAGATTACAAGGGATACAAGGAACTACGTCCCCATACGCATGGACATTCGGAGGAATGATTACATGGATTCACTACTCAATCCCTCTCCTCACCCTCTCAATCCTCAAGAACACCAAGAGCTACACATGCATCTTGGGAGGAACACCAACACAGAGAGGTCTCAGAAACCCATCAAAGGGGACACAGAGGGAACACAACTCTGCCTCCACCAACAACTCTCAACCACTAAAGCCTAAAGCCAAAACAAACTCTAAAGCCTATTTTGACTAAAGGAAACCCTAAAATCCCTTCAAGTGTTCAAGTGGGCATGCAGCCCCTCCAACCTATTTATAGCCCACGGCTAACGGGTCTCCGCCCCGTTACGCCCGCTAAGTCCAACGGAGCCCGCTCCCGCCTGTGCAGCCTTGCGAAATTCCCGTTTCGCCCCTCCTGCACCTTCCGGGAAGCTTCCGCACTCCTTGCCTCGCACGCCTCGCACGCCTCGCAACCACCTTGAGTCCACGTCGTCTTCGACACCTCCTGACTGTTCTGACCTCAGCGCCACCTGCGCGTAGTCCAGTCCTCCGTGTCTCATCACGACTCCGTCTCGACGTCCTGCAATCACACAGACAAGAAACACGTCAAATAGCACCGCTCGATACATGAAAGCGTAAATATCATCATACATACCACAGATGAAGTCCAAACCTATCGAATCAGCAGAATTTGCAACCTAATCCCATACGACCAAGTTTGACCAAAGTCCGACCGAGCCCGTTGCACCATGCAACGTCAAGGTCCAAACCACCCAAACCAAACTCGACTATCCTAAACCGATGTCAATTACTCATCATACACATGGGATGACCTCCACATGGTCTCTCGATCTCCCCCTTGATGAGTATATTGACAAACCCCGAAAAAGATATTGACAAACCCCGAAAAAGCAAGAAGTTGAGTTTGATTTGACGAGTCCAACATGGTCCAAAGGGAAGAGCAAGCAAGCTCATGACCATGTCGACAAGAGGAGCAAAAGAAAGAGCAAGTTTTCCACAAGGCTCCAAGAACTCCTCAAAAAGGCTTTTTCTCCATTTCTCTCCCCCTTTTGGCAATAAACCCATCAAGATGCAAGGGAAGGAAAATGACATGAAATTGGCTGAAGTTTGTTTATTTAAGCATTTTGAGCCATGAGAATTATCCACGATGACCATAATGAACTACACCAAGCCATAACTCAACTAAAAGGCTATCTAGATCATGACAAGATATGTATATCCTAGCTAGAGCACATAGATGACGATCTGAAATGTAATGCATTTTATGAGCATGTCAAGTCATCAATAAGCAAAGTCTAACTAGAGATATGCAAGGATGATGCAGGCCATGTCAATAAGCTAAGCGGAACAAGGAAGCTAATATTGAGTCCAAATAGAGTGCTATAAGCTTAAGATTGAAACATTGGTTACGTACATGGTTCTTTTTGTAGCTTAAGCAAATTGAACACATAAAACATTGTCTTTTTAAAGCTCATGGTCGTTTCCAACCCATTTTTTTATGTGCTAGATCTCAAGCCTTATGTGACTACTCCAAGCGAGAAGCTTAAGAAGATAGTCTAGGTCATCCAGAACTCCCCCTGAGTTCATGCCTAGTGCAATGGCAAGCCGTCTCATGAGAAAGAATTGGTGAAATCAGTTTTTTCGCACAAAAGAGATTATTTTGCTTTTTAAACATGTTGTACTAACTTATGCATCATCAAGAACTAATATAGCTCAACTTAAGGCTAAACAAAGATTCAACACTCAACTAAGCTTATTTGACATGGCATGAATCATAAAAGGATAGCTCAAGAAAGACTAAACTCAAGTGCTAGCATGATAAGTTTTAATTCAAGTAGATCAATTTTAATTCACTTATCATGGCAAAAGCTAGTCTACACATATGAAGTCATGATAAATCTAGCAAATAAAGCACAAGCCATGGCAAGGTATAGAGCATTGTAAGCATGTCATAAATGGATAATAATCAAGGCTCAATGTAGTTATATTACAATGCTAGATGCTGAAAATGCAGAAAATCCAGCTCCCCCTCAACATGAGATGCAACTTTTAGTTCAAGTTGAGTTATGTCAATATTAAGCTCCAGAAGCTCCCAAATGAACTCCCCCTGAACCAAAGCAATAAAACGAGAAACTGGGAAAGAAAACAGCAAACAGGCAGTCCTTAAAGCATAGATAAGATATAGAGACAACTATAGCTCAGACTGACTCTCATCTACCCCATATGACTCCAGGACTATTAGCTTGACCGTAAAACACACACACTAGAGAGCAAACACGTACCCTGTCTACCCGAGGGTGGCTCGACTCTCGCTAGAACCTACAAGAAGTGAGTGAGCTCAATCTAGTGAGATAAGAAGCAGCTAATCAGAGGCATCCTGGAAGCACAAGATAAGAGTAAGAAGTCTAAGCAGCTAGACTAGAGAAACACTCTAACATATGCTAGAAGGACTAAACCCGATGCACCCTAGATGCAAAGGAACAAAAATGAGACAGAAGCATAATCAATATAGTAAGCAGTAAAGCCCAAAGCTCCCCCTCACTACAGTCCATAAGGACAAACCACCCCAAGCTCTCCCCGCAGAGCTGAAAACCTCAAACTATCCAATGGCTTGGTAAAGATGTCAACCAACTGGTGGTCACTCTCCACAAACTGGAGCACTATATCGCCCTTCTCTACATGGTCTCTAAGGAAGTGAAAGCGAATATCAATATGCTTGATCCGAGAATGCTGCACTGGGTTCTTAGCAATGTTAATCGCAGAAGTGTTATCACAAAAGAGTGGAACACTGTCTATGTCCAACCCAAAGTCCCGCAGGGTCGAAGCCATCCAAAGCACCTGGCTACAGCAGCTGGCTGCAGCAACGTACTCGGCCTCTGCGGTGGACTGCGCAACACCGGACTGCTTCCTCGAAGACCAAGAAACGAGAGAAGTGCCAATGAATTGGCAAGTGCCAGAAGTGCTCTTCCTATCAATCCTACAGCCGGCAAAGTCTGCATCCGAAAAGGCTCTTAAGGAAAGACAAGAAGAGGAAGAGTACCAGATACCATAGTCAATGGTAGCTCGAAGGTACCGAAAGATGCGCTTCACCGCCTGGCGGTGAGATACGCGAGGAGAAGCCTGAAAACGAGCACACAGACACACGGAGAAGTGTATGTCTGGTCTCGAGGCAGTGAGGTAAAGAAGGGAGCCGATCATACTTCTGAACTCTTTCTGATCAACTGGCTCGCCGTCCTCATCTGGGTCAAGATAGGCTGTAGAAGCCATAGGAGTCGACACAGGCTTACCATCACTCATGTCGAAACGTCTCAGGAGGTCACGAGTGTACTTTCCCTGATGAAGAAATGTACCCTCCCGAGTCTGCTTGATTTGGAAGTCAAGGAAGAAGGTCAACTCGCCCATCATACTCATCTCAAACTCGGTGCTCATGACATCTGAGAACTGTGAAACCAGAGTATGGGAAGAGCCGCCAAAGATGATGTCATCGACATAGATCTGGACGAGCAGAAGGTCATTGCGATGACGGCGGATGAACAATGTCTTGTCTACTTTACCCATTTCAAACCCATGACTCAATAAGTAGGACTTAAGCCTCTCATACCAAGCTCTGGGGGCCTGCTTAAGTCCATACAGCGCTTTGGAAAGCTTGAAGACATGGTGTGGGTATTTGGGGTTCTCGAAACCTGGAGGCTGTCTGACGTAAACTTCTTCCTCAATGACTTCATTAAGGAAGGCACTCTTGACGTCCATCTGGTAGAGCTTGAAACCCTTAGAAGCTGCAAAGGCAAGCATGATTCTAATGGCCTCAAGTCGAGCTACAGGGGCAAAGGTCTCCTCGAAGTCTAGACCCTCAACCTGGGAAAATCCCTGAGCTACCAGTCTAGCCTTGTTTCGAATAACCACTCCATCCTCGCTCTGCTTGTTCTTGAACACCCACTTAGTCCCAATAATATTGTGACCTCGCGGGGGCTCAACAAGCGACCAAACCTTGTTTCTCTCGAAATTCTCTAACTCCTCATGCATGGCATTAACCCAAGACTCATCGGAAAGAGCATGAGAAACATCTTTGGGCTCAAAGGAGGCAATGAAAGCAGAATGGAGACAGAATTGAGATAAGCCAGATTTTGAGCGGGTAACACGCTCGAAAAGGTCTTCAATAATCTACTCTGAAGGATGCCTTTTCTGGATATGTCGGGGAGGTCCTGGATGAGGAGAAGAAGTGGCCTCTACCTCGTGTGCAGATGAGGCAGGGACAGAGCCACTATCTCCGGAGGAAGCAGTAGGCAAGGGCTGATCACCTTGAGGTACCGTGGAAGAAGGCATCTCAAGGGGAGGATGAGGAGCTGAATCAGGTAAACAACCATCGTCTCCATCGTCCTCATCATCCACAAAGATGGTCTCGGACTGCTCTAAAGAACCTGAGATATCTGGCCTAGTCCCTGGACTGGCCTCGTAAAAGGTCACCTCACAGGTTTCTACCATTTTGCTAGACTCGCAGTTCCAGACCCTATAAGCCCGCGAAGAAGGCGAGTAATCTAGAAAGATACCATCACAAGAACGCGACTCGAACTTGTCTAGGTTCCCGGACTTCAGAATAAAGCACTTGCAACCAAACACACGAAAATGAGAGACGCTGGGCTTTCGCCCATATCTCAACTCATAAGAAGTATGGTGCAAGTGTGCCCTAAGAAAGACTCGATTTGAGACATGGCACGCGGTGGCTATAGCCTCAGCCCAAAACTTCCGCGGTGTAGAGTACTCATCAAGCATCGTCCTGGCCATCTCGACCAAGGTACGGTTCTTCCTCTCCACGACGCCATTCTGTTGTGGGACGTGCGGTGAAGAGAACTGGTGCTCTACACCTGTCTCATCACAGAACCTCTCGAAGTAGGAATTCTTGAACTCCGTGCCATTGTCACTGCGGATCGCTCGTAAGGCACCCGGGAGCTCAACAGAAAGCCTACCGAAAAGACCTTGGATATTTGAAAATGTCTCATCCTTCGAGGCTAAGAAAAACACCCAAGAATACCTCGAGAAGTCATCGACCACGACAAGAACATACCACTTCCCTCCTGCTGACTGCACTCGAGCTGGTCCCACTGTATCCATGTGGAGCAGCTGTCCCGGTGCATCGGTCATAGTAACTGTGACCGGAGGGTGAGAAGTGGCAACCATCTTGCCGTGCCGGCATGGAGCACACACTAGATCTTTGACCATCTTGAGTTTCGGCAAACCACGAATAAGATCGTGACCGCTAACTCGAGTCAAATGGTCAAACCCAATATGACCAAGTCTCCTATGCCAGAAAGAAAGATCGCAGGACTCAGAAGCAACTAAACACCTGAGAGGATCACCAGAAGACTCAGAGAAAACAGCACGAAAGATCCTCCCAAAATGAGAAATCCCGCAAACCAGACTACCCGAAGAATCAAGAATTTTGCAAGCGTTTTTCTTGAAGCTCACCTCGAAACCGTCATCGGTAAGCTGAGAAACTGAAAGCAAATTGTACTGCAGCTTACTAACCAAGGCAACATCTTTCAAAATGAAAGAATCATTAATGCGCACAGTACCTTTGGCGATGACGCGCCTAGATGAAGCATCTCCGAAGGTGATCGTCTCATCACCTGGAGCACGGGCAAGGGAAGAAAACCAACGGGAATCTCCGGTCATGTGTCGTGAGCACCCGGAGTCTACAAGCCAAACCTTTCCCTTCCCTGCCCGGCGAACCTGAGTCAACGAGAGAGTAAAGTCTCAGTACTGGGATAAATCAAAAGTGATTTTGGCACCCAATACTAAGTAACACGTGGAGCAGATGAAGTAGTCAAACACGACTGACCTCTATCTACCCTATGTTCTCCGTGACTCAGAGAAGCAGAAGGTCTGTGAGCAGATCTGAAGCTGTTGCGGGGTCCAACTGCTACGGGAGAGCGAGTCGGAACACCGGCAACATGCTGATCACGCCACGGGTATCTATCTCGACGGGGAAACCGAGATCTACCCTCAGGACGGTGGAAGACACGACCAGGGGCAGCATGAGGACGAAAAACAGAAAACTCAAAAAAACCAAGTCCTCTATGCTGCCCAAACTCCGCAACAAAAGCAAACCTAGACCTCGTGTTGATCTTAGGTGCACTCAGGATCTGGGGCTGACCCTGAATACCCCTAAGAGACTCAACACGGTCTCTACGCGCGATCTTGGCGCGCCTGAAGCATCTCTCGATCGAGTGCCCATCCTTCTGACAGAAGGTGCAGTGATACTTCACCTTCTGAGAGGTGGAAGTAGCATGAAGTGGCTTCGCCTTCTGAGAGGCTGAAGCAGCAGGTGGAATCACCTTGCTGTCAGAGATCCCCTGGACAAAGCCCGCTGATTTGAATTTAACCTCATCAGATCTGGGCTCAACCTCGATCACACCTCCTATGATGGGTCGAAGAATAGCAGGTGGATGTTTCCTTATATCCTCATAGAAATCATATCCTAGACCTTGATTGAACTTGCAAATCTTGGATTGATCTAGAATAAGATAAAGCTTCTTTTTGCTACCTACAAATCTCTCGAGAGTGTTCATAAGGTACTGACACTCCCGAAAGAGAGAGGTGCAAGAAGAGCAGGGGGAAGAGGGAACAACAGAAGGTAAGGGAGCAGAAGAAGAACCAACAGTAGAGGAAAGAATGTCTTGTGCACGCACAACCGACTCTGAGGGGACAGTCCTACTACTAGCAGGTTGGTTCGCGTCTCTAGGCGTCTCACCCTTACCCTGGGGCTTCTCCCCCACACCATCAATCACATCACAACCAGATTGTGGCTTCTCTAGTAAGTCCTTAGTTAGCTTCACATATTTGTCATTCAATGCAACGAGTTCAAGTTTTAGTTTATCACAACTAATGCAGGGTAAGCTAACAGGATCCTTAGTCGCATACTGAGCCATTTTCTTGTTGTTGTCAATCATTTCTTGAAACTGTTTTGAGACAGATTCAAGTTCAGCAGTTAACTTTGGACAGTTCAAACATGAATCAATAAGCTCAAGTAAAGAAGCACTCAACTCAGCAATCTTGTGATCTGCCCATTTTAGGTTCATCTTCAATTTATTACAGTTTTCACAAGACTCGGGCAAATCTAACAGCATGGTGTAAAGACCTCTAAAAGCATTGTTCTTATCCTCACATGAGGTGCAAACAATAGTCTCAATAGGAGTAGATGAAGTAGAAGCAATCCTACTCATTTCTAGTTCAGCCAAGAGACTAAGATTCTCCACCTTAACAATGTCAAGTTCAGAGGACAGACTATCATGTGAGGTCCTTAATTTCTCCATGTCACCGAGCAAAGCAGAGCATGTATCACAATCATCACTAGAGGGAGCAGATGTAAGAGCAATAATCTCTAGTGACAATCTATCTACTTCCTTCTCTAACTCAGTACACCTAGCCCTAGCTCTAGCATGAAATCCACCTAGCTTAAGAAAAGCATGATTGAGCTGGTCGTAGGTGGGGCATACCTCGTCCGAGTCGGAGTACAGCTCGCTGTCGCTCAGTTCGCCCTCGAGGGCCATGAAGCACATGCCGGAGAAGTCGTCGCCGCCATCCTTGGGCTCTTGGTCACCCATCCCGTCGTCGTCGCTCCATCCCTCCACCTCGCTGAGGTCGAGGTCGTCGAAAGCGGTGAGGACACGGTGGAAGAGCTTCTTGGCTTTGCCAAAGTTGCGTAACTTCTTCTTTCCCGGCGTCTGAACTGGAGGCTTCTTGTTGCGGTTCTTGTCGGTGTAGTCGATCTTGCCCGAACCGCCATAGTCGTTCTTGCCCTTCTCCAGCTTGGGGCAGTTTGCCCGAATGTGGTTGGGGCCACCACACTCGAAGCAAATCACGGGTCCTCCTCTCTTTCTGTCCCTCTTCCCCTTGTAAGCATGGGAGAATCTTCGAGCAAGGAGGGTCAACTGATCATCTGCAAGCTACTCTAACTGATCAACAGTTATGTCACAGAAAGCAGCAAGGGAGAAACCGCAAGAAGAATCAGAAAAGGGACCAGAAGTCGAGCTGGGATCTGTGATTAGAGCCATCGATTGTGACTTCGACTTGCGAGAGACAATGTCAATCTCGTGAGTCTTGAGACGCGAGTACAGCGCATCAAGAGTCAAAGTCGAGAGGTCTGTAGTGTCCTTGATGGTAGTCACCTTCATCTCCCAAACACGAAGGTCGAATGCAGCGAGCATTTGTCGAGCGTTATCCGAGTCAGGGTATGTGAGACCGACCGCTCGGAGGTTGCTCAGAATCTTGTGAAAATGTGCAAAACACTCATCAAGGGACTCGCCAGCGAGCATCTCAAACTTGTTGTAATCTCGCTTGAACTGGTCTTGTCTCACCGTCTTTACCTGGGTGGTGCCCTCATGGTAAGCATCGAGGGTCTCCCAGATATCGAAGGCGGACGAAAGATGAGATATGCGGTCAAACTCGCTACGACTCAAGCCCTGGATTATGATGTTCCTTGCCTTAGCGTTTGCCTCAACATCATGCATATTTCCAGCATTAATGTTCTCATCGGCAGGAACAACAAATCTGACCTGCACCTTCCGCCAAATGGCATACCCCTGAGCCTAGATGTATGTTTCCATTTGGCTCTTCCAGAAGGGGTAATCTAGGCCATCAAAGACGGAAGGCTTGGTCGAGTACTTGTCCGTGGCCATGACTCTTGAGACCGGTTAAGATCTATTGAAAAGAGCTAACCGGCTCTGATACCAATTGTAAGACCGAAATGGCGACAGAGGGGGGTGAATGTCGATCTTTAAAAATCACCCCCAACAAGTATCCTCACTTAAGCTTCTTCTCCAATAGCTATGGGAGCTATGAAGATAGAAAATAAGCCCTCAAAGGAAATCACAGAGACAAGGAAAAACCAGATCCAGAAAGAAGCAATCAAGAAAAACAAATTCAGCGCAAGTCTGGCTGCAAGCGGTAGTACCACTGTGACGAGCGGTAGTACCGCTGTGACGAGCGGTAGTACCTCTGGGCGATAGTACCGCTATGCCGAGCGGTAGTACCTCTTGCCGGAGACGTTCGGACCGTCCAAATGTTTCATCGCTGCCGATCGGACTGGTCCGAACATGGGCGGTAGTACCGCTGAGCCGAGCGGTAGTAACTCTGAGCGGTAGTACCTCTCCAGGAGCGGTAGTACCTCTCGAGAAAAACAGCAAACAGGATTTTCAGGCAGCAGACCGAAACTTCGGATTTTTGGCTAAATAGAGGGTTTGCTCTCAATCTCTTTGATCCAAAGCCTTACTGATTAGGACATCCTTTCCATGCATACAACCATGCCGACTCCACATCAAACTGAAACTATGATACAAGGACCAATGACTAGAGCGCGAGCACGTCAACTTAATCATCAGGTGAATGCGTTCCTAAGTTTGCATACAAATGTTTCAAAGAATGGAATACTACTTAATTCTTGTGATGATTTAATTGTCCTTAGGAACTGTGGGGAAGAACCACATGAGCTCAAGTATAGAAGTGGAACCATCAAGCGCAAACCAAGTCCTGTTCACGAGTTTGACTCGGATTCGGCCTTGTTGACAGCGTCTACTTCAAATGGCCATAACTTTTGATCCAGAAGGTTTCTCAGGGCCCGTGAGTACTCGTTGGAAAGCTCTTGAAGTCTACTTTCAGATGGATCCGGCCTCACCTCCAAATTCAATCCGAGTCGGTCAGAAACTGCAAAATAAGTGACATTACTTTTCCAGTCCGAGTCAAAGTGGGCCTTGGGCCTTGTAATTCGAGTCCTATTCGGCTTCCTTGTGCTTTGGCCGACCCTGCACCTTCCGTGTCCCTTAAATAGGTAGTCGCACCCTCTTCTAGGGTTTGGGTTTTGTTTAGACTAAGTTAGCTTTTGCTACTTTGCCTTGTACTTGCGCGTGTCGGCTAGACCGCCCGAATACTTGTCTTCGGAACCCCACCATTTTTCTGTTTTCGATTGAATCTTACATCGTTATTTGCAATTGAGTTGTTGTTCATCTTGTTCTTGCTTGTTCTTCGATTGCTTGCAGGAACAAGAACCCTCGTGGTTAGGTTGATCGCGTGCCGACAAGGTCACGAACAATCTCTGGAGTTGGTGTATCGATCGCTAAGGCGCAACATCCTTGGATGGTTGTAGTCGGGTCGTCAATGTCATCTCCTTCCCCAATCGAATCTACCACTCTCATCGAAAGATCGGGACCCCTAGTGCTATCAGTTGGTATCAGAGCTCAAGGTTGATCAGTGAGAGATCTTATCTAGTCTTTGCAATTTTTACCTACAGTCCAGAAACCCAAAAAAATAGCAGATCAGATCTATTCCCCAAAATCCGAAACAATTTGAGCCTTACGCTTTTGCTGCATAGTCTTTGTTTGTTGAGTCTTCAGTTGCATCGTCGCGTCCTTTGCTGGTCTTAGTGTCTAGTTCCTTTAGAGTTTCGAGTTCTGTTCATACTTTGGACTCACCGTTGCAGTTAGATCCGAACTGTCATAGGAGGGTAGAAAAGGAGGAGGACTCGGTTGCTAGGGAGACTTTGCCCTAATTGGTCTTGGAGTAGGACACGAATTCGGATTCAACTGCATCGCGTGTGAAAAAAAAGAGAGAAAAAAAGTGAGACAAGAAGGAACAGGCAGCCGCATCTAGAAGAGCCGCGGCATAAAACAAAAGAAAAAAAACAGAAGAGAGAGAAAAACCTAACTTTTGCATACGACCTCCGATTGAGGCGATTCTTGATCCGTTGGAAAGGAAATCGGAAAAACTGGAGATTTCAGATCCGCGTAAGCCACCAGGCACACACGCGGCAACTTCGACCCCCAAAAAACGTCGTTTAGGGCCTCAAAACGGGCCTGCAAACCGAGGAAAAATCAAGTTTCTTAGAATTTGCTCAAAATTGACAGAGCCCTTCTGCACGTGATTCTAAGGTCCCCTGTGAAGACGGCACCCTTTTTCGAGCTCCAGAACTCCGTGTGCAACGCCATCTAGTTTATTTCTGCACGGTGTGTCTTCGTTTGTGTTCTAGGCTCGCGTCTCTAGTACGGTCTAGCCTAGGACCAGCACGGTGTCATCGTTGAGCAATTATTCAACTTGCTTTGACTAATGTGGTTCTAGTTATCCTTTGTTCACTCTCAGCCCACCCATAGCTCCACAGATTTGGCTACCACCTCACAGGGACTAGCGACCGAGGCAGCGATACACCCAATTTCCAGGAGATATTGTCTTGTCTTGTCGGCTGCAATCACCTCCTGCTTGCTGTGGTAAGAACTTGTAAGAGCTTGACAGAACATGTTGAGAGTGTGCGACTTGATTTAACCACATCTCAGTAGTTGTGAGGGCATAACCTGCAGTTTTATTATTTTTTTCTCTTCTTGGTTTGTTCTTGTCTTCTAACAATGTCAGGAGAACCAGTGGACCTGCGGGCAGCGCCACATTCCCCTCGGACTAGGGGCATCATACAACACTTTGAGCGCCAAATGAAGCTGCACACTGAGGGACTTGATGAGGATGTAAGGGTCACCAACGAACGCCTTGGCCAATTGGAGGCCGCGCAGATCGACACCAACACTACGCTTGCAACATTGGAGGCTTCCGTTGGCACCATCAACGCTTCACTTGCTGAGATTTTGAGACGTCTTGATGAGAGGGGCCGTGCATCTCCCGCTGCACCAACTCAGCGTACTCGTGCCAATATTGGTGTTTTCGGCAGCAGGGTGGACGAAAATGGTGGAGACGAATATGCGGCTGACACTGAGATTGATGATGATGAGGACGCTCACCGTCATCGTCAACCACGCCGGAATGAGGTACGTGAGAATGATGAATCGCTTGGTAAGATTAAGTTCACTATGCCACCTTTTGATGGAAAATATAACCCTGATGCTTATATCACTTGGGAATTGGCTGTTGATCAGAAATTTGCTTGTCATGCATTCCCTGAAAACAAAAGGGTTAGGGCTGCTACTAGTGAGTTTACTGATTTTGCGTCTGTTTGGTGGAGTGAATATTGTAAGAAAAATCCTTTCACCATACCACCAACTTGGGATGCATTAAAAAGAATCATGCGAGCTAGATTTGTTCCCTCATATTATGCACGTGATTTGTTACATAAGTTGCAACAATTGAGGCAAGGTAGTAAAAGCGTAGAGGAATATTTTCAAGAATTGCAAACAGGCATGCTGCGTTGTGACTTAGAGGAAACTGAGGAAGCCGCTATGGCTAGGTTTATGGGTGGTTTGAATCGGGAAATTCAGGATATCTTAGCTTACAAGGAATATAATTCTATTACTCGTTTATTTCATCTTGCTTGTAAAGCTGAAAGAGAAGTACAGGGACGACGCGCGAGCACTAGGACTAACATTTCTGCAGGTCGTCCAAACATTTGGTCTCAACGTGCATCTGCCGCACCATCAAGCCAACCCCCTGCACCTTCTTCCTCCAACAGCAAGCCACAGTTTTCATCATCAAATTCGGCATCTCGGGCATCCGAAGCAACAAAGGGGACATCCCAAGCACATGCGAAGAGCTCTTCGTCTGTTGCATCTACGGGACGAACGAGGGATATCCAATGTCATCAATGCAAGGGGTATGGCCATGTGAGGAGTGAGTGCCCAACCAAGCGTGTTCTGATTGCGAGAGATGATGGTGAGTATTCTTCTGCTAGTGATTTGGATGAGGATACATATGCTATGCTTGCAGCTGACCATGCAGGTAGTGGGAAGGAGCAAGAAGAAGAGCACATTGGTGCTGAAGATGCAAAGCGCTATGAGAGCCTCATTGTGCAGCGTGTGTTGAGTGCACAAATGGAGAGGGCGGAGCAAAATCAGAGGCACATCCTTTTCCAAACAAAGTGCGTCGTGAAGGAACGCTCATGCCGAGTGATAATTGATGGAGGGAGCTGCAACAACTTGGTGAGCTCCGATATGGTGGAGAAGCTTGCGTTGAACACCAAACCTCACCCACAACCTTACTACATTCAATGGTTCAATAACAGCGGCAAGGTGAAGGTAACACGAATGATGAGAGTAAATTTTGCTATTGGTTCTTATCACGATGTTGTAGAATGCGATGTTGTACCTATGCAAGCATGCTCTATGCTGTTAGGTAGACCGTGGCAATATGATAAAGATTCACTGCATCATGGTAAGACAAACCAATATTCTTTTGTGCATCATGACAAGAAAATTGTGTTACATCCTATGTCTCCTGAAGCTATTTTCAAAGATGCGATTGCTAGAGCTAGTAGAGAGAAAAATCAGGAGCATAATAGGAGTGAAAATCAGATTGTTGCAAGCGAACTTGAGCAACATAAAAACAAAAACTCTAAATCTGTTCATGAGATGAAAAATGAGATTAAATTGAAAGGTGCATGTTTTCTTGCTACTAAGTCTGATGTGACTGAGCTGGATGCTAGTACTTCTATTTGCTATGCCTTACTTTGCAAACAAGATTTATTTTCATTCGAGGAGGTACCTTCTTCTGTGCCTCCTGCTGTCACTAATCTTTTGCAGGAGTACATGGATGTCTTTCCAAAGGACGTGCCACCAGGGCTACCACCAGTGTGAGGGATTGAGCACCAGATTGATTTGATTCCTGGGGCATCTTTGCCCAATCGTGCGCCATACAGGACCAATCCGGAAGAAACTAAGGAGATTTAGCGTCAAGTTCAAGAATTGCTTGATAAAGGCTATGTGCGTGAGTCTCTTAGTTCTTGTGCTGTTCCGGTAATTTTAGTGCCTAAGAAAGATGGATCATGGCGTATGTGTGTGGACAGTAGAGCGATCAATAACATTACCATTAGATATCGTCACCCTATTCCTAGGTTAGATGATATGCTTGATGAATTAAGTGACTCTATTGTCTTCTCTAAAGTTGATTTGCGTAGTGGGTACCTACAAATGAAGCTTGATGCATTAAAATGAAGCTTGATGCATTAGGCTATTGCCAGTTGAACGTTGACGGAAGAAGATTTTCATAGCCAATGATTGCTAGTTGAAGCTGATCAAGCAGGGGTAGAATAACCTCTTCATCCTTCCATCTAAACAGAGACATGAGAACAATGAATGCTTTTGAGATATTCTAGGCTAGAAAACAGGAGGCGGCTTAAGCGTGATGATCGATTACCTTTGCTTTAGGAATGAGATATTCGAGCCCCTCTTTCTGAATGTTTGAAGCAAACTGCCTCCACTTTGGATTGTGGCTATTCTAGCACCAAATCCCGGGAGATAGCATGATGTATGAAAAGAAACATTCACATACGGGTAAACTTTTAACTCTTGGTTAACTTATTTTGTTTACAACATCCCTACTAATGTAAATTGCAAGTGGAGTAAATTTCTTAAAACTGCAAGTATTTTGGCATAGTAGTCAAGAAGCTACAAGTTTCAAAATGAATTTTGCTAAGCTGCAGGTACTTTGGACAAACCTTTCAATAAACTACACATCTGTCAAAAACTGTTAAATATGAATGTGAAGCTTTTCTAATAGTTTTGCCAAGCCTTGGTTGTTGATGATTCATGTACTGTGCTTGTTTTGCAAATATTTTGTTTGATTCTTGCTGCTATCTGTAGACAAAACAGTGGTTACATAACTTGAATTATTGTAGGCATATATTGTTCATTCACACAATGTGAAGAATTGTGTGAAGATTGAACCATACTCTTTCCAAGGCTTGAAGCATCATCACGATAATTTTTTATTCTTAATTATTTTATAATTTCTTTATATTATTTCAGTTGTTGTCTATAGCACGAATAATTCTACTTTAATTTTCGCTATTGTAGACCTTTATATTTTCTATTGAACAATAATTTTTGTAACTTCGAATATCCATCCTAAATTTCCTAGGTCCGCCTCTGATGATCACCATGCCCTTGGAAGGACATCACCATTAGTTCTATCCTGACCATCTCAATCTTCTTATTTCATCAAAAAAATCACCTCGATTCCTCTTGACAAATTGTACATGGCAATAGCATTATGCCCTCTAACGCTACGTGCAGCCAGCCTGAGGCCCTCGACACAACTTACACACATCCGGTAGCTATTGACATGATCTATACATGGCAAGGAATTAACTGTTTCTTGTTGTGCATAGACTGGTTATGCATGCTAAGAGTAGTCTCTTCTATGTGGACTAAGACGATGTTTGGTTGTTTACTTGCTTTTTTCTATTTGTGCTCTTCAAACTAATATGTACTCAATTATGCCCTTATCCTAATTACGTACATGATTATTTGGATGGAGCGGGCTTAGTGCAGCTTTAACTCTTGTTGATGCCGCACCTAGCTACGTGATCCACATGATAGATTTGGTAGGTCTTATCGCTGGTAGCCGTGTGCGCATCACCTTGACCACTGACTTATCGCTGGTCTTATCTTCTCATTGTCGTGTGTGCTTTTTTTTATCTAGAAATAGAATTTAAATGCATGATATCTGATATAACGAGATGTAAAAGCTAACCAAAGAATGGATTTCAGCAAACAATAACAATTGTTTTTCCGTTGTGTTTTTCCTCGAGGGAGAGAGAAACCGGTGGCAAAAAGCAGATCACGAATGAGAGAACTTTGCAAGAAACTAGCGGCAAAAAGCATATCACAACAACTACTCTGCACCATCCGTTGTGTTTTTCCATCAAAAGTTTAACTCGTATCTACTGTAATTACTCTGCTGGGATGTCTATATTCATTGACATGAGAGAACCTTTTGTATCCACATGCAAGTTTTTTTGCTAACATATTTAACTTAACCTCTAAACAAACGCAGACCAGAAGCCCAGGACTCACGAAGAAAAATAGAATGAACTTTTTTTGAGGTGTGATAGGATGAGATTTATTCCTCCACGCCTTCACATGAAGATAGAAGTGAGGGTTTTTTTTTACTACAGTAGCTAGCTTTTAAACGAAGTGTTTTTTTTCAAAACGAGGTCTACAAGTTGATTATAATACACACTTTAGTAATTTTATTTATATCAACCAAACTAGTATAAGTTCCTGTTACTTCGTATTCTCTCTCACAAATAGCCCAAACATTATTAGTTGCAGTCAAAAGCTATTAGCTATAACTCAAAAGAATAGACCGTGAGTCTCCAACTTTGGTGAATAGGTTCACAATTTTATATGGTCATTTTTGTATTGTGGATGCTACTGGCACAAAACAGTACAACCAACGTGCAAAACAGATGTTCTCGACATTGGATATGACTTTGCCCCATGGGACACGGATGGAACCAAATTTACCTGGTAAAATATTTATCAACCTAATCTAACGATGGCATGTAGATAGTAGAATAATAATAGTGCAGGGGATTATAGTGTAATTTTGTCTAATTCATTTTTATTTTGCGAGGAATGCCTAAAATAATTTACAAAGTGCTATTATTACGATATATGGATTATATTTAGGCTTCGGAAATAAAACACAATTTGTGCGAGGAAAAAGTATAGCTTATGTGCTTCGCCTAATTAAAAACTGTACAGAAGAGCTCTAAAGTTAAGAGCTATCTATAACTTGCTGCCGTTTTTCCTGAGTTAATAATGTTTACTTTACCAGATGACACTTAACTATTCAACACTTGACGTTCAAGAGGGCATCAAGTAACAGTGTTGACAGTGCCAATCGCCAATACCGTGCTCGACACATCCCGTCTCCTCCCTGTCAACAGTTACGACCTTTTCACACCAGCCTACAGGCGCCGTCCCGTGCTGCAAGAACCGCCCGGTTGCACGTCATCTACGTCTGCCTGTGGAAGAAGACCAAAGTAGGTAGTCCTTCCTAGTCTGCAGTCAAACTCCACTAGCTAGTCTGTAGTCAAACTCTCTGCAGTCAAACTCCACTTGCTAGTCTGTAGTCAAACTCCACTCGCTGCTGCTGGAACGGACTTGGCATCATATAGGAGGGAGGAGGAGGGCTGGTTCTGCACGCCGATTTTGTCAGTTCTTTTCAGCTTCTAAAAACTGTGTTTCAGCTTTTCTATAGTAACTAACTTTTAAATAGAATATCTTTTTAAGATAGGGTCTACTAGTTAATTGTAGTACATACTGTACCGCCTTCATTTATGTCAGCAAAAATCGCACGTGAGTTTCTGTTACTCTGTAATCTCTTACACGAACAGCCCAAAAGCCGCAAGCCGTAGCCAAAAGCCATAAATTTCAGCCAAAAAGAACAGACCCGAAATATTGTGCACTGGCAAGTAATAGTACTAACGTACTTGCTCCCTCTCCGACTGAAAGCTCAAACCGCACTAACGAGTAACTAGTTTTTTTTATTACTTTCGGCTTCACTTTGAATTTAGCTTATTATTTTTTATTAAAGTAACTAGTTTTTAAACGGTGTGTCTTTTTAACATGTGGTCTATAAGTAGATTATAGCAGACACTGTACCAAGTTCAGTTATACCGGCCAAAATCGTATGCAACTGTTTTTCTATACGTACTGTCTCTTGCAAACAGCTAAAATTAAAAATCATAAGTCAAAAGCCAAAACCACATCCTAAAGTAACGTCTCCGGGTGTGCTCTTTTGTTATCTTAGACTAACACCCAAAAACGCGTGAGCCGAGCTTTGCTCAGACGTTGAGGCTAACGGCGTGCAGCCCACTTGAATTTAGAAATGAAATTGATGGATGTGGTAATTGCATATCTTTATGGAAACTTGGATTCGAAGATTTATATGAAGGTCCTTGAAGGAATCCCTCTCCCGAACCAAGATAGAGCAAATAGAAATCTATACAGTGTGAAGCTCAGAAAGTCCCTGTATGGACTGAAGCAATTTGGCAGAATGTGGTATAATCGCTTAAGCGACTTTCTCTGCAAGAAAGGATACACGAACAATGAAGACGGTCTCTGTGTGTTTATACGATGATCCCAGAATGGATTTTGTATAATCTCAGTATATGTAGATGATCTGAATATAATCGGGATAATGGAAGACATAAAAGAAACAAGCTCTTATCTAGAGTCAGAGTTTGAAATGAAAGATTTGGGCAAAACCAAATTCTGCTTAGGCATGCAACTCGAGCATATCCCTGAAGGAATATTAGTACATCAGTCGGCCTACACCCAGAAGGTGTTAGAAAGGTTTAGCTTTGAGAAGGCATACCCATCGAAAGTATCGATAATCGGGAGGTCTTTACAGCAAGAAAAAGATCCTTTCCAACCTAGAGAAGAGGAGGAGGAAGTCCTGGGACCGGAATTCCCATACTTAAGTGCAGTGGGAGCACTTATGTACTTAGCAAACTGCACTAGACTGGATATTGCATTTGCCGTGAACCTGTTGGTAAGGTACAGTGCAGAGCCTACCAAAAGGCATTGGTAGGGTATAAAGAACATCTTCCGATACCTCCAAGGAAGCAAGAACCTTGGATTGTTCTGCAAAAAGAATCAAGATCTGAATTTGATTGGCTATGCAGATGTCGGGTACCTGTCAGACCCGCATACCGCAAGGTCACAAACAGGCTATGTAGTCCTGTGTGGTGGAACTGCAATTTTCTAGAAATCGTCCAAGCAAAGTCTCGTAACGACCTCGACGAACCACTCAGAAATTTTAGCACTGTATGAAACCGCACGAGAATGCGCTTGGCACCGACGAATGATTCACCACATCCAGCAGTCATGTAGAATGAATATTGTGCAAACCCTCACAATTATCTATGAAGATAATGCAGCTTACGTTGCACAAGTGCAGACGGGCTATGTGAAGAGTCATCTCACAAAGCATATCAACCCTAAATTCTTCTATACTCATGAATTGCAAATGATGGACGAGATTAAAATACTGTATACTAAGTCATGTGAAAATCTAACAGATTTATTCACTAAGTCACTCCCTGCATCTAGTTTTGAAAGGTGCGTGCGAGGAATTGGAATGATGAGACTTAGAGAAGTGCAGAATTCAGATGGACAATTCTTTCAAGCCTGTTAGTAAATCTTGATCATGAAGATTAAATACCCAAAAGAATAAAGTCCTGAATACTGAATGAAATTGAGTGAATTGTACTTATTTTCTCTTGACAAGTTTTTCCCGAAATTTCTCGACCATGGTTTTTAATGAGGCAATTCGTGCATTGCAGTATAACATGCATAATGTACTCTTTCTCCAAATTTTTCCCACTGAAGTTTTAACGAGGCATGAGCATGTCAGATGAGTGCCCAAGAGGGAGTGTTAAGAAACCTAGGCCTGGGCTAGGAGCCTAGGCCCATGGTGGGCACCTCATCGGTAGACTATAAATAGGGAGCCGTACCGGCAAAATTTATACTCTCATGCAATCAAAAGCAATAAAGAAAGACCAGGAGTTCTCCCTACTTCTCTCTGTGTTTTGAATCTATTATTCTGTCTTCAGTTGTTAATTCGTTTATATTAAGCAGAGGAATCGATCGGAGTGATCGCCAGCGACGGTTCCTCAACAGACTTAACCCCTTGACGTCGAAGCACGCATCCAATAACAGTGTTGACAGTGCCAACCGTCAATACCGTGCTCGACTTGTCACAATTCCTCTCTGTCAACAGTCATGACCTTTCCACACGACCCGTGGAAGACCCGGCCGGGTGCATGCTTGAGGAGAATGCGATGTAAGTGATGCTAGCATATATAGGTACACGCTAGCAGTTATTTTTTATGCGCGGTGATTTGCGCAAGAGCCTGCCGGTTTAGCTGGTGCGACGGTGCCAGCGTAGGTACGTTGTTTCTGCTCGCAGCGTAGGTACGTACGCAAGGAACCATACATCGATCCATCCATGTCGGCGGCCGCTCGCCAAGTTACACTGCGGCCGCACGCGGCCCGTGCCATTCTGCTGCTGCTCATCATGATCGGCGGGCGGGGTGGCCTCGTCCTCCACGCGGCTGCTGCAAGCGGTGGATCGGGGAGCAGCGGCGCCAGAGGCAACAATGAGCCCCCACTGGCCACTTGTAGCAGCGGATCAGGGAGCAGCGCACTACTACAGAAATCCACATTACAGACGGTTCAGAAACATCATCACAGACGGTTTTCTGAACCGTCTGAAATTATAGGTCAGTGATAATCAAAGTTATCACAGACGGTTTTCGAACCGTCTGTGATTATGCGATATCACAGACGGTTTTTTATTAAAAACTGTCTGTGATTATCCGATATCACAGACGGTTTTTAAAAAAAAACCGTCTGTGATATCGCATAATCACAGACGGTTTTTAATTAAAAACCGTCTGTGATATCGCATAATCACAGACGGTTTTTAATGAAAAACCGTCTGTGATACTCCTCCCACCAGCAGAATCTATTTCTGTTTATAGCTAGCCACAGGAAATGCTAGCCATGCCCTCTGAAACAAGCAGATAATCACAGACAAAAAACATACAATTCACACATCTCATTTCCTTTCAGATACATTTCACAGACATAAAACATCCCATTGACATCGCACTTCATTTCACAAACATAAAGCATGCATCCATTTCGCAAATCGATTAATTGAATTGAAATGAAATATCCATTAACACATCTCATTTACAAAAGATGTGCACTGCATTTGCACTTAGTGATAAGATCAATAAGAAATCATGGTGCGCAGTGGAACCGTCCTCCTGGCGTTATGACTTGAGTCAGTAAAAAGTACGCCAACTCTCCTCGAATCCCTCCAAGAACAGGCTGTTTCAATGCAGTTGACGGGATGGACGCAGCCTGTCGATAGGAATATCAATGTGCGTATATATGTAACGTGTTAAGTATGAAGTAATTATGGGAAGAGTGACAAACCTTGCGATTGGTGAGCCTCGAGGAATCGAGTAGTAGTTCCATATGTTGGCAAACGTAGTATCCACATGTGTTGCCCGGCTCCTGCTGGTGACACTGCAAAAAATGGAATGTGTTAGTTCAAGAGGCATTAGTACCAACTGTTGCATAGGATTAATTAATGTGAAATAGCGAATACCTTAAAATCTCGAACATGTGTCAGCAGGCCTTTGGCCCCGCGCTTCGAGTCACCTCCCTTTTCAATGTAGGTGGCAAACGCCCTACGTAATTCGAAAAAGTTAACCTTAATCATTCGGAACGAAAGAAAGTACAATGTAGATATGTATGGGGAATATGTGCTTACCTATCGATTACTTGGCTGAGAACTGTGAAGTCCATTTTATTCTTACTTAGGGAATCAAGGTAATATACCTTGTTCCATTTTGGTACAATTACTACTAAAATCCAATGAAAGTTTTGAAGGAAGAGCATAAGTACATAATCCTTCTTGACGCAACCCAGCAGTCCTGCTGCAATGTACCTCTCGACGAGGGGTGTATCCTGGTCGATGGTTTCCTTGGCGACCAATTGTGGGTCCAAGAAACCAACTGATAAGTTGGATGATCTAGCTTTAATCAGCATGTGTCTATATATATACACACGAAAGCAAAAAATTAGATATGGCATTTATCGGTATGACATTAATGGAGACTGTGATTGTACACACTTACAGCGTCCAGCATCGAATGATTGAGACGTCAAGAGCGTTGAACGTGAACAGATCGAATAAATCCTCAAAGGCGACCACGAACATACACTCTTGAAAATTGTGGTGTAAATCTTCTTCGGTGAATTTAACAATGATACTTGAAGTCCGTTCTGCCTCTAGCTTATTGGACTGCTGCATATACCACATGTGCAATTGCATGCAACTATATGGTAGCTTTTGGAGGTATTTTTCCTCGAGCAACGGCTGACCAAGCACGAATTTACGGGCCAAAGGTAGGTACGGAATATCATCATTGGTCTTCTTTGCTTTGCCCTTGCTGGCCTTGCTGCTTCGGCTATAGGCCGACTTAACGGCAGTCGGCAGCAGCGGTGCAAGTTGCTCTGGCGAGAATAGGACCCGTGGAGATAGCACCGGTGCAGTATCCGGTGGTGGAACCGACTGGTCTTGTAATGGAGATGGCACCAGTGCAAGTTGCTCTGGCGAGAGTATGACCAGTGGAGATAGCACCGGTGCAGTATCCGGTGGTGGAACCGACTGGTGTTGTAATGGAGATGGAACCAATGCATGTTGCTCTGGTCCTGCCACCGGTGAAGAAGACTCCAGGGAGATGTCGCTTTTGGGCCACTGGATGAATGTTCCGATGGCCTGTCCTAGAGTCATGATCTCGTCGTTGGGGGGCTTCGGTAGCGGGACCACCTCAAAATTGACATGCACACCATCCACATTAACTTTTGCGAAGCCTGGCGCTAAAGTTTGACCGTGCACCATGGCCCCGATACCAGACGAATATGCCTAGCCCCAAGCAGCGTACAAGGGAACGGAGCCATATCTCACTTGGAGCTTACAATTCGTAGGCTCCTACATAACGATACAAAATTAGCTACTCGAATAGGCCTACCAATGGAGCAAGCATTCGAGAGGTAATAATTATTACCTGGATGTCGTCCACAGGAAATTTGGACTGGATTTGCGTCGGATTGGACGCGCAGCTACTCGGACGGTTGTGCGGGCTAGCTAGCGCAGCAGCGGCGGTGGCGGCCTGCTGACTTTCTGTCTGTTTCCGCACCTCATCTCTGATTATATCAGCCATCGATCCCAGTAGCTCCTCTTTAAGAGATGCCTTGATCTCTTCTCGTAGCTGTGCGTCACGCTCGCCTTTGTTTCTCTTCCTGCGCCGATACATGTCAGAGTCATCTTGGAAACCATGTTTCCATGGAACGTAAAGCCCAAGGCCTCTCGTACGGCCCGGGTGCTCCTTGTTTCCCAGGGCCACGGAGAGCATATCATTCTCCCTTGTTCCCTGGAATGATCCCTCGGTAGATTGAAAACTCAGCTCTTCCTGCAAGAGCACGACATGTCATTTCAATTCGTACGAAGTTGTGGAGTAATTACAAGCTACGTAGTTCGATCGATATCTTACCAGGCGCTGGGACACTTGCTGGTCTGCAGGGTTTCGAAAGGAGACGTCCCCCGATGTCATTGTAGATGACCTTGCTCTAAGCCAATTTCGAGCGCGGTCATCCGGGATATTGGAAAACGGCGGGGCGATGTCCTCTGCAGCTACCAGCTCATCCTCCAACCTCCATTGCAGGATTTTACCCGCATACCCAGCTGTGCCAAGTCTGTGGGGGTGCGTGTTTTTTGCCTGGAGGGCCTTGTGCGCCACACTTGTACTTTTGAAATCTTCGGTCGTTTTCATCGCCTTGAACTCTTCCCATTGTGGTTCCAGGAATGGGTATTTAGTCAAAGGCGTTTCGTCCGTCTCCACGTATTTCCTGACAAGCGTGCTCTTGAAGTTCTTCCAAGCTTTGCACGCCGCTTGGTAGGTTTGTCGTTCCACAGCGTGTAAGTGTTCTTCTGGGAACTCGAATGATGCCAAAATTTCGGTCCACAGCTCACGTTTCCGAGTGTCAGGCACGTTCTTCCACGAATTGTATGTGATCTCAATTCGTTCTCGTGCAACTATTCCGACCATGGTTCGGAATGCGTTTACCGCTTGCTTAGGAAGGATAGGGACCCCAGCTGCGTTTACCGCTGTGATGGTCTGTCGGCTCTGAGGCTTCTTTGATAGCCCTCTTCCTTGGCGTCTTGATGTTGGAGCGGACGCCTCCGGCGATGATGCTGAAGAATGCGCGGGTGACAAGTTGCTCATTTTGTGGGTCTATTAAGATAAGATGAGAATGTAATCATATTGAATTGGAAGAGAGGAGTAGAGGGGAGGGGGAGAAGGGAGGGGGTGATATGGACATAGAGAGGGGGTGATGTGCCTATCTTAGCACCTACTTTAGTTGCTAATACTATAAACCAAATAATAGAATCAATAACAGTCTCAACATGAATATGTGCTCTCAAATTGTAGGGTTGCACAAGATTAATCTTGGCCATCCCGCTACTAAATCATATACTCTTCCTTGATTGGTTATGCCAAATAATGAATTCAGTCTTTTGAGCTCTAGATACAAACTCTACAATCTCAAGATCAAGATATATTCAGCATGCATATATTCAGACAGCAGTTAACTTTTAACTTGTCAAGATGAAATCCTAACAGATCAATTTAATAACATGCCATAACTGTAAATCCCACAGGCAATCTCAGTATATGGAAGATTGTATATAACAGCTATTAGAGCTCAAAGACCGAATGAACCAATCTCAGCATATGAATTTATCATCATCGAGCAACTGCAAATCCCACAGGCAATCTCAGTATATGGAAGATTAACAAACTTGAATATACATGAATGCAACTAAGCAACTAACCATAACAGTAAGCATATACCATAACAGTAAGCAACTAACCATATACATAACAGTAAGCATATAACAGTAAGCAACTAACCATATACATAACAGTAAGCATATAACAGTAAGCCCTAAACCCTAACACTCAGTATGAAGTATCAAGCATCAACCCTAAACCCTAACAGTAAGCATGAAGCTCGGGGAGGGATTTGATGACCTTAGGGTTTTGGTGACGGAGGAGGAGGCGGCGACGACGAAGGAGGAGGAGGCGGCGGCGGCGGCGACGCAGGAGGAGGCGGCGGCGACGGAGGAGGAGGAGGCCCCTGGCTCGGGGAGGCGGCGGCGACGACGGGCTCGGGGAGGCGGCCGGCGACGACGGAGGAGGAGGAGGAGGCGACGACGGGCTCGGGGAGGCGGCGACGACGACGGGCTCGGGGAGGCGGCGGCGACGACGGGCTCGGGTGAGGCGGCCGGGGAGGGCTCGAGTGAGGCGGCCGGCGAGGGCTCGAGGGAGGCGGCGGCGAGGGCTCGGGGGAGGCAGATCGGGATTTAGATATTAGAATAACTGCAGAATACACGGAAAACCCTAGACACGGGTATATATAGCGGATTATTACAGACGGTTCTAAACTTAGAACCGTCTGTGATATGAATATCACAGACGGTTCTAAGTTTAGAACCGTCTGTAATAAGCATACTATCTCAGACGGTTCTACGTTTAGAACCGTCTGAGATAGTAGCCTTATCACAGATGGTTCTAAACTTAGAACCGTCTGTGATATTCATATCACAGACGGTTCTAAGTTTAGAACCGTCTGTGATAAGCCTATGCCCGACTGTAGTCATTCATGATCAACAGCCAACCATCTGCATTCATGATCAACTACCTACCAGCTGCATTCATTTACACGTTTTCTCAATCTGCATTCATTTTTGTCACACATACACATCTGAAAATTGACTACATCACACATTTTCACATATACATCTCAAAATTGACTACATCACATATTTTCACATATACATCTCAAAATTGACTACATCACACATTTTCACATATACATCTCAAAATTGACTACATCACACATTTCACATATACATCTCAAAATTGACTACATCACATATTTTCACATATACATCTCAAAATTGACTACATCACACATTTTCACATATACATCTCAAAATTGATTACATCACACATTTTCACATATACATCTCAAAATTGACTACATCACACATTTTCACATATACATCTCAAAATTGACTACATCACACATTTTCACATATACATCTCAAAATTTACTACATCACACATTTTCACATATACATTCTTATTGTACTTACTTATTTTCCTTTAAAAATTAGCCCTTCATCATGATCAATGCGTACGTAACTAGTTTCGTCACGTTGTTCATCGTCGACCCTTATGCCATTTCCAAAAGGAGGTAACTCGTCAAATTGATTGTATTCCTCCTCGTCCACTACATTCTCCACTCCAACAATTCTCCTTTTTCCATGAAGAACTACATGGCGTTTCTTATTTGCCGGGTCGGTTACATAGAAAACTTGAACAACTTGATTGGCGAGTACGAATGGTTCGTCTTTGTACCCAACACGTTGGAGGTCCACGGTCGTGACACCGTACTTGTCAACCTTCACCTGTGGGAGATGCACCCAACGGCAGCGAAATAAGGGGATTTTGAAAACCACATAGTCGAGCTCCCAAATCTCTTCTATGAATCCATAGTACGAGTTTCTCGACCCATCGGTACTGAATGCATCTATGCGGACACCGCTGTTCTGGTTAGTGCTCTTGACATCCTGAGACTGCGTATAGAATGTGTACCCATTTATGTCATATCCTTGCCATGTCACAACTGTAAATGTCGGCCCTTTTGCCAACCATGTCAGCGTCTCACTCGGCGAGCTCCTAGCGATTTGCTCCTTCAACCATTAGTTGAACCAACGGTTGTGTTGCCTCATGATCCAAACAACCGGCCGCTCTAGATTCTGTTGCCGAAGCACATCCTTGTGCTGCTCCACATAAGGCGCCACTTCAGTAATGTGTTGCAACACCGTGAAATGGGCTTGAGTATACGTGTCCATATCTGGAGTGATTGCTTTCCTTCCGATAGTTCCGAGACCCTTCAGCCTCCCCTCATGACGAGATTGAGGCACACCTATCGGTTGAATCTGAGCCATATAATCGACACAAAACTCAATGACCTCTTCGCTTGCATAACCTTCGACGATGCTGCCCTCCGGCCGAGAACGATTCCGTACGTAGGACTTGAGAATCCCCATGAACCTCTCAAATGGGTACATGCTACGTAGGAATACGGGCCCGCACATTTTTATCTCCCACACAACGTGAACAATGAGATGGACCATGATATCGAAAAATGAAGGAGGGAAATACATTTCAAGGTGACATAGAGTCATCACCACCTCGTCCTGCAGAGCATCTAGTCCTTCGGGATCGATGACCTTCTGAGCAATTGTGTTAAAGAAATAACATAGCCTCATGATTGTCTCTCGGACTTTGATCGGCAAAATATTTCTAAATGCAATAGGGAGCATCTGTGTCATCAGCACATGACAATCACGAGACTTCATGCCATTTAACTTCAAATCTTGCATCGAAACAAGTTTCTTCACGTTGCCGGAGTAACCAGACGGAACTTTGACACCATGCAAGCACTGGCACAGTTCTGTTTTCTCAGCCTTGGACAGAGTGTAACACGCAGGGGGAAGGTACGTTCGTCCATTATCAGTGCATGTCGGTGCTAACTCAGGCCTGATGTTCATGTCAGCCAAGTCAAGCCGTGCGTTGACGCCGTCCTTTGTTTTATCACGGATGTTCAGTAAGAGACCAATCAAACTGTCGCACACATTATTTTCTACGTGCATGACGTCGATGCAGTGCCGAACATCTAGGTACTCCCAATAAGGTAAGTCCCAAAATATTGATCTCTTCTTCCAGGTGTTCTTCTCATGAGCCCTCAATTTACGTCCCTTTCCGAGGACAACATCTAAATCCTTAACCATATCATAAACCTCGTGTCCCCTTAAATGCCTTGGAGCTGAACCGTCTTCC
This sequence comes from Dendrocalamus latiflorus, assembly GCA_017311315.1. Taxonomy (NCBI): domain Eukaryota; kingdom Viridiplantae; phylum Streptophyta; class Magnoliopsida; order Poales; family Poaceae; genus Dendrocalamus; species Dendrocalamus latiflorus. Next base: position 9,166,360 of record CM029660.1, on the reverse strand, counting down.
TTCTCTCCGTCAAATTGTTGCTTCATCTTGCGGTATGAGTGAGCCCTCCGAAGGAACCGGCGGTGACGCATGTAGACGGTTTTGCGTGAGTGTCTCAGCCACACACTCTCGGTACCATCTAAACAGTGAGTACAAGCTTTGGCACCTTTTGTACTATGGCCTGATAGGTTACCAAGGGCAGGATAATCATTTATGGTGCAGAACAATAAGGAGCGCAGAGTGAAGTTCTCTCGTTTGTATGCATCCCATACCTGTACCCCTTCGTTCCACAGTACTTTTAGATCTTCCACCAACGGTGCTAGGAACACATCGATATCATTTCCAGGTTGTTTTGGCCCTTGGATAAGTATCGATAGCAAAATGTACTTTCGCTTCATACACAACCAAGGAGGAAAGTTATAGATGCAGAGAGTCACGGGCCATGTGATGTGTCGGCTGCTCATGCTACTGAAAGGATTCATTCCATCTGTACTCAGTCCAAACCTTATATTCCTTGGTACTGCACCGAACTCTGCAAAACTCCTATCGATGTTTCTCCACTGCGCGGAATCAGCAAGGTGTCTTATCATTCCATCCTTCTTGCGCTCCTCCGAGTGCCAACGCAGCAGTTTTACCTCCTTTGGATTTGCAAAAAACCTTTTCAAACGGGGAATTATAGGAAAATACCAAGCCACCTTAGCAGGAGGTCCTTTCTTCGCCTCTGTTCCCTCGCCATCATCTGATTGATTGTTACGTTTGTATCGGGATGCGTTGCACACCGGACATACATGCATGTTTGCATACTCTTTACGGTAGAGGATACAGTCGTTCGGGCATGCATGTATTCTTTCTACTTCCATTCCCAACGGACAAAGAACCTTCTTGGCTTTATACGTGGTTTTAGGCAACTCATTTCCCTCCGGAAGCATGTCCGCTAAAAGACCTAGCAGCGCCGTGAAACTCTTGTCGGACCAATCGTTGTTTGCCTTCAATTTCAACAGTTCAAGCACGGCCGACAATCTCGTGTACTTGCAGCTCGTGTACAAAGGTTTCTCTGAGTCCTCCATCAAGCCACGGAATTTAACATACTCTCTCTCATCATAGTTCTCTTCTACATCGCGAAGCATCTGATCCAGATTATCATCGTGCAACCTATCCGAATCCGAGCCACAATCGACATCAACCGGCGGCATGTCATTCACTTCACCGGCGATGTCATCCAGGGGCATATCATTCACTTCGCCGGCGATGTCATCCGGGGGCATATCATTCACTTCACCGACGATGTCATCCGGGGGCATATGATCATTCACTTCGCCATGACTGGTCCAACACGTATAATCCTTTTTGAAACCCCTCCGAATCAAGTGCGCTACAATTTGCCCTCGGTTCTTAAACATCTTCAAATTCTCGCAGTCAGTGCATGGACAGCACATATATTCCACCCCCTTATTCAACATATCCTCCTCGGCGGCTCTTATAAAAGCAGAAACGCCATTAATGTACTCTTCACTCACACGGCTCGCGGCATACATCTAGCTTCGGTCCTACGTTACGTACATATATAACAACTTAGTATTAAAATCTAGATTAACTAATTATAACTACATATATACGGGCCACATTTATTATATTGAGACTTAATTTGCTAGCTCAATTCATATTACAAACACAACAGCTATTATATAACCAACAATTTTGCAAATTAACCATCTTCAATAACCACTAGTGGATTACTTAGACCTAAATTGTAATGCAATTAAAGAAAAAATAAATTACATTACTAACCATATCTAGAGCAACCAGGAAAGACTGAATATTCAAAGCTCAATCTCTGCCTCTTCCCACCAAATTAACTGGCCTGAAATCGCCTAGCTTCCTCCCGAGTGAAAAAGTGCGCAGCAGTGGCTAGATCTGGATCGAAATGAAGACAGATGCGGTCTGAGCAGCGCAATAAATGCCTTAGCCATTATCACAGACGGTTTTGATTAAAAACCGTCTGTGATAATCTGGGATTATCACAGACGGTTTTTAATACAGACCGTCTGTGATACTTCGGTAATAACCGCCTGTGATAATCTATTTTCCCGCCACAAATACCACAGACGGCCTCCTAATTACAACCGTCTGTAATAGTGTTCATCAGAGACGGTTTCACAAAACCGTCTGTGATGAGGCGTCTACTATGAGACTTTCTGTAGTAGTGGCTCGGCGCCGGAGGCAACAATGAGCCCTCACTGGCCACTTGCAGCAGCGGATCGGGGCGCAGCGGCGCCAGTGAGCGCCCACTGGCCACTACCTATCCTACATGCTTGATTGCTTATAATACTGTTTTGTTTCTTTTTTACTTATCATTTCATACGTCCCTATGGTCTCCACTACACATCTTTTGATAGTCAAGATTATTAGTAATATAATAATATGAAAGTATTTCTTATGATAAATCTAGTGATATCATTTTCATATGAAGAGCCCAAATACTTTTGTGCATATTAGCAATCAAAGTTTGAAAAAAAAGTTAACCATACGCATTTTAAAGTGACATGAAAAAGGAACGGATGGAGTATAGTTTTAGACAATATCAAATTCTCAGCGTATATTAAAACCAAATGTCTTATAGGAGGTTTTAGACGGAAAAAAACAGTGCTTCTACACTATCTCAAAAAAGTAGAATTTTAAACTTTTTTTCGTGAATAGTGATATATTATAGTAGCATGTGATCGGAAGCGAGGCCCTCTGATTGCTTTAGAGTCTGGTTATTTACAATCTTTTTTAAGAGAGCATCGAGTAGTACTGTCATACATGTATACTTTATATGGAGTCCTTGGCTCATATGGCCCTGGGCGTTTTCTTTTGCCAAATTGGCCTTCTCACGCACCAAATTGTATTTTGGTTCTCTTTCCAACCACGGCAGCAGCGGCAATAACACATAGGCCTGTTTTTTTTTGGTTTTTCTATAGTAAGTAGATTTTAAATGGAGTATTTTTTTAAGATAGGGTCTACTAGTTAATTGTAGTACGTACTGTACCGACGTCATATATATCGGCAAAAACCGTATATAAGTTTCTATTAATCTATAATCTCTCATACAAACAGCATAAAAATCATAACCCACAACTAAAATTCACAAACCGCAGTATCATAGTAGGTAGCTAACGTTACAGCATGACACCGCAGCGCGGCAGGCTCGCGGTAGCCCCATGGTTCATTATATGGTCTGGCTGTCACTGATCTTCTTGCATGCTCTCTCACACTCTCAACGAGCAAAGTAGCATAGGCCTCCTTTATATGCACATGCACACGCCCGTACGTACGCTTTGTCCTGCACTGATCATATCTCTAGTTCTTCGCTGCAAAAGTTCATCCATCTAGTGATGGCATTACTTCTATAGTTATGTAATTTGAGTGTTTAATTATTTGCCATGCCCTCGCAGATCTACCGCCCGGGTCTGGTGATCCACAAGCCCACAGTCCGTTCATAAGCAGCCCGTCTCTACGTGCCCGTGCTGAAAGTTATACCGGACGGGGCTGCAATATCTACAATTGCCGCGGTGGATGACAATCATGACACAGCTCTACGTGGATATATCCCTCCAGTCTCACACACATATATAGATAGATATAGAAAGTCTTTTTCGTACTATCAAGAGTACATACTACGTACTACTTCTAATATACCATTTAAACGAATATTTTATACCTCTTTATCGCTTTCGGTATACTTAAATACTAATTCTAAGATACTGTAATGCGACTTGGTTGAAAAATTTTCATTGGAGTCCTTTATTTTTGCTATATATATTTTTCCGTATATAAAATGAGTACATACACGAATTATACTATAAAAAGTGGACTTTGATGAAATTTTTCATGGAACTCACTTTAAAGTATCTTATAATTATTATTAGAGTATGTTCAAATAAATAAAGAGGTATAACCATGCCATTAAGACATTGTACAAGAGTGGGAGTACGCACTCCCAAAGTATGAAACTATATATATATATATATATATATATATATATATATATATATATATATATATATATATATATATATATATATAGTGTTTTGGACATACGAATAGATAAGTTTTTGAAACTTTGATAATTAATACCTTTTTAAATATTTAAATTAGATACATGAAAATCATATACGTAGATTTAATATTATAATTTTATTGAGTTTTTAAATATATTGTAATATAAATTAGTGATCAAAGTTGTATTTTATATATATATATATATATATATATATATATATATATATATATATATATCAATGTTTAAAATAATATGTATTTATGATATGAGAGAGTACATGAAGACGAAGGGGTGCGTATATCACGTACATGTGGGTTCGGACCCTCGGAATCGATTTTCATCATGCCTCCACAAATGTAGGAGAGGCTCAACCATGTATGCTCATGCATGTATGAGGGCATCCACACTAGTTGGCTTACAAATTAATCTATGACCGCATCGTTTGTATCCATCTACAAAAATAATTGAATGCAAATCGTGTACAATTGAGTGGGTAAACTATGAGCTCTTTTGCAGTACACTAATTGACGTAGATTAATTGTCCATTCTTTTCAATCCTAGGGGTGGGAATAGTTAGAATTTGGATGTACTTCAAGTATTTCAAGTATAGGAGATATAGATTCTTTTAAGGATGCATAGATTCTTTAAGGATACAATTGTAACTAAACATGCAAACCAATTAATCATAGACTAATAACATATACAACAATAGAGACAACTGTTGTTTATATACTCTTCCATATCATTTCGAGACAAAACTAAAGACGATGTCTACATTACAGCAATTCATACAATAATATTTTGTATTATAGCAATTCCATGATCTTCTAATTATAGCAAGAAAAAAGTGTTTGTTTAGACAATAATTCATACAATAATATTTTGTATTGTCTATATATCCTAAATTCATAGGGATGGGTCATCTCTTCACAAAGAGACAAATGTTCTCTCTTCTCCCATGTTAGCAAAAATTCTTCGTGAAGAGTTTATAAACAGTTGATATCACTGTTGTATATTTCTTAAAGAAAATACAATGTGAAGTGCCATTCAAAATGAACGCATGATTAATAATCAAGAACGCAGGATTAACTAATCTTGGAGCTTTTCGGATTCTGCGACCACGAAAGCTATCTCAACTACGTGCTTAATTAAGCGTTCAGCCAAGGTCATGGGACGGTGCCCGGCATGGCTCTGACGAGACCCATTATAATGTGGGGCGGCGGTGAAGAGGGTCTGATAGGAGCGGCGGCCTGCGACGTTGATGCTTGGTGGGCTCTATTCTTGTTGGGTACAACGGTGGCTTCAATGGTAGTGTTTGTGGTGAGTGTTTTAGGTTAAATCGGAAAGTCCATATCTGATTCCTATATGAAAAGAATTTTAATCAAAGAAAAAATCAATATTACCCCTCACAAATAAATGACTAGAGATTGAAATATACTTCAACCTATCTATGAAGTAGGAGGTATGGTAAAATTTCTCTAAACACAGGTCCTTGTAATACGAAATAGTGTTGTATTCGTTAGGGAATACTCTAATGTCTACTTTGGTACTATATTTGATCGATCTGTATCGTTATATATACTGAACCCACTAAAATAAATAGTTTTAGTCTCTAACCCTCTTTCCTTGGATTGATGTGGGAATTATAATCTCTCAGAGCGAAATACTAGAAATTTGTAATGCAATAAAGTCCTGTTTATAAATATATTTAATGCACAAAATTTTGGCTGGAGAGCATCGACATACTTACTAGTTGTAGTTGGCACATGTGCATTGTGTTATGGACCAATACCTACGTGCACCAACCATGTGTGGTCTCATGGCCAAGTAGCCTACTGGCCTTGGAGTTACGATAACTACTACATAGGCAGTTGCACATAATAGCGCGATTTGGCCAGCGACGAGTCGATTGAAGCGTGTGCTCGAATTTTTCGTCTTCGACTATGGACACCAGGAACCACGGACATCGATCTGTCCGTCCATGTCGCGACTCTCATTTTGTTGCTGCTTATGATCGGCGGCAGCGTCATCCTCCAGGCAGCTGCTTCGACCGGGAGCACGGGAAACAGCGGAGCCAGCGGCAACAATGAGTACCCTATATCATTCCCATCTGTTAGGTGATGCAACATTATGTATTTATGTAGGACCGAAATGGCGACAGAGGGGGGTAAATGTCGCTCGCTTCAAAATCGCCCCCGAAAAACTCGAACACTGATTTTTCAAAAAGATGCAAAACAAAGCACCTCACAGAAAATTAAAATTAATTTTGCTGAGATCTGAAACGCATGCGATACTAAAAAATTCAGCATAAATCAGAGATTAACCAGTAAAAATTTCAGCTGAAAATAATGTTGTTTGATCTGCATGCAAAATGGTCAAAGATCAGCAAAAGAAAAAAAGAAACGTGACTTTTCATTCCTAGTGCCATTCAGCCAAAAGAGATACCATGAAGTCTGTAGGAATCTTCGGACAACGAAAATGGCAGCAAACAAACAGCCCGACAGAAGCTCTGATTTTTGACTAAATCAAGGAAAAAGCAAGGAAAGCTTATGATCTTTTTAGAGAGAAACACCAAGGGACTATTCTAAATACTTTTAGGACCTTAATCAACATGGAAACTAAGCAAGAACACAAGAATTTCAGAGAATAGCCAAGAACTGACAAAGTACAGAGACAACACTAAAAATCAAATTACTCCCTAATCTTTGATCCTTTGGCCATGAAACTTTGAGGATATATTAGCAATAGCCACAAGACTCTCCAGACCAAATTTCATGCCATCTCTCCAAAGGAATCAAGAATTCCACCAAACCCTAGAAGGCCAAAAACATGAACAGAGGAAACCAAATGGGAAAAACTGAAATTACACAAAGTTTGCTCATGGAATTGACTAGCCAAATGGCTTTTGAGCATCTCCCATGTCATAGCAACCCATTTTGAACAATCCTAGCAAGCAAGAACTCGAAAATCAAAAAGTCAAAAAATCTCTCAAAATGGAAAACGAAGAACAGAGAGGCTGCACAAAAGAAACTTCAGAGATTTCATTTCTTGGAACAAGACGATTACAGATACGTCCCCATACGCATGGACATTCAAACAAAAGGATGATTACAAGACTCTCCACTCAATCCTCTCCCTCTCTCTCAATCCCTCAACCATGAATGCTTGAGTAGAGGGATGAACAGACTGTTCTATCTAGAACCCACCGAAGGGGACAGAGGGAGCACACCTCTGCCTCCACCAACAAACCTCAACCACTAAAGCTTAAAGCCAAAACAACCACTAAAGACTCTTTTGACTCTAGCAAACCCTAATTCCTTTTCAAGTGCTCAAGTGGGCATGCAGCCCTCTCCACCTATTTATAGCCTACGGCTAACGGGTCTCCGCCCCGTTACGCCCGCTATTTCCAACAAAGCCCGCTCCCGCTTGTGCAGTCTTGCGAAATTCCCGATTCGCCCCTCTGCACCTTCCGGGAAGCTTCCGCGCTCCTTGTCTCGCACGCCTCGCAACCACCTCGAGTCCACGTCGTCTTCGACACCTCCTGACTGTTCTGACCTCAGCGCCACCTGCGCCTAGTCCAGTCCTTCGTGTCTCACGACGACTCCGTCTCGACGTCCTGCAGTCACACAGATAATAAACACGTCAAATAGCACCGCTCGATACATGAAAGCGTAAATAACATCATACTCACCATGATGAAATCCAAACCTGTCGAATCAGCAGAATATGCAACCTAACCCCATACGACCAAGTTTGACCAAAGTCCGACCGAGCCCGTTGCACCACGCAACGTCAGGGTCCAAACCACCCAAGCCAAACTCGACTTAGCTAACCCAATGTCAATAACTCATCATACACACGGGAGGACCTCCACATGGTCTCTCAATTTAGGATTGAGGACTACTTTGGCGATGTATATGCATGCGGAGCCTGCTGATTTAGTCCATAAGCTATTGAGCGCGTGGTGATGACAGCCAAGGTACACACTAGTTAATTGTGCTAGTACTTCCTCACACAAGTGCTCGAATTCTTCCTCTTCGACTACGGACAACGATTCGTCCATGCATGTCGCCACTCTCATTTTGTTGCTACTTATGATAAGTGTGAGACCATGTGAAGATCATTCTATAATTGAGATAAATAATTGATTTTTGGATTAGAGTATGTGTGAAGGTTGAGTTTTGTAGGATCGTCGATGACAATCAGAAGTGGGTGAATGATTGTAATTACCAGCGAAAGCTTTTTCTCTTTTTTTGTCTTCTAATCATTTAATCTGAAAAATAGAAATAACAAATTCCTTATTGCACTGTAGCAAGCACTATAGCGATTACTTTAGTGCCGGAAAAATTTCTGATCGATAATTTCATTAGAAAAAACGCGAGCATTGTTCATGTCTTCCGTCTATCCATCAGCGCTGCCATCTTTTTGTTTCCTGTTTTTTTCATTTTCTCGTGTCACTCAAAAAACAAAACCGACCGTCGTACCAACGTATCTATTTTTATACATCCAATTCTCTCACGTATTCAATTTCTATGCAAAACCCTAATACAACTTGTAGGACTGGGCCTTTTTATCTTAACTGGCCTCCTACTAATTTTTAAGGGACCCGAAACCCTTCCTAACACGGGTTTTTTAATTTCTAACTTTTCTAACACGTCATGTGTCGAAGCCTCCAGGACCGCACCTCTTGTAGCTTCTCCACGCACTATCCACCACATGTCGTAGCCTTCGGACCGCACCTCCGTAGTTCTAACACGTATCATCCATCTATGATCTTCATGCACCCCAAGCATGAGTCCAACCATCTCGTGACCTCCTTGATCGTCTGAACCTCAGATCTTCCAACCTAGTCCCGGTCCACCTCGTCACCGACCATAATCGCCTCTATGCTCAACCTGCACATGCAAAGACCAAAGAATAGTTTTCCGGCACAAGTTCGTTCCAACTTGACCAACATCAGTCCACACATACCATACGCCTCGCATAACACCGATAAGCAATGTCATCAAATATTCATCATCATAAATTAACCATTATCAATTATTCGTCACCAGAATATTCTAGACCTAGCTACATGGTCTAACAAGTTTGGTTTTTGAGGATTTTTCAAAAGATAGCTTTCTATCTGTCTACGAGTTAGTCTGGCCGACGACTTTGTGTTTACAAGTTTGTCTGACAGGAGTGTTCGTTGTTAACAACTTGGTGGTTGGCAAGTTCGATCGGTAGAGTGACAACGGGGTGGTCAAAAGCATCAGTGTCTGAATGACCATGTGTGATCGATAGTCGTAGCTTGTGATCGGTGGTCGTAGCTTCTGCTTGGTCGTGATCGATGGTCGTAAGCTGTGGTGTTTGGTAGTCGTAAGCCGTAGTGATCTGTTATGGTAAGTCGTAACTTGTGTGATCGATAGTCGTAGCGATTTGTGCGGTAGTCATAGCTTGTGTCCTCGATGGTCGTATCGGTCTGTTCGATGGTCGTATGATGCTGGTAGAACCTCGTGGGCTATGAGTACCTCTATTCTTGAGCATCCGAGTACTCATAAGTTGTATCGGGCCAGTCCGTGAGCTGAGGTTGTTCTCTAGATCTATTGGGGTTTTGGTCAAGGTTTGATAGGGATGTTTCTACTAGTGTGCACATGTTGTTATTACCTAGTTATTCTCTAGCATACATTTTGATTATGCAAATTGATGATCTTTATGTATTGTGCGATGCTACGTGATGGTTTGCTTGTTGGTGTTGGTTGCAGGACTTCGGAGCTAGGTCATGGTGAGGCGTGGAAAGACCGGGACTAGGCACAAGAGGTGTTGAGGTCCAGAACGGTCAGGGAGACTCCGAAGAATATTGAGTCTTGCGGGGTGGTTGCAAGCGAGACGACGAGGAACCAGAGCGAAAGTTACCGTTGGTGGACACAACGGGCAACGGCAAGGTGGACCGGGACTAGGCTTTGGGAGGAGCAGAGGTCCTGTGTGGTCGAGGAAGCTAGGAGCTGTCATGCACGAGGAGAAGCACGTAGTGTGCCAAGTGACTTGGAGCGTTTGCAAGCGAGGACGGTTTGGTGGGATCCGAACACGTGAGAGGCTTGGCAACAAGTCATTATGGCCACATGGAAGATGGCGAAGCTTCATGGCAAAAGAAGCAGGAAGCTTGAGGAAGGCAGTAGAGGGGCATTTTGGTAAATTGTCCAATACCGGGAAAAGTGGCTGTGTGTGAAACTACAGTGTTGGCCTAAGTGGTTTAGGTCTTGTATGCGCTGAAAATGTGAAGTGGATCAAGTGTTAGTTCACTAATGGGTTAATGGCGTAAGCTGCTTTGAGAAGCGTGCGTGAGTAAAACCCAGTGTTAGGCGGGGTTAACGGGTTATTCCCGGTTTGGTATAATGGGAGGATCCATTAGGTCTTGGGTTCATTGGTGAGCCTATAAAAAGGGGAGGGGAGGCAAGAGCTAGGATTTGAGAAGGTTGGCTAGGCCCTGTGGTGGCTAGCTCCTCCTCCCTTCCATGGGAGTTAGGTTAGAGAGTGGCCCAAAGGGTTATACTGACCGACTAGCTTGTCTAAGCAATTACTGTCGTTCTAAAATTAACAATCTCATAATAATCTCAATACTGAGACAAGAGAAACCTAGGGTGACAAAGGTACATGGTTGTCAATGTCAAATGAGGGCATAACAATTATCGGTTTAACTATTATCCTTAAAACAGAGATTATCATTTTATGTCACATAGCAAATGCATTTAAATTTAAAATAATAAAATGATTTTGGTAAACATAGGTACAATATGATCAAAGGAGACTTGCCTTCTTGTGTGTTGTCTGGTCCTTCTTGCTGCGACTCAGAATATTCTTCGGCGATGTCGGGTTCTACGCGCGAATGACAAATACAAATGAATAAATAAATACAAGTAAAATCACAAAAATCTAAAACTTATACTGGAAGGAATTTTATGATTTTATATAAATTTAAAATTTTGAATCACTGAATTCGGAGTTCGGATAACGGAGAACGAGTGTTTGGAAGATCGAATGGATTGGAAATTCCAGAAAATGCAAAACAGAGGGACTATTCCCTGGCATCTTATTTTGTTGAAATTTCAGAATTATTTGTGGGTATGACGTGTGGGGCCCGGCTGTCATTGAGTAGAGATTTTTTTTAATCTTTACTGCTTAAAAAGAAGGAGTTGGTGGTTGGTGCGTCCTCTCCCACCTCTTTCCAAAAAAACTATGCCGACTGACGTGTGGGCCCTCCCACCCCGAAACCCGTGCGTTGCCTCCCCCACCTCATTTCTTCCGCCCACGCCTCCTCCCATCCCCCGTTATCTGCGCTGAGGCCGCCTCCGACGCTCCGCCCTCGACTCCTCCTCCCAACCCCGCGCCTCCGCCGCTCCGCCCTCGACTCCTCCTCCCCACCTGCACCGCCGCCTCCACCTCCTCCCTTTCCTCCGCTCTGCCCTCGCCTCCTCCCCCGCTCCTTCACTCCGCCCTCGCCTCCTCCTCCCCAACTCCTCCGCTCCACCGCCGTCTCCTCGCTCTTCTGCTCCACCGCCGCCTCCTCGCTCCTCCGCTCCGCCCTTGCCTCCTCCTCCCCACCTCGCTGGATCTGGGCAGGTAGTGCCCAGCGGTGGTGGCCTGGCGGCGACACAGCTCGAGTGCGGTTCCTCCGTGCGATGGCACAATGAGTCGGAGACAGCCGGATTCAGGTGGGATCCGCCGGATCCAGAATAGGCGACGAGGATCCGGGCGGCGAGGGCAAGCGGGACGGGGCAGGGAGTAGGAGATCTGCAATGACGATGGTATTGTCTATAAGCACCCCCACGGCCTCTACCCCGCCGACCGCGATGGTACCGATGCGGTGGCGCCCTCCACCCCGGCGTTGCCCCTCGAGTTCTTCCTCCTCCAGCGCCGCCACTGTGCGCTCCTCCGCCTCTCCACTCCCCACTCCCCCAGCAGCTCCTTCTGGAGCGCACTCTCGATGCCGCTGTCAGCACCGACTCTCCCCCATGGCGCCTTCCTGGTTCTCAGCTCCACGTGGCGTCCACCCCAACGGTAGATCCACGGTCCTCCTCTCGCGGGTTGGCTGCGTACGTCCGCAGGTACCAATGTGTGAACTGCCACCTTCTCCTAGCTCCTACCCACCCAGGCGCCGCTGCCCTCGCCCTAGTCAGCGCAGCGCCGCACCGCCCCTGTGCTCTTTGGTGAGAGTTTCAACAGTTTCTCATGAAAATGATACTCATGAGATTGAGCAGCAAACGACATATTTATGCAGATTTTTGTTGAGGCATGTTTGAGCTATTGAGCAGGTGTAATAGCTCTGTTACCATATGCACAACTTCTCTTACTGATAATGCTTATTCTTTTTGAATGGTCACATCATACTCAACAGGTTTATTATTTTATCAACGTTGATAGATCTGATAAAGCTAATACCGATGGGAAGAGAAGGGGTGGTGGCTTTACCAAATTATGCAGCCTTTCCCCGACACTTCAAGAGTTTGTTGGTGCCTTCGAATTAGCCAGGACAGAGGTAACACTACTTCCTAATTATGGTCATTTCTAAATCTCTCGTCGTCTAGCGTATAGCTTTTGAACTCATCATGATCATACGATGGTCAGTAGCATATGAGCTGAAGAAATTTTGTATTGTAATGAATGACATTGCCCTGCTAATGAATAACAATTGTTTGGTACTACACAAGCATATAATACCTTATTACCCTGGTCTGGATCGACTACCATCTGGATCACTTACGAGCACCATATAGATTCTACTATATTCTTATTCACATGGCAATGCTTACAAGCTACCTCAGTCCATGTCCAAGTTTACCTGACAATCTGAGATATATACCATTATATGGGTAACTGCAATGCTATACTACTCCAGTCTCAGGCCTAATAACACATCCTATGAAATAGTGTACAAACTATTTATGCAACAGCAGCAAATAGTTGTCAAAATATATGTTACAACCTTCAAAAACTCGGTTTCTTTAAGAAGCCGTACATATGATCCAGGAATATGTCCTTTGGGTGCTTGTTGCTTATGCCAATAGGTCAGTTGAACTTTTTTATTTATGCCCATAATTGTTTTGCTTAGCCTTGTGTGAGAATTACATTTACGGTAGCTTTCAGAATTTGTAGTGGTAGTAAGACGGAAGTGTTGTAAATAATCTTGTTTTAGAAGTCATGCACAAAATTTGGTTGTAATCGAAGTCAAATCGCAGCCGCAATTAGAAGTCGTATCGAAAACGGAGTAGAAGTCATATCTGAAGCGGAGTCGGAGTCAGAGTTGTAATCATAGTCGAACCCGTGTTAAAGTCATAGAACCGGGTATAAAAGAAAGGGTAGACATGTAACCAAAGATGTACCGAGCCATTGCGAGAAGTAAAGAAGAGAAAAGAGCAATCCCTAAGCGTTGATTTCGTTGTGTGATCTCGCAAGACGTGGTCGAAAGGACTCACGACCACGGCAAACGTGGTCGGGAGGTCCTACGACCACAGCAAAGCAACGTCGAAGGAGTTCGACCACGCAGAGAAGGTTACGACCACGGTGAAGGTGGTCGTAAGCAGTTGCGACTACGCCGAGAAGACCAGTACGTGGTCGGAAGCGATTCCGACCACGTTGAAGGAAGTGAACATGGTTGAAAGGCTGTTCGACCATGGTGAACAGTGATCGCCAACATCACCGCGTGATCGTAGAAGGTTTCGATCACGGTACCTCGAGCGGCTGAAGGAAGGCAGCGCAGCGATACAACGGAGCGGTCGTAAACTTCTACAGTGAAGGTACGACCACGACTCAAAGAGATCGGTAGCGAGTTTGAGTGGTCGTAACCGGTCGTAAACGACTCTAACCGGTCGTGAAAGATCCTGGGAGGTCGTAAAATTTTCCAACAGTTGGTATCAGAGGCATGGCTGAGAAGGTGAAGGAAAGCGTGTCGCTGCAGTACCCGATCCTCAGTTCGGATAATTATCCGGTCTGGGCGATGAAGATGAAGGTCAACATGATTGCTCAAGGGGTTTGGGGCGCAGTCGAACCAAAGGAGAAGGACAAGGTCCTTGATGATCGATTAGACAAGATGGCGATGGCGGTCATATATCAAGCCGTGCCCGACTCGATGATGCGGCAGCTAGTCGGCAAGGAGACGGCGAGGGAAGTCTGGACTACTCTGCAAACCATGCATGAAGGAGTAGACCGAGTGAAGGAAGTTCGACTCCAAACATTGAGAAGCGAATTTGAAGCCATGAAGATGGGGAAGAGCCAGACCGTGGAAGAATTCTCTGGTCGATTCAATGAGGTCGTAAACGAGATCAAATCTCTCAGCGATGATTTAAAGGATGAGGTGGCAGTGAAGAAGTATTTGAGAGTGCTGCCAGAAAAGTTTCTTCCGGTAGTAACCACACTCACGTACTCGCAAGACCTCTCGAAGATGAAGATTGAAGAGGTGACCGGCGCACTCAAAGCCCATGAGCACCTCCTGAAGAGTTATCAAACTGACAACGGAGAGCAGACTCTACTCGTAAAAGAAGACTCGAACTGAGGCGGAGAGTTTTCTTCCAGAAGAGGTCATGGTCGCGGTTGTGGCCGCAGTATGTCGCACGGTCGCGGATAAGGACGTGGAAGCAGCCAGCGGGTCGAGGCTTCCATTCTAGTCGAGGCGAAAGAGGTGGTTGTGCTGGTCGTGGAGGCGGCAATCACCAGACAGACAAATCTGACGTCCAGTGCTATACGTGCGAGAAATTCGGACACTACTCTGTCGAATGTCGGAGCCACATCCAGTGCCATAACTGCAAAAAGTATGGTCACTATGCTGCAAATTGTCGGGGCAAGAAGAGGGTGGACGAAGCAAACTTGGCACAAACTACAGAACAAAAGGAGCCGAGACTACTGTTGTCACTCTGCACTGTAGACGAACCGACAATGGTTCTATTGAACGAGGAGAAAGTCTTTCCAAGTCTGTTGAAGTAGGGAGAGCAGACACAAGCTGACTAGTACCTCGACAACGGAGCAAGTAACCATATGACGGGCACACACTCGATGTTCCACGAGTTGAACGAGAATGTGCTCGGAAAAGTCCAGTTCGGAGATGGGTCGTTGGTTCAGATAAAAGGGAGAGGCTCGATCCTGATGTAGTGTAAGGATGGAAGCCAGAGAAGGCTGTCAGATGTGTACTACATACCGAGCCTTCAGAGTAATATAATAAGTCTTGGACAATTAACAGAAGAGGGCTGTCGGATCGAGCTCAAAAACAGCTTTCTGAAAGTGTACGACCGCAGTGAACGACTATTGATGAAGGTACAAAGGATAGTGAACCGTCTGTACAAGATTCAGATTGAAGCGTGCAAATCTAAGTGCCTGAAGAGTACGACAGATGACTCAGCTTGGCTGTGGCATGAGAGATTTGGTCATATGAACTTCCAAAGTCTCAGAGCAATGGCAGAGAAGGGAATGGTGGTCGGGCTACCAAAAATCGACCACTCGGAGCAAGTCTGCGAAGGCTGTCTAGTGGAAAAACAAACTCGTACTGGGTTTTCACAGCAGACAAAATTCAGAGCTTCACAACCACTCGAGCTAGTTCACATCAACTTGTGCGGACCGATCACACCTCGCACTAATGCCGGAAATCAGTACTTCATGCTGATCGTGGATGACTACTCGAGAGCCATGTGGGTGTACATGCAGAAGAGCAAAGATGAGGCAAAGTCAAACTTTCAGAAATTTATAGCTCTTGCCGAAAACGAAGTCGACAAGAAGGTGAAATCGGTGAGGTCTGACCGAGGAGGAGAATTCCTCGCAAAAGAGTTCGACTCGATCTGTGAAGAGAAGAGCATTGCAAGATTCTTCATGGCTCCGTACTCGCCTCAACAAAACGGAGTCGTAGAAAGAAGAAACCGAACTGTGATGGAAACTGCACGAAGTCTTCTGAAGAGTCGGTTTCTGCACGGGAGGTTTTGGGCAGAAGTAGTAAGACATGCTGTCTATCTGCTAAATCGTGCTACCACACGTTCGCTAAATGGAGTCACTCCATACGAACTGTGGTCGGGGAGAAAACTGAACGTTGATCACTTAACGGTTTTCGGTTGCTTAGCCCATGTAAAGCCACACACACATCTGAAGAAACTGGACGACCGGAGCAGAAGGATGATCTACCTCGGCTCAAAGCCAGGCACCAAGGCATATAGGTGCTATGATCCGGTCGTAAACAAGCTACATGTGAGCAGGGATGTGGTCTTTCAAGAAGACAAACACTAGGAGTGGGAAGAACACCGAGACATTGAGAAAGACATGTCGATGTGGGTAACCTTCGATGTCGAAGTAGTCGATGCCGACAATACAGAAGAAGAAGGAGTTACGACCACACCTCAAAGCTTAAACCCGATTGGTGCCGATGATCAGGAAGCTTCACTTGATGCAGAAGAGACTGATGAAGAAGACTCGACTGGAAGAATACCAAAAATGAGGAGCATTAGTGAGATATATGCTCAAACTGAGCCGGTGGAGATGGATGAGTTGTTGCTCTACACAACGGCCAAAGAGCCTGAAAATTATGAAGAAGCAAAGGGAGATGCATATTGGAGAGCTGCTATGCAGGAAGAGCTAAAATCGATCGAAGACAATAACACTTGGGAACTCACCGATTTGCCGAAGGGTCATCGGGCGATCAGTCTGAAGTAGGTTTACAAGGTGAAGAAAAATTCTTAGGGGGAAGTCGTGAAGCACAAAGCACGACTCGTGGCAAAAGGATATGTTCAGAAACAGGGAGTAGACTACGAAGAAGTCTTTGCTCCAGTGGCTCGGATGGAGACAATTCGAGTACTTCTTGCGCTAGCAGCAAACGGTGGATGGGAAATTCACCACATGGACGTAAAAATGGCGTTCTTGAATGGAGACATTAAGGAGGAGGTGTATGTCTCTCAACCGCCCGGTTTTCAGTCAAACAGACAAGCTGAGAAAGTCTTGAAGCTCAACAAAACTCTTTACGGGCTCAAACAAGTTCCCAGAGCTTGGAATCTCAAACTTGACAAGAGTCTGACAACGCTCGGGTTCAGACGGAGTAACTCTGAACATGCCATGTACACGAGAGGAGACAAGAAGACAAGGCTGATTGTGCGCGTATATGCGGATGATTTGATCATCACTGGATCAAATCCAAAGGAAATTATGAAGTTTAAAGATGAGATGAAGAAACTGTTCAAGATGACCGACTTGGGACTTCTGAGCTACTCGGCATTGAGGTAAATCAAACTGACAACGGCATAACACTTTCTCAGTTGGCATATGCTCGGAAAATTGTAGAGAAGTGTGGCATGGGAGAGTGCAATCCATGCCAAGTCCCAATGGAGAATCATCTGAAGTTGAGCAAGACAGGCCCAGGATCGCCAGTTGACGCCACGCAATACAGGAGCATTGTCGGAAGTCTACGGTATCTGGTGCACACCCGACCGGACATTTCGTTTGCAGTCAGATACATGAGTCGTTTCATGGAGAAGCCGACCCAGGAGCATATGAACGCCGTAAAGCATATCCTGAGGTACATCAAAGGTACTCTGAACCTCGGGATTCAGTACAAGAGAGGAGGTGGGAAGGATTTGCAACTGACGGGCTACAGTGATAGTGATATGGTGGGAGATGTCAACGATCGAAAGAGCACGACAGGCATAGTGTTTGTGCTTGGGGAAAGTCCGGTCAGCTGGCAATCACAGAAGCAAAAGGTGGTTGCATTGTCCTCCTATGAAGCCGAGTACATCGCAGCGAGCGCAGCATCGTGCCAGGGAGTTTGGCTCGCTCGACTGCTAAGTGAGTTGTCGAACGGGACAGTCTAGAAGGTGATGCTCAGGGTAGATAACAAATCGGCTATTTCACTTAGCAAGAATCCGGTTCTACATGATAGAAGCAAGCATATAGACACAAAATATCATTTTATCAGAGATTGTGTCGAAGAAGAGAAGATCGCGATTGAGTACATCAGAATAGAAGAGCAGAAAGCAGACATTCTGACAAAACCACTCGGACGAGTCAAGTTCACAGAAATGAGAGGGAAGATCGGCATGATCGAAGTCGAAAAACAAGATTAGGGAGAGAATGTTGTAAATAATCTTGTTTTAGAAGTCATGCACAAAATTTGGTTGTAATCGAAGTCAAATCGCAGCCACAATTAGAAGTCGTATCGGAAACGGGGTAGAAGTCGTATCTGAAGCGGAGTCGGAGTCAGAGTTGTAATCATAGTTGAACCCGTGTTAAAGTCATAGAACCGGGTATAAAAGGAGGGGTAGACATGTAACCAAAGATGTACCGAGCCATTGCGAGAAGTAAAGAAGAGAAAAGAGCAATCCCTAAGCGTTGATTTCGTTGTGTGATCTCGCAAGACGTGGTCGAAAGGACATCCTACGACCACAGCAAAGCAACGTCGAAGGAGTTCGACCATGCAGAGAAGGTTACGACCATGGTGAAGGTGGTCGTAAGCAGTTGCGACTACGCCGAGAAGACCAGTACGTGGTCGGAAGCGATTCCGACCACGTTGAAGGAAGTGAACGTGGTTGAAAGGGTGTTCGACCACGGTGAACAGTGATCGCCAGCATCACCGCGCGATCGTAGAAGGTTTCAATCATGGTATCTCGAGCGGCTGAAGGAAGGCAACGCAGCGATACAACGGAGCGGTCGTAAACTGCTACAGTGAAGGTACGACCACGACTCAAAGAGATCAGTAGCGAGTTTGAGTGGTCGTACGGCATTGTAAGTGGTCGTAACCGGTCGTAAATGACTCTAACCGGCCGTGAAAGATCCTGGGAGGTCGTAAGACTTTCCAACAGGAAGGCCATGTATCTTTTGCATCTTTCTTATGAGACCAATCCTGTTGTTGTGATTCGTAAGAGCATTACAGCTGCTGTTCAGAGTAGCATAAAAAAATAATAGACTCAATTCCAGTGCGTGGAGCCCTCTGAATGCGTAGGTGCCCTAGAGAAAGGAACTGTTTTACATGTCCGGCAATAAATAATCATATTCACTGAATGCTCACTGTGACCTTAGTGTTTCTCCTAGACATCTTTTGCTGCCTTACTTTGTGTTGAACGTTTTGTGATGGAACCACATGGGGGGGAGTTCTGTACAGCTTGTTTAGTGTGTGCATATGATCTACACATCTTTGCTACTTTTGTATCCATGTGAAATTTGTCACTTGGCTATGGCACACCAATTTCCTTAGCTACTAGCTTGGTCAAACATACTAAGTTCAAGAAAGACTGAATGACTTATCATGTTCACTTGTTTTAGATTCTATTATTTGGCTTATGCTATCACTTATTAGTAACTATTTGAATGCATGTGCGTTGCTATGGATTTTAAAATTTTATCATACTACATGTTCTAAAATCGGGTGGTAAAATTTTTTAAAACATACATACAAATATGTTCAAAAAAATTTTAAATCCGTAGCAACACACGGGCATTCAGCTAGTAATACATGACAAGTGGGTCCCGCGTGTCATTGGCTGAGGCAGAAAATGGCCAAGAGCTAACAGGAAAAACAACTTGCATTACTCAGGATTCGAACACAGGACCTCACAAGTGAATGCACTAGCTTGCCTCGGTTGACCAAGTGAGCAAGTGCTCTTATGTGACAAAGAATCAACACACATTAATGAAAAGCTAAGAGGGAGCTATTCTCTGTTGAAGAAACACACTAAGCAGACATGGAGGTGGCGGCCATGAGGACGGAGGCGCTGGTGAGGGAAGAGAGGGGTGGTGCGGGAACCACCAAAATGGAACCCCGGAGAGGTCCTCTATCCAATGGTGGTGGTGGCAACGCCGGAGACGGAGTGAGGCGACAGTGGCAGCAATCAAGGCGCACGGCGACGGCGGCCACGCGGGGCTCCGGCAAACCAGTGACATTCCAGAGAAATTGGAGGGAGCTTGAGGTCGCCAGAGATATGGTGAACACAATGGCGAAGTTGGTTTGGTTCGAGAGTGTTCGAGAATGCCCTGCGACGGTGACGGCCGGCATGGTAGTGGCGCACGGTGGTGGAGCTCCTCGGCCAACCATTGAGCGAGCTAAGCTATGGATTACATTGAGGGGATGGAGGTGATGCTATCAGTGCAAGGAATCGAGAAAGCGCTCACCGAGGACGACGAATCGACGGCGGAAGTCAAGAATGGCTGATTCCGCGAAAACTCAATTCCCGCTAATTGGCTGCATGAAAAATGGAATGATGAATGCCCAAATCGACGGTGACGGCCGACGTTCAAGAAAATGAGAAATTCTTCGCCGTTGGAGCTCCAAAGGTGCTGAGATTTTGAGAGAACGAAAAGGGGTAGAAGAGGTGTTGGTGTGCCAATTTGTAGCCTCTCTCATGATTCGAATCGCCGGGAATACGAGGAATTTCGATAACGGTTTCAGTTTTTATAAACGGACGAAAGAAATGGCAGCAAAACACTAATGCCAGGTGGTAAATGGATGCATTGACTCCGGCGATGAATGCGCGGTGTTGCTAGGATTGAAACGCTTCAGACGGATTTAAAATCGGACACATGGGTGGAAAGTTATGAGGGAAAGAATGGAAACTGTTTTTTTCATTCTTTTCTACTCGCACCGCAATGGACGGAGGTTGACGAAGCATAAACAATACTCGGGTGTAACAACACAGCTGTTTATTTCAAAATTTAAGTAAAAAATTAATTAAAATTAAAATTTAATTTAATTTAAAAATAAAAAAGTGTTATTTGCTTGCCTAAAGTGTGAAGATTTTATATTGCCTATTTTTCGCTTTTAAAAAGGCTTTTGTTAAAAATATTCAACTAAAAACATAAAACTATGATTAAATAAAAGTTATTTATAAATTATTGCAAAACATTATTTCAAACTAAGTATTTAAAAGCAATTGGCCTTTATTTGGATTTTCTATGAATTTCTGGGATTTATTTGGAGTTGTCTGGATTTTATTTCAAAGTCTAGAGCTAGAAAATGTATTTTAAATATTTTATTAAAGCCAAAAAGTGTTTATTTTATTTTTTCCAAGCTTCCCTGAAATTATAGTAATTTCTGAGAATTTTCTAAAATTTTAAAATTAATTTCAAAGCAAAAAAGGTATTTTTGTAAAAATTAAAAGACCAACTTTAAGTTGGAAATATTTTTTGTACATCTAAAACATTTTATAAAATTATTAAGAATTTTTTGGAATTACAAATCAATTTTAAAAGTCAAAAATTAATTTTGTAGAATATGTGAATGCCAAATTTGAATTAAAAATATTTTTCTTAAGTCTAAAATATCTCCAAGAATTTTGTATGAATTGTCTGGAATTTTTAGACATTATTTACTATTTTATATGTATTTATCAAATTTTCTGGTATTTTCTGAAAAATTAATCCAAAAATTATATCCAGACTAATCTCGTGCTGACATGTGTCGTGCCCGGATTAAATCCATCTTTTTCCCGATCTGATCTTAGCCAATCGCTACAACTACCCCTTCATTTAAATCCAATGGCCGAGATCACCCCACCGTCGCCACATGTCGCAATCCGACTGTCTACCCCTTCCTCTCCCCTCCCTTCTCACCGACAGGTGGGCCCCACCTGTCATATTCATCTTCTTCCTCCATCATCTTCTGCCTTCCGCCGCCTCCATTAATGCCGCCTCAAGCTTCGATTTTCGGCTCGCTCCGCCTCCCAAGCGCCTCCTCGGGCCTCCTCCTCGTCGTCGCACCCCGTCGCACCAACGCACCGCCCCCACCACCCCCATTATTGCGCTGTCGACCACCACCATTAAAGCCCCGTGCCACTCACCCCCCATTCCACTATAAAAACCCCCCAGGGGAGCTCATTCCGCGCCGCCTCTCCCTCCTCCGCCTTTTCCCCATCTCAGCCGAGACTCCCGCCCGCCGGAGCTCGCCATTCCTGAGCGCCACCACTGCCGCTGCTCTCTCCCCGCCACCAACCGCTGCAGGCCCCTCCCCAAGACCGGCACTGGGTAAGTCCGAACCACCGCCGCCTCCCCTCCCTCCGTCGCCTTCCATCGGCAGCCGCCGAGAGCTCGCGCTCCGACGAGCTTGCCGCCCATGCGTCGCCGCATCCGCCCGTGCCCGGGTGACGTGGCCGCCACGTGGCCTCCGCGTGGGCGCCGTGTTGTAGCCGCGCCAGTTGGAGTGCCACCTCGGCCCCATCCTGATCCGTGGACCCGGTCAACGGTAGACCGGGCCCACATGTCCGAAAAATTCAAATTTTGAATTTCTACTGACGTCAGCCAATGTCATAAAAAACCCTTTTTCCTTTATAAAAATATTTCAGCCGAAATTAAAAGATCTGCTGACGTCATAATTAGCCTTTTTCAGTATAAAAATAAATCCCAAAATCAGTCTTTTTCTTCCTTTTTAACTTCCAAAGGCCCGTATTTACTCATTTTAACTCTGATTTGACCCGTTCAAAATTTTAAATTCTTCTAAAATCCTAAACTACCCAAATCTAGACACTTTTTGAATTTTTTGAATTTTATTTGAATTTTTTTTGTTTGGTTCTTCATGTGTAGATTTCGACGATCTCAGAGAGAACGACGCCGACGATTCGCACCAGGCCTTCGAGCAAGGCAAGTTACACATTTGATCATGTTGATCCTATTATTTCAAAATAATTTATGTAGTTTTAAATTGATATGCATGCGCAATTTTATTCGAGCCTAGTTTAAATTCAATTTAAACTGTAATTATGCCTAAAATCCTTTGTAAAGCCAAATTTGTAGTTGAATGCCATTATACCTTGTCAACCCTAGATAAAACCTAGTTAGTACAATAGTACTAACTAGAAATTTTGTATAAATGCTTAGCCATGCTTAGAATAATTATGGTTTGGGATGATTTTTACATAAAATGACGAACTTTAAAAGTGAATTCCTGACCTTGGAGAGTCAAGAATGTTTATGAAATTATTTTGAAACAAAATATAAAACTGGCTTAGACTTAGGCATTGGTATGGTGGTGGGTGCTTACTGACATGCATCGTAGTTTGTTGACTCGATATTGATTGCCAGGCATAAGGGGTTTGTGGTTAGGTCTAAGTCAAGTTAAGGACCGGTCTATGAGCTACTGTTGCAAAGCCCTATCGTACTACTACAAGTCTGGTATGGGACAGACCTGGCCGAATAATTTGTGAAGTTCCAACTTAATCTCTGTTGGATCGAAATCGGCAACAGAGGGGGGTGAATGTTGCTCCTTGAAATTATCACCCAAAAAGTATCCACAAAAATCTTCTTTCCAATAGCTAAAAGAAGATATCAAGAGAAGATTAAAGCCAAGGACTTACTGGAAAGATATGAAAAACACCGAAGGAGGCCCACAAAATATTAAGAAGAGAGCCAAGAAGACACCCTGGAGAAAAATCAAGAAAGAAACAGATCCTGCTGAGCGGGGCTGGTCAGACCGGTGTACATGGGCCAGTCAGACCGCCTGTACACCGCCGGTCTGACCGCCGTGTATGGGCCGGTCTGACCGGTCGGGTCCGGTCTGACCGCTCCGCCTTCTCCGGTCTGACCGCTCCTCGAAAAATCAGAACACCAGCAAACTGAAATTTCAGAGAAGGCTCAAGACTTCACACAGAGAGAAAATTGAAGACTTCCCTCTGGTTTTTTCTGTCCAGTAGAGTGAGATAACATCCTAAATAACCAGAGGGGTCTAGGAAACCAAGAGAATCCATCCCATAACCAAGAATTGATGATTTTCCCTAAAAACTGAAAATAGGATGGTGAGGGAGGAAACATTCAGATTGCCCATGATTCATCCATCCTTTGCTCAAGATCTTTTGCAAATAGATCAGCAATGAACTCAGGATTCAAGAGCTAAAATCTCAAGCCATCTCTAGAAGGGAATCAAAACATTCCATGAAGCCCTGTTCTCAAACCCTAGAATCTTCAAGAGCAAAGAAAATCTGACGATGGCAAGGGAGATCACAAAAATCATTGGATCGTCAACTCGATCTCAAAAATGAAATGGCCAAATGGCCTTGAGTCTTTCCCATCACAGAGAGATCAAGAAACAGCTAGAGGATAAAAGATTCAACTCAAGAACTCAAAGCAAATAGAGAAGAACAGAAAGAGGGCAAAAATGAAACTCATCACAAAAGAACACAAGAAATCAGTCCTTCTCGAATAAAACCTTCTTGGATTGATATAGAGGAATAGAGATGACACGATTGGATTGAGAGCACAAGCTACATGCTTCACACTTGAGCACTCATCTCTCTGTCTCTCAAGAACACACGTACAGAGAGGAGACACACACCAACAGCACTCTGCCTCTCTCAACCACTAAAGCCTTAAAGCAAAACAACCTCCCAAAGGCTATTTTGACTAAAGAAAAACCCTAACTCACTCCAAAAGCCATGCATACAACCAGGAACTCTCTCCTATTTATAGCCTTTGGCTAACAGGTCTCCAACCCGTTACGCCCGCTAAATCCAGAACGGAACCGCCTCCACCTGTGCAGCTTTGCGCTTTTACCGAAATGCCCCTCCTGCACCTTCCGGGAAGCTTCCGCGTCTCTTGTCATCCAAGCCTCGCAACCACCTCGAGTCCTCGCCGTCTTCGACACATCTTGACCGTTCTGACCTCGGCACCGCCTACGCCTAGTCCGGTCACCCCGTGCCTCGCCACGACTCCTTCTCGATGTCTTGCAGCCATCACAGATAAGAAACACATCACATAGCACCGCTCGAAACATGCAATCACAATTAGCAAATCATACTAAAGCATGAAATGAGCCCAAACCTGTCGAATCAAAAAAATACGCATCCTTATCCCATACGACCAAGTTTAACCAAGTTCGACCGAACCGATTGCACCACGCAATGACACGGCACGAACACCACAAACCTAACTCGACTTTCCTAAAACCGATGTCAATTACTCATCACTCACACGGGGTCACCTCCACATGGTCCATCAATCTCCCCCTTGATGAGTATATTGACAAACCCAAAAAAAGCGTAAAGTTGAGTTTGTTTGAAAATGGAAAAGAGTCAAACATGGTCCGAAGGAAATCAAGAAGATTATAACCATGTCGACAAAAGGAGCAAAAGAAAGAGCAAGTTTTCCTCAAAGCTCCAAGATTACCTCAAAGTGGCTTTTTCTCCACTATTCTCCCCCTTTTGGCAATAAAAGCATCAAGGCTGCAAAAGAGAGAATAATGCATGATGTTGGATGAAATGGCTGAAGAGTGTTTATTTTAATCAAGCTAAATCAAGCTAAGATAATTACCCAAAATGACCATGAAGATTATCCAAAATGACCATAAGATTATCCAAAATGACCATGAAGATTATCCAAAATGACCATAAGATAATTACATCAAGCCATAACATATAAGTATGCTATCAAGATCATGACAAAACATGTATAATCAAGCTAAGCCAAATAGGTCATAATCTGAAAATTAGTCGAATTGCTTAGCATGTCAAGTCAACCATGATTATAGTCTAGCTAAAGGTATCGAAAGATGATGCAGGCCATGTCAATAGTCTAAGTAAAACCAAGAAGCTAGTATTGAGTCAATTTAGAGTGCTACAAGTTCAAGAATGAGACATTTGTTTAAGTACTTGTAATTGTAGCAAATTGAGCACAATTGTCATGTTTTTCTTTAGAAATCTCATGATTGTTTCCAACCAGATTTTTGTTTAGTCATATGCTAGACCTCAAGCCTTATGCGACCACTCCAAGCAAGAAGCTTAAGAAGATGATCTTGGTCATCAAAAACTCCCCCTGAGTTCATGCCTAGTGCAATGGCAAGCAGTCTCATGAGAAAGAATTGGTGAGATCAATTTTTTCGTACAAAAGAGATCTTTTTGCATTTTCACAATCAAAAGACTTGTACTAACTCATGCTTCATCAAGAACCTAACATAGCTCAATCTAAAGCTTAATAAAGATCCAAGACTCAACTCATCTTATTTGACATGGCATGAATTATAAGAGAACAGCTAAAGGCAGACTAGTCTCGAAAGCTAACCATGACATCATTTAATTCAAGTTGAGCATGTTAATCAACCTATCATAGCAAAGGCTCAACTACACATATAAAATCATGATAAATCTAGCAAGTAAGCACAAATCATGGCAAGATGCAATGCATTGTAAACATATCATAAATGGATAATAATCAAGGCTCCATGTAGGTATATTACAATGCAATATGATATGCAAAAGAAAAATCCAATTCCCCCTCGACATGTGATGCAACATTAGTCAATATTAAGATCTAGAAGCTCCCAAATGAACTCCCCATGAACCAAAGCAATAAATACGAGAAGCTGGCGATAAAAATAGAAAAAGGCAGTCCTGAAAGCATAGACAAGATATAAAGGATACTATCGCTCAGACTGACTCTCATCTACCCCATATAACTCTAGGACTATCAGCTGATCACCTAACACACTAAGGAGCAAACACGTACCCTGTCTACCCAAGAGTAGCCTAACCCTTGCTAGAACCTATAAGCAGTGAGTGAGTTCAACCTAGTGAGAAGAGAAACAGTTAATAAGCAACATCCTAGAATCACAAGATAAGAGGAAGAAGTCCAAGCAACTAGTCGAGAGAATCACTCTAACCTATGCTAGAAGAACTAAGCCCAATGCACCCGCATGCAATGCAACAGAAAGGAGTAAGAGCATAATAAACATGATAAAGCATGAAACACAAATACTCCCCCTCACAACAGTCCATAAGGACAAACCACCCCAAGCTCTCCCCGCAGAGCTGAAAACCTAGAGCTATCCAAGGCTTGGTAAAGATGTCGGCTAACTGGTGGTCATTCTCCACAAACTGGAGCACTATGTCACCCTTCTCCACATGGTCTCGAAGGAAGTGATATCTGATATCAATGTGCTTGGTCCGGGAGTGTTGCACTGGGTTCTTGGCAATGTTAATAACTAACCCAAAGTCCTGCAGAGTCGAGACCATCCAAAGCACCTGGCTGCAGCAACTGGCGGCAGCAACGTACTCGGCCTCTGCGGTGGACTGTGCAACATCGGACTTCTTCCTCGAGGACCAGGAAACAAGAGAAGTGCCAATGAATTGGCAGGTGCCAGAAGTGCTCTTTCTATCTATCCTATAGTCAGCAAAGTCTGCGTCCGAGTAGGCTCGAAGGGAAAGACAGGATGAGGAAGAGTACCAGATACCATAGTCA
Organism: Dendrocalamus latiflorus; assembly: GCA_017311315.1. Taxonomy (NCBI): domain Eukaryota; kingdom Viridiplantae; phylum Streptophyta; class Magnoliopsida; order Poales; family Poaceae; genus Dendrocalamus; species Dendrocalamus latiflorus. Next base: position 9,139,191 of record CM029660.1, on the reverse strand, counting down.
ATGGTAGCTCGAAGATACCGAAGGATGCGCTTCACTACCTGACGGTGAGAAATGCGAGGAGAAGCCTGAAACCGAGCACAAAGACACACAGAGAAGTGTATGTCCGGTCTCAAGGCAGTGAGGTATAAAAGGGAGCCAATCATGCTACGATACGCCTTCTGATCAACTGGCTCGCCATCCTCGTCTAGGTCAAGAGAAGTTGTGGATGCCATGGGAGTCGACACAGGCTTACCATCACTCATGTCAAAGCGTCTCAGGAGGTCACGAGTGTACTTGCCCTGATGCAAGAAAATACCCTCCCGAGTCTGCTTGATCTGGAACTCACCCATTATGCTCATCTCAAACTCGGTCCTCATGACATCCGAGAACTGTGAAACGAGAGCATGGGAAGAGCCGCCAAAGATGATGTCATCCACATAAATCTGGACGAGCAGAAGATCAGTGTCATACCGACGAATGAACAAGGTCTTATCTACCTTACCCATCTCAAAGCCATGACTCAACAAATAGGACTTAAGTCTCTCATACCAAGCTCTGGGGGCCTGCTTAAGTCCATACAAGGCTTTGGAAAGCTTGTAGACATGGTTTGGGTATTTGGGGTTCTCGAAACCTGGAGGCTATCTCACGTAGACTTCTTCCTTAATAAACCCATTGAGGAAGGCACTCTTGACATCCATCTGGTAAAGCTTGAAACCCTTAGAAGCTGCGAAAGAAAATAGGATTCTAATGGCGTCAAGTCTAGCTACAGGGGCAAAGGTCTCCTCAAAATCTAGACCCTCAACCTGGGAGAAGTCCTGAGCTACCAGTCTAGCCTTGTTTCGAATGACAACCCCATCCTCACTCTGCTTGTTCTTGAACACCCACTTAGTCCCAATGACATTGTGACCTCGAGGGGGCTCAACAAGTGACCAGACCTTCTTCCTCTCGAAATTCTCTAATTCCTCATACATGGCATTGACCCAAGACTCGTCTGAAAGGGCATGACTAACATCTTTGGGCTTAAAGGTGGCAACAAAGGTAGAATGGAGACAGAAATATGACATGCCAGACTTTGAGCGAGTGACGCACTCAAAGAGGTCTCCAATTATCTACTCAGAAGGATGGTCTTTCTAGATATGTCGAGGAGGTCCTGGATGAGAAGAAGAAGAGGCCTCTACCTCATGAGCTGACAAGGTAGGAACAGAGCCACTAGTTCCAAAGGAAGCAGAAGGCATGGGCTGATCACCTGGAGGTGCGGTGGAAGAAGGCACCTCAAGGGGAGGATGAGGAACTGGATCGGGTAGACAACCCTCATCTCCATCCTCCTCATCATCCACAAAGATGGTCTCGGACTGCTCTAAAGAACCTGAGATATCGGGCCTAGTCCTCGGACTGACCTCGTCGAAGGTCACCTCACAGGTCTCTACCATTTTGCTAGACTCGCAGTTCCAGACCCTATACGCCTGCGAAGAAGTTGAGTAACCTAGAAAGATACCATCACAAGAACGTGACTCGAACTTGTCTAGGTTCCCGGACTTCAGAATGAAACACTTGCAACCAAACACACGAAAATGTGAGACACTGGGCTTTCGCTCGTATCTAAGCTAATAAGAAGTGCGATGCAAGTGTGCCCTCAGAAAAACTCTGTTCGAAACATGGCACGCGGTGGCCATAGCCTCAGCCCAAAACTTCCTCGGTGTAGAGTACTCATCGAGCATCATCCTGGCCATCTCGACCAAGGTACGGTTCTTCCTCTCCACGACGCCATTCTGCTGTGGGCCGTGCGGAGAAGAGAACTAGTGCTCCACACCTGTCTCATCGCAAAACCTCTTAAAGTAGGAATTCTTGAACTCCGTGCCATTGTCACTGTGGATCGCTCGTAAGGCACCCGGGAGCTCAACAGAAAGCCTACTAAACAAACCTCAAAAATGTGTAAACGTCTCATCCTTTGAGGCTAAGAAAAACACCCAGGAGAACCTCGAGAAATCATCGACCACGACAAGAACATACCACTTCCCTCTTGCTAACTGCACTCGGGCTGGTCCAACTGTGTCAATATGGAGCAGCTGTCCTGGTGCATCGGTCATGGTCACTGTGACCGGAGGATGAGAAGCGGAAACCATCTTGTCGTGCCGGCATGGAGCACAAACAAGATCCTTGACCATTTTGAGTTTCGGCAGACCACGAATGAGATCGTGGCCGCAAACTCGGGTCAAATGGTCAAATCCTATATGACCAAGTCTCCTATGCCAGAAAGTAAGGTTACGTGACTCTGAGGCAACTAAACACTGGAGAGGATCACCAGAAGACTCAGAAAAATCAGCACGAAAGATCTTACCATAACGAGAAATCCCGCAAACCAGACTACCCGAAGAATCAAGAATTTTGCAATTGTTTTTCTTAAAGCTCACCTCAAAACCGTCATCGGTAAGCTAAGAAACTGAAAGCAAATTATACTGCAGCTTACTAACCAAGGCAACATCTTTTAAAATAAAAGACTCATTAACGCGCACTGTACCTTCGGCGATGACGCACCCAGATGAAGCGTCTCCGAAGGTGATCGTCTCATCACCTGGAGCACGAGCTAAGGAAGAGAACCAACGAGAGTCTCCGGTCATATTGCGAGAGCAACCGGAGTCCACGAGCCAAACCTCTCCCTTCCTAGCTTGGCGAGCCTCATCGGAGTCTGAGTAGAGCTCGCTGTCGCACATGCCGGAGAAGTCGTCGCCATCCTTGGGTTCTTGGTCACCCGTCCCATCATCGTCGCTCCATCCCTCTACCTCGCTGAGGTCGAGGTCGTCGAAAGCGGTGAGGACGCGATGGGAGAGCTTCTTGGCTTTGCCAAGGTTGCGGAACTTCTTCTTGCCTTGCGCGTGAACTGGAGGCTTCTTGTTGTGGTTCTTGTCGATGTAGTCATTCTTGTTCACACCGCCATAGTCGCTCTTGTCCTTCTCCAGCTTGGGGCAATTTGCTTGAATGTGGTTGGGGCCACCACACTCGAAGCAAATGATCGAGCCACTCCTCTTCCGATCTCTCACTCTCTTGTACGCGTGGGAAAACTTTCTGGCTAAGAGAGCTAACTGGTCCTCTGGTAGCTGCTCTAACTGATCATTAGTTACGTCACAGAGAACAGCTAGGGAGAACCCACCAAACAAGTTAGAAGAAGAGCCAGATGCTGAACTGGGATCGGTGACTAAGACCATCGACTGTGACTTCGACCTACGAGAGACTATGTCAACCTCGTGAGTCTTGAGGCGCGAGTACAGCTCGTCAAGAGTCAAGGTCGAGAGGTCTATCGTGTCTTTGATGGTAGTCACCTTCATCTCCCAAACACGCAAATCCAGAGCAGCGAGCATCTGTCGAGCGTTGTTCGAGTCGAGGTATATGAGACCGACCGCTCGGAGGTTGCTCAGAATCTTGTGGAAACGCACGAAACACTAATCCAAGGACTCGCCAGCGAGCATTTCAAACTTGTTGTAATCTCGCTTGAACTGGTCCTGTCGAACCGTCTTAATCTGAGTGGTGCCCTCATGGTATGCATCGAGTGTCACCCAGATGTCGAAGGCCGACGATAGATAAGAGATGCGATCGAACTCGCTTCTGCTCAGACCCTGAATGATGATGTTCCTCGCCTTCGCATTCGCCTCAACATCAGCCATGTTTCCGGCATTGATGTTCTCATTGGCAGAAACAACATATCGGGTCTTGACCTTTCGCCAGATGGCGTACCCCTGAGCCTGGATATAAGTCTCCATCTGGCTCTTCCAGAAGGGATAATCAATCCTATCGAAAATCTAGGGTTTGGTCGAGTACTTGTCTATCGCCATGGCTCCAGAGACCGGTTAACATCTATCGAGAAGAGCTAACCGGCTCTGATACCAATTGTTGGATCGAAATCGGCAACAGAGAGGGGTGAATGTTGCTTCTTGAAATTATCCCCCAAAAAATATCCACAAAAATCTTCTTTCCAATAGCTATAAGAAGCTATGAAGAGAAGATTAAAGCCAAGAACTTACTGGAAAGATATGAAAAACACCGAAGGAGGCCCACAAAATATTAAGAAGAGAGCCAAGAAGACACCCTAGAGAAAAATCAAGAAAGAAACAGATCCTGCTGAGGGGGGCCGGTCAGACCGGTGTACATGGGCCGGTCAGACCGCCTGTACACCACCGGTTTGACCGCCGTGTATGGGCCGGTCTAACCGGCCGGGTCCGGTCTGACCGCTCCGCTTTCTCCGGTCTGACCGCTCCTCAAATAATCAGAACACCAGCAAACTGAAATTTCAGAGAAGGCTCAAGACTTCACACAGAGAGAAAATTGAAGACTTCCCTCTGGTTATTTCTGTCCAGTAGAGTGAGATAACATCCTAAATAACTAGAGGGGTCTAGGGAACCAAGAGAATCCATCCCATAACCAAGAATTGATGATTTCCCTAAAAACTGAAAATAGGATGGTGAGGGAGGAAAAATTCAGATTGCCCATGATTCATCCATCCTTTGCTCAAGATCTTTTAAACATAGATCAGCAATGAACTCAGGATTCAAGAGCTAAAATCTCAAGCCATCTCTAGAAGGGAATCAAAAGATTCCATGAAACCCTGTTCTCAAACCCTAGAATCTTCAAGAGCAGAGAAAATCTGACGACGGCAAGGGAGATCACAAAAATCATTGGACATCAACTTGATCTCAAAAATGGAATGGCCAAATGGCCTTGAGTCTTTCCCATCACAGAGAGATCAAGAAACAGCTAGAGGATCAAAGATTCAACTCAAGAACTCAAAGCAAACAGAGAAGAACAGAAAGAGGGCAAAAATGAAACTCATCACAAAAGAACACAAGAAATCAGTCCTTCTCAAATAAAACCTTCTGGGATTGATACAGAGGAACAGAGATGACACGATTGGATTGAGAGCACAAGCTACATGCCTCACACTTGAGCATTCATCTCTCTGTCTCTCAAGAACACACGTACAGAGAGGAGACACACACCAATAGCACTCTGCCTCTCTCAACCACTAAAGCCTCAAAGCAAAACAACCTCCCAAAGGCTATTTTGACTAAAGAAAAACCCTAACTCACTCCAAAAGCCATGCATACAACCAGGAACTCTCTCCTATTTATAGCCTTTGGCTAATGGGTGTCCAACCCGTTACGCCCGCTAAATCCAAAACAAAACCGCCTCCACCTGTGCAGCTTTGCGCTTTTACCGAAACGCCCCTCCTGCACCTTTCGGGAAGCTTTCACGCCTCTTGTCGTCCAAGCCTCGCAACCACCTCGAGTCCTCGGCGTCTTCGACACATCTTAACCGTTCTGACCTCGGCACCTCCTGCGCCTAGTCCGGTCACCCCGTGCCTCGCCAAGACTCCACCTCGACGTCCTACAGCCATCACAGACAAGAAACACATCACATAGCACCGCTCGAAACATGTAATCACAATTATTAAATCATACTAAAGCATGAAATGAGCCCAAACCTGTCGAATCAATAGAATACGCATCCTTATCCTATACGACCAAGTTTGACCAAGTCCGACCGAACCGATTGCACCACGCAATGACACAGCACGAACCACACAAACCAAACTCGACTTTCCTAAAACCGATGTCAATTACTCATCACTCACACGGGGTCACCTCCACATGGTCCATCAATCTCGCTATAGGCTTAATGTGAGTGTGGTGCTGTGAGAAGTCTCACATGGCACAAGAGAGGGCTCCAACATGTGGATTCATGTTGTGGTGAAACCTTAGTGGCGGTGTGATTATGTGTTTGAGAGACCATATGGAGGTATCCCCATGTTGGTGATGAGTAATTGACAGTTGGTTTAGTGAGTTTGAGTTTGTTTTGGGCAATCTAGGGTTGAGTACCTTTTACATATGCAATTGTTGATATGCTGTTTCGTGCGGTGCTATGTGACGGTTTGCTTGTCTGTGTGACTGCAGGACTTCAGAGCTAGGTCATGGTGAGGCGAGGCGGACCGGGACTAGGCACAGAAGGTGTTGAGGTCCAGATGGTCGGTGATGCCGAAGATGATCGAGGCTGGTGAGGTGGTTGTGAGTCGGGAAACGAGGAACCGGAGCTGGAGCTACCAGTGACGGACACGACGGGCGACGATGAGAGAACCAGGACTAGGCTCAGGGAGGAGTCGGAGGTCCAAACGGTTTGGAGGTCGGTTGCGGTCGTGCGCGACGGAACAGACCAGGACTAGACTCAGGTGGAGTCGGAGGTCTTGGTCGGTGTCGGGTGGACATAACGGGCAGCGACGAGTGGATCGGGACTAGGCTCAGGGAGGAGTCGGAGATCCAGACGGTCAGGATGCCAGGTGCGGTCATGTGCAGCGGAGCGGATCGGACTAGACTCAGGGAGGAGTCGAGGTCCAGACGATCAAGGTACCAGATGTGGAAGCTTCCAGGAAGGTGCTTAAGGGGCAATTTGATAAATTGACTCAAGCAAATGAGTGGAGGAGGTGATTTCCCTCCAAAATATGGTTTGGCCCTTGCCTCATATGGTGTGTGAGGTGGAGGAGTGGATGTGGTATGCCACTTCTTGTATTTCTTCTTTGGGGTGAACTTTTGCCTTCAAAAGGTGGAGTGGAAGGCAGCAGGTTTCAGTTCATTCAAGCAAGCAAAGGAAGAAATGAGGAGTGCATGAGCATTCTGGAGAGAGTAGAGAGAGTGAGTACCCTGTGTGTGGATGGCTTGAGCTCTTGTGCGTGTCCTCAAGCTTGTAGTGTGATTCCTTTGTATCAATTGTGTATGGGGACTCCTGTATAATCCTTTCATTTATATGAGAAATGTTGCTTCAGAGATGGATTGAGTTTGAGCAATTGCTTTTTGCTCTTCTGTTCGTTTCTTACTTTTCTGTTAATTTTGGGTTGAGATGATTTCTTGAGAAAGTAGCTTCTGCTTCTTTGCTCCATGATGGGAATAAGTCTCAAGATCATTTGGTCAGTTAATTTCCAAGAGCAAACTGGTAGAATCAGAGAATCTCCCATTTCTCACTCATGAGCATCATTTGCTCTGTTACGCATTTCTAGGGTTTCCTTGACAGGGGATGTTGGAATCTTTTATTTCCCTTCATAAGATGGCTTAAGATTTGTGTTTTCAAGTCCCCTTATCATTGCTTAGCTGATTGCAAAAGATTGTAAGCAAGGGATGGAAGAATCACGAGAAATCTGAGAATTGGACTCATTCCCATTTCATTTTTCAGATTTTGCTCAAATCTTGATTCCCTGCCCTTTTGGTTGAATTCTCTTGTTCCCAGAGGTCTTAGAGCTATTGAATGAGTATTTTTGGTCTTTAGGTCTCAGAAGAACAGCTGAAATTCTACAATTTCATTGTTTTCTAAAGTTCCCAATTATTTCAGCTTCGGGGTCTGTCTGGTTTCTGCTCTGGTTCAGAATAACCAGTCTGACCGGATTTAGTGTGGTGGTCAGACCACATTATGGCCGGCGGTCAAACCGGAGTAGAGCCGACGGTCAGACCGGCGTTAACAGGGCGGTCTGACCAGCCCACGACCGGCGGTCAGACCGGCCCATGTTGAGCGGTCTGACCGGCCCATGTCAAGCGGTCTGACCGCCCTCTGGTTCTTCTGTGAAGCTTCTTCTCCTGTTTGCTTTGCTTTGGTTTTTCGCTATTCTTCTTCATCTGATTAGTGTAGATTTCCAGAGAGCATGAATCTATTCCATAGCTCTTCATAGCTATCGGAGGAGATTACATCATGGATAATTTTGGGGGCATTTTTAAAGAGGCATCATTCACCCCCCTGGTTACCATATCCGATCCTACAATGTTGACAACGGATCATTGTAAAGGCCTTGTCATGATTTCATTGCCACACACCTAAGGAAGTGTGTAACTCACGTGGCAAACTAGAATGATCATGTCTTGTGGGTAAAGCTATACAACCTCTGTAGAGTGTATAATCTATCCTAGATAGTCGAGCCCACGGTCATGGGCAAGCTAGGTGAATTTTTTCATAGATTAGACTTTGCTTTTGAAAACAGTTTATGAAAACCTTATGGATGGATGGAATCCACGAGAGATTTTGAAAACATTATGGATGAATGGAATCCATGAGAGTTTTTGGAAACCGTATGGATGGATGGACTCCACACGAGTTTGTTTTGGAAAAGATGGTCCGAGTGGGATTCCCATGGATAGGTTGGTGTAGGGGATGGACCTGCACTAACGTTATTTATTTTGATTAAAATGTTGTTTTTCTTACTGTATCAAATTCAGCTTTTGCACTTACTTTATGATATTTACTTCAAATGATGCCTGTAATGCAAATTAACCATATTATGTCTTCCTTTGACACACTTTATGCATGCATCAATTCTGTTAATCTCTTGGTGTAACTTGTGGAGTACTTTTTGTACTCATGTTGCTTTATCAAACTCTTTTCAGATGAAGCTTTCAACGACTTCGGTGAGGATTACGACTAGGCCACGTCTTACAATCATTCGCCTTGTGGGAAGGCTGGATGGGCTGTTGCTTTATGCATTTCTTCCGCTGTCTTCTTTTGTTATTATTGTAAACTTTGGCATCAGGCTCATATTAGTTAAATAAAGTTTGTCATTAAGCATGATATTTGTCTTTGCGATCACTGTGTGCACTAGCTTTTCATGGGATAGTGCGATTAACAGAGAGGATTCTGGAGTTGCTGCTCCGGCTCCCGACATCGGGTTACTGTAGCATGAATAGTACCCGAGAGGAGAGAGAAAGAAAAAAAAGAGAGGAAAGGAAAAGAAAAGAATAGAATAGAATAGAATAAGTCTAGAAAAATTAGGTTGGGCCAGAAAAATAACACAAACATTTTTCTGGTGATTCGGAATTTTGGAGATTTGATTTTGAATTTTTGGAATTTGAATTTGAATTCGGAGATTCAAAGTTTTAGCGGGAGAATGGAAATTGGAATTTTGAAATTTCTTCCAGTACATCACAAATAATCCAAATAAAATCCAATTAAAATCTCAAAAATTTTAAATAATTAATTGGATTTAGTTTTCAAAGAAAACAAAATTTTGGGATGTTACAGGGTGCGTATATCACGTACATGTGGGTTCAGACCCTCGGAATCGATTTTCATCATGCCTCCACACAGTGGCGGAAGCAGGATTTGGCAACGCCCCGGGCTGAACTCTAACAACCTAAAACTAACGCCAATTTATACCCATACCACGACATAACAAAAGTACATCATAATTGCATTATTGATATGAAAATTGATTTCAATACTAAAACATAAAGCATAATAAGGAAAACATGGCATGGTGTCAAAATATAAAGAATGTAACGTAATAAAGATACAATTTGAGTACCTAAATTACGAAGATTTGCTCTCTATCCCATCCCGCCATTTCTTCATCAATAGTTAGACATGAACTAGAACCTGTAAGGACAACATATGAGAGTAAATCAAACAGGTGTATGAATAAATACGAACAACACATAGTTTACATTTATAAGAGGCTAACTTGCCACTAGCACGAGATAATTGTTTCTTACATGACCTCATCTCTTAAAAATGCTCTAAAATCATGTCGCTCTCTAGGTCTCTTAATACAGGTCTATATCTGCACAAGAGATGATCACGATTTAATTTCACCCGGCACAAATGAAATAGGCTAAGGAGCTGATAAGTAATGGTAGTATACTTACAGGCGTTTGAGGTTATTCTGTGCTTGGACTGCTTTTGTAAGTTAAGCTGAAAGTTTCATTATTTCCACCAACAACTCGTCAGATCTGCTCTGTTCTTTGATGAGCTAATCCTAAAGGTAGTAAAGTATACAAGCTACTGTAAATTATGACATGATATTAAACTGTAAATTATGACATGATATTAAGGTAGTAAAGTATACAGGCTACTGTAAATTATGACATGATATTAGTTGGATTAGACTATAAAGTCCGTCGCAGTCCAAGCAACAAAAATATTTTCAACAGCTAACCTAGTATATCTTTCTCCAAAAGTTTCCAAATCATGTTGAATTCTCTTTGCCCATGCTCTGCTTGTCTGAAATAATGTGCACATGAAAGATGAGATAAATATCCAAAAGGAGCATAAAACAAGAGCAATCAGTTCAACATGTTACCTCTCCCACTGATTTTGTACCATAATGATGATCAGAGAAATTTTTAACAGTGTCGAACTGTTTGAAAGACTTATATTTCTTTGTATTTTCATCTTCAATTTTTAATTTGGGTGTCACACCGCCTTGCTCTTCCTTGGTTGCAATTTTCTACAGCCAAGGTACAGTAGCCTCCACACCTAGAGGCAAATCCAAACCATCAAATTTATCAGCAAGTTGTTGATTAAAGTCAGCCTCATCAAATTCATACTCAGATTCATCGCCAATGCCATCATCACAATCATCATCCTCTATATAGTAATCTTCTTCCTCATGTTCTCCATAGTAAAAATCTTGTAGCTCTGATTCAGACATTTGCAAAGAATCATTTGTACTAGATCAACTTGGTCATTGGAAGGACCCTGTTAAATAGTATGTTAGTATAGTAATCACTAATTATATCAGGCTAACAACAAAAGCATCAAATGGATATGTTTGTTTCCTCGAATAAAGTTATAATTAGGAAATTACTTTCTGCAATTAGCTCTCCACTATTTAATTAGTGTCGTGAATTGATTACCAATCACTAACATCAAAAATATGAAATTGAATTATGCTTTCTAGACTTGCATTAATCTACCGAAGACCATAATTTTTCGTGTGTAAATAGCACCGACACCCTAAAATCTTCAAACAAACCAAGATCGTAAACCTCAAGCTGATTATGACCAGCATTACATCAATCAACCCAACAAATGCTAGAGGCTGCAAGAACACACTACCAAACTCCCCAATTTAGACATAGTTAAGAAATTAGCCCCTAAAGAAACCCAACCCACATGAATTGCCACCCCAAAACCTAAACCCTGGTAGAAAGATCGACCCTTTCGCCACAAAAAACCTGGGAGGAGGGTGGGCCTTGTGGGCGGCGCTGGTCGAGAACCGAGAGGAGAGGGGGGAGGGAAGTCGGGGTGGCGCTGGCCGGGAGGGGGCGTCAGAGCGGCGCTGGCTGGGTCGCTGGGAGATAGGTGGCGCAGGTCAGGAGGGGGCGCTGAGGCAGTGCAGGCCGGGAAGTGGGCGGTGCAGGCGAGGGCGACGGTCGGCGGAATCGTGCAGGTGAGGGCGGCACTGTAGTGGTGTCATGCAGGTGCAGTTGACGGACCACGGCGTCATTGCATTGGGAACGAGGGGCAAGGACGGCAGCTGGCAGAGGCACGGCGCGTGCAGTCGAGGCCAGCGGAGTCGTGAAGGATTGCAGGCGAGGACGACGGTGGATTTTATTTAGGGTTAGGGTTGGTGGCTGAGGGCGTGCACGTTTACAGCTCTACTTCTGAGGCTAGCTTGGTGGGCTGAGGGTGCGTGGCCGAGCATGCTTTGGGCTGTTGGGCGGGCATACCATATATATTATAAGGGTAGTACTAAATAGAGGTAGTACTAGTTAAATTGCTGGGCCCGGGCTATAGCCTACCTAGCTCGAGGCTTAGTTCTGCCCTTGCCTCCACAAATGTAGGAGAGGCTCAACCATGTACGCTCATGCATGTACGAGGGCATCCACACTAGTTGGCTTACACATTAATATTTGACTGCATCGTTTGTATCCATCTACAAAAAATAATTGAATGCAAATCGTGTACAATTGAGTGGGTAAACTGTGAGCTTTTTTGCAATACCCACTAATTGACATAGATTAATTGTCCATTCTTTTCAATCCTAGGGGTGGGATTAGTTAGAATTTGTATGTACTTCAAGTATTTCAAGTATAGGAAATATAGATTCTTTTAAGGATACATAGATTCTTTAAGGATACAACCCGCTTACATCGTCAGACAACACCCGCGACAACCCGCTTACATCGTCAGACAACAGATGCTTTAACTGTGCTTTAACCAGAGAGCGGTTTCCTTTGTAGGCTTTGTGCATTTCTCCAAAATACCCCTCCTGCACCTTCTCGGAAACTTCTAGTTCCCTTGCTGTTCGAGTCTTGCAACCACCTCGCAAGCCTAGTCATCCTTCGGCATCTCCCAATCGTTCTGAATCTCAACACCACCTATGTCTAGTCCCGATCATCCACGCCTCACCACGAATTAGCTTCAAAGTCCTGCAAACACCACGGACAAGCAAAACATAACATAGCACTGCACAGAACATCATGAACATAAATCTGCATCAGTAGAATGTACTCGTAAATCAATCACAGATGGTCGTAACCACATACGACTGGTCAAATGCACAAAACATGAAAAGATCATAGCTTATGACCGCACTGCAAGTTGATGTGACCACCCAGAAGTCGATACGACCGCTTGAACAGAAGCTACGACCATCGCTAACAGCCATCGACCGCTAAGACAGTTGCTACGACTACGTTATAGCTCCTCCGATCGCTTCGACTTCTTGGTCATAAACTTTCAGCTAAAGTTTCGACCACGTTCTCTTCTTCAGAGCGTGGTCGAAGCCCCTTCTGACCACGCACAACAATTTTCACCGTGGTCGAAACCCCTTCCGACCATGTACCACAATTTTCACCTTGGTCGAAACCAGCTTTTGACCGTAGACAGCGTCGTCGAAACCGCTTGCGACTACTGACCACGCCTTTCGATCGTGTTTCCCATCAACGTGGTTGAAACCCGCTTTCGACTACCGACCACGGACAACGTGATCGAGCGATCAACGTGGTCAAAACCCGCTTTCGACTACCGACCGCGGACAACGTGGTCGAAGTCTGCCGACGTCTGAACGTGGTCATAAACTCGTCTACCGACTTCTGACCGTGGTCGTAAACTCGTCTGCCGACTTCTGACCTGGCCAACTTGGCCGTAAACGACACAACGTGGTCGTAAATTCGTTTGCTGGCTTCTGACCACGGCTAACGTGGTCGTAATCCCTTCAGCTGACTTCTGACCATGGCCAACGTGGTCGTAAATCCTTCGACTGACTTCCAACCATGGTCAATGTGGTCGAAAACCTTTCGGCTGACTTCCGACCACGACCAACATGGTCATAACCTTCCAGCCGGGCTCGACGACACACAACATGGTCATAAACAGACTTCTGACCACTCGCTGGGGTGTACGACTTTGCAGAAAACGGCGCAATGTGGTCGTAAACAGTCTTCCGACCACTCTCAGATGTTTACGACTTTGCACAAAACGGTACAAACTTCAAAAACCAAACTTAATCTTCCTAAAATAAGAGTCAATTACTCATCACAAACATAGGGTCACCTCCACATGGTCTCTCAGATGGTTTGCTTGTTGGTGTTGGTTGCAAGACTTCGGAGCTAGGTCATTGTGAGGTGTGGAAGGATCAGGGTTAGGCACAGGAGGTGTTGAGGTCCAGAATGGTCAGGGAGACGCCGAAGATGACTGAGTCTTCCAGGGTGGTTGCAAACCAGGACAATGAGGAACCGGAGCGGAAGCTACCGGTGGTGGACAAGACGAGCAACGACGAGGTAAATCGGGACTAAGCTCAAAGAGGAGCAGATATCCTATGCGGTCGAGGAAGCGATTATTTCTTACGGCGGCGATTTGTGCAAGAGACTGCCGATTTAGCTGGTGCTACGTTATTTTCTGCTCGCATGTACTGGAAAGTGTTGTCGATCCATCCCTCGTCAACCACGTACGCAAGGAACATACATCATCCATCCATGTCGCCGACCGCTCGCCAAGTTGCACTGCATCCGCACGCGGCCCGTGCCATTCTTCTTTTTTACTCTTTTTTGCTTATTATTTTAAATATCGATATAATCTCTAATACACATATTTAATTATTACTTTTTCTAATTATATATTGATAAAAATTATTATAAATATAACAATATAAAAGCATTTTTATGGCAAATCTTGTGCTATCATTTCCATATAAAGAGTCCAAATACTTTTGTGTATATTAATGGTCAAAGTTTTAAAAAATTGACTGCACGCATTCTAAAACGACATCTAAAGAAAGAAGGATGCGACGCTGGCCAGATGTGATGGGAGGCGGCTACAGGGGATGCAGTGCTAGCCAAATGGGAGGAGCGGCACTATTTTGAGACGGAGGGTTTTTTTGGGGGGTGGGAGAGGGGGACAGTCAGGAACGGTAGGCAAAGGCTATGCCAACTCCGGCCATTAGAAGCGGTGTGGGGTGGGGTGGAGGTGACGATGCGGGGTAGGGCGGGCAGGAGGAGGGGAGGCATGCGAACGAGCGAGATTTCAATATATATATATATATATATATATATATATATATATATATATATATATATATATATATATATATATATATATATATATATATATATATATATATATATATATATATTAACACACTGTGAGAGTACTACTTCCACTTCTTGTATCCCGTTCTCTCGCCGTTGCTTCTTTTTCACACGACCCGGCGAGCCGTACAAGACCCGGCCGGCTGAGTGCATGCATCGGCTCCATGCGAAGAAAGAAACAAGTTGTGCGGTCAAAGTCCACTTTCATGCATGTATGGTATTCCTAATTCGGTAATACTGCACAAGTGCACAACCATGAGGCGAGCCTGCCGATTTAAGTGATGCCAGCAAGCATAGGTATAAGCTAGTTCTCGTATGTACTACGTACTGACAAGTGCTTTCGCTCCCTCTTCAATTCAGCCACGTACACAAGGAACCATACATTGTCCATTAATTCATCAAGTTATCTCTGGTTTATATAGTGTTCAATCTTTACAGGGCGCTGCTTGGGATTGGACGTCAGCTATAATACTTAGGGGTGGAAAACGGTAACGGATAATTCGTTTTATCCGATATTCGTATCCGAGAAAACGTAAATGTGATAAGCAAAAATCCGTATTCGAAAATGTTCGTATTCGTATTCGATAATATTCGTATCCGTATTTGAGAATATTCGTATTCGAGAACATTCGTATTCGTATTCGTATTCGAAAATATTCGTATTCGTATTCGAAAATATTCCTATTCGTATTACCGCCCGGCGCCGGCTTGCCAATTCGCCATGGCGAGTAGGCGACAGCCGCATTGGCGATTTGGCGGGCACATGGAGACTAAAAGGCGCCAAGGCGCGCAACAAGGCGGGACGGCGGGAGTCACGCGCGGGAGTCACGTCGGATTCACTGGCTCACTGCCTCACTGAGTCACAGAGTCAGTAGTCGCTGGTCACTGCATTTGCAAGACTCACTACTACTCCTGGCGAGTCTGGCTGTCTCAGCCGAGAGTTGGCGACTGCCTCCTGGCGATGGCGAGCGGCGAGTACCGAGCGGCGACCGGCGACCGGCGAGCGAGAGCGTACTCCTCAGTTCCTCACTCCACGCGCTCGTCCCGCTCGTCGACTCCGTCTTCGTCCGCGTCGACTGCGTCATACCCGACGACCCGGCCCCCAGCTCGGCCAGCGGCTCCCCGCACGCCGCGGAGGCGGGGGCCCCCACGCGGGGTCGCGGCGCGCTCGCGCGCATCGCGCGTCTCGTGCTCGACGGCATCATCAGGCCCATCTAGGCGCTTGGGCAGATCCTCTTCCCCGCCACGGCCTCCGTCTCCCGGCGCTCCGCGGCCCCGCCCTCCTCGCCGCCCCCGCCCGTGGGGGACGTCTCCCACCACTCGCCCTCTGAGGTCCTCCGCTCCTTCAAGGAGCTGCGCCACCTCCGCATCGAGCTGCCCACCGGCGAGCTGGGCATCGAGGACGGCGTGCTCCTCAAGTGGAAGGCCGACTTCGGGTCCACCCTCGGTAGCTGCGTCATCCTTGGCGCGTCGTCTGTCTCGTTAAAGCCGCCGCCACCGCCAACACCAGCCCCTACTGCCACGGACAGCTTGGCTACCTCTCCCGATTCTACTAGGGAGCCCGACGAATTAGGGAGCATCCCTGAGTCACTTTATGCAAATGGAGGGCTTAAGCTCCACGTTGTCTGGACGATCAGCTCACTGATTGCTGCATCTGCACGGCATTACTTGCTCCAGCCCATTTACCTTTTGTTCTTGACATTTTATTCTCTTCTGAGCTACATGATTTATTATCTTGTGCACGTTTCCTTAGCTTTAACATCTTAAGTTCTAGATTCTGCTGACCTAAGATGCTTCATTTCCTTTCTGCAGAATATGTGCTGCAAGAAATCACAAAAGCTGGGTTTGTAGAACATACTCAATCACAAGGTTGGCCAATGGCACTGAGGGGCCGTGATCTTATTGGCATTGCTGAAACAGGATCAGGGAAAACACTTGCTTATCTTTTACCTGCCATTGTTCATGTTAATGCTCAGCCTATTCTAGGTGCGAATATGTTGCTTATGTTTTTCGGCTGGCTTTTCTGTAACCATCCTGGATGATAATCTAAAGATTAATGTCTTTTTGTTATTCAAGCTTCTGGTGATGGTCCAATTGTTCTGGTGTTAGCCCCTACACGTGAACTTGCTGTCCAGATACAACAAGAGGCGACTAAGTTTGGTGCATCATCAAAGATAAAAAGCACATGCATATATGGTGGTGTTCCAAAAGGTCCTCAAATTCGTGATCTTCAAAAAGGTTCTCTCCATGTCTCTGCCTGTTGAAAAGGACATTCTGTTAGTCTATGCTGAAAAATGGTACAATTGCCTGCAGTTTGTGTGGGTTATATTATTTCTTCCAGATAGATATAACCATGGTGGCAGCATTAGTCAGATTAATTTGTCCTATGGTTTTCATGTCAGGTGTTGAAATTGTTATAGCCACACCAGGAAGACTAATCGATATGATAGAATCACATCATAAAAATTTGCGGAGGGTCACTTACCTTGTTTTAGATGAGGCAGATCGGATGCTAGACATGGGCTTTGAACCTCAGATCAAGAAAATTGTTTCTTAGGTATACGTCTTCTTTTGTTACTACATGAATTGTGGCATTCCATAATCATTCCCCCATGAATCCACATGCAAGTGTATGTTCTGATATTATATGTTTTCTCTATGCTTTGTTTTACGTGCACATTGTCAATATCAGGATGAATTTAGTTGTTATGTCGAGGGTCTTAAATCATTTAATCAAATGCATGTTAGCATTTTGTCACATTACTCATCATTGTTGGTATTGGTTTTGCTGAAAGTAAATATTGTTTTACATGATGTCAAAAGATTATCTGTCATTTCAGATTCGTCTAGATCGCCAAACACTTTATTGGAGTGCTACCTGGCCAAAGGAGGTTGAGCAGCTAGCAAGGAATTTCCTTTTTGACCCATATAAGAGCAAGTTTAATAAGGCTGACTGTGCTAGCTATAAGGGAATCCATGTCAGTATAGTCCTATGTGGAGGGGAGAGAAAAGGAGAGAGAGAGCCAAGCCGACTCTCATGCAAGAGTCAGGCTATAGCACAGGAAAAGAGGCGTTATCCATGCATGTACCAATAGAACTAACTGTTATACCCATGCATGTATTAAATGACCAATACCTATGTATGTATTAAATGATTGAGAGCTCTTGTAGAGACAACTTATAGCCAGCTTATTGTATAAGTTGGCTGCATCTTACCTTTTGATGACATGGAAATATATTGGAGGTAGCAGCTATCTATACTATTAAACTTGCTCAAAGGTGAACATTGTAGCCACTAGCCAGACACCATTTTGCAGGTGGACTTATTGCATACTGTGAACAAATTGCATTTAATGTGATGTAGGTCATTATTGGTTCTGAAGACTTGAAAGCTAATCATGCCATTTGTCATCATGTTGAGATATTATCTGAGAGTCAGATGTATAACAAGTAGGATTCCCATGACATTTTTTACTATATACTCAAATGTTTCAAACACAATGTCTTGATGATGAAATGAATTACTTTTACATAAGGTTGGTTAATCTACTGGAGGATATAATGGATGGCAGCCGGATTTTAATATTTATGGACACCAAGAACTCAACTTCTTTGCAGAGATTTTCTGGTAAGTTTTTCCATATAGAATAGTTTAAATAGTAGGGAATGAAGAATTTTGCGCAAAAGAATACCATTTTTCTGTAGGCCAAGTTTGGGATCATTTGTCATAAAAATCTCATTTTTATTTGATTCACTTTGTTAAGCATTGAGAATAATTTGTTCCTTGCTTTGTTAAGTGGAGGATATGAACTTGATTTATTAATATTTGTGATGATTGTTTGTTGATGAAATTTCAAATGTCAAAATTTGAATTTAAAACCGCTAATCCGAAAAACCGGTCGATTACGACATTTGTAGGAGGATATTCGTATTCGACCGAATTAAGCATATATCCGATTCGAATTCGTATTCGTTACGACATTCGATTCGTATTCGTATCCGTATCCGTTTTAAAAACATGAATCCGTATTCGTATTTGAGATTATCCGACTGTATCCGATCCGTTTCCACCCCTAATAATACTTTTCGTCATATTTGTAATATTTTTTATCATATTTTTAATATTTTTGTCCATGTTTTTTGAACATTTTTTATTTCATGTGTGCAACATCGATTTTTATATCACATATTTTTGTTGTATATATTGATTAAAATTATTGGCACATTATCTAACAATGTTGTATCGGAGCGTACGATGCGAATACTCACACCGTTCGTTCTTTTTTGTTACATACATGTCAACAAATGTTGCAAACATGAATGATAAATGTTGCGGATGGGAATACATACATGATTCCTCGTTTTTAATGTTGTAAATATAGACAAAAAAAATGTTGCAAACATGAAAGAAATGTTGCAGTCGAGCTCCAGGGATATGCTAGGAATCGGACGTCTACTTCCTAGCGTTTCTGATCTTTATATGCAGCCGTCAACTTCCGAGGGCAGGGGGTGGGGGGCTGCCGGTTTATATTCCTGTTGTTTGCAAATCTCAGTTCCTCATAGAATTCACGTTTATAGAGTGCTTCTATGCTTTTGTCTCTAACAAGAGTAGCACTAATCTCAAAGCAAGCAAAGAGGTAAGTAACATCTATCAACCATTCATTATGCTTTAAAAATTATGCAAATTACTGTTGAGAAAAGTATAGAAACACCTCTTCTCATGTTTTCTTGTGCACTACTACAAAGAAATCATATACTGGATGTCTTATTATAGACGATTCCAGAGAACTGTCAGTATTGCAATTATTTTAGGCAGTTTTAAAAGAAAAAACTATCTGTGATATTATCACATATGGTTTTTAATTCAAACCATCTGTGATAATGCTACATCACCGATCAGCAGCATCTCTCTCAGGATTTTGATCTCACCCATCCATTCTCTCCAAACGGCAAGCACCGGTCCCCTCCCACCTCTCGCCCCTCATTACTCCCTCTCTCCCTTTTCCCAAATTTTACTCTAATAACCAATACCGATGAGGACATTTCCTGCAGCTCCTAATTCATCCACTCCTTATTCCTGCTTCCTCCCCAAACCGAAGTACCTCGTCCCCTCGACGACGTCGACTACCACCATGAGCTCCTCCGCCTCCGGTTGTGACGCCACGGTTCGCTGCATAAGACACTCTTGTCGTAAGTGTCGTAAGAGTATCTTGTGCAGTGTCGTAATAATATTGCAGGGGATTATAGTGTAATTTTGTCTAATTCATTTTTATTTTGCGAGGAATGCCTAAAATAATTTACCAAGTGCTATTATTACGATATATGGATTATATTTAGGCTTCGGAAATAAAACACAATTTGTGCGAGGAAAAAGTATAGCTTTTGTGCTTCGCATAATTAAAACCTGTACAGAAGATCTCTAAAGTTAAGAACTGTCTATAACTTGCTGCCAAAATTTTTTTCTAAGTTAATAATGTTTACTTTACCAGATGACACTTAACTATTCAACACTTGACGTTCAAGAGCGCATCAAGTAACAGGTTGACAGTGCCAATCACTAATACCGTGCTCGACACATCCCATTTCCTCTATGTCAACAGTTACGACCTTTTCACACCAGCCGGCCGGCGCCGTCCCGTGCTGCAAGACCCGACCGGTTGCACGTCATCTACGTCTGCCTGTGGAAAGAAGACCAAAGTAGGTAGTCCTTCCTGGTCTGCAGTCAAACTCCACTTGCTGCTGCAGGAACGGACTTGGCATCATATAAGAGGGAGGAGGAGGGCTTGTTCTGCACGCCGATTTAGGCGGCCAGCTTATCAATCGAAATATTGTGCACGGGCAAGTAATAGTACTAACGTACTTGCTCCCTCTCCGACCTGAAAGCGCAAACCGCACTAACGAGCGACCGACCGATCGATGTCGCCGGGCACTCACCGTGTTACGACGCGGCTGCTCGCTGTCCGTGTCATCTTGCTGCTGCTTATTATGATCGGCAGCGGCGGCGGAGACCTCATCCCCCACGCGGCTGCTGCAACCGGGAGGCGTCGATGGGTGTTGTGGCCAGGTGAGTTCCCACCACCCTAGATGCAAGCCTGCTTTCTGTGGTAACCCATGAAACATGCGCGTGGGGGCAGTTGCATTATTATACACAAGCACCGCGTCTAGATCTCTCGAAAATTAATTATACAAAGCTAACTAAGGTCCTGTTTGGATCAGTTTCAGATTCTTAAAAACCAGCTATTACTTCTAGTTTTTAAAAGCTGGTTTCTAAGCAAAAACTGATGGGGTGTTTGGATCCCCTAGTTTTTAAAAGCTGGTTTCATTTATGATGGGTGCTAATAGACTATTATACCCTTACATTTATTGCTCTTGAACACCCACCGCCATGCATGCAGCGTGGTCTTTAATGAGGGTAAATGGGTATTTGTGCAAAAAAACTGGCAAAAGCTGGGTATCAACAGCTTCTTGGTTTTTAAGAATCTGGGTAGGTAGATTTTAAAAACTGCCCCAAAAACTGGTCTGTTTGGATCCCACCCAGTTTCCAAAAGCCAGATTCTTAAAATCTGGGTGGATCCAAACAGGCCCTAAGCTGTAGCGACTATGGTGATGCTCCGCAATGGTAATAGCTAGTACTAGCTATATAGTTAGCTGACGTAGAGGTGAGAGACAAAAGCAAAGATTATTTTATACTGTTGGACCCACATGCTCCTCTCTTATGTTCTTGGACTACGTAAAATAGATCAGCTATTTGCTCGTCGCTAGTGACTACTCTCTCTCCTACTTTTTCCTTGCCACATCAGATCTAGCTAACTAAATAGCCAGCTGTTGGAGACGTGAAAGGAATGCGAGGGTTTTCCGCTAAAGGGCGACAACACCACCAACCATACTCGTAAAAATTAAGGGCCTGTTTGGAACAGAGGAATTTCACAGGAATTTTGCAGGAATTTTGCAGGAAACAGTTCAATTCCCGCAGGAATCGGGAAAAATTCCCGCATTCCAAACAGGGCCTAAGAGGCCAGAACGTGGGCTCTGGCAGGCGCGAAGCACGGAGCAAGCTTAGTAATAGAGCAGGGATAGCTAGGCTCTTAGCTGGTTCCTACGGGTGGGTTCGGTTAATCGGCTTCGCTTTGAATTTGACTCAGTGGCGGACCCATTTTTAAGATGTGTGTTCGAATTTTGGATCTAGGTTACTCGGATATGTCAATACCGCGACACGTCATTTCCCTCAAAATACCGATACAAAGATATATGTATATATATGTAATAAAAATACAAAAAATATAGAAATTAATGATTTCTTATGAGATAATAGACGATATAAAGCTAGTATAATGACATGAATTAAATAGCAAAGTATAGATATTAATGACAGTTGCGTACCTTGCTGATCATGTCCCTTTTTTGCTCTTTCCAGCTCTCTTCCCATAAAGATTTCGAATTTACGGACTCTTTCATTTTTTAAAGCTTAAAGATCTACAAAATCATAAAATACAAAATTCATAAGTTTACCTCATGCTATATTTTACAGTGTCATAAACAAAACATGAGTTTACACTACTCAGAAAACAAATCGAAACTATTTGGCCTTTTCTTTTTCGAAGATGATGGGGGGGAGCAATCCCCACCAGTTGATTCTTCATTTGAACATAAAAGGTACAGCATCTCAATACAAATTAAGAGATTACATAGGTGCCTCAATACAAACTATTTGGCCTTATGATCAGGATATACCATTGCCATTGCCACTATGCAGTAGTCTTGAGGAGCTTGATTTCTATTATTCAAAATAAGCATACAGCACAACCGACGATCAAGGTTACTGTGTGTTGCGTAATATGTTGGTGGCTTTAGACAACTAAGGTAACACAATGGTAACTCTCCTTCATTTGGGGTTTCTTCTATTTACATATGTTTATGTTTGCACACCAAACGTGGTTCCCTACTTCCCTGTTTATGTTTGCATACCGAAGTAACCGAACATGACGAAAGCCTTACAAGATAAGATCTGGTACTCCCTGATACTACTGTGCTCTTACTGGAAAGGTAAGTGCAAGGGCAAGTTCAATTACAGAAACGTCAGTAGATTACTGATGGTGCTGTCACCAGAAATTGGTGGTGATTTAATAACAGACTGAGTTCGGATTGGATCAAGATGCTGATGATTGATTCATTGATCGGTGAAGAAGTATGGAATCATGGGCAGTTGTTGTACCGGGTATGAAGGGCAGGGGAGCGGAGTAGACCGCCTTGCGGTAGTAGACGTCGATGAAGTTGACACCGACGGCGGTGTTCTTGATCCGGATCTCACCTTGGTTGGGCTCGCCGACCTCCACTTGCTCCTATTTCATCACCTGCTCATCTCATGACCGGCAAGGCAGCAAGCAGCGCACCAAGAAATCAAGGCAAGAAACAAGAAAAAAAAATGAAAGGAAAAAAAGGAAGGAAGAGGAGATGCGTCAGTGTAGTGGTGGTGCTTGCCTCGGGCGCACCCAGATCTGGCGCGGCGGTCGCGGTGCCGGCGGAGTGCCGGAGCGGCCGGAGGGGCAGGGAAGAGGCGCGGTCGCCGACTCGCCGGTCGTGCCGGAGGGCGGAGCGGACGGCCCGTGGCCGGAGCGGAGGCCGGAGAGCCCAGATCTGGCGGTCGTGGTGCCGGCGGAGGGTGGAGCGGACGGCCCGCGGCCGGAGCGGAGGCCGGAGGGCCTAGATCTGGCGGTCGCGCGCGGCACTGGCGGAGGGCCGGAGCGGAGCGAAGGGCCAGCGCGGCGCGGCGCGGAGGGCCGGCGCCCGGCGCAGAGCGGATGGCGACTCGGTCGCACTTCGGTCGGGCAGGCGGTTTCCACGCCGTAAATGGCCCTGGCCGCATGGGCCACACGCGCACACGCAGGCGCGAGTTGGCCGGCTGGGCCGCACGCAGCGCGAGCGTCGGGTGGGGCCGGCCGAATAGGGGCGGCCTGGAGCTGAAATTAGTAATTTTGATCTAATTATATATATATATATATATATATATATATATATATATATATATATATATATATATATATATATATATATATATTATACCTCACATATATTAGGTTTTTTGTCAAAAAATTTGGGTGTTCGGCTGAACACCCATGAACCACTGTAGATCTGCCCCTGATTTGACTTATCATTTTCTATTACAGTAACTAGCTTTTAAATGGTACGTTTTTTAAAATAGAATCTACGGATTGATTATAGCAGACACTATACCGAATTCAGCTATACCGATCAAAATCGTATGCGACTATTTTTCTATACGTATTGTCTTTCACAAACAGCTAAAATTAAAATTCATAAGCCAAAAGTCAAAGCCACAGTTAAAAAAATGTCTCTAGGTGTGTTCTTTTCTTATTTTAGAGCAAGTACAATAGTATAGCCAACTAGTGGCTATAATATTTGTCCATTTCATCTATAGCCTTCAAAAAAATAGTTCATACAATAAGGTAGCTATTACAATAACTATTTGGCCCCACGTGTAAGAGAGTGAAATGCATATTTTTACGTACTATAGCTAGCTGTAATTTAGTAGCCAGCTTCCTTCTCTCTCTTCCTTTCTCTCTCTGCCACGTAAGATTTGGTTGATATTATATTTGCTATAGCCTGCTGACTAAGCCTTATTGTACCTGCTCTAAGAGCAAGTTTAACAGTGCAGATAGCTGCTACCTCCAATACATTTCCATGTCATCAAAAGATAATGATGCAGTCAACTCATACAGTACGCCCTAAGTTGTCTCCACAAGAGCTCTCAATCATTTAATACATACATTGGTATTGATAATTTAATACATGCATGGGTATAGTAATTAGTTCTATGGGTACATGCATGGATAATGCCTCTTTTCCTGTGCTATAGCCTGACTCTTGCATGGGAGTCGGCTTGGCTCTCTCTCTCCTTTTCTCTCCCCTCCACATAGGACTATGCTGACATGGATTCCCTTATAGCTAGCACAGTCAGCCTTATTAAACTTGCTCTAACACCCAAAAACACGTGAGTGCTTTGCTCGGACGTTGACTCTATCGGCGTGCAGCCCACCCACCCGGGCGCGATCCCGAAGCGTCTTATTTTTCGGGTGCTGTTTATATAAACAGTATTCTCTGTCTGTGTGTGTGAGTATGAATGTGGTGTCATGTGTGTCTTTATTGTACTCTAAAAAAACACGCAAAACACTGTATTTAAGTGGTTCTCCTGCCGGAGAATGTTTCAGGTGCTCCGAAAGTTGGGTGCAATCCATACTTCCATTGCTCGACAAATGATTCAAACAGTTATGAAAAATTCCAAAAACAATTACATAGATAGGGTATCTACAACCCCACAAAATTTCAAATCCAAATTCATTCTACATATTTAGAAACAAAAAAAGGCAAAATCTGCTGAAAAAAATCCGAAATAAAAAGGGAAAAAGGTAAAGCTACATGGCTCAGATCAGTATGATCGGTGGTGGGGATAGTAGGTCGTTGCAAATCAAATCCTTCATTGCTTCAATGTACAAGTTTGTGCTTAATTTTACATATATGAATATATACAGGTCCATAATCTTTCGCATTCAGTAATTTAATTTCAAAAATATATATGTAGTGACGCGTGTAAGTACTATAAGTCTATAACTATTGCTATTACTATGTAAGTTGCGTCTTTAACTATTGCATTTGTATTTCGCCATCCTCGCTTATACAGATAAACCAAGCGGATCCGGTGATCCACCTGCCAAAAGTCCGTACGTGCCATACTGCCGGGGTTGCATCGCAGTCCACGGTCGACCACACTCATGAGACGCGAAGCAATCGGCCGATCATATGAACGCGAAGCATAGTGCATGGTAAGCGCTCGTGGGATCGGAGGCGATTTCTTCTTCTGCCTCCGCGTGTGGAGATCGAGGAGAGGCTCAACCATATATGCTCTTTTATACGAGACATAAAGATCTAAGCTAGTTTACGAGTCAATATGTATGAAATCGTACGGACCATATTGATCAAGTTATAGCAGAAGAAAGATATTGTTCTTGTCTCCACTTGAGGTGTACTAACAAATAATTCCGAACTGGGGATACCAGTTTTACACTGAAGGCTAGACCAACCACAAAGTTATCACAAGGAGTATGGCTGTGTTTTTTTTTACTTTTAGTTTCTTTAAAAATCCAAACAAAAATAACAGCTTTTTGAATCAGATTCTTTAAATGGCTTTTTAAGTCTAAAATCATATATACCATCCATGTCGAAGTCTCCGTCGTTGATGCTATATCAAAAAAATACAGATAAAAACTATCAGCTATAGTTAAAAAGAACAAACCTATATAATTTGAAGTCTCCATACAATCTGACAAGTTCCCGTCACACCCACACTTCAAAACAACATATATTTGTAGGAGTTCTCCTAATGTCAGAAGGACGTTGAGGAGAAACTGTTCTCGCGACAAACATATTGTCACTCTGTTCGCCATGTATTTCGTATCGCAATTGCCTCACTCTTGTTAGCGTTCTTGATGTGCTGGCCTCGAGTGTGTGTCTATCGTCCAATCTCACCAACCTCTTCCCAGTGGAGGACCTCTTGGACTTCTCTAGCTCCCACAAAATTTGGCCTTCTTCAGAAGAGACACTGTCCAAATCGACCATGCTCTGGAGCTGAGTTCATTCCTCTGTTTCCCTTACTCCCGGATTTCTTCCAAAAGTTACATTCAAATTGTTTTAATCTAATAAGACTAAGGGCCTGTTTGTTTCAGCTGTAGATTCTGAGAAGTAGCTGGTGAGTATCCAGCTAGTCAGAATCTGGAGAAGCTGGATAACCCCAGTTTCTGGCTACTAGTTCATTTTCTGGATTCTGTAGCTTCTGGCTACTTAGAATCTGGATGAAAATCTGGACTGTTTGGGGGAGCTGCAGATTCTAGGAGTAGCTGCAGCTGCAGAAGCTGAAACAAACAGGCCCTAAGTTTGGAATGCAGAATTTCACATAGATTCTACACGAATTTGGTAGAAAATAGTATAATTACTATAAAATTCTATTGGAATTCCTTAGTTCCAAACGGGGCTTAACTCTGCAATCAGTTTGCAGCTCACAAATTGAGTATTAATGTATGACAGGTGGAATTGTTCAGATGTTAAGTTCAAGGTCGGCTATGTCGGTTGAGGAGGAGGCCTCTGGCGTCGCCGTGGTTGCACCGACTCCCGTTTTCCATGTCTGCTGCGACTCTCATCTTGTAGCGAGAACACATTCCAACAATCTTGACCGGTGAAAACGACACCAACAGGGGGAGAGAGAATTGGAGGTCTCTTTGGATGGCCTAAGTTTGGCGACTACAGCAACTCGCCAACGCGAAATAGTTGGATGAGCTCTTGGGCTGTGTTTTTTTTTTACTTTTAGCTTTTCTTAGAATCGAAACAAACGAAACGGCTTCTTGAATTAGATTCTTCAAACAACTTTTCAACTCTAAAACTATGTATACCATCTATGTCGAGGTGTCTGTCATTCGATACTATATCAAAAAATATAGATAAAAACTATCAGCTATAGCCCAAAAAGAACAAACCTATATAATTTGAAGTCTCAGACAATCTGATAAGTTCCCGTCACACCCACACTTCAAAACAACATATCTGTAGAAGTTTTCCTAATGTCAGAAGGACACTGAGGAGAAACTGTTCTCGCGAAGAACCTATTGTCACTCTGTTTGTTCGCCATGTATTTCACATCGCAATTGCCTCACTCTTGTTAGCGTTCTTGATGTGCTGGCCTCCAGCGCGCGTCTATCGTCCAATCTCACCAGCCTCTTCCCAGAGGAGGAGCTCTTGGATTTTTCTAGCTCCCACAAAATTTGGCCTTCTTCAGAAGAGGCACTATCCAAATCAACCATGCTCTGAAGCTGAGTTCATTCCTCTGTTTCCCTTACTCCTGGATTTCTTCCAAAAGTTACATTCAAACCGTTTTCATCTAATAAGACCTAGTTTGGAACACAGAATTTCACATAAATTCTACACGAATTTCGTAGAAAATAGTATAATTACTATAAAATTCTATTGGAATTCCTTAGTTCCTGAGAGACCATGTGGTCTAAATCCCGTGTTGGTGATGAGTAATTGACTCGTGGTTTGGAAAGTTTGAGTTTGATTTGAGCGTTTCCTGCTAAGTCGTAGCTTCTGGTCATGGTCGTAGGCTCGTTCGACCACTTTGGTCGTGGTCGGAAGCTTGCCGGACAGGTTACGACCACGTTGTCGCCAATCGGGAGCGAGGCAAGCCACTTATGACCACACAGTCGAAGGTCGGAAGTCTCCCGACTTCTTTACGACCATTGGGCGTAGTCGTAGGTCACTGGGGTGGTCTACGACCACTTGGACTGTGGTCGAAAGGCAGCAGCAAAGTTTACGACCACGCTTGGCCGTGATCTCAAGCCTCCGAGAAGTTTACGACTACTTTGGGCTTCATCGGAGTCCATCAGGACAGTATACGACCACATTGGTCGTGGTCGAAGCCTGGTATGACCACATTGGCTGTGGTCTGTGGTCACGAGTCGCGCGACGATCGCTGTGGTTGGAAGTCGGCGCTCGGGCGTACGACCACGTTGTCGCAGATTTCGCTTCCTGAGAATGAAAGCGGATTTCGACCTCGCTACGGGCAAATGTGGTCGTATGGGGTATAGACCTGGAGCGATAGAGTCGCAGCTTGTGTATGTGGTCGTAGCTTGTATCTTATTGGTCGTAGCAGTCTAGTGTGCGGTCGTAGGCTTGTTATGACTTGGTGTTCGGCCATACGACTTGATAGTCGTAGGAGCTAGTTTGACCTTGTGGTCGTTGCGACCAGTCTAGCGGTGGTTAGCGATAGTCGTAGACTCTTGTATCTGGTCGTATTGCTTGACATTGTGGTCTTATGTCGTGTGCTTTCATTGTTCTCTATTCTCGACTTGTCGTGGGTGGTATACGACTTGGTAAGAGTATGATTTAAGTTTTGATTTCTGGCTCAAGTGGTTGGATATTATTGTGAGCGGTGCTATGAAATGGTTTGCTTGTCTGATGATGTTTGCAGGACTTCGAGACTAGCCGTGGCGAGGCATGGAGGGCCGAGACTAGGCACGGGCCGTGCTGAGGTCAAGAGCGGCCAGGAGGTGCTGAAGACGACGAGGTCTGCGAGGTGGTTGCAAGACTTGAGAGGCAAGGCAGAGGAAGCTTCCAGGAAGGCAGCCGGATGGCATTTTGGAGAAATGCGGAAAGCTGTAAAGGAAGTTGTATCTCTGAGAAAGCACTGGAGTGACTCTCGGTAATGGGTAAAGAGGAAAGCAAACCCGGTAGTGGAGGCTATAAAAGGAGGGGTGTCTCCTGCATGTAGCTCCAGGGATTGGGGGGTCTTTTGCTTTCTCTTTTTCAGTTGAGAGTAGGTGAGAGCAGGAGAGACAGAGGTGTGTTGTTGTCTCCTTCGTAGCTCTGTGTTGTGTTCCTCCCAAGAATCATGTAGTTCTTGGTGTTCTTGAGGATGAGAAGGAGAGGATGAGCTGAGTCTACTTGTAATCATTCCTCATGTCCGAATGTCCATGAGTATCGGGACTCCTCTGTAGTACTCTCGAGAAATAAATTCTCCGAAGTTCTTTGAGCTATGGGTATCTTGTTTCAGTTCCTTTATCTGTGCAGTTTCCTGATCTTTTTGTTTCAATCTTGATTTGGTTTTGAACTGCTTTTGCTTTGGGCTGTGTTGGCTTGCTTTGAACTGGGAATCATCCTTAAGGCCATCTTGGCCAGTTCTTCCCGAGAGCACCGTTCTTGTTTCAACCGTGCAGTATTCTCTGTTTGATTTCTTTTGTCGGCTCGGGCAAGTGTTTGACCACGTGGTGTTCTACCATCAGTTGGCTTACGACCACGTGTGTTCGACCAGAGAAGCCAGTTCTCTCGACCGATCTGTTGAGTGGGTACTTGGAGAGTTTTTGAAGGCACCATTCCCCCCCCCTCTGTTGCCATTTCGGTCCTACAATTGGTATCAGAGCCGGTTAGCTCTAATCAATAGATCTTAACCGGTCTCAAGAGCCATGGCGACGGGCAAGTACTCGACCAAGCCGCCCGTTTTCGATGGCATCGATTACCCCTTCTGGAAGAGCCGAATGGAAACATACATCCAGGCTCAGGGGTATGCCATCTGGCGCAAGGTTAAGGTCCAGTTTGTTGTTCCTGCCGATGAGAACATTAATGTCGGGAACATGGCTGATGTTGAGGCAAATGCAAAGGCAAGGAACATCATCATCCAGTGTTTGAGTCGTAGCGAGTTTGACCGCATATCTCACCTGTCGTCCGCCTACGACATCTGGGTGACCCTCGACGCATACCATGAGGGCACCACCCAGATTAAGACGGTTCGACAGGACCAGTTCAAGCGCGAATACAACAAATTCGATATGCTTGCTGGTGAGTCCCTGGACGAGTGCTTTTCGCGATTTCACAAAATCTTGAGCAACCTCCGAGCGGTCGGTCTCACATACCCCGACTCGGACAACGCTCGTCAGATGCTCGCGGCACTCGATCTGCGTGTGTGGGAGATGAAAGTGACCACCATCAAAGACACGACAGACCTCTCGACCTTGACTCTTGACGCGCTGTACTCGCGCCTCAAGACTCACGAGATTGACGTTGTCTCTCGTAGGTCAAAGTCACAGTCGATGGCTTTGGTCACCGATCCCAGTTCAGCTTCTGGTCTCTCTTCTGAGTCTTCTTGCGGTTTCTCCCTTGCTGCTCTCTGTGACATTACTGATGATCAGTTAGAGCAGCTTGCGGATGATCAGCTGGCTCTCCTAGCCCGAAGGTTTTCCCATGCCTACAAGGGTAGGAGAGACAGAAAGAGAGGCGGACCCGTGATCTGTTTCGAGTGTGGTGGCCCCAACTACATTCGGGCAAACTGCCCCAAGCTGGAGAAGGGAAAGAACGGCTTCGGCGGTTCGAGCAAGATCGACTACACCGACAAGAACCGCAACAAGAAGCCTCCAGCTCAAACGCCGGGAAAGAAGAAGTTCCGCAACTTCGGGAAGGCCAAGAAGCTCTTCCACCGCGTACTCACCACCTTCGACGACCTCGACCTCAGCGAGGTGGAGGGATGGAGCGACGACGACGGGACGGGTGACCAAGAGCCCAAGGATGGCGGCGACGACTTCTCCGGCATGTGCTTCATGGCCCTCGAGGGCGAACTCAGCGACAGCGAGCTGTACTCCGACTCGGACGAGGTATGTCCCTCCTATGACCAACTTAATGAAGCTTTCCTTAAGCTAGGAGGATTTCATGCTAGATCTAGAGCTAGATGTAGCGAGTTGGAGAAGGAAGTAGAGAGACTGTCACGTGAGCTTACTTTACTTATATCTGCTCCCTCCCGTGAAGACTGTGATACATGCTGTGCTTTGCTGGGTGATTTGGAGAAATTAAGGACCTCTCATGATAGTGTGTCCTCCGAGCTTGATTCTATTAAGGTGGAGAATGTTAGTCTGCTTGCTGAGTTAGAGTTGAGTAGGATGGCTGTTACCCTACTTACTACTGATGAGACTACTTCTCCTACCTCATGTGAGGATAAGGACATTGCTGCTAGAGGACCTTATGCCATGCTCCTTGATCTGCCCGAGTCATGTAAAAATTGCAATAACTTGAAGATGAACTTAAAACGGGCAGATCATAAAATTGCTGAGTTGCGTGCTTCTTTACTTGAGCCGATTGACTCATGCTTAAACTGTCCTAAGTTAACTGCTGAACTTGAAGCTGTCTCCAAACAGTTTCAAGATAAGATTGATCATGATAGAAAGTTGGCTCAATATGCGACTAAGGACCCTGTTAGCTCACCATGCATTAGCTGTGATAAACTAAAACTTGAACTCGTTGCTTTGAGTGATAAATGTGTGAAGCTAACTAATGATTTACTAGAGAAGCCATTAACTCATTGTAATGTGAATGCTGAGAAGGGGGAGAAGCCCCAGGGTAAGGTGGAGACGCCTAGGAACGTGAACCAACTGGTTAGCAGTAGGACTGCCCATTCAGAGTCGGCTGTGCGTGCACAAGCCATTCTTCCCTCTGCTGTTGGTTCTTCTTCTGCTCCCTTACCTTCTGTTGTCTCTTCTTCTCCCTGCTCTTCTTGCAACTCTCTCTTTCGGGAGTGTCAGTATCTTATGAACACTCTCGAGAGGTTTGTAGGCGGCAAGAAGAAGCTCAATCTTATTCTAGACCAATCCAAGATTTGCAAGTTCAATCAAGGTCTAGGATATGATTTCTATGAGGATAGGAGGAAGCATCCACCTGCTATTCTCCGACCCATCGTAGGAGGTGTGATCGAGGTTGAGCCCAGACCTGATGAGGTTAAATTCAAATCAGCGGGCTTTGTCCAAGGGATCTCTGACAGCAAGGTGATTCCACCTGTTGCTTCGGCCTCTCAGAAGGCGAAGCCTCTTCGTGCTACTTCCACCTCTCAGAAGGTGAAGTACCACTGCACCTTCTGTCAGAAGGATGGACACTCGATCGAGAGATGCTTCAGGCGCGCCAAGATTGCGCGTAGAGACCGTGTTGAGTCTCTTAGGGGTATTCAGGGTCAGCCCCAGATCCTGAGTGCACCTAAGACCAACACGAGGTCTAGGGTTGCGTTTGCTGATGATTTTGGGCAGCATCGAGTACTTGGTTTTTCCGAGCTTTCTGGTTTTCGTCCTCGTGCTGCTCTTGGTCGTGACTTCCGCCGTCCTGAGGGTACATCTCGTTTCCCCCATCGAGACAGCTACCCGCGGCGTGATCAGCGTGTTGCCGGTATTCCGACTCTCTCTCCCGTAGCAGTCGCACCCCGCAACAGCTTCAGGTCTGCTCACAGACCTTCTGCTTTGAGTGACAGAGAGCGTAGGGTAGCTAGAGGTCAGTCGTGTGTGGCTACATCTGCTACTCGACGTGTCGTTCAGTATTGGGTGCCAAAATCACTCTTGATTTACCCCAGTACTGAGACTTTACTCTCTGTTTGACTCAGGTTCGCCGGGCAGGGAAGGGAAAGGTTTGGCTCGTAGACTCCGGGTGTTCACGACACATGACCGGAGATTCCCGTTGGTTTTCTTCCCTTGCCCGTGCTCCAGGTGATGAGACGATCACCTTCGGAGATGCTTCTTCTAGGCGCGTCATCGCCAAAGGTACAGTGCGGATTAATGATTCTTTCATTTTGAAAGATGTTGCCTTGGTTAGTAAGCTGCAGTACAACTTGCTTTCCGTTTCTCAGCTTACCGATGACGGTTTCGAGGTGAGCTTCAAGAAAAACAATTGTAAAATTCTTGATTCTTCGGGTAGTCTGGTTTGCGGGATTTCTCGTTTTGGGAGGATCTTTCGTGCTGATTTCTCTGAGTCTTCTGGTGATCCTCTCAGGTGTTTAGTTGCTTCTGAGTCCCGCGATCTTTCTTTCTGGCATAGGAGACTTGGTCATATTGGGTTTGACCATTTGACTCGAGTTAGCGGTCACGATCTTATTCGTGGTTTGCCGAAACTCAAGATGGTCAAAGATCTAGTGTGTGCTCCATGCCGGCACGGCAAGATGGTTGCCACTTCTCACCCTCCGGTCACAGTTACTATGACCGATGCACCGGGACAGCTGCTCCACATGGATACAGTGGGACCAGCTCGAGTGCAGTCAGCAGGGGGGAAGTGGTATGTTCTTGTCGTGGTCGATGACTTCTCGAGGTATTCTTGGGTGTTTTTCTTAGCCTCGAAGGATGAGACATTTTTACATTTCCGAGGTCTTTTCGGTAAGCTTTCTGTTGAGCTCCCGGGTGCCTTACGAGCGATCCGCAGTGACAATGGCACGGAGTTCAAGAATTCCTACTTCGAGGTTTTCTGTGGTGAGACAGGTGTAGAGCACCAGTTCTCTTCTCCATACGTCCCTCAGCAGAATGGCGTTGTGGAGAGGAAGAACCGTACCTTGGTCGAGATGGCCAGGACAATGCTTGATGAGTACTCTACACCGCGGAAGTTTTGGGCTGAAGCTATTGCGACCGCGTGCCATGTTTCGAATCGAGTTTTTCTTCGGGCATTCTTGCACCGCACTTCTTATGAGTTGAGATACGGGCGAAGGCCCAGCGTCTCTCATTTTCGTGTTTTTGGTTGCAAGTGCTTTATTCTGATGTCCGGGAACCTAGATAAGTTCGAGTCACGTTCTTGTGATGGTATCTTTCTAGGTTACTCGCCTTCTTCGCGGGCTTATAGGGTCTGGATCTGCGAGTCTAGCAAAATGGTAGAGACCTGTGAGGTGACCTTTGACGAGGCCAGTCCGGGGACTAAGTCAGATATCTCAGGTTCTTTAGAACAGTCCGAGACCATCTTTGTGGATGATGAGGACGATGGAGACGATGGTTGTTTACCTGATCCAGCTCCTCATCCTCCCCTTGAGATGCCCTCTTCCACGGTACCTCAAGGTGATCAGCCCTTGCCTACTGCTTCCTCTGGAGCTAGTGGCTCTGTTCCTACCTCGTCAACTCACGAGGTAGAGGCCACTTCTTCATCTCATCCTGGACCTCCCCGACATATCCAGAAAAGGCATCCTTCTGAGCAGATGATTGGAGACCTGTTCGAGCGTGTTACTCGCTCAAAATCTGGCTTATCTCAATTCTGTCTCCACTCTGCTTTCATTGCCTACTTTGAGCCCAAGGATATTTCTCATGCTCTTTCCGATGAGTCTTGGGTCAATGCCATGCATGAGGAGTTAGAAAATTTCGAGAGGAACAAGGTCTGGTCGCTTGTCGAGCCCCCGCGAGGTCACAATATTATTGGGACTAAGTGGGTGTTCAAGAACAAGCAGAGCGAGGATGGAGTGGTTATTCGAAACAAGGCTAGACTGGTAGCTCAGGGGTTTTCCTAGGTTGAGGGTCTAGACTTCGAGGAGACCTTTGCCCCTGTAGCTCGACTTGAGGTCATTAGAATCCTGCTTGCCTTTGCAGCTTCTAAGGGTTTCAAGCTCTACCAGATGGACGTCAAGAGTGCCTTCCTTAATGGAGTCATTGAGGAAGAAGTTTACGTCAGACAGCCTCCAGGTTTCGAGAACCCCAAATACCCACACCATGTCTTCAAGCTTTCCAAAGCGTTGTATGGACTTAAGCAGGCCCCCAGAGCTTGGTATGAGAGGCTTAAATCCTACTTGTTGAGTCATGGGTTTGACATGGGTAAAGTAGACAAGACCTTGTTCATCCGCCGTCATGGTAATGACCTTCTGCTCGTCCAGATCTATGTCGATGACATCATCTTTGGCGGCTCTTCCCATACTCTGGTTTCACAGTTCTCGGATGTCATGAGCACCGAGTTTGAGATGAGTATGATGGGCGAGTTGACTTTCTTCCTTGGCTTCCAAATCAAGCAGACTCGGGAGGGTACATTTCTTCATCAGGGAAAGTACACTCGTGACCTCCTGAGACGCTTCGACATGAGTGATGGTAAGTCTGTGTCAACTCCCATGGCTTCTACAGCCTATCTTGACCCAGATGAGGACGGCGAGCCAGTTGATCAGAAAGAGTTCAGAAGTATGATCGGCTCCCTTCTTTACCTCACTGCCTCGAGACCAGACATACACTTCTCTGTGTGTCTGTGTGCTCGTTTTCAGGCTTCTCCTCGCGTATCTCACCGCCAGGCGGTGAAGCGCATCTTTCGGTACCTTCGAGCTACCATTGACTATGGTATCTGGTACTCTTCCTCATCATGTCTTTCCTTGAGAGCCTTTTCGGATGCAGACTTTGCTGGCTGTAGGATAGATAGGAAGAGCACTTCCGGCACCTGCCAGTTCATTGGCACTTCTCTCGTTTCCTGGTCTTCGAGGAAGCAGTCCGGTGTTGCACAGTCCACTGCAGAGGCCGAGTACGTTGCTGCTGCCAGTTGCTGCAGCCAGGTACTTTGGATGGTTTCGACCCTGCGGGACTTTGGGTTAGCCTTAGACAGTGTTCCACTCTTTTGTGATAACACGTCTGCTATCAACATTGCTAAGAACCCAGTGCAGCACTCTCGGACCAAGCATATTGATATTCGCTTCCACTTCCTTAGAGACCATGTAGAGAAATGTGACATAGTGCTCCAGTTTGTGGAGAGTGACCACCAGTTGGCTGATATCTTCACCAAGCCTTTGGACAGTTCGAGGTTTTCAGCTCTGCGGGGAGAGCTTGGGGTGGTTTGTCCTTACGGACTGTAGTGAGGGGGAGCTTGGGCTTTACTGCTTTATTATATTAATTATGCTTCTGTCTCATTTCTGTTGCTTTGCACTTGGGGTGCACTTGGGTTTAGTCCTCCTAGCATAGATTAGAGTGTTTCTCTTGTCTAGCTGTTTAGACTCCTACTCTTATCTTGTGCTTCCAGGATTAGTTGTTTCTTATCTCACTAGATTGAGCTCACTCACTTCTTGTAGGTTCTAGCGAGGGTCGGGCCATCCTCGGGTAGACAGGGTACGTGTTTGCTCTTTAGTGTGTGGTTTACGGTCAGCAAATAGTCCTGGAGTCATATGGGGTAGATGAGAGTCAGTCTGAGCCATAGTTGTCTCTATATCTTATCTATGCTTTAAGGACTGCCTGTCTTGGTTTTATTTGCCAGCTTCTCGATTTATTGCTTTGGTTCAGGGAGAGTTCTTTTGGGAGCTTCTGGAGCTTAACTGTGACTTAACTCAACTTGAACTAAAAGTTGCATGTCATGTTGAGGGAGCTGGATTTTTCTGCATTTTAGCATTTAGCATTGTAATATATAACTACATTGAGCCTTGATTATTATCCTGCTATGAAATGTTTACAATGCTTTACACCTTGCCATGACTTGTGCTTAGCTTGCTAGATTTATCATGACTTCATATGTGTAGACTAGCTTTCTGCCATGATAAGTTAATTAAAATTGCTCAACTTAAATTAAAACTTGTCATGCTAGCATTTGAGTTTAGTCTATCTTTAGCTATCCTTGTATGATTCATGCCATGTCAAATAGGCTGAGTAGAGCGTTGAATCTATATTGAGCCTTAGTTTGAGCTGTTTTAGTCTCCTGATGATACATGAGTTAGTACAATGTGTTAAAAAGCAAAAAGATCTCTTTTGTGCGAAAAAACTGATCTCACCAATTCTTTCCTATGAGACGGCTTGCCATTGCACTTGGCATGAACTTAGGGGGAGTTTTGGATGACCTAGACTATCTTCTTAAGCTTCTTGCTTGGCGTAGTCGCATAAGGCTTGAGATCTAGCACATGATAAGACAGAATGTTGGTTGACAACCACCATATTTGTGCGAAAAAACTGATTTCACCAATTCTTTCTCATGAGACAGCTTGCCATTGCACTAGGCATGAACTCAGGGGGAGTTTTGGATGACCTAGACTATCTTCTTAAGCTTATTGCTTGGAGTAGTCGCATAAGGCTTGAGATCTAGCGCATAAACAAAAAATTAGGTTGAAAACAACCATATGCTTTCAAAAGACAATGTTTAATGTGCTCAATTTGCTTAATCTACAATCAGAACCAAGTACTTTAACCAATGTTTCAATCTTGAGCTTATAGCACTCTGTTTGGACTCAATATTAGCTTCTTTGTTCCGCTTAGCTTATTGACATGGCCTGCATCATCCTTGGATGTCTCTAGCTAGACTTTACTCATTGATGACGTGACTTGCTCACAAAATGCACTACATTTCAGATTATCATCTATGTGTTCTAGCTGGTTTATATATATGTTGTCATGATCTAGATAGTGTTTTATTGAGTTATGGCTTGGTGTATTACATTATGGTCATTATGGATAATTCTCATGGCTCTAAATGCTTAAATAAACAAACTTCAGCCATTTTCATCCATTGACATGTCATATTCTCTCTATTGCATCTTGATGTGTTTATTGCCAAAAGGGGGAGAATAGAGAAGAAAAAGTCTGTTGGGATCATTTTAGAGCTTTGGAGATCAATTTGCTCTTTCAGTTGTTGCTCTAGTGGTTCCTTCTGTCGACATGGTCATAAGCTTCATTCCCTTCTTTGGACCATGTTGGATTCTTCAAACTCAAACTCAACTTCGTGCTTTTTTTGAGTTTGTCAATATACTCATCAAGGGGGAGATTGAGAGACCATGTGGTCTAAATCCCGTGTTGGTGATGAGTAATTGACTCGTGGTTTGGAAAGTTTGAGTTTGATTTGAGCGTTTCCTGCTAAGTCGTAGCTTCTGGTCATGGTCGTAGGCTCGTTCGACCACTTTGGTCGTGGTCGAAAGCTTGCCGGACAGGTTACGACCACGTTGTCGCCAATCGGGAGCGAGACAAGCCACTTACGACCACACAGTCGAAGGTCGGAAGTCTCCCGACTTCTTTACGACCATTGGGCGTAGTCATAGGTCACTGGGGTGGTCTACGACCACTTGGACTGTGGTCGAAAGGCAGCAGCAAAGTTTACGACCACGCTTGGCCGTGATCTCAAGCCTCCGAGAAGTTTACGACTACTTTGGGCTTCATCGGAGTCCATCAGGACAGTATACGACCACGTTGGTCATGGTCGAAGCCTGGTACGACCACATTGGCTGTGGTCTGTGGTCACGAGTCGCGCGACGATCGCTGTGGTTGGAAGTCGGCGCTCGGGCGTACGACCACGTTGTCGCAGATTTCGCTTCCTGAGAATGAAAGCGGATTTCGACCTCGCTACGGGCAAATGTGGTCGTATGGGGTATAGACCTGGAGCGATAGAGTCGCAGCTTGTGTATGTGGTCGTAGCTTGTATCTTGTTGGTCGTAGCAGTCTAGTGTGCGGTCGTAGGCTTGTTATGACTTGGTGTTCGGCCATACGACTTGATAGTCGTAGGAGCTAGTTTGACCTTGTGGTCGTTGCGACCAGTCTAGCGGTGGTTAGCGATAGTCGTAGACTCTTGTATCTGGTCGTATTGCTTGACATTGTGGTCTTATGTCGTGTGCTTTCATTGTTCTCTATTCTCGACTTGTCGTGGGTGGTATACGACTTGGTAAGAGTATGATTTAAGTTTTGATTTCTGGCTCAAGTGGTTGGATATTATTGTGAGCGGTGCTATGAAATGGTTTGCTTGTCTGATGATGTTTGCAGGACTTCGAGACTAGCCGTGGCGAGGCATGGAGGGCCGAGACTAGGCACGGGCCGTGCTGAGGTCAAGAGCGGCCAGGAGGTGCTGAAGACGACGAGGTCTGCGAGGTGGTTGCAAGAGTTGAGAGGCAAGGCAGAGGAAGCTTCCAGGAAGGCAGCCGGATGGCATTTTGGAGAAATGCGGAAAGCTGTAAAGGAAGTTGTATCTCTGAGAAAGCACTGGAGTGACTCTCGCTAATGGGTAAAGAGGAAAGCAAACCCGGTAGTGGAGGCTATAAAAGGAGGGGTGTCTCCTGCATGTAGCTCCAGGGATTGGGGGGTCTTTTGCTTTCTCTTTTTCAGTTGAGAGTAGGTGAGAGCAGGAGAGACAGAGGTGTGTTGTTGTCTCCTTCGTAGCTCTGTGTTGTGTTCCTCCCAAGAATCATGTAGTTCTTGGTGTTCTTGAGGATGAGAAGGAG
Source organism: Dendrocalamus latiflorus (assembly GCA_017311315.1). NCBI lineage: Eukaryota > Viridiplantae > Streptophyta > Magnoliopsida > Poales > Poaceae > Dendrocalamus > Dendrocalamus latiflorus. The sequence continues at coordinate 9,100,401 of CM029660.1, read as the reverse complement.
AGGATGAGCTGAGTCTACTTGTAATCATTCCTCATGTCCGAATGTCCATGAGTATCGGGACTCCTCTGTAGTACTCTCGAGAAATAAATTCTCCGAAGTTCTTTGAGCTATGGGTATCTTGTTTCAGTTCCTTTATCTGTGCAGTCTCCTGATCTTTCTGTTTCAATCTTGATTTGGTTTTGAACTGCTTTTGCTTTGGGCTGTGTTGGCTTGCTTTGAACTGGGAATCATCCTTAAGGCCATCTTGGCCAGTTCTTCCCGAGAGCACCGTTCTTGTTTCAACCGTGCAGTATTCTCTGTTTGATTTCTTTCCGGACTCTCCTGTGTATTCTGCACTAGTCCAGGATCACGCTAGTACACATAGTATGAACAAAGGTAAATATCATCCACATCCCGATATTCTAAGGAAAAACCAAATTATATTAATAATAATCAGAGTACGACCTTATGGCCAAGCTTACAATTATTTAGCCTGAAGTGCTTAACAAAAACTAGCAGCGGAAATCCAAAATTTAACGTAGTAGCCACTCGACATGCCCACAGGCAATCGACTGGGGAGCGAAGTCCTAATCCGTGAAGTCCTCATAGTAGCCTCCTTCGAGCAACTCCTGCTGATCTGGTCCTTCCTCCTCAACTGAGCAACAGGGCATGAAGCCGTGAGTACATTGGTACTCAGCAAGTCGTTTGTAACAAAGAATGCAATATAGTATGCAAGGCTTACCAATGAATGGCTGAAAGGTTAATTTTGCAGAAAGCAACAATTTAAAGTAAATACAATAAATAGATTGCAAAGCAACTTTAACAAAGGACGTTAAATAAATAATCCAAGGAATTGAATATAATCACAAGTGAACTAACCGTTCACTTCCCAGCTCAACCCAACCAGATTTCATAAAGACTCTACCCCTCGTGTGAGATCACCGAGCATTGTCCATGACCGAGGACACGGCTATTCGAATAGTTTTACACTCTGCAGAGGTTGCACAACTGTACCCACACGATGTGATTAGCCTCGCGCTAAGGAAATCACAACAAGGCTTTTACAATGATCCATCTCCACCTGATCCCACTCGCTAAGGTTTCGCCGTCGAGTAGGGTAACCCCCTAGTCGATAATTGCCCCCTCTTGCGCCACAACAACATCAGTAGTAAAACCAAAATGGAGACTTCACAAATTATTATGCCAGGTCTATCCCATACTAGACATGTGGTTTGCACGACTTAGCTCAGATCAATGGCGCACAAAGTTAAGTCCTTAAGAATTACCCAGGCGAAGCATCCACATCCCATGTGCATTCAGCACCCCCTTTACTGCACGATCAATCGCCCAAGTGAAAACCAATTTTGTATAACCAACACCAATGACACTACCCATGCCATGGGAACAAATTTTATAATCGTGGTTAACCACCACATTCAAGTATATCATTAAGTCAAGATTAATTAACCACATGTGATGATGAACCCTTTCGCCAAATAAGCAAGGCTAAGCATTCTAATCGCACCAACCCAATGTGACAAATAACATAGCATCACTAATTAAATTCTCAACCTAAGTTGACAATGGCATCAAGGTATTCCAAACTATCAAAGAGGGAAATAACCAATTGGGACGATAACTACCAATACAAGGGTTTGAATAAAAGTAGCGATGCATGATAATTTAAACCAAAATAATTAAATAATAGATTGCAAACTGGGTTCAACATGATCAAAGAATACGACTTGCCTTGGCCTTGCTCAGTTGACGGCTCTTGATCTTCAAATCCAACTTCCGCTCCTTCGAACGCGTGATCTAACGAGAGAGAACGCCAATCGAAACAGAAATAAAATCAAATAAAATTCAAATGAACTCCAAAAATTCTCAAACTTGAACCAAAAGATAGAGCTCAGTTTTAGATGAATTTAGGAAAAAGAATCGGGTCAATCGGAGCTAGGACGAAGGAGAACGGGCTCTGGGAAGTTTTAATTCAGAGAAAAAGAGACAGACGGGTAGTCGTTACGACCACAAAGGATCCCTACGACCACGCAGAGAAACTACGACCACGAAGAACTTTACGACCACGAAGAACTTTACGACTACGACCACGAAGAACTTTACGACTACGACCACAAACCAATCTACAACTACGACTACACTAGGAAACTTACGACTACGACCACAGAGAACAATCTACGACTACGACCACAAACCAATCTACGACTACGACTACACTAGGAAACTTACGACTACGACCACAGAGAACAATCTACGACTACGACTACACTAGGAAACTTACGACTACGACCACAGAGAACAATCTACGACTACGACCACACGGACGGCTACGACTGCACAGCGGCTACGACTACTCAGGCAGACTTACGACCATGAAGTCGTTTACGACCACATGATCGAACTTACCGGTGGCTTTACGACTTACGACTAAGGCTTTACAACGTAGTCGTAGAACCTTACGACCACACGGGTCTACGACACACGGATCTACGACCACGGATGGTGGCGGGATCTGGTCGGCGGTGACTAGGGACGGTGGCGGGACTTACCGACGACGGCGGATCGGCGAAGGCGAAACGACGGCGAGGACGACACGACCTCGGGCTCCGGCACGACCACGGCAGCGGCTACGCGTACGACCACAGCGGCGGGCGGCACGACTTCGGTTTGCGGCTCAACTCGGAGGCGAGGCTTGACTTGGGACGAGGGAGACACCAGGGGTTCGAGCCCTTTTATACCCGGGCGTAGAGGTGTCCTGGTCGGCCACGAGTACGAGTCCGGGTGGGAAACGACCTGAGAGTCCTACTCGTATACGAGTACGACTTGCTAAAAGCGGGCGGCTGCGATGCGGGGGCGGGGTTCTGGATGGCTGACACGCGGCGGGGGCGGAAGCGGTTGCGGCTCGACCGACTGGTTTTTCTTTTCCTTTTTCTTTTTCCAGAAATTCAAACAAATACTCTTGAGCTCTAGAAAATAGCAAATAAATCCAGAAAATCACATAAAATGCCAGAAAAACTCTTCAAGCTCAGGGAACTCAAATAAGATACTTGTGGCATAATTTAATGTTTAACTTAATCATATTAAATCCTTTTAATTCATAAAAATTTCATTTAAGCTTTAATTAATTCCAGAAAAATTCAAATGGTGAATTTTATTTCGAAAGCTTCAAAAAGGCTCTGAAAATCAGGATGTTACATAGCTCCAGGGATTGGGAGGTCTTTTGCTTTCTCTTTTTCAGTTGAGAGTAGGTGAGAGCAGGAGAGACAGAGGTGTGTTGTTGTCTCCTTCGTAGCTCTGTGTTGTGTTCCTCCCAAGAATCATGTAGTTCTTGGTGTTCTTGAGGATGAGAAGGAGAGGATGAGCTGAGTCTACTTGTAATCATTCCTCATGTCCGAATGTCCATGCGTATCGGGACTCCTCTGTAGTACTCTCGAGAAATAAATTCTCCGAAGTTCTTTGAGCTATGGGTATCTTGTTTCAGTTCCTTTATCTGTGCAGTCTCCTGATCTTTCTGTTTCAATCTTGATTTGGTTTTGAACTGCTTTTGCTTTGGGCTGTGTTGGCTTGCTTTGAACTGGGAATCATCCTTAAGGCCATCTTGGCCAGTTCTTCCCGAGAGCACCGTTCTTGTTTCAACCGCGCAGTATTCTCTGTTTGATTTCTTTTGTCGGCTCGGGCAAGTGTTCGACCACGTGGTGTTCGACCATCAGTTGGCTTACGACCACGTGTGTTCGACCAGAGAAGCCAGTTCTCTCGACCGATCTGTTGAGTGGGTACTTGGAGAGTTTTTGAAGGCACCATTCCCCCCTCTGTTGCCATTTCGGTCCTACAGCTCCTAACGGGGCTTAACTCTATAATCAGTTTGCAGCTCACAAATCGAGGAGTATTAATGTATGATAGGTAGAATTGTTCAGATGTTAAGTTCAAGGTTGGCTATGTCAGTTGGGGAGGATGCCTCCGGTGTCGCCATGGTGGCATCGACTCCCGTATTCCATGTCATCTGCGACTCACGTCTTGTTGCGAGGCACATTCCAACAATCTTGACCGGTGAAAACGACACCAACAGGGGGAGATAGAATTGGAGGTCTCTTTGGATGGCCTGAGTTTGGCGACTTCAGCAATCGCTAACACGAAATGGTTGGATGAGCTCTTGGGCAGTAGACGTGTGTTTGACTATTACATTGTTGTTCAATACTAAGATATCTTCTGACTCGGTATTACAACCTAGTACGAAACAGTATAACAGATCTTCCTACTTATGCTTCTGTTCTTTTCAATTTATAATTTATGCTTCTCTCTTAATAAATAAATAGGATGGTTTTTTCATCGCCTTTTCAGAGAGGCTTTATCAGGGCAACTTTTTTAAAGCTGTTTATCAATTTATAGGTATTCGGTTCATTCACACAAATGCTCACGTTAAGATCAAAAATCAACTGCCACAACCATAAAACATCAAGCGTAGTTCAAAAGAAAAATTCTTATCATCTACGTGATATGAGCTTGAGCTTGCCCCATGGAGATATAAATAGTCAGGGGTAGAGCTAGGTACACAGGGGGTTGGACAAATATGACCATCTTTTTATACTGTTATACATACTATCTTTTTATATTATTATACATACTCTAAGCATTAATAACACAACAATTTACAACTGCATATAGAAAAATCAAGATATAATCAAACAAGAGATAATAGAAGTAATATACATGCATCAAATATATAGACTATATACATAACTTGATGCATATGCGCAACGGCACGCCGCACAAGCCAACGTTCGTAAACCACCGCCCACGTAAACCGTGGCCCCATTAAACGCTGATTATGAGCGGCGGGAGGTAAGTCGACACAGCGAACGAGTGAGAGCGAACGCACAAAGCGAAGGAGGCACGAGGAAACATGCACACACGCAACAGGCTCAGAGAAAGCAAAATACATGTGGATACAAGCGCCTGGCCAGAGTTCCCCCATCAGTAATATACAAAGCATGTAGATGTTTGCAGGGGGCCATAATATGCATTTAATCTTTTGGCATAGAAGATCAAAAAGTTCATTTCAGTTTATGATTTCTGTTTACGGTTTCTCTCAAACAAAAAAATATGATAATTTTTCTGTTGCCATTTTGAAACGGTGTATCGAGACGGTCTTTTTGAAATGGCTTATCGGTTTATCAGTGTTCAGTTCGTTTATACAAACGTTCATATTAGAACTAAAAACTATAAGCCAAAATTATAAACTATAAACCGCAGTAAAAAAAAGGGAGTGACTATTACACAGGCAACTGTTTTTCTCTTCATCTTTAGTTATTTTTTATACTGTAATTTTGGGTGACTAGGAGTACAACTTCAAGTAGGAGATATTAGTATACTGTAATTTTAGGTTACTGAGAGTGTAACTTGAGGTGACTGAGAGATAAATTTTTTTTAGTAAAACCGTAAAATAAAACCCACCAACGTAATGTGAAATCGCTGTTCTTTTCCTTTTCTGGTGCTACTAGAACGAAACTGTACAACCAAGTGACCAACGAGTAAAACAGATTTCTGGGCTTCCGATGGGACACGCATGGATGAACGGAACTAAATTTACCTGTATATTATTTGTTAACGGAATCTAATAGCAAGTAAAAAGTACAATATTCAGGAGCTCACAGCGTTTTTTGTAAAAAAATTTGCAATGTGCTACTCCCTCCGTTTCACTAAAATGTACTATGGATCAAGAGTATCTGTTCCAATAGTTTCATAGTTTGTTCATTGCGGTAATCTACAATGTAGTTATTATAATTTTTTCACTCACTATCCTTATTTAAATGCTTTAAAAAAGGTTGATTGGTTATATTATGTCATTTAATATATGCATTTATGATTATTTCTTATTAACTATTTTTTAGATTTAGTGCTTCTTTTGTCGGTGTACATGATGGGTTGTTAACACTATAGCGAATCAGGATCAGTATTATGATATTTGGACTATTTAGGTTTAGGAAAAAGGAAAAAGTAGGTTGTTATTGTTTTAAGTATATAGAAGATTGTCTTAAGTATTCACTTGCCCGCCGTAAAATCTCTTCTAAGAGCATCTCCAGCAGGAGCCCTCAAAACAGGGACCCTATTTTTAATTTGAGGGCTCCCCTACTTTTGAGGACCCTATTTTCTGGGTTGCACTCCAGCAGGAGCCCTCAAAACAGGGCCCCTACTTCTCAATTCCCTTTATTTCCTCACACACTATATGCATATGTATTTGAGAACATCACATTATATAATAATTTATTTAAACTATAACTCTAAAGCACTATACTTAAAATTATGAATGAAAATACAAATATTCAAATTTAAATTCAAAGACAAATTTGGTCCGAATTTAATGATAGTCGATCACAACATAGTTCATAACATCTCTGCAAATGAAATGACATAATCGTCAAACATATAGTCCGACAAAACAATTAAACAACTAACGTGCGCCATGTCGCGCCCACTAACCTCCTCAAATAATCCTTGAAACTTTTGACATTCCCTATGAATTGTCGCCCACCTATGCTCTAGAGAATTTGCATTCCTATCAGATACAAATTTTTTGTTGGCATGAAAGTTATCATGAATTCGCTTCCAATACGCTTTGCTAGGTTGCTCATTTCCAGTGATAGGATCCAAACTTATGTTCTCCCATGATTCACATAATTGGAGATCTTCCTCCTGAGAGTAGTTGGCAGCACGGATTGACTTCCTCTTTAGTGCACTAGGTTGACTAGGCTCGGTACCAATGGGTAAAATTGCAATGTCATCAATGTCAATGTCGTCGGACATCATCTGTGACCAATTACCTCCCTGCGACATATCTCAAACTGTGCAAAAAAAAACAGCACATATAACGTACAGTACAATTGAAAATATGTGGAAAAAACAGAAAGATGATGACAAGCACTCTACAGTTTACAGATCATCAACTATATAACTAAAAGAAGTTATATTGAACCGACTATCAACTATAGGTTTACAAAAGAAAAACATCGTATGACGTAACTATGGATGCTTCAGGATAGTTAAATCAGAGTGTCAATGAGAACTAATGAGTATATTCAAAACGGCGTGACAACTTTTCAACTTTCAAGAGCTTCTGTCTTTGCATGATTGCATCAATAAGACGAAGGAACTTCTGGCCACCCACAGGTAAAAGAAAGGTAGCACAAATGAAACCAATATAGCTAACGTATTGAAAATAGGTAGGAAGCAAAAAAAGGAAGCTATTAGATGGAACTATGGAATATAGCACATATGCACAGCATATTTTTACATTTTAATAAGTTATGGGCAGTCATAACTCATAAGATGAACAAGATTAAACATTCAATGATCAATATGGCAACCGATCAACAAGCCGCATAACTCAATACAACCAAGGATATAGGCAGTGGGAATGTGGGATAGATCACAGAGTACTCAAAATAGGTCAAGATTGCAAGATATGCTTATAACATTTTATGCTGAATGGACGAAGAACTAAGTATGCGTAAGCCAATTGACTTGTCATGTCAAGTAAAAATACTACAAATGATAATGAGTAACTCTGGATATTCAGATATTATTAGCTTTAAGGTCCAGCGCAAGTTACAACTACAAAATTATTAACACATGTAACCAATTATTGTAATCTTCCACTTCCAATTTCCAGCAAATCATTGTGTACATCAGCTATTGGCTATTGCTATGTCATTTCAACCAGGTTTTTCTCATACTGACAATTGCTATTGGCTATTGCTATTCCAATTTCCACTTCCAAAACTCATACTGACAATTCTCCTTAGGTTTTTGCACTGAAAAATCAGAGCTGTCTGGAATATGTAATAGTCAGAAAAATCAGAACTTTACAAATACGCATCATATATACATACAAAAATCTGGCTCAAACATCATTTATGAGAGCACATTAAGATAAATTGTAAATAGAAAATTGCTTACGGGTGGGGGAAGAGGCGGGCGGCGGAGAGCGGGGAGGCGGGCGTCGGCGAGCGCTGGCGGCCGAGGTGACCCGCAGAAGCCGCACGACGAAGAGGCGGGCGGAGAAGAGCAGGGAGGCGGGCGTCGGCGAGCGCAGGCTGCCGAGGGGACCCGCAGAACCCGCGCGACGAAGAGGCGGGCGGAGGAGAGCGGGGAGGCGGGCATCGGCGAGCTCTGGCGGCCGAGGTGACCCGCAGAAGCCGCGCGACGAAGAGGAGGGCGGAGGAGAGCGGGGAGGCGGGCGTCGGCGAGCTCTGGCGGCCGAGGTGACCCGCAGAAGCCGCGCCACGAAGAGGCGGGCGGAGGAGAGCGGGGAGGCGGGCGTCGGCGAGCGCAGGCGGCCGAGGGGACCCACAGAAGCCGCGCGACGAAGAGGCAGGCGGAGGAGAGCGGGGAGGCGGGCATCGGCGAGCTCTGGCGGCCGAGGTGACCCGCAGAAGCCGCGCGAGGAAGAGGCGGGCGGAGGAGAGCGGGGAGGCGGGCGTCGGCGAGCTCTGGCGGCCGAGGTGACCCGCAGAAGCCGCGCGACGAAGAGGCGGGCGGAGGAGAGCAGGGAGGCGGGCGTCGGCGAGCGCAGACGCCCGAGGCGACCCGCAGAAGCCGCGCGACGAAGAGGCGGGCGGAGAAAGAGGCGGGCGTCGGCGAGCGCTGGCGGGCGAGGAAAGAGGCGGGCGGGGAGGGGAAAGAGGCGGGCGGCGTGGGAAAATTGCAGCGCGCACGGGAGGGGAAAGTGGCTGGCGGGGAAAGAGCTGGGCGGGGCGGGCAGAAAACGGACTTCAACAGTAATTTAAGGGCTTGGTCTAGAGCCCCCAGGAATGAGGGCTGGAGGGGGATTTGAGGGGCCCCTCAAATTTGAGGGCTCTAGTAGGGGCCCTGCTGGAGCTCTATTTTTGCCTCAAGCCCTCAAATTTAGTTTTAGGGGCTCAAATAGGGGCCCTGCTGAAGAGGGGCATTCAACTTTTTGCCACTCTGAAGATTGGTCAATTACCTCTCTCACTTACATACGGGGCCGCCTGAGTCACTGACAACGGACCAGGGTGGCAAATCTGTTGCCACCCTACTCATAAGAGTGGTAAATAATTAAATTATCCTGCTGAAGATGCTCTAAGTTATTGTTTACTTCACATTACCACATATAAAAACTTAACTCCTTGACGTCGAAGCACGCATCCAGTACCAGTGTTGACAGTGCCAACCATCAATACCGTGCTCGACTCGTCGCAATTCCTCTGTCAACAGTCAGGACCTTTCCACACGACCCGTACGGCGGCGACCCGTGGAAGACCCGGCGGCGACCCGTGAAAGACGCATACGAACACATGCCACAATATATGTATATACACGCAGTGTATCCTTAGCACGTACATAAAAAAACGAAAGTTAGGGATAAATCTATGGCTTTATAAAATTCCTATTAAAGTACATATACTCATGTATACGTAAAAATATATACAAAAATTTAAACCATATTTGTAGAGTCATACTGTTAGATTAGGTCTTTAGGGTTTAGTTCTAGAGGGCTTCTTCTATCGCGTTTGGGTTCTTGAGTGCTACACTGAGAGGGAGAGAGGGGTACCAACCTTCCGACGTGGAGGAGGAGAGGTTGGCCATCGCGGTTCGTCGGTGAAGCTCTGCGCACGGGCAGCGACGATCGGGGAAGAAGGATGACGTCGACGGCGGCAGCGCAGATCCGGTGAAGGAGACGGCAGTGGAGCTTCCCGTCGCTGGAGCGCCACCCTCTCAGATCGGGTTAGGGTTTGTCGGTGGGTCTGGCGGCGGCATGGTGAACCTCGTCATGCGTGCCGCCCCGGCCCCCACCTCTCTTTTATATGGCGCTGGCGACAGGGGCCCACCAGCCTATTGGGCTGGGCGCCCCCGATCAGGGCACGGTCAAGGAGTGGGCATCTGGCCGTTGGTCCAGATGCCCTGAGATCATTCTAACATTCTCCCCCTTGATCTCAATCTATGCTTTATCTTTAATTACTTTTGACTTTACACAATCCATCACAGATTAGTGCATAGAACATGTCTCATCGTCACGGTCAATCGCCGATAGATTCAACAGCTACAATACACCTCTCTGTTCTGAAATAGTTACTTTAATCTTTTGGGCCATCTTTTAGTCCAGGAATCATAGGCTTTCCCTTAAACCCATGCCGGCTACATGTTCTCTGAACACGTTGGGTGGTAAGCCTTTAATAAGCGGATCCGCTAACATCTTTGCGATACTTATATGCTCAAGACTTATAATTTGATCCCGAACTTTATCTTTCACAACATAGTACTTTATGTCAATGTGTTTGGCAGCACCACTTGACTTATTGTTGTGGGCATACGTTACTGCGGGTTCATTATCGCAGTACAACTTAAGTGGTCTATTGATGTCGTCAACCACTTTTAAACCGGGTATGAACTTTTTCAGCCAGTTCACCTGCCCCGTAGCCTCATAACATGCTACAAACTCGGCATACATTGTGGACGATGTAGTGACGGTTTGTTTTGAGCTTTTCCACGATATAGCTCCTTTAGCGAGAGTGAACACATATCCGGATGTAGACTTTCTATCATCTCCCGCAAAAACAGAATCTGTATACCCCACTATATGGAGTGAATCTGATCTTCTGTATGTCATCATGAGGCCTTTTGTTCCTTGCAAATAACGCAAGACTTTCTTTATCAATTTCCAATGTTCTATTCCAGGATTGCTCTGGAATCTGCCAAGTAACCCGGTAACAAATGCTAAGTCAGGGCGTGTGCATACTTGAGCATACTGTAAGCTTCTGACAGCTGAAGCATATGGAACCGCTTTCATTTGATCGATCTCATACTGGTTCCTGGGGCATCGAAAATCCCCATATCTATCGCCCTTGACTATAGGTGCAGGTGAAGGACTACATTTATGCATACCAAATTTCTTTAAGACTTTCTCTATGTATGCCTTTTGTGACAGTCCCAATATCCCCTTGTTTCTGTCCCGGTGAATTTCGATCCCTAGAACGAACGAAGCTTCACCAAGGTCTTTCACATCAAAGTTTGAGGACAAAAACTTCTTTGTCTCCAGTAGCAGACTAACATCACTACTAGCTAGTAGGATATCATCCACATACAGGATTAGGAAGATAAACTTCCCATCTTTAAACTTTGCATAAACACAGTTGTCCTCTACATTCTCTTTAAACCCAAATTTTCTTATTGTACTGTCAAACTTCAAGTACCATTGTCTTGAAGCTTGCTTTAACCCATAAATCGATTTCTTTAGGCGGCATCTCATTCTTTCATTTCCTTCCATGACAAAACCTTTCGGTTGTGCCATGTAAACATTTTCCTCCAAATCCCCATTAAGAAATGTCGTCTTTACATCCATCTGATGTAACTCTAAATCATAATATGCTACTAATGCCATTATGATTATGAAGGAATCTTTACATGAGACTGGAGAAAAGGTCTCATTGTAATCAATCCATTCTCTTTGCGTAAAGCCTTTTGCCACAAGTCGCGCTTTGTATCTTTCTACATTCCCTTGGGAGTCGAGCTTTGTCTTGTAGACCCATTTACAGCCTACTGTTTTGGCTCCTTTAGGAACAATTTCCAAGTCCCAGACTTTATTAGTCTTCATGGACCTCATCTCCTCTTCCATGGCCTCAAGCCATTTTGAGGAATTTTCGCTTCTCATGGCTTCTTCAAATGAGGTGGGATCATCCTCCATTTGAAATTCCTCTGTATGATAAATCTGATAATTATCAGAAATAGCTGATCTTCTTATTCTTTGAGACCTCCTCGGGGCCTCCTCATTTGGTACATTTTCTGTTTGAGGCTGCTGTTGCTCCCCCTCATCTGTGGCAATAGGTTCTATAGGATCCTGAATAACAGGTTCCTCATTCTCATTCATTGTTGCCACAGGAGGAACAATAACAGGTGCTGGCACCACAGAGTCTTGCACCGTCGGTGCAGCGACAGCAGGTAGTGTGAAGAATGGCTCTTGAATCATCGGAGTGGGCGCATACACCCGCTTCTCTTCAAGATCAATCTCACGAGCTACCATACTTCCTCTCATCATTTCATCCTCTAAGAAGACAGCGTGTCTCGTTTCTACAAACTTTGTAAATCTGTCTGGACAGTAGAAACGATAACCTTTTGACTTTTCAGGGTAGCCAATGAAATGGCAACTTACTGTTTTGGGATCGAGTTTCCCAAGGTTTGGGTTAAATACTTTAGCCTCAGCAGGACTCCCCCACACACGTAAGTGATTTAGTGAGGGAACTCTTCCTGTCCACAACTCGTACGGTGTTTTGGGCACCGACTTACTAGGCACTCTATTGAGAATATGAATGGCGGTTTTCAACGTCTCCATCCATAAACTCAATGGAAGTGTGGAGTAGCTCATCATACTTCGCACCATATCCATCAGGGTACGGTTGCGTCTTTCAGCTACTCCATTTTGCTGAGGTTCGCCCGGCATAGAATACTGGGCCACTATGCCATTTTCCTGTAAAAACCTTGCAAAAGGTCCAGGAACTTGTCCATATGGGGTATGTCGACCGTAGTACTCTCCCCCACGATCAGATCGGACTATCTTAATCTTTAAATCGTGTTGGTTTTCAATTTCAGCCTTAAATATCTTGAATTTATCCAAGGCTTCATTTCTTTCTTTGATTGGATAAATATATCCAAAACGGGAGTAATCATCTGTGAATGTTATGAACGAGTCATATCCATCCACACTTTTCACAGGAAAAGGACCACAAATATCTGTGTGAATAATTTGTAGAACTCCTGTGTTTCTTTTAGCGTCTTTCTTAATTTTCTTTACATATTTTCCTTTAATGCATTCTCTGCATTGTTCTAAGTCTGAGAACTCTAATAGAGGAAGAATTTCATTCTTAACTAGTCTTTCTATTCTCCCCCTCGAAATATGGTCTAAACGACAGTGCCATAATTTCGACGATTCATTATGAGTTCTCTTTCGTTTACTGTTTACATTCGTAGACGAGGATTCATTCACTTTCTCACACGCGACGTTCCCATTATCGCATACGACATTCACATCAATGTTCTCACCTTTCTTTGCCATTATCATCTTTAAGTAATCAGGACAGTTCGTCTTGTAGTGTCCCGTCTTTTTACAGTGAAGACACTGATCTTTGTCTACTGCAAACTTATTCTGTTGAGGCTGATAGACATGGGCTTTTCCCTTGTTCTTTGAGAAGGAGTTACTGTTGAAGTTCGTTTCTTGTTGTCCTTCACATAGTTGATAGAACCACCATGTGAGGTTTTAATTCTTTCCTCCTCTTGCACACACATAGTTATGCACTTTTCTAAGTCCCATTTTTCGGGCTATCAATGTTGTAGTTGACAACAAAGGTGTCAAACTCTTTCGGCAAGTAAGCAAAAAATCAAATGAATAAGGAACTCATCCTTGAGAGCCAAATCCATTGGTTTAAGCTTGGATACCAAGTTGCTCATCCTTAGTATGTGCTCTCTTATGCCACTGCCACCACCAGAGTACCTTTCTTTCACAAGTTGCTTAATCAGCTATGTAGTATAAGTCTTTGAAGAGCCAGTAAACTGACTCTTTATTTTCTCAAGGTACTCTGTGACAGTGTCACACTCTGCGATTGAGCCCACAATTGCAGGCTTAATCGTGTTCTTTATCACAGTCAAACATTTCTTGTTGGCAGTGACCCACTTTTTATGATCAAGATCATATGACATTTTTATGGGAGCATAGTCCCTCTGTCTGGTCTACCAAACAGCATCAGCCTCATTTTCATCCCTCACCGGTGCCACAGGCTCTGTGGGACACGGTGTGGCGACACAATTCATATACAATGAGAACAATTAAACATAATAACAACAACTGCATGCCTTGGTTTCAACGTTGGTTAAAATTAAAACATACATTTGTTTACACATTAAATCTACATCACCGTTGGGCAGAAATAGAAATAATGCATAAAAATCATCAATTAAAAATTTTAATATTGTTATTATCAACGTTGGTCAGAAAATAACAATATCATAATTATCTGGGATTTATCTCTATTTTTTCAAAATTAAATTCTCCCGTTGGTTCGAATTTAATAATGAAAAATCAATCAGTAATATCTTTTGCAGCGGAAACTGTAAATAATTCATTATTCAGAAGCATTATACTGTACACTTTTAATCTCTGAAAAATAACACGTTGGTGCAAAATTTACAGAGATTTTAAGTCAAATTTCATTCAAATTAATGCTTCTGAAAACAATTAAATTCATTTAACAAAACACTGTTCAAACTGCCTAATTGGCCCAATCCTTCGGCCGCGGCCCAGCCGGCCCTCTAAGCGCGCCTGAGCGCGTGCGCGCTCCAAGGCCCAACAGCACGCAGCCGGCCCAACTGGCCCCCTCATCCTTAGCCGTTGATCGAAATCGGACGGCTGGGAGGGTTTTTCGCCCGATCAAAATCCCCCACTCCCGTAACCCTAACCCTAAGGGCATTTTGCCCCTGGCTCCACCCGGAAAAAGCGGAGCGGCTCATGGGGGGCGGCGCGGCCGCGAGCACTGGCAGCGGCTCGGCGGCGCCCGGGCTCGGGAGGGACAGCGGCGGCGTCGCCATCGGGAGGCGGCGCAACGGCGGCACGCGGAGCGCGCAAGCGCGCGGGGCTGCGCAGGGGCAGCAGGCGGCAGCTCCCGCGCAGCACGGCGGCAGCGGGCGGAGCTGCGGCGGCGGCTGGCCCCCACGCGGCGACTCCCTGAACGGCGCAACGGCGGCCGGCCAGAACCCGCGGAGCGGCGGCTCCTTCACGGCGCGCGCGCACGGCGGCCGGCCAAGCCAAAACCGTGAGTCCATTCCCCTCTCTTTTCTTTTCTTTTGCCGATTTCTCGGTTGGGGATTCTCGTTCTTTTTTTTTCCGTTCTAGATCTACCCTTAGTAGGCTCTGATACCATTGTTAGATTAGGTCTTTAGGGTTTAGATCTAGAGGGCTTCTTCTATCGCGTTTGGGTTCTTGAGTGCTACACTGAGAGGGAGAGAGGGGTACCAACCTTCCGACGTGGAGGAGGAGAGGTTGGCCATCGCGGTTCGTCAGTGAAGCTCTGCGCACGGGCAGCGACGGTCGGGGAAGAAGGATGACGTCGACGGCGGCAGCGCAGATCCGGTGAAGGAGACGGCAGTGGAGCTTCCCGTCGCTGGAGCGCCACCCTTTCAGATCGGGTTAGGGTTTGTCGGTGGGTCTGGCGGCGGCACGGTGAACCTCGTCATGCGTGCCGCCCCGGCCCCCACCTCTCTTTTATATGGCGCTGGCGACAGGGGCCCACCAGCCTATTGGGCTGGGCGCCCCCGATCAGGGCACGGTCAAGGAGTGGGCATCTGGCCGTTGGGCCAGATGCCCTGAGATCATTCTAACACATACATCTATAATCCTATCATACTAGAGCTGGCATGATAGATTTAAACTGTATTGACAACGTGTACACTCACGACTCTAGCATAAGAGCTGGTTACCGCGTCCGGTGGAAGTGTTGCAAGAGCCAGCTGCCAGCCGTGGTTGATTCGTTTCTCTCGGCCGTTTCCATATTCACACGACCCTGCCGGTTGCCCGTACAAGACCCGGTCGGGTGCATGCTTGCTGCTCCGTGCGCAGTCAAAGTCTTGAGGAGAATGCGATCTAAGGCCAGTCTCAGTGGGGTTTTATAGAGTTTCATAGGCATTAAATACGCTGACATGGCACTGTATTGATGAAGAGAGAGATGATAAAAGTTTTATGGGAGTAGAGAGAGTTTCATCCCCATGAAACTCTTCTGCACTGTTTTCAAAATATGAATGTGTTAGAAATTGGAATATGCACTGAGATTGGTCTAAGTGATGCCAGCATATATAGGTACACGCTAGCAGTTATTTTTTACACGCGGCTATCTGCGCAAGAGCCTGCCGATTTAGCATATATAAGTACGTTATTTCTGCTCGCACGTACTGGAAAGTGTTGTCGATCCATCCCTCGCCAACCACGTACGCAAGGAACCATACATCGATCCATCCATGCCGCCGGCCGCTCGCCAAGTTACACTGCGGCCGCACGCGGGCCGTGCCATTCTGCTGCTGCTCATCATGATCGGCGGGCGTGGTGGCCTCGTCCTCCACGCGGCTGCTGCAAGCGGTAGTTCGGGGAGCAGCGGCCGAAGTAAGTGCCCACTGGCCACTACCTATCCTACATGCTTGATTGCTTATAATACTGTTTTGCTTCTTTTTTACTTATCATTTCATACTTCCTTATGGTCTCCACTACACATCTTTCGATTAATACTTTTTTCTAACTATATGATAGTAAAGATTATTAGTAATATAATAATATGAAAGCATTTGTTATGATAAATCTAGTCATATCATTTTCATGTGAAGAGCCTAAATACTTTTGTGCATATTAGCAATCAAAGTTTTAAAAAAAAGTTAACTATACGCATTTTAAAGTGACATGTAAAAGGAACGGATGGAGTATAGTTTTAGACAATATCAAATTCTCAGCGTATATTAAAACCAAATGTCTTATAGGAGGTTTTAGACGGAAAAAACAGTGCTTCTACACTATCTTAAAAAAGTAGAATTTTAAACTTTTTTTCGTGAGTAGTGATATATTATAGTAGCAGGTGATCGGAAGCGAGGCCCTCTGATTGCTTCAGAGTCTTTTTTAAGAGAGCACTGAGTCGCACTGTCATACATGTGTACTTTATATGGAGTCCTTGACTCATATGGCTTTGGGCGTTTTCTTTTGCCAAATTGGTCCTCTCACGCACCAAATTATACTTTAGTTCTCTTTTCAACCACGACAGCAGCGATAATAACACATAACTCCTAGTATAATCTTAATATAGTTGTACCATAGCGGGTAGATAACATCACAGCGTGATGCCGCAGCGCGGCAGGCTTGCTAGCGCCGTAACCGAGCGCAGCAGCAACATTCAGGCTCGGCAGTGCCACCCCACGGTTCGTGATATGGTCTGGCTGTCACTGATCTTCTTGCACGCTCTCTCGCACTCTCAACGAGCGAAGTAGTATAGGCCTCCTTTATATGCACATGCACACGCCCGTACGTACGCTTTGTCCTGCACTGATCATAGCTCTAGATCTTCGCTGCAAAAGTTCATCCGTCTAGTGATGGCATTACTTCTATAGTTATGTAATTTGAGTGTTTAATTATTTGCCATGCCCTCGCAGATCTACCGTCTTGGGGTCCACAACAAAGCACTCCGTACGTACACAACCCGCCTGGTGGTCCACGACCCCACCCTCCGTACGTACACTACCCGCTGGTGGTCCACGATCCCGCAGTCCGTACGTAAGCAACCCGTCTCCACATGCCTATGCTGCCAGGGGGCGTCCTTATACCGCACGGAGTTGCACGAAACTCTATTGAAACGGTCAATGACAATCAGGACACAGATCTAAATGGATACATCCCTCCAGGCGCGCGCGCACACACATATAGATAGATATAGAAAGTCTTTTTTTTTATCCCCAAGAGTACATACTTCTACTTTTAATATACCACCTAAATAAATACTTTATACCTTTTTATCACTTTCAGTATACTTAAATACTAATTCTAAGATACTCTAATGCAACTTAATTGAAAAATTTTCATCGAAATTCTTTATTTTTGCGATATACATTTTTCCACATATAAAAGGAGTACATACACAAATTATGCTATAAAAAGTGAATTTCGATGAAATGAAATTTTTCATAGAACTCATTTTAAAGTATCTTATAATTATTATTAGAGTATGTTCAAATAGATAAAGAAATATAACCATGCCATTAAGATGGTATACGAGTGGGAGTAAATACTCCTAGAGTATGAAACTATTTTCCTATATATATATATAGTATAAATAACGGGGGCACCATGGTGCCTAGACTCCATAAGTGAGACTTTCCATCTATGAGTGAGATTTTCCATCCATGATTAAGACTTTCTATTCATGTTAATGACTTCCTTTCCATACTATTGTACTAGTACGCATCTAAAAGCAATCCAAAGGCAGATAGGCTTGGTGCCCCATTTCAGCGTCATATATATATATATATATATATATATATATATATGTGTGTGTGTGTGTGTGTGTGTGTGTATACACACATGAAAATCATATATGCAAATTTGTCTTGAAAAATACTTTTATTATATTATAATTTTATTAAGTTTTTAAAATATATTACAATATAAATTAGTGGTTAAAATTGTGTTTTATAGATATATCAATGTTTAAAATAATATGTATTTATGATATGAGAGAGTACATGAAGACGAAGGGGTGCGTATATGACCCTCGGAATCGATTTTCATCATACCTCCACAAATGTAGGAGAGGCTCAACCATGTATGCTCATGCATGTACGAGGGCATCCACACTAGTTGGCTTACACATTAATCTATGACCGCATCGTTTGTATCCATCTACAGAAATAATTGAATGCAAATCGTGTACAATTGAGTGGATAAACTGTGAGCTATTTCGCAGTACCCACTAATTGACGTAGATTAATTGTCCATTCTTTTCAATCCTAGGGGTGCGATTACTTAGAATTTGGATGTACTTCAAGTATTTCAAGTATAGAAGATATAGATTATTTTAAGGATACATAGATTCTTTAAGGATACAATTGTAGCTAAACGTGCAAACCAATTAATAGGAGATATAGATTCTTTTAAGGATACATAGATTCTTTAAGGATACAATTGTAGCTAAACATGCAAACCAATTAATCATAGACTAATAACATATACAACAGTAGAGACAACTGTTGTTTATATACTCTTCCATATCATCTAGAGACAAAACTAAAGACGATTTCTACATTACCTTGTCTATTAAGCTTGTCTCTATAGGACCCCACGATCTTCTAATTATAGCAAGAAAAAAGTGTTTGTTTAGACAATAATTCATACAATAATATTTCGTATTGTCTATATATCCTAAATTCATGGGTTTAGGTCATCTCTTTACAAAGAGACAAATGTACTCTCTTCCCCCGTGTTAGCAAAAATTCTTCATGAAAAGTTTATAGCAGCAAGTGATTGGAAGCAAGGCCCTCTGATTGCTTTAGAGTCTTGTGATTTACAATCTTTATTAAGAGAGCACCGAGTCGTACTGTCATACATGTGTACTTTATATGGAGTCCTTGACTCATATGGCCCTAGGCGTTTTCTTTTGCCAAATTGGCCCTCTCACGCATCAAATTGTACTTTGGCTCTCTTTCCAACCATGACAGCAACGGCAATAACATGTAATTCCTAGTATAATCTTAATATAATTGTACCGTACCAGGTAGATAACATCACAGCATACGTCGCAGCGCGGCAGGCTTGCTACCGCCCTAACCGAGCGCAGCAGCAACATTCAGGCACGGCAGTGCCACTCCACGGTTCGTGATATGGTCTGGCTATCACTGATCTTCTTGCATGCTCTCTTGCCCTCTCAATGAGCGAAGTAGCATAGACCTCCTTTTATATGCACATGCACACGCCCGTACGTACGCTTTGTCATGCACTGATCATATCTCTAGATATTCGCTGCAAAAGTTCATCCATCTATTGATGGCATTACTTCTATAGTTATGTAATTTGAGTGTTTAATTATTTGCCATGCCCTCACAGATCAGCCACCCGGGTCTGGTGTCCACAGCTACCGGTCTCTACCTGCCAGGGGGCATTCTTATACCCGACCGGGTTGCACAAGAATCTACTATTGCAATGGTCAATGGCAATCATGACACAGATCTACGTGGATATATCCCTCCAGTCATACACACATATATAGATAGATATAGGAAGTTTTTCCGTTATCCCAAGAGTACATACTCTACTGTAATATATCACTTAAACGAATATTTTGTATCTCTTTATCGCTTTTGATATACTTAAATACTAATTCTAAGATACGCTAATGCAACTTGGTTGAAAATTTTTCATCGGAGTCCTTTATTTTTGCTATATACATTTTTCCATATATAAAAGAAGTACATACACGAATTATGCTATAAAAAGTGGACTTTAATGAATTTTTCATGGAACTCACTTTAGAATATTTTATAATCATTATTAGAGTATGTTCAAATAAATAAAAAGGTATAAACACGCCATTAAGACGGTATATGAGAGTGGAACTACGTACTCCCGGAGTATGAAACTATTTTCCTATATATATATATATATATATATATATATATATATATATATATATATATATATATATATATATATATAATATACACACACATAATATATATACATATAATATATATGCTTTTAGATGCGTGCAAGTGTAATGATATATAATATATCAGAAAAACCCGTTAACATTCATCAATTCAAAAAGGCATTAATTTAGAAATGAAGTTATTGATTTAACATGCTGAATCAATCATGGAGCCTGGGCACCATGGTGCCCCTGTTATTTATACAATATATAAATAGTCTATATGCATTCTGTGCATTAGACTAAATCTGCTAAGAAATCTGAAACTTCGTCTACTATTTTCTTGGGGGTGATATGCTCTTCGAGAGAAATCATGGCAGTGGCTGCTGCTAGGTCAAAAGGGGATGCTGCTGCCGGGATGGTCTCATCCTCCATCAGCGTAGGCAACTGCTCAGAACTCTCCCCCTCAACAGATGCAAAGTGGGTTTCATGCTGCCCTTTGCCTTCCTTCTTCTTCTGGGCTTGGAAGGCAACAATGACATGTTGTGGCTCTTTACAGATCCGCGACCAATGCCCCCACTTGCCACACTTGAAGCAGGATTGGTCTTGCCGACCACAGGCCTTGCCATCCTGCTTTGCCTTGCTTGCCTTATTCTCACGTGGAGTGTCTGATTGCCTTTCTGGGCTACGGCCTTACCCTTCCTTCCTCTTTTCTTCATCATGGGTTTTCGCACCTTGTAGCTTCCAGCGTTGGCTTCACGGCCAGCGGAGCTTCCAGGTGGTTGTGTGATGTAGTTCTTGTGGAGAATTTTGTCCTAAGCCTCTGCAATCTGCATCATATCAATCAATTCAGTATACACCTTGTAGCCGTCTTGACAATAATTGCGTGCGGATTGCATTGCATTGGAGTGGAAGGTGGATAGGGTTTTCTCAATCTTCTACTCATATGTGATCTTCTTGCCACAAAGTTGAAGATTGGTACAAATCCTGTGTAAGGCAGAATTGTACTCTCCTACCATTTTGAAGCCGGCAAACCTCAGTCGGATCCATCCTTGCTCTGCCTAAGGAAGGGTGTACTTTAGCCTCTCATACCGCTTCTTGAGTGCCCTGCAGAGTGCTAGCGTGCTCTTCTCTGCCATGTACTCATTCTTGAGAGTGAGACGGAGATAGTGCCTGAGAAAGTGAAATGCCTGATCATTTTCCTCAGGGGTTGGTTGGGTATCTTGCGGTGCACCAATCCCAATAGCAGCGTAGAGCTTCTTGGCTCC
The DNA here is from genome assembly GCA_017311315.1 of Dendrocalamus latiflorus. Classification (NCBI taxonomy): domain Eukaryota; kingdom Viridiplantae; phylum Streptophyta; class Magnoliopsida; order Poales; family Poaceae; genus Dendrocalamus; species Dendrocalamus latiflorus. The sequence goes on along the minus strand of CM029660.1, from coordinate 9,078,968 downwards.
AAATACTATCTCGACATCGGAAACCCAAGTCAAATAGTTTTGGCGATGCTGGGCCAGCTCCTCGAACTCCCAGTTCGTGATGCCAGTCATCTACATGTGCATGAAAGGAACAAATAAGTTTACTGCTAGTAAACATGCATGGAATAAAATTTACCTGGGTAAATAAATGGTATAAAAGATTCTCGTAATGTTCCAAAATTTTCTATACATTTTCTATAAATTTTACTGTTAATTTCTGTTATTAAAGGCAATTTAAAAAATTACGAGTAACCAAAAATAGTAAATAAATCCAAAAAACATAGAAAATAATAATGATAGAAATAAACAAGCTTCAAATGCTAAAAATAATTCCAAATTTGGATTCCCGAGGCCCTTTTATGCCAAAATGTGAATTTTCAGTGAATTCTACAATTTTCGAAGGCCTATACGCAAAATTTCAATTCAGAGAAAAATTTCGAGTAATTTTCTACTTTTTCGAGGGGTTTTCTGCAAAATTCAGGACCTAGGCAATTTCAGAATTACGAGGGCCCTTTTGCAAAATTGCCAGCGCCTCCTCCAGACCGGGCCTCCGGCCTCTTTTGTTTCTTCTTCTCGCCCAACCGGCCCGCTTCCAGCCAGCTCAAAACAAGGCGGAGAGAGGGGTAGGGTTTCCCTACCCGACTCTCTCGTGGCAGTGGCGTCCCGAGCGAGCGGATCGGGCGGGGCGTGCGGTAGGCGGTCTGCCTCGCGCGACGGTATGCCTCGGGCGGCACCAAGCAGCGGTAGTGCTGCTTCGGGTAGCACCAGGTGGTGGCCGAGACCGGAGGGGCGGGGCTGGCGCTTTGAGCGCGACAGCGGCGGGTGCGAGGCCACGACAGCTGGCGTGGCCGGCGCTTCTAGCGCGATGGCAGTGGGCGGGGCCGGTGCTTCGAGTGAGGTAGCGGCCGGCCCAAGTTGTGGCTTGGCAGGCGGGCCGGCGCTTCGAGCGCAACGGCGGCCGGCCATGCGGGCCCCGGGAGCCGAAGTGGCGGCAACTCCTTGGCTTCTAGGCCGGGCAGTGACTTCGGGCGACCGCATGGGAAGGAGGGCCTCGACTTCGGGTCGACCAAACCGGGGCACGGCGGCGCCAGCCGTGCGGAGCCGGCGTGGTGCGCGGAGGCTGAGGCGGCGGTGGCAAGCTGGCGGCCGTACGGGGCCGGCCGAGCACAATTTTTTCTTTTTCTTCCTTTTTTTCAATCTACAGTGTAATCAATATCTACTCTGTATTGTAATCTACCGATCGACATTGTGCCAGCGACTTAAAGTATGCTCGCGATAGATTAGAGAGGATTTCCACCGTAGAAAAATAATCTAGAAAGCGAAATCTATGAATTTAGAGCGATCTAAATACAGACAATTCGATCTACTAATGCTTCAATGATTACCTTCGATTCACCGGAGCGATTCGTGCCGATAACGTGTTGAGGAACCGTTGCTAGCGACCAGTCCGATCGATTCCTCTGCTTATGTAAAACAAGATCAATCACAGAAGACAGAAAATAGTAGATTGAAACACAGAGAGGTAGATAGAACTCCTGGTCTTTCTTTATTGCTTTCTTTTCTGATTTCGTATACCAAATTGCCTAGTGTTCCCTATTTATAGTCTAATGGTGAGGTGCCTACCATGGGCTAAGGCTTCAAGCCCAGGCCCAGGTTTCCTAACAATCTCAACTACGTGCTTAATTAAGCGTTTAGCCAAGGTCATGGGGAAGTGCCCGGCATGGCTCTGAAGAGACCCGTTATAATGTGGGGCGGCGGTGAAGAGAGCCGGGTAGGAGCGGCGGCCTACGAGGTTCGTGCTTGGTGGGCTCTATTCTTATTGGGTACAATGGCGGCTTCAATGCTAGCGTTTGTGGGGAATGTGTTTAGGTTAAATCGAAAAGTCCATAGTTGATTCCTATATGAAAGGAATTTTAATCAAAGAAAAAGTCAATATTATCTCTCACAAATCAATGACTAGAAATTGAACTATACTTCTACCTATCTATGGAGTAGGAGGTACGATAAAATCTCAGCAAACCACTGTTCTAAAACAGTTTACGACTACTCTGTTGCAAAGACAAGAGGTACTCATAGCCCATGAGGCCCTAGCTGCAGTCTACGACCACTCAACAAATCGTGACGACCATCACACAGGTAGCTACGACCATGTAGCAGTCATTACGACCATCACTCACAAAGGCTACATCTTTACCAACTTGGTCGCTACGACTTACGATTGCACAAGAAATGAGGTACTCGTAACCCACGAGATAATTTCAGCAGCCTACGACCACACTGCAATCTGCTACGACTATGTAGCAGACGCTACGATCATCAATCACCAGGCTACAACTATCACTCACAGCAATTGGTCGCTACGACTTACGTCTATCGATCATAAGCAGCTGGTCGCTACGACTTACGATTGTCGATCATGACCAGCAGAAGCTACGACCATCAAGTCGTAAAAACTCCTGCCGACCACCAAGTCGTAAAAGCCTCTGCCGACTACCAGGTCGTAAAAGCCTCTGCGACCACCAAGTCGTGAAAGCTGCTGCGACCACCAAGTCGTAAAAACTACTGCAACCACCAAGTCGTAAAAAGCTTCTGCGGCCACCAAGTCGTAAGACCTCAGCCGACCACCCAGCCGTAAGGGCCTCTGCCAACCACAAGTCGTAAACAGCGAAAGCTCCAGAACTCACACAGAAGCACACGCAAACCACAAAGTTGTAAAGGCAGAAGTCGTAGAGCCTACCGACCACCAAATCGTACGAGGCATGAGTAAAAGAGGTTAATGAAGAATAGGATTGGCAATCACAATCATCCCCTTGGGATATCATTTCATATATATATATATATCAAAGAGAACAATCAGATCCACATCTTCAGGAGAGAGTGGAAACGTGTGAACTAACTTAGTAACTAATCTACCACCGTATCGGCAACAGACAAGCTACAGCTACGCATACGCAACAGAGTCAGTTGGGTTACCACGCAGGGCCCTATACTGAGTACTGACCAAATACATATCTCTGAATACATATTTCTTAACACTCCCCCTCAATCACAACTTGGTAAAACCAAGTTCAGATTGCCACAGATATGATTAAAAGGTCCTCTGGACAATGGTTTAGTGAACACGTCTGCAAGCTGATCCTTTGATGAGATAAACCTGACTTCCAGAGCTTTCCTTGATACCAATTCCCGGAAAAAGTGAAAATCAACTTCAATGTGTTTAGTATGGGCGTGGAAAACTGGATTTGCAGTGAGGTATGTCGCCCCTAGGTTATCACACCAAAGCAAGGGAGGTTTGTTCTGAACAACATGTAGTTCTTTAAGCAGCGATTGGATCCAGACTACTTCAGAAGTGACGTTAGCTATTGCCTTGTCCTCAGCTTCCGTGCTTGAGAGTGACACTGTTGCCTGCTTGTGAGAGCTCCAAGAGATCAAGTTAGACCCAAGGAAAACCGCAAAACCCACTCGTTGATCGCCGGTCATCGGGACATCCGGCCCAATCGGCGTCCAAAAACGCACTGAGTATTGTCGATGGTGACTTCTGAATTTTCAAACCCATATCCAATGTTCCTTTGATGTAACGAAGAACTCGCTTCACCGCTGACCAGTGAGCATCTGTTGGAGATTGAATATACTGCATACTCGATTGACTGCAAAGGAGATGTCAGGCCGAGTAATTGTCAGGTATTGCAATCCACTGACAACACTGCGGTACTGGAACTGTTGTTTTTCCTTCAACGGTTGTCCCTGACTCTTTGACAATTTCTCAGTAGGAACCATTGGTGTTGAAATCGGATTGCATCTCTCCAAGTTAGCTCTTTTAATGAGATCAAGAGCATACCTTTTCTGTGACAGCATAATACCATTACTCTGTGACTTTACCTCTATGCCCAAGAAGTATTGCAGTTCACCAAGATTTTTGACAGCAAAGTCACTTTCCAGTTGTCGAATAAGTTTCTGCGTTGCTGAGGAAGAAGAGCTCACAATAATTATGTCATCAACATAAATGAGCATATAAATAGTTACTCCTCCATAACTGAATATATATATAAAGAAGTATCAGCCTTTGAAGCTCTAAACCCCAATTCTTGGAGCTTGCTTGTGAGTCTGAAATGCCAAGCCCTCGGGGCCTGTTTGAGACCATATAAAGCCTTCTTGAGTCGACAAACCAGGTTGGGCTGATTAGGATTTTCATAGCCTGGAGGCTGCCGCATATACACTTCTTCTTCTAGGAAACCATGAAGGAAAGCATTCTGGATATCGATCTGATGCAGACTCCACCCTCTGGAAATTGCCAAGGATAGAATAACACGCACAGTAGTCGGTTTGACGACTGGAGAATAAGTGTTAAGGTAGTCGACTCCATACTACTGCTTGAATCCCTTTGCAACAAGACGGGCTTTGAATCTATCAATGGACCCATCAGACTTCCTTTTGATTTTGAAAACCCATCAGCTGTCGATCAGATTCATACCATGCTTCGGTGGCACAAGCTCCCAAGTATCATTCTTCAGTAGTGCAAAATACTCACTATCCATAGCTGCACTCCACTCTGAAGAATGCAAAGCTTCATGTAGGCTTGCTGGTTCAGAAACTGCAGCTAGTGCTATTGTCGGATTTCTGACAGAAACCAAACCACCAAACCCACGGGCTGTTGAATACCGAACTGTGCCATCTGTAAACTCCTTGGGCTTCACAATATTATCACGGAGCCGAGTCCTCATGGAATGCTGGATGGCTGGCACAGGTGGAGACAAAGCAACTGTATCATGAACAGGAGTACCCGATGTTTCATTACTGTCAGAAACGGCAGTCTCAGAACCTGAAGAATCTGCAACAAGAGAATTTAGACCAGTAGTATCAGTATGAACAAGGCGACTAGTTAAGTCATTACTCGCGGAAGAATCACTTGTCACTGGCACAGTTGTCTTTGGTGACTGGACAGAAGTTATTCCAGTTAGAAACGACTCTTGATAAATTGTCGGTGTACTGGCAACAGGAAGAAGTGTTGGATGATGAGCAGAACTAGGTGTAGTGAAATTAGGCTGATCAGTGAAAGGAAATACATGTTCATCAAAGATGACATCACGGGAAATATAAACCCTGCTAGTAGACCGATCAAAGCATTTGTAACCCTTGTGAGAAGAACTATAGCCCAAGAAAATGCATTGCTTAATTCTAAAGTTCAGTTTTCTAGAATTATATGCCCTGAGATTAGGCCAACAAGCACAACCAAATACTCGAATCAAAGAATAGTTTGGTTTAGCTCCTAACAGCCGATGCATGGGCGTATCAAAGTTGATCGTTTTTGCTGGGCATTCGATTGATCAAATAGCATGCTGTTTGAAATGCTTCATCCCAGAACCGCAGAGGCATCTGAGACTGTGCCAGCAGGGTTAAGCCTGTTTCTACAATGTGGCAGTGCTTCCGTTCAATGACTCCGTTCTATTGATGTGTGTGAGGACAGGAAATATGGTGTTCTATGCCTGACCGATTGAAGTAGTGGTGTAAACGGTGATACTCTCCTCCCCAATCCGATTGGACACAATGAATTTTGCAGTTTAGAAGGGTTTCAACATGCTTCTGGAAATGAAGAAAAACGGTTTCAACCTCAGATTTGCATTTGAGGAAATATATCCACACGAATTTGCTGTAGTCATCAACAAAGGAAACATAATATTTTGAATTGTTGACTGATGGGAGAGCTGGTCCCCAGACATCAGTGTGAATTATTTCTAGAGGAGACGAGGTTACATTAACTAAAGACTCAAAGGGGAGTTGATGTGCCTTGCCGCATTGACAGGCATCACAAATTGAAGAAGAACTAGTCTTGTCTGAGTCTACATTGAGATTATTTTCACGGAGAATGCGAAGAGTAACGGGTGCAGCAGGGTGGCCGAGACGTCGATGCCACTGCTCTTGGGAAATCATTGAAGAGAGAAGAGCTTGAGCTTGACTGGGTCTTTTATTTGGAAGAGAGTAAAGTCCATTCTTACACCCTCCTTTTAGCAGAGTGGTCTTCGTGATTCGATCCTTGACAAAAAAGGAATGTGGGTGAAATTCAACAAAGGCATTATTGTCAATTGCTAGTTTACGAACTGACAAAAGGTGACGATTAATTTGGGAAACATGCAAAACACGACGCAAGTGAAGAGGTCGAGTGGAGCCAGTGACAACTGAATTACCGACGTGAGTAATTGACAAACCTGAGCCGCTTGCCACCTGAACTTGGTCGTTGCCTGTGTATCGCTCCTTGGTTGTCAGTCGTTCCAAATCATGGGTTATGTGATCTGTGGCTCCTGTATCAACATACCAGTCAAGATCGACAGCATAGCACCTAAGGCAGCAGCAGCAGCAACTTTGGTAATTTCTTCAGGCTGGTAGTTCTGGTCATATCGATGCCAGCACGATGAAGCCTCATGGTTTGGTTTGTGGCAGATCTGACACAAGGATCCATCTTTCTTGTTGTTGTTGTTGTTGGATCCTCCACGATTGCCGCCGAATCCGCGCGCGCCACCGCGGCCACGGCCGCGACCATTGCGACCACCTCCACGCCCATGGTTCCTGTTGACAAGATTAGCTGATACCTGAATCTCGGTGTTGTTGCTCTCGAGCCGCATTTCATGGCTCAACATGTGGGCGTAGACATCACTGAGAGTATATGTGTCTGCGCGCGTAGTGATGCTCGTCACCAGGGAGTCGTATTCACTCCCAAGACCACGTAGCATATACGCAATCATTTCTTCATCGTCGAGAGGCTTGCTGATCATCGCAAGAGTGTCTGCCAACCCTTTCATCTTGTGGTAGTAAGCACTGATGCTCATGTCGTTCTTCTTGGTCATCGTCAGCTGCATACAAATCTGCATGACCCTTGCGCGTGAGCTTGCTGAGAAGGTCCTCTCCAGTGTGCGCCACGCATCGAACGCCGTGGTTACGCCGACGAGGTTCACGAGTACATCTTCGGAGACTGAAGACAGTATCGTGCTCAGGACCATCTGATCCTGGTGATACCAGGTAGTAAATTCTGGATTGACGACAATGCGACGGCCAGTGCCGGATTCCTCATCGGGCGGCACAATGATGGTTTGCGTCGGACGCTCAACGGAACCGTCGACATATCTTAGGAGATTCTGACTCCTCAAATATGGAAGCATCTGTGTCCTCCAAAGCAGGTAATTCTCCTGCGAAAGCTTCACATGAACAACATGATTGAGCGAAGGCGTGGGCAGCTGTGTCTCTGATGAAGTTGAGATGTTGGAGACAGCGGAATGCGGTGTAGTGGGCATGGTGATTGGATCGGTGGCTCTGATACCATAAAAGAGGTTAATGAAGAATAGGATTGGCAATCACAATCATCCCCTTGGGATCTCATTTCATATATATATCAAAGAGAACAATCAGATCCACATCTTCAGGAGAGTGGAAACGTGTGAACTAACTTAGTAACTAATCTACCACCATATCGGCAACAGACAAGCTACAGCTACGCATACGCAACAGAGTCAGTTGGGTTACCACACAGGGCCCTATACTGAGTACTGACCAAATACATATCTCTGAATACATATTTCTTAACAATGAGCTCTAAAACTCACAGACCACAAAGTCGTAAAGACTTTAGACCTCACAGACAGGGAGCCAATTTTCTGCACAAACCTCAAAAACCAAACTCAATCTCTACACAAACTCTAATCCAAATGTCAATTACTCATCACAACCATAAGATGACCTCTACATGATCTCACACGAACATAACTCAAACCTAGATGACAAGGATGTACTCACATCTCCCACCAACTAAGCTAGGCTCGGTTCCTAAAGTAGGATTCCATCTCACCTGGGTTTCTCTAGAGTGTTTCTTAAAAGTGTCTAAAGAGCGGTACTGAGAACAATACAATTCTACATTCACACGTACAATCATATCAGAGCTAGCCGCGCAAATTACACGGCCACCCAGCTAGTTCCATTAAAAAGACGCATTCCTGCTGATCCTGAGGCGCTAACACGCGCGCGCGGACAAATCATTTTTATGAAGTTCCGGCATGCTCGGTTCCTCCGATCGGCAAACCAGCATGGAACCGCTCTCTGATTCGGTGCAACTTTAGCAAAGCATCCCCGATTTGCATCCGGTCCTCAGGTGATTCCTTGGAGCACGAGATCCCAACCTGAAGGATTGAAGCGACGCAAGCGACTGCCGTTTCCACGCTGGAGCACGGAGGTCGCCCGGCGTCCACCTCTCTGATTCCTGAGAGCAAACGCTGATCTGCAACGTTGGAAGCTCCACCCGGCATCGCCATCTCTACATGCCTAGAGAGGCTGAGGCCTTCCCCGAATTCACTGTCTGTTGGTCTCTTCGCTGTGAACATCTCCAGCAGCAGTACGCCATAGCTGTAGGTGTCACCTTGGATGGAGACTTCATTGCCCATCCCGTATTCTGAAAGGCAATAACAAGTATAAGGGACTTCATTAGTTTCTGGCCCGAAGAAGAAAATTCATACCACCATATATCAATGATTCTTCGTCTAGAATATTTAGGCATGTCGCGGAAGATTAAGAAGATATAGGCCGGCCAATGCATGAACAGGATGGAAACTAAAAAGGGCCATGGAAAGAAACACACACCAGGAGCGGCATATCCCACGGTTCCTCTTATCACAGCCCAACTAGTTGACTTGCTTGAGCAGCTGCTACTGTCCTGATGCAAGAATCTAGCCACTCCGAAGTCACTCACGTGAGCAACCATATCGTTGTCAAGAAGAACATTGCTTGGCTTGAGATCGCAGTGAACAATAGGAGTTGGTTTATGATGATGAAGATAGTCCAGTGCAGAAGCCACATCAATGGCAATTGCTAGCCTTTGCATGAGATCAAGCACCCTCGATTCGCCATCTTCATGATTTTTTCCATGTAGCCACTGGTCTAGGTTCCCATTTGGCAGAAACTCAAAAATGAGGGCCCTGAAATCGACTCCTCTGAAATCAATGCTTGCGCAAACCGTCAGTATCTTCACAAGGTTCCGGTGCCGGACGCACCGTAAGGTATTGCATTCCACTATGAAGCTCCGAGATGCCCCCGGCTGCTGAAGATTAAGCACTTTCACAGCGACGACGCTCTGCTGGCCATCGATGCTGACAATCCCCTTGTACACAGATCCAAAACTTCCTGCCCCGACAAGGTTTGCAGAAGAGAATCCATTGGTTGCACTCGCCAATTCAGCGTATGAAACCCTCGCATATTGACTGCCATCGAACGAAGTACTAGACCTTGGACTCGCCCTTCTTGGCATGCTCCTCCGACGCAGACATGCAACCAGTGCAAACAGTAGGATGAGGGACAGAACTGCGCCGCTGATCGACATAACAGCGACGAGCTTCCTAGACCACCTCTTGCTAGTTTTTCTTGGGCATGGAGGCAGATTCATTTGAGGGATTCCACCGCAGAGGGCCCTGTTTCCCTGAAGCCAGACTGCACTCGCATTCAGAAACACTCCGGATTTCGGGACGAGAGATTCAGACTGCACTCCTGTTTCCCTGAGTCATTGAACGAGAGATTCAGAGTGGCGAGACCCTTTAAGCTTCCCAGAACGTCGGGGATGTGACCAGACAAGTTGTTGTGCGAAAGATCTAGTGCCACGAGGCCTTTCAGTTGTCCCAGCGACGATGGAATTCCCCCTTGAAATGAATTTCCTTGCATGTAGAGATACTGCATGCTTTTGCACTGACCAATTGACTCTGGGATGTCCCCAGACATACTGTTCTCAGCAATATCAAGATATCCGAGATTTTTCATTTCACCGACTTCTGGAAGCAAATTTCCATTAAGCAAGTTATGCCGGAAACTCATGGACACAGACATGGTGGATATGAGAAAAACTTGCTTAGGTACAGGGCCAGTTAGTCTGTTGTATTCTAGTCTGAGCATCTGTAGTGGGCAGCTTACAATGTCCGAAGGTATGTATCCGGTGAGCGTGTTGTGTGGAAGACTGAGTTCACTCAAGGTGGTGAGATTGCCTAGGCATGGTGGGATCTGTCCCGACAGATTGTTGTTGTCTATGTATAGGGAACTCAACTTCTGTAGTTTGCAAAAGGAAGCAGGAATTGAGCCGCTGAGAAGATTGTCGTTCATCTGAAGATAAGTCACGCTGACCAAGTTTCCGATTCCTTCAGGTATGTTTCCGCCTATTGAGTTTTCACCTATGTATAGATCATTCAGGTTTGTCGAAAGATTGGCTAGTGAACTTGGTAACCGACCAGCAAGCCTGTTCTTACCGAAATCTAAAGAAATCAACTTAGTGCAATTGGTCAGGCCAGTCAAGAAACCCCAATCAGCTTCTTCCCTTGCTTCGAGCTGATTTCCGTAGAGCCTGAACATTGACAAGCCCTTTTGCCGAGTTCCAGTACACTGGGGAATCACTCCAGAAAATGAGTTGTAGTCCATTTGGATCTCTTCAAGCATGGAAGCATTACATAAGGAAGACGGAATGGCACCGCTAAACAGATTCCGGTCTAGAAAAAGTAACCCCAGCTCTGGAAATCTGTTCCCCATGTCTGCTGGAAGAGATCCATGAATTTTGTTGTCCTGTACTACGAATTGTTGGAGAGAGGATAGATTGTACAATGAGGGAGGTATGGAACCATCGAGTTTATTGTCATTTAGATATAGAACAGAGAGGGAATTGAGGTTTCCAAGAGTGGCAGGGATGGTACCAGTAAGATTGTTAGATGTGAGGACCAGGACAGTGAGCAAGCTGATCTTCCCTAAAGATTCAGGAATATTCCCGGTTAGGCCATTGCTTTGAAGGTCTAGCCGTGTTAGAGATGAAAGATTGCCTAACCCAGATGGAATCAGCCCTGTGAGGTGGTTATATCCCAAGTTCAAATGCTGTAAACTTGGGAGGTTTGCAAGAGAGAAAGGAACTGAACCTGCCAAACGATTGTGACTTAGGTCGAGAGCGGCCACATTGATAAGCCTACCTACCTCTGTTGGGATTTCTCCTGTCAGGATATTTCTTCTTAGCCCAAGCTTTTTAAGATTCCTAAGATCTCCAATCTCAGAAGGGATACTACCAGTGAGGTTGTTCTGGGCAATGATGAGTGCCTCAAGATTGTGTAGCGAGCCAAGTTCCAAAGGAATTGGCCCCTCAATCATGTTCCCGTAGAGCCCAATCACCCGGAGGCCTGACAGGGCGCCGATGGCAGCGGGTATTTCTCCTTGAAGGTTGTTGTAACCGAGATCGATAACTCGGAGTTGCTTGCAGCGTGACAGCGATGGCGGGATGCCGCCGCCGAGATAGTTCCCGCTGAGGCCTAGGTGCTTGAGACCAAGGAGACGGCCGAGCTCCGGTGGTATGGTTCCATGGAGGCGATTCGCGGGGAGGTGCAGCCTTCTCAAGTAGGTGACGTTGGCCAGTGCAGGGGTGAGGGTGCCGAGGAGGTTGAGGTGAGCGAGTTGCAGTGCTGTGACGCGGCCACGACGGCGTCCGCGCAGGCCGCAGGTCACGCCGCGCCATTGGCACAGGTGGATGGATCGGTTGCCCCACGACGCCAGAGCCAAAGACGGGTCGTATGGATGACTTGAAAGACATGAGGGCTCGGCGGTCGGTGGCGCTCGTCCTGGCGGGCTCGTGGCCGGTGTTGGAAGTGGCGACAGGCGCAGTACTACTGCCGGGAAATGCAAGGAAGAGGAGGGTCGTTAGAAGCAAAGGCTTCGTTGGCGCCATGGCTCCGGGGTAGTGCATGTTCGCTTGTTCTCTCCCCGAACTACCGAAGCGAGGAATTTGGGTCTGTTCGTTGTTTATGACTTTTTGGATGTGACTAATAGCGGAATTTGGGTCTGCTCGTTGCTTATGGCTTTTTGACGTGACTAACAGGGTTTTTTTGGTTAAAAATAAATAATAGTGATTAAACAAAGTGGTTTTTAGAAAGAGGAGATAAGCAATGGAAAAAGTAAGTGGGGAAAACAAGATAAGTAAAATTAGTGATGCGACCGTGACCCCCCAATTTATTCTGGAAACAAGACAGAAGCGAGAAAAATAAAAAAACCATTTCGAAAAACTAAATATTCATATTAACTTTTGACTTCAAATATGAACATACTTTTTATTTTGGACGCTTGCTCGTGCATTCAGCTATATTTTCTACATCTAGAATTTTTCTTAGGAATCTTTTATATTGATTCGGTATTGCGTAGCCTATTTTGTGATAAAATTTTTAAAATAGGTAGAGTAATTTGAAAAGTACGCCTAGATATTTTTTTCCGCGCGGCCCGGGGGGGGGGGGGGCGGGGCTGGGCGGTGAGTAACCATGTTGATTTGGTGTCCCACTGACAAGCGATTGCATGAGTATACCATAAAAGTGATCGCATAATATAAGTTGTCTATTTGCAGACATGATTGTTAAAAATTATAGGACGGAAGCTACAGATCTATCCAGTTGTATTCACCAACTAATTCATGGGTTATAAGTCTATTGAGTTATATGCATCAAACAGTTCTAAAAAGTTAAACAGATAAAAAGACGGATAATTACTTATACTTTAATACTCTCTCTTACATATAAGCTCTCTCAAACCTAAAACGTAGAATAGAAATGTGCTATATTTATTTTTTTTAATTACGTCAAATGAGTCTTGAATCTAAAACCTCTTAAATTTGATATCATACTAAGTTGCACGTATCAATCTATTTACCTAAAAGTGTACGCTGATAAAGAAAGATGGGAAATATACTAATACTTCAATACTCCACCTCACGTCTAGACTTCCTCAAGTCTAATACATGGAATATAAGTGAGCTACAAGTAATTTTTGAGACTTGCGCTAATTGAATTTTGAACTCAGAATCTCTTAGCTCTGATATTATATTAAATTATATGTAGCTTATAGGTGACGACAAAAAATAGGAATTTTGGACATATCTGGCCCTATAGATATCCCAAATTCCAAATCTAGCATCCAAAGCAAAAAAAATCCAAAAGTGGCTCCCTGTCCGAGCGCGCGACTACGTGGACCCGACACCTGTCCGATCGTGCGGTATGGTACCGTACAACGTAGCTAGGTCATACGGTACCACACCGCATGACTCAACTATGCATTGCTCCGACCGCATCACCGAGCTTCCGAGCGCACGTCTCCTACGTCTGCGGGGACGCGTAGGGAGACGTGAAGAGATTGCAAGTCTCCCAACGTTAAATATCCTTATGATCGAACGAGGGCTCTTCCTATTTTTTTTTCCTACGAGTCAATGCGTACGTCGACCATATATACGTATGTCCGTTTTCTTACGGTTCTGTCGCTGCCTTGGCTCCACGGAAGAAGCTTGGCACGCGTCGTCGCCGATTATTCTTGGTATCGCCCGTTCAATTCAAACCTTCGGCTTGACAAACTCAAAGCCTTCCAAAGGAACGGAATTGACGGCACTGTCCAGAAAATATTTCATACAGATCAATCAAAGCTTCTAAATGTATATTCTACTCCTCCAGGCTCCAGCATTGCATCAGGACAAGATAATGGTTTGAAAAACTCAGGATCCTGCATGGGAAATATTCCGTTCTGATCTGATGTATAGCTAGGTAGAATGGTAGTAGTAACACTGTTGAAAAGTTGGCACCAAACGAAGGTCTGTTGAATTCTTGGAGTGCCTCTTTTTTAAGTGTTTGTGCTGCATGCATTGAACGACTTGCAATCCGCATACCTAGGAGACGTGCGCTCGGCAGCTCGGTGATGCGGCCGGAGCAATGCACAGTTGAGTCGTGCGGTGTGGTACCGTACGATCCAGCTACAGTGCGATCGTGCGGTATCACACCGCACGACCGGAGAAGCGTCGGGTCCACGTAGTCGCACGCTCGGGCAGGAAGCCACTTTTAGAAATTTTTTGCTTTAGGTACTACATTTGGAATTTGGGATGTCTATAGGGTCAGATGTGTCCAAAAGTCAAAAAACAGAACCAAACTCTGGTCTCGAATCGCCATGTGCATATGCGGAACCAACGGGCGTGATAGCACGTGTAGGCAAGCTTGGCTTACTTTTTGATCATCCAGCATCGGCCCCACTCTATTGATCAGCTTTTAGCTTTTAATTTTTTTAATTTCATCTTTTCTATATTTTAACGTTTTTAGTTTTTTATCTTTTTCTTTTTTCCCTTATTCATTATATTGTCTATAATGATGTAACATTTTTTTTAAAAAAATTAACTACGCTGAAAAGGCTAACAATAGCAACAATGCAAAAAATAAGTCTCGTACCAAACAGTGCAAAAAAAACTTAAGCTTGAAGCCTAATAGAGCGGGGCGATCACCCTCTGTCCTGATCGGGCATAGACCTCTGTTCTAAATAAACCATTCATGTCATTGGCAATTCGGCATAGTTCATATTTTTTTCCAGAACATGTATGAAAGGGAAACTCAGTAAAAAGCAACTACAGTTTCAGGGCTTGAAACATGTCAATGAGATATCAGGTGTCATTTTTGAAAACTTGAAATTGTGCCACTTGATAAAAAGAACAGTATTCTCTGCAATAAACGAACATTATAAATATTTTTTATATTACTGTTAATCAAAACTTTTTTTTTATCTTTGTGCTTGGTCAAAACGTCTGTAGGGAAAACTGACCACATTGCGTGTGCTTGGACTCGTCGGTGTTTATTGTGTAGATGGACAATGGCGATGCCTTTGGTACTAGTCTTTGCTCCGTTTGATTTGTGAGCCCCAGGAGTAACGACTAACGAGCATAAAGACTAATGAGAGGAGTCTTTAAAGCTCATTTTGATTTGTGAGGCCCAGGAGTAACGACTAACGAGCAAAAAAGGCTAATGACAGAAGAGTCTTCGAAGAAGACTCTTGAGAGTGGGTTTCGAAGTCACGCACTTTGGATTCTGAGCATAAAGACAAGTGAGAGAAGATTCTGAGTGTAGCGACTCGGATATGATAATCTGAATTTTCTGTGTATTATAAACTAGTCACCGGATCAGTAGTTAGCTCATACAATATAATATGAGTAAATATCATATCCATACATGCATATAGTAAAAGGAGCACTTAATAATATATAGACATCATAAATAGATCTTATAATTAGTTTTACAAAACAGGCCAGCATGCCAAATGAGGTTGTTTACGACGCCGCGACAGAAAATAAGCAAACCAAAAATGGCCTCTATGATCTGCCACAAGCAATCAATTAGGGCTAAACCTAGTCCTAGCATTTATCTTCTATGTCGTAATCGGAGGCATGGATGTATCCATACATTGAATCGTTGATTACATCATCTAAAATCACATATTAAGCAATAACGAGTACAAAAGTACTCAATAAGTCCCTATAACAAATGCAAGTGTAGGAGTATATATATCTACATGCAAGATTTAATCAAAGAAATGTCTTATATTTCTTTTGGCATAATGCCAATTTATATCCCATAGGGCCTGTTCTTTTTGGCTGAAACTTATGGCTTTTGGCTGTGGCTTGTGGTTTTTGGGCTGTTTGTGCGAGAGATTACAGAGTAACAGAAACTTGAGGTTTTTGCCGATATAAATAAAGTCAGTACAGTATGTACTACAATTAACTAGTAGAATCTATCTTAAAAAGATACTTCGTTTAAAATCTAGTAACTATAGAAGAGTCGAAAAACAACTTTTAGAAGCTGAAAAGAACAGGCCCTATGCCTTAGCCATTTTAACTAAAATCAATATCCAGTTTCAAGTCAAGTTCATCACTTAAGCAAAATCTCTTCGCTTTCATTTCCATTTCCATATTAAGTTATTGCAATCATTTCCATGTAACAACCATTTTTATGAAAACTACACAAGTATGACGTTTCAACACTTTTGCCTACGTTCGAGGGTATGACTATTCGAATAGATTTTTAACACTCTGCAAAGGTTGTACTGCTTTACCCATAAAATGTGATTAATTCAGGATGTCAACCACTACATACTTTTGTAGGCATGCGACTGAGAAAATCATAACAAGCCTTTTACAATTCTTAACTTCGATGCTTCCTTCTACTCTAGGATGAAATTCCTCAACACTGGCAATAGTAACCGTTCCCATTCTGAGTTACACTTCACTCTCATAACGTTCCTATCTCAAGCTATGAAGGGAACATGTTATTAGGGAGCCTACGGCCCTTCACGTTTACGAAATTCACAAGAGCAGTGACTGTTATGGGCCACTCCCAACAATCACAACAGAAATTCAAAAATCCACCTACCAATCTAATGCGCAGGATTCACATCGAACCTAAACAAATTAATGGCCAACTCCTTAATCAGGTGGGGTCGTCAGCGAGCAAGGCGGCGGCGGCATGGCCAACAATGGCAAACTTCACATTTTATAACCTAGCTCTTCGAATTAAAGGTGGTTTCATGCTTTATGAGCTAAGGCGAAGCAAAAGGAGCAATCCTTGTGGGTTTTTACATAATGTGTCATGCTGTCCACAGTGGCTGGCGATGGCGAGGAAAGGTTGAACGTGGCCAGGGCATTGTGGTCGGTTCTAGAGTCCAATGGCTAGCCTACAAGTTTGGTTTTAAGCTAAATTGCAAGGGAGTGGAAAGGCTTACTAGGATTTCGGGCGAGGCACGAGAACAGCAGTGATGAGGAGCTTGGTCAGCGTCGGACTTCCTGAGGGCAAACGGGCAGGAATAGGGGAGCACAAGGTAGAGGAGATGAGATAGATGCAACGTGCATGATGGTGTTGTTGGAGACTTACCAGATGGCGAGGAATCAAGCAACGAAGTTTGCGGCCAAACTTTGGGACGAAAGGAAATTCTTCCTCTCCGAGGGCAAAAGGGCCACGGGAGTTTAGGGAAAACAATGAGTGAGTGAGCTCGAAGGCTTTGACGCAAGAGGGTGGCTTAAATAAGGGCGAGCTGAGAGGGAAGGCATCGGCGCCATAGCTTGGCTCCGGGAACACATGAGATAGCATGCAAGAGGGAGAGTGAGGACAAGCTAGCGATGGGACAATGGTGCGGCATGCAATGCTCGAGATTGCAGGGTTCTTCATTGCTTTGTTGCATGTGAACACACACACGAGGAAGGAGAGAGAGCTCGGCGCAAGCGAGAGAGGAGAGGAGGGAGATGCACAGTGGTTGGCTGATAGGTAGGACCAGGGCCCGCATGTCAATCGTGGCGAGAGAGGGGGGCGCATGGGTTGCGGGCGAGTGAGCGAGCGTGTGGGAGTGGTCAACTTGGTTGGGCTGTGGTGAGAAAGGATGGGCTGGCGCGATGAACGGCCAGCCGGGAAATAAAAGAAAATTTGGGCCAGGGCGGTTTATTGGATTCGGCCCGAAGCGAAGGAGGGAAAGATTTAATGATTTAAACTTTAATTCAGGATTTGAATTGAGTTTGAATTTGTAATTTGAATCAAACAAAAATTTTAGGAAAAAATTGTTAGCACCTAATTTAATTTTAGAAAATTTGAAATTGTCTTTTCAGGCCGAAGAAATTATTTAAAAAAAATCTTAAACTCAAGTAAGGCTTTAGGAAAAAATTAAAAAGCCAAAAATTCATAAAAAAACATGCATTATTTATTATGAGGTAAAATTGGGCTGTTACACTCAGTCAGGATACTGGCCGTTCCCCATCCAAATGAGGCCTAGTGAATAGTGGGACCTTGTTTCCCGATGGGTTGCGTCGTGCGCTTAAACTAGAAGAAAGTGGCAAGATTTCTCAAAAAAAGAATGAAGAGAGAGAGAGAGAGAGAGAGAGAGAGAGTGGCACGATGGTGATTGATGATTGGAGAGTGGCACGATGGTGATTGGTGAAGGACTGAAGGTGACAAATGTGTAGAGCAGTTATCTATCAAGCATTTACAAACTCTCTTTTTCCGCCAAAAAAATATGAAAAAACAGTAGGTCCAAAAGATAGTGCAAAAGGTAGCCACTCGACGTACGTCAGAATCTTGTAGTGGAGTCTTGACTACCAATCGTGTTGAACTTATTTGGAAGTTGGAACGGCTCTAGTGGATCCGTGGTTTTAGGGTCTATTTGGTATGATTATAGTTTTTTTAAAAAATAAAATGTAATTTTTTACTGGACTGCATAGCTGAAGTCTGAAGAGTACTGAAAACAGCCCAGCTTTTAGATGAACAGGGTACGAGGAAACTGTGCACACAGTACAAGCACTATACACTTTCCAGATAAAAAGCATGTTCGATACGATTCTCCAGTCAAGCTTACTTCGTGGAGCTTTGGCATCATAGCAGCCACCCAGCAAGCCTAACTAGACAAGTATTCACTTATATGCATGTCATTATTACGCAAATGGGCCGGTCTTAGAGCAACCCCAGCAGCAGCCCTCAAATCAGAGCTCCTACTTTTGATTTGAGAGCTCCCCCTACTTTTGAGGGCCCTGTTTTTTGAGTTGAACTCCAGCAGAAGCTCTCAAATCAGGGCCCTCAAATTCATTGCAACTGAGAATGACATATAGGACCCACTCCTCCTCACCTCCACCCGTCTCCTCCACCCGCGCCTCCTCCTCTCCTCTCCGCCGCCGCACACCTCCTCTCCTCCACCCGCGCCTTCTCCTCTCCTCTCGGCCGCCGCGCTCCTCCTCTCCTCCACCCGCGCCTCCTCCTCTCCTCTCGGCCGCCGCGCTCCTCCTCTCCTCCACCCGCGCCTCCTCCTCTCCTCTCGGCCGCCGCGCTCCTCCTCTCCTCCACCCGCGCCTCCTCCTCTCCTCTCCGCCGCCGCGCTCCTCCTCTCCTCCACCCGCGCCTCCTCCTCTCCTCTCCACCGCCGCGCTCCTCCTCTCCTCCACCCGCGGCGACGAGCGAGCGCCGGGCGGAGGCGCCGGGCGAGCGGAGGTGCTGGGCGGAGGCGTCGGGCCAGGCGGCGGGCGAGCCGAGGCGTCGGGCGGAGGAGGCGAGCCGAGGCGCCGGGCGGAGGAGCCGAGGAAGCGGAGGAGGCGGGGGGCGAGCAGAAGCCGGGAGGCGGGGCGGGGGATTTTTCACCGAGGCGGGGGGAAAACGGAAATGAGAGCCAGAGTAGGGGGCCCCTGGGAATGAGGGCTTGAAGGCCTCATTTGAGAGGCCTCTTATTTTTGAGAGCCAAGTAGGGGGTCTGCTGGAGTTCAATTTTTTGCTCTGGCTCTCAAATATGAGGTTTGAGGGCTCAAGTAGGGGGCCTGCTGGAGTTGCTCTTAGTGCCCAACAAGCTTGCACTAAGCCTAAAGCATGCTGTACTAGCTAGGACTAGGAAACCTGCAGTTGCATATATACCTTTCTAGCCAGATGAAAGGGCACCGGGAAACAAGTTGCCGATCATATTCACTCGCCATATCGAGCTCGGATGCTTACATGTTGCCGGGGTCTCCCTACAATCGCCACAACTGGAGGCACGGGCAGGGATACGCGGCTCTATGCGCTCGCGTTGTGTCCTCGCTGGCTGAGTTCTTTTCGGATTGACTCATGATGAATGATTTATATTTTTTAAAATAAATTAACAGAACGATTTTTTATTGTCTTTTTAAAACAGTTTATCAAAATAACTTTTTTGAAATAACTTATTAGTTTATCGACATTCAATTCATTTACACAAGCGCTTGTAGCAATTGTTGCTAATGTAGCAATTGTTGTTTGTCTATTTTCAAGATGGGCAAGTTTACCTTGCAATCTGATGTTACAAATTTTTACAATTTTTGACTATCAATGAATATAAAAGTATTTAGAATGGCCTCGTGAGTTTTAGTATGATTAGAAAGTGAAAGTGTAAAATATATTTAGAATGGCTTCGTAAGTTTTAGTATGATTCGAAAGTGAAAATGTGAAATATAGAAGCACCTCCCGTTCATCAATTAGAACTAGTCGAATTCCCCACACAACCGCATGGCAACACACAATACATGTTTGTATTTGAAAATAAATTCATATTTATTTTACAATTTTGATGCTCATAATTTAAAACATAGCTATATTTCTTATACAATTGTAGCGGTTCTAAGGTACATCTGATTGATTGACCAGCACACCCATCAAAACATGATAATTTCTAACTCTTAAGAACGTAATAGCTTATTTTTCAATCATCTTAATAAATATAATAGATATGCCACAAAGGGCAAAATAAGAAAAATGCAACAAATCAATCCATCAATAAGCTTGCATTGTGAATACAATATTTTCCGATAAAATAGACTACCACAGAGAAGTAATCCTAAGCAACTAGGAGACAATCCCATGTGTTAGGAATGGGAATTGATGCTAGCTCCCACCAAAATGAAGCCTCCACCTAGCTATACATTACAAAGTCACATGCGCCTGTGTAGAGAGCATTACTTGATGGGTCCAGAATGTATTGCACTAAATTAAGGCTAAAAATGCCATGATGAATCCACCATCATTTGCGTCGAAATCACAAATGTAGTGTGCAAAGCACCACCAGTTCCAAAGGTATACATACCATCATGGATTCTGGCAGATAACTTGTTAGTCCAACAGATTGTTTGAGCTCTCTGCTTCAGCTTTGAGACTTTCCTGGCTTGTCCAATAAAATCACTGAGCTACAGATGGCATCAGTTACTAAGTCAAGGTAGGTGATCATGGTTTCTGATGCATCGTAGGTTGGCCCTGCAGTTTGTTTGAGCTCTCTGGTTCTACTTTCAAAGCACCTGGCTCGTCTATGGCCATCGAACTTGCATCAGTAGGCTACAGACGACAATCAACAAACAAAAAAGGAAAGCTCTGGTTAGTGTACGATCTAGGACAGTACTTTGTGCATATCTACTGGAGTTCTTGCAATATTCTATGTTCAGATAAACAAAAGAACATTTAAGGGTTTGTTTTGAGGAACCTACTCCATCAGCCACAGGATCTGTGCCCCTCACATGTTCCGCAGCTCCTTTATTACCATCCTGCAGCATACAAATAAGGAACAAGAATATTACCAACGGAGAATGACACAGTATCTATAAAAAGTTCAGCTAAGATGGTAAATGACTCGCAGCCTTGCTAAAATTGCACCAACAAGCAAAAGCCTTCTCAGTAAAATATATAATACAGAATTTTAACAAGCACACAGAAAGAGAGTATTCGATATACATGGCCACATGGGAATTGCTAAATTGCATTAACATACACAGGTAGGTGGCATTTTAAATAAGAAATTATAATTTTCAAACAGAACCGCCATTACAATTAATTCCAATATAAAGTGCACAAACATGCATCAGAACATTTGAGAAACTTAACTTGCCAAAAACAACAGTCAGTCTAAAGCATCACATTCTGTACTGGGCCCTACATAGCCCTATTAGTTTTACAACTTAATTAGCATTAAGGACTAAGGTTGCTGCGACACTAATACCTGATACAGCCAGACAGGTATGGCACTAAACTACTAATACTTTTCCACACACAAAAAAAACACCAAAATAGGTAGACACTATATACAGTCATGACATTTTTTTACTTCAATTCAGCTATTCTAATTCCTAATGTTTAATTTGAAAAATCGAACATACAAGATTCAGAAGTGTCAGTGCAACCAAGATTTAAATTCAAAATGCTGCACATCATGAGACATCAACTCTACATGGATATCTTTGACAGCCAAAAATATATATTATGCAGTTATACTCTCTGAAGAAGGCATAAGATATAAATTATGTAGCACGGACACGTGTCAAAACCGCCGTATCCGTGTCCGACACGTGTCGGACACGGATACGACACGGACACGTCTCCGACACGTGTCGGCGACGTATCGGCCGATTTTGGAATTAATTTTAACTATTAAAATTCTCGACACGTGTCGGACACAGTAATATACGAGTCAGACACGGCCTGGACATAGCCAGCCCAGGAATGGCCCAGGACACGATCGACCCAGGCCGGCCCATCCCTAACCCTAACCATAAGCGCCGATTCCCGAGCGCATCATTCCCATCGCTTGCTCGCGCTTCTCTGCATCGGCCGCTCGCACCGCCACCCGCTCCCGCCGGCTCCCGCATCTCGTCGCCGCTTCCATCTCCTCACTCGCATCTCCTCTGCCTGTCGGCTTCCGCATCTCGCCACCGACGACATCTCTTGCGTCTCGCCGCCGACTACATCTCCCGTGCGTCGCCAGCTCCCGCATCTCCTCCCGTGTAGTCTTGCCGATCTGATCATGTTACTTTTTCCCAGGTTAATGGAGTTTTTATTTCTATAAATGGTATTCACATCAACAATTGTCGCCAGGATTAACAAAATAATTCATGAGGTACATATTCCGAGTATACACTTTACAAATTACAAGTTTACAATTTACATTATTTCAGATAATAAGCATGTGGAAACATAGAAAATAATACACACACACACACACACACACACACACACACACACACACACATATATATATATATATATATATATATATATATATATATATATATAATTTAAATATATATATAGCCGTGTCGGTGTATCGGTATTTTTGGGAAAACGGCGAATTCCCGTGTCGTGTCTGTCGACGTATCCGTGTCCGTGCATCATAGGATATAATGGCCATGCAGCAAGAGATAAACAGCAGTGTGTATTAGATAAGTATCGCTGCTTACATGCCTCCTAGCATTTTATTATACACCAAAACAATTGTAACTTCTTGCATATATCATTACATCAATATGAATTAAAATAAAAAAGTACCTGATCTGTGGCCTCTGTTTCAGCGAATTCTCTCTTGACTCTCACATTCTGAACACTGCTCCTCCTACAAGGGAAAATGGCATACTTCAGAACACATAATACAATCAGCTGAAGTGATTGCTACAATCACCTGAATGTTTTGAGGAACCAAATAGAAACAAATACCTTCCCGAGTCCTCCAAAGGCTTGACATCATCCATTTCCACATCAGAATCAGCATGGTGTCTTCCATCAGGATCCTCTTGATCTTCATCTTGCTGTAGCGAACATAAATGCTACTTAGTCAAAATATGATGCATTCTTGCCATGTCCTATGCTCTTTGTCAAAATATGATACATTCTTGCTTTCTCATTTTCAGAACTACAACTATAGTCGATAAATATTGGTGATCACATCTAAAGCTACTACTTCCTAAAAATCAATATGTTGGGTGATGGCACATGGCTTGACTATTTTGCTCAGGTTAACATGGCAGCAAAAGACAAATACAATTGCTCCTATTTATGTATCGCTTGGTTTTTAGGCAACCCAACAAGTGAACAGAGATACAGTCTTGATATGGATATTTGACAATACTACTATGCTTTAAGGTTATTAATTGAATCACATCAGGCAATTCACAATTGATTCCTCTGTAATGCAAAGTTCATTTGAACATTACAGAGATAATGCAAAGTGTTAGTATATAGTATAAAAGATTAATTACTTCAAATATGATCCAACCAAACACAACAAAGAACAAACTCTGCATAGGGTTCATAGCATGCATGCCATATACACAATAAACTGAAAGGAAATAAACAGAGAGGGCAAGAACAAAATGCAATTCACTACTTTCAAGGCGCATGCATGCCATGCTAGAATGAATGAGCAGGCCAGGATTAGCAGGGACGGTATTTTGGTCATTTTCAACAAAAAAAAAAGTGGGAAGTGTTAAGTCTCCAGCTACTTTCACCTTTGCGATGTTACTGGCGTTATATAGTAGTCACAACTTTGAAGTGTCATTTCTAATATTACCCATTATTTGGGTCTTTGTTCTAATCATCCCAAACAAAGGATATCAAAGTTCCATCACCCGCTTCTCATTTTAGAACATAGTATCAAATAAATAGACCATCTACTAGCTTTTGCTAACAATTACCATAAACTGAGTCAGCATTTACCCTTCATACAGATGTTTAGGCAGTATTGTTCACAGCAACTATACCAATGATGGCTTTTAACCTTGTAGCTGATGTATTCTAGAGAATAAAAAGACAGCACATAGCCAAATTCTTGCTTATAATAGAATGCTCACCTCAGGTAACTCAGCCTCAGGAGGTCGCTCTTGAAATTGGACACTGGGAGCATGTCGGAGTTTTGAAAGATTATCGAGAAGTTTGGATCTTATATCATCCAATTGCTGGTGTGTGTTTTTGTTCTCCATGTTACTTGGTGCAACATGAAGAGTATAATCTGGACCAAAATACTCATAATACTCATTTGGAGGCATCTTGTCAGTGAGCTCATGACCAAGTGCAACTCCTGTCTGCTCGAGCATAGGGAAAAAGGACAATAAAAAAATTAAAAGAAGGGCATAATTATTTGAATTGGTGAAGACTAAAAAACATATCTGTAAAAAGCAATAGAAGCTCAAAGCAAGCATTTAAAAAAAATCTGGGATAATCATAAGTCATATATTAATTGTCCAATTTAAGTGAATAAAAGTATAATCAATTGTCCATAGTAACAGCTTGAGTCTTGCGTTATATGATGGCTGGATCAGTTGAAAAATGCAAAGAAGCTAATATTTGAAAGGAAAAAATATTTGTTTCATACATAACTGAAAATATGCAGTGTTCCAAAAAGCGGGCGCCTAGGCTCACCCTTGCGGCCACGATTCTGCCATGGTCAGCAGGCTAGGAGCTAGGCCCTAGGCGGTGACTAGGCGGCCAAAGGTGCAGCCACATAATTTAAATTGCTCATTATGATTTATGAAGAATTGGAGATAGAGGAACATGTATTTTGGATGTTTGCTCTCTTGGAAAATAAGGTATGTCTCAACTCTATCTGTTGCAACATGCAATTTGCCGCCTGCCTAGCACTTTCTATAACAATGAAAAATACGAAGAGCCTATTTATTGTGTAATAATGAATAACCATAATTAACTTTGTGTGACATCTAATAAACTCAAAACACATTATGAGCATGTGTCCCAACTCCCAAATTAGGAAGACATGCCATGGTGGTGGGTATACCATAAGTAAATGATGTTTTACAGGTTTGGTTTCAAACCCAGCTGTAGGCCACTTAGTTGATAGTTTAAAAAGAACAAGATCTATCGCGACAACATATATGTACTTGCATGGGTGTGAATGGGTCATTAGCCATTTCTTAACATAAAAACAGACGAAATAACAATGTACTTTCTTTGCACTAACAGCATATGTAGAAGAAAAGGCAAGTGTACATAACGAATTATTTTACATAAGTACTCATAAATGTCAATCACTTTGCCAAGCCAGTGTGTCCGTGGCGAATCATATACATGTTAGGCATAGTTTTTGACTTAATTAATTAGACAAGGCTACTAAAATAAATAGAATAATGCATAACACAAACAAAACGGACCAATAAAACATGCTTTTTTCCATGAAATTCCCCTGTTGCATACCTCATAGCACCAGCATCGTGCAACATTTCTTATGGTATACCCACCACCACCAAGCAGCAACAGCGGGACATTGAAGGACCTCATGAATCTCACACACTCCGCATGTCCCCTAATGGATAGGTTGAAGCAACCCAATCTGTCGCCCGATAAGGAATCTGCACCGCACTGGAGCACCACCGCACCAGGGCGGAAAACCTCCATCACCTTGCCCATGATGGGCTTGAACAAGGACTGGTAGCTCTCGTCATCGATACCATCATCCAACGGGACATTCAGGGAGTAATACTTCCCCTTGGAGTGCCCAACATCACGAATGTCCCCCGTCCCCGGGAAATAATCCCCAAATTTGTGAAACGAGACTGTCATCACCCTGTCCGTGGTGTAAAACGCCTCCTCCACGCCGTCCCCATGGTGGATATCTATATCCACATAAAGAACACGCTGCAAATGCAAAATATTTGCCAGGTTAGAAAAACATAATTTCACAAAATTAAAGCAAACAAGGGTGACAGATGACATGATACAGCAGTTACCTGGTGGTGCTTGAGGAGCTCGAGGATGGCGAGAACGATGTCGTTGACGTAGCAGAAGCCGGAAGCCTCGCACTTCTTGGCGTGGTGGAGGCCGCCGGCCCAGTTGATGGCGATGTCGTGGCCGTGGTTGAGCTTGACGGCGCCGCCGACGGAGCCCCCCGCGTAGGTCTGGCAGAAGTTGTAGAGGCCGTCGAAGACGGGGCAGTCCTCGCCGACGTTGAAGCGCTTGAGCGCGCGGATCTGGTCCTGCTGCGTCTCGGGGGTAACGGAGCGGAGGAAGGAGACGTAGTCGTCGGCGTGGAAGCGGCAGAGGTCCCGGTCGCGGGCGGGGTGCGGCTTGAGCACCTGCATCTGGTCGAGGAGGCCGTAGTGGGCGAGCAGCGCGTGGGTCATGCGGATGCGGTGCGGCTTCATCGGGTGGCCCTGGCCGTAGTAGTAGTTGCCGACCTCCGAGTCGTAGAAGTAGCAGACGCGGCGCTTCGCGCCGTCCGTGCCGGAGGTAGGCAGAGAGTTGCCGCCGCCGCCGACCGACGCGTCCATCGCGGCGGAGCGGAGGCGATTTCTCTGGGTGTTTGGGTTTGGGTTTCGGCTCTCGGCGGCGTTTTGAGTTTGGGGGTGGAGAGGCGGAGGGGTAGAGATGGGGGAATCTGGGGACGTGTATATAATAGACTGCGAGGAAGTTTTTTCGATTTTTTGCTATCCTGCGGCCGCTGGATCACCGAGAGAGACAACACAAGCCGTTCGATGCGATGAGACAGAAGCCCACGCATGTCCACTACTTTGGCATCATGTTGAGCAAAGTCCCCTCCCACAACGAAAAAATTTGCTGTATAATGGTGGCACAAAACGATTTTCGTCACGAGCCAATCAGACACACGACGAAAACACTATAGCACTATAGAGATAACACTGTAGCACTGTAGGAAAATACTGTGGCACAAAATAATTTATGTAACGAGTCAATAAGACATGTGTAATATGCAATGCATACAGATATTTAGGGTGGAAACAAGCCGACCGAGCCGGCTCAAGTTAGACTCGGTCAAGCTCGGCCAAACGAGCGACTCAGCTCGTCTTGTTTAGCCACCGAGCCAGGGAGCAAGCTCGGCTCAGCTCGGTGCATGGTTCGGGCCGGCTCATGAACCGAGTTGCTGATTAACAAGCTACGTCAACATAGCTATTAGAATACACAATAGCAGCACAGGATTGAAAGTTTAAAACACACAACAACAACAGCATTGAAACAGAACACGGCGTTCGACAAAAATATCCTCTGAAAATTTGTAGACTCCTGACAAGAAACAAAATGAAAAACTCTGCCAAAAATTAATAATGCGGTCAAGTTTTGTTTCACTCTGGTGGGCACATCGAGTCGGTCAGACACTCAGACCGCGACGTGCTCCGGTGCGAAGAGGTCGTCCAGATCGTCCAACTCCCCGAACTCCGCCGTCGACCCCACTATTGGCTCCCTGTCGTCGGCAGGTACAACTCCATAGAGATCAACGCCTTGCCCTCCTCAAACCCCATCCCAAATGGCTCCGCAGTCACCCCTCCCCCACATCCAACACCGAGGAAGTGTGCAACGGAGAGGCCACAGAGCTTGTCAGCGAAGCCACCGCAGGAAATGCCATGGAGCTCGCTGGGGAATCGGTCCACAGAGGAGAGGCTGTGGAGCTCTCCAACAACGGCACGGACACGGCCGAGCAAGACAGAGACGGGGGAGGAGGGGAAGTTGGTGATGGTGCTAGGCCCACGGAGGCGGAGCGCGGTGGAGTCGTAGACGGAGGTGGCCTCCTCAGCGGTGTTGAAGGTGCCGAGCCAGAGACGTCTCCCTTAGTTGGGGTCGTAGATCTCCGCCGCCCATTTTCCCCACGGCCGATGCCGCACGCCACGAAGCCGTCTCCTCCCAGCCTCCCCCATCCGCTATATTTGTATCTCAAGTTCAAGGAGGCTAAGAAAAATGCGCAGTAAGCTATATAAGTGCATCTAAATGGCACATGGAACCCCAAAATAGATTTAACAAACAGTACCAACAAAAGTGCTACGCAATGGTACCTGACGATGCTTTGGTGTGTAAGAACCAGAGTCCATGCACATTATACTGAGCCTTTTCCTTTGCTGTCTGGTGTGAGGTGAATGCCATTAATCATGGATAACAATCCAAAATATTCCCGGTCTTCATCGAAACGACCGCAGGTTCTGCAGGTGCGCGGCGCGCTTGC
Organism: Dendrocalamus latiflorus; assembly: GCA_017311315.1. Classification (NCBI taxonomy): domain Eukaryota; kingdom Viridiplantae; phylum Streptophyta; class Magnoliopsida; order Poales; family Poaceae; genus Dendrocalamus; species Dendrocalamus latiflorus. The sequence goes on along the minus strand of CM029660.1, from coordinate 9,050,924 downwards.
AACGACAGCGCAGTTCTTCAAGTACCTTTCTTGCATTAGCATTCGAACGAATTTTTTTTGAATAATCAATTTTTTATTCAAAATTACAAAAATACACATATAAATCGATTGTTTTGCACTTTTGACCTCATATCGTCTAACTATTGGACGACTTGGGCTAATCACCGAACGGTTGGGCGACACATGGCCAAATCGCCAAACGGTTGGACGACTTGACCATGTCACTCGACCGTCGAGCGACTTTGGCACATGTCGCTCCACGGTTGAGTGATAATCCCCTAGTCGCACAACCGTTGGACGATTATGAAAAAATATGTAATTATTTGTTAATCTGATAGAAATAATTGTGGGGTTAAATGATAATTGTTGTAGGTAGGTAACATTTAGCAAATCTTATTTGTAAGTTGTTTTTAAAAAAGGCAGATGTTGTCGGCTGATCCGTTTGTGATTTTCGTAGATTGTGAATGATACGAAATCTGTTAGACTCACGGTAACATTTTGCGATCGTTGTATGTTGTTGTAGTACGATAAATTTTCTGAAAATTTTTATGAGAACGATTAAGGTAGCAACGATTCGTAAGTAGAAAGATAAGTGCTATTGTGATGCAATAGATAATTCATGAGTTTTTTAAATAATCAATTTTTATTCGAAAATACAAAATTATACTTGCAATTTTTTTTGTAATAGTAGCCTCCTTTTAACTGAACATGAATACATGTATGGACTGATAATATTTTTGTGGGCCCCACCCTTCGAGCACAAGGATGGACATATGCTAGACAGTACCGTTGATGAAAGATGTGCAGACATTGCGTACTTGCAGAACTTATTTTTTCATGTTGTTGGATGTGTTGGTATGCGAAGAATTGAATGCGAAAAGACAACGAGATTTAATGTTACGAATTAAAATAAACTTTATAATAAAGTTGAGAATAACACGACATATAGGGTTTGGTTACGTACATAAAAAACAACATCATGCACGATGCAATAAACCGAAGTACTCCTACGATACATATACGTCTTTTTAGAATGGAAATAAATTTGATATTTGGGAGACTAGTTCGGAACGGCCCAACCTACTGCGTGGACTATAGCCATAAATTCCCTTCCTTGTTCAGGTTTCACATGGACACAAGATCAAGTTACGTGAAGGAACACAAAGATCAACACCTAAACAAAATTTATAATGGATTAAAACTTAACAAAACTCACGAAAAATAACATATGCAAAACTAGGGTTTAGATTTTTTTTTTGGTTTTTTGTGTATAGGAAAAAAAATCTAACTACGGGTAAATTGATCCTACCGTGTCAACTGTGCTCTGATACCAAGATGATTCGGGGGATTGCCCGATCTTCACGGCGTAGGATCGATGGAGATAATTTAGATCCGTGCAACCTGACAAATCGATGGCGCCAACCACTATTAGAACAGCAATCTGCGATAAAAGAATTCGTCCAACCACACGCTCATGATCCCATCTACCTGATCACCAAGTAGATGCATCGTCGCTCCGGCCAATCACAAGGAAACACAAGAAACGACGGGGAAGATCGCCCGATTCCCCTCTAGGTTGCAATCGTATGCCAAACCCTAAGAGAAACAAGCGTATAGCCCTCTGAAAATAATAGATTAATTTCTGTGATTTGTTGATGTGTTCGGTAATTACAAAATAAATAAGGCCCTGGCTTGGCCGTCTCGACCTATGGATCCGCGCCGAGGTGGGCAGAGAGTTGCTGGCGCCGCCGACCGACGCGTCCATCGCGGCGGAGCGGAGGCGATTTCTCTGGGTGTTTGGGTTTGGGTTTCGGCTCTCGGCGGCGTTTTGAGTTTGGGGGTGGAGGGGCGGAGGGGTCAAGATGGGGGAATCTTGGGACGAGGAATTTTTTTCGATTTTTTGCTATCCTGTGGCCGCTGGATCACCGAGAGACTCAACACAAGCCGTTCGATGCAATGAGACAGAAGCCCACGCATGTTCACTACTTTGGCATCATGTTGAGCAAAGTCCCTTCCCACAACGAAAAATTTTGCTGTATAATGGTGGCACAAAAAGATTTATGTCATGAGCCAATCAAGCACATGACGGAAACACTATAACACTGTAGGGAAAACACTGTAGCACTATAGGAAAATACTGTGGCACAAAATAATTTGTGTAATGAGCCAATAAAACATGTGTAATATGCAATGCATACAGATATTTAGGGTGGAAACAAGTCGCCCGAGCCAGCTCGAGTTAGACCCGGTGAAGCTCGACCGAACGAGTGGCTCAGCTCGGCTCGTTTAGCCACTGAGCCAGGGAGCAAGCTCGGCTCGGTGCATGGCTCGGGCCGGCTTGTGAACCGAGTTGCTGATTAACAGGCTGCATCAACACAGCTATCAGAATACACAATAGCAGCACGGATTGGAAGTTTGAAACACACAATAGCAACAGCATTGAAACAGAACACGTCATTCGACAAAAAAATATCCTCTGAAAATTTGTAGACTTCCGACAATAAACAAAATGAAAAGCTCTCCCAAAATTAATAATGCGGTCGAGTTTTGTTTCACTCTGGTGGGCACATCGAGTCGGTCAGACACTCAAACCGCAACGCACTCTGGTGCGAAGAGGTTGTCCAGATCGCCCAACTCCCCGAACTCCACCATCGGGCCCCGCCATTGGCTCCCTATCACCGGTAGGTATAACTCCATAGAGATCAATGCCTCCCAAATGGCTCCGCAGTCACCCCTCCCTGCGTCCAACACCGAGGAAGTGTGCGACGGAGAGGCCGCCGAGCTTGTCGGTGAAGCCACCGCAGGAAATGCCATGGAGCTCGTTGGGGGAATCGGTCCACAGAGGAGAGGCTGTGGAGCTCTCCAACAACGGCACGGACACGGCCGAGCAAGACAGAGATGAGGGGGAGGAGGGGAAGTTGGTGATGGCGCCGGGCCCACAGAGGTGGAGCGCGGCGGAGTCGTAAATGGAGGTGGCCTCCTCATCGGTGTCGAAGGTGCCAAGCTAGAGGCACCTCCCTAGGTTGGGGTCACAGATCTCCGCCGCTCACTTTCCCTACGGCCGATGCCGTAGGCCATGGAGCCGGCTCCTCCTAGCCTCCCCATCCGCTATATTTGTATCTCAAGTTCAAGGAGGCTAAGAAAAATGCACGTAAGCTATATAAGTGCATCTACATGGCACATGGAACCCAAAAACAGATTAAACAAACAGTACCAACATAAAGTGCTACGCAATGGTACCTGACGATGCTTTGGTGTGTTAGAACCAGAGACCCTGCACATTATACTGAGCCTTTTCCTCTGCTGTTTGGTGTGAGGTGAACGCCATTAATCATGGATAACAATCCAAAATATTCCCGGTCTTCATCGAAACGACCGCAGGTTCCGGCGCGCTTGCAACGACAGCGTAGTTCTTCAAGAACCTTTCTTGCATTAGCATCCGAACGAATTTTTTTAATAACCAATTTTTTATTCAAAATTACAAAAATACACCTATAAATTGATTTTTTACACTTTTGATCTCAGGTTACTCAACCGTTGGACGACTTAGACTAGTCACCAAACGGTTGAGTGACACATGGCCAAATCGTCTAACAGTTGGGCGACTTGACCATGTCGCTCGACTGTCGAGCGGATTTGGCACATGTCGCTCAACAGTTGGGCGATAATCCTCTAGTCGCCCAACCGTTGGGTGATAATCCTCTAGTCGCCCAACCGTTGGGTGATTGTGAAAAAATATGTAATTATTTGTTAATCCGATAGAAATAATTGTGGAGGTAAATGATAATTGTTGTAGGTTGGTAACATTTAGCAAATCTTGTATGTAAATTGTTTTTTAAAAAGGGCAAATATTGTCGGCTAATCTATTTGTGATTTTCATAGATTGTGAATGATACGAAATGTGTTAGACTCACAATAACATTTTGCGATCGTCGTATGTTGTTGTAGAGCGATAAATTTTCTAAAAATTTTTGTGAGGACGATTAAGGCAGCAATGATTCGTAAGTAGAAAGATAAGTGCTATTGCGATGCAATAAATAATTCATGAGTTTTTAAATAATCAATTTTTATTTGAAAATATAAAATTATACCTATGATTTTTTTTGTAATAGTAGCCTCTTTTTAACTAAGCGTAAATACATATATGGACTGATAATATCTTTGTGGGCCCCACCCTCCGAGCACAAGGATGGACATATGCTAGACAATACCGTTGATGAAAGATGCGTAGACATTCCGTGCATACTTGCAGAACTCGTTTTTCATGTTGTTGGATGCGTTGGTACGTGAAGAATTGAATGCAAAAAGACGATGAGATTTAGTGTTACAAATTAAAATAGACTTTATAATAAACTTGAGAATAACACGACACACAGGGTTTAGTTACGTACATAAAAAATAGCATCATGTACGATGCAACAAACCGAAATATTCTTACGATACATATGCGCCTTTTTAGAATGGAAAAAAATTCGACCTTGGGGGACTAGTTCGGAACGGCCCGACCTACTGCGTGGACTAGGGCCATAAATTCCCTTCCTTGCAAGCTCGGCGTTGAACTTTCCGGTGACCTTTTTGGCCTTGGTCGCCATTTCCCTATTTTTCTTGTGCTCTCTACGCGTGCACGTCTCAAGATGAGTTTTCGTCTCCCGACATATACACTTAGTTAGCTCATCATTGTGGCACTCCTCTCGGATCTCGCATGCTCTTTTAAAATCTCACTTCTGGTAGTCGAAAGTCTGTGGGTGGATCTCTAAGTCGATCCACTTGCGGTAGCCACATAGCGCTTTTGGGAACTAGGGTAGACAGGAGAGATTATTAGTGCGTACTTTGAAAGCAAAATAGTAAGGGGAACATATTGTAATTAGTCCTTACAGGCTGTCGATAGCTACTCGTGTCCTAACGGAGGTTGGGATAATCATATGAGTAGTTCGCGCAACCCCAGTAACGCATGCCCAAACTAAGCCGCTATTTCGACTTGAAGAAATTGCATGGACAGCTTGTCCCTCACAGCAATGTGTGTGCCTAGGTTCCTGTCCCGTAGCACCTTGAACATACGAGAAAGGTTGTCATAAGCCACCTCGAAAGAGCCGAACCTCCTTTTCAGAGTCTTTTGCTTCGCACACCATGCCTTCGCATAGCTAGTCTTGTACTTGAAATTTCGTGCAATAGCCACATGATGTGCTTGGCCTCCAGGTTTTTCTTTACTATCTCACCGTATATGAGGTTTGCTACAAAGGTGGACGTCAAGTTGCGATGCTTTGGCAAAACATTGTTCTGCATGCAGGAGTACAGTTGCACCTTTGAGATAATTCAATGAGTCTCATACTTGTGAACCATGTGTAGCATGCATGAGCTGCTCCCACCAACCAGACCTCCTGTGTCTTCCTTTGGACAAGGTTGCATAAATAGCACGCACTCGTAATCACGTCGTCGGCAGCCTTGCACAAAGCTATGCAAATGTGCACATCAGTTTAATTAACTTCCACCAAATGTTCGTGGTAGACTGACTCCAAAGCCCATGTAGGACGACACTGCACACCTCATGGTCCAAGGAGAAGCTGCATATGAGCTAGTCCAGGACATCTTCGATTCAAGCATTCTCCGCGTTCGGAAGTACCATATGGACTTGCGGGAAAGTGCTCAGGTCAACACCGTATGGACCTTCACGAATGGTACCAACATTGTAATACACTTTCAGTGTTTTTGGGTTCCGCTATGACTGATTTCTCACTACAAATATTAGTATCTATCAACATGTATTCACTAAATACATGCTAAACAAATACATAGCTACACGTTGCCTACATTCAGATGAGAACAAGAACGGATGATGCTATTACCTTCACACGAAGACATCTTCTTCTTATCAACGAGTTTCCTTTGTCTTCCTCTCTAACCTCACAAGCTCCTCTCCTCCTTCCGAGCTCCTCTTCTCTCCTTCACTCCCTCTCCTAAGCTCATTTTCTCTTCTTCACTCCATCTGCCGAGCTCCTGTACTTCTCCCTGTCTCGCCTTCTCCCGAGCTTCTTTGCTTCTCCTTTTTTTTTGCCTCTCTTAAACTCCTCTCGTTTTTCTTATGAGAGAAATGAGGAAACCCCGTGAGACTGTCAAGTCAAAGAGAAAAGGACGAAATAGTCACCCAATGGTTGGGCGACTTGCCCACGTCGTCCAACCGTTGAGCGACTAGATGACTAATCGCCTAACTGTTGGGTGACGTAGTCAAGTCGTTCAACCGTTGGGTGACTTATCCACGTGTCACTCAACAGTTGGGTGATTAGCCCAAATTGCCCAATGATTAGGTAACATAACGTCGGAAGCAGAAAAAATTAAATCACAAATATATTTTTATAATTCCAAATAAAAATATATTATTAAAAAAACGCATCCGAACCAAACCCTAGCGGTACACGCGGAAAACTCCGGGCTCCGGTCGCTGCAAGGGTCCGGCAACGAGTCTCCCGCATTTCGTCGAGCACCTTGCGAAATGGTTTACCGTGCCACGAGCGAGCGCAGCAGCCGAGTAGCGATCCTTCGCGAGGATGGTATTGCCTGTCGATACGGACGACGCCTGGACGGTGCTGGTGGCGGCGTTGAGTTTGCCTGCCGCCTGCGCGGAACTGGAGACAGGGCCGGGATCATGCGCTGTGTGGTGACACATCCTATGAGACCTGTGTCCCCTATGCATGGACTCATTGGATTATTTTCCGTCGGCAATGGTGGCGTATAGAGGCATGCGGGAGGGACAACATCTACTCCAGTAGTTTTGGTGTCTGCAATGGTTCAACTGCACGCAGCAGCAACCATTACCATTGGATTAGGATGCGGATGACTATGGATGATGCTTTTGTTGGTAATAGAAAAAGGACTTACCCTACTTACTCTTTTCACGTGTCAATCCAAAACTTTTCGCACGAGATCCACTGACATGGATTGTGTCGTCGAGTGCAGTTGGAACTAATTAGATTTCGGTGGGAGAGAATTAGCGGAGTTTATTTATGAGAGAGAAGATGAGATCCATATGATATTTTTTTAGCAGACATCCACATGATTTTGATCGAAGGGCTGCAAAATTGAAGTGTTAAACACTCATAAGTTGTCAATCACTTTTTTCTACATGTGGATTGTGTGAGTGCGCTGATCCACTCTCAATAGCGATTTTGCTATTTGTAAGTTTTTTTTTTGAACATGTGGGCAAGATGCTTACTATCTATTAATTCACAGGAAATGTTAAAAATATAGAAGAACAGGTGGGGAAGGAGAGGATAGACCCGAAGAAGGCTTAAGGAGGCAGGAGGAAAAAAAAATAGATTGTTACAAGGTGGTTAAGAGGCTTCCAAGTTTATTTGCATCTGCTAAACCTAAGTGGTAACCTTCTCCTTTATTGCTACTACCAAGAGTAATGGGGCGATCTCCGTCGCCCGAAACACCCTGGCATTTTGTTCCTTCCAAATATGCCAAGAGACAAGCATTACCAAGGAAATTGTTGCCTTTCGTGGTGCGCTAGTATGTAGCTCCACCGACTTCAGTATGTAGCACTAGCACCACCGACTCCCACCAATTGCGAACCAAGGTGCAAGTCCTCCAAGAAGCCGGCCTCATTGAATTACAAGTAGTCCAATGAGTTATGGAGGTCCAGATTCTTCTGTGGCACTCAGCTAGGAGGTGTATGACGGATTTCAACTCTTGTCTACAGGTGCTATTTTGTAAGTTGCTCGGCTTTTTGTTAACTCTAAGATGATTTCCCGTACCTTTAGATTATATTTGAGATGTGTGCCTGATTTTGATCCCGAGATTGTTAAATTAAAAAATATGACCTATACTTAGGAAAGCAAGGCCATCTTATAAATAGATATCCCCTTCGATAATACTACCAGGTTTGCTACTTGTAACTGCCTACTTTTTGTTAACTCTAGTTTATTTTAGCCCTATAGATTAGCTTTAAGATATGTATGTGCATGTCTGATTCTAGATTGGTTAAAAAAATGTGACATATTTAAGAAAGCATTAGTGATCGTGCGAAATAGCACACCCGCAAGTGCACGGGTTGCCACTGAAATAGCGGCGAGTGTCGTGTTCTCCACAGGGACTAGACTAAGGCTACCGATACTCAGCTAAAGCTAGGTCAAACAAAACGGGGGAAAACTAAACCTACAACGACTAAAACGACCGAACGAACTATCAAATGACGACGAAACGAACGACCGTACGAATGGAAGTCGTACGACCGAACGAACGACACGACGAGAGACTAAACGAACGACGCACAAACGACACTAACGACAACACGAACGAACACTACTACTGAACGAACGAACAACGACGACTACACGACGAAAACAACTACCGACCGACGACCTGAATAACTATCGACCACAAGAAAGAAAGAGGTAGTCGAGAAGCACTGAGGGAGGGTTTAGAAGCACTAGGTGGGTTGAGAGGGAATGAGAGGGAAATACGGTCGACGGCTAACTAGACGACGATGGCACACGACAAACACAGAACTACGAACGCTCGCACGACTTAACGATCGAACGACCGGTGAGAAAAGCAAAGAGAGAGGGTTTAGAAGCAAAGGGAGGTTGAGACAGCACGGGGAAGGGAGACGGTCGTCGACTAGCTAAATCGCGCAACACAAGCACACACATATACTAACAGACAATAGGACAAGCATTGACTATAAGCACGGACTAACATATCACAATTAACACTACTAAAAATACTACTAACATAACACATTGCACAGTTAGGGCAAGTACAAGGGTTGAGCCCGACACAAGCTCCTAAACACTCCACATCATCAAGAGATAACACTAATGCAGGCAAGTACAAGGGTTGAGCCTGACACAAACTCCTAAGCACTCCACATCATCAAGAAACAACACTTCTCAGGAGCTCTTCCGCCTCGTTCCGCGGTAAGAGTCGATGTCTCACGAGGAGACGGTGTTTCTCTCTCCTCTATTCCTCTCTCATCCACATCAGCAAGGTTGCCTAGTTGGCACTCCTATGGGCCAGCTATTAATTGCTTTTGTACATGCCCTTATCTCACAGAGCATTAATCTCTATAACAGAACTCAACCTAACACAGCACAGTAACAGAACATGCATCACAATAACAGGACTCAGATTTACAGATCACAATAACATAACCACAGATCATACATCCAATCACAGGAAATAATCCACCATTTATCATCACAGTGCGCAATTAAGAGGAAACAGAGGAAGAATTAAACCTAAATGAAGATGAAACGTAAGAGCAGCAGATGAATTGAGGCTCGGTGAAGTGGATGCAGCAGGGAAGCAGATGTCGCGGTCGCCGATGTCGGTGATGTAGTGGCGGCCGGCGACGGTGGTGAAGAAGAGGGCCCGGTCGCCGAGGTTGGTGAAGACGTGGTGGTGTGGAAGAAGACGGCGTCGGTGTCGATGAAGGGAGTCAGCCGAGTGAGGGCGGCGCCGGAGGGAGCTGGTGCGGTGGCGCACGGGAACAGGAATGGTGGAGGAGCGGCGGGAATTGATGGAGAAGGAGAAGGCACGGTGGAGGAGCAGATGCGGCTCTCGCCGGCGGTTGAAGAAGGGGAGCGGTGGAGTATGTAGAGGAGAAGCTGCGGAGAGAGTCGGCGGCGCCGGTGGAGCTCGGGAGGCGAGAGGAGAGGCGGCGGTGAGGGGATGGCCAGACTGGAGGAAGAGCAAGGCGGCGGCTAGGATGGAGAAAGAGGAGTAGCGGGGCGGAGAAGCGGTGGAGGTGCGGCGCGGGTGAAGCTCGGGATAGAGGCGCGGTGGAGCAGGGAGGGGCGGCGCAAGAAGAGGGGAGAAGAGGGAGGACACACCGGCGAGATGGCCCGGCTCGCCGGCGGCCTAGACGGAAGAAAGGGGAGGAAAAGCAAGGGGAGGCAGGGAAGAATAGAAATGCCAGGCTCAAGGATTGCAATGGCGGCGGCCGGAGAAGATGGGGGTTTTTGGCAATTTGCAGATTAGCCCTCAAATAATTCTAGGGTTTGCAAATAAGTCCCTCCCGAATGTAATTTCTTCTGTTTTGGCTCCTCTGGGGCTCCGTTTTCAGCGCGGTTTGATCCCACGCGTTCGTGACGACGCGTACAACTGTACGGAGCAATCCAGATTTGTCGTTTATGCGCCTAGATCGCGCCGGCCTGTGGAAAAAGCACAAAAATGTAAAATAATCCAAATTGAGCAATTAATTATAGAAAAACGTGTAAATGATGATAAATGATCTCAAAATATGAAAAATATGAGGGTAAAATGACAAGTAAATATATGTAAATTTGACGCATGTCAATTAGCCATGTTAGAAAATAGATCCCTAATACAACAAGGCCCTTTCAGTTTAATTGGAAATCAATTCATCTCCATGCATGCACAGATCCTTTCCTCCCTTCCCTCTCCTACCCAGTCCATTGTCCAAGTGTCGAGTATTGCATCTTCATGCATGGCGACCAAGAATAGCAAGAGACTCGATCTGAACACCGGCGAGGCACAAGCCAAAAGACACCAGCATCACCCTTGCTCTCTCCGGACAGAATTGAAATACGCGCATGTGGCTCACCCCTCTCATCGCTAAACCACTCACCTAATTATACCGCCCTCCCCTCGACGCCGACACGCACCCGCTATATAATCCTCTCCGTCGTTCGTCTCTACAACCGAGCAATGGAGCTCACCGTCCTACCTTCGTATACCTAAAAAGTTCATCACACAAAAGATAAAGGTAGGAGGAGGAGCTAGCCGCGGTGTCGGGGGAGGGTGATCTAGCTAGAATTAAGCTTAACCATGGCGGGGCCCCAATGGAGCAATCCCGGCTCCTTCGTCCTGTACGCCTTGTTCTTCCTGTCGGCGGCGGCCGCGTCGGAGACCACCATCCCCGACTTGGACCACTGGCAGAAGCGCAAGCTCATCGCCGACGCCGCCGCGGAGGCCACCTACAAGCGCGACCCCATCGTGGTCGTCAACCAGTTCAACCGCGCCGTCCACAGGCACGTCCATGCATGCCATGATCGGTGCACACGACGTCGTCACACGTAACGCTTGCATGTGATGTAACGTGATATGATGTGCGTGTGCAGATCGACTAAGAAGGAGACCGCCAGGAGGGAGATGCTGGCCAAGAAGAACAAGTTCGGGGGGCCGTGCCAAGCGACGAACCCGATCGACCGGTGCTGGCGGTGCCGCAAGGACTGGGCGACGGACCGGAAGCGGCTGGCGCGGTGCGCGCAGGGGTTCGGGCGGAACACCACCGGCGGGCTGGCCGGCAAGATCTATGTCGTCACGGACGGCACCGACGACGACGTGATCAACCCCCGGCCCGGCACGCTCCGGTGGGGCGTCATCCAGAAGGAGCCGCTCTGGATCATCTTCGCCAAGACCATGATCATCAAGCTCAAGGAGGAGCTCCTCATCAACAGCGACAAGACCATCGACGGCCGCGGCGCGCAGGTGCGCATCACCAACGGCGCGCAGCTCACCGTGCAGAACGTCAACAACGTCATCATCCACAACATCCACATCAACGACATCGTCCAGAGTCAGGGCGGCATGATCCGGGACTCGCCGGAGCACTTCGGCTTCCGCACCCAGTCCGACGGCGACGGAGTCACCGTCTTCGGCTCCACCAACGTCTGGCTCGACCATCTCTCCCTCTCCAACTGCCAGGACGGCCTCATCGACGTCATCGCCAAGTCCAACGGCGTCACCATCTCCAACTGCCACCTCACCAACCACAACGACGTCATGCTCTTCGGCTCCAGCGACTCCTTCCCCGAGGACCAGATCATGCAGATCACCGTGGCCTTCAACCACTTCGGAAGAGGGCTCGTGCAGAGAATGCCAAGGTCATCATCTGCACGCATGCATGTCTCAATCTAGTTGATCTCCATACATGTACTACATCAATCGATCTGTACACTAATGCGTGCGTATATGCATTGCCTTAATTCTGTGTAGATGTCGATGGGGATTCTTCCACGTCGTCAACAACGACTACACTCACTGGCTCATGTACGCCATCGGCGGCAGCAAGAACCCGACGATCATCAGCCAGGGCAACCGCTACATCGCGCCGCCGAACCTCGCGGCGAAGCAGATCACCAAGCAGCTGGGCGCGTCCGAGTCGGAGTGGAAGAACTGGGTGTGGCACTCGCAGGACGACCTGTTCATGGAGGGCGCCTTCTTCTCCACGTCCGGCGGCGACATCCAGAGGAAGTTCAACAAGAAGGACCTGATCAAGCCCAAGCCAGGGTCATACGTCACGAGGCTCACGCGCTTCGCCGGCGCCATCACGTGCAGGCCCGGCAAGCCGTGCTAGAGCGGCCGCCGGCTGGAGCCTATTTCTTCCAAATCTTTATAGTTTTGTAAGATTCATTAATTCTACTTAAATTCGTATGTGTATTACGATTTTTAAGAAATCTGTGGGGTTCAAATCAAATGACCCTGCAGGTTGCACTTGTACATGCGTTCATGATGTCAGAAGCCGGTCAATCTGCACATTGCTAGGCGTTGCAAAGAGGGTGATGGAAAGAGAGAACATGTTTGTGTGTAGGTTTCGTCGCTTGAAAAGATGGAGAGATTATGCACTTATACAAGAGGACCGAAGTTAATAGAGAACACATATTTGTGTGCAGATTTGGTCACTTGAAAAGATGAGAACCCTTATCATGACAGAAAATATGTACTTATACAAGAGGACCGAAGTTAATTCGTTATCGATTATTTCAAAGTATATTTTGTGAAATTAATGTTGTTTAATTCTTGTTTTCTGTACCTTTCAAGGAAAAAAACTTGTAGTGTCTCCATGTTCAATTGTATATGTAAGTTGTTTCAGAAGTTATCTTTCATCTTATGTTTTTCCTCTTCTGTAAATGAAATAAATGGTGTTGATACACACAAACTTCTCCTCGCATCCCTTCCTCTGCAACTCACGTCTAAAAGTTCATAACACTACTAGAAAACGGATCATCCCTCACGGGTTTTAATTTTCCTGACGGGCGCGCATAGACCGTGAGGGATATCAATTTTTGTGACAGGTCCACGCATCACCGTCGCAAAAAAAAATTTTCCTGTCGGGCCCACGTATCCCTGTGAGGTTAATTGGAAACCCTAACACCCCACCTTTTCCCCTCGCCCGCGTCTCCATCCCCTCGCGCCCCTATCCCCTCGCCCACGCCTCCTCCGCCCCGCGCGCCGCGCCCCCATCCCCTCGCCCCTCGCCCGCGCCTCCATCCCCTCGCCCGCGCCTCCTCTACCCCATCCTCTCGCGCGCCCGCCTCCTCCTCCCCATCCCCGGCCTCGGCTGCCTCCTCCTCCCCAACCCCTCACCAGCCAGATTCCGGCTCCCCGCCGCCGACCCGCGCCAGATCCGGCCTCCCCGCCGCCGGATCTGCTCGCCCCTCTCCGGATCCACCTCGGCCCGTGCCGGATCCGGCTAGATCCGGTCGTCGCGTCTTGAGCCGCCGCCACCTCCCGGCCGCCGCGCTCACAGCGCCGCCTCCCGACCGCCGTGCTCGCGCCTCCTTCGGACGATGCCACCGCCCTAGGTCACCACCACCGTCGTCGCATTCGGCCTCCCCCACCACGACGCCATCGGATCGGGCCTCCCTCGCCGTGACTCCACTGGATGAATGATGGTATATATATATCTTGTGTGATGGATGAATGATGGTCTGGTTTGTGCAATGTTAGAGCTATTATTTGATATGCAGGTTTACATATTGTCCTTTGTTTAAGTCAATATGCAATGTTGATATGCAATGTTAGAGCTGGCTCTTCATATTTGTTGCCTATTGGTTGGTGGATTACGGATAATTGTAAATACTTCTAGGATAGCGTGTTCTCTGTGCATCTATTACAACATTTCATACAAATTTGCTTATTCTTAAACATCTAATTGCAGGGGAGAGGTTGGAAAATGGATTTGTATTTGTATTTGTTACGCTATTTCTGTTATGTAAGCCCACTTAGCTCAGAGGTTAGAGCATCGCATTTGTAATGCGAGGGTCATTGGTTCAAATCCGATAGTCGGCTTTTTTCTATACTCCATCTCAGTTTTTCTTTTTGGATGATATACAAATATTTGCCAAGAGATTGCTGTTTATTAATCATATGAACTCTTTTTTTAGGCTATAGGATGGGTAGCTTCAGGATGTTGGTTCATTAGTGGATAAATTTAGTATGAGTAGAATGTAGTCATCAACTAATATTTAAGACTTAGAAACCCACAGCAGCTAGATTAATGAAACAAACATGAGTTATCAATTTCGGCTTGAACCAAGCAAAAATTAGTTTTGAGGTTATCAATTTCGTAGCTGAACAAATCTGTCATTTGCCAGGTGGTCCTTGTTCCTGTTACATCGAGGGCAATTATACTGATTGATTATGTCAAAGTGCAGTGCAATTCTTTTTCTGTAACCATAGACAAGATTTGCTAAATATCGTATAATCCTCTTCTCAACAACAGATAAGAGACTTGCATATTGCGAAAACAGTAGAATCAATGTCATACTCTCCATCTGTGAAAAAGGACTCTGAAGAGCTTATTGAGCAACATATTAGTTCAACTACAAACAAGAACGTGTTTAAAAATTGGCCATTGATGTCATCTATTGTTCTCTCTTGTATTGTCAACTTTGATGATGCGGCTTATACAGAGGTATCCTCTTCCGAATCTACTGGCTATGTATCCTTGAGGTGAGTTATCTCACGATCGTTCTTATTGTTACTTAATCCATGCTATGTAGTTTGTTTAATATAGGTTACTTAGACCTTGTGTCATAACTGGAGAATCTAAATGATAAATTTGTGCGTATGAAGCTGTCTGGAGAATGCAGAGTTATGATCAAATTCTACAGCTGTTAGAACGATTCTACAGCCTAATTTGTCTGAATATATTATGCAGTGTAGGTCTTTTCAGTCTTCACTTTCTAGATTGCAAGAAGCTGAGAACTTTATGTATTCATTTAACCTGATATTACTATTTTTTTGGCATTTGTGCCAATTTTCCTCACGGTTAGTACCGTCAGGTTAAATCAATTTTTCTCACGGTCGGTTAGTACCGTCAGGTTAAATCAATTTTCCTCACGGGCGGTTAGTACCGTCAGGTTAAATCAATTTTCCTCACGGTCGGTTAACCGACCGTCAGTTAAATTTCCCTGACGGTATTACCCGCCAGGTTAATATTCCCTGACGGGTAACCGTCAGCCAAATTTAATTTTCCTTACCAGCCAGCCCTGAGGGGATTTGCCTGACGGGAACCCGTCAGGGAAAATTAACCTGACGGTTTTTGCTATTTTTCTGACGGTTTTCAACCGTGAGGGATGATGTGTTTTCTAAGTCAATTGTCCTACCACATCAGTGGTCTACCACTCTTTCTTATGGCATGCAGCAGGCATGAGTGCATGACAAATACATTTTTCAAGTGCCGCACAAGACAATATCTACAACTCACTTTCATTCAAGCAAATTACATTATAGTGCCACATTTTGTTTTCTTCTCACGAACGGTCACCTTGTCGCCTTGAAGGGAATTTTTTATTATTTAGTCTTTTTTATTAATATTTTAAAGTTAATCCCTTGCCAACCTTATTTCCGTTCTGACCCCTTGGCCACGCCACGCGTGGTCAGAACATTCTGTCATGCCACCCATAGAGCCGTGGGCAAAGCTGTCACGTAAGCTCTCGGCCGCGCGTCGTGCCAGTGTGGAGGCTTGCGTGGTATCTGTCACGCCGTAACTCCTGGTGTGACAAAAGCTTGTCACGCCCTCATACTTGGCGTGACAGGTTATTGTCACGCCACTAGACTTGGCATGATAGGTTATTGTCATGCCACTATACTTGGCGTGGCGGGGGCAACTTGAGTGCTACTGCTGTTGCAGTTGCCATTTTCCCCCATGTCCTTTTCGTCCCGATGCGTTCTCTATCGTCCCCCAAATTAATAAGATTGAAACTTGATTATTTATTTACTCTGTTTCATAAGAATACTCGCAGTAAGTCTCCTGACAAAGCATAAATCATTATGTTAACATGCACTCCCTGGCCGCATGAGTTTTTATGTTCACAAGTTGATTTCCCTTGTTGATTAATCATTGCGTGTGATTAAAAAATTGAGGGTTTACGTTTCATTTGGGACTTCCATTTGACTTATTTTGTTCGGTACGTAATTAGCTAGTTTTGCTGCCCCTTTAGTCTTGTCACTACACAAGGATGTTTTATTTAGTCTTGTCATTGCACAAAGCTGCCCTGTCTGTTTGATGTATTTTTGCGTTCACCAGGCAGCAGGCCTAAGGAGGTATCGCCATGTCATTCTATGCACGTGGTCATCATTTCGTGCGCGTGGACGGTGAAGCGGGTGAGGGCCACCCACTTCCTGTGGTCGGGGAACGCGGGTAAAAAGTATAAAGTAAAAAATAATTACTGTAAAGTACAAAGTGGGAATTAAAATGGATTGTAATAAAGCTGGGAATAACAGGGCGCATAGGGTTTTGTTACGTGCATAACAAATAGCATCATGCACGATGTAGCAAACTGAAGTACCCCTACGATACATATGCGCCCTTTTTGAATGGAAATAAATTTGATGGAATACATGTCTATTGCCATGGCTCTTAAGACCAGTTAAATTCTATTGAAAAGAGTTAACAGGCTCTGACACCACTTGTAGGACCGGACAGGTAACAGAGGGGGTGAATGGTGCCTTCAAATTCCCTCCAAGTATTCACTTAACCCTTTTCTCTGATAGCTACTGAGCTATAAGGACTAGGGTTGAAAACACACGTGAAAAACCAGAGCAACAGAGAGAGTAAAACTGAAAGTTAACCCTGGTCAGAAATTGGCAACCTAGTCATAAACTTTACAACATGGTCGTAAGTCAACAATGTGGTCGTGAATCCGACTACAAGACAGAAGTACAACGTGGTCGAAAATCGACTACCGAACAAATATCACCATAGTCGAGAACTGACTATACATTGGAAACTAGTGTAGTCGGAAGTTCAACGTGGTCAGAAATCGACTACTGAATGGAAATCACTATAGCCGATAACAACCAAGACCAAAATCAACGTGATCAAAGATGGGTGCAGTCGAAACCAACGTGGTCATAAACAACATGGTCTAACAACAATGAGTGGTTGAACAACCAATGTAGTCTAAACCAGTTGGCAACCGAAATGATCAACGTGGTCGTAACCAAAGTGGTCGTAAGCCAATGAAATGGTCGAACAACCAACATGGTCGGAACTAGACTGCAACCAAAAGATCAACATGATCGTAACCAACGTGGTCGTAAACCAACAGATGGTCGAACAACTAACGTGGTCGAAGGTCAACGAATGCTCTGCAACCAATGTGATCGATTCAGCTCAAAAACCAACCAGAGAAAACAAGGATCCGTGAGTGGTCAGAAACCCTATGAGCTAGGAAAAAGCAAAGCAATCGGAAGAATGAATGTGCTCGATACCGGTGCAATGCCGTTTGGAACTTGACCATGGTCGAAAACAACATAGTCGTTAAGTTGATTGACGTTCCAGAGAGTGCACCGACTACCGACTGCTTCAGTTCAGATTTAATAGAAGAACATGAAGAAGCGGCAGATTTGAACGTGGTCGTGCGACAACATAGTGCGAAGCACCCAAAAGACTGAACAAAGTTGAAATCATCGCGCTCCAGTCTGAAACTCGACCATGGTTGAAACCAACATGATCGTAAAATCGATCAAGTTCCAGATAGCAAATAGCGCCGCCGACTGAATCAGTTTAGAATGAAAATCGAAGAACATGCAGCGATCGGAAGAGTGAACGTGGTCAAAAAGTAAAGCGTTGTGGTAGGAAACTTGACCCTAGTCAAAAAACTGAAAGCAGTCATAACTTTCTCGAAAGAACAGAGGAAGGCCAATGAAGCGCACAACCACAAGATCCAGAATCCAAATAACTTTTGATTAAGAGATCAACTGGCCATGAAATTTGTACACAACAAGGTTAAGGTCTCAAAAGGTTTCTCTAATCTTTAATTCAAAACTTAGCAACCAAATTGAGAACTTTACGAGATTTGACCGAGTGCACAAAAGAACCGAAGCTGAGAAATCAAAAGGACAATCAGACCATGCCCGTGGAAATAGAATAGCCAAGATGGCTTTGAGAATGATTCCACAACAGCCAGCAAGTCAGATCATCAACAAGACAAGCAAGCACTTCTTCTCAGATCAAGATGGGAAAGAAACAACCAAAGAACAGAAGAACAAGAAAAAACCAAATCGAAGCCAACTCAATTAGATAAAAACTACACAAGTAGTAGATGCAAACTTGATGTATTACTCTGGTAATTAGTTTTGCAGCCACTCGGAAGGATCAAGCTCTAACCCTAGAGCCAACACCCACTCTCTAACCTAACACACATGGAGGGAGGAAGAGCTAGCTACCACCAGACCTACTCATGGTCTGTCTCAAGCCTCAACTAACTCTTGCCTCCTCTCCCCTTTTTATAGGCTCATAAGTGAACCCTAGACCTAATAGATCAAACCATTAGTCCAAACCAGGGATAACCCGTTAACCCCACTTAACACCGGGTTTTACTTACACACACTTCTCAAAGCAGCTTACATGTGGCCCCAATGACTTGTTGTCAAGCTTCTCACGCATCCAGATCCTACCGAACCGTCCTCGCTTGTAAACGACTCAAGTCACTTGGCGCACTATGTGCTTCTCCTCATGCATGACGGCACTCAACATCCTCGACTGTCTAGACCTCAACTCCTCCCTGAGCCTAGTCCTGGTTCACCTCACCGTTGCTCGTCATGTCCACTATCGGTAGCTCTCGCTCTGGTTCCTCATCGTCTCGTCTTGCAACCACCTCACCAACCTCGATCATCTTCGATGTCTCCCTGACCATTCTGGACCTCAACACCTCTCTGTACCAAGTCCCGGTCCTCCTATGCCTCACCATGACCTAGTTTCGAAGTCATGTAACCAACACCAACAAGCAAACCATCACGTAGCACCGCACGATACACAAAGATCATCAATTTGCACAATTAAAATGTATTCCAGTGAACAATCTCAACAAACCAACTGGTCTAATATGACTTACGACTACTCGGATGCACAAGAAATGAGGTACTCGTAACCCACGAGATCCTTCCAGTAGCCTACGACCACATTGCAATCTGTTATGACCATATAGCAGACACTATGACCATCAAATGCACAGGCATACAGAATGTACGACTATCGTTCACATTCAATAGAAGCTACAACTGTTTACGATCGATCGATGTGACCATCGAACACACAGACCACTACAACAATCGAGGACATAAGCTATGACTACCATAATGATTGCTACCACCACCGCTTACATCGGCTATGACTATCGATCGCTACAGCTTACGACTACCAACAACACAGCTTAGGACTGACGATCACGACCAGGCAGTAAGCTACGACTATCGATCGCCCGGCTACGACTTCGATCACTAGGCTACAACTTCGATCACTAGGCTTTATGGCTACCAAACACCACAGCCTACGACCATCGACACGACCAGGCAGAGCTACGACCATCAATCGAGGCAACGACTATTGATCACACAAGATCGTTCAAGCACTGAAGCCATCGATCACTCCAAGGTTATCCTGCCGATCGGTCCGACCGACCACCAAGTTGTAAGAGCACCTGCCGACCACCAAGTCGTAAGAGCAAGACGACACCAGAAGTCGTATACCACGAGGACAACAGCCGGAAAGCAAACCTCTGCAAAAATCTTAAAAACTAAACTCAACCTCCAGACAAACTCTAATCCAAAAGTCAATTACTCATCACAATCATAGAGTGACCTCCACATGGCTTACAAATGTCCAGCTGCAGAGGTAGCAGCGATGACACGATCTGGTATCTACAACGAATGGACATGGAGGCATCAGCCTGATGGCGATCTTGACAATGACGTACAAAGTCAACCCGAAGCGGGAGCGATCTTGAAGGCAGCAGTGATACAAAGGCAATGACGAGTATGCACAAGTGCAGCCGTGGAATCAGTAGCGATTTATGCAATACATGCGATCACGACCGTGGAGGCGGCAATGATCAGGGTGGGGAAGGCCAGCAAGCAGTGTGGCTACGGAGGTAGCAACAATTCAATTGGCGATGATGCACATGTGTAGCTGCCAAGGGCAGTGGCACACGGGCGAGGAGAAACCATCAACTGCCTACGGAGGCAGAGCGACAATGGTAGATTGGATGGCCATCAACCGGCGCGATTGCAGAGGCGATGATGATGATCAATGGTTTGGCAGCGGCGAGAGGGCTGGCTCGGGGAGGTAAGTGTTGGATTAATTGGGCTTGGTCCATTTTAATTTAGCAATTAATCAAATAAAATTCCTAGGCCCACTATTATTAGTCTCACATGGAAAATTGTTTAGTCCCATATGGAGAATTGAATGGGAGTTACACCACTTTAAAAGGTGGAACGTGGTAACCCCCTTGTGGAATTGGAGAGAGCCAATACACACGCGCGCTCGCTCGCTCGCCTCGCCGAGCCGAGCCGTGCCGTGCGCGCAGGCGTGTCGGGTGCGGGTGCGTTTTTCTTTATATGCTGAATTTCTGGATTAAAATATGCCAAAAATTGACTAGATATTCAACAATCAAAAAACTTGATAGGTTTTTTTTTCGGTAGTTGGCTTTGCTGCGTCGCTTAAGCCGCACCCTCCGTTTGATGGTTCCAATTTTAAGAGATGGCGTGCACGTGCGATCCTGTGGTTTACTGCCATGGAATGTTTTCATGTTGCACAAGGTAAGCCCGCTGAGCCTCTGTCTGCTGAGGACGAACGCAAGTTCAATGTAGCGGATAACTTGTTTCGAGGTGCACTTGTCAACATACTGGCGGATAACATTGTGGATGTGTACATGCATTTGCCTACGGGCAAAGAGATGTGGAATGCACTTGAGGCCAAGTTCGGAGTTTCCGATGCTGGCAGTGAGCTGTATGTCATGGAGCAGTTCTATGACTACAAGATGGTCGATGACCGTTCTGTAGTAGAACAAGCGCATGAGATTCAGGCGCTGGCAAAGGAGCTTGAGAACAATAAGTGCGAGTTACCGGACAAGTTTGTGGCTGGCGGTATTATCGCCAAGTTACCACCTTCTTGGTCGAATTTTGCTACCTCTCTAAAACACAAGAGGCAGGAGTTCAGTGTTACTGATCTCATTGGCACTCTTGGTGTTGAAGAGAAGGCGAGGGCAAAAGATACTCGTGGCAAGAAAGTTGCTGCTGAAGGAGGTTCTAGTGCCAATTTGGTGCAGAAGAAGAACCCTCAGTCTTCCCACAATAAGAAGAAAAATAAGTCTATTGTCAAGCCCAAGGCTACTACTGAGTTTAAGAAGAAAGGCAAAGGAAAGGGCAGCTGCTTTGTGTGCGGTGATTCTGGTCATTGGGCTAAGGATTGTCCAGACCGCAAGGATAAGCAGAAGAAGTCTGCTAACATAGTTATTAGTGATGCTGGAGGAACATCGGGGTACGGTAATTATTTACCTACAGTTCTTTCTGTTTGTCAATCACCTGAGTGGTGGATTGACACTGGTGCTAATATTCATGTGTGTGCTGATATTTTCTTGTTTTCATCTTATCAGGTCTGTCGAGGTTGCTCCTTGTTGATGGGGAACGGATCGCATGCAGCTATTCATGGTGTTGGTACGGTCGATCTGAAGTTTACTTCGGGAAAGACCGTGCAGCTGAAGAACGTGCAGCATGTCCCCTCCATAAAGAAGAATCTCGTCAGCGGATCTCTACTGTGTAGAGATGGTTTTAGGCTTGCATTTGAGTCCAATAAATGTGTCGTGTCTAAGTATGGAACATTTGTTGGTAAAGGCTATGAGAGCGGAGGCTTGTTCCGTTTTTCTTTGATGGATTCCTATAATAAATTTGTGAACCATGTGTGTAACGATGATGATGAATATAATGTTTGGCATTCACGACTTTGTCATGTTAATTTTGGGTGTATGACGCGCTTAGATAATATGAGTTTAATCCCGAAATTCACTTTGGTCAAAGGTTCTAAGTGTCATGCGTGTGTTCAATCGAAACAACCTCGCAAGCCTCACAAGGCAGCAAAAGAGGCGAGGAATTTGGCACCGTTAGAACTCATTCATTCCGATTTGTGCGAGATGAATGGCGTGTTGACTAAAGGTGGGAAGAAATATTTCATGACGCTTATAGATGATTGCACTAGATTTTGCTATGTATACTTATTGAAAACAAAAGATGAAGCATTGAATTACTTTAAGATCTATAAAGCTGAGGTAGAAAACCAACTTGAGAGGAAAATCAAGCGGGTAAGGTCTGATCGTGGGGGAGAGTATTTTTCAAATGAGTTTACTTTATTCTGCGAGGAACATAGAATTATTCATGAGAGGACGCCTCCCTATTCTCCTGAATCAAACGGGGTTGCCGAAAGAAAGAACCGCACTCTAACTAATTTAGTTAACGCCATGTTAGACACTGCGGGACTTTCTAAGGAATGGTGGGGTGAGGCTATATTGACCGCGTGTCATGTCCTGAATAGAGTTCCTACAAAGAACAAAGAGGTAACACCATTTGAGGAATGGGAAAAGAAGAAGTTGACTCTCTCATACTTGCGCACCTGGGGATGTTTGGCCAAAGTTAACGTGCTAATTGTCAAGAAGCGCAAACTTGGACCAAAAACCGTAGATTGTGTATTTCTTGGTTATGCTATGCACAGCGCGGGTTATAGGTTCTTAATTATAAAAACTGGAGTACCTGACATGCGTGTTGGTACAATCATAAAGTCCAGAGATGCTACATTTTTTGAGAATGAATTTCCTATGAAATGTGATGTACCTAGCTCATCTAGTCAAGAACCTATAATTAAAATCTTTGTATGGCCTAAAGCAAGCACCTAAGCAATGGCATGAGAAGTTTGACAGAACTTTGACATCTGCTGGTTTTGTTGTGAATGAAGCCGACAGATGTGTGTACTATCGCTATGGTGGGGGAGAAGGAGTGATCTTATGCTTGTATGTTGACGACATACTGATTTTTGGGACCAACCTAAATGTGATTGAGGAGGTCAAGGATTTTTTGTCCAAGAGTTTTGAGATGAAAGATTTGGGAGTGGCTGATGTGATTCTTAACATTAAGATACTGAGAGGAGGTGATGGTGGGGTTACACTTGTGCAATCCCACTATGTGGAGAAGGTCTTGAGTCGCTTTGGTTATAGTGACTGCAAGCCTGCTTTTACTCCTTATGATCCTAGTGTGTTATTGAGGAAAAACCGAAGAATAATAAGGGATCAATTGAGATACTCCCAGATCATTGGCTCATTGATGTATTTAGCTAGTGCTACGCGACCTGACATCTCGTTTGCTGTGAGCAAGCTAAGCCGATTTGTTTCAAATCCGGGAGATGATTATTGGCGTGCTCTTGAGAGAGTGATGCGCTATCTAAAGGCAATCGTGAGCTATGGTATTCACTATGATGGGTACCCAAAGGTACTGGAGGGCTACAGTGATTCAAACTGGATCTCTGATGCTGATGAGATAAAAGCCACGAGTGGATATGTGTTCACACTTGGAGGTGGTGCTGTTTCCTAGAAGTCTTGCAAGCAGACCATCTTAACGAGGTCAACAATGGAAGCAGAACTCACAGCGTTAGATACCGCAACTGTTGAGGCTGAGTGGCTTAGCGAACTCCTTATGGATTTGCTGGTGGTTGAAAAACCGATACCGGCTATCCTGATGAACTGTGATAATCAGACTGTAATTATCAAGGTGAACAGTTCTAAGGACAACATGAAGTCATCTAGGCATGTTAAGAGGCGGTTAAAGTCTGTCAGAAAGCTGAAAAACTCCGGAGTGATAGCACTGGACTATGTCCAGACAACTAATAATCTGGCCGACCAATTTACAAAGGGTTTATCACGTAATGTGATAGATAGTGCATCGAGTGAGATGGGCCTGAGACCCACATGAGTCATACCACAGTGGTAACCTGTTCTACGTGATCGGAGATCCCGTGAAGTAGGATGGTGAAACAAGCTGTTGGTTGACTGGGAGGAGAGACCTTTACAGGGCTCATTTCTTCAGTGATGCACTTCTCTCCTATTCTGTATAGCAGGTTGGTTTTTACCTCAATGTGATCCAAGTGGCTTATTTAAAGCAGAGATGTCGGCCTACAGGACATCTTAGAAGGAACACACCTATATGAGTTCGACTGCTGGTCACAGTCTATGAGATTTGGGTAATCTCTAGATACTCATGAATAGGCATGGAGTATGACTTATACGCTCCAACTAGAGGGGATGCTTTAGGTAGCCTAGTACTAGTAAAGGAATTGGGTAAAGCTTGTTCGCACAAAACTATCAATTCAAGGCATAGTCCATTGTTCAGTTGTGGATGAGTGTAACTCCTTTCCTAGGTGGATGTTCAACTTAACAGTCTCCATCGAAACACTGGTATATCAAACAACAGCAGAACTGAGAGCATTTCTCATGTGCCTTGAAATTTGGTGGGGATTGTTGGATTAATTGGGCTTGGTCCATTTTAATTTAGCAATTAATCAAATAAAATTCATAGGCCCACTATTATTAGTCTCACATGGAAAACTGTTTAGTCCCATATGGAGAATTGAATGGGAGTTACACCACTTTAAAAGGTGGAACGTGGTAACCCCTTGTGGAATTGGAGAGAGCCAATACACAGGCGTGTCGGGTGCGGGCGCGTTTTTTTATCTATTCGAAAATCAAAATGCACTGACTCGCAGTAAATAGTATTAACGAATGGCTGGCAGTAACGGTGCAGTTACTAGTGAATTATGGCTGCGGTTACTTTCAAGTAATGGCTGCAGTTACTAGTGACTAATGGCTGCAGTTACTCTGGCCTTTTCGTTTTTGCTGTTACAAAAGAACAGAGCATAAAAAGGCTCTCTACTCCATACGAATAAAGGGATAAGAAAGAATAGTATTCTGGTTCTGTTTTTTGTGGCTGTTCTCTGCAATCTCCGGTCCAGAACCTTGCGCGCAAAGGGTTCTGGGCGAGTAGGCCTCCGAAACTCCGTCCGTTTGTGTACCTGCACGGGTAGACGGGCGATCAAGTTTTTGGGGAGCGCATTGGCGCGACTGATCAATCTGTGACATCGTCTACTTCCTGGTGGTGAACGCAAGACTGCATGGCGAACATCTTCCTGCATCACGCCTCGTCCTTCATCACGCCTCGATCGACTACATCGAATAGGCCATCATGTCGACTGATGGTAACGGCGCATCCGGTGTCTCCGACACTGGCCCCGCCCGAGGGTATAACCTGAAAACTTCTCTGATGTATTTGTTTCTGTGCGCTATGAATATGTTAATAGGTGCTGCTGTTAGCTTGTTCGTTAACGAATATGAATACATCAATGTTGAATCGTTTTTGTATGTCATGTTTTATATGCTGAATTTCTGGATTAAAATATGCCGAAAATTGACTAGATATTCAACAGTAAGGTGGTAGCGCCGTGGGGGCGGTAGTTGCGGAGGCAACGGTTGGGGAAAAACTAGATAGAGGAGCCAAATAAACGCCGAAAATAATTGACAATAGTAGATCAAAGCAACTACCAGGAAGCCTTAGCAAGTGTGTTGGGTTATCGTGCTGATGACATGGTGTATATTCATGGTCTTGTTGCCAACGATTGAATTCTCAATCTCAAAAATATGAAAGTAGAAGAACAAGAGCACAAGATGTAGTTTCGATAGTCTTCTCTTTCTTTATTGATATCTCATAGATGTGTGCATAACATGCAGCCCTCTCCCCCTTTTTTGTTTTGCAAGAAGTAAGGACTAAAGTAATCTGCTAGAACTCCGAGCCACAGTAATGGAATAAGATTATAAGAACTAGCATCACCTCCAAGTCCTCGTATGATGTGCTAGAGGTCACCTCTTGCATGAGGGGCAGCTTGCCTCTCTCTCCTCTTGTCTCTCTCTTCCACATAGGATTGTGCTGATGTGGATTTCACTAGAGGCAACCTAGTCAGCACCATTGTACTTGCTCTAAAGCCCTTGTTTAGATAAGTGTGACACAACAATTAATATTCGTAAGAAAATGATACAAACAACCTTTTATTTGGAATTCAAATTTTGATTTTGATGATTTCCAACGGGGTGCTAGTGCGTAGAAGCTTTGGCGACTCAGTCTTCTTCCGGAAGAGAAGGTTGGTTTTTACAGTCGGCGGCCCGTTGGTGCCCGGCGATGTCTTCTGCATGACAGCGTTGCATTATGGGTTTCTCAGTGCTGTAAGGCGGACCCTCGTTCTTACATGGACCCTCAGGAATTTCGGGTTTCTCAGGGTTGTTACGTCGACCCGGACCCTCAGGAATTTTGGGTATACCAGGGTTGTTACGTCCCGGACCCTCAGGAATAGTAGGTTTCCCAGGGTCGTGAAGTGGACACTCAGAAATTTCGGGTTTCTCATGGTTGTTACGTCGACCCGGATCCTCAGGAATAGTAGTAATTTGGCCAGGGTCGTGAAGCGGACTCTTAGGAATTTGGGGTTTCTCAGGGTTGTTAAACGGACGTGGATCCTCAGGAATTTTTCCTTTGTCACCGTCGTGACGCGGCTCGTGACGTGGATCGGCCGGCGAAACTGCAACACCAAGGAGTAACTAATTAGCGGAAATCAATAACAAAAATAAAAAGAGCTGCATGCCTGCAGCAAATAATAATATAGAAAGCATTTGTGGGGACATCTACTACGTGGAGCGGCCGGAGGCTGAACGGCCGGAGCAGCTGGAGGACCACCGCCTGGAGCGGCCGGATGATTAACGGCCGGAGCAGCCGGAGGATCGCCGAATGAGGCGGCCGGTGGAATGGCGGAGGCGGAGCTGTTAGCAAGCGCCATTCGCCCTAGGCAGAGCAAGAGTTGAACAGTGATGAATGCCTCCAGATTAGTCGTTTGTAGGGGTATTTATGCGTTTAGATGTCAGAGATGTCAAGGTCACACCGGTTGGATCTATCCTCACCGAGCTACCTTCCCCGGCGACTCGAGGCACCACTGCGTTCATATCTTAATTTCTATTTAGAGGAAAGCGTGCTTTCATACCATGCAAGTATCACTGGCAGGTTCAGAATAACTTGGCGTCAAAATGGAGTTTCAGAAGAATGAAATTAACATTTAACGGTCATTTGGATCATGGTTTTCTTAGTCTATTTTGTGAAATACATATTCATTTTTTATTTTTACCAATATGGGTTTAAATTTGTCAAGATAAAATTTAATTCCTTACAAGAAAAAAAATGAAAAGGTTGTTTGGCGCCTAGTGAGAGATCCATTTCAACGCTACCTTTTCAAACGTCTCCATATGCCGTTCAAGGCGTGGCAAGTAGCAACTAACAACTACTACTATTTTACTCCCTCGTTTTTTTCCCCACTTGTCATTCTGTAATACGTGCAATTAATAATATGCAATTTGGGAAAATAATAATGTACTGGAGACCGAGTAGATGTTCAAATGGAGTGAGTATTTGCAAAAAGAAACAGTCCATTCTTAGTTCCAATGCATCTTGCACCACATTTGCGCAACTTTCCAGGCAATTCAACTTCTAGACGCACTCCTTGTACAGGCAGTGAACTCCAACAACCACTTCCAAATAATTCAAGCAGTAGTAAAGCATGCATTCACTCATGCATCTTCCAATTTGCCACCATATCTTCGACGAAAAGCATGTGTGCCATTTAGAGCAATTAGGTGTTACGTCATACTACGTAAACATCCTCTTGCAAACGCGAGCTTTGATCTCCATAGCTGTGATTAAGAGAAATGGCCTCATTTAGCGAAAAGGTTGTTTTGCCGCCTAAGAGAGATCCATTTCAACGCTATCCTCTCACGCGTCTCCATATGCCGGTCAAGGCGTAGCAAGTAGCAATTTGACCAAGCAGCAACTAGTCAATTTGCAAAACAAATGGTCCAGTCTAGTTCCATTGCATCTTGTCCCTCATTTGCACAAGCTTCCAGTCAATTCAATTGCTTGGCGTCTCCCTGCCAAAGTCTACAAGTCAACAAAAATCACGTTGGTTGTTCATATTAGTTTCTGTTTTTCACTTTCGCTTAGAGAAATCAGAAACTAATATAAATACCGACTTCCCAAAACGGCTTCTCTCCTCTTCTCACTCCCATCACGCTCTGGGGATAAAACAGCGGATCATATGCGCATAAAGCAAAGGGTCACTGGTGCATCACACACCCCACTCCTCTCGCTCTTGTCTCACATACGTATCTTTTTCTCACTTCTCCCCTGGACGTCCCCTTATTCCAAAATCTTTCATCCCTACAATTTATTTTCAACCAAGAACTACCAACTACAATAAAAAACCATCGACGTCAGAAAACAAAAACACCCATACAAATAATTAAAGCAGTACGAGTACACGTTTACCGAGCGGGTAGCAAATTGGGAAAGCATGCATTCATACATCTTCCGAGTTCCCACCATATCTTGGACTACATAAATATGCTCTTGCAAAGGAGAGCTTTTATCTCAATAGCTGTGGTTAACAGCAATGGCCTCTTTGATAGTCTTGTCTCCAGGCGTTGTTTTTCTTTATCTATTCACCTTGTTCTGCTGCCTACCGTTAGCCATCGGCAAAGAAACCGAAAATGATCAACAAGCTCTCCTTTGCTTCAAATCCCAGCTCTCAGGTCCAGTCGGAAATTTAGCCTCATGGAGCAACACATCCTTGGAATTCTGCGACTGGCATGGGGTTACATGCAGTGTGCGGTCTCCACGCCGTGTCATTGCACTAGACCTCGCATCAGACGGCATCACAGGCTCCATATCACCTTGCATAGCCAACCTCACCTCTCTTACAAGGCTCCAACTGTCAAACAACAGCTTCCATGGCAGCATACCGTCCGAGCTTCGCCTCCTGAGCCAACTCAACAACCTCAACCTCAGCATGAACTCTTTAGAAGGTAACATCCCATCTGAACTCTCTTCATGTTCCCAACTTGAAATCCTAGGTTTGTGGAACAATTCCCTCCACGGAGAGATCCCACCTAGCCTAAGTCAATGCAAGCATCTTCAAGAGATTAACCTTAGCAACAACAAGCTCCAGGGGAGCATCCCGTCTGCTTTTGGAGATCTCCCTGAGCTGCGCACACTAGTTCTCGCTAGCAACAGGCTTACTGGTGACATACCGCCATCTTTGGGCAGCAGCCGTTTTCTCACACATGTTGATCTTGGGAGGAATGCGCTCACAGGGGGCATCCCAGAGTCCTTAGCAAATAGTTCATCTATCCAAGTACTTAGGCTCATGAGCAATAGTCTTACAGGAGAACTCCCAAAGGCTCTCTTCAACACGTCATCACTTATTGCGATTTGCCTCCAACAGAACAGCTTTGTTGGTTCTATACCTCCTGTTACTGCCACCTCTTCCCCTCTGAAATACCTCTATTTAAGGGAGAACCATCTTTCAGGAACAATACCTTCTTCACTAGGAAACCTTTCCTCCCTTCTCCATATTCGTCTTACACAGAACAATTTAATTGGGAGCATCCCAGAGAGCATTGGTCACATTCCAAAACTACAGATACTGACCATGAATGGAAACAACTTGTCTGGGCCAGTTCCACCATCTCTCTTCAACATGTCATCCCTGACATTTCTTGCCATGGGAAACAACTCGCTCATTGGAAGATTACCCTCCGACATTGGCTACTCACTCCCAAAAATTCAAGGCTTAATCCTCTCAGTGAACAAGTTTGATGGCTCAATCCCAGCTTCTCTTCTCAATGCTTACGACCTACGACAGCTTTACCTGGCTTACAACAACCTGACTGGGTTGGTGCCATTCTTTGGATCATTGCCAAATTTGAAGGAACTGGATGTGTCACACAACATGCTAGAAGCAGGTGACTGGAGCTTTGTCTCTTCACTCTCGAATTGCTCCAGACTGACTGAACTGAACCTGGCTGGGAACAATCTCCAAGGGAAATTGCCAAGTTCTCTTGGCAATCTTTCTAGTAGTCTTGAGTCGCTGTGGCTAAGAAAGAACAAAATTTCT
Organism: Dendrocalamus latiflorus; assembly: GCA_017311315.1. NCBI lineage: Eukaryota > Viridiplantae > Streptophyta > Magnoliopsida > Poales > Poaceae > Dendrocalamus > Dendrocalamus latiflorus. Next base: position 9,020,875 of record CM029660.1, on the reverse strand, counting down.
GGGCCTATACCACCGGAGATTGGCAATCTTAAGAGCCTCCGTATGCTGTACATGGATTACAATCTTTTCACTGGGGATATACCACCAACAATTGGACATCTGCACAACTTGGTTGTTCTAGCCTTTGCACAAAACAAACTCTCCGGTCAAATCCCTGATATTATTGGCAACTTTGTTCAATTGACTGATTTGAAATTGGATGGTAACAACTTGACTGGAACAATACCTGCAAGTATTGGGCGATGTACTCAACTCCAAATACTCAACCTTGCTCACAACTCATTACATGGGAGTATACCAAGGGAAATCTTCAAAATTTCTTCACTTTCTGAAGTGTTGGACTTGTCACACAATTACTTGTCTGGAGGAATACCACAGGAAGTTGGCAGTCTCATTAATCTGAATAAACTTAACATCTCAAACAACAGGTTGTCTGGCAACATCCCATCCACTCTTGGCCAGTGTGTGGTTCTGGAGTATCTTGAGATGCAAAGCAACTTTTTTGTAGGAGGCATTCCGCAGTCTTTTGTGAACTTAGCAAGCATAAAAAGGATGGATATTTCTCAGAATAATTTGTCCGGAAAAATCCCAGAGTTCCTCACATCATTGAGTTCTCTGCATGATCTCAATTTATCCTTCAACAGTTTTGATGGACCAGTTCCGAGAGGCGGTGTTTTTGACAATCCTGGTGCTGTGTTAATTGAAGGAAATGATCATCTGTGTACAAGTGTTCCAACAGGAGGTATGCCTATTTGTTCTGCACTGGCTGACAGGGAAAGGAAACATAAGTCCTTGGTCCTAGTCCTACAGATAGTAATACCAATTGTTGCTGTTGTTATAATCATTTCGTCCTGTATTATGACAATTCATAGGAGGAACAGAATGAAAGCAAATCCACACTTGCAACAATTCAATGAGCACATGAAGAAGATAGCATATAAAGACATTGTAAAGGCAACAGACAGGTTCTCCTCTGCTAACTTTATTGGCTCAGGATCATTTGGAATGGTTTATAAAGGTAATCTGGAGATTCAGGAAGATCTAGTTGCCATCAAAATTTTTAACCTTGATATATATGGGGCACATAGGAGCTTTGCTGCTGAGTGTGAAGCCCTAAGAAATGCCCGCCATCGAAATCTTGTAAAAATCATCACTTCATGTTCTTCTGTGGATTCTACTGGGGCAGACTTCAAGGCCCTAGTGTTCCAATACATGCCTAATGGGAACCTAGAAATGTGGCTACATCCAAAGGCCCATGAACATACTCAAAGAAAGATTCTGACTTTAAGCCAAAGAATTATTATAGCCTTGGATGTAGCATTTGCTTTAGATTATCTTCATAACCAGTGTGCACCTCCGCTAATACATTGTGACTTGAAGCCAAGCAATATTCTTTTGGATCTTGACATGGCTGCGCATGTCAGCGACTTTGGCCTAGCAAGATTTCTATTTACTACATCAAATGCACATCAAGATAGTTCAACAAGTTTGGCCCACCTAAAAGGATCCATCGGATACATCCCACCAGGTGAGATAAGCTTATTTGATGTTGGTTCTGTATGTTGTTTATAGTGTCTATTCTCTAATTTTATTACGTTTATTAATGTAAATGCAGAGTATGGAATGAGCGAGGAGACATCAACCAAAGGCGATGTCTATAGTTTTGGAGTGCTTCTGTTACAAATGATAACAGGGTGTAGTCCAACTGATGACAAATTTAATGATGGTACAAGCCTGCATGAATTTGTTGATAGAGCATTTCCAAAGGATATTTACGAGGTTCTTGATCCCACAATTCTACAAGATGACAGCAATGCAACCAACGCGATGGAGAATTGTATCATTCCACTGGTTAGAATAGGCCTCTCTTGCTCCATGACATCGCCCAAAGAGCGACCAGAAATGGGACAAGTTTCTATAGATATCCTTAGAATCAAGCATGCGGCCTCAATCATGCAGGTCAGATGAAGCAAAGATTTGACAGGATGGTAGCTAATGACAGAGATATGCATGCATATAAGAATACTAATGTACATCTTGTGGGTTTTCCTTTTTGAATTCAGTTATGACATTTGCGGAAAGTAACACTCTTTTTGGCATTAGCATTTCGTGTCATTTTTCTTTTAATTTTACAAGTTTAATATTTCTACATGCAAAATTCTAGCGATTAGAGATCAATCGATTTGTGCAATTGGTGTCCATTCAACGCCAAATAGATGTTTGTAGAAGATAATTTTGATTAGGTTGGGGATTAAATCCCGAATTCAGACATGACTCCCAACACCAAATTGCCTAATCAGAGTAGAACATTGTCGACGCCGAAGCCTACAGATCGATTTCACCCAATCCGCGCAGAAGAAGTCTCAATTGACCCATTCAAGCAGATAGACATGCATACGCGTGTACCTGGTCGTCGCAGAACCCCAGCTTGCGGCGCCGCTTCCTCCTGAGCGCCGCCGCGTGGTGCCGCTGCTTGGGCCTCGCCGCCCGTATGGCCGTATCCGCGCAAACCGCCATAAGGCGCCGCCGCCGTTCTCCTGCGCCGCACGGTCGCACCAGCACCGTTGCTCGCATTGTTTGCATGGAAGGCTGGTCTCGGGAGGAAGGAAGGGAGCTTTCTGCTGTCATGCGCAACGGGAGCCTAGAGAAGTGGTTAGTTGCACCCAGACCATGCATGCACAACCAGGACAGGGAGTTGAGCTTGGGACAGAGGATAAGCATGGCTCTGGATGTGGCCTTTCCTCTTGATTACCTTCACAACCAATGTACAATGTTTTGTGACCTGAAGCCACGATTATGTTTCGCTGGACTATTGACATGACTGCATGTGTAAGTGACTTTGGACTGGCAAGGTTTCTACGCACTAACTCCCAGTGTGAAACTAATAGTTCTACAAGTATGTTTGGACTCTTAAGGATCCATTGGATGCATTGCTCCAGGTGATGCAAACTCCTCCACATTATTCTCCCTCAAAGAATTTTTACGACATTAGTGTTTTATTGTCACATTTGTTTTCAGGTTCTCACAGTTCAGATGTCAAAAACAAATGCTGAGTATGGAATGTGCGGCAAGGTCTCAACTGAGGGTGACGTCTATAGCTATGGAGGGGGTGTTTGGTTGCCAGCCACACTTTACCACAGGTTGCCACGCCTAAGGTTAGGCAAGTTTGACCAACTTGACAGCTGTTTGGTTGCAGCCACAGTTGTGGCAAGATTCCCTTCCAGCAAACTAGGTCCCACGCGTCAGTGACTCAAAAAAGTGTGGCAAGATTCCCTTAGGCTTGCTAAGGTGTGGCAAAGAATTTGAGCACCTCAACTTAGGCAAGTGTGGCAATTTTTGTTGGCAAATGATGGCAAAGTGTGGCTAGCAACCAAACAGCCCCGGAGTAATTCTACTAGAAATGCTTACACAGAAGTGACCTACTGATGAAGCATTCAAGACCGAGCTAAGCCTTCATAAATTTGTGAAGTCATCATTTCCAAATAGTATGGTGAGATCTTAGAACCCATTATACTGCAAGGGAGTACGGAAAATGGAAACCAGGCAATCCTAACCATGCATAATTGCATCATCCCTCTGATTAAGATGGGCCTCTTTTGCTCCATGGAATCGCCAAAAGACCGCTTGAGAATGAACCATGTTGTAACCATGGTCCACGCAACCAAAAAATCTTTTCAAAATATCATCTTTAGGAACTATTAGCTGTTACGGATGAAAGAGGAGCATAGGGAAGTCATACTAGTATTAGGTAATTCTCGATCATAAATTGTTCCCCGTATTTCGACTACAAGAAATCAAAACCATTAACCGTCAAATGTTTAGGGTACTAGTTGAATGCACGTGTGTTGCTATAAAATTTTAAAATTTATCATACTACATGTTTTAAAACTCACAGGTGGTAAAAAATTTTAGAATATACATACAAATATGTTATAAAAGTTTTTAAATATATCAAGTAAGTCGGAAGCCGTCGATCACACCTCGTGGTCATAAGTCAGAAGACATCGACCACACCTCATGGTCGTAAGTCGGGAGCCCTCGAGCACACCTCGCCGTCGTAAGTCGAAAGTTGTTGACCATCGCGCGTGATCGTAGGTCGAGAGCAGTCGACCATCGCTGGTGGTCGTAAGTTGGCAGCGGTTGATGATCGATCGTGATCCTAAATCAGGAGCCTTCGACAATGGCTCATGGTCGTACATCGGAAGCCGACAATCATCGATCGTGGTCGCAAGTCAGAAGCCATCGAGAATACCTCGTGGTCGTAAGTCAGAACACTCGACCAACACTCGTAGACATAAGTCAGAAGACATCGACCACACCTCGTGGTCGTAAGTCAAAACGCATCAACCAGTGCTCATGGCCGTAAATTAGAAGTCGTCGATCACATCTCGTGGTCATAAATTAGAAGCCATCAACCATCGCACGTGATCGTAGGTCGGGAGCGGTCGACCATCGCTAGTGGTCGTACGTTGGCAGGCCTCCGGTGTGCTTGTGCCCTATCGCCCGACTGTCGGTGCCAGTCTGCTTGGCCTCGACTTCGACCACAGCCCCGACTTTGACCACTGCCCCCTTCGATTTCGACCACTGCCCCTGTCGACTTCAACCACTACCCCCTGCAACCATTGCCCCCTTCGATCACAACCCTTCGATGTCGACCACTTCTCCCTTTGACCACGGCCACCTTCAACCATAGCTTCGACTTCGACCACCTTGTGGGTCTTGCCGTCGAGGGTGGAGAGCTCGATCTCGGGAGTGACCTAGGGGTAGGCGTCGGGAATGTCCAACTGGAAGGGGAACTCATAGCGATGGAGGTTGTCGACGAACCAGCAGGTGCCCTCCAGGTTGGCGCTATGACTACGACCATGACCGCTACGACCGCGTCCATAGACGCTACGACCATGAACGCGACTTCGACCACTGCCCCCTTCGACTTCGACCACTGCCCCTTCAATCACTGTCCCCTTCAGCCACAACCTTTCGACATCGACCACTTCCCTCATCGACGACAACCACGGATCTTCGACTTCGACCACTGTCCCCCTCGACCACTGTCCCCTTCGACCATAGCCCTTCAACACCAACCACTTCCCCCTTCGACCAAGGCCCCCTTCGACCACGTCTTTGACTTTGACCAAGGATCTTCGACTTTGACCATAGATCTTCGACTTCGACCACTGCCTCATTTAACCACTGTCCCCTTCAACAACGGCCCTTCGACGTCGACCACTTCCCCCTTGACCACGGGCCCCTTTGACCACAAATCTTTAACTTCAACCACGGATCTACGACTTCAACCACTACCCCCTTCGACCACTATCCCCTTCGACTATGGCCCTTCGATGACCACGGCCCTTCGACTTCGACCACCGCTCCCTTTGACCACTGTCCCTTTCAACCACGATCCTTCGACGTCGACCACTTTCCCTTTCAACCACGGCCTCTTTAGACCACGGATCTTCAACTTCAACCACGGATCTTCGACTTGACCACAGCCCCCTTCGACCACTGTCCCCTTTGACTACAGCCCTTCGACGTCGACCACTTCCCCCTTTGATCATCGTCCCCTTCGACCACTATCCCCTTCGACCATGACCCTTCGACTTCGACCATGGCCCTTAGACTTCAACCGCTGACCAACTTCATCCACGGCCCTTCGACTTCGACCACTGTCCCCTTCGACCATGACCCTTCGACTTCGACCACAGCTTGACTTCGACCACAGCCCTTTGACTTCGACCGTAGACCGACTTCATCCACGGCCTTTTGACTTTGACCACTGCCCCCTTCGACCACTGTCCCTTTTGACTATGGCTTGAACTTCGACCATAGCCCTTCAACTTCGACCATGGATTGGACTTCGACCATGGCCCTTCAACTTCGACCATGGCCTAACTTCGACCACGATTTCGACTTCGACCATGGAACTGTGACTTCGGTCACGACACCTTTCAACCACGGCTTCAACTTCGACCACGGCCCTATTCGACCATGGCATCGACTTCGATGACCAGCTTGGGAGACCAAAATCGCCAAACAGCACGACGGGCTCCGAGCGAAGAGTAGGAGGAGGTAGAGAGGCTCACCAGGCGAGCGACCGCTGGGCGACGGGGGAGAGCAACGTGGGCGGACATAGTAAGAGGAAGCCGTTGCCATCGCTGAGTGCCTTTCTCTCTGATCCACCAGCCGTTATCGCCGAGCGTTGTGCCGCTTGTTGGAGGGGCGATGGGAGATGGAATTGGTGGCGGCACCCTGGGGAAAGTTGGGAGACTATGACCAGATGCTGCCACGTGAGGAAGGAATTGGTGGCGGCGCCGAGGAGGAGGAGGCGGGGCATGAGTGTTCAAGGGAGAAGCAGGCGGCGGTTGTGAGAGGTGGAGGTGGGGAGGCAGCGGTAGGCAGATGGGGAGAGGAGGCGGTGGGCAAATGGATTGGGGAGGCGGCGATGAGGGGATGCGACGTTGTTATGAGAAGTTGGGGGACTATGACTAGATGCTGTCGTACGGGGAAGGAATTGTTGGCGGCATTGAGAAGAAGGAGGCGTGGCACAAAGATTCGGGCGAGAGAAGGAGGCGGCGGTTGTGGGAGGTGGAGTGGTTGCGGAAGGCGAAGGATGCAAGGGAAGAGAAGAGGAGGAGTGCGGCCCACGCGTCGGCCCGACCTTTTCTATGAGGAGTGGAAGAACTACCTACATGTGGATATGGACAGTTGATTTTTGATCGGACGGCTGAGAAGAGATGAGGGAGAATGGACCGGCGACCACCATCTCACATTTTTATAATAGTAAAGATTTAGAAATGAGAATTTTGTATTTTCTCATTCCAGCTCAAATTAATGAAATTGTTTTGTGATAGACCCCTATTTGGTTATTTTCCCATGATCAAATATCCAAGAATTAAAAAAAATTAAGAGTGCCTTACATTTCGCGTGGATAGTTCATAGCACAAGCATCAACCAAGCCATCCTTGTGTAATGATCATTACAGGGTAAATACCGCTGGGAGGATAGCCGGACGATGACAACTTGATTGGGGAAGACTTTAGAGGAGGAAGATAAACATGGACAGAGTGAACTCTTGTTTCGTTCTTCTTCTTACTTGATCCCAAATGTTATCAATGGATCTCCTTATATAGAGGTGGAAGATCCTAAAAATAGAAACAAACCCAAAAGATAGCAACTAACCAAAAGGAAATAACAAACATAGAAACTAATCATTCTAATCCCTATTTTAGCGGTGGCTGCCATATATGCTACAGTACTTCACGTGAATAGTGCCTCATACTGCTACTAGCACATAACAACTTCATCCTCCTTTTGTAGCAGCTCGTCCTCGAGCTGTGGTGGTGGCCATGGCTACAGCCCTAGGAAGCCCCATGAAGATGAGAGGGCATGAACTTGACGCCACATCGTGTGAGAGGAGATGAGCCAGACCTCGACGACAATGGATGGTGATGGCGTAGGCACTTTAGCGTGGCACGATGTAGAGGAAGATGCCCGTGGTGTAGGAGATTGGATCAGGACAGCCGAGTATCTTCTGCCTCCCTAGAGTGCGACTATTGTGGGAGAGATGTGACGATGTCGCGGTCCCACCCAAGGCACTCGACGATGACGTGCTCCACACCTTTGAAGGCATGGACTCAGCCAGCGGAATGTAGGCGGTGGCCGTGGGATGGCATCAGCCTTATTTTTCCGTGGTGGAGTCATTGGTCATGTAGCCAAAGAAAAAGCTGCTAATGCAACTTCACTTGAAGCTTCCTTCTTTTTGTCCCTCGCTGCCATCATCTTTTTCAACATGCTCTCTACATTCTTGAGTCTAGCGAGGATTTCTTCATAGCCAACAATGATCTTGCCACATGTTAACTCGGCAGTAGAAACTATGGTAGGTAGCTCCGATACCAAATATAATGATCCTTAGATCATTTCGTTGTAAAAACTGCCGGGAGGATAGCTGGGCGGCATCGGCCTGATTATGGAGACTTTAGAGAAGGAAGATGAACATAGACAGAGATGAACTCTTGGTTCTCTCTTCTTCTTGCTTGATTTCTCTTCTTCTTGCTTGATTCCAAATGCTATCAATGGATCTCCTTATATAGAGGTTGAAGATCCTAAAGATAGAAACAAATCCAAAAGATAGCAATTAACAAATATGGAAACTAATCATTCTAATTCCTATTTTAGTGGTGGCTGCCATAGACGCTACAATACTTCACGTGAATAGTACCCCGTACTACTGCTGGCACGTAACAATTTCACCCTCCTTTTATGACAACTCATCCTTGATCTATGGTGGCGGCCATGGCTGCAGCCCTAGAAAGCCCCATAAAGATGAGAGGGCATGAACTTGACACCACATCGCGTGAGAGGAGATGAGCCAAATCTCGGTGACAATGGATGGTGATGGCGTGGGCACTTTAGTGTAGTCCGATGTAGAGAAAGATGCCTGTGGTGTAGGAGATTAGATCAGGGCAATCAAGTATCTTCTGCCTCTCTGGAGTGCGACTATGGTGGGAGTGATGCGACGATGTCGCGATCCCACCCAAGGCACTCGACAACGACATGCTCCACACCTTTGAAGGCATGAACTCAGCCAACAACATGGAGGCAGTGGCCGTGAGATGGCAACAGTCTTCTTTTTCAGTGGTGGAGTCACTGGTCGTGTAGCCAAAGGCAACGTTGTCAATGCAACTTCACTTGGAGTTTCCTTATATTTGTCCCTCGCTACCATCATCTTGTTCAACATGCTCTCTACATTCTTGAGTCCAGCGAGGGTTTCTTCATAGCTAGTAATGATCTTACCACATGTTAACTCGGCAATAGAAGCCATGGTGAGTGGCTCTAATACTAAATGTAATAATCTTTAGATCATTATGGGGTAAACACCGCTGGGAGGATAGCTGGATGACGTCGACTTGATTGGGAAGAGACTTTAGAGCAAGACGACAGACATGGACGTGATGAATTGTTTCTTTCTTTTTCTTACTTGATTCCAACTGCTATCAATGGATCTTATATAGAGGTGGCAGATCCTAAAAATAGAAACAAACTCAAAAGATAGCAACAAATCAAAAGAAAATAACAAACATGAAAACTAATCATTCTAATCCCTATTTGAGTGGTGGCTGTCATATATACTACAGTACCAATACCCCCGTACTGCTTCTAGCACGTAACACCTTGGGCCTCTTGTCAATGACTTCGGACAGCACTCAAGCTGGAGAGTGGAGAACCATCCTTGCTGGAGTGTGGAAAACCATCCTTGCCTGCCCATTACTGAAATGCATTAGCGGATTCAGGGTACACTGTATCCTTATGTCATACTGGTTTGTATGTGTGAACTTAGCCCCAAATGCAATACTGGGGATTCATCAAATGAAAATAGAAATGGTTCACGTTACAACATTCAACATTGTTGTGTATGTTTAGGATAAATAAATCAAAAAACTTTTGAGTGGAAAAGAATAAAGAATGCTTACAGCATTAACAATCCAATGAAATCAAGATTGGCGAAGTTCAATGCCAAGTTGTATTTCAAAAACTCTCCAACTGGGCAATCAAGTGACGCTGGCACCAACAGCAAAGGTGAAATTTCAGGATGGTTTTGCCGCAAGAACAAAGACAACACTAGTCCCAGCACGGTCATGACTCCTTTCTCGTGATTTATCCATGGGGGTTCTAAAACACCTTTATTCTGCATAAAAGCAAATAAGAGGTAATAAAACATGATTATATGATGAATAATGAATTATGCAATGTTCATGAGCTAGACAATCAATATCTAGCTTTATGCAAAAGGACATATAAGGCATACATCTGAGAACATATTAAGGCATTTTACAGTGAAATCATGCTAAGAAAGGATAAATAAATGATACACTTTTGGTGTCATTAGTGGGTCATAACCAGTCAGTCGATATTTTAAGGTCTTGTTTGCCATCGGTGCGCTCCGAGAAGAGATGATCAGATTATCTTCCAATGACACCCACCCAAAAATCCTAGGGAACAATAGAAGGTTACCATACTTTAAGGTAAGCAGACTCCTTAAAATGAGATATTGAAGTGTTAGATTCAAAGTTGTTTGGGACTGCTCTGCTCCAGTTTTTTCAGCTCTGCTCCACCAACTCTACCATGGAGCAGCTCCACTGTGGAGTTCCTGGAGCAGGTGGTCCTATTTGGCACGCAGCTAGCTCCAGCTCCAGGAATGTGAGGTTTCCCTGAGAAAGGTCCAATGTGCCCCTGAATGATGTTTTGGTGTATGTTTTGATGTCTGCGGAGCATACTTTCATTTTTCCATACGTCCACTGCTAAATACCTTCGTTTTTTCATAGGTCCTATGCTAAAATAATCCGAATATATGCTCCCCAAGTGGGATCAGTAATGATGTACTGGCAAATAACAGTGTGCTCATTACCAACCACTTCCAATGCGAAATATCTACCAAGACAGAATGTTTTAAATGTCATAACAATATAACATTGAGCTGCTTGAGGAAACCAATCTTTTGTTCAAAACAAGAACATAGTATGGTGCTCAGTCCTTCAAAGTTCAAACACCATTTCATACCACTACATTTGTTTATGAGAATCATAATTACAACAGATTTACAGCAATTCCTGACGACACAATTTGAAGTGTTCCACACGCGCACAAACAAGAGAAAACACAGATGCTAACACATCTTATTGACCAGTCGAAAATAACTAGAGAAGCAAGTAGATCAAACGAAATCCATCTTCGCGTGCCCAGAGGGGCAAGTCATCCTACCAATCGGTGACACTACTAAACTTTAGGTTTTACTCTTTCAGGAAATCCGGCTGGTTTGTGACTGACATAACCCATGCCCATTTGTGATCATTCACATCCACTGGGTTCTTGGCCACAGCAACATCTTCCAGTGGTATGTAACTGGGTTTTTGGGATCCCTGTAATGGATATGTTCAAACCACGGTGTTTAAATTCTTTGAAGATGGCCACGGCTCCTCTCATTGTTCCATCCCCGCCAATTACATACACCTTCAGTGCAGGAAAGATTTATGAGGTCAAACTTTTGCGAGAATACATGGAACAGCTGAAGCAATTGGCATGTTGAACCAATACACCTTGATCCTGCAGTGATTAATCAATTCAATAATACCTTAGCTACTTAATAGCTCTAGATTGACAAAGTCATATTTTTATCAGAAACATTCTGGTACTTCCAATTGTTTGAGATTGTTCTTCTAATACGTATAAATATTGTAGGCAGATTACAATAAGCTCACCCAATTCCACTCTTACATTGTTATTGGCAAAATCATTTTTGTAGCACCAAAATTCCCCATTGTCACCAATTCTGCACAGCACATTTGGTCTTGCAACTAGGGGGTGTATCCATGTATGGATGATGGAGATTTTCATTAATTCAAATTTGTACTTGTTGGAGGAATAATCCATCCCTTTCACTATAATGCAATTATGCTTACAAAGGACTACAATACATGTGCGCTCTCACCTGCGTGTACCCGCACGCAACGATGCCGTCGACGATCTTGTTGAGATCGAAGCCACCCCGCGTCGTCTTGAGCACGGTGCCGCCCTTCTTGTGCCAGTCGTTGACGGTGGCCGGGTCCAGCCGCACGTGATCGACGTCGGCGCCGTAGAGCCCGCGATACCCCGCGGCGACGCCGAATACGTCGCGGACGCCGTAGAGTTCCTGGAGCCCGACGACGAGCTCCCGCAGCACGGTGTTGAGGCCCGGGCAGAGCCCCCCGCAGGTGACGAGCGGCTCCGGCGTGGCAGAGGCGAGGTCGAAGAAGGCGTGGCGGAGGGAGACGTCCTCCTGGGAGATATAGAAGGTGGCGGGCGGGTGGAAGTAGGGGTGGCGGGAGATGGGGTTGGGGATCGCGGCGGCGGCGGGGAGGCGGGGCACGTCGCGGAGGGTGAGCGGCGGGAGGGTGACGGTGGTGTTGGTCGGGGAGGCGGCGGCGTGGTCGCCGGAGCTGGGGGCGTTGGGGTCCATCGTCGGCGAGGGTGGTGGAAACGGAGTTGCGGAGCGGTCGGAGAGAAGTGAGACCACATCGGAGGAAGGGGGCGGAGAAGAGGGCGGCGCGGGTGGGGGGCGGAGAGTCGGAGAAGGAAAATAAAACGAATCGGTATGGAGGAGAGGAATTGTGTAATGGCAGTGGTGGGTAATTTTCCCCCAACTCCATGAGGAGATACAAAACTTCAGTTTCTGGAGTACCCCTTGAGGAGCTCCAGAAAAAACGTGGAGTAGGCCTTTAACTCCACCTTTTTTTTGGAGCAGAGTTCTTGGAGTTGGACCCGTTTGGCTAGACAAGTTTGGAGCAGAGTTGAAAAAGCTGGAGCGGAGCAGTCCCAAACAGGCCCTCAAGCTATCCATTCCCATCAACAGAATAAGAGCGGCTAGTAAACTGTAATCATATAGCTGTGAAGCATCATGGAACAGAGTAGCCAGAATAACCAGAGCAACATTAATAGTAGATAGGCTAACTGATGGCCAAGATGTTGCTATAAAACAATTTACCCAAATGGCTAACTGATGGCCAAGGTTTTGCTATAAAACAATTTACCCAAATACCTTGATAAAAATTATTTTCCACTCTTCGGTGTAAACATTGAGTCAAGACCAGTTCCCTGAGAGAATCCTGATCTAACGCCTAACGTGTTGGTTGTATGCTTACAAGAGTTTTTTTTTTGAAAATGGAACAAAGTTCCAGCTTCTACTTTATGGGGGGAAAGTACACAGCTGTTCAATACAAAACCAAGCACATAGGCTCCAACTCCACAAGAAATCAAACTACAAATAAAGAAAGGAGAGGAAAGAAGCTACACTTCAATTCTATTCCTAAATTTCCAACCGAACTTCGCAAAAACCTCCATGATTACGGTCTCCAACAATCTGCATCCATTTTTGAGATTTGATCTCGCCTCTTCTTTGTGTAGTAGGGACCAATGTCGAATCCAATATGTTGCCCTGAAAATAACCTGCAGAAATGTATTAGATTTAGAATTATTGAATACCATATCGTTTCTATTCAACCACATAGCCCAACATAAAGCAGCAGCTCCTACAAATATTTGATTTCTAAGTTTTGGCCGAATGGCATTCAACCAAGAATCAAACATGTTCGCAAAGCTAGAAGGGGGGCTGAATTCCAAAGGCGATAAAAACGGTATTCCAAATAAATCTTGCAAAGTGGCAATCAAAGAAAAGATGTTGTATCGTCTCCATAGAATTACAAAAACAACAAATGGTGCTACCTTGCCAATTCCTTTTTGCTAGATTATCCTTTGTGAGAGTAACCCCCTTTTGAAGGTACCAAAGGAAGATCTTAATTTTCAGAGGTATCTTAATGTTCCAAAGAGGGGTCTTTTGGGGAACTACCCCTTCTTGTATCACATACATATAAAAAGAACGAACCGAAAAAGTACCCTTGTTACACAAATCCCAAATAAACGAGTCCTCTCCACTTGTAAGGTTTACTGAAAATATTTTGGTCACCAAATCAAGCCAATCATCTAGATTAGAGCCAACCAAGGCCCTCCTAAAGGACACATTAAGAGGTATTGTTATGACCGGCATCACATACACGCGCAGGCCGCGCGCGCAGGGAGCACAAACCGGAGCCCCGCCGCCAGGGCGTCTCCTACCGCTATCCCCTCTGGAGTCTCCGCTACGCCCGAGCTCTTCCAGGTATAGAGCTTAAGCTATATGATACCGTGGTGTCTTTTCTCCTCACAATTCTATAGAGTGCGGGATATGCAACACTAAAGGGTTTGTCACCTATCCAAGTGTCCTCCCAAAATCTAGTTTGGGACCCATCACGAACACGGAAGTGACCACATGCAAGAAATTGATCCTTGACCTTCATAAGGCCAGACCAAAAATGTGAACCCCCAGTTGTAGATTGTTACCAAAAATGTTTTTATTACCAAAACATGCTTACAAGAGTATAGCAAAAAAAAACGATAACTGCAACAAATCAACAAAATCATCAAATTGTGCATCACTAAATTAAATTACTTGAGAAAACAGACACCAGCAGGCAGCAGCTCACTACAAAGTGGAATTGAACGATACAGCATATCACCATATAATTCGAAGTTCCAAACCATTCAGGCCTCTTATTAAACATCTTACTCTCTTACATCATTAGTTGCTTAGGTGGAAACAACAATCTTTTGATCAGTTTCGTAGTCTTAAGAACCACACGGGAGAAAAAAGAGGAAAAAGGTTCCACCACAAGAACTCAACCAAAATTTAGGACGGGTTCTTTTTGGTTTATACATGGCTTATACTCGTACTGCCTACAGTAATTAGCTTTTAAACAGTGCGTTTTTTAAGATGGGGTCAATAAGAAGATTGTAGTAAAAAATATAATGAGTTCAGTTAGAATTCAAATATTTAAGCCAACAGTGCGTTTTTTATGCGTATTATCTCTTACGAATAGCTAAAATTCAAATATTTAAGCCATAAATCATAAACTATCAACCTAAAAAAACCCACCCTTAATCACAAGTTGTATTATCACATTAAATGTGACTCTTGCTTTCATCCCCAGATCTGAAAATAGACCAAGCTACCATTTTCTCCAAAACGAATTTGCAAAACTTGGCACGGCTTGAGATAGCCAAGGCCCGTTGTATTGAAAAGTTATTTTTGAGGGATTCAAGTGCCATATGCTGGATTTAGTGCATGCTATCAGCAGTCAAATGCCAGAAAAATAAACATAATAACAAGGATATCTTCTCAGGCTTATGTTGCTAAATGTGTTGGAATGCTCATAATCCTTGTGACCTGGCGAAGATTCTTGAATAAAGTTGGGGCTCCCACTGCTTATTGTTTCCCAAAAAAATATAGCATAGCAGCACGAAGATTCGTTAAAAAAAAGATATATCACAAGTGTAGAAAAAAATCATTGTAGGATACCAGAGCTCAATCTACAGTGTCATACTAGGGCTGACAGAATTAAAAACTAATACATGGACAACCGCAAGTCTTTCTTCTTGTTTCCTGTTCTTGATCTCATCACAAGTCTTTCAGGTACTTCGGAGCTGCAGCAAAAGAGAGCACAGATGCATAACAAATTCAGAAAAGAACATAAAAAATAACCACACGAATTAAGAAGCTAAGCTAAAGTGGCAACCTTTTTTGTACCATGGCCAGATAGTTTAGTTTCATTTGACAAAATACTAAAACCAAAAGACACACTGACCGTAACACGTGATGTACAAAAGACACACTGACCGTAACACGTGATGTTACCAACCTACACGCAGCAGACACCATGAAATGCTCCCAGACAGCAAGAATGTCCAGTGACACTTATTTTTGCGTTCAGTCATCTCACAGATATTTGAAAAATAGACTGGAATTTGCAACTGTACAGATTAACATCCAGACAGCACTGGAAGATTCATTAAACATACAGGATTATATTACAAGCAAGTTATTGGATGGGTGCAACAGAAACATGACGAAACACGTGTATAAACAGCTTTGAACAGGGTAAACATCAACATTTAGAAATGGAGCTGCTTGCACTGCGAAGAGAGAGCCTCCGAGGGGCAGTATGGGCACTTAAAAGGTCTGGAGCTGCTCTTTGACAGCTTCATTACCGATTGCTTCGATACAACGTGTCCACAAGGCATCAGCATTGGAGGGTTCTCATCACTTGACTGCTCTCTGAGTACTGGGCATACAAAGACAGTGTGGTACTGGAATTCTGGTCCGATGTCTATGGGTACTGGAAGTTGCTTCATTGCCTGCCACTCCTGCTTTTTGGCAGCCATTACCATGGTTAGCTTCAGCAAGGTTGGTAGTCCTTGAAAACCAGCTGATATTGCTACACCAAGTGGGCTCTCGCTAGCCTGTCCCAAAAGGCTGCAGAATTGATGGGTGAGCTCCTCAGCTAGCTTCTCCCAATGCGTCGATGACATGAACTCAGCGTATGGGGACTGCTCGAGCCGGCCAGCCCAGAGAAGGCAGGCCATTAGTTTCTGGATCTCTGCCGTGTGCAAGTCTGCAAAGGGCTTCAAGTGAATCCTTGCATACTTTAAAGCCTCATCTCTACTTCCTTTAGTGAGTATCTCAACAAACTGAAGCTGATGAAGCTTCAACTCAAGCATTGAGCCATTCTGTAACAGCTGATCATGGTTCTTGGCAGCCCAACTGAGGGCAGGCTCAAGGTTTCTAGCTTGCATCGCTTCAAGTATTCCATACATCTCCTGGAATGGTAATTTCAAGTAAGTCCCATCTGATTCACCACACTCACAGATGAAGGAGTCCCCAAGATCAAAGAGGCCTTGGCGGTAAAAATGATTCGCTATTATGTTGTTTATTGTATGGACCTCAAAATCCACATTTCTGTATGCCTTTGATATGTCTGGATTGAAAGATTTCTCAAGAAGCTTGAGATATTTGCTTAGGGCAACATTCAATTCCTTTTGACAGCCTTCAAGTTGGTTTAATGGCGCCATTTTGTTTAGCTTGGCTTTCAGCTCTGCAAGGATGGATGAATGGTCAGCACTGCCCATGGAATCTGTATTCATCATCTGCATCTTCGCAATTGCCTGCTCAACTTCATTCGCTATCTGATCAATAGCTTCCTGAGCCTTAGCAGAAGATAATGCACGTTTTTCAATAACTCGGTCAAATGCCTCTCTTAGACTGTCAAGTTCCATTGTATGGTTGTAATGCACCCAACGAAGCAGCACGGCTTCACCACTGCCTGTACATGTCAAAAACCACGTATGCACAAGTAATTCATTGAGAAAACTTGCACAAACAAGTAATGCTAATAAGTCAGTCTGTTGAATGCAGCAATAATAATATAGGCTAAACTGTTGTGTTTGAATAAACACTGGATAAACCTATAGTAATCAAGAAGCCACAAGGAACAGTACAATAGTACAGCATACAAAACTAAGGTATTTTACATTTCCTTTTTTCCCCTACTCATCCATGCTGTACTACACCAAAATAGTAAAGTGTCGGCTAAATTCTAGCAGTAATCACAGTATGTTAGGAACATGGTAATGCTTATAGGAAAGCTGCACAGTTCTATTCTGCGGTTGCACTTTTAGAACATGTTGCTAAAATGATCGCACATTCTCCTGAGGCTGGAGCATTAAAAACAAATCGAATGCAACACCATGTTATTATGTAAGCCTGATCTCACAATTCAACACCACTCACAGTGCCCTGTGTTCCCACACCAGAGCAGCATGTATCTCACCAATAATCCATTTAAAATTTTCCTTTCATGTTGCTCACAAAAGTCAGTGGTTCCCTGCGATCAATGTGTTCAGATGCCACATGCCTATGAAATGCATATCTTGAGGGCATGAGTGCAAATACACCTGGACCTTCTAAGGTCAAACCCCTACATATACATGGAGACTTGCCTTCTTTCCTTCCGTAAATACATCAGTGGCTGTGAATTGGGAGAAGTACTTATCAAAATTCATTTTATGCTTCATCATCTAAAACTAATCACAGTACCTTATACCGACGTACGCTTGTAGGATATGCAACTGTAGGTCAAAACATATAGTCCAATGAAGAAACAATCTACTTTACTAGTAGTATAGAATATGAAGCAAGACTTTTTATCCTTAAGATCCCATCAAGCATACAAGCCATATTTATAGTTCAGAAAGTAGATTTATATCGCAGGTGCTCTGAATTGGTACAGAAGCTGACATCACATCGAAGGCCAATCCAGGCCCCTCCGGCACTCCATCCACGAAGAGAACATACATGCAAGACATACACATAGGATAGGACAGTGGCGGGCAGCATTGCTCACTACAGATTTGTGCTACATGAGGAGTTCATTCATTTACAGCACGCGGCCAGTACAGCGCACGCTTGTGTGCGGCTGCGAGTTCGATCTGAAACGGAGCCTGCCTCTCTACCCAGCCCAGCATGTACGGATGGACAGAAAAACCCTAGGGTATCTACAGTCAGCAGCGAGGAATCGATCTTGGGCAAGCAAGCAACGATCTTATCTGACCACGACGCATCCCACCATCGGATCGAGAACCACGCAGGGAGATCCGACCGGTCGCGAATGAGATTGGAGGAAAAGCGAAAGTAAAGGAAGGAATGGATCGAGGCTCACCGAGAAGTACCAGCTGGGGTCCTCGATCGGAGGAGGGGCTCGCGCGCGGCGGCTCTGGGCGGAGATCGAGCTCGGTTCCGGCGCCTCGGTGGGTGGCGGCGACGAGAGGTGGCGGAAGCGGTGGTTGGGGAGGCGACGCAGCCAGCGGTGAGAGGGAGGGGGTAGAGAGAGATGGGTTTGGGGTAATTTGGTAATTTGGGCGTGCTGGGCAGGCTGCTAGGGAAAGAGGAAGGACGGGGCGTGACGCGTGCGCCCTAGGGGTGGGCCGAAAAGGGCCGGGTCAACCGTCTGGCCGAGCCATGGTATTGTTTATCTTACCCAAATATAGCACGGTATGAACAATAAATGAGTTGGACCGAGTATGGCCCACATACCTCGGTTCGGCTCAAGTATGGCACTATATAAACAGTAAATAGACTGGACCGAGCATGGCCCAATCGAGTGCACCGTGCTTAGACCAGCGCCTCAGTACAACGGTTAAGCCTGGCACAATACGCACAGTACCATAGCGAGGAACGGCACGCTATTTACCTCCAACCCTTCCAGGAGATCAGGTTTGCTTGGTAGAATGCAGTAACCCTTCTGTGGTGAATGACAGTAAAATTACTGGTGTTATGGTTACTGCACTCTTTTGAGCATGGACGGATGACTTGGTAGTAAAACTATTTGAGATTGACAGTAAATTACTTATGACCGGCAGTGAAAATACTTGCGATTGGCGGTGAAATTACTTGAGACTGGTAGTAAAATTACTTTTGACTAGAAGTAAATTTTTTTGCAATTAGCAGTACAATTATTTATGACTGGCAGCAAACTTACTTGCGACTGACAGTAAACTTACTGCTAGTGGCCTCCCTTGGCCCTTATCTAGTTGCCCTCTTCTCCTTCACCCTGTTCCAAACAGCTGTACATGTGGCTTATGGCTTTTGGATTTTGGCTGAAATGATACTGTAGTAGCTGCAAGAAAGATGAAACTACGTGTGTTCAATTCGGCTTTTGTCTTTTTGCTGAGCTGAATTGAGAAAAGTTGTATTTGGCACTTTAACAAGTGGTACTGAGTGAAACCATTGAATACCTGGTTCAAACTTGACATACAAATTAGATTACAAATATTACGGGTGACACGTGGACATTTGTTGTGTATAGAGTACAATAATTGAAGCTCTTAGAACGTGACCTACGTAAAACCACCCAAGATGTTGCAATATGATCACACACCTTGTCCATGCGGGCATAGTCTGCACCATTGCACCGTGTGGTACATCACCTTCATCATGACCTGTATTACCTTCATCTTGACCTCTTATATTAATAAAGTGTATGTCAGGCAAATCACTGTCCAAAATGAAGTTATGAAATGCCATCATAGCGATAATTATTGCCTTATGCTTTAGGGCGTCTTAGCTAGGAATGTTGTTCAGTATACGCCACTTCATCTTACATATATCAAATGCACGCTTGACAACATTGTGCAAGGACAAGTGATGGAAGTTGAAGACCTCCTACATCCCGACGGGGTGATTGCTATTTGGGAACTCTGTTAGATGCTACCTCTGGTTACGGTATGGAGCTAGGTACCCTAGCCTGTTTGGATACCTCGAGTCTATGAGATAGTACTTGCCCGCAAGAACCATATGACAAATATCAGTTGTGTTGGTATATAAGTACAATAATATATATGAAAGATTGTACGTACAACCACCATACCTGCAGGTGGATACGAAAATCAGTCTCTGTATTTCATCAGTGTTTCCTGTAGTACACATGTGTGGGCAACGATCCGGGCCATCCAACACACACAAAAGTGAACCAAGCATCAAAATCACACATTGCAAGCACATTCTGATTTGTGTACCCATGCCTGTTGAAATGCCTAGCGCACTCCTCGAATGGAACCGTGACTTACACATGGGTCTCATCAAGCTCCCTGATGCAATTACAGAAGTGTGGATAGAATCTTTATTGAAGTAGCCTCGGATGTACACTTTGTAATATTGCATCAACAGGTGTAATGTTGGCAGCAACAATTTATTCACGCACTTTAGGATGTGTGAGAACTTTCTGCTATAGTTTCTACTAAGTGCTTGAATCGGTTAACATCATGTCTATTAGACTACGGCGCTCCACATGCCCACAAGAACAATGCAAGTGCTTTTTTAGAGTAAACTTCTAAAGTAGACTTCAGACCATAGTTGGCAACAAGAGTGTCGTGCAGCCTATCGAATACTGACATGAGCATCCTGAACATATCATAGCATCGTTGATCACTGGCCAGTTATAATTATACCCACTAAATTCTGGTCATCACAGGAATTCTCAGTAGGGACTTAGACAACGAAGACACGTCGTCATCTAGGCATGCGTAGGCAGCATAGGCCAACAACGCAAAGAATCCAATGGAAACTTCTTTGTCATCATTGTCTCCACCTCCATCACCTGTCCTGTTCATCACTACACGAAATGTCGAGACCCTAATATGCACATCCGAGCTCTCTGTGTATACCACACTAGTCCAGAATCACGCTAGTGCACACAGTGTGAATATAAATGAAATATCAACCATATAGTCGATTAATAAAGGAAAAGTCTCAAATATTATTAATTATCATAGTATGACCTTATGGCTAAGCTTACAAATAATAGTCTAAAAGGCTTAAGAAACTAGCAACGAAAAACAAAAATAAGCGTAGTAGCTAATCGACATGCCCACAGGCAATAGACTGGGAAATGAATTCCTAATCCACAAAGTCCTCGAAGTATCCTCCTTCTAGTACCACCTGCTGATACGGCTCTTCTTCAGTTGAGCAACAGTAGGCATAAAGCTGTGAGTACATTGGTACTCAGCAAGTTGTTTGTAACAAAGATGCAATATAATATGCAAGGCTTACTAAATGATGGCTGAGTGGTTATTTTGCAGAAAGTAATAATTTAAAGTAAATACAATAGATAGATTGAAATCGAACTTTGAAAATAATTAATAAATAATCAAAGGAATTGAGAGTAACTACAAGTGAACTGACCATTCACTCTAATGAACCACACGTGAATAACCATTCACGTAATGAACCACCAGTGAACTAATCATTCGCTTCCCACACTTAACCCAACAAAGTTTTATGAAAACTCTACCCCTCGTGTGAAATCACCAAGCATTGTCCATAACCGGGGACACGACTATTCGAATGGTTTTACACTCTGCAGAGGTTGCACAACTGTACCCACACGATGTTCATCACAATGGCAAAATTAAAGTTGAAATATCATAAATTAATCATCCAAATCTATCCCATACTAGACATGTGGTTGCACGGTAAGGCTTAGATCAATGGCGTACAAAGTTAAGTCCTTAGATATTACCCAGACGAGACTTCCACATCCCTTAAAGTGAATCCACATTTCCCCCTTTATTGCATGATCACTCGCCTGAGTGGAAAACAATTTTATTTAACCAACATCAATGACACACCAATGTCATGGCACACAAAATTTATAACTATGGCTACAACCCCGATTTAATATCTCATTAAGTTAAATTAATTGATTGATCACATGTGATGATAAACCCATCGTGACTATAAGCATGTCTAAACATATTAATCGTGTGCGTCCACCCGATGCACACACTCATGCATGGGTGCCAATGGTGTGCGTCTTCTCATATAGGTCATCAAGGTGTTTTAGCTCAGCATTGCGGTCGATGGGCTTTGCCTTTATGCTGTATGTGGAAGGAGGCGAGGACAGTCGCGGTTGCTTGCCTCAAGACACGTTGGACCATCCAGCACTACCACTGTGCATTGGGGGGATGTCCTCTTCATTGTTAGAGTTCAATTTGTTTACACTGGGCACATATGAGTGCCCATTCATGCAAATCGTAGTGTTGAACACGATGTCTATCATGTCCTCATTTTTGAAGGGGACTATTCTCGAACTTGAGCACGACGGTCTTCCCCTGCAAAAAACAAAAAATGGGCATGTGAGAACTGAGCGATGATGCCATCCGGAGCAAATGCATGTAACAATACACAAACGTAACACATTACACTCATCGCGGCTGCCTGTGCCCACCATTGGTCTGTGGTGGCGATGGAACTAGTCTCTGGATCAATGCCAAGGCCAAATGTGCACTGCTTCAAGGTCTTCCATATAGCGTAATCTCATTTGAGGTTGTCCCACTTGTACTTCATTTTCTTTCATAGGTATGTCTAGCCGGTGCACTCAATGAATATCCAGCAAAAGTTGTCGTAACCCTTTGTGTTGAGACACCCAAATTGTCGGTTGTGCATGGCAACCCAGATAGTCGCGGGTTTGTCCATATACACCTAGAGTCAATGCAGAAGAAGTAAATCTGAGCAACAAATGAATGAACCATGTCCATATACATGTGGGATGAAACATGTTATAGGATCGATTACTGCACACACTCAAACCACACCTTTATCCAACCATACACACAAACCAGGTCATCCATGACCACATTCTCCACGTTTTCTAGAAATAAGCCTCAGGCCACTCATTACGATCAGTTACAATGGCTATGCAAGACTAGTCACTAGCTTATCAAGTACTCGAACACAAGTACTCGGAAAAACACTATCACTCAGAACACTCAGGAATAACAAGCATCACAACCAATCTAAGAACCATTGAGTGCCAAGTACCGATCGCTACGACTAAAGCATCAGATCGCTAAGTCTATGACTATCGATCTCCAACCATTCGCTGCACCATTTATCACCAAGTACCACATAGATAGCCATCCACAAGTACCGATCATATACCACAAGTCTTGACTACCGATCGCTGACCACGATTGCAAAAACCATGACTATCGAGCACCGAGTCCTTCCAACTACCGAGTACCGAGTCCTTCTGACTACCGAGTACCACAACGATCTAACCGTCGAGTACTTCCATCTTCGGAGTACCGATCACTAACCACCATGCACCAGCCAGTCATACCGCTGGCCTAAAAGGAGTACTCGAAGTACTCGAAGACAGCAAGAGTTGAAGTACTTGAACTTACCATGAAGTCTACAAGTACCGATCATGAAGCCTATGGCAACTGATCGCAAAGCCTAAGACAACGACAGCAGATTGCAAAGTCTACGACTACTGATCACAAAGTCTTCAACTATCAAGTACCGACCAGTAAAGTCTATGACTATCGAGTACCGATTAGTAAAGTACACGACTATTGAATATTGAACAAGTATTGTAGCTACAACAATCGAAAAGTATTGTAGCTACGACCATCAAAAAGTATTATAGCTACGACCATCGAAAAGTATTGTAACTTATCATCATCGACTAGGTATGGTCATTCTACCGTAGTCGATGTTATGTGGTAGAAATGTCATGATTGAAGAATGAAGAGGTTGAAATAGCATGGTCGGATTGTCGTGGTCAAAAACTGACATGGTCGAAGTCAGACTGGTTGAAGTCTGTTGTGATCGAAACCGGACTTGGTCGAAGTGAGACATGGTCGAAGTCTGCCGTGGTAGAAATCTGTAGTCGTTGACTTACCATGGTCGAAATCTGTCATTCGGACCTGCTAATCAAACCAACCATCACAAGGCCAATCGAACTACCGTCCATGGTCAAAGTCAGATGTGGTCGTTTTGCCATCCTAAAAACTCAAGAACAGAAGCACATCGACCAGAACTTTCATGAATACAAATTCCAATAAAACCAAATATCAATTATTCATCATCAACAAAATACACGACCATCACATGGTCTAACAATCTCTCCCTTGATGAATACATTAACAATACCTAAAAAAACTTTTGAATGAGAGAATTTGCAAAAAGAACCGACCACAGTCAAAAGAGCACAGACCACAATAGTAAGCACAGAAAAACTCAAAAAAAACTCCCCCTCAACTCCAAAGAGCTTTTTTATTATTTTTCTTCTCCCCAAACTCTCAAAAAATCAGAAATTCTCTAATTCTCTCCCTTTCTCTAACTTCTCCCCCTTTGGCAATGAAATCACCAAGGGCTCCAAAAAAAGAATAGTTCTCAAAAGAAGCAAGAGAATAAACATCCAGAATCTTTATGGACTATCCAAGTCACTGTGTATGGATTTAAGAGTGTGTCCAAGTCATCCGAGTAGAGCTCTCTAGATCTTATAAAGTCATATATCATGAAGCAAGTCTAAACAGGTCTTTAGCATGCTTAAACATATTGGATTCATCACAGGCATCTCGACCATAACTAAACCAATCTATAAAGAGCACAAAGGGATATCACACCTAAAAGAGTAAGCCTAAAAGTAAAGCAAGCTTTAAATCTAGTCGAATTAGTAGTCTTATATAACAATCTATTGCTCCACACTCAGTTTTAAGCATGTTGCATGCTTGTAGCATACTTCTTTTCATAATACTATCTTTGTAGCAAACTTCATTTAAATGGTGGCATGCTTAAAGCATACTTCTTTTCATTCGATCAAGTTTTGTGATTTTTCTTTTATTTAACCATGGCATGCTTAAAGCATACATCTTTTCAATCTATTCTTTCTCATCAATTTTTTTAATTTAATCATAACATGCCAACTTAAGTGAACATAAAAGGATTACAATATGAAACATACGAGCCTCGTGAACAAGATTTAAAAGAGGACTCATAATCAAGTTAATCCTTTTCGATAATTATCACAAGGTGCTATCTACAATCAATATAGTCAAAGTCTTCAGCCATGTCATATTTTAGTACAAGTATAGTAATTTGATTATAACCTATTTTGACTACGACTACATAGTAAATAAGTAAATATGATAAAGACAACTCTACTACACATCATTTCTAAAGACTTGGACTTGATGTATTATTCGACAAGTATAATAAACAAAGCTTTCGAAATTTTAAGCACCAAGCTTCCGCTCAAAATAATTTCATAGGATGCAACACACCCAACTCACTCCACAAACGAGTAAAATGAGAAGAATCAAGCGGTTTAGTAAAGATATCAGCAACTTGAGAATCGAAATCAATGAAAAATAAGACATCTCCCTTTTCCACATGCTCTCTAAGAAAATGGTAGCGAATATCAATGTGTTTGGTTCTTGAGTGTTGCATAGGATTTTTAGCAATACTAATCGCACTAGTGTTATTACAGAAAAGTGGAACACTATCAAATTTTAAGTCAATATCCTTAAGAGTAGCTATCATCCAAAGCAATTAAGAGCAACAAGAAGTAGCAGCTACATATTCAACCTCAGCAGTTAAAAGTGCAATAGACACCTATTTCCTAGAAGCCCATCAAACAAGAGATATGCCTAAAAATGACATGTGCCAGAAGTATTCTTCCTATCAATTCAACAACCCCCAAAATCCGCATCTGAATAAACTCTAAGGGTAAGACATGATAAAGAAGAGTATCATAATCCAAATTCTAAAATTGACTGAAGATACCTAAAAATTTGTTTTACCGCTTAATGATGTGAAGCACGTGGAGAAGCTTAAAAGTGAGTACACAAACACATAATAAAGTGTATGTTTGGCCTTGAGGCGGGGAGATACAAAAGGGAGCCAATTGTGCTTCTATATTCCTTTGATTAACAGGCTCTCCATCTTCGTCAAGATCCAACACAGCCGTATATCCCATGAGTATGGAAATTGGTTTGACAGTCCCCATGTCGAAACGATGAAGTAGATCATTGATGCACTTAGTTTGATGAACAAAAGTACCCAATTTTGATTACTTGATCTAAAAGTCTAGGAAGAACATGAGCTTTCCCATCATGCTTATCTCAAATTCCCTACTCATAGTATCTGAAAACATAGAAACAAGAGCATGAGAGGAGCCACCAAAGATCATATCCTCCACATAGATCTGTACAAGTAGAAGATCATTGCCATGCTTAAGGGTAAACAAAGTCTTATCTACTTTGCTCATTTGAAAATTATTTTTTAGCATATATGATTTAAATCTATCATATCATGCTCTAGGTACTTGTTTAAGACCATATAAATCTTTGGATAATTTGTAGACATAATAAGAAAAATTAGGATTCTCAAAACCAGTGGTTGTCTAACATAAACCTCTCCCTCAATAGCCATTAAGAAAAGTACTTTTCACATCCATTTGATATAGTCTAAAACCCTTTGATGCAGCAAAAGCTAACAGAATTCTAATGGCTTCTAATCAAGCAATATGATCAAATGTTTCACAAAAGTCAAGACCTTCTACCTGAGTGAATCCTTGAGCCACAAGTCTAGTTTTATTTCGAACAACAACACCATCCTCACTTTGTTTGTTCTTAAAGACCAATTTAGTTCCAACAACATTATGACCATGAGGAGGTGACACTAAAGTCTAGACTTTGTTGCACTCAAAGTTCTCTAACTCCTCATGCATGGCATTAATCCAAGACTCATCAGATAAAGCGTGATTTACATCTTGGGGTTCAAAAGTGGAGACAAAAGCTGAATGAGCATATGAAGCATTAGAGTTATACCTGCTGTGGAGAACTCTCTCGTTTAACTCACCGATCACTTGTTCAGGGGGGATGACTTCGTTGAATATGTAGGGTGCCTATGAGGTGGTCGTAGGAATGGTTGAAGAGGTAGCCGAAGAAGTTGTAGTGGTCATAGTAGCCTCCACCTCATGTGTGATCATAGGAGTAGTCATAGAGGTGGTCGTAGGAGTAGTCATATGACTTGGGAACTCTCTGTTGTTATTATCTGAGTCATAGAAGATATCTTCGAGTGCATCAAAAACCTGTATACCTGCATTGTTAGGTCTAGTACCAAACTAGCCTCGTCAAAAGTGACCTCGCAGGTCTCAACGATTTTGTTAGTCTCTAAGTTGAGTAAACAATAGCCTCGAGTGTGAACTGCATAACCAAGAAAGATACCATCTGATGATCTAGGATCAAATTTGTCCAGATTGCCATGTTTGAGTATGAAGCATCGATATCCAAACACCCTCAAATAAGAAACACTCGGAGAATGACAAACTTAAGCTCATAGAAGTCTTATGCAGTCTCGTTTGCAAGAAAACTCTAATAGAAATATAACAGACAGTCGAAATAGATTTTGCCCAATACTTCCTAGGAATAGAATGTTCATCTAACATAGTTCTAACCATTTTGACCAAAGTTCTATTCTTGCATTCGACTACACTGGTCTGTTGAGACACTCGAGCCGACGAGAACTAATGGTCTACACCATTTTTAGCACCAAAAGATGCAAAAGATGTGTTCTTGAATTCAGTTCTATTATCACTCCTAATTGCTTTAAGTACTCCTGGAAGTTCATTAGCAAATCTAAGAGCTAGCTATCTAAAATGACCGAAAGTTTAATCCTTAGATGTCATAAAATAAACTCAAGAGTATCTAGAGTAATCATCGACAATCACAAGAACATACCATTTACCTCCAACTGACTGAACCCTAGAAAGACTTACTGTGTCTATATGCAACAATTGACCAGGAGAATTGGTCATGACAAGAATGAGTGGAGGATGTGATGATGAGACCATCTTACCATGTCGACAGGGTGAACAGATTAAATCTATTGACTTATCAATCTTAAGACTAGGAATTCCTCTAACCAAATTCATATTACTAAGCCTAGCAAGATGATCAAAACTAATATGACCTAATCTACGGTGCCAGAAGAACAAATCATTAGAATCTGATGAAATAAGACACATAAGATTAGAAGATATTGAATACGAAAAGTCACCCTTAAACAGGTGCCCAACTCGACTAATTTTGCATACAAGATCATCAGATGAATCCACAATACTACATGAATGCTTTTTAAAGTTCACCTTAAGATTATCGTCTACCAACTGTGAAATTGAAAGCAAGTTATAGCTCAACTTATTGACGAGTGCGACATCCTTTAGGATGAACTTGTCATTGACGCGCACGATGCCTTTAGCAAGAATTCATCCTTGAGAGTTGTTCCCAAAAGTGATCATCTCATCACTGGGGGTACGAGTAGGAGAGGAGAACCATCGTGAGTCTCTGATCATGTGGCAAGCGCAACCGGAGTCAATGAACCATATATTCTCCTTCCTCTTGCGATGAGCCTCGTCGGGATTGCTTAAGTCATCATCGTTGTTTTCGCTCGCCGTGAAGCATATACTTGTAAAGTTGTCAGTGCTCTTGTTCTTGCCTATGACATCATCTTCATTGTTGTCGTCATCATCGCAACTCTCAAAGTCACCATCACTCAAATCAAGGTGCCCGATTGCCGATAGAACCTTCTCAACCACTTTGCAATAAAAATATCCACCCTTGGTGTTATTCTTGGATGGTCAATGATGATAGTTCCTGTCCTCCTATTTCCCTTTGAGCTTGGGATAGTCCATTTTAATGTGGCCTGGCTCGCCACACTCGAAGCACCTAATTGAGCCTGGAGTGCCACCTAGCTTCATCATCCTCATGTTGTTGAGTGTCTTGTATGCCCGTGAGGAGATCAGCACCAGGTCTTCTTCAGGTAGCTGCTTGAACTGTTCCTCTAAAAAAAGTCAAAGCAACACGGAAACACAAGACAAAGTACTCGACGAAGCAACCTATATGGGGTTAGTCACAAGTGCTAAAGATAAAGATTTATCAGTCTTAGATGGCAAAGCTTCCATCTCATAGGTTTTCAATCTAGAGTATAGATCATCCATGGTAAGGGTATCTAGATCGACTATTTGATTAATAGTCGTGACGACCATCAACCACTCTGAACCTAAAGACCTCAAAATTTTAGTTGCATTATCTCGGTCAGTAGGTATAACACCATCTCCATGCAAGTTACTCAGAATCTTCTTAAAAACGAGCAAGAAGATCATCTATAGATTCAGCAGGTTTCATAGCAAAATCCGAGTACTCTTTTTGATAAAGATTCCTATGCACTTTCTTAATCTTAGTCGTTCCTTCATGGTAATCGCAAAGAGTTTTCTAGATTAAACGAGCAGAGGTAATATGAGCTACTCTATCAAATTCTTTGCAATAAATCCCTTGAAAAAGTAAGTTACGAGCTTGAGCATTTAGATCGACATATGCTTTATTTACAGTCATAACCATAGCAAGAACCTCATACAATCTAGAAACCTTATTCCAAACATCACGGCCCTAAGCCTCAATGCACGCTTGCATCCGACACTTCCAAAAAGTAAAATTAATACCATTTAGCATGGGAGATGATTCACATACCTCTCTGATGCCATCGCAACTGGCTCAGATACCACTTGTAGGATCAATTATTGCAATCAAAGGGGGTGGATGATTGTCGCTGCCTTTTCAAAGTCTCTAGACAATCAATGATGCTTTCAACCGCTCGAAGATCAATCGCCTAATCAAATGCCTAGCATACGACTACTTGATCAACCGTTCTGCTCGGCCGCCTACTCAATCGACCGATCTATTTGATCGTTTTGCTCATTATCGTTATCCAAAACACCAGCAATCACCAGCGTACTTCAAGCAAATCATGAACTAGATTGATCCAAGACTATCTTTATTACTAGAATTTTTTTGTATTTACAAAGTGCCCTCACAAGCACCCCTAAAAGCCTTCTCGATGAAAGCCCTCTGAAAAACTGCACTAAAACATTCTCAAAATCCACACATTAGCCCTTAGCCTCGTCCTGCTTTTATAGGCTAACGTCCAAACCATGTCTGACTTAAACACAAACACAAAATTTTATCTCTTCCTCAAATCAAGAGACCCGAAATCCTTTAGAACACAGATTTTATTTAAACTCTCAATCTTCTCAATTATAGACTCCATCCACAACTCCTAACTCACCACGTGACGAAGCTTCCAGGACAGCACCTCCTGTATCTTCATCACACACCATCAACTTCTGTGTCGAAGCCTCTTGGACTGTACCGCCGTAGCTTCTCCACGAATCACCACCTTTGATCTCCACATGCTCCAGTGTGAGCTCGACCACCTCGTGTGACACCCTCGACCACCTGGACCTCGTCTTTTGCCTTAAAAGAGAATATTCTCTGGATTCATCCACACGCACCACCAAAGCACCAATAGCAGTGTCAGCGACCTTCTACTCACTAAGCAACATTGGTTTGTTGCTGAGAGGTTACTCTCTTTTCTTGAACATTTTTACAACTCCACTATTGCTTTATCTATAGTTTATTCCCTAACATCTCCCATAATTGTGCATCACATTCTTGAAGTTTCTAAGTGATATAGTCTTACAAGAGGCTATATTTACGAGAAGCGAATATGTCTTGGAAGCTCACAATGAAGCAACCTGACTCATGGAGGAAATGGCTCTCTAGGTAGCGGATGGTGATTCCATTAGGTCAGTTTGTCCTCCAGTCGTTAGTCTTCATTATGTACCAAGTATGCAAAGTCCTTCAAGCCACTCTAAAGCTGTTTAAATGTTTATCGGGGACCAATGGCTTTCTGAGGAAGAACTTAGAGGGGTTGTAAATGACCAATGCCTTGTCCATCAGGGGGTTGCAAGTAGGAAGCAGCACCTTAGTTTTCTTCAATTTGGCCTTACTGCCTCGGCTAACATTCATCTTTTCTCCAAGAGATGACTCGGTATGCTTTTCTTGTTCCTTCGGTGTCGTCTCTAGGGAGCTGATACGGTGGCCTTCTGAAGCGAAGGTCAAGGTGGAGTCATCGAGGGTTCTGTTGGAGAGGCATGGTCGTGTGGTGATCGTAGCACTACAGGGTCTAGACCGATGTCCCTCTTGGGCCACTAGACAAAAGTGTGCACGACATCCCCTATTGTCATTATGTCCACTGGACCTTGGCGTAACCCTGCGTCAGCTAGGCACCGCATAGCATTGTCCTTTCTTGGAGTGATTCTTATGCTTGTATCAGAATGCTTTGCACACCAGACATATATGCATGCTTATGTACTCTTTACGGTAGAGGATACAATCATTCGAACATACATGTATTCTTTCTACTTTCATGCCCAATGGACAAAGAATCTTCTTGGCATGGTAGGTGGTTCTAGACAACATGTTTTCCTCCGAAAGGATGTCCACTAGGAGACCTAGCAACGCCATGAAACTCTTATTGGACCAACCATTACTTGCCTTCAATTTCAGTAGTTCAAGCACGGATGGTAGCCTTGTGTGTTGCGGCTTGTAGCCTGGCAATAATGGTTTCTTTGAGTCCACCATCAAGCCCTCAAATTTACCAAACTCTCTCTCGCTGTAGTTTCCTTCTACATCGCATAGCATCTGATTCAGATTGTCACCATGTGACCTATCCTCATTGAAAGTACAGTCCACATCCGGTATATCGGCGTTGTCTCCCTAGACGATGTTACCATCTTCTTCCTGTATAATCTGCTCTTCACCGTGACTGGTCTAATATGTATATCCCTTTTTGAAACCCCTTCAAATCAAGTGTGCTTCGATCTGCGCTGAGTTAGTAAACATCTTCATATTCTCGCAATCAATGCATGGGCAGTACATAAATTTCACCCCCTTATTCAACATATCCTGCTCAACAGCTCTTCTAACAGTAGTCACGCCATCAATGTACTCTTCACTAACATGGTTTTTAATGTATATCCAGCTTCGGTCTATCTACGCTATGCATGCATGTAGCAAATTAGTGTTAAATTATATCAATACTAGTGTACTTCAATATATTCAATATATTAGATATTCCAAGTTAGTTTACTTCAATATATTCTTACTCAAATCTAAGGTATATATGGAGCTACGGTACTTTGGTTATGAAGCAATATATATACACCAATTAAGCAAGAATATATTGAAGTAGAGACTAAGAGTAGTGAGACGTACCCAACCTTAAATTGGAGAAACTACCAAGCTAGATCTAAACCTAGCTAGCTATCATCTCACTTGATTATAATGCATGTAATTAGAAGTAAATAACAACCTTAGATCAACAAGAATAAATAGATCTACAAGCACTTGCAAATTTGGGATATACTTCACTAAACACCCCAAAATCGTCCACCTCCTTTAAAGCAGCCTCGCGCATTCAATAAAACCATTGCTGACTTCTCTGTCAAGATGTTTTAATAAAGAGATTATCACAGATGATTGAACACCCCTAGTCTCTAAATCATCTCAGCTAAAAGCCAACAGCCAAATTGAACACCCCTAGTTTTAGCTGCGGTTTCTTCTGGTCGCTACAGTGTCATTTCAGCCAAAAGTCATCAACCGCAACCAAATTGAATAGGGCCATAGATCAATTTCATCCATTTCAGATTGCATGTCTGCATTATTAGCATCGATTTATTTTAGTATCTATAGTTTGAAAACGAATGGTAGCCAATTTGTTAGCTTCAAGTATGCAAAATAAATTATTGTCCCTAGAGCGCTTACATGGAACCTACAAGAAGTTATCTAATGATAGGACCAAGCAGCATACGTAAAATGTATGAACTGCTCCCAGCCCACTCAACAAGAGCATATGCTGCACCTTGTTGAATGAAGTACACTTGAAAGCAATAGCACAACAAAGAGGGGAAATGATTGAAGGGCGAGGGCATTGTTAAGGGTATTAGTGGTATTTCCTATTGTACTAGGGTTTAGTCTTGTGTCCCCTCTGTACCCTATATATATTGCCCATTGTGCCTCTTGGATACATATACAATATTCATAACATGGTACTAGAGCTTAGATTAGAGTTAGGGTTTAATGTAGTCGCTGCCGCTACCTCCTGGCTATTGCTCTTCCGCATCTGCTGCCCCTAGGAGGAGCCAAATCTGCTCCCGAGGGTGGCCACTAGCGCTCGTTCTGTCGCCCGTGCATCTCCACGGCAGCCTCTACTGGATCTAGCTGTCTCCAGCCTCCTCCGCGCTCCGAGCCTCCGGCCCGCACCTACGTCAGCGCTTCGTGCCGCTTGTCCACGCCAAATTCGGCCCATGTTGGCACTCCGCGCCGCCAACCCATGCTATATCTGGATGCATCTGGCCACCTCGCACTAGATCCGTCCGCCACGTCTCCTTCGCGCTGCCACCCAGGCTGTCGAATTCGGGCTCCCCTTCGGCCACTGCCGTCTCCCAACCGCTACCACCGGATCCTACCGCCTTGCAATTGCTAGATCCTGCCGCGCCTGGCCCCTAGGTGGAGGTGCGGCGGAGAAGTAGGACGCCGACGCTAATGGAGATGGCTGCCCCCATCTCCCCCATGCCCCGCACCGTCGAGGACATCTTCAAGGATCTCTCCGCCGGCTCAAGTCGCCGAAGGGAGGAGAGGGGCCGTCGGCAACGACGGCCTGCGGGGAACATGAAGTTGGGGTCGCTCGGCGTCAAACCCCCTTGGTGCCGTTGCCGACTGTCGACCTACACCCGCTCAACCGGCGCTCAGGTTGTCTTCCTCTACCTCAAGATGAGACAGGGAACTACTGTGTTGAAGGGGGATGAATTAAGATTTTTATTTGAGTGGGCTACTGGTGGAGTCGAGTATAATGCTACTGCTGCTAGTTCCACTTGAGTCTTTTTTTTCTTGTGTCATTTCCTCTGTTGCGTCTATTCGAATCCGTAGCCTCTATCTTTCAGTTCATCCAAGCCATATGAGTCCATAAATTTATTGTTAGTCATAGAAGTATAGAAATTTTCTTTTTGCATAATGGCAGCCACCGCTCTTCTCTCTGAGCCACGTGTAAATAGTAAAAGTTGTTATGATACAGTACCACTACTCGCTGAGCCGCCGCCCCAAGCTTCTAAGACCGTCGCGTTTCTGTTGCGCTTCTTGTGCACTACGCTGCCGCCGTCTTGGGCTTCGATCTGTACCACTATGTTTCTATGTACTCCTCTTCGGTTTGATTTGATAGTTTTTCCAAAAGCTGCACACATGACGATATTATGAAAACTCGGATTTCGAATTTTTCCTATTTTAGTGTCAACCCTTTTCAAATGCAATGCTATTGCATACACCTTGCATTTGAAGGGGATGTTAAAGGTATTAGTGATATTTCCTATTTTATACAGGTTTAGTCTAATGTTCCCTCTGTATCCTATATATATTGCCCATTGAGCCCCTTAAATACATACACAATATTCATAACAGGCATAACCATGTAGGTACATAGATAGGATGAGCAGTTGTAACGGTGTTAACAATTTTCTTATTGTACATATACACGTACATATGCGTGTGGCGGCAAGCTAAAATACACATGCATCTACAGCATAATCAATATACGCAATTATACATACACCACCTAGGAAAAAAAAGAATAAGCAAAAACATACAAGTTGACTGATCGAGTGAATAAACCATGAACTTGACAAAAGAATTTCTACATGGTGTACAAGAAAACATCACAAGCAGGACCTTGCGCCAGACTATGAGAGTTCTTCGCTCGACTGCGCCCCTTTGGCGACTTTGACGAACACATCTTCCATGGTGGTGTCCGCGAGACCCCATGCTTGCACTTCCACTCTCTTCTTGAAATTTTCCACGGCCATGAAGACATCTGCGATCGTCACCTCTTGCTTCGACAGCTCGTATTTCTGCGTTCCTGACAAATGATATACCTTCCTTGCGCTTTGTGAGAGCTTTAGCACCAAATTCTCAACTTCTCGTTCAAACTCCAACGATGTCGTCATTGTCAGCACGTAGTACCCTCCGTATCTAGCTATGAGCTGCCATACAAATTTTCGCGTACTTCATTCAAACAATACTGTCACAAGTGATGTCGAATTATGTAGTAGATTGTAACATGCTAAATTGCTAATACCTCTTTAGGTCTTCCTATGCACTGGAGCCTGCCATCTACCATAATACACGATCGATCGCAGAGAACTTCAGCTTCTTCCATGGAATGGGCTGCAAAGATGCCAAAAAGAATTGGTTGATTGATGACTGATACTACCATGGAAGAGGAAATTATGGCCAAGCACAAGTGAACAAATGGCTGTAATTTGAAAATTACTGGTAAGAATGATTGCTCTATCTTGCTTTGCTTGCTTCACAGCCCTCCAGAGACTCTTCCTTGAAGCTGGATCTAATCCAGTGCTGGGCTCATCCATGTACACAACCTGAGGTGCATTTGTGAAAGTATGAGCAGGGATTAATTGATGACCCAAGAAAATGGAAGATGATGTAGAAGGCTATACTTTAGCATCTCCAATCAGTGAGATGGCGACACTAAGCCGCCTCTTCATGCCACCACTGTACTTCCTGACTTGCTTATCAGCAGCACCACCATGAAGTAAATTTACACTTCTTAAAGATTCTTCAACAGCCTACAAATCATTGTCATTTCAGTAAATTTCTTTTTCAGGTTTCTTTTTGGAACTCCATAGAACAAAGAAGTACTTTTACATACCCTACTAGGTGAATTCAAACAAAGTACAGGGATTTAAAGACATGCAAGCAAGAACATATATTGGTTTTACATTAAAGATTATGCTACTGCACTATGAAAATAGTGAACTGGTATACATGATAAAACTTACATGGTCCAAAGCAGAGCCATTGAGGCTCTTCAGTCGGCCATAAAACTGGAGATGTTCTCTGCCAGTCAGCATCTCCCAAAGCATACTGCATTCCAACATAGACACAACAGAAGGTGAAAATCAGAAGGTGTCTTTCATGAACAATTATTGTTCCAGACCAAAATTACTGAGAACAAATCTTTAACGAATAGGTTTATATCCTACTCATCCTGTGGGCAAACTCCCATGCTGTTGTATATCTTTTCCATGTCAGTCTGTATGCTGAAATCCCGTACAAATGCATTTCCTGATGTTGGCTTTGTAAGCCCAGTCACCTGTCAGGCACCAGCAGGAAGGATGAATACCACAATAGGATTTTTTTAAAAGAAAATCACAATTCATAGGTGATACTATACAATTGGGAACTTTAAAAAGGAGTTCATTAATGATTTAGTAGTTGGATCATCAAAGAGTGGTTAAATTGCCCAGCAATATATATGACATTAAATTAATGAATAAAAGAGAAAATTGCAAAAAAAAATCAGCATGGACAAATTTATAAAATTCTAATTAATGTGCTTAAGCAAAAAAAGAAGATTGGATAGGAAGAACTTTAGAGTCTTTAATAGAGTTTGAATAAAGAACAAACCATGCTAATAAAAGAGCTCTTGCCAGCTCCATTAGGACCAAGAATGCCCAAACACTCTCCATAAGGCAAAGCAAGTGATAGACCTCGAACAGCAAACTTATCAGGGTTGCCATCCTTTCCATGATATACTTTCTTGAGATCATCACAGACAACAGCATAGCCACTATTCTGTTGCTGTAGTACTTGATCTACAGTCTCCCTCTGTAATTCGACCATACCATAGTAGTTTGTCAGCATATAATCAAGTAGTAGGTGACATCTGATATGCATATTTATTCATACATCAAAAGTAATCTGATCCCCAAAGAAACGAATGAAAATCATGGTAAATTTTACTTCAGATGGGCAATGTAGGTAACTATAGAGTAGTACACATTAAACAATGCTGGGAGGTGGGAAATTGTCCTGTGTGCAAGAGTGATGAACTGTAATATAAGTAACTTACTTCTTTGGCAATGTCTAGCCTCTCCATTTCTACATGAACATCATTATCGACTACTTCGTTAACAGTTATCCTCCTCCCAGTGGGGTTCTTCTTCATGAGACGTTTGATTATAGGAAAGGGACTAGATCTGTGTCCAACTGAAGCAGCATGGTCCAAATAATATGCAACAGGAAGCAAAACCAACCATTCTACAATAATAATAATCAGCACATCTCTCATTCCATTTGTGTGGTCATTTAGATCACTCCATCGCATGCCAGGATTTCCCGTTTCTGAAGCCCTAAGAGCATATTGGCCAAGATCGTATAGTCCTCGATACAAAGAAAATGTAGGTATTATCTCCAGAACTGTAATCCAGTGTCCTGTAGTAACACAAGAGGAGAATATTATGCAATGATTTCAGCCTGATTTATCAAAAGAACTGCCCCTAAAAAACATAAGTGAAGCACTAGGAGTAGAAAAGGCAGCACCCGAAATGGATGGTTTATGTTGAGGAAATATCTTGTGCTATCCTGTCCGACGGTGCTACATTTGTATTGCCTATGTATACATAGGTAACACAAAGGTAGCACTATAAGAGGGATAGCATCACATATTTCCTAGGTTTATGTTCAATATTTCCTTGGTTTATGTTCATGTTATGAATATTGTGTGTATATTGAAGAGACCCAAAGGACCATATATATAGGAGAGTACAAGAGGATATGCCATATAGAGATAAGGCATATATGGAATAGAATACAAACTCTATATCCTAATACAACTCTATCTCCTTAACACCCCCCCTCAAATGCAAGGCGTATGCAATAGCATTGCATTTGAAAAAGGGCTAATACTAAAATAAGAAAAATCCGAAGTCCGAGTCTTGATGATGTCGTCGTTGCGTGCAGCCTTTGAATGAACTGTCAAATCAAGCCGAAGAGGAATATATAAAAGCATGACGGCGCAGATCGAAGCCCGAGATGGCGGCGGCGCAATGCACAAGAAGCGCAACGGAGGCGCAGTGCAAAAGAAGCGCGGCGGCTTTAGAAACTCGGGGCGGCGGCTTAAAGAGAAGCGGCGGCATCATAATGACTTCTACGATCTGCACGCGGCTCAGAGAATAGAGCGGCGACTGCTGCCATGCAAAAGAAAATTCCTACACTTCTATGACTGACAATAAATTTGTGGACTCGCACGATTTGGACGAACTAAAAATTAGAACTACGGATTTGGATGGACGCATGAAAAACTCACAAAAAACAGAAGGACCCAACGGCAGTGACAGAAATAAAGGAACTCCACCCCAAGTCAAAAAGGCCATCGCCATCTCGGCCATCTCTCTCCCTCTTCTCAGTCTCACTCTCCTCCCCTGCGCACGCTCCTCACTCCCGCCCCTCCCGCTTCTCACTCCCTTCCATCTCGGCGCGGGCGCGTAGGCCGAGAGGCGGCAACGCGGGCGCGGAGGTGCGGGGCACGGTGGCCGGGAGGAGGCGTCCGAAGGCGGCGGCGCGGGCGCAAAGGCGCAGGCACGGCGGCCAGGAGGACGGCAGTGGCCGAAGGAGGCGGCAACAGGGAGCCCGGAGCGACCGGATCCGAGGCGCGACGGCTGGATCTGGCTCGGGCGACCAAGGCAACGGCGGTGGTAGAGGAGGCGGAGCTCGAGAACCACAGCGGCGGCGGCGGGAAGAGCCAAGCGGTGGGATTCGGCGTGGGGAGCCCAGATCCAGTGGCGAAGAAGAGCCCGGCGGCGGGATCCGGCGCGAGAAGCCCGAATCCGACGGCGCCGCATGGGAAGCGAGGAGCCAACGCCGCCGTGAGATCCCGCGCCCAAGCCGCAGTGGGAGGCGGCGATGAAGTCGATGAGGGCGCCGGCGACTCGGATCTGGCCCGGAGGCGACCGGATCCGTACGGTGCCAAGCTGGCAGCGGCCGAAGGCGGCCATATCCGGACGGCGGCGCGGCGCAGAGGCGCGCGCGATCACGAGCGACGGCTACTTGGATCTGGAGCGGAGGTTGCCGGAAGAACGAGGATCCGCGCGACGGCGACCAAGAAGAGGCGAACGGCGGCCTCAGGCGGCCGTCTCCGGCCGGATGCGTCCGGGATCAGGCACGGGTTCGAGGGATCCGGCGGGGGCGACGACTGCCGGGAGGAGACGTCGGCGCGAGCTTCGGACTGCTAGAGGCGCAGGTGGCAAAGATGGCCTAGAGGCGGTCCTTGAGATGGCCGCCCCCGGGAGAGGAGATCGATTCTCCCGGGGGCAGCAGCAGCGGAAGTAGATCTAGGTTAGAGTTTCAACCTAAGCTCTGATACTATGTTATGAATATTGTGTGTATATTGAAGAGGCCCAAAGGACCATATATATAGGAGAGTACAAGAGGATATGCCATATAGAGATAAGGCATATATGGAATAGAATACAAACTCTATATCCTAATACAACTCTATCTCCTTAACACATGCTATCTATCACATTGTTAAAACTGTAATTAATAC
This sequence comes from Dendrocalamus latiflorus, assembly GCA_017311315.1. Taxonomy (NCBI): domain Eukaryota; kingdom Viridiplantae; phylum Streptophyta; class Magnoliopsida; order Poales; family Poaceae; genus Dendrocalamus; species Dendrocalamus latiflorus. The sequence goes on along the minus strand of CM029660.1, from coordinate 8,981,835 downwards.
TATGAAACAAAAAATAATGCTAATGTGATGTGAATCTATTGTATTATTAAAACGATAGGAAAAAAGGCACCACATTTGCTCTTAAAGACTAGAAATTACCAATTTAATCGTGAAAAAAGAGAAAGATCTATACCGTCAATTGTATTGGGTTCAAACTATAACAATGCACATCAATTGGGCAATTGCGAAGGAAATTTGGCTAGTTTTGAACATATAGAAATTGAAATATTTGTTCAAAACGAATGCTAAACTTACTTGGGAATTTTCCACCTTCAATAAAATTGCGAATAAGAGATCCTGCCATTAACCCTGATCCAAATATGTACAGGTATGCAATTGCTGGTACAAAATAGAAAACAAGCAAGAAACATCACCCATCTTGCAGCACTGAACAATAGGTCGTTAATGCGGAGATAAAATGGCAGGGTTTTGTTATACCTTGAGCAGTGTTAACTTTCGAAAAGAATGTTGCAGCTAGGAAGGATAATACAATCTGCAGGTTAATGGCACTGAAAAAGAAAACAAACTGGATACTGTAGTTATTTATCTTGAAAATGTTTAGACCTGCAAAGTAACAACTGAATTAGATAAACGGCTTGAATCAAAATACTATTTTGTTAAGATAACTATTGTTGGATAGCTTGCTACCTATAAGGGATCCAAAAATGACAAATAGAACCAGATACACGGTGGACAAAATAAGGAAGTACGCATAGTAGATAATCCAGTAAGGGCCATCCCCAAGCCCGTGCATTTTCATCATTGTTCGCAGCTTGTGTTGCTTCTCATATACTAGGTATGTCAGCATAACCTGCATTACAACTTAAGGAGTTGAAAAATTGTAATCATGCATTACAGAAAATTGGTCATAACTTGATCGAACAGTTCAATCCTCCCTCCACCTCGGTAAGATTTTAGTTATTATTAAGCAACCCTGAGAGGGCCTAGTTAACAATAATTTATTAATTATTCTGCATAACATGTATATTAATTATTCTGTATGTTAGATATATTAATAACATGTATATTCTTACATTCAACCAAATTTCTTGCTATAACAAAAGACAAAATTGTTTTCAACAATGGTACCACTTACCGGGAAAAGCAACGCAACTACCCATAAAAAAAAGAGAGGGCCAATAAGAGAAGAAAAATCAAATGTCAGACGAGTCGCTTGCTTAGGCATTTCTTTTGTGAACTCAAGCAACATTTTTACGCCAGAACCTTGTAGAAATTGGAGATAGGCATTTGAGACCTACACAGATGTCAAGTAATATGTTATTGGAGGGAATGAGCTGTATAGCTTCCTGAGTGCATTTACAAAAGAGTAATGTTGCCAAGATAGAGTAATATTTTTGAAATAGATGAAATTACTGTGATGATATTGGGATTATTTTTCATCATTCAACAATTCAAACAAAGATTCTGTTTCTAAAAAATGACCCCTAACTTATTCTGATGAAACAGATGAAATTATTGTGATGAAATAGATGAAATTATTGTGATGATATTGGGATCATAAATAAAGTAAAGAGGATGCGAAAGGAAATGTCCCAACTTATTCTGTGATATGTTAATAGCAAAACAAGTTGAAAATATATGGTTATGCATGCTCATCAGTTTTATCCTATTTTGATTACAATTTCCAACAATTGTGAGTTTGTGACTGTTCTGGTTGACATCATATGTCATGTTTCTATGGATCTTGTTGTGAATTTGTTATGGGATCATAAAGTGGTTCGGAGTTCAGCACAGTAAAATATATAGAGGATTCAATCTTTTCAGCGGGTTGACAGACAAGAAAATTAATAATAAAGCGCCAATGTTATATCAGTGAAGTAAACGACACTCACCACATTCAATGAGCGTGAAATGCGCAGAAGTCCAAATGGCATTGGAACATAAGAGACATTCTGATAAGTCGAGTTATAAAAAGCAAGCACGTTGAAACGCTTCTCATTTGAATCTTGGAAATCATAGGCTGTAACAACAGTGGTAGTTAGGGTTACTCGTGCCCTTAATGCTCGCATGTAATGAAACTATAGCACTATTGGACAGATAAGGAAAGGTGACATACCCATTGCAATTTCGTTTATCCCTTCCCCCGTTTTCCCTTCCGGTAACCCTTAAAGGTTTCCTTATTTATTGTTGAACTATTCCGCCACAAGGGTAAACCTTGAACACATTTGATCTCTGCTAAAAGAAAATTTGAAGTTCAGATACGAGATCCTTTTCAACCAAACACTTCAGACAAGAGAAGAGGCACATAAATGATAATATACAGAATATCATTGTGGGAATGCTTGATGATTCTTATTAGAGGACAAATAATGAAAATTACTTTGCTGTAGGGATGTCAGGCTAACAATCTCATCTGTTTACCCACATTATTATTTCATACTATTCTACTCAAAAACAGAAGAAGCAATACACGATACAAATTTACCTTTCTGAACATTAATAGCTCCAATGGCAATGGGGACCGTAACTGAATCACTGGATTTGCATTGAGGCCGAAGAACATATATGGGTCCATCTGAGACAAAAGCAGGTTCAATGAAGTCCGTAGAAGTACCCGGTACATCTGTCCCCTGGAATTTACATGGCAAGAAAGCAAGTTTCGTCTGAATTTTATCCTTGAAAAAACATAGCTAGAAATAGTAATTTTGTTATTTCAACTTACAAGGAGAAGACTAGATATGCTCGCAATATCAGAAAGATTTGAAAGTGGCGAGCTTGTGAACAAGTTTTGCATGACAGCTGTCAAAGAAACGGGCTAAGTTAATGGTTTAAGGAATATGGTGAATACGCTACAGCATAACAGAGTTTTCTATGACTTTATTTCCATTGTTACAGGAAACAAAGAAAATTCTGGTACAAGAAGCACACCGTGGATTTCTTGGGGATTAAAAGAAGTAGATGATACAGATTACTTACTGCTAGATAGAGTTTTGTTTGCTCCCGTGAAGGGTATACTGGCGGGGCAGGATTGTGATTTTCGGCATGATGCATCTGGGAGGCCTGTGAAGAAATTGGAGGTATCCTGCACGGCACGATACTCAGGGCGCGGTACTTGCAAGAGAGCAGGCCATTCAGGAGGATTTGGTATGGGGCAACTGCCAGCCTGATCCAATGTAGAGTACTGAATTCCACACACATTTTGGCAAGAACCAGTGCCGTTGACATCAACACACTTGCAACCACATCTGAACTTCGGCTTATCTAGAAGATTGTTGATGACTCTTTGAAGAACACTGATTAAGATACATAGGTATATCGGAACTATGATTAGCCGAATGGTTGCCTTCCTGTTACGTCTCTGCATGGATAGGAAACATGGATGGCCACGTCTTAGCTTGAATGAAAACTACCGGTAGTATGTAATTAAAGATACTAAGAGCATCTCCAAGAGATAATCCATAATAGGTAAGCTAAACTTCATATTTAGAGAGTCAAAAGGCTAATCTATACTTCCTATACATCCCCTCTACAGCAGCCTTTCTATTTTGGATTATCACAATTTCAAATCGGGCCTGGGCCGTTGCATCTGGGCAGTTGAGGTCGTCCAGCATATTATGTGCCCCTGTATTCAAGTATTGCCGGCACATGCTATGTGCCGCTATAACAATTCAAGGCACATATATATGCCCCTGTATTCAAGGATTGCCAGCACATGATTTATGCCATGATACTTTTTAGTGGCACATAGTTAATCTTTTCGCAACTAATAATATGTGACATGCATTACTTGCCGGCACATGTTTTTGCCCTCATCGTGCTATAGGACGACATATAGTATGATAGAAGCTCGGGGAGGAATTGATGTCTCCTGGCGTCATAGTGGACGATCTCCGCCGCCGGCCTGTCCTTCCCGCGGCGGCCCCCCGGAAGGCAGCTCCGGCGTCGGCCTGCGGTTCCCTCGGCGGCCCGCCGGAAGGCAGCTCGTCTGCTGCCTGCCTCCTCGATGCAGACCCGGTGGTGCGGTAGAGCGGTGGGGTGTGCGGGTGGGGGGTGCAGGGGTGAGGGGGGGCAGGGGGAAGGCGGCAGCGGAAGGGACCAGCGGGAAGAGCTCGAGCAGGAGCGCGGGAGGTGAATTGGCGCGCGGGAAGGAACGCGGGAGGAGGGCGATTTCGCCGGGAGAGCGCACGAGGGAGGCAACTGGCGAGCGAAGTCCGTACGCCAGGAATACACTGCGGAACCAAAGGAATAGCGAGCGAGGCAAAATAGCGAGACATGTACAGTACCTGTTGGAGGACTAATTAGCCCTTAAATAATCTAAAATAGCATTGGAATGATATTTACATTACCTGTTGGACCTGCTCTAATGGCAATAGTGCAATGAAAAATTCCCTCGTTGCCATAAAGAAACCTAAAAAAGTAACCTCCAATTGACAAGTTGACATGTATAGGGTATAGATTGAAAACAGTGTGCGGACTTAAATTTGAAGCTCAGATGAGATCATAGAGCATGTTTTGGCGCTTAAACATCTATTTTACACACCATCAAGAAACCTCCCCTTTGCTGATGGTTGTGTGTGTCGGTCCCAAATTCTTTCCATTTTGACATACAAAAAATCCCAATCTATACTCAACTGACCAAGACTAGTGACAACTGACCGAAAGCATAACCGAAATTCAACAGCAACAACAGAAGATACTGAGAATTATTAGCCTCGAACCCACGACTTTCTGCGAATATGCCAAATTTGGTCGCAGTAGCAGTAGATGGTGGAAACAGCAGCAGAAGAAACATGGCATTATAAAAACCGAATTTCTGTGACCATCTTGCAGCTGTACAAGAAAATAAACCCTCCCTTTGATTCTCTTTAGTCTAATCAGAAGACACGATCCTAATCCAATTATTAAAAACAAAAGAACAAGGAAAAACTCATCCGAGTATTCCCTACTACTAACTACTAAGTACTAACCCCAAAAAGAATCAGAAAAAACAGGAGAAAATGTCAGAAATGGTCACAGATTCGACCTGGAAGATGAGATTTTTGCGCAGGAGGGCATTGGTCTGCGAGGCGAAGCTCGGCGGCCTCGATGCACCACCACCACCAGCAGCAGCAGCCGCCGTCGCCGCCGAGGGCTCCATCACGCAGCGGCCGTTCTTGGGTTTGCGCTCTCGTCTCTGCCTCTCTCTCTCTCTCTCTCTCCCCTTTGACGGGGATTGGAGGTGGAAGAGAAAAAGGGAAGTATTAGCCGTCAAAGATCTGAAGAGGGGAATTTATAGAGGCAACTGGAGAAGAGATGCTTCCCGCCATATATCAGAATGTTTACATTTTTTTTCCGGTCAACTCTTTTGGCTTTGTTTCCCTCCCTCTCCTGATGTGGACTGTTCCCGCAGATAACAGCGTAGCACTTATTTTAAAAGATTTGGTCTCAGGGACCGTTTTTGCAAAAGTAGTTTCATCCCTAAGCTTAGCTGACGACATATGGTGGTGATCGGTTCGGCTGAAAAGCTCATGGTTTATAGCTGAAAACATTGTAGCTGGCTGAAAAAAACACTGTAGCTGAGAGAGCCTTATTTAGCATAATTAAATTTAAAAAAATTAAAAATATAAAAAATATGTTAGCCCATTACGTATAATACAAACAAATACAGGAAAAAAAGAACCGTCAAAAAAACTCAACAAAAAGTCAAAAGTTCAGAAAAAAACGAAACTTATGAATAGTGAAAAATAAGCCAGAAGCTGAAGCCGAGTTGATCACCACCATATCTTCTATCGAGCCATCTGAGCTCAGCAGGACTGGGCCAATGTGGCAGTCAACGTGAGCATAACAAGCCAAGCTACGAGCGGGAGCCAGTGGGGCCCACCGGCCTGCCAAGCTCCCCTGGCTCAGAAGCACCTGCTAAAATGCCTTGCTCAATAGATGCTATGCCATTGGCCACACACCCCGTTTAGCCCTTTTCTATGCTAATTTTTTTCAATGCTAACTGGCTGAATACTCATGCTTTGTTACATATGAAAATATCACATTATCCCAACACGTCAACTTGTCATGTCGGGATTTGCCTTCCCAGCGCACGCCATCGGCTCCACATCCACGCTGCCCTAACGTGGCTCTGCGCTTTTGGCTTTGTCGCGTACCCAGTAGAACTTTTTTTTGTTAGAAAATTTGTAGGGTGATGCCATTTTTTTGTACATTACTTTTTGTATCAAGGTAGAATTTTTTAGAAAGGTGCAATGAGGAGTTCGGAGGAGCAGATAAACCACCATCACCAACTTGCTCTGTTAAGTAGTATATATGTACATTAGTGCAAAAATTATCGTAATGATGGACTCTGTCTAGCTCAACATAATACTTCATGATGAAGGTGTGAATTACATTATGTGTACATTTTTTTAGGTGTGTATACTTATCTCACTACTCGACGATACAAATGGTAACATGCACAAACCATCAACCAGAACTACAACTAAGATACATGTGCTCCCTTTGAAAGCCATACTTGCAGTCATTCATCGTATACATTTGAGTCCATCGGTACCTTTCCCTTGTCTCCTTTGCGGGTCTTAAAGTTCATGACCCGTGCCCAGTACTCAACTTCGACAACTTCTATAGACTTGTCCCAGCACAAAATAACCTGCCATTCAACTGGGGCATCGGAGACCATCGATGCCTTTCTCTTGTCCTCCTCCATCCTAGCCTTTCCCTTATCGTCCGGGGGTAAGTTTTTTAGCTTGTGAAGTTCTCCGGCACCACCAGGTAGTTGAGTATGTATTTCTGCTTAATGAATACCGTATCGTACATCTCTGGACCGTCGATCCATTGAAAGAAGTAGCAACGCTCCGTGATTTGTCATCATGCACTAAGAAGGTTAGCGATATGTGAAATGAAAAGTGTAATGTGATTTATCAATATGTGACATTCGCTTACAAGAACTTCACCGCACGTATAATGTGCCCGGGCAGCTATGGCTCGGTGTGTTGACTGAACAATATATACTGGATTACCGCAATTGCACTACAACCGTGGAAACTTTGGCGGCATGGGTACATCCTTATAAGAATTATCAAGATATGACCCCTTCTTGTTAGAAACTCACTTTCGCTTGCGAAGCATCTCTCCATAGTTCGACATTCCTAACAATGGCACAGTGATGTCCTATACCTGTGCTCTCTTCTCCCTCACCTATTTCCCTATTTTGGAGATCAACTTAAATGGAGTGTTTGGTTTGGTTGTGGAGTCCGGCTGGACTTTATAGGCAGTCCTTGCGTACTATTCGGGAGTAATTTTTGTTGAATGGTAGTGCACTCATGTCCTTGCATATGAGATGGCAAGTCATAAGTCAGTAGTCTCTATCCTGCACACATTGCTCTGACAAGCCAAAAGGCATAGTGTCTGAGATGAACTATGCAGTCCACACCGTCCACACGATGCTATTGTTGTATAAGGTCTTAAATGCATTGTGGAACTCCAAGTACGCTCGTCGTGGTCTATCTTTGGACCATCCTAGCTAGCTAACAGTCCAATAAGTATCCATGGTGGGTCTGTCCACTAGATCCTTGGGATCACCATGACCGTATAACCATGCCTTCAACTGGTACGAGTGCATATGCACCCGAAAGTATGGCCAACCAATAAGAAAGTGCTCCCACGACTACAATTGTAATAAGGTGCAACAGATGATGAGGTTTGGCCCATCAATAGCATGTTGTGAGCCATCGCACAAACCCCTGTAGGTCATACACAGTACAACCAAGCCCCAACTATACAGTGGGACATTAGTAGGCTTGGCGTCTACCAGGGACTTAATGAGGTGGATGTAGTTAGAGTACACTCAATCTTCCTGAGTCGTAGGAAACAGAATCTACCCGAACATGAAGAGCAAGCAAGCAACTAGGTGGGACCTTGCAACCTCTTTAGACGCGTCTGCTGGGCATTGCTTGTACCACTGTAGCCACGAATGTGGCACTCCTATGATCCTGTCTAGAATGGAACGACAAAATCGGTGTAGCAGACGTGCCTTTCAATCAGCTGATATGAGGGTAGAACTACAGGACGACCCTATAGTGGCAGGCTGGTAAGGTAAGCAACATCCTGCAGGGGTGATAGTCATCTCCCCCACCGAAAGTGAAACATGTTGATCTCTGGTCTCCACCGATTAATGAATGCCGACAGAAGCGGCGAATCCAACGTGAACGAGTGCTCAATGTGTATCATCCTTGCTATATATAGCAACCCCAACCCACCGCGGAATTGGAACGTACCAATTGTCGAGATGCCAGTTTTCTCGAGGACCCTAGAGAACAAAGGAGGGAGATCTATCACCGTTCAACCACGCCCGACAACGAAGATGACCATCCCAAAATGGGTCCAACAATGTACCATGCTTATGACCATCACCGGCAGCCATTTTCTGCAATATAGAAAAGATTGTGTATGTGTCCAATGATGCTAAATACAACCTAGCATAACACAATGTAATCATGCACACGTACATAGATGAGTTACCAATTATCGCTATGTCCATATGCTTATATGCATGTATACAGGTACACCTATATATGTGTGTGTACACACACAAATACTATAACTAACAATGCGCAATTCTGCAATGATGACATCATTTTCTACATTTTTTGAATCGCACCAAAGCAATACTGTAGGACCGAAATGGCGACAGAGGGGGGTGAATGTCGCTCGCTTCAAAATCGCCCCCGAAAAATTGTACACCGATTTTTCAAAAAGATGCAAAACAAAGCACCTCACAGAAGATTAAAATTAATTCTGCTGAAATTTGAAACGTATGCGGCACCAAAAAATTCAGCATAAATCAGAGATTAACCAGTAAAAATTTCAGCTGAAAATAATGCTGTTTGATATGCATGCAAAATAGATGAAGATCAGCTGAGAAAAAAAATGAAAAGCACTAAATGGAGACACTCATGCTCACTCACGCTCGAACTGAAGAAAGGCAACAGGAATGAATGAAGAAGCTGAACATTCAGATTCTTGCCAAATCCAAGGAAAAAGAGAAATGATTCTTTTCTTTTTAGACAAAGATCCAGGAACATAAACTAAATATCATAGGGGCTCCAAACAACGCAAGAAATCAACAAAAACATAGGAATTTCAGATTCGAGCCAAGAACTGAAAAAGTACAGAGACTTCACTAAAATCCAAATTACTCCCCATCCTTTGATCCTATGGCCATGAAACTTTGAGGATAGCAAGTTAATAGCATCTGGGCTTAACATACCAAATTTCAAGCCATCTCGTTGAGTGAAACAAGATTTCACTAAAACCCTAGAACCCAAGAGCAAGAACAGAGGAGGCTCAAAAGAGAATAATTGAAATTAACTTTGGTTTGCTCTTGGGATCAACAAGCCAAATGGCTTTTGGGCATCTCCCATGTCATAGCAACCCATTTTGGGGCTTCCCAACAAGAAACAACTCGAAACTCACAAAATCAAGAAATCTCATAAAAGAGGAACGAAGAACAGAGAGGAGCACGAGACAGGAACTTCAGATTTCATTCATTGAATCAAAAGAGATACAGAGGAGTCCCGATACGCATGGACATTCAACCAAGAGGAATGATTACATGACTCTCAATCCATCTCCAACCTCTCCCTCTCAATCCCTCAACCATGCTTGGGAAGGAAGAACACACTCAGGCACTCACCTAGAAACCATCGATGGGGAACAGAGGGAACACTACTCTGCCTCCTCCACCAACTAAAGCCTAAAGCATAACCACTTGCCAAAGACTCTTTTGACTCCAAATGAAACCCTAAAATCCTCTCAAGTGTTCAAGTGGGCATGCAGCCCCTCCACTCTTTATATAGCCTTGGCTAACGGGTCTCCGCCCCGTTACGCCCGCTAAATCCAACGGAGCCAGCTCCCGCTTGTGCAGCCTTGCGAATTTCCCGATTCGCCCCTCCTGCACCTTCCGGGAAGCTTCCGCGCTCCTTGTCTCGCACGCCTCGCAACCACCTCGAGTCCACGTCGTCTTCGACACATCCCGACCGTTCTGACCTCAGCGCCACCTGCGCCTAGTCCGGTCCACCGTGTCTCACTACGACTCCGCCCGATGTCCTGCAGCCACACAGACAAGAAACACGTCAAATAGCACCGCTCGATACATGAAAGTGTAAATACCATCACTTACCATGCCGAAGTCCAAACCTATCGAAATTATCAGAATATGCATCCTAATCCCATACGACCAAGTTTGACTAAGTCCGACCGAGTCCAATTGCGCCACGCAATGACTCGACTCCGAACCACTCAAACCAAACTCGACTAAACATAACCAATGTCAATTACTCATCATACACATGTGGTCAGCTCCACATGGTTCATCAAATACATATACATCCTCGCTCTGCTTGTTCTTGAACACCCACTTAGTCCCAATAATATTGTGACCTCGCGGGGGCTCGACAAGCGACCAGACATTGTTCCTCTCGAAATTTTCTAACTCCTCATGCATGGCATTGACCCAAGACTCATCGGAAAGAGCATGAGAAATATCCTTGGGCTCAAAGGAGGCAATGAAAGCAGAGTGGAGACAGAATTGAGATAAGCCAGATTTTGAGCGGTTAACACGCTCGAACATGTCTCCAATCATCTGCTCAGAAGGATGCCTTTTCTGGATATGTAGGGGAGGTCCAGGATGAGATGAAGAAAGTGGCCTCTACCTCGTGAGCTGACGAGGTAGGAACAGAGCCACTAGCTCCAGAAGAAGCGGTAGGCAGAGGCTGATCACCTCGAGGTGTAGTGGAAGACGGGACCTCAAGGGGTGGATGAAGGACTGGATCGGGTAGACACCCCTCATCTCCATCATCCTCATCATCCACAAAGATGGACTCAGACTGCTCTAAAGAACCTGAGATATCGGGCCTAGTCCCCGGACTGGCCTCATCGAAAGTCACCTCACAGGTCTCTACCATTTTACTAGACTCGCAGTTCCAAACCCGATAAGCCCGCGAAGAAGGCGAGTAACCTAGAAAGATACCATCACAAGAACGTGACTCGAACTTGTCTATGTTCCCGGACTTCAAAATAAAGCACTTGCAACCAAACACACGAAAATGAGAGACGCTGGGCTTTCGCCCGTATCTCAACTCATAAGAAGTGCGGTGCAAGTGTGCCCTAAGAAATACTCGATTTGAGACATGGCACGCGGTAGCTATAGCCTCAGCCCAAAACTTCCGCGGTGTAGAGTACTCATCAAGCATCGTCCTGGCCATCTCGACCAAGGTACGGTTCTTCCTCTCCACAACGCCATTTTGTTGTCGGACGTGCGGAGAAGAGAACTGGTGCTCTACACCTGTCTCACCACAGAAACTTTCGAAGTAGGAATTCTTTAACTCCGTGCCATTGTCACTGCGGATCGCTCGTAAGGCACCCGGGAGCTCAACAGAAAGCCTACCGAAAATACCTCGGAAATGAGAAAATGTCTCATCATTCGAAGCTAAGAAAAACACCCAAGAAAATCTCGAATAGTCATCGACCACAACAAGAACATACCACTTCCCTCCAGCTGACTGCACTCGAGCTGATCCAACAGTGTCCATACGGAGCAGCTGTCCCGGTGCATCAGTCATGGTCAAAGTGATCGGAGGATGTGAAGCGGCAACCATCTTGCCGTGCCGACATGGAGCGCAAACAAGATCTTTGACCATTTTGAGCTTCGGCAGACCACGAATGAGGTCGTGGCCGCTAACTCGGGTCAAATGGTCAAATCCAATATGACCAAGTCTCCTATGCCAGAAGGTCAAATACGGGACTCTGAGGCAACCAAACACCGGAGAGGATCACTAGAAGAATCAGAAAAATCAGCACGAAAGATCCTCCCATAACGAGAAATCCCGCAAACCAGACTACCCGAAGAGTCAAGAATTTTGCAAGCGTTTTTCTTGAAATTCACCTCGAAACCGTCATCGGTAAGCTGAGAAACGGAAAGCAAATTGTACTGCAGCTTACTAACCAAGGCAACATCCTTAAGAATAAAAGAAGCATTAACATGCACAGTACCTTTGGCGATGACGCGCCCAGACGAAGCGTCTCCGAAGGTGATCGTCACATCACCTGGAGCGCGGGCTAGGGAGGAGAACCAACGGGAGTCTCCGGTCATATGACGAGAACAACCGGAGTCTACAAGCCAAACCTTCTCCTTCCCTACCCGGCGAACCTGAGTCAAACAGAGAGTAAAGTCTCAATACTGGGATAAATCAAGAGTGATTTTGGCACCCAATACCGAGTAACACGTGGAGCAGATGAAGTAGTCAAACACGACTGACCTCTATCTACCCTACGCTCTCCGTGACTCAAAGAAGCAAAAGGTCTATGAGCAGACCTGAAGCTGTTGCGGGGTCCAACTGCTACGGGAGAGCGAGTCGGAACACCGGCAACACGCTGATCACGCCGTGGGTAACTGTCTCGACGGGGGAAACGAGATGTACCCTCAGGACGGCGGAAGTCACGACCCAGAGCAGCATGAGGAAGAAAACTAGAAGACTCAGAAAAACCAAGTCCTCGATGCTGCCCAAACACGTCAGAAGCAAACCTGGACCTCGTGCTAGTCTTAGGTGCACTCAGGATCTGGGGCTGACCCTGAATACGCCTAAGTGCCTCTGCACGGTCTCTTCGTGCAATCCTAGCGCGCCTGAAGCATCTCTCGATCGAGTGCCCATTCTTCTGACAGAAGGTGCAGTGGTACTTCACCTTCTGAGAGGTGGAAGTAGCACGAAGAGGCTTCGCCTTTTGAGAGGCCGAAGCAACAGGTGGAATCACCTTGCTGTCAGAGATCCCTTGGACAAAGCCCGCTGATTTGAATTTAACCTCATCAGATCTGGGCTCAACCTCGATCACACCTCCTACGATGGGTCGGAGAATAGCAGGTGGATGCTTCCTCATATCCTCATAAAAATCATATCCTAGACCTTAATTGAACTTGCAAATCTTGGATTGGTCTAGAATAAGATTAAGCTTCTTCTTGCCGCCTACAAATCTCTCGAGAGTGTTCATAAGGTACTGACACTCCCGAAAGAGAGAGGTGCAAGAAGAGCAGGGAGAAGAAGAGACAGCAGAAGGTTAGGGAGCAGAAGAAGAACCAATAGTAGAGGAAAGAATGGCTTGTGCACGCACAGCCGACTCTGAGAGGACAGTCCTACTACTAGCAGGTTGGTTCGCGTCTCTAGGCGTCTCACCCTTACCCTGGGGCTTCTCCCCCACACCATCAATAACATCACAACTAGATTGTGGCTTCTCTAGTAAGTTCTTAGTTAGCTTCACACATTTGTCATTCAATGCAACGAATTCAAGTTTTAGTTTATCACAATTAATGCATGGTGAGCTAACAGGATCCTTAGTCGCATACTGAGCTATTTTCTTGTTGTTGTCAATCATTTCTTGAAACTGTTTTGAGACAGATTCAAGTTCAGCAGTTAACTTGGGACAGTTCAAACATGAATCAATAGGCTCAAGTAAAGAAGCACTCAACTCAGCAATCTTGTGATCTGCCCGTTTTAGGTTCATCTTCAATTTATTGCAGTTTTCACAAGACTCGGGCAGATCTAACAGCATGGTGTAAAGACCTCTAAAAGCATTGTTCTTATTCTCACATGAGGTGCAAGAAATAGTCTCAACAGGAGTAGATGAAGTAGAAGTAATCCTACTCATTTCTAGTTCAGCCATCAGACTAAGATTCTCCACCTTAATACTATCAAGCTCGGAGGACAAACTATCATGCGAGGTCCTTAATTTCTCCATATCACCCAGCAAGGCAGAGCATGTATCACAGTCATCACTAGAGGGACCAGATGTAAGAGCAATAATCTCTAGTGACAATCTGTCTACTTCCTTCTCTAACTCAGTACACCTAGCCCTAGCTCTAGCATGAAATCCACCTAGCTTAAGAAAAGCTTGATTGAGCTGGTCGTAGGTGAGGCATACCTCGTCCGAGTCGGAGTACAGCTCGATGTCGCTGAGTTCGCCCTCGAGGGCCATGAAGCACATGCCGGAGAAGTCGTCGCCGCTCTTGGGATCTTGGTCACCCGTCCCGTCGTCGCTCCATCCCTCCACCTCGCTGAGATCGAGGTCGTCGAACGCGGTAAGGACGCGGTGAAAGAGTTTCTTGGCCTTCCCGAAGTCGCGGAACTTCTTCTTCCCTTGGGCAGGGACTGAAGGCTTCTTGTTGCGGTTCTTGTCGGTGTAGTCGTTCTTGCCCGAACCGCCGTAGTCAGCTTTGCCCTTCTCCAGTTTGGGGCAGTTTGCCCGAATGTGGTTGGGGCCACCACACTCAAAGCAAATCACGGGTCCTCCTCTCTTTCTGTCTCTCCTACCCTTGTAGGCATGGGAAAACCTTCGGGCTAGGAGGGCCAGCTGATCATCCGTAAGCTGCTCTAACTGATCATCAGTTATGTCACAGAGAGCAGCAAGGGAGAAACCGCAAGAAGAATCAGAAGAAGGCCTGGAAGAAGAAACGGGATCGGTGACCAAGGCCATCGACTGTGACTTCGACCGACGAGAGACAACGTCAATCTCGTGAGTCTTGAGGCGCGAGTACAGCGCGTCAAGAGTCAGGGTCGAGAGGTCTGTCGTGTCTTTGATGGTGGTCACTTTCATCTCCCAAACACGCAGATCGAGTGCCGCGAGCATCTGACGAGCGTTGTCCGAGTCGGGGTATGTGAGACCGACCGCTCGGAGGTTGCTCAAGATTTTGTGAAATCGCGAAAAGCACTCGTCCAGGGACTCGCCAGCAAGCATCTCGAATTTGTTATATTCGCGTTTGAACTGGTTCTGTCGAACCGTCTTGATCTGGGTGGTGCCCTCATGGTATGCGTCGAGGGTCACCCAGATGTCGTAGGCGGACGACAGGTGAGATATGCGGTCAAACTCGCTACGACTCAAACCCTGGATGATGATGTTCCTTGCCTTTGCATTCGCCTCAACATCAGCCATGTTCCCAGCATTGATATTCTCATCGACAGGAACAACGAATCGTACCTTGACCTTCCGCCAGATGGCATACCCCTGGGTCTGGATGTATGTCTCCATTCGGCTCTTCCAGAAGGGGTAATCGATGCCATCGAAAACGGGCGGCTTGGTCGAGTACTTGTCCGTCGCCATGGCTCGAGACCGGTTAAGATCTATTGATTAGAGCTAACCGGCTCTGATACCAAATGTAGGACCGAAATGGCGACAGAGGGGGGTGAATGTCGCTCGCTTCAAAATCGCCCCCGGAAAATTGTACACCGATTTTTCAAAAAGATGCAAAACAAAGCACCTCACAGAAAATTAAAATTAATTCTGCTGAAATTTGGAACGCATGCGGCACCAAAAAATTCAGCATAAATCAGAGATTAACCAGTAAAAATTTCAGCTAAAAATAATGTTGTTTGATATGTATGCAAAATAGACGAAGATCAGCTGAAAAAAAAAATGAAAAGCACTAAATGGAGACACTCATGCTCACTCACGCTCGAACTGAAGAAAGGCAACAGGAAAGACACCTCTGCAGACTGAAACAGGAATGAAGAAGCTGAACATTCAGATTCTTGCCAAATTCAAGGAAAAAGAGAAATGATTCTTTTCTTTTTAGACAAAGATCCAGGAACATAAACTAAATATCATAGGGGCTCCAAACAACGCAAGAAATCAACAAAAACATAGGAATTTCAGATTCGAGCCAAGAACTGAAAAAGTACAGAGACTTCACTAAAATCCAAATTACTCCCCATCCTTTGATCCTATGGCCATGAAACTTTGAGGATAGCAAGTTAATAGCATCTGGGCTTAACATACCAAATTTCAAGCCATCTCGTTGAGTGAAACAAGATTTCACTAAAACCCTAGAACCCAAGAGCAAGAACAGAGGAGGCTCAAAAGAGAATAATTGAAATTAACTTTGGTTTGCTCTTGGGATCAACAAGCCAAATGGCTTTTGGGCATCTCCCATGTCATAGCAACCCATTTTGGGGCTTCCCAACAAGAAACAACTCGAAACTCACAAAATCAAGAAATCTCATAAAAGAGGAACGAAGAACAGAGAGGAGCACGAGACAGGAACTTCAGATTTCATTCATTGAATCAAAAGAGATACAGAGGAGTCCCGATACGCATGGACATTCAACCAAGAGGAATGATTACATGACTCTCAATCCATCTCCAACCTCTCCCTCTCAATCCCTCAACCATGCTTGGGAAGGAAGAACACACTCAGGCACTCACATAGAAACCATCGATGGGGAACAGAGGGAACACTACTCTGCCTCCTCCACCAACTAAAGCCTAAAGCATAACCACTTGCCAAAGACTCTTTTGACTCCAAATGAAACCCTAAAATCCTCTCAAGTGTTCAAGTGGGCATGCAGCCCCTCCACTCTTTATATAGCCTTGGCTAACGGGTCTCTGCCCCGTTACGCCCGCTAAATCCAACGGAGCCAGCTCCCGCTTGTGCAGCCTTGCGAATTTCCCGATTCGCCCCTCCTGCACCTTCCGGGAAGCTTCCGCGCTCCTTGTCTCGCACGCCTCGCAACCACCTCGAGTCCACGTCGTCTTCGACACATCCCGACCGTTCTGACCTCAGCGCCACCTGCGCCTAGTCCGGTCCACCGTGTCTCACTACGACTCCGCCCGATGTCCTGCAGCCACACAGACAAGAAACACGTCAAATAGCACCGCTCGATACATGAAAGCGTAAATACCATCACTTACCATGCCGAAGTCCAAACCTATCGAAATTATCAGAATATGCATCCTAATCCCATACGACCAAGTTTGACTAAGTCCGACCGAGTCCAATTGCGCCACGCAATGACTCGACTCCGAACCACTCAAACCAAACTCGACTAAACATAACCAATGTCAATTACTCATCATACACATGTGGTCAGCTCCACATGGTTCATCAAATACATATACATGTGCATAATTAAGTACATTTTTTCTAAATTGCAAATGCACTAGAAACACTAAAAATGACAATGCATATTTCTTCAGCTATTTACAAAAAATCATCATTATTGTCACTAATACGTCCTAAACATGGTTAATTATAAAATATCATCCGCACGAAGTCAACACATATGTCAATTAAATATGGTTACCAAGTACATTCCACACTATCAAACCACCGTTGCCTAATAAAATGTTAATGGCGTATTAAGCACATTGCTCATATGCGAATGAAATATACCTTTTCTTGGAGATCTTCACCGGGTCTACACTCCTTCTAATTGCAAAATCTCCTAAACCATAGCGAAATCATCTAAAAAAACTATTACAAACTAGTCTTCTACTCTCTTTTTTGTTCTCCCTCACCTCTCTCACTCGGTAGAAAAGAAACCGAGGTGCGCGGCTTCGGATGAGAGGGCAGAGAGTGACGCGACCCATTTTACGCGTGCGGGAAGTTGTTTGCGACCAGTAAGCACACGCGGGCACGGACGGGCACAGAAACCCCTGCCAAATGCGATGGGAATCACTACAGAGGCATCGCGTCGTGTCGGCGTGTCATCGCGGTCGGCCACCTACCAAGCCTTTGGCGTGGCCTACCCACCTATCGAGCTCCAGTGGTGCAGCAGGAGACACGTGTCGTCTACCACGTCTGACAAGCTCAGGGACTAGGCTATTTTTTTTTTGTAAAAACAGGTGTTTGGATGCCAAATTAAAATAAAAGAGCTACAGTGTTATATATGTGAACAATCCCTCCTACTACTGTAGAATAGAGAGCTTATTTGAAACATAAAAATTTTCGTAGGGAGTACGAGAATTTTTTTAAAAAAAAACAGCGTATTTTCGGCGGGAGTCATACACGCTTTGGACGGTCCATCCAAAACTAAATATAAAATAGTATGTGTCCAAACGCGATTTACGTGGGCCATTGTATGAGTCTCCAAGTAAACGGGAAATACACTGTTTGACTTCGATACTTTTCTTGCGTTCAAGCTCTGTGCTGAAGGCCTTGCTTGGAAATTTCCGACATCTTGATATATACGCGGTTAGTTGATTTTTCAGCTACAATAGCACATTGCACCTGCACACTGCTAATTGCCAAGAAATACCACAGTGCATTTTACTATACAGGATTACGGATGAGTACTTTCTTCAAGCAATGTACATGAGTAGTATCTCTTCATGCGTTCACAGCCCTCGGGAACCAAATAAAGTTGGAAATTTGAACTAGATGAAAAAGAAGTATGGGCTGTTTTGTTCATACCTTCATTTGTAATAAACACGTGCAATTAGATTAGACTGCTGGCAGCTATCTCAAGAACAAATTGTGTCCTGGTCTACTATACCGAGGATAAGAGATAATGCGATCGGGAACACGGTGTCGCTCCATTCTTTTTGCACTTATCGTTGTAGGATGTTGCAGTCAAACACTTCAGGTTTTGACCACAAATGTACGTGAAGTGTTGGTCTACTATACCAAGGATAAGAGATAATGCGATCGGGAACACAGTGTCGCTCCATTCTTTTGCACTTATCGTTGTAGGAATTAGGATGTTGCAGTCAAACATTTAAGGTTTTGGCCACAAATGTACGTAAAGTGTTTAAATTTGTTAGACAAAAATTATACGATTTGCCATCAAAAGTACTTATATGCTATTGTATTTTGTATAATGCTTGATAACATATAATAAGCACTTTAAGGTCTCGTGCTTTTCCGATTTCTTTTAATGGTCACTATTTATTAAATTAATAAGTTACAGTTAAAAACTATAAATCATAAAAAAAATAGATCCTAAATCAAAAATATATATTAGAGACCATATTAATATCTAACACAACAACTAAAAAAAATCGTGCTCCAAATTGCAAACGCTGAAACACACACATGCTCCAAATTAGAGATGGCAACAAAGCCCAGAGGATCCTAGGGGGCACCCCACTCTAATCCTCGCCAGCCCACCTGCCCCACCCCGTGATGACATGCCGACCGTGAAAATTGAAAATTAGTGTTTTGTTCAAATGTATAAAAAAGAATACATATTTCATATTCAAAATTCATATTGTACAAATTAAAAATATATGGGTGTATCTAGATATCACCCGAATTTTTTCTTCCTAACAATCATCCAGATTTGAAACCGTTGGATTAGAAATCCAACAGCCCCTTTTTTTGGATGAGGGGGGAGATTTTTTTTAGAGGGATGAGGGAAGAATTCATGGCCGTTAAATCTCTAATCTAATGGTCACAAATCTGGATGATAGTTAGAAAGAAAATATCTTATGATATTTATCAACACCCAAAATATATTTTTTTAATTCTTGACGGCCCCACCCTTGCCCCCCGTGTGGATTATCCTCTGCGCGGAAATTGCCACGCCTGCTCCAGTTAGCTGCGGTCATGCTGCTAGTTAATTAGCCTGATATTTGCTTTGCAATGAAGCAACCGAGTACGATTTTTTTACAAGTAATCGATCAGTTCCTTTGACTTCACCGGTCGACGGGCGTTAAATAAAAAATGATTAATTGATCCGTGCATGATTGAAGGACCGCTTCGTTTTTCAACTCTTGCCCGCGTGTTATCTCTTTGACCTGGAACTGCGTGCAGTTCAGCCTGGCTTCACAACCAAGATTAAGGAGTAAAGTTCATTACCAGTCCTTAAACTTTTTATACTGTGTCATTCCGGTCTATAGACTTTTAAAGTATGCCATCCCGGTCCCTAAACTTTCAAAGTGTGCCATTACCACCTGTTACGGGTCCAGCTGTAATGGCACACTTTTGAAAGTCTATGGACCGAGATGACACAGCATAAAAAGTTTAAGGACCGGTAATGGCACATTTTGAAGTTTATGGACCGGGATGGCATACTTTAAAAGTCTATGGACCGGGATGACACAGCATAAAAAGTTTAAGGACCGGTAATGGACTTTACTCAAGATTAAGCGTCTGTTAATAGGGTGGTCGGTTGAGCTTTAGCTTTTAGCTTCCGACTTATTTTTTACTATTTATAAATTTCAGTTTTTTTTGAATTTTTAGCTTTTTGTTGAGTTTTTTTTCCGGTTCTTTTTTCTCGTATTTGTTTGTATTATATGTAATGGGCTAACATATTTTATATATTTTTTAATTTTTTTAAATTTAATTATGCTAAATAAGTCTCTGTCAGCTACAGTGTTTTTTCAGCCAGCTATAGGGCTGTAAAAAAAGCTCGAGACTCGTGAGCTACTCGGGTTCGGTTCGTCTTAGACTCGACTCGAGTTCGGCTCGAATTATAAACGAGCCAAGCTCAAGCTTGAGCTGAAGCTCGCAAGCTTATCGAGCTCGAGCTCGAAAAGCTCGAGTACGCTCGTTCATTATTGCTAAGCATGACTCTTTAAAGTGTGTACACATATATTTCAATTTTTTTATCAATTGTATTGTCCAAATCACACAGGGCTTATAAATAAGACAATGGTTTAAACCTAAGAACAAGATAGACTGCAGTTGGCTAAGCTTATGGTAGATAAAAAGCTAAAGACTCGTGAATTGCTCGTGTTTCGCTCGTCTCAAGTTCGACTCGAGATCGGCTTGAAAGATAAATGAGCCAAGCTTGAGCCTAACTCTAGGCTCGGGTGATTCTGAGGCTCGGTTCGAGTTCGGTTCGATTCTCTAACAAACTCAAGCTTGAGGCAGTGAGCTCGCTCGAGCTCGGCTCATTTACAGCCCTAGCCAGCTACAGTGCTTTTCAACCATAAGCCACAAAAAATAAGCCCAAATGATAACCACCTAATGGCCTGTTTTTTCTTGAAACTTATGGCTTTTGACTACTGTTTATAATTTTTGAACTGTTTATATGAGAGATTATAAAGTAATAAAAGCTCACGTGCGGTTTTTGCCGATATAAATAAAGTCGGTACAGTATGTACTATAATTAACTAGTAGACCCTATCTTGAAAAGATACTCCGTTTAAAAGCTAGTTACTGTAAAAAAAGATGAAAAATAGCTTTTAGAAACTGAGAAGAACACGCCCATTGGCTTATATAACCCGCTTCCGTTTTTAGAAGTTAAAGCCAATATGAATGTACTAATTTTTATAAGTCGTTTCTATAAGCTATTACTATTCATCAGTCACTGTTATTCATTTTTCATATATTGTAACATACTTTGTATTTTATTATATCACGATTCCGTAAGTCATATGGTGGTCTGCACGTTGTAGTATCTTTCGTTAAACTGTCTTTCTTATATAACGTATTACTATTCATCAATCACCACTATTTATCTTTCGTTAAGCATTGTTCTTTTGGACTATGGCTAATGGTTTTTGTTCGTGCTTTTCAAAACGGTAGCGGATAATGAAGACGTCGATATGAATAATACACATGGTTTTAGGTTTGAAAAATCATTTGAAAAACCCACTTCAAGAAATTGCGCTGTTTATTTTAATTTTCGAAGAAACCAACAAACAAAAGCCTTAGAAGATGGTCTAAGAGGAACCCAATTATCCTATCCAGCCACTTGCACCGATAACTACTTACTTGGGGAAGGCTCGCTGTCACTAAGCGAAATTATAGTGTTGATTACCCGCGATAAATAATAAAAACAACGGAAGGCAAATATAGTAGCCGCACCTATTTTGACCTAGGTATACTCCCCCTATTATGCCAGGGGAAACGCCGCGCGGAGAGCCCCGCCACCTCAGCCCGCGAGCGCGTCCGGCCGGCGCGTGGCCAGGAAAATTTCGGTACGGTCAGGGGAGCGGTTTTTGCGAAAAAGTCCCTGTATTTTTCTAAAATTACGTAAAGGTCCTTTTTCCTCGCAAAAAGGTCCTTGGGAGGTTTTTTTAAAATGTTTTTTTGCGAAAACACCCCTCCACTTCACCGAAATTTTGTGTACTTTGCAGGATTGCGCCCCGCGTTTTCTAAATTACGTACGGGTCCTCGTTTAGTTACGTACAGGCCCTCGTTTTTTTACGAAAAAGTCACTTTTTCGAAAATACACATGTGCCCTCGATTTTTTTTAAAAAAGTCCTCACGAATTATCGCCTCATTTACTTCGGTACACACGGTGGCTGGCGCGGCGTGGCGCCGCGCCTATTAGGCTAGTCACTCCTATTATGCCTCGCGGATTCCCCGCGCGGAGAGGCCGTCCACGTCCTCCGCGCATGCGCTCCGCCCGCCGCGTGGCCGAGCGAATCTTCGTACGGTCGGGCGAGCCATTTTGCGAAAAAGCCCCTCTGTTTCCCAAAATTACGTAAAAGTCCTTGGTTCTCGCGAAAAGGTCCCTGCCAGGTTTTTTAAAACGTTTTTTGTGCGAAAACACCCCTCCACTTCACCGAAATTTTGTGTACTTTGCAGGGTAACGCTGGATAATTTAATTATTTGCCACTCTTATGAGTAGGGTGGCAACAGATTTGCCACCCTGGCCCGTTGTCAGTGACTCAGGCGGCCCCGTATGTAAGTGAGAGAGGTAATTGGCCAATCTTTAGAGTGGCAAAAAGTTGAATGCCCCGGGTAACGCCCCGTGTTTTCTAAATTACGTACAGGTCCTCGTTTAGTTACGTACAGGTCCTCGCTTTTTTACGAAAAAAACCTTTGGCTTTTTCGAAAATACACATGTGCCCTCGATATTTCTTTAAAAAATCCTCACAATTATCGTCTCTTTTACTTCGGTACACACGGTGGCTGGCGCGGCGTGGCGCCGCGCCTATGAGGCTAGTATATACTCAAAGTAAACTCTTAATTCATGATATGTCTGACTTTGCTACTTGCATGAATTAGGTTGTTTTGTTCATTCAAAAAAGAAAGAGAAAAGTTCTGTTGGAATGATTTAGTAAACAATTGTCGGTCTTTTTGTTGATGTAATCTGGATTTTAAATTAGCAGTTTATTTTAGACTTGGCTTTAATTTTTTAGTATATTTTTGAGTTTCGAAGTCCAAAACACCAAGCAAACAGATTTGAAGTCCAAAAAACTGAAGCCGAGCCCAACCAATCGGACCCTAACACTACTTTCTTCAGGCAATGTACACGATCACGACTGCCACTTATTCATATGGTCACGGTTCTCAGAAACTGTGTTCCCGGTTGTCCCCTTCAGAGTGGATTTTGCGCTAAGCCGAAATAACGATCTACGATCCCGCGGGGTTTGTTTGGCTCGATTCGCTCGTCCGTCTCTGGCTTTCCAACTGCCTCAGGTTCTTTCTTTCACCCGAGGGTTCAGCTTGACCAACGGCGGCACCTAGCATCATGGTACATCCCTGGGCTACATCATAGTTGCTGCGGAATTTTCTACAGCTTAGGTGACTTATAACTTATATTACGATAACTAGTTTTTAAACGGTGTGCTTTTTTAAAACGGGTTCAATAGAAATATTATAGTCAAAAGTATACTGAGTTTAGCTGTATCAAATAAAATCATATGTAACTATTTTTCTCTGTGTACTATCTCTCACGAATAATCAGAATTCAAAAATTTAAACCATAAATTACAATCCAAATAAACCCACCCACATTCCTTGTGTCGGCTGGATCTTTTGTTGGATAAAACCTCTTTCTCATTCCATCTCTAAATCTGTAAGTTTTCAAGTTCGTACCGATGTTCTCCCTTCGCGCAGCAAACTCTTTAGTCGGCTTCCTCTGGAAACTTCTAGCATTACCGATTCTGATCTCCGAATTATCCAAACACTATTTTTTGTGACTCGTGTAAAGTGCCAAAAATATTATTACCGACTATTATGCCTACCAAAATCTAACGGCAGTAGATGGCACTTTAGGATCAACTACAGCACGGGCACGCTCAAATATTATACATTGATATTGCAATTGAAAAAAAAACAATGTTTTTAAAAAGCAACCGTAATGCCAAACGAAGTTAGGTCATTCTTTTGAGCTTCGGACTAATGATTTTTACTTTATCTATAGTAACTACTTTTCAAACAGAGTATCTTTTTAAGATGAGATCGATTGTAGTAAACATTATGTCGACTTTAGCTATATAGGCTAAAATCATATGTGAATATTTCTCTCTATACTTTCTCTCATAAATAGATAGAATTCAAAAATTTCGGATGAAAATCATAAGCCAAAGGTTAGCATGGGTTGCAATCATAAGCCATAGGTTAGCATGGGTTGCAATGTTTCATCAAACGAACCGGATTCGCTCAGCCTCTCGGCAGAAGTGTTGGTAGCACCACAGTTAACCCACCCACGTCACAACGTGGGCCTAAGAACATCCCAGGCTGAAACGGCTCGACAAAGGAGCCCAACTCTTTTGGTCCGGACACTCCGATCTGCAAAACTGGTAGGCCGCGGCCCGCAAACGAAACGGGCCCACGGCCCCTTAGACCCGCGGCGCCATCCTCTCTGCGCCCCCCACTAATAACGCCATTTACGCAGCCATTTTTTTCCCGCCCCGCGATTCAAACGGCGCACGCGCCCCCCCGGTCCCCCATCCCGTCAAGCCCCAACCCACGCAGCTTCCTCATCCCCCTCTCGCTTGCGCGCGGACCCACAGACCAACGGGGCCAGCGCGGGGCGCGTGGGTACGTCTCACAGCTGTGCCGCAAGTCTGCGAGGGCGTTTATTTATTTTTGCGCTCATTCCCCCCTGTCAAACCAGAACCAAAGCCTCTCTCTCCAAGACGAAGGCTCTATTTCGCGTCGCCGGTTTCGATTTCCGCTGGAGCCTTGCGTCTCGAGCTCTGCCGCGCGGCGGATTCGTCGTTCCAGCTCATGGCGACCCCGGGCGATCAATCGGCTGGCTGCGGTAGGGTGTTTTTTTTGGGTTGGTTTTGATGGTTTTTTTTAGGGGAAATGTGTGTGCTGATCTTGGCTTTGGCTGTGCAGGTTCTGAGGTGAGGGATTCCAAGTTGCGCTACCCGCTGCGGTCGGCGAGCCGGGGGAAGGCGGCGCCGCCGGCGGTGGATGCTCCCCCTACCGGCTCCGCTCCGAGGAGGTACTCTTTGAACCAGCTTCCTTTCATTTTCTAGCTCGATGTTGCCTCTAGATCGAAACGTACATGGATGTACGATTCCTGTAAGCCGTTGAAGATTTTGAGCTGTTGTTGCAAACTAGGAGTAATTAGTTCATTTGGTTGGAAGTAAGGCATGTTTTCTTTCTCAAAAAAGAAACGAAGAGGTAGGACGCGTGTGTAAGATGTCAGTGCTTAGATGACAAGTTTTCATCTCTTTCTTAGAATTTTCTTTTTACCTAAGTATTTATAACGTGTGGATTGAATTTATCTGTTACCAAAACAGAATTTTGCTGCTTTCTCGAGCTCATAAGGCTCTGACTGGAATCGCCATTCAGTTGTGTACGACAACGGGTTATGGAAATGGATTCACCATCACACCGTATACATTAAAGTGTCTATACAACAGGTGTCTGTTTTTTAGGACAAAAATAGTTAGATTTTGAGCTGTTAGATGGAGATCCAACGCCCTACATCATTTTTTTGGAGGGGGTCATTTTTTTAGGGGGGCTTTATGGGTGGATCCGTTGGATGGAGATCTAACGCCCCAGATCAATCTGACTGTTTTTGTCCTAAAAAACAGTCACCTGTTGTATAGCAATACTCTTAAAAAAATTTCTATGCAATCGTGTATAGTTAACAATCAGCTATCAAACAGCTGATAGATGTTTATCATGTCAAATAGCTGATAGATCTGCAAATGGTTTACCAACACACGGTGTCAAAGGGAGCCTACATGATCCTATATAATTTTTGTGTTAATGCTGCAGTTAAGAGTTAAGACTAGTTGACATGTGAAAGGTAGTTGGGGCCATTCCTACTTAGAAAGTGTTATGTACAAATAGGCCTGTTTCTCTAAAAATAGAAATAGCAAGTACTGCTAACTAAGAAGGTCCACAGTGCTGATAATAGAGGGCTGCACCAATTGTGAAAGAACTAAAAACAGCTAAAAAGAGAAAAATTGACTCATAGTAACTACTAACTAAGAAGGCCCAGAAGCTGGCCTCTGGCCAAATGGCTAGGTGGGTTTTAACAAACTCCCCCCTTGTAGGTGGGTTTTTGCAAAAATTCCTTGTTGTTATGAGGCTTGATGAACACATCCTTTATGGTGGGTTTGATCAGTACATTTGGTATGGCAAAATTGAGTGCTCTCAGAAATAAATTTAACTAATTGAAATATATGTGTATATGCGATTTATATATATAGGATTGCTGAATTCAAACAAATCGATAAAGTTAACATCCAAAGTTTAATGTAACGTGTGTATGTTCTTTTTTTTTTCAATGTCTGTAACATTGTTCGCTAAGTGTCAGGCCATATTTATGTCAATCTTTGTCCTCACATGGATCTGTGTTTCCTTAGGAAAAGTTATAGTGTTATACTATGACTTTAAGGTAGTGTCTTTCCCTGTAGTCCCAACTTAGTTTGTTCCGGAGGTTTAGCCATCAAAAGGCTGAGTTATCAATATTTCAACAAGTTTCTGTGGGAAAACAATAGGCCAGCCTACAAATGTGGAGATGTCCAGATTATTGCTTCAAAATTAAGCATCTGGCTGTTTGGTGTTATGTCAATGCAAAATTGACTAGCAGCTTACTTTAAAATGGCTGTGAACTAACTTTGTTATTTGAAATCACTTCTAATTGTATTCCTTATATAGGGCAAAACCATCTTCAGATGTCAGCAAGAGCATGTGTATTCTCGATCTTTCTTCAGTGAAGGATAAATCAGCCAAACCTCCACGGAGGCACTCAATACAAACCAAGCCAGGTGCTAGCCCGAGGCCAACTCCTACTGGAACTATCACTCCGGTGTCCTCAGTTCGGTCAAGGAGGTCCCTAGGGAAGTTTGATACTCCGACATCAGACGTGTCCATGTCCATAGCAAGGCGCAAGTTCAGCACACTGTCCTCAATCTCATATTGGATGACACAGATCAGGCTTGCAGAGGCTGCTTCCAAGCACACTGTCTCTCTGGGCTTCTTCAAGCTTGCCCTTGAATCAGAATGTGAGGTGAGCATCAATTGATCATTTGTCACTTCTGATTACTTCAGTTATTATTGTGACGTGTGTTTTCTGACCACAGCCAGTGGATCGGATGAGAGAAGAACTCAAGGCTTATGTAGTCCGGCATGGCCTCACAACAGAATTGGAGGAACCAGTGAAGGACATCCTTCAGGTTTATGATATCGTGGAAGATTTTGAGAAGCTGAAGATCTCTGCAGACTCCTCACAGCAACCAAAAAAGTCTGACAAGGCGGCTCGTAGTGCCACCAATGTGTCTCCAAAGGGTAATCTGAAGCCAAGGTCACTGAATTCTGATGCAACTCAAAATAAGGAAGCAGGCAAGAAAGAGAACATTCAGAAGGAGAAGCCTGATGCAAGGGTCAGAGGTTCCTATAACCGGAATCCAGCCAAAAATGCTCCTGCAAAGCAAGTAGTTGCCAAAAATACTGTTAAGAAAACCAAGAAGCGGGCCAAGGGGCAGCAGGAAGATTGCAATGGAGGTAGTGAGGCTTTGCCAGTTGGTCCGGACCAAGAATCTGGTAAGTGCCATCGTGTATTCCTGAATTCCAAATATAAATAACAGTTTATATGCAAAAGTATGAGCTTGCTAATGGCAAATTTCTTTTTCAGTTGATGTGAAGGAGATTACACATGAAGATAAGGAGAACATGGTAAAAATGTAAACTGTGTAATAGCAATTGAGACTTGAGAGCATCACGACATTACATAAGTACCAGGTTACTGTTTCATTCTTGCTAATCGAGGCATTTATGCTTGTAGGGGGATACTGAAATGCCCATGGATGCTGACATAGCCCAAGAAGTCTAGTACAGCCGGGACTAACTTCGGATTCGAACCCTTTTTTATTGCTGAATATGAAGTATGAGTGTGGTGCTTGTTTTCTTTTGCCATTGTTGATATGTTACCGGAGCTTGTCTTTCTGATCGCGAACCGTAAAGAGGTCTTTTTATGGTTTGCTGGGTGATTGATTGCTTGTATTCGCTAAGTCCGCTTTGCGTGTCTGAGTCGAGCTTCTGAATATAATTTAATTCTTTATTTGTGTGATCAAATCCTCCCTGATCTTTGTGTTCTTCCCGTGTATTATGCTGCAAGTACATTGTATAATTCTTCAAGTGCGTGCTTAGTTGATTGTGATCCGGACTCGAATTCTATGCACGTGTGTGCACGTTCTATGCTGCATGCGCGTAGAAGTTTGCACTGTGCGGTCATGTGGTTTTCCTTGTATTATTGGATCTATCACTGCATCCAGAGCACGCACGATGTCGGTTTTGATTAATGCTAACTTGAAAGTCACATTTCTTTTGCAGTCTAATTATTTTGCCTGAGATATAGCTTTCTTGCTCGTTTTTTTAATCTGTATCTCTTCACTTGTGTTCAGTATTTTTTTTCTGTAACTATTTAAAATTGAATTTACGGCTTAAAGATTCTGATGTGATTAAGGGGTTTCAACAGCAGAAGATGCTGAAAAGATGCTCGTCACCTCATGCAAGGCCAAACGTACATTGCAACTAGTTGCAACGTCACACCCGCAGAGAGGCCTACACCTAATAGAGAATAGACTTCTGAAAGGCACATGATAAGTGCACATAGGTAAGGTAGAGAATAGGTACCTTGCTACACAAACTGACACATTTGATAATAGAGGGCCGCATAGGAGCAGATGCAGGAGTGCAATGCTGAAGAAGAGAACAAATTTAAGTTGGGTGGAGCCTGAAGAGCTATCAATTAGACAATGGCAAAAACCATAAAGAGAAAGCAACCGGTGGTATCTTCTGTAAGTCTAATCTTCATTTACCGGTTGCTCTAGGTGTGCAGGATTTAGGCTATTTTTGCTATTATTTCTTTGTTTTCGCCCTCTGTTATGTTCACTTGTCCATGTATGGCTGTTTCTAATTTGTTCTGCACGGACTAGTGCTGGGACCTGGGAGCCCACCGTGTGTACCACAAAGAGATGCTGCAGCGCAATGCATGAGTCACATTGATGCCATGTAGAGAGCCTTTGCCAATGGGTCAAAAATGACGTGCATTAAATCATCACTGATCTCTAGTGTGTCCTGAGCTTTTGCCTACTTCTATGGTCAGGTAAAGTAGGAGCCACTGGTACTACTAATGCAGTCCATTTTTAGTGCTCAGTTTAGTTCAAATCTTTTTTTTAACGAACCGGCAGGAGAACTACCGATGTATTGAAGAAAAAGGAACATAACATTAACCCTATTAGGGGAACTCTATAGGCAAGAGTGGCCACTAGTATCACACCAAACAATTCCTACAAATAGCACACCATGCAGTTATGGAAAGGACAACACAATCCAACTCCCCACACGCTAAAGCTTCTAATTGATTTTCAAGCTAGATGCAAAGAATCACAATTGCACAAAGCTTACGAAAGAAGAATAGAAGTAAAGGCAAGATGAACTATAGCTCCACCACGGTTGAAGGACCACGGTAAGCACCATACATTAGCAGAACAATCAACAGTAAACTTCAGATTGAAGAGAGGAGGAAGTGGCCCTTTTGCTCGGTGACGATAGTGGACAACACAGAAAAGAAGCCGATAGCTCTGACACCACTCCCCTTTCTCCCACACGGCTCACCAACGATAGCTTGCTTGGTCTCAAGACCAAACCAGAGCTGAACACGGGGCCTCCAAAGCAGTGTTCCTACTCAGGACGATAACTCAAATGGCAGAATGCCCAACTCTTTGGACCTCTTCGAACAACTAGCCTGGTGGTCAGAGCGAGGGCCCCCAACAACAATAGTAAGGCTGGGCCTTGACCACGAGCCCACCGATGAGCCGAGCGACGAATGACTGAAGATCTGAAGAGGCAGGGGTTGCTTTAGATCTGGCGGCGAGAAAGAACTCCCAGCAGTGACGAATTCCGGTGGAATATGTGCCTTCCATGAGCAGGCTGATCGACGAAGGACCCTCGAGTGAAAACGAACAAAGGTAATGGAGAGGTCATAGCAGGCTCTGAGAATAGCAGGGAGGGAGACTCCTGGGCAAGGACAACGGTGGGTTATGGCCCTGGTGGCAAGGCAGAGTCCTAGGCAACGACGAATGGTAGTTGATCGGAGAGCAAGATGGGTGATGAAGGTTGAAAGCAGGCTGATGATGGTTGGAGGTGGCCAGCGCTAGTAGCAACTATAGAAGACAGGCGGGGGCTAGGAGGTGCCTTTGCCGTCGGCGGGCTCACATCCAAATACAGCGACGCCATCGCCGTGACACGGCTTGATTGGATCTGGGGATGAAGGCGATGTCGGGACCTCGCCACCCGCATGCGCCACACAGACACTCCCTCATTGCTCCTGCCCTCATACATGATGTGCCGACTAAGCAGCAATAGGAAGTCAGTGACCTCGTGCTCTTCTTCTTCAAATCTGCCGATACCGCAACAAGATCCGGCTGGATGTGGGGCCACCGGTGGGCTTGCCCTATTAACCAGTGTGCTTGCGTCCACGTCGTGTTGCCTGCGCCATCGCACTCATCGTAGATCCGAAAATGAATTGACGCCATCGGTGGCAAAAAGGGCCCCAATCTGTAATGATGGGGGAGGGATGGGAAAGAAAAAAGGGGGAGGAGCTGCAGCTGAGGGGCACACCACCGTCGCCGCGCCAGCGATGATGGTGACAAGGGGAGACATATGTGGATCTCCCCCTCAGTCGCCCGTGGGTGCGGCTCAGGAGGCTGTGGTGCTGTTTTGTGCGACCATGTGATGGTCATGCATGCTGTTGATGATGAATAATTAACATTTGGTTTATTGGAATTTGCCTTTGTGAAAGCTCTTCATTGTCGGTTCGAGTGCTTCAATTCTTGCTATCTTCGAGTATTTCAATTACTCATGTTAAGCCAGTAGTATAACTGGCTAGTGGTGATCGGTGAATAGTACTTGAAGGTTTCGATACACAGAAGATGGAAGTACTCGATGGTCAGATGGTCATGCTACTCGGCAGTCGGAAGGACTCTGCACTCGATAGTCATGGTTTTTGTGATCGTGGTTAGCGATGGGTTGTCAGAGATGTTGCGATCGGTAGTCGTTGTCGAAGCGATGGGTTGTAACTGGTCATTTTGAGTGGTCTGAAGCTGGTGTTTTGGAAAGTGATGAAATTTGTGGTCGTGGACGACCTGGTTGGTGCTTGTGATGCTTTGGTTCTTGTCTCTGGATAGATGAGGGTGTGCTTCGAGTATGTGTGCACTGATGTCGGTCAAGTTGTGAAGAACTTATGCCGAGAAAAAGTTCTTTGGTCTTTGCATGTGCAGGTGGGCGTGAAAGATGATTATGGTTGGTGACGAGGAGGATCGGGACTAGGATGGGAAAGTCTAAGGTCCATGCGATGGCGGATGTCATGCGAGGTGGTCGGGCTCACGCTGGAGCACGTGAAGATCAAAGGAGGTAATTCGTAATGAAGCTACGGGTGGTGCAAGTCAAGAGGCTTCGACACGAGCGATGATGGTGTGTAATGAAGGTACAGGAGGCGCTGTCCTGGAGGCTTCGTCATGTGTTGGGTTAGGAGTTGTGGATAGAGTTCATAACTTGTAATGTATGGAAATTTGAATAAAACCTGTGTTAGGAAGGGTTTTAGGCCCTTGATTTGAGGAAGAGATAGAGTTTTATGTTCGTGTTTAAGGTGGACATGGTTTAGACATTAGGCTATAAAAGCAGGGAAGGTTAAGGGTTAATGAGAGGCTCTGTAGAAAGTTTTTAGTGTGGTTCAGAGAGGACTTTCGTCAAGAAGGTTTTTAGATGTGCTTGTGAGGGCACTTTTTAAATCCACAAAATTTCAGCAATAAAGATAGTCTTAAATCAATCTGGTTCTTGATGTGCGTGAAGTACGCTGGTGATTGCTAGTGATTTGGACGATCAGGCGAGGCGGTCGAACAGATTGATCGGTCGGGGCGATGAGGTTGAATAGATCGGTTGATCAAACGATCGTACACTGGGCATCTGATCAGGCGATTGATCTCTGATTAGTTGAAAGCATTATCAATCGTCTGGAGACTTCGAAAAGGTGGAAACAATCATTCACCCCTTTTGATTGCTGTAATCGATCCTACAAGTGGTATCCGAGCGAGGTAGTGATGGAATCAGAGAGGTATGTGAATCATCCTCCCATGCTAGATGGTACTGATTTTGCCTTTTGGAAGTTTACATGCAAGCTTAAATTGAGGCTCAAGGCAATGATGTCTGAAAAAAAGGTTTCTTAAATTTATGTGGTTTCTGCTGATGTTGCTGGCAAAAATAAAACAGATGTAGATTTGAATGCACGCGCTCGTAACTTGCTATTTAAAGGAATTTCTTGCAAAGAATTTGATCGTGTAGCTCACATTGCTTCTGCCTACTTAATCTGGAAAACTCTTTGTGATTATCATGAAGGAACAGCTAAGATTAAGAAAGTGCGTAAGAATCTTTATTAAAAGGGGTACTCAGATTTTGCTATGAAATCTGGTGAATCTATAGTTAATCTTTTTGCTTGTTTTGAAAAGATTTTGAGTAATTTGTGGGGAGTTGGTGTTATTCCTGTAGATGGAGATAATGCTACTAAAATTTTGAGGTCTTTAGGTTTTAAGTGGTTGATGGTCGTCATAACTATTAATCAAACTATCGATCTAGATACTTTGACTATGGGCAATCTGTACTCTAGATTGAAAACCTATGAGATGGAAGCTTTGCCATCTAAGACTGATAAATCTTCATCTTTAACACTTGTGTCTAACTCGATGTAGGCTGGTTCATCGAGTACAATGTCTTGTGTTTTGTTGTCTGCTTTGACTTCCTTTTTAGAAGAACAATTCGAGTAGCTACTCGAAGAGGATGTGGTGTTGATCTCCTCACGGGCATACAAGTCACTCAACAATGTAAGGATGAGGAAACATGGTGGCACTTTAGGTCCGATAAGATGTTTGGAGTATGGAGCCAGGCCATATCAAGATGGATTGTCTCAAGCTCAAAGGGAAAGTGGTTAAGAAAGACAAGGCTTATCATCGTCGACCATTTAAGAGTAACACTAAGGGTAGATCCTTTCGTCGTAAGGTTCTATTAGCCATTGAGCACCTTGATATGAGATTTTGAGAGCTACGATGATGATGACCCTGAGGACAATAATGCTAAAGGCAAGAAGAAGAGCACTGACGACTTCACCGGCATGTGTTTCATGGCAAATAGCAATGACAACAACGACAAGTGCAACGATATCGATGAGGTAAGACCGTCATATGGTCAGCTTGAAGATGAGTTAGTTAAACTTGCTCTTGAATTGAAAAAGACTAAAAGAAAAATTGAAAGAAAATAATTTGGTAGTCGAAAGCTTGAATTTTGATATTAATATATTTAAAGCATATATTCCTAAAGATGATTCTTGTGAAGCATGTCAAGTCTTACACTCTAAGTTGAAAACTGTTAGATCTGTTAATGCAACAAGCCTAGTTCAACTTAGAGATGCAATTGATAAAGTTGATCAACTAAGAATGCTGCATAACTCCTATGATGGAAGATTTAATCTTGCTAATGATGAAATTGAAAAGTTTAACTCCTCTAAAGCATGCTCTAAATATGATTTGCTCCAAGCTAGACTTAACTCCTCTCAGGAATCAATTCAACAGGTGATCTATCATGAGACTCTCTTACTCTAACTGTCCTTAATTTAGCACTGAAATAGAAGTTTTGACTAGATAACTTAAAGATTTTGGTAAAAAAGAGAAGTTGGTTCAGTCTAGTGCTTCTAAAGGTCTTGCTAATAAATTTGTTGAGTGCTCATAATGTTCCTCCCTGGCTAAAGGAAATGAGTACCTTAACAACACTTTAGAGATGTTTTCTTTTGGCAAAAAGAATTTGAATAGGATTCTGGATCAATCAAAAACAAGCGTGAAGAAACATGATCTAGAATTTAACTTTGTTGAGCATGTCAGGAATAATCCTCCTAAGGTTATTAAACTTTTTGAATCGAGAAAGTTTGAAGTTGAATCTAAACCAAAATAAATTGTTTTTAAATCTTCTGGTATAGCAAAAGATCTCTCTACCAAAATAAGTGTTCTGAGGTCATCAGATATGACTTCTCATCAAGTCAAGTATCAATGTACTCATTGTGGTAAAGGTGGTCATTTGGTTCAATTTTGCTTTAGAAAAGCATATAAAGAAAAGAAGGACATGTTGAGGAGGTATTTTCGACCAGCTACTTCCCATAGTTGAACGAGCGAGGTTGGACCAGATGTTCTACCAGTTTGTCTCGTGGTCGGATCAGCTTCTCAAGAGATTTTTGACCGGTGCTTTTTGCTCGACTAGTCCAGCGAGGGGTAGACGAGCTTTACGTAAGGGGTCAGATTGTTTTCAACCTACTTTTGTTTAGGCTGGTCGGCTGTCAAATTAGCTCTGGTAAGGAAGTCAGACCATGTGGTCGAACCAGTGACTCATCGACAGTCTGGTCGTAACATGTCATTTCACTTAAATCTTTATCAATACATACTTTTTCTCCTGTTCGTCGAGTATCTCAGTACTAGAAACCTAAATTTTTATTGTGTAACCCAGTACTAAGGTATTGATGATTATTCATGCTCTGTAGGCTCATCGTAAGAGGAATGAGAACATATGGTTCATTGACTCCAGTTGCGCTCGCCACATGACTGGAGACTCACAAGGTTCTCCTCTCTCACTCGTGCCTTAGGTGATAAGATGATAACTTATGAGGATAACTCTCAAGGACAAATTCTTGCTAAAGACACCATGCACATTAATGACAAGTTCATCTTGAAGGATGTCGCTCTTGTTAGTAAGTTGAGCTATAACTTGCTTTCAGTTTTACAGTTGGTAAACAATAATCTTGAGGTGAACTTTAAAAAGCATTCATGCTGTATTATTGATTCAGCTGGTGATCTGGTATGTAAAATTAGTTAAGTTGGTCATTTGTTTAAGGGTGACTTTTCATATTCTGCATCTTTTGATCTTAGGTGTCTTATTTCGTCAGATTCTAAGGATTTGCTCTTTTGGCATCGTAGATTAGGTCATATTGGCTTTAATCATCATGCTAGGCTTAGTAATGTGAATCTGGTGAGAGAAATTTCTAGTCTTAAGATTGATAAGTCAATGGATTTAATCTTTTCACCTTAGTGGTATGGTAAGATGGTCTCATCTTCACATCCTCCACTCACTCTTGTCTTGTCCGACTCCCCTGGTTAGTTGTTGCATATGGACACAGTAGGTCCTGTAGGGTTCAGTCGGCTGGAGGTAAATGGTATGTTCTTGTAATAGTCGATGATTACTCTCGATACTCTTGGGTGTATTTTATGGCCTCTAAGGATGAAGCCTTCGGTCACTTTCGAGAGCTAGCCCTTAAACTTGGTAATGAACTTCCATAAACACTTAGAGCAATTAGAAGTAATAATAGAACTAAATTCAAAAACTCTTCTTTTGCTACCTTTTGTGCAAAAAAGGGTTTAGATCATCAACTCTCATCAGCTCAAGTGGCGCAACATAATGGTGTAGTCGAACGCAAGAATAGAATCTTGGTTGAAATGGCTAGAACTATGTTAGATGAACCTTCAACTCCTAGGAAGTATTGGGCATAAGCTATTTTGACTGCATGTTACATTTCTAATAGAGTTTTCTTACGAGCGAGACTGCATAAGACTTTCTATGAGCTTAGGTTTGGTCGTTCTCCCAATGTTTCTCATTTAAGAGTGGTTCGATATCAATACTTTATACTTAAACATGGTAATCTTGATATATTTGAATATAGATCATCAGATGGTATCTTTCTTGGTTATGCAATTCACACTCGAGGCTATCGTGTACTCAATTTAGAGACTAACAAAACCATTGAGACCCGTGAGGTCACTTTTGACGAGGCTAGTCCTGGTACTAGACCTAATAATGCAGATATATAGGTCTCTGATGAACTGAAAGACATCCTCTTTGACTCTGAAAATGATAACAGAGAAGTCTCAGGCCACTCTACGACACCTACGACCACTCCCACGACCATTTCGTCAGAAGTGACTCCTACGACCACTAATGAGGCGGAGACAACTACGACCACTAATGAGGCAGAGACCGCTATGACAACTATGTCCTCATCGACTACTTTTACGACCACTCCTGCAACCACTTCACAAGCACCTCTACACATTCAATGGAGACACCCCCCAGAACAAGTGATCGGTGAGTTAAACGAAAGAGTTCTGCACAGAAGTATAACTCAAATGCTTCTTATGCTCATTTTGCTTTTGTCTCTTCTTTTGAGTCGTCAGATGTAAGTCACTATTTATTTGATGAGTATTAGATTAATGCCATACATGAGGAGTTAGAGAACTTTGAGCATAATAAAGTCTGGACTTTAGTTTTACCCCCTCATGGTCACAATGTTATTGGAACTAAATGAGTCTTCAAGAACAAACAAAGTAAGGATAGTATCGTTGTTTGAAATAAGGCTAGACTTTGTGGCTCAAGGATTCAGCCAGGTAGAAGGACTTGACTTTGGAGAAACATTTGCTCTTGTTACCCGATTAGAAACTATTAGAATTTTGTTAGCTTTTGCTGCATTAAAGGGCTTTAGACTATATCAAATGGATGTGAAAAGTGTTTTTTTAATTGCTATATTGAGGAGAAAGTTTATGTTAGATAACCACCTAGTTTTGAGAATCCTAGTTTTCTGATCATGTCTTCAAATTGTCCAAATCTTTATATGGTCTAAAATAAGCACCTAGAGCATGGTATCATAGATTAAAATCTTATTTGCTAAAAATTGACTTTCAAATGGGAAATATAGTTAAGACTTTGTTTACTCTCAAGCATGGTAATGACCTTTTGCTCGTACAGATCTATGTGGATAATATCATCTTCAGTGGTTCCTCTCATGCTCTTGTTTCTAAGTTTTCAGATACTATGAACAGGAAATTCGAGATGAGCATGATGGGTGAGGTTACATTCTTTCTAGGCTTTCAAATCAAGCAATCAAAATTGGATACTTTTATTCATCAGACTAAGTACACCAAAGATCTACATCGTCACTTTGACATGGGGGCAGCCAATCCAATTTTCACAACCATGGGATCTACGGTTGTATTGGATCCGAACGAAGATGGAGAGCCTATTGATTAGAAGGAATACAGAAATATAATTGGCTCTCTTTTGTATCTCACTACTTCAAGACTCGACATATATTTTGTTGTGTGTTTGTTTGCTCACTTTCAAGCTTCTCTACATGCCTCACATCGTCAAGCGGTAAAATAAATCTTCCGGTATGTTCAATCAACTTTGGAATTTGGTTTATGATACTATTCTTCTTGTTGTTTTACCCTTAGAGGTTATTCAAATACGGATTTTGGGGGTTGTCGAATTGATAAGAAGAGTACATATGGCACATGTCCCTTTTTAGGCATATCTCTTGTTTTGTGTACTTCTAGGAAACATGTGTAGATTGGACTTTCAACTGATGAGGCTGAATATGTAGCTGCTACTTTTTGTTGCTCTCAATTGCTTTGCATGACAGCCACTCTTAAGGATTTTGGCTTAAAATTAGATAGTGTTCCACTTTTCTGTGATAACACTAGTGCGATTAGTATTGCTAAAAATCCTGTGTAACATTCAAGAACCAAACATATTGATATCCGCAATCACTTTCTTAGGGACCATGTAGAAAAGAGAGATGTTGCCTTGCATTTTATTGTTTTCGATTCTCATTTTGCTCGATTGAGAAGCGAGTTGGGTGTATTCTGATGGGGAGCTTGGAAAAGATACAAATTTGAATAAATCCTATGTTAGGAAGGGTTTTGGACCCCTTGATTTGAGGAAGAGTTAGGTTTTATGTTCGAGTTTGAGGTGGACGCGGTTTAGACATTAGCCTATGAAAGCAGGGAAGGCTAAGGGTTAATGAGAGGCTTTGTAGAAAGTTTTTAGTGCGGTTCTGAGAGGACTTTCGTCAAGAAGGTTTTTGGGGTGCTTATAAGGGCACTTTGTAAATCCACAAAATTTCAGCAATAAAGATAGTTTTGAATCAATCTGGTTCTTAATGTGTGTGAAATACGCTGGTGATTGCTAGTGATTTGGATCATACGATAATGAGCAAACTGATCAGGCAAAGCGGTCAAACGGATCAATCGGTTGAGCGAAGAGGTTGAATAGATCGGTTGATCAAAAGGTCGTACGTTGGGTATTTGATCAGGCGATTGATCTCCAAGTAGTCAAAAGCATCATCAATCGTCTGAAGACTTTAAAAAAGTGGCAACAATCATTTATCCCCTTTAATTGTAGTAATCGATCATACATGTTTCCTAGCTATTGTAAGATATTTTAATTCCTTTGGTAGTCTACTTTAGTCTAAACCATTGTAACGCCCCTGTTTCAAGTGGCGCTTGCGGACACGGCATCCCGCAACTATTCATGCTTGAACAGTTATGGAATGTCGCGTAAGAGTGAACCATCACATGCTTATAACAAAAGTACAACTTTATTACAAGATAAGGGTTAGAAACCCAGTTTTACTGCAGCGGGGCATGCAAGCTCAAAGTATATTTACATCACAAAAGCTCCAAGGAAGGTTCGAGCGCAGCGGAGACCTAGAGCCACGGGTCCTCGTCGAAGAAAAGCTCCTCAGGGGCTTCCTCAACGGGGAGACCTTCACCAGCGTCTTGATCTTCTGAAGGAGGGGTTTAGCAAGCCGTGAGCTTACCAGCTCAGCAAGTCACAACGAAAACTCTATCTTACTACTTGCACAGATCATCAAAGGAAGGGAGTATATTTGGTTTATTAATTTTGAGTGGATGCAGTTTTACTTGCAAACGTCTTTAAAAACTCAAAAGAGTTACCACTACTCCTTAAGATTAAGGGGGTTTTCATATAAAGGTAATTAACCAACTAGTTCCAGTTAAACATTTGTAAAAACTACTTAAGCTTTGCAGTTGGAATCACCCAAGTGACACAGCTCCATTAACCGGGAGCACGTCGTATTCGAATACCATTTATTTGACTCTACAGAGTTTCTCAACTTTACCCACATGCACCCTTAACCCTCATGACTGAGTTAAGGAACCGGGTCTTTTCGCTGCTCAACCCTTGATATACACTCCACCCGATAGGTGCGGAATCCACACAACCTCGGGTATCCGTTGGCCACCACGGAACGTCGGGCCCGAGTTGAGGGGACCTATCGTTGTCTTAGTCCGGATTCGCAATCCGCACCGACTCCCAATGCAGGGCTTCACTTAGATTGAGCAGATACTAAATCAGGGTTGACAAGTCAACACCTGTGGTTGAGCGGTCACTATGTCATTTGCTCAGCGTAAGGGTCTAGTCCTTACCTTTTCCCCGAGGTCCGCAACCTCCACTCTAGGGTAAGCGGTGGGCGAAGACTGTCTCGCAGTTTCCCACAACACCCTTACCCTAACTTGTGCACGCTTGCACTGCAACCCTAGGGTTCGGTGTCCCATACCACCTTACTCTAACTCCGAGTTTTGAAATCTACCGGCCCACGGCCACAACCTTAGTAGTGTAAAGACTTTGTGTGATATAGATAGCCTACATGTGATTATACTACTTTAAGGAAATTCTAGGGTTACATGGGCGGGGCTACAAGTTAAGCATGACATTTACCGGTGGTAGGTGATAACTACATATCAAGTCATTCTAAACAATTTATTTTACTTTAAACTAACATTTCACAACTAGCATAATGCAAATAGTATAGTAACATATCTAAACAACGTTGGATTCAACATGATCAATGTTTTGCGACTTGCCGTTAATCTGGACGATCTCGGCGATCTCGAACGTAGAACCTCCCTGATCCTGGCCCTGCACCGAAGCATCCGGAATATCTAAAACTAGCATAAACACATAAAATAACATAAGTCCGGCTTGAGCCTAATCAAGCGAGGAAAAATAATATATGAAAAAGGAGTAAAATACAAAAAAATCTTCAAATTGGAATTTTTAGAATTTTTCTGGGATGAAATTGGAAAAAGGAGGTCAAAAAAGGGTTCAGGACATTAAATGGAGCAAAGTGGTGAAATGTGGGAATTTTTGCGATTTTCTGCGATTTTCTAGGATTTAATTGGATTTTAGAAAAGATTAAATCACTGGAAATTCGAAATGAACAGTAAAAGGCCGGCCCGGGGCTACAGTGCAGCCCGGGCAGAGAAAAAGCCCGCACGGCCGAACGGCCCGTGCGGTCCACACGGCCCACGCGCGCGCGTGCGACGCAACGGAGCAGGCCGAGTGGCTCGGCCCACTCACGCACGCGCCCACGCGGCCTGGATGGCCAACGCGTGGCGGAAACAGACGGCAGAGATGGAGTGGGAGCAGGTGGACGGGATTAGAGCGGGTGGGGATCGGACGGCTGCGACGCGGGGAGAGCGGGAGGAGCGGGGTGGCTGGATCGAACGGGTGCGAAGGGCGATGTTTAAGAAGATCGGATGACGGCGGGAATGCGACCATCCGACGCTCGAGATTAGATGGCAACGGTCGGGAAGGATGGCGAGGATAGAGCCACGTCCTTCGTCTTCCTCTTCTCGCCGCGCGCACGGAGCAGAGAAACGGGGACAGAGGCGCTACCGTTCTCCGGCGACGGCGAGGTCCTCAGCGGCCCGGGAGAGCACCGTGAGGTAGGTCTTCATGAAAGGAACCCATTTTGGGGTTTTGGGAGGCGGGAAGGTCAAGGGAGAAGGCAGGAAACGAAAGGGGGGAGGTTCGGTCCTTCAACAGTGAGAGAGGTCACCGGAGGCAATTTAGTTCAATTGGCGGTGATCTCACGGTGGTGGGAACTTGGGGCTTACGATGGGGAGGCTAGCTTCGGCTGGGATGCCTTTTAGAGAGCTGGCCACGGGAGAGCCTATGCGGTCGACGGCGAGCAATGACACCGGAGCTCCATGAGCATCTACCTGGCCAGAAAAGTGTGCTATTGGGTTTAGGAGGCAGCAAGGATGCTCTGGGTGAAAGGAATATAAAAAAATGCGGGAATGGGGAAGGGGATCAACTCACGGGGGTCGCCGGCGTAGGGGAGGGTCGCGACGGCGCTCGGAGCGGAGGGATTTCAATCAACTGCTTCTGGAGGCTCCCTGAAGCGACAGAGAGTGAATGCGAGTGGAAGAGAAGCTTGGGGCGCATGGGAAAGATGGGGAGTAGGGGGGCTGCTTTTATGCCTCGGTGGAGAGAGGAGGGTCTGTGGGGGAGAAGGAACAAGCGCGGCGACGGGGTCAACAGAAGGACGGGCGAGCTGGTGGCGCGTTGCCTCCGCACAATGGGGCTCGTCCGGCCTCTGAGCAGTAGTAAAGGCGAGGGAACGGCGGAGCGGGAGCAGGTGGCCGGGGCGGCATGGGCGACGGCGGGGCTTGCGGGGAAAGGGAAGAGGGTAAGGCTGGCAGGTGGGGACCAAGGAGAGGAGACGGTGACGCGTGGTGCGGGAGGCGGTGCTGGCTTCGGACCGAGTGACGTCGGGGCGACGCGAGCGGGGGCGAAACCAGGGGCGCGAATGCGGGCGCGGGCGCAGCGCGGGCACGAGGGAGAAGGCGGGCGGGGGAGGGGCGCCAGCGGGAGAGGGAAACGGAGAAGGGGTGGGGCGCCAAGGAAAAGAGGAAGGCGGAAGCGCCAAAAGGGGAAAGCGGCTTCTGGGGGAACTTTCCAAAAAGGGAAAGTTCACAAAAACACTCAAAAGACCAGCAAAAATTCACAAAAAATTTAGGATTGAAATTTTGGGGCTTTTCAACCATCCACACTTCAAATGCATTGCATAGATAATAAACACGTCAGAGAAAGACATTACATAGCTAATTAAACAAAGCATTACCATGATAAATGGGATCGGATGACACACATCAACATCACCACCACGTCGACCCATCTCTGAACTTCATGTGGCACAGACGAGGGAATTAAGAGCATTGCTAATTAATTAATTTAGTACAGTTGTTTTGGAGAGTGGCATGGCATCCAGTGCAAACTGAATTATGAGCTTGGAGACGAGAGGAAGGATCCATCCATATAATCCCCCGTCACCCTACCAACTAAAGCCATCGCATGATGATATGAATGTATCTTCCCTACGAGATGGATGCGTGTCACTGCACTCGTGGGCTCCACGACATGATATCCAACGGGACGCAGGAGGCATCGGTCCACATCACCACCGACACAAAAACTCGCACCTTTTTCGGTGATCGAAAACGGACCACAATTCCACGGACAATGGTCTCGATCGCCGCTAGCTATTTTGGGTTTTAGTGCACAACGGTGTCATTAGAATTTCGAGGTTCAAAGGCTTTCTTGTCTAGTTTGAGCCGCAACACATGCTTTATACAAGTGGAAATTGAAGCCGAACATTGTGGCTTTTAAGAGCTCACTTCAGCTTAGCTTGGTTAGATTCTATGCGGTGCTCTAACAAGCTTACTGATTAAATTTCTGGTTATAGTTTTTATTTATGGTTAAAATTATACTATAGTGGCTATTAATTTTTTATGAGAAAAAATAGAAAAAACCAGTAATATCATTACGGACATTGCAAATAAATAAAAGGAAAAAACCCCAAAAGACAAAATAAGTCGAAATTAGAACCCGACGCGTTCCAAGTGGCTTCTGGCTTAAATAAGTCAAAAGCCAAAATAAACCAGAAGCTGAAGTCGTTTGGAGCAAGTGTTGGAAGTAGGGTGTGATTGGAGTGGATATAGACAGGTATGACTTGTTTTGCATCTCATTTTGTATTTTTTTTCACATACTTAGAGTCAAACGTAGATAGTGATAGGTATCTAGGGCGCGATCAACATGGCTGCGCTACAGTGCTGCGGGCTTATTTGGCACTATTCATAAGTTTCGTCTTTTTCTGAAATTTTGGCTTTTTGTTGAGCTTTTTTGCCGGTTCTTTTTTTCCCGTACGTGTTTGTATTATACGTAATGGGCTAACATATTTTTTATATTTTTAAATTTTTTAAATTTAATTATGCTAAATAAGCCTCTGTCAGCTACAGTGCTTTTTTCAGCCAGCTACAGTGTTTTCAGCCATAAGCCACGAGCTTTTCAGCCGAACCGATCACCCCCTATTCTCTTCCAAATTTGCTCCAAAAGTATTCTTGGTTGATAATTGAAATTATCTGCACATCTTCACAAGATGTTAAACAGTAGGGGTGTAACTAGATCAGATATGATAAGTATCACCCACCCCGCATCCTATCTCATTTTTTCTCAAATGTTGGAGTCAAACATGGATAGTATCGTATATCTATTTCTCCTTTTCGAATTTGCTCTGAAAACCTACAGTTAGTCGGTTGGACAGAAATTATCTATTCTGTTTGCAGTTAGAAGTCATTCACGACCAGAAAATGGACTTCACAGTTGTATTCAGGGTTCCAATAACCACCTTGGTGTCAAAAAAACCGGAAGCTAGTGGACTCTGTTTTTTGCCTAGGAATTGCTTTCATGAACTTAAAAATCTTGAAAACCTGATCGTCGGAAGTTGCAAAATGATATCCAATGTACACATTTGAATAGGGTTGAGCCGGTCAATGGCTCGGTTCTCCCGGTTTTTGGGACCTTGGTCGAAGTTCAAGCATGTTATGCGCTGGTAACAAATGGAAATTTGCCCATCCTTGTGAAAAACTAAGCAAATTTAGGCCACAATACCTGTAGTGCATTAATTGATTAAAGGAGTGGTTTTATTAACTTTTACTATGGCTTTTAGAAGGAAGAGGCGAGCGGTGCAAAAAGTATGAGAGAGATACGTGCGTGTGACGGAAGCGAGAGGAGTGATGTGAGTGATACATTCGTGCCCCCTGCCTTATCCCCGGAGCGAGAGGAGTTGAGAAACCACTTTAAGAAGCGGATGTTTATATTGGATTTTAACTTTTCTAAATAGAAACCAATACGAATATGGGCTAAGCTAAGAGTCTGGTTGGATGTT
Source organism: Dendrocalamus latiflorus (assembly GCA_017311315.1). Taxonomy (NCBI): domain Eukaryota; kingdom Viridiplantae; phylum Streptophyta; class Magnoliopsida; order Poales; family Poaceae; genus Dendrocalamus; species Dendrocalamus latiflorus. The sequence continues at coordinate 8,938,081 of CM029660.1, read as the reverse complement.
ACAGCATTCTCAAACCACAGTATTTGAAAACCACAGTTTTTAATGCCCTACCCATAAGATACTACAGTTCATGTATGTCGCAGTTTTTTTAGTTTTGAGAAAAACCAAGGTACATGTGATGTTGTAGTGTATAATCCAGTATTTCTTTAGAGGTATAATGGGAGTTTTTAAATTTAATGTTAAATTTTGATCAAACTTTGAAAATTCAAGGAGAATTTAACAACTTGATTGGTTCAAAAAAATTATTTCTAAAACAAGTTCAAATTAGTACCTAAAAACTGAAATATGTACATTCTAAGTTCAAATTAATAATTTTGAATTTGAGATTTGGAAACAACTTTCCAAAATCAAACAACACTCGTGCACTCGTGGTGATGCTTCTTCGTTGTTTTCAAATTTCGTTGGCTCGGTATAAAAGAAAAGGAAAGAATGTACTCATGTAGTACGACGTTTGTGTATATATTTTTTCTGTTCTTTTTTAACTTGACGTTTATGATTTTTTATGTTTTTCGAGATACAATGCTTTTGATAACTTTACACTAAGATATACTAATACAATTATAATATTATAAAAAAATTTAACAATAAATCAGATGATATAACTTTTGTATAGCCAATCTAGATAGTTTTGAGTGTATTGACGATAAAACTTTAAAAAAATTGTTGATATAGATTTTAGAAAGTAAGTAAAAAAAATAGAGAGAATAGCATGCATGCATACATACTAGGGGAGAAAGATCACAGATATGAGACGATGCATGGAAACGTGATGCAGACGACGTCCATACATGCATATGCGATGGGTTGGTTGATCTCGGTTTTTCAAAAAAGAGGTCGTGAGTTGGTTTTTTAGAACTCTGAAAATACTATGGTATTTGGCATACTATATGTAACGCCCTATTTCTAGAGATGTTGGGGTTTTCCTCGTAACTATCCAGCATTATTTAGTTGTGATGTACTGCAGCCGAGTGTATATCATATCTGTGAAAACCGTATCACAAACGGTTCAAAACTAGAATCGTCTGTAATGTCAGTTATCATAGATAGTTCTTGATAAAAACGTTTGTGACAGTTAGACCAGAGCTAAAAAAGTGGGTAATTATACAACATAAAAGTTGGACATCCAAGCCACGGTAAAAATACAAACTTAGCTAATTTTTTGGGCATCCAAGCCATGATAAATATATAGACTTAGCTAAAATTTAGATATCTAAGCCATGGTAAAAATCCAGACTTAGCCAAGTTTTTAGACATCCAAGTCATAATAAAAATCCAGATTTAGTCAAATTTTTTGACATCCTAGTCATAGCAAAATTGATGGATGGGATTGAAGAAGAGGTGGAGAAAGGAGAGGAGTAGAGGAGAAGAAGTAATAAGAGAGAAGAGGAGGTATGGAGAAGAAGAGCCGATGAGTTTTCTATTTTTAAGAGAATTTAACGAGGAGAAGTGGAGGAGGGGAAGTGAGAAAAGAGAAGAGGAGATGAGGAGAGGAGTGGAGAGGAGAGCGCGTAAATTGAAATATTATCACAAACGGTTCTAAGTAAAGAATCATATGTAATAAGTAGGTCATCACAAATGATTTTTCTTCTGAATGGTCTGTGATATATCACAAACCATTCAAAATAAAAACCGTCTGTGATAAGTACAAACATCATAGACGATTTTTATTCCGAACTGTCTGTGATAAGTAGGTCATCACAGACGGTTCTTTCCATCACGGTGAAGTTAGATGGTCTATCTTGTAAAACTGTTTATGATAACTTTATCACCGACGGTTTGTGTTGAACCGTCTGTCGTGAGACGTTTAGGATAACCCTTTTTGTAGTAGTGACATTTAGTATAACTAGTGCATATATTTTAGAAAAGAAAAAATAACGAATGGTATATTGTTACCTCTTTCATCGACGGGATAGCGTTGCTTCCCCTTCCTCCTCTGAGAGCGTGCCTCACCTTTCTTCTCCTCCGTTCCTGCGATGACGACCGGTTTACCACGGCTCCCCCCATGTCGAAGGAGGCCAGGGAGGCGGTGGTCCGACGGTGGGTGATGAGCAGAGGGAGGAATGGGAGAGACAGCGGCACTGTGAATATTAGGTTGGGCGGGGTGGTGACAGCAAGGAGGGGGGAGATGACGACACAGCGAGGTGGCGAAACTATCGCCGGTGGTGAAGGAGGGGGCGGGAGGAGGTAGAGGAGGGGTGTGGAGCTGCTCATGTCGGAGAAAAGAGGGGAGGGGAGGGGGAGCGACAGTAGGGGAATGGCTAGAGGGCGGTGGGGAGGGAGGCGGGAAGAGCATCGACGAGGAGAGGAAGGGAAGGGGGAGCGGCCCGAGGCTATCGTTGGGCAGTAGCTCTCATTAGGAAACGTAGGTACATATTTCATTGAACATTTGCATGTAAATTAATCTAAGGGGATAAGAACAACGATAATGCATTTTGTCAATAAACATGAAAAAGTCAAAGCAAATGTGCACACTACCCCGTTCTAAATAATTTCTAGATTCTGAAAGCCAAAAGTTATTTGAAATGCGTTGGCTCTTTAACACTGTTTATTTTCTTTTTTTTCCTCTTTAAGACAGAGCAAATGTGCATTAGTCAGCAAAATGTCAAAATGTACTACGATCTCAATGCATCAGATATACCACTCAAAACATACATCATTTTGTTGTATCAGCTAAACATGGTGGATATATCCTTTGCAGTGGATCAGGTTAAAATGTAGGGGTATTACGGTGTCGTGCATCTGTGTGGTGTGTCCTGCCAAAACAACTCTTCCAGAGACGGTCTTGACCATAGAACCAACGCCGAATGCTTCAGATGAAGCTGCAATGCCAAAACAATACTCTTCCAGAGACGGCCTTGACCTTCAAACTTAAGTTTTGGCTCGTTGCTTGTGAGAGAAATGCATGGCTCCCCCCCCCCCCCACCCCAAAACTTTCGATTTGCAACCGTGGATGATCCATGGATCCGGTCCCTAAACAAGATGTTACTAGCCATATATAAAACGGGTCTTCCCCACTGGTACGAGACGACCCAAGAGTAGTCGACATGCAAAGAAATAGTATCATTGGTCTACAAACTTTCCACATAAGATGATCCTGCCAAATCAGCCTATTCCATTGTCTTGTTACTCTGATGATATCTGCCATTCCCCGATTCATAACTAACACATGCGTTCTCGCCAAATCCACTCAAAACTTTCGCTTGTCTTTACAGCCCATGGTCAATTAGTCGTGCCGGTTTGCCGCTAACGTTTGTGAAACAAAACCAAATTTCAAAAGGAAATTTGAATTTTCATTTGATTTTGATTTCTTGTGAACCTTGGTTCAATTCAGCTCAAATCTCAGCATCCAAGCCCTAATCTCTCTGCTGCATTGCCTCAATGGCTAATCTTCGCACCGGTACTATTCATTGTCTGAAAAGATCATTGCCGCCCTTGATTTTGCCGCCGCCCGGTCTCTCTCACTCACTCCCACACCTTCCCACTCCTTCCTGCTGCTGCCACACTACTGCAACCAATTAGAGCTGTACCACCTTGTCATTTTTGCCCTGACATCCTCTTGATTGCCCTAATCATGCGTCAGAAGCCGCCAGCCATGCCCGCCACCGCTCCTGCGCTTCCCCTGTTTCACGGCTGACCACCCAAAGCCACAACATTTGACCACCGCCGCACATAGCATGAGATGCCAACACACATGCCGACCTTCTTGCTGCCTCTCCGAACCATGCCGAGCCTTCCGAACTCCTACCGCCGCCGCCGTCCAAGTTCATTCTCTCTGTCCTAATTCTCTCACACTGGCACACCACACCACCTTTTGACCGCCACAATGTCGCGTCCGAGGCAGCCTACACCTCCCCTTTCCTAGCCGCGCTGCGCCCTCCCACACCTTCCCGACCACTGGCACGCGCCATCGCCGCCTTAGCCCCGCCCCTGTGCCGAACTGCCATGGGACATCTATAAAAGCTTGAAACCCCCTCCAGACATCGCTCAAGCATCCAGTGAGCCAGCACCATACCCTAATTAAGCTTTCGACCGGAGCCTTGCCAATAACCACCCAAAGACCCTAAAGTAAGCTTGATTTCAATTCCTCCTATTCAATCAATTACATTCCAATTGCTTCCACCCATAGCACCCTCACACTCCCAGAAACACCACCAAAGCTTTGCCATAGCTTCCCAAAACCTCTCTTGCCCTGGCGATTAGCGCCGCCGCTCGGCCATGGAGCCTCACTGTGGACAGCCCAATACAGCCATTCCCAACCTGAGCCACCACCTCCCTGAGCTTTCTCTAACCCCAGTGATGCCTAAACCCTAACGCTACCATATGATAAACCCACCATTAAGCCTTGTGCCATTCAAGAGCTCCGAGAAGAGGAGACCTCGCCGACGAATGCTAACTCCCCTGCTGCAAAACCCCTTAACACCAGGAACCCACCCATGGTCGTCGATTGATGTTTTGACCACGGATTCCCCAATCACCCCATCGCCTGAAATCTCCAGCCGCTCCCCTGTTTCAACTTCGACTACTTGGCCGCTTGAAGTCTGCGACCACCTTGTAGTCGAGGGAGACTTTGACCGCGCTGTTTCGAGTCATGAGCAACACCATTCATATGCCATTCGATGCTATTAAACCGCTTGAACACTGTTTGATCTCTTAAGCCACCCAGATGCTATCCAAACCCCGCAACTGCTCGGACATCGTTCGATCTCAGTAGCAACTCGTGCATCGTTCGATCTTGTCGACTTCGCACTCAGCCACTCGGTAGTTGTTACGACCACATTGTCGTTACGACCATGTTGTGGGTTACGACCACGATATGGCTTTTGACCACGCTATGGTTTACGACCACGATGCGGTTTACGACTGCGTTGTGGTTTATGACTACACTGAGTGCTTGGTTTCCGTAGACGTAACCTGATTATGCCCACGTATTTCAACCTCACTGATACCGCCGACCACCTAAGTACTTGTAGGATTCTCCGAGTATGAACAGTAAGACCCGCAGTGAATAGTGCAAAGATCCGTTATTGTTCACCAAAACCAAAAATACATATACACACCCATTTCGATCGTTTCGAACCCCTCTATCCATTCCTCAGCTCCGTTTTCCCATATTGGACACCTACAAACCCAAAACCTATTTTATTTGGTTTTTCTTCGATTTTATTTCTTTATTTGATTTTTTTTGTCCTAGCTCAACCCTTCGAGCATGGGATTGAATTATTTTCTTTTATTTTGCGTTAGCTTCCAACGTTGAAATCCAACTAGACCAGGAGGAAGAAGCTCAAGCTCAAGTTCAAGAATCAGAAGAATTCGAAATCATTGAAATTATAAATCCGCAAGGCAAGTCACATGTCTTTGATCATGTTGAACCTACATTCTTTTAATTATTTATTTATCAGTATTTTCATTATGTTATTTACGCATTGTTATTTCTTATACAATAAATGTTTAGAATGACATGATATTAGTTATGTCCTATCACATGAAAAAGCCTTATTTTTATTTGATAGCTATATTCACCATAACAAGCCATAGTAATAATAAATTACTATAAAATATACCATGGTAGTTTAGGAAATTCAATTGCTTTACATTAGTAGTGACGGTGCCACAATGCACTGGGATAATTATTTGTGAATGGTTACCTAGTTGATAAAAAAGTAAGAATTGGAATCTTATGCTAAGTAAAGAACATAGTAGCCGCTCAACCACAAGCATTGACTTGTTAAACCTGGTTTAGTAGCTGCTCAAATCAATTGAATATCTATTATAAGGATATGATATACTGTTCTAGAAGAGGGAACATCAAGCGTAATAATGTGGTATGGAAATGATAAAACCATACTTTCACAACGGTAGGTTCCGCACTATCAGGCCGCTGTATTCCGTGGTAGGGGGTATCTAGTCTATCGGGTAGTGACTATACAAAGAGATGAAGAGTGAAATCCCTTATTATCTCAACTTAGTCGCACACGAAAATATTGCGTGTCTATAGCTTGACATTATGAGCCTGAGATATCTTGTAGGTACATCTGGGTAACTCTGTAGAGTCATAATATGTGGTATTCCAATACGCCATGGTTCCGGTAAATGAAGTTGTGTTTAATGGATGATTCCGATAGCGAAGCATAAATAGACTTGGAAATAATTTGGAAATGTTAAAGTTTGGTAATCGAGATGTTGAAACATCAATTCCTTAAGAAGTTATTATTCTTCTATGTTTAAAAATGTTTGCAAATAAAATTGCATCCAGAAATACTTTAATAAAATCACTATATCCTATCCCTTAGAAATCATGTTAAGTAGCTATATAGTATTATCCCATGTGACTTGTTGTGTACGGTTGATTGTACTCAGTCTTGCTTCATTTTTCTCCAACACAAATATCAAAAGAAAGAAAGATGTTACAAGTTTTCGTGTTAGGGTTACGACCGCACTCAAGCGTTTCTGTGATAGTTTTTTTGGTTCGTTTGAATGTAAGTTAAGTTTTAGACTTGGACGTCTATTACAAATTTCTAAAATTGACTGTTAGGTCTTTATTTAATCAAGCTAACTTTGTAATATTTGTAAGTAGGTATTATGGTATTATTGTCTGTAACTAAATTTATAAACTCTTATGAAAGGTAAGGATGTTTCTGTTTAAAAAAATGGGGACGTTATAGTTAGGGGTGAAAACGGATCGGATATTTTCCGTCGGATCCGGACGGATACGGATACGGATTGTGTCGGATCGGATTTTTTTCGGATAGTTCTCGGATCGGATACGGATACGGATTTTTTTATCGGATACGGATACGAATACAGTAAGCCTGGTATCCGTCGAATACGGATACGGATACGGATTTTTCGGATAATACAAAAACGGATATCCGAGATTTTAGCCCATAAGTCCATAACCAGCCAGCCCATACGGCCCATTCCCACTCTACGCGTGATCTAGCCGTCCGTTCTGGCCGTCCTTGTGATCCAGCCGTCGGTGCATTGGTGTGGGACTAGGGTTATTTGATTTCGGCCGCCTGGGCGCCTGGTGCTGCTCCCATTCGGTTCGGCCGCCGCCGCCCTGCAATACCTCTCCAAGGCTCTCCAAATCTCCTGCCTCCGCCCGTCCGCCGACCGCCTCCGCCGGTTCCTCCGCCGCCATCGCCTCCCTCCGCTGGTTCCTCCTCCGCCGACCGCCTCCCTCCGCCGGTTCCTCCGCCGCCACCGCCTCCCTTCGCCGACCGCCTCCCTCCGCCGGTTCCTCCGCAGCCACCGCCTCCCTCCGCCGACCGCCTCCCTCCGCCGGTTCCTCCGCCGCCACCGCCTCCCTCCGCCGGTTCCTCCTCCGCCGACCGCCTCCGCCGACCGCCTCCGCCGGGTTCCTCCTCCGCCGACCGCCTCCGCCGACCGTCTCTGCCGGGTTCCTCCTCCGCCGGGTAACTTGGATCTTGGAGTCCACTGCTAGCCTGCTAGGTTATAACTTGATTCTGATTTCTGACGATGTATGAGTGTATGACTGAAGTTGGAGATTTATGAGTAGTGCATCATGAGTTCATGAATGAAGTTGAATTGAAATTTAAGTGTAGTGAGAAAATGAGCTGATGTGTAGTGACTAGTGAGCTGATGACATAAGAGTTGTTTACTTGTTCTACCGCAAAAGCACCATGGAATTTGTCGATGGTGTGTTGTATATTTAGCACCATGGTATCACGCTGGTGCTTTCTGTTTGAATAGGAAGGGGGAGAGAAATTTGCTATTCACAGCTCTACATCTACTCCTTTAGCGATTAATACTAATGATTCTAGTATATTGTTTGCATAGATTCTCAATTGTAGTATGATTTATTCTCAATTGTAGTAGAGGACAATTGTATTTCTGTTTGAATAGTATATTGTTTGTGTTCATTGGATTGAGAAAATGAGCTGATGTGTAGTCAACAGACCATTTAAGTTACTATTTAAATTCATTTTGTTGTGCTTTTATAACTTTATTATCTTATGTATTCCCTTTATTATGTTGTGCTAGATGTGATGGAATCTACAAGTGCGAGTAGCATGGCAAGTGTAAGCAATACATCTCCTGTTTTGCCGGGGGTGCCACAACTACCTTCCACTTATGTAGTTATGTTATGATCGACTATTGAGTATATTGTCATTGTGGATGAAAAGACTATGTTTGTTTAGATTTCATGAATGTTTTGACAAGATGAACTATTTACGTATTTTCGTTAATTTTGGATGTATAGTTTAAGGGGTTTTCATGTTCCGATAAATATTCGTAACCGTATTCGTTTCGATCCGTATCTGTATTCGATATTATCCGTATCTGTATTCGTATTCGAGTTATCCGTATCCGTATCCGAAAAAAATATGAAAATAAATATGGTAAAAATATTATCCGTCCGTATCCGATCCGTTTTCACCCCTAGTTACAGTTTGGATTGGATCGATCCGGGGCTAGTCGTGCATCAAAAGTTGAAACGACTGATCAACCGGTTTGACCCACCCGAGCATCGATTGCGCATGTAGTTCTCCACTAGCCTAACTTTTTGGCAAAAGGTGGCAATGAGAGAGCCCATCTCCAAGCTAGCTGCTACTCGATTGACTCGTAGCATGGAAGTAAGGTACAGTCCAACTCGGCGACTCATGGCTTGTGGGACCTGTAGCTGCTGTTTTGATCAATCAGCTATTGCAATTTTTCTAGGAGAAAGCCTGGAGGTTTCCCTACCTGGCTAGAAAAATCTCTTACTACTGGCTCACCGCTCACGCTTCTATTTTTATAACAACTTAATTTTACCATAACTCTAAAATTGAATATTTTACATCCTTCAACTATTAAAATCGAACAATTCATCTCCTCACCCAAAATCACTATAGGGTTTTTGGGTGGTTTGCGGTGATGTAGCATCCCAGTAGACTTGGATGCGCTGACGTGACATAAAAATCAGCCTAGTATAATTAGTTAGCAAAGCATCACATCTACTTTTTCCCTCCCAAAATATGATGAGCCATGCATAGGTTTGCTTTTCTTTATGATATATATATAGGGCGTGTTCTTAACGGCTTCTAAAAGCGGTTTTTGATTTTTGTTATAGTACCTAATTTTTAAACAAAGTATTTTTTAAGATAGAGTCTACAATTTAATTATAGTACAGGTTAAAAGCTCAACATATGTATCAATCAAAATCACAAGGGAGTATCCATCTATATGTAATCTCTGTCGCAAACAACTAAAATTCAAAATTTTCAGCTAAAAGTCATAAGCCGCAGCCATACCAAACAGGCTCATCTAACTAGGAGGCGATTTAATGGGTTGGTTCTTTTAGACTGTGGCTTTTAGTTTATGACTTTTGATTTCTGACTGTTCGTGAGAGAGAGCATGAAAAGAGAGACACTCGTATGTGATTTTGTGTGATATAGCTGAAGTCGGTATAGTATCTACTACAATCGATTTGTAGATCTCGTCTTAAAAAGACATACCGTTTGAAAGCTAATTATTATATCAAAGTGAAAAGTAAAAGCCACAGGCCATATAGAACCCGCCCAATGTTGACGTAGCTATCTACACAACAAAAACTAGTGATACGGTTGTCAATGTAATGAAAATCACAGATGAAACCAGCATACAAATAAAAAGTGAACGATTTTGATAGTTTAAAAGTGCAAAATATTTGATTTGATAGTTAAAGATTAATTTCAGCACTCGAATAAGGGAAGTCAAATAAGCTTGTTCCTTTGTTTTGAAGGTGAGGGCTCCCGCCTTACGTTCGAGTTTTTCCACCGTGAAATATGCTAAAAGGTCGTACGTTTCTGTAGGATTGAATAGGCAACAGAGGGGCAGGTGAATGGTGCCTTTCAATTTATCCCCCAAGTATTCACTTATCCATTTTCTTCGATAGCTACAAAGTTATAAAGATTAGGGTTGAAATCCTACTTGAAAACCGAAAAACAACTAGACAGCAGGAAAAACAATGTGGTCGAAATTCGACAACGTGGTCAAAAGCTGATAATGTGGTCGTAAATTCCCCTACTAGACGGAAGTTCAACGCGGTTGGAAATCAACTACTGAACAGAAATCACCGTAGTCGAGAACTGACAGTATATCGGAAACCAGTGCGGTTGGAAATCGCCTCTCGCGGTTAGGGCTATGCAATCGGTTTTTTCAGTTTAATCGGTTCGGTATATACGGTGTATACTGTAAATACGGTATTTGTAGTTCGGTAATATACGGTATTTTTAGAAGTACGGTTCGGTATCGGTAAATCCTAATTTATTTCGGCACGGTATCGGTAAATACCATATTTACCAAAGTTGACGCGAATTGTAAATGATATAGCGACTAGCGAGACGAATAGACGATAATATCGCATGGACTAGACGCCACAAAGAACTTAGTGGCTCCCCATGCACTCCATGCTAACTTGGTCGCTCAAACTTTCCATTTTGCTAACTTAATCAAGGAATGTGCAAACCTCCCCATGCACTCCATGCTCGGCAAATCCACGTACAAGATTTCTACGTACGTCAGTACTCAGTACGTGGCAAGCAAAAGACCACCAAGGCACCAAAGATCGGGCTCGGCCTCCTCGGCGTCAACTGGACTGCGACTTCGTCGCGCGAGGAAAGCCCGGCACGCATCGCGGAAAAGCGCGCGCGGGTGGTAGAAATTCCGGCCGCGTGGCGCGAGCACCCGAGACTTTCTATTTGCACGGCCCACTCAGCGCTGTTTTCGGTAGATGGTTTTTTCGGTTTTTAATCGGTTTTTCCCGAAAAAACCGAATACCAAAAAAATCCAAAATTTGAAAACCGAACCGAATACCAAAAACCGGTCAAACCGAGTTGACCGGTTCGGTTCGGTTTTTTTGGCTCGGTTTTTTCGGTTCGGTTGAAAAATGCACAGCCCTACTCGCGGTCGAAAACCAGCATAGTCGATAACCACCGAAACCAAAATCAACATGATCGAAAATGGATGTAGTCGAAATCAACGTGGTCGTAAACAACATGGTTGGACGCCAACTAGTGGTCGAACAACCAACGTGGTCGTAACCAGTCGGCAACCAAAGTGATCAACGTGGTCATGACCAACGTAGTCGTAAGTCAACGAGTGATCAAACAACCAACGTGGTCGTAATCAGTCAATAACCAAAGTGATCAACATGGTCATAACTAACATGGTCGAAAGCCAAGGAGTGATCTGCAACTAACGCGGTCGATTCAGTTCAAAAGCAAACTAGTGAAATCTACGATCAGCGAGCGATCGAAAATCTCACGTGGTAGGGAAAATGCAAAGCGGTTGGAAGACTGAGCGAGGTCGAAAAGATGCATGCGATGCAATGCGGAACTTGACCGTGATCGAAACCAATGTGGTTGTAAAACTGGTCGACATTCCCGACAGAGTCTGCATCGACTGTTTCAACTGAGATTCAAAACGAAAAATAGATGGAACTTTTGATCCGTAGATCCAAATGATATGAAATTTTGTAGATATCATCTCCAAGATATTGTGAACCTATTCTAACAAACGATCATAAAAATCATGCCCAAAGATATTTTCAGTTTGTTAGGTTACATCAAAACCAAGTCAAAATTAAAATCGGTGAATATAACTACCTCGTGGGAGGATGATGACCAATATGAGTTTAGATGTATTTTCACATATCACAGCAAGTTAAAACACCAAATAAATTGACTCAAAAACTCTTGGATCAAGAAATCACACTTTGAGGTCAAATCAAGGGCAAAACAATCAAATCAAGATGAATCCATGGAAATATGCAAAGATTGATGTATTGCTCACTTGAGAAGATTGAGTTTACAGCCACTCTAACTTGGAAGACAAAAAGCACACTATGTGCTCTACTCTCAAACCCTAACCCTAAATAAGAATGCACATAAGAGAGGGGTTAAATGGTTAACCAAACATGTCTCCATCCCAACCTATTTTATAGGTAGGCAACCAGCCACCTACACCAAAATGGATCATACCCATTATTACAATGGGGAAATCTATTAACCCCCCATACACGGGTTTTACTTACTCAAGTTTATTTATGCATGCCTTTCAAAGCGCATAAGTGTGCATCTGCTAAATTCTTAGTCTTGATCCGCCTTGATCAAACCAGTTTCATCTTGACCTAAATCACTCTCCAACGCATCACCTATGTGCCGCGGTTTTAATCCAAGATGGTTTTCGGTATTTTGGTCAAAATAACGAAATGCCCCTTTGTTGACCCGATCATCACCATCCATTGTAAGCAATTGTTATGCTTGCCACGTGTAGGTACACCACTAGCTTACCATGTGCCGCCAAGTCTCTCCCGTCCCGGTTCCACCGAACCACGTCTTACTTGGCCCGTGCAAGCCACTTAGCGTCATCCCGCCGTTCGAACTCGCTTTTAACATTTCTGCGTTTCTTGTGCTTGAACTCACCGTCTCACTCGGTATTCTTGATCGTTCTGAGGCTCGACTCCTCCATGGGTCTAACCCCGATAACCACCGTTGACTCCAAACGACCCTGCACATCCAAAGACAAAAGAATTTATTTCCAGATATAAGTTCTTTACAACTTGATCTACATTAGCCAAGATATACATTATGTGATCTTAATCCAACAACTCAGGTCAACCTAACTAAATCCATGACTCAAATCCCAAATCTTCAATTTCTACCCAAACCAATTCTGATAGAGTGCAATCTTTACAAAACCAATTAACTACTCTGTAAATATTACAATAATTTATCACACTACTAATCTAGATCATCTCATATGGTCCATCAGTTTCAACCGTCATCGGTCGGAGTTATTCGCTACTCATTTTAGGGGGAAAAAATTGAAATTGCTCTGTGCCAGTGGGTGAGCAGGAGCAGAGCAGGCCAGGGCAGGGCAGGGCATATACTACCCGGCCCGATACGCGGCGGCGGCGGCGTCGCGCCATTGCCATTGGCGTAACTACACGAGCGTCGCTCCAATTCCTTCCCAAAATACTCCTACTCCCTCTTTCACTGCACCAATCCGGCCTTTTTTCCTGACAACGTAGAGCCGCGTGCAGTAGGCGCGTTTAACTCCGGCCGAGGTGCCCGACCAGCCTGCTTCAATTCCCCGTACAATAGTACTAACACTACAGCCACCCGGCGTCCCGGTGGGCCCACGACGCCACCTCGGTCCCACTAGCCAGTGGCACACACGCCTCGCGTGTACCGCTCCGATCGAGCCTTCTTCCCGCGGCCAGAGTGCACAGATGGGATCGACGCCGCCGTATCACCGCCCCGCCACGTGCGCCGGCCGGTGCGCAGACCACCACGCCACGCGGCCTTCCCTCTGGCATGGAGGCCCCCTGGGTGGGACCCACCCGTCAGCTAAGTAGTGGGCACTGGTAGTACACTAGTAATAGTGTCCACCCCTGCAAGTTTGGCTGGCAAGCACTCGCTCGCACTCCTCGTTCGTCCATGGCCACTTGCCTCCCTCTCGCGCTCACGCGTTTCTTCTTCCTCCCCCCAATGACCCACTAATCTCTCTCTCACTATCTCTCTCGAGCTTCGCCATTGCGCCATTCGCACCTCCGTCTGCCAAAGCGCTATGGCTCCCTCCTCCTTGCACAGGCCCGGCTCTCTGCCTCTCCTGCTCCTCCTCTGCATTTCGTCCACCCTTGTGAGCTCCCAGCCGCTCGCGTCCTCGCAGGCCAAGACGCTCCTCCGGGTGCGCCGCCTGCTCGGCTACCCGTCCGCGCTCGCGGTCCTCCCCGCGGTCCCCGACCCTTGCGCGCTGTCGCCCACGCCGGTGCTCACAGTCTCCTGCGACGGCGGCCAGGTCACGGGGCTCTCCGTGCGGGGCGACCGCGAGCCCGACCCGGCCTGGCGCTCCGCGCTGCCCTCCAACTTCTCCGCCGACGCGCTCTTCACCACGCTCACGAGGCTCCCCGCGCTCTCACGCCTCTCGCTCGTCGCGCTCGGCGTCTGGGGCCCGCTCCCGGGGCCCAAGCTCCGCCGCCTCCAGGCGCTGCAGGTTCTCAACCTCAGCTCCAACTACCTCTACGGCGCCGTCCCTGAGCAGGTCTCGCTCATGTACTCGCTGCAGAGCCTCGTGCTGTCCGGGAACTACCTCAACGGCACCGTGCCGTCCCTGTCCGGGCTCGCGTTCCTCGAGGAGCTCGACGTGGCGCGGAACAGGCTCGGCCCGGCGTTCCCGGAGGTGGGGAAGGCGGTGGTGAGGCTGGTCCTGGCCGACAACAACTTCACCGGGGCCATTCCGGCGGAGGTGACCTCGCTGGGCCAGCTCCAGTTCTTGGACGTGTCCGGGAACCGGCTCCAGGGGTGGATCCCGTCCTCCATCTTCGCGCTCCCCGCTCTGCGGTACATCAACCTGTCGCGCAACCAGCTCGCCGGGCAGCTGCCGGCGAGCACGGCCTTCGGGGAGGCGCTGGAGTTCGTCGACGTCTCGACCAACCTGCTCACCGGGGCGCGCCCCGCGTGCATGAGGTCCAACTCGTCGGCACGCACGGTTCTCGACGCGGGCAATTGCTTCGCCGACGCGAAGCTGCAGCGGCCGAGCACGTATTGCAACCCCGGGGCGCTGGCCGCCGTGCTCCCACCGCCGCAGGGGAACGGAGATGAGCAGGTCAGGGGAAAGGGCGGTGAGGTGGGGATGGTTCTTGGCTTTGTGGGCGGCGTTGTGGGAGGCGCATTGCTGCTTGCACTGGTGATGGTGGTGGTGCTAAGGAGGGCGAGGAGGCAGCATCCGCAGGTGAGCGTCTTGCCCAAATCGCCGGTGGTGACGCCGGTGAAGAAGGCGGACGGTGGCAAGGCTCTGGCTAAAGTGACCCAGAGGATTACTACTCCTGCCGATAAGAGTAAGAGGATAGATGCATTTGCATAATTGCATTGCTTGCTTGATGTCATTTTTTTGGTTATGTGCTTAAATTGGCAGCATATGTCTTAGTCCTAGTTCATTAAAGAAGGGAACACAAGATTATGGGCAACTAACTAGAAACGAATGAGTAATGTATGATAGGTAGTACAAAGGGGGTATTAGAGAATTGAAGTGTTACTGCTAGTTTTGAAGATCTGTTGCTTTAATTTTCTCCTGCATTTTTCTTCTTTTGTGAATAAAGTCTACTCGCTTTAGTCAAATAATTAGGAAGCTTTGCGTATGGTAGCTAGTGTGGATCTTACTTGGACTCTTTTGAGTTTTGAACATGGGATGGATCTTTATTCCTTACTTCAAAGAAGACCTCGAGAAAGTAAAAGCTGCAAAGTCAATCAACCGAAAAGGGAAAATAAAAACAATGAGCAAAATGACCTAGTGATCTGTAAACAATTAGCAAGATATCCTTTTGAGATGTTGTTCCTCTTGCCTAACATGGTCTCCATTTTCACAGGGCATGCATCACAAGCTGCAATGGTGAATACACTGGAAGTACCAGCGTGCCGTCTGTATACAATGGAGGAGCTCCAAGAAGCAACCAACAACTTTGATTCGTCCAACTTGATCAAGAATACTCCTCTTGCACAGGTATACAATGATGGAACCCTTTTAGCTTCAATGGGAGAAAGGAAAACAATGAATGTACAAATGAATGTTCCACTGTTTATAGTAAAGGATTTACTTCCCTTGAAGAATGGTTGTGCACTTCGATTTACTTCCCTTGAAGAATGGTTGTGCACTTCAGGAGTTCATCATACAGATAATATTGCCCGTCTCATAAAAAAGGAAGATAATATGGTCATGCACATTTCTCTTCCTTCAGTTTCTCTCTGTAAAGTTTACGTTACACATATTGAGCTCCCCAAGTATTCAGACATGGGATCTTGTCAAATGGTCCACTGAAGCATCTCCACTCTTAGTAGAGTACAACTGTGGACTGCCAAATGCCATTTATTGTCCTGTTATGTTAGTCGCATTTGGTTCACCACTTTATACATTTGATAAACAGAGGCTTTGCATCTCAAAAAATAAAAAAAACAAAGGCTTTGCATTATTGGGGACTTGACAACATTGCAATTGGGGACTTTCATACCCCTAATTACTTTCCATAATGGAGCAAATGCTTTCATTTTTTAACTAACAATGTAAGATTAGTATTCAAATGGAAGCAATTTGAGTCATTAAAATTAGGATTAATAAGATTCTTTTCCTTGGTTTTTTGTGTATCAGACATCTGCTATCACACCTTAGGCATCTTTTTCAATCAAGTGAAGTTGCAAATTTAGTGATTTATGGCTGTTTTGTTCATTCTCTTTTGAGTACTATACACTTTTCTTTCTAGCAGTTTTCAACAATGGCCTTACATATGGTATAACTTTTTGCTAGAAAATTTTGTGGAGACTAATTTTGTCCTTTATGTGTTTCCCATTCTCCTTCCTGCTTATAGCATTACAACGGCCAGCTCCAAGATGGTTCTAGAGTCTTGGTGAGATGTCTCAGACTAAAGCTGAAGTATTCTCCTCAGAGCCTGGCCCAATACATGGAGATAATTTCTAAGCTTCGCCATCGCCATTTGGTCAGCATCATTGGTCATTGCATTGTCAATGATCAGGAAAATCCTGCTGTTGCTAGCTCGGTATACCTCGTTTCTGAATGCGTAACAAATGGATCTCTAAGAAGCCATCTTACTGGTAATTATAATTAAAGACATATCATGCATACCATTTGTATCTAAATATCATCAAGATATCTGAATTTACCCTTTGACTGGCTTTACAGAGTGGAGGAAGCGTGAAATGCTGAAATGGCCGCAACGGGTTTCTGCTGCTATTGGTGTCGCAAGAGGGATTCAGTTCTTGCACAATGTGACTGCTCCAGGCATTGTACAGAATAATCTCAACATTGAAAATATTCTGCTGGACAAGATCCTAACTTCGAAAATCAGCGACTTTAATCTTCCAATGATATCGACTAGCAAGAATGGCAAGGTGAGTTCAAATGTTTAGTGAAAGTTCGTCACTTGCCTCCTCGACAGCTAAGTTGCAACCGCACTTATCTTTCAGATATTCTCAGAAACCCCTTTCGCTGTCAACGAAGGAAACGATCTTGGAAGGTATGGTGTCCTTGCAGAAAGAAAGTGACATTCCCACTTAAGCTAGAACTAGATGTAGTTAATGGTCATCTAAACATATATTAATATAATGATTGGGTGTTGGAAGTCAGAGACACCAACCAACCACCCTTTCAGAATGAAATGATTATGATTCTTTCTGCCCCCAGTGTTCAAAGTGCAGAACAAGGGGACAAGGATGACATATACCAGTTCGGCCTAATTCTTCTGGAAGTAATCACGGGCAAACCAACAGAATCCCAAAGAGAACTGGACTCCCTGAAAGCTCAGGTAAATCTCAAGCTTCGTATTCACATCACAACAAGGAGTTACACCAGTAAAAACTTGAAACATTCTATATCTCTAACAAAAAGGTGATTCTAAATTAGCTCCCCCTTGTCGGTTCGCAGCTAAGCGAGGCCCTGTCTGAAGATCCAGACATGCTGAAAGACATGGCTGACCCAACGATCCGTGGAACATTTGCGGTGGACTCTCTAAGCACGGTGACCGAGATAGCCCTCAACTGCACGGCCAGCAACCCGGACGACCGGCCCTCCATTGACGACGTCCTCTGGAACCTGCAGTACTCCATGCAGGTGCAGGATGGGTGGGCGAGCAGCGAGAGCTTGGGCTTGAGCATCAAATCTCAGGCTTGAACAGAAGGACGCAATTCTTTTGAATCGATGCATCTTCAGCCTGTGTCAGTGTTCTAGTTTGTTTGGCTTTTGTCGTGGAAGAGAGGTAAATGTTGTTCTTTCCCGGTATATAGAAGTGGAATTTTCTTCTTTTTTGCGGTTGAAAGCTGTAAAACTCCTGCGCTATCAAGTCGAAACCATTAGATTCGCTGATCTTGGAACAAAACCTACAGCTCTGCCAAACGAGAGAGGCTGCTGAGCCCAAGTGCCTAGAGGGCTGGAAGATGTTTTGATGATCGAAGAGGCTGTCAAATTTTGTCTAACCTTGCATCCTAAATATTGGGGGGAGTGAATTACCAACGCAATATACGGCTTTAGGAAGAAACAACCGGCCAACCCAAGAATAACACAACCAAAAAAATAGACCTTACAGAAAGCATCCCAAAAAAATCCAGGATCCCTTTAAACACAGCCTAACTATGAACAGGTAATAGTTTATCATCACAGAAAAGACTTAAAGATAAAAAAAAAAGTGCACAGGCAGCACAGCCTTAAACATCAATTCAACAAATCTGCAGAGGCAGGTATCAGAGAGTAGAGTAGAGCTACTAGGCATGTTCCAACGCAGCACAAAAACTCGCCACTCCGAATAGTCTTATGACGAGAATCCATTCACCCATCGCTCAGGTACCATTGGACGATGGTGCATGAATGTCGGCATCATCGCCAGAGCCTCCTGCTTTCCTCTGCCGCAGAGCATCCATGGCTTCACCTAACTTGTCCCTGAGATCTTCTGCAGACTCAATCAGGTGAAGGACCTCGGTCTTGTCCAGCTCAAGCAGCATTCCCCTCACCTTGCCAGCGTTTTCCCGCTGAAGACGTCGTTCGGTGGGCTGAAATTACATTGTTTAAAATTATACTGTAACTGATAGTGATTTATTTGGCATAACTAAATTTAAAAAAATTTAAAAATAAAAAAAAACATGTTAGCCCATCACAAATAATGCAAACGATACAGAAAAAAAGAACCGGCAAAAAACTCAAAAAAGCTAAAAAAATTAGAAAAAGACGAAATTTAGAAATAGTAAAAAATAAGTCAGAAGCTTAAGCCGAAATGAATGGACCCATTATAAGTCGTTCAACAGCGGGTACAGCCTGTTACCCAGAATCTGCAAACCAGAAAACAAACATCTTAAGTTGGAAATTTACCCTTCATCAACGCTCTACTAGGCATCTTGGTGACTTTTGAAAAGCACTTAATTATACTTTTTATGGAACTGTTAGTTAAAAGCATCTTTTTTGGAACTGTAGATGCAAAATCTTAATAGAATTAGTAACGATTTCTCTAACTAGATTCCACGGCGTATCATAGCACAGGTGAAACACAGGTAACTGTCACATTATCACACAATAATTTGCGAACATCTTCGAGCGCAAAAAGTAGAGTAGATCATCCTTACTACTTGTTGCTCGGCCGGGTTAGCAGAAGTTGAAGCAGTGGTAAGGTTGTTGCTTGGAATAGATGTTGGAGTACGGACAGCGTCCATTGGTGCGACGTGGTTGACGTCTTGTAGCAAAGGTACCATGGGTGATGGGACTCGAGAATCTCTGAGGCAGCATTGCAGGGTAATTAACCCCATTCCTGGCATTTGGCATGTACCTGACGCTCTAGCTGGCATTTGGGCTAATCATCTGCATGGTAGAAGCATGACATTTCAGGTGAAGTGAATCCCATCTAACGTGCCCTGGCTAATAGGCGGCCACCGACAAAAGTAAAGGGAAACATCTTGCCGAAAATAGCAGCAGTCTAAGAAGCAGGAAAAATTCCAAGTAAAAGTCATCACGACTATAAATTTAAGGCTCCAATGCTCCAATTAGCACGAGGAATTAGAAGATTAAACGATTTTCCTTTGTCTCTAACAGTCTGGAAATGACCGGACGCAGGGCAGGGTAGTTTGTCAGGTCAAATGTGTTTTGAGGATTGAAAAATAAAACAGAATATAAGATTCTCAATCAACAGAAAATACCTGCTGCTGCTGATGCATTTCTCGAGTCATTCCTCCATGCCGAGCACCCACCCTCTGGCCAGGGTGCCTTGATCTCTGCATGTTTTACGGCATCATCATGTCGGGGGGCACCAGGCCTCATTCCTGTAAAGAAGAGTTCACACTTACCATTAGCATCGCTCCTTTCCTCCTTGCGTTGAGCTAAAGCAACATAAATGGTTTTCTGCCAACCATCTTCCCATTCATTCCATTAATCTGCCGCATATTTTTTTTTAACAAATTTGAATAATCAGAACTATGCAAGTGGAGCTGTGGAAGCAAAGGGCACCGTCGCAACATATGATCAATCAAAAGAATGCTTCTTTAACTTACATCATTGTGGGCAGCTTCAACAGTAGTAAATGACACGAATCCTGAACCCTTGCTCCTTCCTTGTAAATCGAGCATGACCTAAACAATTTGTCAACAGGATGAATAACAATATTAGGCACATAGTCTGGACTATTCTTTTTTTAGGGTCCCTTAAGAGAACCAACAGTAGCAGATTAGCAGTAAGCATATAGAGAGCGATGTACCTTGCATGACCCTACTCACCAAAGCCTTCAAACAACTTCATAAGATGTCCATCATTTAAAATTTCATCCTGATTCTTCAAGTACAGATTGAGCCCTTGAAGTTTCTCAAGTTTCCCATTTCTCTCATGCTCAAATTTTGCTTTCAACTCAGCTAGCCTTTCCGCTCTTTTCTTGCTCTTCCAACGTACAAGACCATATCGTTAATCGACTTCCCATTGAGATTTTCAACTGCTTCTGCAGCACATTCTGGCTTCTCGAAATTCACAAAGCCGAAACACCTAGATTTGTCATCAACATCTCTCATGACTACAGCACTATTAATTTCACCAAATGGCAAACTCATGACGCATGTCATCATCAGTGAACTCTTCAGGCAAGTTCTTTATATACACATTAGTAAATTTGCTGGCTCCAGCGATGCGTTCTCTCTCGTGGCGACGCATGAGCATGAAGAGACAAACGAAGATCCTTTTGCCATTGGGCAGCATGCCATTGAGGCCATTGATGGCATCCTTGGCAGATTCCTCGCTTTCAAACTGTACAAAACCATCTCCTTTCGATTGGCCATTGAAATCAGTGGCCACCTTGCACGAAAGGATGGCTCCAAAAGATGAAAACATATCATGTGGTCTTTTATTGTCATTGTTTGGCCCAAGATTTTTTATAAACAGGTTAGCACGTCCACTCTTCCGCAGGGTTGGATCCCTGTTTGAGAACAAAACACGGATGGACTTCCCATTGACGGGGGTGAAATTCAAAGCTTCCAATGCACGGTTTGGCTGCTAGCAATCACGTACAATAACAATTAATAACAATCTCAACATGGAGTGAGGCAAGCGTGCATGCATTTCTATTTTTCGAAAAGGCGAGCAAGAAATAAAAATTGATCATTTGTAACATCAAATAGATCGAACAGTACTAAAGTATATTAATCGTATCCGTCAGAATTCCGCGATATTATACAGCTAGCCTATCTCTTAACTTGCTGCATGCTTGGACACTGGACGCATGCAGCAAAAAAAAAATCGGTAAGCTTACACACAAGACAAATAGAGTCATAAAGTGATCAAGCACGTTTCAACACCATGGTGCAATCTGCATAATACAACTCTGGACAGACCTAACGCAAATGCCAAATTTTCTTCTGTTGAAAATTTGCCTAATCGCTACACACAATATAATCCTCTCGAATCCTAAATCTGACGCTAAAAACCAGATAGACGAAACCGAACATAGGAACATATGACGGGCATATTTCTTTAAGAAAAGGAAAAATAGACAGATAAAAACCCTAACAAGAACCAATCGCCACCTACTACAACTGATCGATCGTGATGTTACCCATATCCGCAATTAATAACAAACCCAAAACCCTCACGTCGATCTGTGAGAAAAGCGAAAAACTTTTACAGCATCAAAACCTAGTGAACAATAGTAAATTTTACATTATGCAAGCAGTCAATTTTGTGTTCACATGGTCGTCTACCCATTTTGTTTTAAGGGAGTGTCTATACAACATGTGACTGTTTTTGAGGACAAAAATAGTCAGATTTTGAGCCGTTAGATGGAGATCCAACGCCCTAGATCATTTTTTTTGGAGGGGGTCATTTTTTTTGGAGGGGGGCTTGTATGGGTGGATCCGTTGGATGGAGATCTAACGTCCCAGATCAATGTGACTGTTTTTGTCCTCAAAAACAGTCACACGTTGTATAGACATTCCTTTGTTTTAATTGTTAGGTATTCCTCCCCTTGCTTCACAACTCCTACTAATTGGTGTACTGCATAAACATTATGCACAGATGCATCAACATGCTAGACTCAAATGACTACACTAAAAAAATATACCGACCTCGATGACCATCATCATGCAGTCAGTAGTAAGGTAGTTGCATGTTTGAATGACACCTTCCATGCCGTGACCGGTGGGACGTTTCCAAAGTTTGAAAACTAGAGGAGGCCGCTATTTACCATGCCAAAACAGATTCTTCCAAACGACTACGCCTTCTTTGTCATGAAGTTTCTAGAATATTACAACGGCGAAGGATAGAAGATCCAAACTGCCATATAACCGCTAAGCATTAATTTCATTTTTGATATGTAGTAAATTGTATCTTAGCATGTAGTAGTTTCAGATTATAATGTATTTCTTTTGTATGTAAGAGAAAGGCAACGTATACATGATAGAGCTACTATTCTACATGCTCTTCCACGGACTCAATGTTGTCAAGCCCCTCCCCAGTATTCTTGAGAACCTTAGGCCGCACAGCTTGTCGGATTAGATGTTGTGAGTTCATTTCTATATATTGTGGAAAGTAATCTGTTACATAAATGACAGTAAAAGTGTTTACACATGGTAAAATTGCTTTACCACTTAAGCAATCATTCTTAGAAGTAATCACCACCTTTAGCCTTCTCTAACGTGGGTGGCAATGGTGATGCGATGGCAGTGGGCGGTTGCAGCGGCGTGGGGCTGCAAGCGGCAGTTGGTGGGGCAGCACCAAACCAGGCCATTATACTCAACGGGCTATTAGTGGCCTGTTGGGCTAAAAATGCTGGGGTTGACCCGACACAGTCCAACCCCTTTTCGTGTCGTACCTAGGTAGAAAAGTAGGCATGTGAGCTGACACAACATAGTAACCTATTCAGGCCATCCATGTTGAGCCTAACCGTGCTGTGTCCTATCCGAACCTATACAGTGCCCTACCAACTGGACGGCCTATTCGGCCAGGTACGTAGCTAGGCACCCTTTTTTCTGAAAATCCTACTCCTTTCCCCTCTCATCCATCTCGTCTCCCTCCATTTCTTCTAGCTGCATCACTGAACCAACTACAACAAGCTCTGCCTCTGCCTGTGCTCCACAAAGTGAAATCCACAAGGAAGCTACTACAATGTCCATGTTCTCATGTCACCCTTGCTAGCTCCCGGGCTTGATGAGTGACTGTTGCGACGTCTTGCCCCACTCCTCCGGGGGGCTCTTCACCTCCTTGAGGAGGGCCACAACCTAATTCATGGTGGGCCGCTCCGCCGGCGCCGGGTTCACGCAGAAGATGGCGATGCCCAGAGTCTGCAACATCTCCTGGACCAGCTAGTCCGGCATGCCGCGTAGCTTCGGGTCCAGGATGTTCACCGCCGGCTCGTAGCTCCCCATCTTCTTCGCCCACTTCACGATGTGGAGGCTCTCGCCGACCATCGGCTCGATGGCGCTCTGACCGCTCAGGATCTCCAGAAGCACCACGCCGTAGCTGTACACGTCGCTTTTCTTGGTGATGTTGCTCGTGTAGCTGCACTCTGAAACGAGCAAATTATCAAACCAATGTGCCCTGACATTAATCATGCATAGTTGAAATGCATGCCTTGTGTATTGCCACTTCTGCATAATTAAGCAAACCAACATAATTTTGTACTAAGCATTGGAATTTGGAAGCAACAGTATCAAGTGAAGTTAGCATGTTTCCGTGGACAAGAATGCTTGTGATGTGAGAAACTAGCAGCTGTATAAGCAATTAAGCAATATCAATTAATAGCTAGTCACTAGTCAGAGTGATCGGTTTCACCTGCTCAAACTACAAGTAATCAACAAGTCATGGTCATGGATGCAGAACAAGGTTAAGATTACTAAAAGCAACTACAGTTCAAAGATTCTTGCTTAGGTAACAGCATTACCCAAAGAATCATTGAGCTGTGGCATTAACAGATGCTGCTGCTCTTGTACACTACATGTCCAAATGCTCAAGAAACTAGGACAGCTAAATGTGGTTTAGTAGTAGAAATCACTTGCCTGGAGCAATGTATCCGTAAGAACCAGCGATGCGCGACATGGCATGATGATAATTGGGGGAGTTCATCAGCTTGGCCCGCCCAAAGTCAGCCAAGTAGGCCTCAAACTTCGAATCAAGCAGTATGTTGTTGCACTTGACATCCTGGTGGAGTACCGCCGGGAAGCAATCATGGTGCAGATAGGCCAGCCCCTATGCCGCACAGACGACGATCTTGTAACGGGTGTCCCAGTCCAAGCACTTGTTCTCCTTCATGAGCTTCTGCTTCTTTCTTTTAACCTGCACTTCCGTGCACCATTTCTTCCTAAGCCGTCACTGCCCTATTGCCCGTGCTTGCTCCATTCCAAGCCACGCACAAACCAACACTTGCTATACTTTGCACTGGAAAGATCTCGTCCTTCCTTGTATGCTTGCCTAGGCTGGAGTGCCTGCTCCCACAACTGCCTTGGCTTCTCCGTTACCTGAGCCTCCCACTCCTCTCTCTTGGACCAAATCTGTCTGCTTTCCTGCGTATATCTCAACTGAGGCTATACTGCATCTAACTCCTGCGCTCGTAAGTCCTGTCTCCAACGATGACCACATTCCTTTCACAAAACCATAGGAAAATATACCAACCTGTACTCCAAGCCTTCCTCTTAGAACTTGTGCATTTGCATGCCGACGGGACTGCTCTCGACCATCCAGGCTGCCACCTGCAGCGTGTGTGACCACGCTGCTTGCATGTATACATGTATACATGTCTCGCTCACCTGAGCCACTGCACTCCACTATGCTGGTTGTATATCCCCATGGGATCCGCACATGTCGAATTCGTTGCCTGGCTCCTCCAAGCTGCTTTTGAGACAAACCGATTTACAAGTAATCAAAGAAATTTTGTATAATAAATTCTGTGACCTTTTCACCTTCATTAAGAGATCATCATTCTTGTCATAGATACGTAAGAACTCATCCTGCAGCACCACCCTGCACCCTTCTTCTATCATCTGTCCCAGACCGAGTATGCTGCTACACAGACTCGGTATAAAATAAATCTCAAATATCAACTTCTGATCGCCATTTTTGCATTGCAACAACATCGATCATTTGCCATTTATCTCCACCATAGAGCCATTGCCATCCTTAACTTTGCCCGAAATCTTCTCGTCGAGATCATGGAACATGGAGCGATCTCCCGTCATGTGATTGCAGGCTCCATTATCTAGGTACCACCAATTAGTGTGATCGATGCTGGCTTCCTCCGTGTGTAGTTTGGGAAGTACATTCTTTTCATTCAACATCACCATGTCTAGAGTCTCTTCAACACATAAGGAAAGAAGTAGTACTAGCTCAACGTCCTCCTCAGCGCGGGTGAGGTTCACCTCCTTGTCATTCTTCTTCCTTGGGCAATCCGAAGCGTAGTGCCCATACTTCTCGCGGTTGAAACACTTTATGTGGATGCAACACTCTAACGCATAGTGCTCGTATTCATCACATTCAAAGTACTTAATATGTGACTTGTCACAGGATCTGTCACCACCTCCTTGCCCAACCTTGTCTCCACGGCCACCTCTGCCGCCTCGACCACTCTGGCAACCTCGCCCATGCCATCGCTTGTGATGCCCTCCTCTCTCTGTCTTCGAGTTCCTTGCTTCCCATTCGGTTTGGAAGAACATGAGTTGCATGTCTGCATTGTTATTAGTTTGCTGATTGAGTCGTTCTTCATATGCTTTTACCGTCCTATTGTTTCCTCAAATTGCATCACTTCAAGATCTGAATACTGTTCAATTAATGTCCTGTGTGGTGGAACTGCAATTTCATAGAAATCGTCTAAACAAAGTCTTGTACCGACTTCGACGAATCACTCAGAAATTATAACGCTGCACGAAGCCACATGAGAATGTGCTTGGCTCCGACAAATGATTTGCCACATCTAGCAGTCATGTGGGATGAATATCATGCAAGCTCCCACAATTATCTGTGAAGATAATACCGCTTGTATTGCACAAGTGAAATGGGCTACGTGAAGAGTCATCTCACAAAGCATATCAACCCCAAATTCTTCTATGCTCATGAATTACAAAAGGTGGACGAAATTAAGGTATTACATACTAAGTCATGTGAAAATCTTGCAGATTTATTCACTAAGTCATTCCCAGTATCTAATTTTGAAAGATGCGTACGAGGAAATTGGAATGATGAGACTTAGAGAAGCATAGAATTCAGAGGGATATTTTTCTCAAGCTCGTTATTAAAACTTGATCATGAAGATCGAGTACCCAAAGAATAAATCCTGAAGATTAAATGAAATTAGGTGGATTGAACTCTTTTTCCCTTGACGAGTTTTCATGAAGTTTCTTGGCCAAGGTTTTTAATGAGGCAATTCGTGCAATGCAGCATAACATGTATCATGTACTCTTTCTCTAAATTTTTTCAACTAGGTTTTTATGGAGTTTTGATGAGGCATGAACGTGTCGGATGAGTGTCCAAGGGGGAGTGTTTGGAAACTTGGGCCTGGGCTTGAAGCCTTGGCCCATGGTGAGCACCTCACCACTAAACTATAAATAGGGAGTATTATTAGCTATTTTGTACACGCAAGAGAAAGAGAAAACAATAAAGAAAGACCAGGAGTTCTCTCTATTTTTGTGTTTCAATCTACTATTTGTATCTTCTGTAATTGATCTGTGTTTTGCATAGCAGAGGAATCGATCGGACTGGTTGCCAGCGATGGTTCCTCAACAAGATCATCCCATCGTCAAATAGCCCTAAAGAGAGTTCAGACCAACCGGGGATTTTCAAGGCTCAATTTGCTCGGTTTTTCTCGGAGATTTCATTGTAGATGTTTAGATTCTGAAATTCACATCTTGACATAGCTTTTAATCACTATTGAAATGAAGCGTCTTGAATTCTCTCTGAAAAATGATTTTGAAAAAACTTGTATTTGTGTAGGCTGAAATTCAACTCTCTCTAGTCACCTTCTCGGTTCTACAGCAATGTACGCTTGACTCACGGATGTACTGTGCCCTATATACCTACCCCATTATAGCCGGGGGGATTCCGGGCAGCACGCGAGGCCACGTCGGCCCCCAGCGCTCGGCCGGCCGGCGCGTGGCAAGGGAATTTGCGTACGGCCGGCCGAGCCACTTTTCCTCAGTTTTTGGAAAATTACGTATAGGTCCTCCGTTATCGCAAAAAGGTCCCTGTATTTTTTTGAATAAACCCCTGCATATTTTTTTGCTGGGTTGCGACCCGAGGTTTCCCGTAATTACGAACAGGCCCTTACTTCTTCCGAAAAGGCCCTCGGTTTTTTACGAAAAAAACCCTCTGGTCTCCTTTTATTGCGAAAAGGCCCACAATTTTTTCCCGGAAAAACCCCTTCGCTTTCTTTTTTCTGCGAATTTTTTTCTTCTTTTACTTCGGTCCACACGGTGGCTGACGTGGCGTTGCGCCACGCCTACGTGGCTAGTTTATAAACAGAAGTGGACGAGAGCGAGGGAGTGCCTGGTCTCAACGTACACTACAGTCATTTTCGATGGGAAAAGGCTTGATCAAGAAACTGGTATATCACAATAATATACATCTTCCCTGTGTCTTCTGAATGAAGCAGTACAGAGTTTGAAGACCACTACTACCAAAAAGAGAAGAAAAAAAACGTACACCACTCGAAATGAAAACGAAAACGGAAACAAAATCCTTGATAACGATTAATGGTAAATAAAGTGAGGAGCAGGGATAGAATTTTTTATGGAAGACGGAATCATCTGATGGTCAAGATGTGGAGGTTGATGAGCACCGGCACGAGCAGGACGACGATGAGCACGAGGCCGGCGAGGATGGCGATGCACGTCCACTTGCGGTTGCTCTTCTGGTACTCGCGCGCCACGTCCAGCTCGACGGTGCCCCGGCGCACGAAGGAGCTGGCGTGCGCGACGTGGCTCTCGATGTCGTTGAGCTGGTGCCCCTGCGCCTCGACGAGCGCGGCCATGTCCAGGAACACCTGGTGCAGGTCGAGCAGGCTGCGCTCGATCTCCTTGACGGCGTCGTGCCGCTCCTGGATCTCCGAGATGGTGTCCATCACCTGCCCGCGCCCCTGCTCCTGGATCGCCTTCTGCAGGAACGACTCGCTCTCCCCCGACGAGATGAGCGCCTCGATAGTGCTCTCCTCAGCCCTCTCCCCCGTCACCGTGTAGTATCGCCGCGCCACCGTCTCCTTGTACTCCGCCGCCATCCTCGTCCTCAACCCCTGCGCGCACGCAATTAATGCACGTTCTTGTTATACATGCAATTCATGGGCACAGCATGCGTGGACAAATTTGTGTGTACGTGTTGCAATTAATGTTGCATGGATTGCCTGGAAGTCGTCCATGAGGTCCTTGAGCTTCTTGCCGAGGCCGGCGACGACGGAGGTGCGGGTGCGGTCAGCGGAGGATCCCGGGCCACAGCCGGGGACCTTGCGGGAGGTGGCGTTGTCACGGTCGAGTCCCTCGAGCTTGCCCTTGACGGCCTTGGCGCGGCGGAGCACCTGCTCGACGTCGGCGTCCATGCGGGCCCGGAGGGACTTGACGGCGCGGGCCTCGTGCGCCGTCTTGGTCTCCTCGTGCGCGGACTGCAGGCGCTTGTACAGGTCCTCCAGACCGCGCATGTCCTCCTTCACGGCCTCCACGTCCTCGAAGAACTTGTCCAGGTTCACCACGTTCTCGCCGCCGGCCTCCATGTCGCCCGGCGACGACTGCCGGTTCGCGTCCGCATACTTCTTGAACGAGCTCGACGAGAACAAGTCGTTCATCTTGGAAGGAGCGAAATGCGCAACCCACAACACCGATCAAAGAAGCAACAAGCGCTAATGGATTATGCTACGTACGTACAAGAAGGCATGCGGAAGAATGGCAATGGCTTGCCTTCCTAGTTCCTAGGTGGATATATGGCGTACGTCCAAGGAACTAGTAATCGGGAAAGGAAGGTCTGCCTCTCCTGTAGGAGTGTCGGGCGTCTCTCTCCCTATTTGTGGCAAACTGGCAACACGGCTTGCATGGCTTTCCTTGTCTCGACGCTTTCTCGTCTTCTCCAGTCTTTTTTACGGCATGCGGCTCTCTTCATGTCCTGGGTTAGAAGCTACGTACCGGGGTATTTGGTTCGAGGAACCGGAGGCGAATAGCCATCTGATCCTAGCTCCAACCTAACCTACTTATTTAGTTTGAGCAATCGAATAGATTGGTCTATCACCACATCACGCTTCATAAGCACAAGCTGGTACAGAACGAGGGATCAAGTCATCCATGCACCAAATTTTATGGGATCATCCCACGATGAATGAACTCGTTCTAGGATGAGATGATCCCTCAAACCAAATGCCATGTATGTAGTGAGGTTAATGGGGAAGCAATGACGCAAGTTTCTGTCTCAAGATTGCAAAAACTTGGTTTGATCACTCCCACTTAGCTTATGTACAAGAGCAGCACATTGTTCCATATACGGCGAGAATGCATTGCATCTGCATCGATGCATAGATCGGCATGCGGACACGTGAAAAGTGAAAACAAACGTCCGGCCCGAGAGTTCTGTGTGTGCAGCGGACCGGCAGGCAGGAGTGCAGGACTGCGGTCATGTTTGGGTGCTGGTTCTGTGGTCCACGGAGCACGCCGATCTGCTCTGGTCATGGGCGCGGCGGCAAGTTCGGCTGCCGGTGCCGGCCCGGCCGATGCGCACGGCGGCAAGTAATGCCTAGTGCGGGGCCAAAACTGCTATACTGTGTTGCAAACCAAAACTGCTACGTACTGTGTTGCAAACTTTCCGTTAGTACCTAGTAAACGTGGCTCGCGAGCCGAGTGTGATTTGCATTCCATCACAAGACAAAGGGACAACCGGCGTACAGAATTTGCAATGGCACAACTCATTTTGAATGGTGCAGAATGGTTCGTACGTGCTCAAATCGATTGAACAGTACTACAGAGTCTTCCACAAATGTAAACCCCTCTACGTGAACACCACCCGTGCGTCCAGTAACCTCCCACATGTTCCTCACACCACCATCATCACGGCAACATGGGCAGCCAAGGCCAGCAGCGCCGCCCACCCCAGCGCCGGCGCGGCTCGCCCACCGGCGCTGACGATCTGGATCGGGAACAGGCAGCCGCGCGCTGAGGCGTTCTTGTCGGTGATCTTGGCGAGCCCGCCGAAGTCGCAGGCGCGCACGTCCTGGTCCTGCATCTGGAAGTACATGTTGAACGCGTAGGAGATGTTGCTCTTCTCGTCCAGCCCGTTGCAGGAGCACCCGTACCCGAGGGCCGTGCAGTCGCCGCTCGCGCACGCGTACTCGATGTTGCCCGGCAGCTTGGAGAGGTCCTTGGCCTTGTCGTCGAACACGCACCACTGCTTGGGCAGGTACTCGATGCCGGACACGCCGGCGAGCAGCTTGTCGTGCCCCTGCCCGGACAGGTCCATCGGGAACTTGGGCTTGCCGTCGTAGGTGAAGATGCCCCAGTGCCGCTCAAAGTTCCCCGGCAGGATGCTCTTCATGTCCTCGTCGAAGAGGCCGAACAGGTAGACGTCCATCTTGCCCGGCCGGAGCGGGGTGCCTTCCTTCTTGGCCAGCTTCTTCAGGAGGCCGTCGTAGAACCGCCGCGCGAGCTTGGGGTTGGCGTTCTTGTTGCCGTCGGTGGGCCAGCCGACCTCGCCGACGACGACCTTGAGGTTGGGCACGCCGGCCTTCTTGAGCGCGCTTAGGAGCGTGTCGTAGTTGGCGTCGAACACGTTGGAGTAGCTGATGCCACCCTTGTCCTGGATGTTGCGGCCGCCGTCGAAGAAGGCGAATTCGAAGGGGAAGTCGTCGCTCTGGTACAGGCTGAGGAAGGGGTAGATGTTCACGACGAAGGGCGAGCCGTGGTCGTGCAGGAACTTGACGATGTCGGTCATGAGGTCTTTGATGTCGGGCCGGAACGCGCCGGAGGACGGCTTGTCGTCGGGGGAGACGTACACGTCGGCGTTGAGCGGTGTCGTCGCCTTCACTTTATCGCCGACGCCGGCCTCGTTGAGAGCCTTCTGAATGTTCTTGAGCGCCGGGAAGGTCGTCTTCATGAACGATCCGTTGTAGCTCTTGAGAAATGGCTCGTTCCCCACAGCCACATACCTGCTCTCCATCAAACAGCATTCGTCACAGAAACATTAGGATCGGCGGCCGTGAGCGACTTCAGATGACGTTGATCGAGGCATGAAAGCATACTTGATCTTCAGCTTGTCGCCGTAGCTGGTGACGTTCTCCTTGACCCAACCCTCTGCGTTTCTGTAGCTGCTACTCATCATCTCCAGCATGTCGTTGGGAATGCCGAGCATGACCTCGATGCCGGAGTCGACGAGCGCGCCGACGGGCCACGGGTCGGCGTCGAACATCTTCACCTTGGAGATCCCGTTCTCCTTCAGCATCTTCACCACGGACGCCGGCAGCAGCGGGTGCGACAGCTGCGAGCCCCAGTTCACGCCGACGTCCACGGTGGGGGCCGCGGCCGCGGCCGCAGGGGACAAGGCGAGCAGCAGCGCGGCCGCGCCGGCCAGCAGCCGCAGGAGCCGAGCCATGCCGGGGTGTTCTCTGATTTTTCTCCCCCCTTGTTTTGGATTAATCGTAGTTTTGAGATGTTAGGATTTGGCGGTGCTCGTGAGCTGTGTCCCTCCCCTCTGCTGGAGGAATGGAGACGAGAGGAAAATGGCGGGTAAAACGGTTGGAGTCTGACCAACATACAGGACCGGGCAAGACGGAGGCAGCCGAGTCCTGAGAGGAAGTAGGAAACTATTGAAGAGACAGCTGGGCCGTTCTGGGGCTTCAATCATAGCCACCCCTTCTTTCTGGCCATTTGAGATTTTCAGCCACCATTTTATAAGCACTTTTAACGTCTTGATATCTTTGAATTGAAACTGAGGGATTGAAATTTTCGCCACAATTTACTTTAGGAAAATGTTGGCAAGGAATGAGCATATATGACGAGTAAGTCGTAGGGCTGAGAAAATATGGTGCGTCACAACTCACAACAACAATCAACCAAATGCATGCCACCAAAACTCAAACTAAGCACGGTGAAGTGTGACAAGCTTTAAATCTCAGTCCAGTGCCCCACACCCAAAAAGGCCCCATCTCACTTCAATTCCGAAATATGGAAAATCGAGGGATCGGAATTGTGAAATACACTATTTATTTCATTTCTTGCACTTCAAAGTCCAAACAAACATAAAGCAATTATTGTTTACTGGGAACGTATACTTGACCTCTGAACTATCGAGGTGCGTCTACTCTGACCCCTAAACTATAAAATAATCTAAATAACCTCTTAAACTATGTAAAATCGTCTAAATAACCCTCTGAAGTAGTTTTAGAGGTGGTTTTACTACAATGGCGAATGATGCGGCTAAAAACATAGTGATGACACAACAAATCAGATAGGGTCCATATACCAAGAAACAGCCACATATTTTTTATACATTTAATTTGCTTACTCACTGCCATGTATTTATCTACATCATCCGTCACATTAGTAAAACCACCTCTAAAATCGTCTTAGGAGGTTACTTAGATGATTTTGCATAGTGTGGGTAGCTATTTAGATCGTTTTATAGTTCAGATGGTAAAGTAGACATACCTTATAATTTAGAGGTCAAATAGATGTTTTCATTGTTTATTTAGAAAAGGGGCAACCAACGTGTGGGGACCCTGGGCGCGGGAGATGCCTGCAGTCACGTAAGTGTGTTCTGTACTTGTTCCATGATCAGTAACTGGTACACACATTCACAACATTGAGATCACATTCATACACATCATATATATTTAATTTATGACAAAGGGGTGAATACAATAAAGTTTTAAGCATGTGATCGACCGGCCAAGAGAATACCAGATTTAAGAGCAAATTGCAACGGAAGACAAGCAAATAGCAGAAGTATCCAGTGGTATACCACCATAGCTACAGACAACCGGCTAGTGATTAGACCCTAGAAAACCCATCGTCGAACTCCTCAAAGCCGAAGGCAAAGTATGCATGTCTATATCTTTCTTCATTCTCTGACCAAGAATAATTTAAATAATATTGAGTACATTGCGTACTCAATAAAACTTGTAGTGTATTACAAAATTATATATATGCAAGGCTATCAAAGGATAAGACTCTATACTAAGTTATTTTTAGCATGAAGCAAATTTTATTTGCAATATTGATAAGTAGTAATTTGCAACATAATTTGTCATAACAGTAGATCAAATCCATTCGCAGCCTTCCTCGGCTGTGAACATCACACAATTCCCACCCATGGGCATGGCACACGGAAGACGCGTACATGCCATCCCATATGTTTAGTGAAACAGTTTTGAAAAGGAAAACTACTCCCATTACGGCTATATCCAAGCATGCTCATGACTGCGAGCATGACTATTTAAATAGTTTTTAACACCCTACAGAGGTTGTACAGTTTTATCCACATGAGATAATCAATTATATTGTCGGTAACTTCATACTTTCTTTCCGAGTACGTACGTCTCGGTCTGTCCCTGGCCCACCTCAACTGACCATGTGTCCAACGTGTACCCATTGTGGGCCCATCAATGGGTCGTCGCCACCACCGAGGCTGTAGAACTGCGGGCTGAGGTCATATAGGTGCACAACACGACCAAAGGAAAGCCTCCCAACGGGGAAGTGTTCCCACGACCACAACTGAAGGAGAAGGTAGCATACGGCTAGGACCGGCTCGCTGGCCACGCTACGCTGCGAGGCGTCACACAAGCCTCGGTATGTGGCGCTAAGAACTGCTGATCCCCAGCTATACTGTGGCACCTGACCAGGCCAGCCATCCGCTAAGGACTCCGCTAGGTGTATGTAGCCAGGCTGCACGGAGTCTCCAGTGGTGCTAGGGAACAAGACCCACCCGAACAGATATAGCAGGTACGCAACGAAGTGTGTCCGCACCTCCTCCTCATGTGCGTGTCCAGGACAGGTCATGTACCGACGAAGCCATCCATGTGGCACACCAGCTGCGTTGTCTGGGATCGGATGACCGAACCGGTGACCCAGACGGACCTTCCAATCTGCTGCCTTTGGGGGTGGCACTACAGCAGCACCACGGACGGGTAGACCTGTAAGCATCATCACGTCCTGCAGAGTAACAGTCATCTCCCCCACCGGAAGTGGAAGGTGTGAGTCTCCGGCCTCCATCGATCAACGAGAGCGGACAGCAGCGGCGCATCATACTGGAACGCATGCGGTAGATCCAACATGTGGGCAATGGGCAGCAGCCCGGTGTCCCGCAGTAGTGGGATGTACCGCTGGTCGAGACGCCAGTTCTCTTAGGGGCCCTAAGGACGAAGCAAGGAGGCCCTCGTGCGTCCCCCGATGACCACGTATGGCATCGGTGGTGCTCATCCCAACGAGGGTCTAGCAACTCGAACGCCATGTCCTGCCAAAGAAGGATAACAAGTGAGTTTAAATTTATAACAGAATGTGCAACAAATGACAACATAATTAACAACAAATGTAACGACAGGGAAACGTACGGACTGTACCAAAACATACATAAAATGTGCACACGAATATAACCCACACGATAAGGAAACATATGGAATGTACGAAAACATACATAACATGGTAATGTGCACGACATAGATACATGGAGTCAACAATGCAGCGTACACCTCCTGAATAATGCAGGGTACATTGCAACGCACAGAACACATGGAAGCAACAATGAGTACAAAAAAACATTGTGGTTGGTACTACGGAGCGTTGCTTGATGCCGGCCTGTTTGGGCACTGGCTGAGGGAGTGTCCAATCGTCTTGCATAGCCTACACTTCGGTCGCCGAACACGATCCCCTCGCTGGCTGTCGTCCATGTCATTGCGGATGTGACGGCTTTGTCGTCTTCCATGACCGACATGCTTCAGTGCATCGTTGGGCACCCACTTTATCTCCCTGGCCATAATTCCCTGTAGTGCATGTTTACCCCGTAGGAATGGAACTCTGCACTCCAGGTTGCATACAAGTGCTGCATGTCGTAGTACTTGGAGATGTACTGTGCCAACGCCTGGTGCCATATAGAGCAGGCCGCGTACACATGGGAGCATAGCTTGTGCAGAAGCTGGGGCTTATTGCAGGTGCAAGATGCTTTCTCATCAATCGTGCATACCTGCTTGCGCTCCCCTCTAATATGACCCATGACATACTTCTGCCTGAGGCGGACCTCAAACTTCGTCCTTAAGCCATCAATGGGCTGAGCAATGTGGGATCGACCCTTCTCCATCTTCCTGTCCATGAAGGCCTGCATGACCTCAGCGTATTGCTTGTTTTCATCCAGGTGCTTCTTCGCCATCATGGCTCTATTCACAAAGTACCCGACGGTACAGTTCCAAGTCTCGCCCACGATTGTCGTGATCGGCAGGGATTTGACCCCCTTCAAGACACCATTGTAAACCTCGGACATGTTGGTTATCATGATCCCATACCTTGCCCCACCGGTGTCGTGCAACAAAGACCACATTTCCAAGTCAGGTGCATTGGACTAAACCCATTGTGTGAATACCCCGACTCTTGTGGAGCCCCCCTCCATGGCCCCTACTTCTGTATGCACATGCTGGGTAGCCTCCTGATCGAGCTGCCTCCACAAGGTATCGAACTTCCGCTTCTGGTTCTGCATGCATAGCTTCTTGAACATCTTCATTAGGTCCTTGCTACGGAACCTTCTGTGGAAGTTCGCTGCAATATGCCTCATGCACCAATGGTTCTTCACATCATTCCACTGGAAGAGGGCTGCGTCCCATTCTGCATCGTTCGCAACGCAGACAGCAAGCCTGCATTGCGGTCGGAGATAAGGCACACTTCAGGGTGTTCTTGCACTATGGCATGCTTCACATTGGCAAGGAACCAAAGCCATCTATCCGTATTCTTGTTCTCCACAATTGCAAATGCCACTGGGAGTAACTGGTCATTTGCATCGGCTGCAACTGCGGTGAGAATAGTACCCTTGTACTTGCCGGATAGGAATGTCCCATCTATGGTTAGCACTGGACGGCACTACCTGAAACCTTGTATCGCCTGATGGAAGGCCCAGAACACTCTGTCAAGAATGAAACAATTCGGGCCCTCCGTAGGATGAACCCTCTCCTGCTTGTTTATGTACGTGCCTGGGTTTGATTGTGCAATTTGCTGCAGCATTCTTGGGACCAGGTCGTACGCCTCCTCGTACGTCCCATACATACAATGCAACACCTTTCGCTTCGCCCGCCATACCTTCTTGTAGCTCACTTCGAAGCCCGCCATGTTCGCTACTTCTGCCATTAGAACCTTCGGGGAAATGGACACATCCGCCTGGATGAGGTGCGTGACCAGCTCCGCAACATACGATGATGTCATGTTGTGGTGTCTATATACTGGCCCCGCAAGCTCGCAACTGTGATCTTGCAGCACCGTTATCCGGAACTCCATGCCAACGCCCTTGTACCGTTGTGCATGAACTTTGCCAGGACAGGACCCGTCGACACACTTCACAACGTACGTGTCCGGCTTTGACTTGTGGACCCGATATGTCCGGCTTATGTTGACGGCATGTCTAGCAATAGCCTACTGGACAACACTCTTATTACGGAAGCACTGCCCCAAAAAGAGTGCGCCCTCGCTGAACCCCCATTCGCCCCCCTCTGCCTGTGGCAGAACTAGGGCAGCCGCTGCGTTGTCGTCCAGTCTGGACGACACTTATGCACCGTCCGTGGTCACAACACGACCTACCACCCCTCCAGTTGCACCTACGCCATCCTCGTCCTCTCCAGAACTGCCTGTTTCCACCTCCTCGTCCTCCTCGCTGCCCTCTTCTTCCACTTGGTCCCCAAGATACTCATGACAGTCAATACGGGCGGCCCACCACCTCTGGTCCACACCTTCGTTGGCCTTGAAATTCTCCGCATGCCTCCTAAGGTCTTCATCACCCACTTCCTCGCCCACATGTTCTCCCGCAGAAGCATCTTCATGACCACCGGAGATGAACCCAGGCTCTACATCTCCACCAGCGGCATCAGAACCAACCATGGCGGATGATGCCGCCCTCTCCACGAACTCGACATACACCATTGGCCTGGCATATATCGCTGCATCAGGGTTGCACACGACCTCCATGTAGTTCGCCCATGAGGCGTCATTGGTCACCTTCAGAAGTTGCCATATGCTCTCCCTTCCATCACCCACCATTGAGGCATAGACTGCCTCGATTCGTAACTTCTTCCTTGCGGTGTGCCGATCGAACGCCGGTCGCAATTTGACAGGTCCGCCCCATACGCCCCATCGCGTACGAGACCACTCCCATAAAACACGAACAAGTCTTGAATGCCAGCCATTGCGTACCTAACATAAGTGCATAATCAACCATTTTAGTATACAGCATGTAACAATCGTACCATTAAACAAATTCTAACATACATCAAATTACATATTCATTTCATTTTTATTTGCATTGGTCTTATTTATAAATTTTCTTTCGTAAAATTTCTTTCGTTAAATTTTACTTAACGCCGGCTTCCACTAACCAATTTCAATTCCATTTTTTCCCGATTAATACAAAATTTCCATAACTGAACGTTCTTCCTAATGCGGCTTTCACTTATAAAACTTTACATAAATCAACAAAATAAATCTTTGTAATTTCATGTCCTCAGTTTATTTCATTTCACTATACCTTCGTACTACTTTCCTGATATTTCTATTATAATAATCCAAATTTATTCCCAATTTTAATTTCACACGTTGCCTACGGGTATTCACTAAGCCTACTAATTATCCAAATTGTCTCTAAACTAAGTACTGTTGCTATCACCTACAAATGCTCCAATATAAATATGTACTTTTTCAACACCTACACATGTAAGCACATATGTTCACCAAAAACTAACTACATTACAATACGTAACTTCAACATAAAATACGACATTATCTACACTACAATAAAGCATTCATCGTATGTGGATGTTTACCTACAGATACACACCGTATGACACATTGGCTTATAATACATATGTTCACATAAAGATTAGCTACAAATACATAGAGTACCAAATATTGACATGGCGTATCAAACATTGACATAAAATAACATTACCAAACGATGGTTTGTGCTAATGGACTAATTATGGACTAATGACATACATAAAAATTTAGTTTCGCGGGCACAAGACTTACCTCTTCTTGAAGCTCACGACGCGATCTACAACTTTTCTACTTGCAAAATCTGCTGATTCCAAACGAAAACAACTCAAATCTACGTGTTTTTACTCTCACTTCCCTTCACTTTCTCCCTCCCTCTATCTTCACAGGCGCTGCAAATGAGCTTCTGCCTTCGACAGCAGTTCTTCTCCCTCCCTTGCGCTGAGGTTCCGGTTCTTTTAATTGTGCATTCAGCACTCATGGAAAGGGGGCCCTTCCTGCGCTGAAGACGCGTGTGCGAGCGGACGGGAGAAAGCAGTGCACTGGTTGCTTTTGAATTCCTTGCTTTGCTGCTTTCGGCGGACGGACGGGACGCGACGTGACTCATGCGGTCGGGCGTGGACTCATGCGGTCGGCAGAGAGAATCGTGCAGTCGGGCAACGAGACACGCGCTGGAGACTCGGTCGTGCGGTCGGGAATGGGGGTCGCACGGTCGGGCGAGGCAATGTGCGTTCGGCAGGGGGGTCGTGCGGTGTGGTACCGCACGACCTGTGCACAGTGCGGTCGTGCGGTACCACACCGCACGACCGGGACACGTGGCGTCATCTCGCGAACGCGCGCTCAGGAGGGGTCCAAATCCGGAATTTTTTTGGTTTGGGGACCAAAAATGGAATTTCGGGTGTTTAGGGGTCTAGATGTGTCCAAAATTCGTGGAAAACACCGATTTGGATTCCAACTCGCGAGACACGATAACCGTTCTGGCGATTTTTTTCAATGTAATTTCATGCGCTCTAATACCATTTATTATAAAATATATGGTAAAAATAAAAAATAAAAAGAACGGGAAACATAGATTTAATATGAAAGAATTTTTCAAAAAATCAAAGACATATA
This sequence comes from Dendrocalamus latiflorus, assembly GCA_017311315.1. Lineage (NCBI taxonomy): Eukaryota > Viridiplantae > Streptophyta > Magnoliopsida > Poales > Poaceae > Dendrocalamus > Dendrocalamus latiflorus. The sequence continues at coordinate 8,899,058 of CM029660.1, read as the reverse complement.
AAAGCAGAATTTACTTCACGAGTAATTACAAATATATAGAACTTGGCGTATCTCAACCGTATAACGATAAGAGTATATACAGAAAGGTTAAGAAATAAAGTTTTAAAAATTTATAAAATCAAGTTAAGATCAACGTATATATCACTTAAATATATATACGAATTAAAGACGAGATAGCTCGTAGAGCACTATGTGGTATGACGAACAATGGGCGATCATATCAGACTATCAGTGGAGCACTAGTTTCTCTATGTGCGAGTGCCAAGATGAAGACCTGATTTTCGTAGAGCACTATGTGGTATGACGAACAATGGGCGATCATATCAGACTATCAGTGGAGCACTAGTTTCTCTACGTGCGAGTGCCAAGATGAAGACCTGATTTTCTGTGTTAATTAAGTCGTCGTCGCCGAGACTCGGTTCATCCTTTTCCTTGCCGGTCTTACACGGTTCAGTTTGTGGCCAACCTTGACTAACCGGAGAAACTGAGTATCAGACGGTGCGCATGAACACGACATGTGAATGTGTGATTATACAGTACCTTCATCAAACGCACAATTCAGGGCAAAAGGAAAGATGATATCGCATTCGGGTATTTTTCCTAACTGGGGGGTTCATATTCATATTAATTTCTAAAAGCTGCTTCTCTACAGTACTTAGCTTTTAAATAAAATGTCTTTTCAAAACAGAGTTTATTAGTCGATTGTAGTACACACTATAGTGATTTTATTTATATCTACCAAAATCACATACGAATGTCACTTTATGTACATCTTTCTACAAGCTGTTATCATTCATAAGCTATAAAGCAAAAAAAATCATTAGAAAAGGCGAATATAAACGGACCCTAATCAATCTGATTTGCATCATGATTTATGCTCTAGTGGTGTCTCTAGCGATCAACAACAATATCTCAAGCGAGTTACAGATTTGGGTTAGGGTTTCATGATTCACCTTTCCCTAACTATAGATTTTTGTTCTTTTTTCCGTTGTGTGTGTTTGTGTGTTGGTGTTACGTGGTGCATGTGGGGCGGGCTATGGATAGCCCGCACCCACCCACGCTGGCTGCAGAACGGTGATGGGCTGGTGGTAATTGATCTTGTCGACGAGCTTGTTCTGCGAGAGGAGGTCATTGAAGGTAGAGAAGTCGGAGAACTTGCCGAGGATCCTAGTGCTGTTGAAGGCCGCCGTCGGTGACGCCAGGCCGAGGAAGAAAAGGAGCATGGTGCGGTGCTATGATTAAAATGCGGGTGCGTGTGACCCGTTGGACTTTGTGAGCCGGCTTGCTTTAAAACGCTACATTTTGGTGCGTTTTTGCAGATGGATAAGTAGGCTGGTTTTGCAGGGCGGGCTAACAGCTCTTAGCGGATAGGCGCGCCCACTTTCACCCCTATTGTTAGGGTTGAAGCAGTGGGGGAGCCGTTCAGCGATCTGGTCGAGAGATGAACAAGTTTGGTGTGGGCTCGAGGCGGTGGTACTCCGCTAGAGCCATTGAAGGTTGTGCTGAAAGAAAAGGCACACGTGAGCCGGCGAGAGGTGGAGGTGACAGCTCGGTGGTGGCTAGCGCAGATGCCAGGGGTGGGTGGTGCTTAGGGTTTGGAGGTGGGGTTGGGAGGTGGCTAACATAGGGAAAGAGAGGAGAGGATGAGATTAAATTTGGGTATTGATAAACATAATCCGGATGTTATCTTTCTAACTATCATCCAGATTTATGACCGTTGGATTAGATATCCAACGGTCACGAATTCTCCCTGCCCCCTCCAAAAAAAAGGGGGACCGTTGGGTCTCTAATCTAACGGTCTGAAATTTAGATGATTGTTAGGAAGAAAACATCTAGGTAATATCTTAAATTTTAGGTACCATTTAACAACAAATCGTTCAAATGTTTTGTCTAGATAAATTTTGAACACTATTATTAAAAGTGCTCAATTTTGGCCCGTCAGATACCTCGCCGGCGCAGCTACATACTATCTCACTAGTGCCCTCTCTGACGCCGGCAAGACCCACCGGGAACACCTCCGCTGCCATGTCCTCGCACGTTACAGCTCCATCCTCCCCATGTCGTGTACCGCGCGCCTCCCCAAACACCTAATTCACTGGTGTCAGTTTGTCATTGTGTTGCCCGCCGTTGCCTACCATCCTCTCTCCCCCCGCGCTAAATCTATAGCTGGGGACTAGTGAAACGTAGCCCTAACTCGCTCCAGTCCCCGCTGAACGTTGGGGCAGTAGGGCACCAGGGAGTACCAATCTTGATGAAGCTGAGTACTCCAAACCGAAGAAAAACAACTGATAACTCCTTAACATATTCCATAGATATCTACACATTACATGAAGATGTCTAGGGAAAAATACAGGGGAAAATTGAGGGACCAAACTGATCTTTTCCCCTAAGGATGTCTATATATACGGCCTTTAAGACCCAAAAGATTGAGAAAGTTTAGCAGGATAACTCAAAAGGTGTAAGCCAGCCAAAACGCGATATATGGCGTCCTTCACTAGAGCTATCCATTTCCTCGTCCTCCTGCAGATCACACTGTCAGTCGTCTCCACGGTGATCATGAGCAGCTCCGTCTGCCACGGAGCCCGCGACGGTCAGTCATCAGTGCTCCCAAACCTTTCCCTCTTCTTCTTCTTCTTCATCTTGTAGCTAGGCTTGTAGCTGCAGCATGTAGTCAGTGAAGCACGAACTAACAACTGCATGCATGCATTTTTCCAGGATTATTTCCCGGCGGGAGCGCTCTAAACCGTCCAGGATTATTTCCCGGCAGGGGCACTATATACCCCGGCAGGTGCACCTACCGCAATCACTGCCCAGATCCTGGTTATCCCTACGGCCACGGCCCCCGTCGCGGTGGGGGACCTGGGGGTGATCTCCCCTATCCTCAAACACCACCGTACTCCACCGCAAAATGGAGAAATCCCACATCCTTGATGCATGGCTGCCTCGATCGCATTCACGTATGGTCAAATTAAAGAAAATAACAAGTTGGTAACTGCATACATATCATGTTATATATGCTGCAACTCCAGACTCCAGAGAATGCACGACTGTAGTATAGAACTACGATCTAAATGGATAATATACCGTCTCGCGTACTGCTGTTTAGCTGTTTAGTATGAATAAAACTGGAGTCAATGCAAATGGTCGAAGGCACTGCTGGGTGGCCATGATATGGATCGAGTGTGTGTGCGTGTGTGAATGTCGATCGACAGTGATCGAGCACCGTGTTAGCCTTACTATCAGCTTCACTAGAGCTATTTCATGAATCTCGTATCGTTCCAAGTAGCTGAGGAAGGCGTTGATTGGTCATTTGATTTTAGTGGCACGAACATGTAAGCATTTATCTTGCCATGTTCTGTTAGTACTTTTCCGACACTCTTGAAGAAGGCAGCTGAAACCACGGTCTAAGTTGTACTATTGAACAGACTGAATTGAGACAAACCACGGTCCACAACCATGCAGCAGCAGCAGCAGGGGCTGGGAAACATACAGAGACAAAAGAGAGAAATATAATCAAATAAGCTAAATTTTAACTGTTTTGAGTTGCTCTCTGCTCGAGTGTGGCTATACGCCTGCAACAGTCACTGCAATTGTTTCATTTTCAATGTATGGATCGTTTGGATTCCGTTGTAGATGGAGTTCTATAATAGCACGGGGGCTGAAGGCTTGAATCGTTCGTTAATTATTCAGACGGTTACTAGTTGAAGGCTTGAACCGTTACTCTGCCGGTTTGCTAGTTGCATGTTTGCTAGTTACCCCGTGGGCGTGGCCTTGCCCTTGCCTTGTTATCTCATTACCGGCGACAAGGAAGTATGCAGTGTGCCTGGAACAAGAAAACAAATGATAGGGCCTTAGCCTCTTAGGGAAAATGATGTCAAATGTGGGATGTAGATACAAGGTGGCGAGAATTCAGTCATAACACAGACCTGAAAAAATTCATCATTTTGGTCTGAGTCTGGGTTTATGCTTTCAGTAGTATCCAGAGCTTGCTGCATGTGGTGTAGCCACGGTGAGTGACCGGGAATGGTCGATGTCGTGCTATCAATGCAGGATGTCCTAAAAGGAGAATCAGATGAAGAGATACTATTAGATGTAAATCCGATGTACAAGTGTTTAGTGACATGAGGGAGGGCTCTCGTCGATGTTGGTTGTCATGAGTACAAGAATGGTACAAATTCAGATAAGAGCAGAGAATGCAAAACACCCAGTAAAAGCGTAGGTAACATTTACCACACCAAAAATGGATCAACAAATGAACAGAGACAAAAATTGGCATGCAACAGGGAAACATTAATTTCTTCAATCATTTTGTGTAGATCATCATACCAAATAAACAGGAATATACAAGCAGGAGATTGTGAAATGAAACCTATTGAGCCTACCAGTCACTACAAAGAGAACATATGCCTTCACTGGGAACTGCAGCTTACATATTGTTGTAGGGGTGGCCTCCACCTAAGCCCAGTAGGCCTGTTAGAAGGATGTAAGGCCCAAAATGGGACATGTGTAATGACATGAGTACCCTTGAGCGGAATACTCACCTGTAAGGGTATACTTGTAAAAGCGCTCCTCATTTGGATATATATATATATATATATATATATATATATATATATATATATATATATATATATATATATATATATATATATATATATATATATATATATATATATATATATATATATAACACATGCCATGGGTAGGGCTGGAAACGAGCCGAGCCGAGCCGGCTCGAGCCAAGCTCGGTCAAAGCTGCGGCTCGGCTCGGCTCGGCTCGTTTTGGAAACGAGCTACGCGGGAGGCTTGGCTCGGCTCGACGGGAGGCTGGAGCCAGCTCGCGAGCCCGACCGAGCCAAAAAGGCTCGCCGCTGCCGACCGAGCCAAAATGGCTCGCAGATGCCCGAACGAGCCATTTTGGCTCGCCGATGCCCGAACGAGCTTAAATGGCTCGCCGACAACAGATACCCATAACAGAGAGCATAACAGAGAGCAGCACTGCCAGCACAGCAGAAATAAATAGCATAGCATATGTCAATTATCAGTATAGCATATCAGATTTAATAGTGCATTTCAGATTTATGATGTATATCAGATTTAATAGTGCATTTCAGATTTAATACTAATAGCATATCAGATTTAACAGCATAACACATAAGCCAATACTTTTGCAGCATAGTGCATAACACATAAGCCAATACACATAACACATAAGAGCAGATACACATAAGCCAAATGTCCAGCCCTACACATAACAGAGAGCAGCACAGCAGATGAGCAGATAAGCCCTACACATAAGATGAGCACAGAGAGCCCTACACATAAGAGCAGATATCATTTCACAAGCATTTCACAACAGCAGAGAGCAACAGCAATTCACAGCAGTTCAAGCCACACATAAGAGCAGATATCATTTCACAAGCATTTCACAACAGCAGAGAGCAGCAGCAATTCACAGCAGTTCAAGCCATCACAACAGCAGGGAGCAGTAGCAGTTAAAGCCAATTCTTGCAGCAATTTCTCCAGCAATTTCTCCAGCAGTAGCAGTCTGCAGCCACAACAGCAGGGAGCAGCCAGCAGTAGCACTTCAGTAGCAGAAAGAAAAGAATGAAAATAAAATTTGTAGAAGCATTACCAGAAACTAGCTGCTCTCTACGACGCTTTTAGGAAATGGAATGGTTTGAACATCATCCTCTTCGTATTCTTCCTGAAAAGATATATAATATTGGAGTTAACATAAGCAAAAATAAAATAGACAAATATTGTATTACAAATGAACGTACCACAACTATAGGAGATCTCATGTCATCATGTGCACCTCTGATCCAGCTAGAGGCACATACCAAATGTTGAACCATAGCCGGACGTAAAAAACTCCTATAGTCATCTAGTACTCTACCACCAACACTAAATGTTGATTCTGAAGATACACTGGTAGCTGGTACAGTCAAAAAATTCTTGGCCATATTCGACACAACTGGAAATCTATGTGCATTCAAATTCCACCACGCGAGCAATTTAAAGTCCTTGTTATCTAAACTCTCATTTATTTCATCTAAGTAGATGAGTAACTCAGACTTTGAAGGCTCGGTAGAAGTGGAACGCAAGAATGACTGAAACTGAGATGAGACTGATGATAATGAGCTGCTTGTACCAATAGCTGAAGAGGAGGTTGCTTCACCTCTATTGCCCATTCTGTTGTGCCGATGATCCATCTCAAACTGGGAATACAAATCCTCCAATTCAATCTTTACATCATCAAGCTCTTTTGCAGCTTTTGAGGGTTCATACATTTGATTAAAGCACCAACTAATGAATCTCATTTTAAACCTGGGATCAAGAATAGTAGCAAGGACCATGACATTGTTCTTTTCTTCCCAATACTTGTCAAATTTATCCAACATTGCAGTAGCCATTTGCTTCAAATACTCATCTCCAGAAGTAATTGCAGCTCTTAATGCAATCTTGACATTAACTATATGAGGATAAAAAATATTTGCCGTTGGATAAGTTGATCCAGAAAATGCAGTAGTCACTTCAGATAAGGACTGCAATATTGGTGCAATTTTTTCATAAAATAACCATTCTTCGCCCGATGGTTGCCATTGATAATTTGCATCCGTATCAGCATAACACACTAAAACATCCTTATAAGCAATACATACTGACAACATTTTGTATGTAGAACTCCATCGTGTAGACACATCCAGGCTCAATCCAGGGCCAATTTGCAAAGCAAGCGATGAGCAGATTTGTAAAAATTTGTGCATACGAGATGGAGACTTCTTTATATACTTAATTGTTTCCCTGAGCTTGTTAATCAAAGGTTCTAATGGTTGTAGTCCATCATTAACAACCAAATTGACTATATGAGCACAACATCGAACATGAAAATACTTGGCAATGAACCGAGCTGATCCTCTAGCAGCAAACTTGGCCATTAAACTACGTACAACAGTAGTATTCTAGGAAGCATTATCAAGAGTAAGTGTGATGATCTTATCCTCTATCTTCCATTCAACAACGCAATCAAAAATAGCCTGAGCTATGACAACCCCAGTGTGTGGAGGATCCAACTCAATAAAGTTCAGCACACGACATTGCATAACCCAATTTTTATCTATATAATGTGCCACCAAGCTCATATAGCAAATGTTTTGGTTTGAGGTCCACAAATCACAAGTCAAACTAATATGTGACACACTTCTGAGACTTTTTCTAAGAACTTCTCTCTCTGATTCATAAATCTTGATGCATTCATTTCTTATTGTCTTTCGACCAATGAACTGATATAATGGATTTAAATATCTCATCAAAACATTAAACCAAGTATGCTCGACCATCCTAAAGGGATACTCATGGACAATGATCATCTTAGCAATAATTCGACGAGTTTCATCTTGATCATATTCCCTAGTAGAAACAAAAGGTAAACCAGTCTCACCTCCCGTGGCAGGACCGAAGTTCAAGTTCGCTTGAGCTTTCATCTTTGCCACCTTGTTCACATATGGCGTGCACTTCGGTATATGCCTCATGAGATGTGAAGTTGCACCCCCTTGTTTGTAAGACATGAGCTTATAGCAGAACCTACATTTTGCCTTTATATCAACCTCTCCTTTCTTTGTCTTCGATGGAACATTCACCACCTTGAAGATCTTCCAAACTTCTGATCTATGTTTCTGTCTACCAGTTGCCTATGGAGATCTTTTCCTCCTTTTTGCCTCCCTCTTCTGAGACACTGTACCCTCTTCTGTTGCTTCTTCAGCACCATTTGAACTTGAGGAGTCCACATCAATATCATCCATGTCCTCATCCATGTCTTCACGACCATGAACATCACCACCCAAAGTCTCCCAATCCACATCCTCACTCGATGACTGCAATAAAACATTGTAAAATGTTAGCCCCAAGAATCAGGAATAGCAAATAGTAGGCATAGCACTGCTATATTTCAAGATTCAAGTGCATAAACACTCCACACATTTGACAATACATGTTTTATTCAACATTCAACATTTGACAATACATTTGCTCACTGTTTTATTCAACAGTTCACAATATATGTTCTCTGCTCATTTGACAATATTCATTGCCAACAGTTTTATTCAACAGTTCAAATATATGTTCAAATGTTCTCACAGTTTTATTTCAGTGAGCAAACAGTGAGCAAATATATGTTCACTGTTAGAACAAATGTTCACTGTGAGTATTCTGCTAGAACATTCAAAGAATAGTCCACATTAATATATGTTCTCACAGTTTTATTTCAGTGAGCAAACAGTGAGCAAATGTATGGTTTGACAATATATGTTGCACATTGCTAACAAATCAAAAGCTCATTTGACAATATTCATTTCAAAAGCTCATAGCATCATCAATTAACAGGATTACATACAATACATAGCAGGATTGTCAAAAGCTCATAGAATACATAGCACATCAAGTAACAGGATTACAAAAATTTCATTTCACATCAGCATCTAGCATCAGGCACATCTAGCATCGGCCACATCAAGTATCAGACACATCTGGCATTAGGCACATCAAGTATCAGGCACCCTAACCCTAACCCTAATCCTCAGTATAACTGGTACTCACCGATGCTGCTGGTTCGGCGAGGTTAGGGGGCGGTGCAGACCGTGCAGGTGCAGGCTCGCCCCCTCTTGTCGACGGGGAGGCCTCGACGGCGGCCGCCTTCTTCCCTCGAGCTCGAGATTCCAGGCTCCGTTCGCAGCCCATGCGCGTCGGTTGGAGTAGGTCGTGTTGTGGATCGGGAAGGAAGGGGGTCGGACTCGGGGAGGATGGGGATTGGGGAAGGACACCACCCGCGCGCATGGGGAAGGAAGGGGATTCGGGGTCCCGAGGATGGAGTCGATGGACGGCGGCCGACCGCGTGGGGAAGGAAGGGGAGGGGATCCGGCAAGGACAGCGGGCGGTGGCCGAGTGCGTGGCGTGGTGAAGGATGGCGATCGCCGATCGGGGACGGACGCCGCCTGCGCGAATGGGGATGGGATTGCCGCGGCCGCGGTGCCGCCCGACGGGAATGGCCGAAGGGTTAGGACCGCATCCGCATCGCATCAATCGACTGGGTTGGGCCGAGTGGCTGACGCTGCGGGAGTGCGGGGCGTCACTGGGCCGGACGGATCGGACCGAGGCACCGAGCTCGCACGAGCCAACGAGCGGCTCGCGAGCAGCTCGGGCTCGGCTCGTTTTTCTCACGAGCTGGACGGTGGGATCGGCTTGGCTTGAATCATTACGAGCCTGAGCCGAGCTGGCTCGAGCTCGTTACGAGCCGAGCCGGCTCGCAAGCCTTAAGCCAAATTTCCACCCCTAGCCATGGGGAGAAACCCAAAGCCATTACTCACCTAACTCTCCACTACCATACTCTCTCTCTGTTTGGTCTGTAACCACAACAGTTGGCGCTGTCCGTGGGGAGGACAAGAGCAAGCCTCCAGATCCGAAGGAGGATGGCACCAAAGAAAGCTTCACCATCGGCGGTGAAGAAGAAGAAGGCGGAAGCGGCGAAATCTCGCGTCAATACCAGGGCTTCGGCTTTAGCAGCTGCAGGTACGGGTGGCGATGCAGGTGTGGCGACTGTGAGCACCGGCGTTCACGACGCAACGCCTGACCCCACCACTGTCGCCGCGCCGCCAGACCCCGCCAACACCGCCCCGACGACCAACCCCGGCGATGGCAACGTAGGTGCGTCCACTTTCCCAACCGGCGCAGAAGCGGCGAATGGTCCCGGCGACGACGCGGACCTCGTCACCAGCTCCAGGGTCCTCCAGGACAACGCGGCGGGCAGCCTGGGCGCACAGGCCGTGGTCACCGCCGTGCCGATCGCGCCGCCGGGCGCACTGACGGCCCCAGCCATGTCCGCGGTGGAGACCGCCCTGTTGGCGGCCCTCAGCGCGTTTCAGCGGGAGCTGACAGACCTCCGCGGAGCCGTGCGCGACATGCAAGAGGCCCAGAGCCAACACGCCCCCCCCGGCGGTGGCACCGGAACCCGCTCCGGAGAGGGCGGACAGCCGCGACGCCCCCACGTTTAGTCGCGTCCCATTACGGCGCGCAGACCCGGAGTCCTCGCTGTCCACTGGCCTACAGTAGGCGGCATGGCCGGAGGACTTCAAGTTCCCGAGCGTCATCGAGGCGTACAAGGGTGACTCCGACCAGCGAGAATTCGTGCGCGTGTATGAGACCGCTACCGAAGCCGCTGGCGGAGACGACACCACGAAGGCAAAAGGACTCCCTCTCGTGTTACAAGGGGTAGCGCTCTCGTGGTTCTTCACCATCGAACCACAGTCCATCTACGCATGGGAACAGATCCGCGATCGGCTCTACAACAACTTCAAGGGAAACTACGTCGGGCGTGTCGATGCGGACCGTCTCTTCGCAGTCAAGCAGAAACCCGAGGAGGGGCTCCGGACTTACTTCAAACGCTTCGCCAAGGTACGCTGCTAAGTCAGGGACATCAACGAGGCAACCATCATCAACGCAGCGATACAAGGTCTCCGCCCGGGACCTCTCGCTGAATATAACGCGCGGAAGCCACTCAAGTCGGAGGCAGAGCTCTTCGACAAAATAGAAGCGTACGCCCGAGCCGAGGAGGACGCGCGGAGGCGCAGCGGCGACAGCTCCGATGCCGGGCAAGCGGAGGAGTTGTCGCAAAGGAGAAGCACAAGAGACAACCCGAGGACGAAACATAAGCAAGCGTCCGTGGGTGACACTCGTGAGCGCGTCGACGACGGGGTGCACCAAAACTCGCCATACGACAGGCGCAAGCGCCGGCGTAATCGGCGAAGACCCCAAAAGGCCCGCCACGTCCTCGCTGCGCAAGGCGTTCCCTGGGAGGCCGCTTTCACCTCGCGCCGGAGGGGGACGCGAAGGAAGCCGCGATGAGAAGCCGCGTGCGGAGCAGGAAATCCTAGAATACGGCAGATGGTGCGAAGTGCACGGCTACGGGGGCCATTTCACGCGGACATGCACCAAAGTTGCGGCATTGCGGCAAGCGATGGCCCACGTACGGACTTCGGAGACACTGACCCCCGTAATAGCCCATTTACAGCGTACGCAAGGCAGTCCCTCGCGCGCTGGGCCCCCCGGAGAGACCCAGTGCCGTGGTGTTAACGTCATCACTGGAGGCTCTTTGTCGAGCACTTCCCCAGCACAACTACCTCTGCGGGCGTCCCATCGCAGCATCGCCTTCACGTCAGCCGATGCCCAGGGCGTGGAATTTCCCCACCAAGATCCCTTGGTCATCCAGGTCGACATCGCAGGTTGCGACGTCAGGCGTATCCTCATTGACGGAGGGAGCTCCGCAAACATCTTGTTCGTGGAGGCCCTTGATCGTATGGGAGTACCTCGGAGCCTACTAAAAGCTTCGGAAGCCCCCCTCCAGGGCCTCGGAGGGCAACATCTGAAGGCTTTGGGTCAGGTACGCCTCCAAGTCTCCTTGTGCCAGGCCAACAATGCCAGGACTGAAGATGTCGTCTTCGACGTCGTGGACGTCTCGTATCCGTATAATGCCATACTGGGCCGGCCCGCCATCAACTCCTTCGAAGCGGTCCCACACTACACCTTCCTATGCATGAAGCTCTCAGGCCGGCGGGGCGTCATCACCGTCTTCGGCGATCAGGATATGGCTAGGAGCATCGAAACCGGAGCTGGAAGCCTGCACCGTAAGGTGCACGTCCTCGCCGACAAGTAACAGGCGGACACGCCATCCGCTCCAGGATGGACACCTAAGCCCCACCCGGAGGGCGGAGTGAAGAGGGTGCACTCCAGGCGGAGGGGCAGCTCGTATCCATAGGCGAGGGCCTTCCTCCGGACGTAGAGCAAGACTTGCTCCGAGTTCTTCGGGCCAACTTAGATGTCTTCGCATGGTCCCCGGAGGATATCAAAGGTGTGGACCGCGCCCTCATCGAACATAACCTCGCGATCCGCCCTGACGCCAAGCCAGTCAAGCAGAAACTTCACCGTATGTCCATGGACCGACAGCAAGCGGCCAAGGTGGAGGTGGCGAAGCTCCTTCGGGTGGGGGTTATCCGCGAGGTCCAACATCCGGACTGGCTAGCCAATCCGGTGTTGGTCAAAAAGGCCAGCGGCGCCTGGCGCATGTGCATCGACTTTACCGCCCTCAACAAGGCATGCCCGAAGGACGATTACCCTCTACCGCGCATAGATCAACTGGTCGACGCCACCGCCAGATGCGAGCTCATGAGCTTCTTGGACGCCTACTCTGGCTACCATCAGGTCTACATGGCCAAAGACGACGAGGACAAAACCAGCTTCATTACGCCGGTAGGGACCTTTTGCTTTGTCAGGATGCCCTTCAGCTTGAAGAACGCGGGCGCAACCTTCACCCGCCTTGTCGCGCTGGCCCTAGCCGTTCAGCTTGGGAGGAACGTGGAGGCCTACGTGGATGACGTGGTAGTAAAAACCAGGCAGCTCGCCTCCCACGGTCGAGATCTTCAGGAGACCTTCGACAACCTCAGGAAGGCGGGCATTAAGCTCAATCTGGACAAACGTGTTTTCGGCGTGCAGGCGGGCAAGGCATTCAAGCGAACCCTGACAAGGTCGACGCTATCCTGGGCATGGAACCGCCCAAGACGACGTGGGAGGTCCAGAGGCTGGCAGGCCGCATGGCGGCCCTGAGTCGTTTCCTCTCTAGGGCAGCGAAGCGGGGCTTGCCATTTTTCAAGACTCTCCGCAGTTGCAACAGGTTTCATTGGGACGACGACTGCGCAAAGGCCTTCGACGACCTCAAGAAACACCTCGCAACCCTTCCCACTCTGGTGGCCCCAGCACCAGAGGCTCCCCTCCTACTCTACCTCGCCGCCTCGGCAACGGCGATCAGCGCCGTCCTTGTCCTCGAAGAGGGCGCGCTCCAGCGACCAGTGTAGTTTGTCTCTGAAGCCCTCCAGGGCGCCATGATGCGATATACCGAGCTCGAGAAGCTTGCTTACGCGCTGGTCATAGCCTCAAGGAAGCTCCGGCATTACTTCATGGCGCACCCGATAACGGTGCCATCCTCGTTCCCTCTGGCGGAGATGCTGCACAACAAGGAGTCCACGGGGCGAATCGGCAAATGGGCGGCCGAGCTTGCCCCATTCTCCCTAACATATGCCTCCCGAACGGCGATCAAGTCCCAAGTTCTGGCGGACTTCCTCGCGGAATGGACCCCTCCAGCTCAGCCTGTCCTCCAGGTCGAAGACCCGGTGTGGATGCTTAACACCGACGGAGCTTACGGCGTTGCGGGCGCAGGAGTGGGCGCAGTTATTACCACACCTGAGGGGCAGCGCCTGTTGTACTCGGCGCACCTAGCGTTTCCGGCTACGAACAACACGGCCGAGTACAAGGCGTTACTCTTCGGCCTCGGGAAGCTCAAAGCGATGGGAGAGAGGCGAGTCCTCGTCTGCACTGATTCACGATTAGTGGCGGGCCATGTGGACAAGTCATACCAGACCAAGGACCCGGAGCTAGCTAAGTACCTAGCAGCCGTACGAGCGAAAGAACGACACTTTTTGGGTGTCACGGTGAAGGCCATCCCTCGAGCAGACAATGAGCAAGCCGATGTCCTCGCCAAGGCTGCCAGTCAGCAGCTCCCAACTCCCAAAGGGGCATTTTACGAAGTCCTGCCAGCGGCGGCGATCGCGCAGGATAACCGTGATGCGGCCCTCGTCCACCAGATCACCCAGCAGGGTGACTGGCGGGAATCCCTTTTCGCTTTTCTGCAGGGCATTGCGGAACCGGATGACCCCTCCGAACTTCGGCGTTTACAACACCGCGCTAGGTCCTTCCAAGTGCTCGACGGGGTGCTCTACAAAAAGGGGGTCTGCGCACCGCTCCTGCGATGCCTCCCGCGCGAAGAGGGAAAGCGCCTCCTCGCAGAACTTCATGCGGGGCTCTGCGGCTCGCACCTCCAACCAAGGTCTCTGGTGGGCAAGGCATTCAAGCAGGGTTTTTATTGGCCAACAGCTGTCGCAGACGCCCAGGATCTCGTGCGCCGTTGTCAAGGTTGCCAGTGGATGGGAAGGGCCATCCGTAGGCCCCCGACAAGCCTCCATCCCATACCCCCAGTATGGCCGCTGGCGCGATGGGGCATTGACGTCGTGGGACCGCTTCCCAGGGCCCCAGGTGACCTGCGCTTCGTAGCGGTCGCTCTGGAATACTTCTCTAGGTGGCCGGAGGCGGTAGCCCTGGCCAAGATTACCTCGGCAGCTATGCAATGCTTTCTCTGGCAGAAGATCATGTGCCGATTCGGCGTGCCCAGGGAGATCACCGTCGACAACGGTCTGCAATTCGATGCAGCCCCGTTCAAAGAATTCTGCGACAACGTGGGCATCACCCTCCGGTTCGCCTCGGTTGGACACCCACAGTCCAACGGGGCGGTGGAGCGGGCGAATGGCGCTATCTCCGCCGCGATCAAGAAGCGCCTTGTCGGGCTACCAAAGGGGAAGTGGCCGGGCGAGCTCCACAGCGTCCTCTGGTCCCTTCGTACAATGGTCACACGCCCAACGGGGTTCACGTCATTCAAGCTCCTTTTTGGTGACGAGGCGGTCACACCTGAAGAAATAAAGGCTGGCTCACGAAGGGTCCTCGTCCAAGCACCAGACGAGGAGCGCCAATTATCCGTGGACCTCCTTGACGGGGACCGGGCAAGCGCAACCCAGCACGTCATAATGTACGCGCGACAGATGGTGCGCGGTCGCGATCGTTCGCTGTACCCACGCGAATTCAGACCAGGAGACCTCGTCCTTAAGATGGCACTCCACGCGGAGACGGTAGGCAAGCTCGAATCCAGGTGGGAAGGCCCGTATATCATCGCGGAAGCCCTACAGAAGGGAGCATACCGCTTAGCCACCTTGGAGGGGCAGACGCTCCGCCACACGTGGAATGCAGACAGACTGCGGCGTTATTACGCCTAAGTCAAGTATGCGAGTGCAAGGACCTTCCACAGCTTCGGCGGGTGCAAGTGGCCAGCGGTTAGTGCCTTACCTCTTGTAACCACTCACCCACGCAAACAGGAATTTAATAAAGTGCACCGTTCATGCAAATTTTCTCATTTTATACCAAAAACGCGCAAAGGGTTACCTTCGTGTGCACTATGCATGAGCATAAATAAAGATGTGTGGGGGGACGCCTCCGCGCGCAGTCTACGGACTCTAAATAAGACGTAGCGTTGAGGTCCGCCTCCGCACGCACTCTACGGAGTATAAATAAGACGTAGCGTCGAGGTTCGCCTCCGCACGCAATTTCACCGCGCGCAATCTGCGGAGGCTTGCCTCCACGCGCAGTCTGTGGACTCTAAATAAGACGTAGCATTGAGGCCCGCCTCCGCACGCACTCTACGGAGTTTAAATAAGACGTAGCGTTGAGGTCCGCCTCCGCACGCACTGTACGGAGTATAAATAAGACGTAGCGTCGAGGTTCGCCTCTGCACGCAATTTCACCGCCCGCAACGCACGGAGGCTCACCTCCGCGCGCAGTCTGCGGACTCTAAATAATACGTAGCGTCGAGGTTCGCCTCCGCACGCACTCTACGGAGTATAAACAAGACGCAGCGGGGGGACTCCTCCGCGCGCACTCTACGGAGTATAAATAAGACGCGGATGTTGTCCCTGCGCACTCTACAGAGTATAAACAAGACGTGGATACCTCCACGCACGTGCAGGCACTGTCCTTGTGCATACTCCCCGGAGTATAAATAAGACGTGGTCAAAGTTCCCACGCATGTAACCACTAGGCGCTAGCTCCGCTGCCACCACTTCGAAGGCTAGGGAACGGAGCGCTCGCGCGTCTACCTCGACTAGGCGCCAGCTCCGCTGCCACCACTTCGAAGGGTAGGGAACGGAGCGCTCGCGCGTCTACCTCCACTAGGCGCCAGCTCCATTGCCACCACTGCGAAGGGTAGGGAACGGAGCGCTCGGGTGTCTACCTCGACTAGGCGCCAGCTCCGCTGCCACCACTCCGAAGGGTAGGGAACAGAGCGCTCGCGCGTCTACCTCGACTAGGCTCCAGCTCCGCTGCCACCACTCCGAAGGGTAGGGGACGGAGCGCTCGCGCGTCTACCTCGACTAGGCGTCAGCTCCGCTGCCACCACTCCGAAGGGTAGGGGACGGAGCGCTCGCGCGTCTACCTCGACTAGGCGCCAGCTCCGCTGCCACCACTCCGAAGGGTAGGGCACGGAGCGCTCGCGCGTCTACCTCGACTAGGCGCCAGCTCCGCTGCCACCACTCCGAAGGGTAGGGCACGGAGCGCTCGCGCGTCTACCTTGAGTAGACGCCAGCTCCGCTGCCACCACTCCGAAGGGTAGGGGACGGAGCCTTCGCGCATCTACCTTGACTAAGCGACAATTCCGCTGCCACCACTTCGAAGGGTAGGGAACGAAATGCTCGCGCGTCTACTTCGACTAGGCACCGGCTCCGCTGCCACCACTTCGGAGCCTGGGGTCTGCGACGCAAGGCGTTCGCAAGTCTGGTAGCTACTATCAGAACGAGGGGCGACGTCAAGCCTGAGGACCCGTACCTTACAAGACACCCCAGCTCACAGCATATTACATCACAAAAAAAGCACAGGAGAGTTGTCGCTTAGCCCGTGTAAGAAAAAAGTTGCATTCTAGTAGCAGACATACACACGGCGCGGTGCACACCAAAACCCGAAATTATTCCTACGAGTCCGCGCCATCTTCACCGCGACGAGTGCCCGCACCGCCTTCGCTGCGCCGGGGAACCTCTTCGAACCAGCGGAGCACATCCCCCTCATCGTGCAGCGTCCGCCGCAAAGCAACCGTGGCGGCACCCTCCCCGATGTAATTCCAAATCCAATTGTGGAAGTTTCGGATGGTGGGCTGGGCGGCGCGAACCGCATCAGATATCATCCCAGGCTGGACTGGCAAGTCAAGCTGGGGGTTCGCCAGCTCATTGACATGCTCACACCCACCAGCGTGCAGCAAGGCAAGGGCAAGGCCAGCACTCATGTAGCCGCAGTGGGTGCCGAAGGCCTTGGCGCTGCGAAGGGCGACGCTCGAGCCCTCCTTGATTCGCCCAAGCGTCTCCATCAGGTCTTGACGGCTGTGAGTGGCGTCCTCCACGTGCATGGAAAGCCCCCGGAGGGCCTGCTCCAAAGACTCCATCGCCCCCCACGCGGAGGCACACGCGTTGTCCCAGGATAAGGCCTTCTCTACAAGGGAGGCAGTAAGCTGCTCCTTCTCCGCCTCTAGCGCGGAGATTCGCTGAAGAAGGGCGGCGCGTTGTGTGGCTAGTGCCGCGCTCTTCGCGTTCGCGCCTACCAACTGCGCGTCAGAGATAGCCTCGTCCCGTTCCGCCATCAGCACCCGAATACGCTCGTCCTTGGCGGCGTGGGCGTCGTCAGCAACATGCATCTGGTCCTCTGTTCGCGCACGCGAGTCTCCTCGAGGGCTTTGCCGATCGCAAGAGTCTACACGGGCGCAAGAACAAAGGTTACCCATAAGATAAGCAAAGGACATGCAGCGAGAGCAGAGACCGTTACCCTCATCTCCGAGGCACCCAGCGTGAGTGCCAGAAGGTCGCCCCCGCAGGACTGCAGCGCCTGCCGATCTAGGTGGCCGCCAGCGTACTCCGCCACCTCGCTCAGGGCGCGAAGCGCCTCCCACCGAGGGACGAAGTCGGAGACGTCAAGCCCTAGAGCCCCCGCCCCAGCGCCTTCGCAACAGTTGGGGCGCACACAGTCCCCTGCTCAATTAGGCCAGTGACATCGCGGGCACCCCCGTTGCTAGATTCTTGTCCTCGTCTGGGAGACCTTGTCTCGCCTGATGTCGATGGAATAAGCGAGCAAATCAGAGAGAGTTTCGCGAAATCGCGGGAGGAAAATGAACCACACCTACCTCCAGTACCCTCTACCGCGGTACTTCGCTGGGCCTCTACCTGGGTCATGATCACCTCGCTGGCCTAAGGAGTGACAACCCTCTCGGCTTCAGGAGCATCCCTGCTAGGTGTCAGGACCTCGGTCACTGGGCCTGCCATGCTGAACCGGCCCCTCGAAGATGGTGGTGACTGCACTCGAGGGCGTTTCGCCTTCGGAGTTGCAGGTGACGCCTCCGTGGTTACCTTGGCAGCCGCGGAAGCTGTCGTCAGCAACAACGCTGCGGTTGCCGCCGGAGGCGACGAGGCGTCATCTTCAAGAACAACGAGGCTCGGGCCCGTCGCCTCGCCACCGTGTAAGGCCTCGTCGGGGGTTGTGTGCCTCTCCGAACCGGTCGATCCGAGCTCAGCGCCCGTCTCGCCCCCCATCTCCATGTTCTCGACCGGCGGCACGTCCGGCGAGCTGAAGGCAATGGTCTCCGATTGGACCTCGCATCGAGAGGATGGCACCACCGTCGTCGCGCCGCTCGGCGATTCCACAGGCACCGGGCGTTCCGGAACGGGAATTCCCAGAACCTCGCATACCCGGTTAATCCGCCCTTGCTTTGCCAAGGAAGTTGCGATTCACGGGCCTGGTGCTCCTTCGCCGTGTACGGCCCAAGAACCGCAACCACCGCGCGCTCCGCATCTTCTAACCGGCGCACTGCACGCAAAAGAGGAATATCATACCTAAGGGTTTGCGATCACCCAGGTGGTACGTGGCCTATGGCAGGAATACTTACAGGGCACGGAGGGCCTATGGAGCGAAGACACCCCTGGGTGGATGCCGTCCTTCCGGTCGGGCCCCCGCCGGTCGTACTTCCAGTTACAAGAAAGCGGAGATATCCCGTACATGGTGAACTCCTCGGCGAGGTCACGCATGTTGAATTGAAGGGCGATGCCAGCAAGTCTCCGCGCCTGTTGTTCGTCACCGGACCGAGGCGTCACATCCGGACAGCAGTTGAATGATATCGGCTCTCCCCAGCTTCGAAGGCCGCTCGTGCTCGTCACAAGGTGATAGAACCACCGCCGTGTCCAGCCAGACTCCCACTTTCCTCGCGTAGCCAACGCGGGGAACAAGTGCGAGCAATCCGTCCTCAGCATGAAGTCCACGCTGCCGAAGTTCGAGTACGCCTCCCCTTCCATTTTCTTCGGTTGGCACCGTGCGTCATGCAGGATGGCGAACAACTCGGCGCTGGGACGGGTACCTTCCGTCCGCATCGCCCAAGTAAAAATGGCCAACCGAACGATCGCGGTCGGAGTCAGCTGCGCCAGCTCCAACCCATAGGCTCGCAGCACTTCGCGAACAAAGAATGTTGCCGGGATTCGGAGCCCGGCATTGAAGAACGCCATGAAGACGATCGCCTCCGACTCTCCTGGGTTCGGCTCCGTTTCGTCAGGCCCGGGCAAACGAACCCCGGCACGGTCCTCCAGCTTCTTCTCCCGAAGAAGGGTTTGGAGAGTCTCCTCCGTGACGCGACTCCGCCCCAGCACACGGGAGCAACGGCCCTTTGACTTCTTCATGGCATCCCAACGATGGTTGGTTTGCCTTTTGTCGTGCGGAACCAGGCGATACTCCGCCGGTGGTGGCGTCAGGCAGCGCTGGCTCGACGAGGCACTCTCGCTAAGACGGCACGTAGGATCGTTAAGGGCGGCACCCCTGTCAGCGGGGAGGTCATCGCGCGCAGCCATTCCTCTCTCCCCACTGCGGCGACGAGCAGGAATGGATGCGAAAGTAGCAGCAGGATGCGCAAGAAAACGGGAAGGAACGCGCAAGCACAAGCAAGCAGGCAGCCAAGGGGAGCGCTTGCATGCCCACGGTGATGACTTATAAAGTCCCCCGTCTCCCCCGCAAGCAGAAGATCGAACGACAGAACTACAGCGGTTCGGCTACCCACGATCGGGCAGTGCAACCGCTGACAACCGCGGCAGGCGGCGATAGGTGGGCGATCAGCGCGTAATGCGCCGATACATTCCTGCTGCGTGGCCACTTTCCCTGGGGAAGAGGCGAACGGCCGTGGTCGTATGACCGCTGGCATCCCACGACGCTCCAATCACAGCCTGCCGCGTACCCCCACCTAGCGCAGAGCAGATAGAGCAGCCGCGACAGCCTGCACCTGACAAAGGCCGACGCGATTCCAGACGTCATTAAAGCGCACTCCCAGGCCACGCAGCCACCTCTCCGCGCTGGCGCTACATCACACGGAGCACCTCCCGAGACTCGGCTGCGGGGCAGCCGACCAAGTTTTACTTCGCGTCCACAAACATTCGGAGCGCGAAGCATGGCACGCCCAGACTTCGGCCCCGTCGAGGCCTTCGACCTGCCCGGTGTCTTCGACCTCGAGGCCACGCAGCTCCAGGAGCGGAATACACAGCTCTCGCACCATAAGCACAAACGAAAGTGTATCTAGATCATCGAGGGTCACAGGCCGATGGGACGGAGGGGGCCAAAGGGCTCAGCGGCATGGCTCTGGCCCGTGAAGCCCTTCACCATGAGAGGCTCCTGTTATAGGGAGTGGCCCCCACCTAAGCCCAGTAGGCCTATTAGAAGGATGTAAGGCCCAAAATGGGACATGTGTAATGACATGAGTACCCCTGAGGGGAATACTCACGTGTAAAGGTATAATTGTAAAAGCGCTCCTCATTTGGATATATATAACACAGGCCATGGGGACAAACCCGAAGCCATTACTCACCTAACTCTCCACTACCATACTCTCTCTCTGTTTGGTCTGTAACCACAACACATATCAATTCAGCAAGTTTCACAGATAAATCCAGTCCCCTGACAAAACCGAGCAATTATCTTAATGCACTCTCATCAAATGAACGATCGATCAGTAGGCAGTCAATTGACTAATGAACAGAGCACTAAATCATCGCTGCTTGCTCCCAGGCATGAAGCACTCAACAGTACTTTCTGATAACTATGGTGAAAGAACAGGATCGCCAGAAGGAATACTATGGTTACTGAAGTACGCTGCTGGCTATCAAGAAAAACAATGGTGCTCCAGAAGAATGACCTGAAATGTAAATCAAAAGGAGCTGAACTCTACAATCTACAAACTGCTTGTCTCGCCTAAAAGATTCAGTTAACAATGAATACCGCCTCATCAAGTCGAGTTTTCAAATACTGATCATTTCATTCAAGACGTGAAAGCTATTAGGGACCGGCGAGCATTTCTACCCAAAACATTAACATGTCCATATTGTAGATCCAGATTGTACCTCAAATTGTAAGACCGGCCAACCAGGTAGCCCTCAACTCTCAGCTTTAATTCAGAATCAGAAACACAATTAACTATATAAGGAGATACAAGCAAAGTTCGTCGTCCTAACTAAAACTCCCCACACATCTAACCAACATCTCCCGGTGTGCGTATTGGCTTCTAAAATCTGCTTTTCTACAGTACCTATCTTTCAAATAGAGTGTCTTTTTAAATCAACATCTACTAATTGATTATAATACATACTGTAATAACTTCATTTATATTAGCTAAAATTACACACAAGTGTCTCTCTCTATAAGCTGTTACTATTCATAAACTAACCCCGAAAGCCAAAGCAAAAAGCCAAGCAAATGTCTCTTTCTGCGTTACTATTCATAAACCAAATCCTAAAGCCAAAACAAAAAGCCAAGCAAATGTCTCTTTCTGCGTTACTATTCATAAACCAAATCCAAAAGCCAAAACAAAAGGCAATATGAACAGCCCAGATGTGCAATTGTATGCGACCATAACTTGCTCTTCGAAGTTCAAACTGAGAGACCATGTGGAGGTAATCCCATGTTTTTGATGAGTAATTGACGCTTGAGTTAGAGAGCTTGAGTTTGTTTTGAGTATTTCATGCTTAAGTACCTTCTACTGTTGCTAACATATGATTATACTGTTTCGAGCGATGCGATGTGATGTTTTCTTGTCTGTGATGGCTGCAGGACTTTGAAGCTGAGTCATGGTGAGGCATGGATGGCCGGACTAGGTATGGGCGGTGCTGAGGTCAAAGCGGTCGGGAGATGCCGAAGACGGCGACCGTTCGAAGTGGTTGCACGGCGTGGACAACAAAAATAAGAGGAAGCTTCCAGGAAGGTGCAGGTGTGGTATTTCGGTAAAATGCGCAATGTTGCAAAATGGAAGCGGATCTTGTTGAAGATAATGGGTAAAGGGCTGAGTTTGCTAGTGCTAACGGGTAAAGAAAATTGTAAACCCGGTAGTGGTGGCTATAAATAGAGAGAGTTAGGGTTTGGAGAGGGTGTGCTTGTTCCCTTTCCTGGTTGGACGTTTGGGGGTTTTGGCTCTTTGCCTCATTTGTGTGTGAGTCTGGCAGTAAGCTTGTTCTGCATTTCTTGATTTGCCTTTTGTGTGTGTGCCCAAGATGTGAGAAATGGAATGAACTAGATGTAAGCATTCACTATGTAATCATTCATGGTACTGAATCCATCATCTTGTGCTTGAGATGCTATGGGTTCTTGAGTTTCTCTGGGTGTTTGGTTCAGTTCTGTTCTTTTCTCTGTGTCTTTTGGTCTTTGAGTTGAATTCTTGGTTTTGTAGCTGCAGAACATCTTCTCTCTGAACTGGGAATCACCTCAAAGCACCCTTGGCTAGCATATTCCTGAGAGAAAAGATTTGAATCAATGCATTTCTCCCGAATGCACATCTACAAATTTCCTCTTTCTCAGGATGTCTAGGGTTTGGAGGCAGAGCATTTTGATGCTCTTGATTTCCCTTCAAAAAGATGGCTTCAGATTTGTGTTTTCTTGTCCTGAGACTATTCTCGGCTTTAATCCAAAGACTCATGAGCAAATGATCTAAGAATTATGAGTAATATGGATTTTGTCTCCTCCTGCTGGGTTCCTCTCGGGAAATACAGTGTTACTGTTTTCAATCGAACTTTGTCTGCACTTTCTTCTCTCTGAGGTCAATCTGGTGTTTAGGATGTTGTCCTGGTTAATTGACCTGAGAAGAGCAGCAAACATTTGACAATTTCCTTGTCTTCGGTTATCTTCAGTAGTTACTGTGCCCTGAGTTTTCGGCCAGCTCTGTTTTCAGTCGCTTCTGTTGTTTCGCTGGTTTCTTCACGGTCAGACCGAGACCTCAATGGCGGTCCGACCGCTCCCTCTGTGGCGGTCAGACCGCTAGGGTTAGCGGTCAGACCGACCGCTCACCGACGGTCAGACCGGCGGCTCTCGAGCGGTCAGACCGGTGTCACAGTTGCGGTCAGACCGGCCTTTAGTCTCAAGATTGCTGTTGTTATCTCTGCTTCTTGCTCTGCATGGTTTTCAGTTCTTCTTTTTTAGTAAGCATTCATTCTCTTGCTTCATAGCTTCTGTAGCTATTGGAGAAGAAAATGGTGTGAATACTTGGGGCGATTTTTGAAGGCACCATTCACCCCCCTTTGTTGCCATTTACGATCTTACATAAACACCTCAGGATTACCACATGTCCTCCTAAATTACATGAAACTTTACAGTTGTGAGATGCAGTGTGAAGTTACCTCTCCTCTAGGAGAAGAGCGGGGGGGGCACCCATGCACTGCACCAAGAACTCATACTGGTTTCGGATTGCATCCTCCTTCCTCAACCCCACAAATATCTCCCAGAATCACTCCTCCTCATCCTCATAAACCTTGTTTCGTTTAATTCAACCGTAGCCATAGAATCAGAAAAAAAATCGAGGAGGGAAGGAAGAAAACTTAGATCAGAGCTGACAGGATGAGAGAAACCAAGGAGCAGATCTAATGTAGAAGTTGGTGGAAAGGTTGATAAAGGACTGCGGGGTGCCACCGAGCACCTGGAAGAGGTTGCCATCATCGATGGCGAAGGCATCGCCGGCCGCCACACCACTCCGCTCTGACGCCTTGTCCTGCAGCAACTACATCATGGCCTAGGCTGGGATGCCGCTGCAGTAGCTAGTGTAGCGCTTGGTTGCTGTTGAGTTGACTCGGTTGGGAGAGACGAAGGGTGGGGGAGGTGGCGAGCCACTTGCTTTATCCCCCGGCCAATTGGGTGGCAAGCGCATGCAGCTGGGTTCCCCGTGGGGCCTGGGATGTCAATGAGAGCAAGCTTGCTTACGTGGCATATTCGCCGACCATGTCAGTATGATGTGTCGCGCACGGCGAAGCCCTCGCATATCTAGGGCCCCGTTTGGCACAGCTCCACCACCAGCTCCTTGGAGCTGTTTGGAGCTGTTTTGTGCCAAACGGGGTAAAGCAAAATAGCTCCACCCAAGGAGCTCCTTAAAATCTGCTGAGACAAAAATAGCTCCACCTAAGGAGCTGAAAAAAGTAGCTTCACTTGGCTCCACTTGTGAAGCCAAAAAAAACAGCTCCACTTGTGAAGAGGAGCCCTGCCAAACAGGGCCTAGGTGTAGTCACTTGTTTTTAACTTTAGGCTCAGACGCACGCTTTTACAGATCCATCCCCAAACGACATGTATGGTCTTCAGCGCTATCCTAACTCGATAGGAGGTGCTCAGTTGGCCCCACCATCCTCCCAAGGAGCCAAAGCTCCGCAGGTCACTAAGCACATTTAATTATTGCAGACGCATGCTTACACTAAGCACTAAGGCCATGCTTAGGCACTAATGCCATGCATACACGATGCCTGCCAAGCTCCCCTAGCTCAGCAGAGAGGGGAGCTTGGTAGGTGGTGCTGCCGAGTGCGTCTACTGAGCTCTCCTAACTTGGTAGGTGCTACCGTGGTGTTTCGAACCTACCGCGGTAGGGGAGATCGATGGGACACGTGTTGTCTGCCGCTGCTTCCATGGTCGTGGAGTGTTAGACCGCAAATTTATAATTTGGAATTCTCTGCGATTTCACTATACTATTCCCTAAATCAGTAGATATTGTTCAACTCATACATCGTATGAACCATACCAACATTAATATTACATATCAGAGTTTAAATAACTCATATTGGTTAGAGTTTACATAACTAGCCGATCCCAAATGTTTACATTACAAAAACCAAAATGGAAGCAAACAGCAAAAGGGTGAGGCCACACCTTGCCACAAGGGGGTAAAGGATGCCTTACTGCTTTCTAAGAGTTTAAATAATAGATATGCACACAGTCACCACCAAAGTCTACCTATCTGAGGTAAGCACTAAACCACTAGAGAACATCCTAATCTCCACTATCTTCTTCTCCGTCTAGTCCTCGAGTGGCGTAGTAGGCATAGTAGACTTGGTCCACAGGTTCTGAATTAGTTTAGTTAGCGAGGGTAAGTACAAATAACTGTACTCTGTGAGCCAACACACATAATACAATATTATGATGTATGGCAAACTGTCATGGTTGAAATTTATAATAAGTAAAAGTTTCTAAGACTTAGCATGTTCAATAAAATCATGTTTTCTAAAAAGTATGAAAGTATGCAATAATATTAGTAGTGCAGGTTCCATCCACGTTTTACATGGTTCCATCCACCATATGTTAGTTTTGTTACTAAAGTTACATCCACCCATTATTATCACTGGATTACATCCCCCCAGAGAAAATCAACTCAGGGTTACATCCACCCATTGTATTTTTCATCCCACCCACAAGGTTTTTAAATAGACACTAATTCGAGTAAGTTCCCATGCTTGCCCATGACTGTGGTCATGGATGTTTGAACTATTTCCACTCTGCAGAAGTTGCACACTTTACCCATAAGAGATAATCAATTTATTATATTCTACATGTTTTCTTAGACATGCACAACAACAAAATCACCACAAGACCTTTACAATGCATTTTTCCAACGGGGCCACACCCGCTAAGATTTTCACTGCTGGGGAGTTATGTCCACCTGCTCTAAAAGCCCCCTCTTATGCCGCACAGTGGCTTACATTCAGCGACATGACACATGTTCATCCAAATGGCACAACCCACGCTGAGTCGATGTAAATTAATTAGTCAGATCATACCCATTATAGACTTGTGGTTGTACTATTTTACATTGGGAAAGGGTTACAAGATTAAGTACTTAGCACCATCTAGGCGTTTCTACCATAAATCACATTCTTGTGCTGCATCCGCACGAGCCCCTATTACCATCCGCCTACATAGTTAAGCAAGTTTTGAGTTTTGAGATTCCAAACTATCCTTTCTAGTTCAATATTAGTCGCTTCTATCCGATGGTTGCCCAAATACAAGTTTTCATATTTGAAATGATGTCAAGGAAATTTAATACTCCTGGGTATCTAAGACTAAGTATGGCGCTTAGATATGGACTTATTACTAATATATCTACCATTAATTCCAAGGTGACAAAGTTTTATGTCCAAAGTCAAGAAGTGGGATGTAATAGTACAATTATTAATCAGGTTTAAACTATGAGCTTAATATAAATATAATTTGCTAACAAAATAAAGCATGCAATTTTAATAATTTAGATCAACATAACTTGTATTCAAAATGTATGTACAAAATGACCAAAGTAAAATAATCAAAGTATTGACTCGCCTGGCTCACAAGTTTGTTAGTCTTGAAGGTCCTAGTAGGGCTCAAATGATGGCTCTTCCAGGTCTTCGTACTCTAATTGAACGATCACGACGAGAATCGGATAGATACCAGAGTGCTAGTAAAATCCAATTAAAAATTCAAATAAACTCAAAATTCATGATTTTACTCTCTCAATAGAAATATCTTGATTTTAGATGAATTTAGAAACAAAAACTAGTGAGAATGAGCCTTCTAAAGTTTAAATTCAGGAAAAAAATCCCAAAAATAAGTAAAAGAGAGATAATGTCTCACTGATAGCTGGGCCCCATGGTTTTAATTTATTTTCTAATTCAAAAATACTCTAGGGGCTGACATGCGGCGTTAGTGCCGGGTTTTAATTTTATTTTTGAATTACTTTTCTTAACAAAATACTACTGTTGTGGTTACAGACCAAACAGAGAGAGATGTGGTAGTGGAGAGTTGGGAGAGAGTGAATCATGCCCCTCCCCTTGGTCTTCCCTCGGTATATGTATTCATATGGGCTGTGCTTTTACAAATGTGCCCTTACATTGGTACCTCCTTGCCAGGGGTATTTAAGCCATTACATATGTCCCATTTTGGGCCCTATAACCTTCTAACAGGCCTGCTGGGTTTAGGTGGGGGCCACCCCTACAACAGGAGCCTCTCATGGTGAAGGGCTTCACAGGGCCGAAGCCATGTTGTTGAGTCCTTTGGCCCCCTCCGTCCCTGCGGCCTGGGAACTTCTCCAAACTTGCGGAGCCTTGGTGTTGAGGTAGGCGCGCGAGCGCTACGTCCCGCGCTGGCGCCTGGCCAAAGCAGGCGCGCGCACTCCGTCCCCGAGCCTTCGAACGGGTGGCCACGGAGCTGGCGCCTAGTCGAAGTAGGCTCGCGCGCGCTCCGTCCGCTACCCTTCGAACGGGTGTCAACGGAGCTGGCGCCTAGTCGAGGTAGGCTCGCGCGCGCTCCGTCCCCTACCCTTCGAACTGGTGGTAGCGGAGCTGGCGCCTAGTCGAGGTAGGCTCACGCGCACTCCGTCCCCTACCCTTCGAACGGGTGGCAGCGGAGCTGGCGCCTAGTCAAAGTAGGCTCGCGCGCGCTCCGTCCCCTACCCTTCGAACGGGTGGCAGCAGAGCTGGCGCCTTGTCGAAGTAGGCTCGCGCGCGCTCCGTCCCCTACCCTTCGAACGGGTGTCAGCGGAGCTGGCGCCTAGTCGAAGTAGGCTCGCGCGCGCTCCGTCCCCTACCCTTCGAACGGGTGGCAGCGGAGCTGGCGCCTAGTCGAAGTAGGCTCGCGCGCGCTCCGTCCCCTACCCTTCGAACGGGTGGCAGCGGAGCTGGCGCCTAGTCGACATAGGCTCGCGCGCGTTCCGTCCCCTACCCTTCGAACGGGTGGCAGCGGAGCCGGCGCCTAGTCGAGGTAGGAACTTCACACAATGGACACCACTGCGTCTGCGGTGATTGCAACCTCACGATCCGGGAATGCGCTGTAATGGTTCCTGGAATCGCGCCAGCCCCTGGCTTGCCAGGGCTAAGTTATCATTCCGTGCGACTCGCGCTGGCGTGCGGGGCACGCGGCGGCTTGTAACTGGTGCGCGGCGTGATATGAGCGGTTGCGTGATCGCGGCTGCTCGCCTCTTCCCCAAAGAAAAAGGACACGAGGCAGGCGAGGGATGACGCGTCATGTGGAGTTTAGACATATCCCACCGCCTCATTTCCGCCGGCTGTCCTGCTACGCCTCGAAGCTGTTATGATCCCACGGTCTGGTAGTGCACTTTAAATGGCGGCAAGAATCGTCCCGACGCCTGGCCTGTCGGAGGGCAGGCTGTCACGTCATGCAACCCGCCTTCCCATGGGTGGGGCCCGCAGCAGAACGTATACCTGCCACGGGCTTTGACTCCTCGGCCAAGGCTATGACCCACTAGCTGGCCTTTGCGCAAGGAGGCCATCTTCCGGGTGCGATCGTGGCCCGAGTACTGGAAGCTACCTTGCTGTGCGCGAAGGTCGGGCCAAAGACCGGGGGTATTCCTGTTGGGGCGGGGGCTCCATGTTAGAGACGCGTCGGGTCGTGCGCCTTGGCTATTTTGTGCAGGGATTGCCATGTGGCAGGGGGCCATTGGAGCGTCGTGCACTGACGGTCCTCATCCTGCGTCCGCGTCTTGCGCGTACCGCCGCGACGCTTCATCCTTGGTTATGGGGAATCATGCGGGACAGGCCTCTGTATGATTGCGGTCGCGCCCGGCACGCGGACCGTCGCGACGCTTCGGCTGCCGCCTTTTGGGGTGAGGTGGCTTGAAATAGCCCCCACAACCGCGCCCCCGCAGTTCGACGCCCCTTTCTCGCTTGCTTCGCCTTCTACACTCCCGTGGTATTCTCACCGCTGTATTCCTCCTTCTTTGAGAAGCGATGGCATCCGGTGACAAGCGAGGCCAGGCGGTTCGTACTTGCGGCATTCACCGGCGGTCTTCACCGCTAGAGGTGAAATACTCGCTCGGCGAACGCGACCCGGCGGCGGCGGACAAATGGTGGCTGGCGACGGAGAAGGGGGGCTCGTTTTCCGGTGAGTTGGGCCCCTCGCTCGTGACCGAGAAGACAATCCAAGCGCTGCTGCACGTGGGGAAGTTGTCCGAGCGCCAGGCGGTACGATTGCCCGCCGCCGACGGGACGGAACCACGCCCCGAGGAGTCGTAGGCGCTTGTGTTCGTCGCCTTTTTCGACGCGGGGCTCCGCATCCCGGCGGCGGCGATCGTGGGCGACGTGTTGCGGACCTTTGGGCTGGAGCTGGCGCAACTGACTCCGAGCGCCGTGGCCCGGCTCGCCGTGTACAGTTGGGCCTTGCGCTCGGGAGTGTGCTGGCCCAGTGCTTCGTTGTTTGCCTACCTACACAAGGCACGGTGCCAGCCCAAGGATCGGAAGGACGGGACACTGTCGGCCTTCGGCAGCGTCACCTTTATTCTTCGGCCATCTTGCGGCAAGCTCTTCCCTGCGAACTCCACTCGCGGGAAGTAGGAGTCTCACTGGATGAAACCGCGTGGAGAGCGGGAGTGGCCTCGAATGCACCGGCCGGCCGATCGCGTTCAAGACCTCACCCGGTCGGACGCTCGACGACGAGGACAGGCGAAGGGCCCGACGGCTCGCAGGCGTGGCCGCCCGCTTCAACATGCGCGACCTCGCCGAGGAGTACGCGATGTACGGCGTGGCGCCGCTTGCCCGTGACTGGCGCCTCGCCGCCGAGAAGCGTCGAGATGATAATGTTCTGCCGTGGGTCTGCTCATTGCCGGCGCCCTCCGACCATCGTAGGCGTCGACCGTACCCTTCCAATGTGCGCGCGGAGTATGTTGCATGTTAATCTTATCTCCTGCTTTGCTGTAGAGATCCGCTTGGAAGATGCGGAGCGGGCCGTGCGCGTATTTCTTGGACCGTATACCGGCAGGGAGCATGAGCAGCGCGCGGCTGCTACTGTTGCGGCGGGGCTGGGGCGGACAAACCGCGTGTGTGAGGTCTTGGGCTTTGCCGTGCCGGACCGCGCTGATCCGCCCTCGCAACATCAAAATGACGGCGCGACGAGGGCGAAGGCGCCGCCTCGCAAGAGGGTCCGAGGCGGAGCGTCTGCCGTGCTTGGTATAGCGGCCGCCGCTGCTGCCGCTAGTGCTCCCGATGACGCGGCAGACGCGGAGTCAGATTCGGCGAGGTATGCCGACTCGGGCTTGGACAGCGCGGATGCCGGGGGCGAAGGATCGTCGGAGGGTGCCCGGGGCGGCGGGCTCGCCGCGAGCAGCCGGAGCGTGGAAGTCTCGTCACCTTCGGCGGCCGTCGGGACAGGATCCATGCTGACCGGCGGTGCTGGGGTGGAGCCTTCGGACGTGGCCGCTACGATGCCGGAGACGCCCTCCGCGGGGGCGCATGGAACTGGGTCTTCGCCGACAGCCGCGGCCGAAGCCGAGGTGCCCTCCGCAAAGGTTGCCACGATGGGGTCTTCGCCCACGGGTGTTGTGGTCGTAGGGGCCTCTCCGGCAGCGGCTACTGGGGCGGTGCCGCCGCCACTTGCTCCGGCTAAGCGGCCGTGCCTGCGGCCGGAGCTCCACCGGACGTCGAGGGGATTCATCGTGGCGATGGGCATCGAGAGCTTGTGGGACTCCGATGCATATGCCGATGCCCCTGCGGCGCGCGCCCCTTCCGCCCTCAGGCCACGCCGTCCGCCGTGCAGGTACGGTCAGCGCCGACCCCGAACGCGGAGGCTTCTGTTCCTTGCGGGGCCATGCCCTCCGCGGGGACTCGCGCCGTCGTTACTCCGCCTGGGGCTAGAGGAGTGGGCCCCTGAAGCCCTCCTTCCGCTACTGAAGGTAAGGTGGCTTAGTTTGCCCTGGTGTCTTCGTTGTGCCGTGCGGTGCTCACCTACATCCCTGCTTGCAGCGTCGCTTATTCCGGAGGAGGAGCCTTTGGCGGAACATGAGGGTCCTCGTGCCGGCGGGGCGATCACCGTGCGCCCGAGCCCAGCAGACTTCGTGCCTCCGCCGGAGACGCTGAGGGCGTGGCTCGGGATCGTGGATGACGCAGCTGCCAGCGTCGGCCAGCAAACGCTGCAGACCTACGGGGTGGGACACCTTAGAGGTGTCGGGGGTGAGGGTAAGCACTTCGTATGACAATGCCTGGCCATGCTGAGCTTGCTGAGCCTGTCTGTTCTGCAGACACTTGTGCTGGGGCAGGCCTTGCAAGCGGCCTATGCTCGTGCCCAGAAGGCGCTTGAGGATAGACTGCGAGTCGCTGAGGAGGAGCTGCGCGAAGCCTCGGGGGTCCGCTCTGCCCAGGATGCCCGCATCCGCCAGCTAGAAGCGGAGTGCGCTGAGGTAAAGGCGCACGCCGAGGAACTTGCTGCGTCGGCGCGGGAATCGGCCATGGAGGCAGAGCGGGAGGGGTTTGCGGCAGAGCGGGACGGCCTTCTGCAACAGGTCGCCTCGCTGGAGAAGGAAAAAGGCGAACTCGCCTTAACTCTAGCGGAGCGTGACGAGACACTTGGCGAGGCTTTGGTCATTGCCTGGGCTGCCATGCAAGCGCTGGAGAGCCATCTCCAGGGGCTTGTGGCTAAGGTGTCGGATCGCGCCTTTGGCCCGGAGGAGCTGCTTCGGACCCTTCGCTGGATCGGAGATGCCGCCAACGTTGCGCGTGGCACCGCGACGACCTTCGGCAACCACTGCGCTTACGCGGCGTCATGCATGGTGTGCGCGCTCCTACGGCACCGCGGTTGCACACATGTCGCCGAGCTGGAGGACCCCCAACTGGAGATGCCCAGCAGAGCCGGAGTAATGTCCGGTGCCGTCCGCGCCACTTGCCGCGCCGTCAAGTACTTCCACGAGCGGATCTGGGATTATGTCGGGGAGGCCGCTGTGCGGGTTGAGCTTCAGAAGTCCCTTTACGGGGAGGGCAGCCTCGGCCGATTCCTGGACAAAGTCCCGCGGCGCGACGAGGGTGGCGCTGAGGCCTCCGAAGGCGCCGGAAACTCGCAGGTGTGACGCCGAAGTGGCCAAGTGTAGGCGTGTGTTGCAATGTCCCCCGCTTTTTTTGTGAATGAAGTGCGCGCTTGCTTTACAAACTCTGACTTTCACCTGTGTGCCGGGCAGCTTCCCTGCTAGGGCCGACTACTTGCGTCCGACCTTGCGACCTGGCGGCGCCTTCGACGCTGGCGAAGGGCCGAGGAGTCGCTGAACTTTTGGGCGGGCCGATCTTCGTCTAGCGAGGCCCCGGCCTTAGCTCGTGTTAAGGACGAGCCTGCCGGATAGCTGCTTAGAGTGGCAGAGATGTTGGCGGGTCTCTGTACTTGTAAGATTTTTCCGATATATAGACCTCCTGGCGATTAGGATATGCACTGCATGTTTTGCTTTGGGCGGTCCTGTTGTGCGGGGATGAGATCCCCGCGTTTAAAGTGCGCCCGCAGGGCTTGCGTGTTGATTACCTCGTAGGTTTAGCGCGTGCGGAGGCAGCCGTTGGGGCTACGACCCGTTCAAGGTCCGTAGACTAGCGCGTGCGGGGGCAGACCTTCGCACTACGACCTGTTTAAAGTCCGTAGACTGGCGCGTGCGGAGGCGAACCCTCGCACTACGACCTGTTTAAAATCCGTAGACTGGCGCGTGCGGGGGCGGACCTTCGCACTACGACCTGTTTAAAGTCCGTAGACTGGCACGTGCGGAGGCGGACCTTCGCACTACGACCTGTTTAAAGTCCGTAGACTGGCGCGTGCGGGGGCGGACCTTCGCACTACGACCTGTTTAAAGTCCGTAGACTGGCGCGTGCGGAGGCGGGACTTCGCACTACGACCTGTTTAAAGTCCGTAGACTGGCGCGTGCGGAGGCGGACCTTCGCACTACGACCTGTTTAAAGTCCATAGACTGGCGCGTGCGGCGGCACGCTTCGTCCCCCTACCTTCCAAAGTGGGGGTAGCCTCTGGTGTACCTCGTAGCCCGCGTGCGCGCTGGGACAGCATGCGTGCCTTATTTATACTGCAGGGAGTATACGCAAGGACGACGTCCATGGCAAGCGCGAGAGTCGCGTCGTGTTTATACTCCGTAGAGTGCGCAGAAAGAACATCTGCGTCTTTTTTATACTCCGGGAGTATGCGCAAGGACAACGTCCATGGCATGCGCGGAATCCGCGTCTTGTTTATACTCCGTAGAGTGTGCAGAAAGAACATCTGCGTCTTTTTTATACTCCAAAGAGTATGCGCAAGGACGACGTCCATGGCATGCGCGAGATTCGCGTCGTGTTTATACTCCGTAGAGTGCGCAGGAAGAACATCCACGTCTTTTTTTATACTCCGGAGAGTATGCGCAAGGACGACATCCATGGCATGCACGAGATTCGCGTCGTGTTTATACTCCGTAGAGTGCGCAGGAAGAACATCCGCGTCTTTTTTTATACTCCGGAGAGCGCGTGCAGAGGCGTCCCCCCACACGTTTTTGTTTATACTCATGCCCATGTCTTTGGCGGAGAGTGCACACGCGAACGTGCGTCTTTGGTTTATACTCATACCCGTGTCTTTGACGGAGAGTGCACACGCGACCGTGCGTCTTCGTTTATACTCATACCCGTTTCTTTGACGGAGAATGCACACGCGAGCGTGCGTCTTCGGTTTATACTCATGCCCGTTTCTTTGACGGAGAGTGCACACGCGAGCGTGCGTCTTCGGTTTATACTCATGCCCGTTTCTTTGACGGAGAGTGCACACACGAGCGTGCGTCTTCGGTTATACTCATACCCATTTCTCTGACGGGGAGTGCACACGCGAACGTGCGTCTTTGGTTTATACCCATACCCGTACCCCTAGCTACGGAGAGTGCACACGCGAACGTGCGTCTTTGGTTTATACCCATACCCGTACCCCTGGCTACGGAGAGTGCACACGCGAACGTGCGTCTTTGGTTTATACTCATACCCGTACCCCTGGCTACGGAGAGTGCAATGCGAACGTGCGTCTTTGGTTTATACTCATACCCGTACCCCTGGCTACAGAGAGTGCACACGCGAACGTGCGTCTTTGGTTTATACTCATACCCGTACCCCTGGCTACGGAGAGTGCACACGCGAACGTGCGTCTTTGGTTTATACTCATACCCGTACCCCTGGCTACAGAGAGTGCACACGCGAACGTGCGTCTTTGGTTTATACTCATACCCGTACCCCTGGCTACGGAGAGTGCACACGCGAACGTGCGTCTTTGGTTTATACTCATACCCATACCCCTGGCTACGGAGAGTGCACACGCGAACGTGCGTCTTTGGTTTATACTCATACCCGTACCCCTGGCTACGGAGAGTGCACACACGAACGTGCGTCTTTGATTTATACTCCGGGAGCCCGCGCGTAGGCGAGGCCTCCACGCGCTCTCGCCGCGTATTCGTGCATAATGACAAGAGGTTGGCGACAAACGGAACTCTATTACATTCCCGTTTGCGCGGGTGAGCGATTACAATGGTGGGGGTACTGACCACTTGTCTTTGACGCAGCCGGAGCCTCTAGTAGTTGCACTATCTGTAGGGTTTGCCGAGCCGTCCCCGGCTGACGTCGTGGGTCCCCGCACTGCGATGCCGATTCTAAGCGTGCCGTGGAGCGCCGCCACGAGGATATCTGGTGCCGTACTCAATGCGCCGAGCCATATCCTAGTCGCCACGGACGGTAATGATAGCCCGCGGCCCCGGGAGCTTCATGCATAGATAGCCGTGATGTGGCACCGCTCCGAAGGAGTTGACGATTGGGCGCCCCAGTATAGTATTGTAGGGGTATAGGAGATCGACGACATCGAAGGTGGCATCTTCGACTCTTTTATTATCGTCCTGGCCGAAGGAGACCTGAAGGCATATTTGGCCGAGCGTCCGTAGAGGTTGTCCTCCGAAGCCCTGCAGCGGGATTCCCGATGGGCCGAGGCGACTTCGAGGGATCCCCATCAGGTCAAAGGCCGCCGCGAACAGAATGTTCGCAGAGCTGCCGCCATC
The DNA here is from genome assembly GCA_017311315.1 of Dendrocalamus latiflorus. Lineage (NCBI taxonomy): Eukaryota > Viridiplantae > Streptophyta > Magnoliopsida > Poales > Poaceae > Dendrocalamus > Dendrocalamus latiflorus. The sequence goes on along the minus strand of CM029660.1, from coordinate 8,864,257 downwards.
TACTAGGGCACGTCCCACGTCGCATCCCGCTATCACGACCCGGACGACCAGGGGGTCCTGGTGAGGAAGTTCGACGCCTTGGGCGTCGGCGGGCGTGAACGTAACCTCGTATTGTGCCCAAACCGGCGGTGCCTGTGCTGGGTACGTCCCTACGTGGTGTAGCCTCCGGACGTAGGCCTTCTGCTGCCGTGCCGAGGCGAACTCTAGCGAGGAGCCTCCGGAGATGACATTGATAACCCTGTGGTGGGCTGCCTCCGGAGCCTGCAGCTGCAAGAGGCCCTCCCGAGGTTGCTGCACATGGCCTGAATTCGCAGAGGGACCTCATGGGGCTGCGTCCCTTGCGCCTGGATGTGCATGGGGGCTTCGTATGGGTGCTGGACGTGGGCCACCATAGGCGGGCGTGCCTCCGGGTTCCTATCCCTGGCGACGCTTTGGCGGAGCGCCGTTATAGAGGTGCACGCGCGCGTGTCGTGTGTGCCGCGACCGTGGACTTCGCACCAGAGCCCATGGTGCTGATCGTCATAATCTCCGCGGCCTTTATCTTCGCGACCCCGGCCACGGCCGCGTCCCCGGCCTTGGCGCCCCCGACCGCCACGACCAGCGGAAGCGTTTTCTTCGAAGCCGCCTTCGATGTCAAGGACATACCGGTTTCGCCGCGACTTCTGCTGGCCGCGCTTGGGCCTATCGGACGGCTCCTTGTGCGGGGCGTCCTTGCACTCGGGCGCGTCTTTGGACGACTCCTGCTTGTGTTTTCCCTTCGAAGAACCATCCTTCGGCGGATCTTCGGTTTTCGCCGAGCCACTGGCCTAGTTGGTGTCGGAGTCGTCCCCTTGTCTTCGTCGTGCGTCTTCTTCCGCCCTGGCGTATTCCTCCATTTTGTCGAAGAGTTTTGTCACTGTCTTGATTGGCTTCCGTGCGTTGTACTCGGCCATCGGGCCCAGGCAAAGGCCCTGTATGGCTGCATTGACAACGGTGGTTTCGTTAATGTCTTTGACTTGACAGCGTATCTTCGTGAAGCGTTTGAAGTAGTCGCGGAGCTTCTCCGATGGTTTCTGCTTAACGGCAAAGAGCTGGTCCGCATCGACCTGCTCAACATAGTTTCCTTGAAAGTTGTTGTGAAGGCGGTCACAGATCTGCTCCCACGCGAAGATGGAGTTTGGCTCTATGGTAAAAAACCAGGAAAGCGCCACTCCTTGCAGCGCGAGGGGGAGTCCCTTCGCCTTTGTGGTGTCGTCTCCACCCGCGGCCTCGATTGCGGTTTCATACACGCGCACGAACTCGCGGGGGTCCGTATCGCCTTTGTATGGCTCGATGACACTGGGGAATTTGAAGTCTTCGGGCCATGCCGCCTGCTGTAGTCCTGCCGAAAGCGGGGACTCTGGGTCGACGCGTCGCAGCGGCGCGCGGCTGGATGTGGGGGCGTCGCGACTGTCTGCCCTTTCTGGCGCGGGCTCTGGCGCGATCACTGGCGCGGCTTGCTGGCTCTGAGCCTCTTGCATGTCGCGGACAGCCCCGCGAAGATCCCCTAGCTCCCGCTGGAATGCGTTGAGGGCCGCCAGCAGGGCGCCTTCCACCGCTAGTGCGGGCGGGGCCACCGGCACACCGGGCGGACGGGTCGGCACGGGGACGATCGCCTCGCGAGCTCCCGAGCTGCCGACCGCTCCGTTGTGGCTATCTCCAACCGCTCGGTCTGCGCTACCAGCGAGCGCTGCGACGAGGGTGGCGAGGTTGGTCGTCGCAGTGCCGGTGGCGGGGTCGGTCGTCGCAGTGCCGGTGGCGGGGTCGGTCGTCGCAGTGCCAGTGGCGGGGTCGGCCGTCGCAGTGCCGGTGGCAGGGTCCGCGCTCGCGACAGCCGATGCCTAAGCCTTGGTACCCACGCGACGCTCCGACCCAGCCGCCTTGTTCCCCCTCACCGCCGTCGACGAAGCTTTTTTCGGTGCCATCCTTCTTCGGATTTCAGGCTTGCTCCTGTCCTCCCCACGAACGGCGCCAACTGTTGTGGTTACAGACCAAACAGAGAGAGATGTGGTAGTGGAGAGTTGGGAGAGAGTGAATCATGCCCCTCCCCTTGGTCTTCCCTCGGTATATGTATTCATATGGGCTGTGCTTTTACAAATGTGCCCTTACATTGGTACCTCCTTGCCAGGGGTATTTAAGCCATTACATATGTCCCATTTTGGGCCCTATAACCTTCTAACAGGCCTGCTGGGTTTAGGTGGGGGCCACCCCTACAACAACTACCATGACTCACAAGTGGGCTGGATAATATTTAATTTATTTTTGGTTTATTTTTCTTAAGAAAATAGCTAGTGTGGCTGACAAGTGGGGCTGAAACACAATGAGGGCCCACATGTCAGCGGCTCTGAATGCAAATTTGGTTTTAGTTAAATTTCTTAATTTGATAGGCCCACACGTCTTTGGCTAATTAACACTAATTAATAAGCATCATTAACTTTAATTAATTACAGTTACTAATTAACTACCTATCTATAGTGCTCCTCCTTTCCTCACAAAAGAGGTGATATTGCCATGCTCATCACCAACGAGGCAAGCGAGATGAGCAATGACAACACCCAAAATGGGTTGCCGAGACCACAGCGGTCCTATGGGTGGCGATGGCACAGTCGGCGGCAAACCACAGTGGCAGCAAAGCTCGGTCACCACGGCATCTGGGCTCCCAGTGGTGAGGCAAGCTAATCTAAGGCACGGTGAGCTTCTACAAGGAACAAGAAAGAAAATAGAGGGGTTGACAAGGCTTGGGGAGACGCAAGGTGGTCCGACGGCGTTGACCCGAGGTGATGTGGTGGCTCCAACAATGTCGATGAGCTGGGGATGGTGATTGCAAGGATGGTGTGGGTGTGCAAGGAGGGCTCGAGATAACTTTTATGGATCTTGTGAATGAACATGTTTCATTCTCATTTACTTCATTTGGTGTTCATGAAGTGAAAATTGGTTTTTGAGCTCTAGTTGAAAAATCATTCTCTCTTATACTTTCAACGTGCATTTCAGCATAACTTATGAATGGAGACTTCTTTTTCAAAAATTCTTATTTGAAAAGTTTTGCAAGAATCCAAAGTTCATTTTTGCAAAAAAAAAATGAAACCATTTCAACTACATTTGAGAAAGTTGTGTACTTTTCTCATTTTAACAAAATGCTGAAATTTCAGAATTTGCATGATTTTGAGCAGTTTTGTAATTTTTGTATCTTTTAGTGTGTTCATAATTTGAGGAAGCCATAATAATAACTTTTCATTCCCTATTGTTGAATTATACTGACAAATTTTCTCAGATTTTTTGGACATCTGCAGGTCAGGTTTTCAACTAGCTCTTGAAGCTAAATTGAAATGTCAAAATCCTAGAAATCTGAAACTACAAATTGGAGTGTGCTTCGAATACTACAAGTAGTATCCAATGTCAAAAGGGGAAAGCTTCAAAAGCCTTGAAGGGGTTTTGATGAGTAAGATTATTTGAATATGTTTCGAATATTTATTTTCATTTAGTTACCTAAGATACTCTCTTGATCATATATGTTTATTCTATACTATTTATGACCAAAATTAAATTAAATGAATTGGTATCAAGCTCCATGTGTTGGAAAATCTCCATTTTTGCTAAATTTGCTTTTTTCCTACTTTTTGATGATAAATGCCAAAAGGAGGAGAAGAATGGATAAAAGCATTGATTTTAAAGATGTATAATACCAAAAAGGGAGAGAATAATATTAATGCTAAAAGGGAAAATTCTTTATTATGCTTATTTATGCCTTTACCTTAGTTGAATTTTCTATCATATGTTCATTTTCATCAAAATACTATTATTATTAATGGATTTATCATTCATCACCAAAAAGCGGGGAGATTGTAAGTTTAACCTCCATTAAGTTAGTTTTAGTGAAAATGACAAATACAATTGTGAGACTAATATGTTTATTAATTATGATATTGCTTAGTCTCATTTGGATGAAAAGATGGAAAATATAAGAGATATGCATTCAATATCACATTCTTATCTTATTGCATTCCTCGAATCCAAAATATAAAATGAACTTCACCATAAGTCAAACTTTATTATATTCATATACTTTCACAATACATTCTTGTATGCACACTGTTGTAGGGGTGACCCCCACCTAAGCCCAGCAGGCCTGTTAGAAGGTTGTAAGGCCCAAAATGGGACATGTGTAATGACGTAAATGCCCCTGAGAGGGACACTTGAGTGTAAGGGTAAAATTGTAAAATGCTCCCTATGTGGACATATATATACGATCCAGGGTACGGGGGAAACCCTAAGCATTACTTACCTAGCTCTCCACTGCCATACCTCTCTCTCTCTGTTTGGCCTGTAGCCACAACAGTTGGCGTCGTCTGTGGGGAGGACAGGAAAGCAAGCCTCAAGATCCAAAGGAGGATAGCACCAAAGAAGGCTTTATCATCGGCGGTCAAGAAGAAGGCGGGCGCGAAGGAGTCTTGCGTCAACACCAGGGCTTCGGCGTCGGCAACTACGGGCAACGACGCGAGTGCGGCAACCACGAACATCGGCGCCCAGGGAGCGACGGTCGACTTCGCCATGGCTGCCACGACGGTCGACCTCGCCACAGCCGCCGCGACGGTTGACCTCGCCACGGCCACCACGACGATCGACCCCGCCACCACAGGCACGATGGTCAACACCGGCGGCACCGACCGGGTAGTCGGGAGCGGCAGCGCCGGTGCCCACGTCGGCATGGCCCCCGCCCCTACACCCGGTGCGGGAGCGGCAAGTGGATCCGGTGGCAACGCGAGCCTTGTCACCGACACCGGAGTCCACCATGCCGGCGGGACGAGCAACCCAGGAGCGCAGGCCGTGGTCACTGCTGTCCCGGTAATGCGACCAGGTGCGCCAATCGCCTCGGCTACGCCAACGGTGGAGAGCGCCCTGGTGGTGGCCCTAGGCACGCTCCAGTGGGAGTTAGCGGATCTCCGCGGAGCCATGCAGGATATGCAAGAGGCTCGGAGTTAGCAAACCCCGCCGGTGGTCGCGCCAGAGCCCACGCCAGAACAAGCGGATAGCCGCGACGCCCCCACATCCAGCCGCGTCCCACTCCGACACGTGGATCCGGAGTCCCAGCTATCTGCGGGTTTGCAGCAGGCGGCATGGCCGGAGGACTTCAAGTTCCCCAGCGCCATCGAGTCGTACAAGGGCGACACGGATCCCCAAGAGTTCGTGCACGTGTATGAGACCGCCATCGAGGCTACAGGCGGAGACGACACCACAAAGGCGAAGGGACTCCCCCTCGCGCTGCAGGGAGTGGCGCTCTCTTGGTTCTTCACCATAGAGCCGAACTCCATCTACGCGTGGGAGTAGGTACGCGACCGCCTCTACAACAATTTCCAGGGAAACTACGTCGAGCGCGTCGACGTGGATCAGCTCTTCGCCGTCAAGCAGAAACCATCGAAAAAGCTTCGGGAGTACTTCAGGCGCTTCGCGAAGGTCCGCTACCAGGTCAAGGATGTCAACGAGACAACCATCATCAACGCAGCAATACAGGGTCTTCGCTCAAAAGCCGATCAAGACGGTGGCAAAACTCTTCGACAAGATGGAGGAGTACGCCAGGGCGGAGGAGGATGCGCGAAGACGCCAAGGGGACGACTCCGACACCAACCAGGCGGAGGGCGTGGCGAGAGATGGAGACTCGTCAAAGGAAGGCTCCTCGAAGGGCAAACGCAAGCATCCCGCCACGTGTTCGCTCCCTCAGAAGTAAATGCAGGTCTCACGGCGTGGCGCATCCTCTACCGCGTGTCGGCACGAATCACGGGGCTGTCAATGCGCCATCGCCAGGCCACTAACCAAGTCCACCTCGACTCCAGCCTCGGTGTGGTCTCGTCTCCGCAGGTGGCTCTGGCCTCGACTCTGGCTCCGTCCTGCGAAGTACCTCACTACACCTCCGCAAGCCCACGCGGCAAGTCTGAAGGCCAACTCAGCCGTGACTGTAACTTCGGCGTCGTTCCTGCCTCCGCAAGGTGACCCCGGCGCCAACGTCGACCCCGTCCCCGCAACAAGGCAACTCGCCACGCTGTCCCGGGTCCACGTTTGTCTTCGTGAGCCACCCCTAGCGCGCGAGGTCTGAAGACATCCTAGGACTGGTCAAGGTGACCCCCCCGGTCTCCGGACCGCACGAAGGTTCCGGAATCGGCTCCGATTGAACCAGCACAATGCTGGAGGCCACCCCGACCACAAAGACCACGCGACAGCCTGACGGCCTCAACAAGTGGGGCCTGCCTGACCGTGCACCCAAGCGGGCTCCATCAGTTCACCACCAGCCTTGACTCAGAGGGCGCGCACGAACTGAGGCAGACCTATTTACGAGGGCAAGGTCACCCTAGTCGTCCCTAGATGCGTGTCATATGCGGGAGCACAGAGCAGCCGGCAGGCTGAGCGCACGACGATAGGTCGAAGATAAGTTCTTTCTGACAAACTCAAAAATAGGCATCCTTATGTACATCAACATTCTATGACTGCGTTGGTCCGAGCCAACCCTGCTATAAAACAGTGCTTTCAAAGAATGCAGATGCACAGAGGCAGCCTACTTCCAAGATCAGGACCGTCCACCTGTATCTGGCCGCGTCGCAATGAAGGAGGGCGCAGGAAGGCGACGCATATATATAGCCGCCGTGCCCCAGGCCGGAAGCGCAATAGACAGAAAGCGCAACTGGCGGTAGTTCAACCGGCGGAAGTTCAACCGGTGGAAGGTCAGCTGGCGGAAGATGAGGCGTCCCGGCCGGGTACACGCATGGTGTACCTGTCCCGCCAGGCCACGTGTCCCGCACCCACGAAAAGACGCGCATGCCACCCGTCGCCGGGCCAAGCGCGTGCGTGCGCAAAGCCATCTCCGAGGCAGCCTGGGACACCATGTGGCGCCCAATCAAGCTGCGACACGTGTCCTGGCACCTCGAGACTCCGCACGCACGCCTGTGGCTCCACAACTAAGTGGCTCCGAGACCAAAGTCACCTCCGACTACGGATCCGACTATATCCTCGCCGTGGGGCGGAGATTAGCAAACAATCAAGCTCCATCCAATAATACAGAGGCTCACAGGCCGCAGGGACGAAGGGGGCCAAAGGGCTCGGTAACATGGTTTCGGCCCGTGAAGCTCTTCACCATGAGAGGCTCCTGTTGTAGGGGTGGCCCCCACCTAAGCCCAGCAGGCCTGTTAGAAGGTTGTAAGGCCCAAAATTGGACATGTGTAATGACGTAAATGCCCCTGAGGGGGACACTTGAGTGTAAGGGTAAAATTGTAAAACGCTCCCCATGTGGGCATATATATACGATCCAGGGCATGGGGGAAACCCTAAGCATTGCTCACCTAACTCTCCACTACCATACCTCTCTCTCTGTTTGGCCTGTAGCCACAACACACACATTTAGGGGAGTTCACTATATGTTTTGTGGTTTCATTAGTATTGATCCATATTCCATTTTCATATATTAAGGATATTTAATTTAAAACATATCCCTTGAGTATATATAGTTTGTGTAGTTCATATATACTCATAATTGGATTGTCATTTAGTTCTTCCATGGTTGGATAATTAATTGTTGGATAATTAATGGCAACCAGATAAGTAAGTTTTACTTTAAACCCTTATTTTAGAGTATACAAGTGTTGTGTGTATATCGTATACTCGTAATTCAATTTTTATCTCATTATTTATTGAGATTGTCATAAATTACCAAAAAAGGGAAGATTGTAAAATCTAATTCCTCCATTATGACTTAATGATGAAGTTTGGTAATTGATAACAATTGTTTTGTGGACTAACATTTTTTATGAGTTGGATGAATATGTTATGTTCCACAAATGAGGAAGACTTGAGATGACTTCATGTATTGAAGATCATCAAGTCAAGTGGTGGATGCATCATGAATTGATGTATGTTCAACAGGAGATGATCATGTGTTCATTATCAAGTCAAATGAAGACTCATCATGTGTTGATAGACTTGAAGTAATGGATTCATCATGAGTTGATGCATGTCAAGACTATGACTCAAGGCAAAGGTATTGCTAGCTAGAGGCTAAGGAGTGTTTCTAGTCTTTTATCGGTCTTGGTGTTTGGTTGGAAGACCGGATTGCAAGTATAGATTGTCGTACTATTAAGAGGGGGTCATATCTGATAGCTTGAGTCTTATCATGTGTTGATAGCTCAAGCTCACTTGCTCTAGATCTCCTTGGCATGAGGCTTGTGTTTGCGAATGTGTTTTGAAAATAGTTGAAACTCATGTGTTAAATCCTTGTAATATGTGACTATACATTGTGAATGTGTTTTGCAAGTGTTTCAAGTCTTGTTTCCATTCTTTGTAGTATGAGGTTTGTATTTACAAATGTGTTTTACAAATGGTTGAAGCTCATATATATGATCCTTGTGTCGTGATTCTAAAAATGTACAAATGTGTTTTGTAACTTGTTGGAAATCATGGATAATCCTTATGTGCATGATATTGTAATTTGCAAAATCTGTTGAAGTATATTCACTTCTCAGAGAAATCAAAACTACCGCAGTGTATTCTGCGGTACTACTGCTAGTCACAACTACCGGCATTGTAATCAAGGAACTACCACGTCTATTGGTAGTCGGAAGACCTGTATGGTCGAGAACCACTATGGTCGAAACCAATATAGTCGAAGACCTATGTGGTCGAAGATCAATGCAGCTGAAAACCAGCATGGTCAAAGCCGATGTAGTCAAACCAACGAGGTTGAAGATTGATGTGGTCGATGACCTGTGTGGTCGAAGTTCGACATGGTCGAATATCGAAGTAGTCGAAACCAACATGGTCGAACTCTATATGATTGAAACCAATATGGTCGGAACCGACGTGGTCGAGATCTGTGTGATTGAAACCAGCGTGGTCAAACCGACGTGGTCGAGACCTGTGTGGTCGAAATCGACATAGTCGAACCGACATGATTAAAACAATGTGGTCAAAGATCGACGGAGTAGTTAGAGATATGTATGATCAAAGACTAACATGGTCAAAAATCGACATAGTTGACGTGGTCGAGACCAAAATGGTTGAAACCAATGTAGTCGGAGGCCAGCTAGTTGAAGACATGTGTGGTCGATCCAGACAACGCGGTCGGAGACTAGTGTGGTTGAAGGCTAGCATAGTCGAAGACCTGTGTGGTTGATCCAGACAGTGTGGTCGGAGACCAGCGTGGTTGGAGATTAGCATAGTCGAAGACCTATGTGATCGAACTAGACAACGTGGTCGGAGACTTGAGTAGTCAAACCATCTGACGTGGTCAGAGACCGATGTAGTTGACGATTGGTACTTTCGATTAGCTCTGTGTAAGCGGTCCGATTAGCTCTGTGTGAGCAGTCCAATCAGTGAGTGGTACTACTAGCTCTGTGTGAGCGGTACTTTCGATTTGCGGAAATCCGGCTTGTGTAGCGGTATATTTTTTCCAGAGAGACACATGTGTGGAGTCTTCTTGTCCCTGAGGAAATTGGTAGTTCTACATAAGCTCTGTGGTACTTTCGATGATAGGTAGTACCAGACTATGCACAACAGAACTACGGAATTTGCCTACAACGGCTAGTTTTCTGACCGTTGCTGAGGGGAGCGGAAGTACCGATCGTTTGCCTGTGGTACTTTCAGAAATCCCTTTTTTTGTCCAAACGGCTAATTTCGAGGTGTGGGGTATATACCCCCTTATGGCCAATTTGAGAATAACTTTTAGCATCCATTTCACTCTCTTGAGCTAGCGTGAGGTTGTCCTCTCAATTGTGCATATTTTGCATCTTGTGAGCAAGGAGGAAGGCTTAGATTGTATGTGTTGCATCTAGAGGTGGATTGTGTATCCAGTTGATCTTGTGCATTCGTTGCACATAGTGAGAGTCAAGTGAGGGGCTTGACTTATTACTCTAGTTTGCCGACTCCTAGACGGCGTTGGAGGTGTCATGCGTGGTGATCTTTTCAAAGAAGGTTGTGAGAAGACTCGGCAAAGTTATGAAGGTTGGAGCTCACTTATTTAGAGTGAAAAAGAGCTACCACTAGTGGATTGAGATGTTTCGGCTTAATTCACAGAGCTGATCAAATTCGTTTGGGGTAACCTCAACATGGACTAAGAAAGACCAACAAATCTCCAAACACCATGATAAAAAGCAACCATTTCAATTGTGGTTTATTTTCTTATGCTCAATTTACACATTCAAACAATTTACATTTATAGAATTAAATTGATTGATTGTCTTTCTAGAATTATAAACCTTGACATAGACTTATCTTGTTGGTGCACTTAGATGAACTCGGTTGTTTTAGGCGTTATTTGTGCTAAACCTTTTGTGTTAAGTTTCCGCATTATTTGCTTGGTTTGGCCAAACAGAAATTGATAATTAATTAGAAGAAGAATTTTTAGACCATCTATTCACCCCTCCTCTAGTCAGCCTCCTCGATCTAACAGGCGTAACATGAGCATGAAAGGGGCGACACGCGCAGGGTGTCAACGGAGTTGGTGGTGACGTGACATGTGGTAGAGCAGTGTGTGTGGGCACGGTTGGGGCAGCACGGTCAGCGCAGAGTCAGGCGCGACTAGAGCACAGCGGGCGAGTGGGTGAGGCGAGTGCGCGGTTGGGCCAAGGAGGAAAGGAAAGGGAGGGAGCTGGCCGTGGGCCGAGGGGAGAAAATGAAGTGGCCCGGTGGGCCGGATTGACCGTGGGTGGAAGGAAGGAAAGGAAAATTTGGCCGGGCTCAATACTATATTTCTCAATTTCTTATTTTCATTTTTTAATTTTTATTTTTGTATTGAATTTGGATTTCTAACTTTGAATTTAACTCATATATGATTTCTGAATTAGGATTTGATTTGCATTTGGTTTATAATTTGAACTTCCAAAAAAAATTTAGTTTCAATTCAACTCCCAAAAGCCAAAAAGAATTTCAAAAAAGAATTTGTCCTAATTTGGGCTATTACATAGAGGAGGCTAAAATTGAAAATTCATGCATAAGAGACCAAATTTGGGGGGGGGGGGGGGAGTTGCAATAGTAATAACAAGGGGGAGCCCAAGGTTTGTAAGCAGTTGGTTTCGTTTGGGTGGTTTCCTTTCCTTGTATGGTTAAGATGGGATAATGGTTGAATGGGTTGTTGCGTGTGGCGTGGGCTTATTTGGGCTTAGGGCAGCGCATAAATGGCCCAAAATGACGGATTGGTGGGCCAGCAGAGGCCTGCATGTAGCCCATTTGTGTTGAGCATGGGAGAGTTTTAGGGGGTGTTTGTATTAGCTATGGTTGATGTCTTTTGGCTGCTGCTAATGTCTTTTAGTTGAAACTGAATAGTAATGACTAAAAAAGTGACTTTTAAAAGGAATGAGCAAGCAGTGGAAAAAATGAGGGAGATATGCATGCGAGAGACGGGAGCGAGAAAAGTAGGGTGTGTGATGCTCGCGTAACACCGTGTCTTATCGTCGGAGCAAGACGGGAGTGAGAGAAGTGAACGAGCTGCTTCTAGAAACTAGATGTTTATGACCCTGTTCTTTTCAGTTTCTAAAAGCTGCTTTCGGCTTTCCTACAGTAACTAGTGATGAGGACATCGATAGTAATGCCAAAGCTAGTAATGAGACTTCAATAACAGGATCAATCACAAGAGCACGAGCCAAGAAACTACAATCTCAGGTGAACCTGCTCCTTAATGAATATGTCATTAATTTTAATGAAAATTTTATACTACCTAAAAACAATATTTTACTTGTGCTCAGGTTTGAAGAGTCAGCGATGGATGGAGATCAAGGATATGTGGCCGTCATCCAAGGAAGCACAAGTCCACGGCATGAACAATGATCGGTCCATGAATAGTGACACGTATGAACAGTACGCGCTACAGTAGCCAGCCCATGAACAGTTCCTCGCTACAGTACCGGGTCGTGAACAGTACCTCGCTACAGTACCGATCGTGAACAGTACCACGCTACAGTACCCCGTGAACAGTACCGCGCTACAGTATCTTGCGCGTGAATAGTACCGTATGGAAAATTTAGTGTTGAATAGCCTTAGGCTGAGACTATATATTGAGGGGTAGACCCCCATTGTAAAAGGGAACCACTTTTGATAATAGATTATACTCTTGTTCTTTCTGTTGGCCGAACCAACTTGAGAGAATTGGGAGTTCGCTGAAATCAAGATCGTTCAACCTTTCCGCTGAGAATTAGGAGCGCGATAGAACTTCATCGGTGGTTGTGAAGTTCAACACGTGTGATTGGGCGAATTATAGAGTGCTAACTCTTGCATTGGCAACGGGAGATCACTACAGTTCGTCGAATCATCGTGAGTATCCAGATCCTACGTCGAGAAGATCGGGCGACCCCGTATCAACTAGTTTTTAAACGGAGTATTTTTTTCAAGATAGAGTCTACTAGTTAATTGTAATACATAATGTACCAACTTTATTTATATCGACAAAAACCGTATATGAGTTTCTGTTGCTCCGTAATCCCTTGCACGAATAGCCCAAAAGCCATAAGTCGTAACCAAAAGCCACAAGCCGCAGCCAAAAAAATAGACCTTATATTAGTTTCTGACTTCCTTAAGTAGAAACTAAAAACAGAAGTCTAATTGGCTAGAGTTTTTTGCTTTTAGTTGAAATGAAGTAGTAACAGTTAGAAGAAATAGCTTTTGAAATAAAAATTGAGAAATGGTTTTTGAAAGACGTAAATGCAAAGAAGGCGATAAAGACCGACCAACGGTTTTTAAAAGTAGTTTGGAGAAGTCACTTGAAAGCCGAATAGGATAACGATACCCCCGGGTTGTTGTTGCGGGGATCAATTGCAACGTCCTTCGTTCTGATAGGAACACGACGGAAGTAAGCAAAGCAAAGCAATGCAGGCTCTGCTTCGTCACCCTTCCTGTGCGAGACGTATGGGATGGTGTTGGTGTGACACGGTCACTACTAACCGACTACTCCCGACCGTCAGAGTAACGTATCAAATACGTGTGGCGACGTGCACGGCGCAACCATAACTCCAAGCTCAAAAGTCTCAACCACAGCAAAGATTGAACATGTATACGGTATAGAGAAAGGGAGATTCCTTGTGCTTCGAACAGTGACCAAATATAGTCTAGTTCTTCTCATTAACTTGTCAGTTCTTCGCTACCGTAGTGAATTTCGTGCTGGCTCTCCGTTGGAAAACGAACAGATAGTCAAAACTTGAAAGGGTTAACACAGCAAACAAGGGAAAGCAAGTGCGTCACTGCCTAAGTGGTGAAAGGTGGATCTTTTGATTGTACTGTATTGAACTTCTGCTTCATCACAAATCAACTAATTCGCATTTGGGAAAACTTTCTGAATAACTCGTTTGTACACATCGCACAACGCCCTTAAACTGGCTTTGTGTAAAGAAAGCAACTAGCCAACGGTATACCGTTAGAACCACTTTCAACAATATAGGGTAGTTAGAGAAAAAGGAAGAGTATCTCGTCACCGGCCGCCATTGCCGCGCCGCTCCCCGCTCCCTCCACCACCACTCACGGCCGGCGGCACCGTCGCCGCCTTGTCGCACAGCCCCCGACCCCTCCCCATCGTGTCGTCCCGCCCAACCTAACTGCCACAGCCGCCACCTCCCCCAACCTCCTTCTAGGGTGAAGGGGTGAACCTGTAGCGAGGGAATTGGATTTCCCTCCTCTGATGCTAGATTCGGCAACGCCGCTCCTCTAGGCCACCGGACCAGCACGCGACGGGGCCGGCAGTGAAGGAGTGTTGGGCAAATGACGGTGGCGAGGAGGGAGGGAGTGGGAAGAAAGGAATCGGGTCACGCCTCCTTCGTGCACGTGCGACAACAGGAGCGGAAGTAATAATATAGCTTCTTTGATATTTGTGCGGCTTTGGACCCAACGGCGGTCGCCTATCCCGTCGGGAACCCTATACTGTTTGTTAGTATTTTTCTTGTGTAAAACAAACATAATCAATTAATGATATATCTCAAAATTACTACTGCATTAGGTGTAGCTAGAAAGGTGTATCGTGCATTTACACGGTTAGATATTTTACAAATGGTTACCGATTCCTATAGGATATGAAACTATCCTACCACTTTTAACGCAGGAAGGAGACCATACTTTTTATGATTAACAAGTCATATGTCCGTGCATTGTAACGGAATTTATGAGATGTAAAAATAATCATGTTATAGAAGAGGGTTAATTTAATTGGTTGAGAAGTGAAGAGTGATGAGAAGTCGAAGGAATAGGACAGTTAGAGAAGAATGGATGTACGACCACCAACTCGTTCTTTTATAGTAGTAATAGTAATGATAGTAGTAATGATTGGTGACGGTCGTCAGCTGTCATGAAATGACCATCACATTGGGCCTTAATTGTGTTGCAATGGAAATCCAAATGTATATGTTAGACTATGATGCACTGATACGTGGTATTGGTATGGCGATACAGCATCTCAGATCAAATTACTATTTTGGGAATAAAATTAGAGAAACATTTTGTTGCCAAAAGGCCTAAAAAAGGAGGAAGAATAATGTATAAAACTCTTCTAGTAAGATTGAGGTGTCTACCTTGGTTTGCCACTTGATATGAAAGAGTTAAACATATAAGATTGGCATATACTGGATAAAATGAAGTATAAAATGGTAGACTGGTGGCTTGTAAGCGGAAAGAACAGTATCTTAAAGTACTAGATGTGATTGATGCTTATCTCTTTTGTGTTTTCTTTCTATTAACTTTTCTCATATAAAAGCCTGAATTATACAAAAAAAAGGGGGGACAAAATTTGAGCTTGGTTTCCTGCCAATGTAATAAGTTGAGTGCTCCTAGTATTTTCAAGAATGACGCAACTGGTTGAGTTCAAATATGGTTTCAACTTTCGGCCATTTTTAGGGAGACGCCAAAAGTTCATTACAATCTGGCAGGCAACATAAATTGAAAGATCATTTGGCCGGGGAGGTAATCAAATTGGTCTACAAAAACATTAGCATAACCAATTCACGCTCTGAGTTCCCTCCGTCTGCTCCTAAGCACGCTAATTTTCTTTAAAAAAAAGTTAAAAATGGTGTCTCAGCACCTCTAGACATCACATAGATCTGTATTAGCATATGGCTGTTCCATAGCCAATTTTATCAATATGATTAAATGAGCAAAGCTTATTTGGTGAATAAAATAGGAGATGCCATACAAATCAAATTACCCCTCCGCATCATCTTATATAACATTTAACAATCGTCAATCTAAGACACACAATGCAATGATAGATGAAAGAATACAATGAATGAAGAAAAAAGGAAACAACACAATATCATCTGACGGCACATTACCTCAAACACCTGCTGTACATCCATAACCGGAGCTCCACCCCCAGTAGCGAGATCCCATAGGCAAATCTTTTTATCACATGAGCCGCTCAATAGCCACCCCTCCTTCATGGGGCTCCACGTTAGCCCATAGCCCTCCCGTCATGCCCCCTGAGCACGGCATCGGCGCTACTCTTCTCATCACCGTCGCTGAGGTGGTACATGTGCACCTTGTCCACGCAAGTCTTGGTGGCCACCATATACGACCACTACAGCATGCATATGGCGCGGTTGACCTCGCCCTGGTTCGGCACCGAGCAGCAGATGGAAACGGACAAGGTCGGGACGACACCGCCCACGGCGGTGGCGACCGCGGCAAGGCGGGCTGGAGTGAGAGGATGACATCCACAAGCATGAGGTGGTTGGGGGACTCGTCGGAGGTGTGGGTGCCGAGGACGAGCCGGTGGGATCGGAATCGAATTCTCTGAAGTTGCAGTATGCAACTTCAGAGTGCAGTCACAATCTCAGCCGTCCGATCTGAAAAGAACGGTCCAGATCTGTTTTTTGCTACAGTAAATTTACTGTAGCTACAGTAAATTGTTACTGTAGCAAAATCCGATCTGGGTCGTTCTTTTCAGATCGGACGGCTGAGATTCCGTGACTGCACTCTGAAGTTGCATACTAATCTCATTTCGTGGGATCAGGTGGGGGAAGGGTCTAGGGGAGGACTGGGGCTAGAGCGGCGGCGGCAATGTCACCTAGGGGAAGGAAGGGGGGACGTGGTGGAGCGCGAGCGGAGTGGAGGGGGCACGTAGTTTTTGCCAGAGGGGTTGCTGGCTAGGGCCACCTGTCGGCGCCAAATTTATGTGAGTGGGTGTAGAGATGGCAATGGGTACCTGATACCCGAATACCCGACGGGTTGTACCCGATAAAGAGGCGGGTATGGACAATTTTATGTACCCATGGGTATGTTGTTGGGCGAAATCCTCTACCCGCCGGGTAGGCGGGTACGGGTGTGGGTATATACTACCCATACCCGCCTACCCGCGGGTAATGAATACCCGCATTAGACAACTAGCCATCCTACTCAAATGTTAATTTTATTATCTACTTGTTGTTGATTGTTTATTTGTTTGTCATATGTTGATATGGTCATGTCAAGTATGTTTATGTGATGTACTAATTTTGATCATTAGACGCTTTTGTGCTTGGCATGTATGATTAATGAATGTCTAAATTGATGATATTCTTATGTGTTGAACCGGGTATGCTTGCGGGTACGGGTTACCCGTTGGGTAGTAATACCCGCACGGGTACGGGTATGGGTAAATTTTCCTACCCGCGTGCAGATACGGGTAACCCGACGGGTAAATTTACACCTAACGGGTATGGGTATGGGATGGCACTACCCGTCGGGTACGTACCCGTTGCCATCCCTAAGTGGGTGGTTAGATGGCAGACCACCAGGGCTACAACGAAACAAAAAAAAATTGATCCTTTTTTATAGAATTCAAATCCCAAAACCTTTAAAATGACAATGATTCATCGTAATAGAAAACTTGAATCTTGTCACATGGTCCTTCCGCTTTGCTTGAGATGGATACACCATGGGGGGGCCACCAGTCAGGCTGCATTCCTGACCATCTAACCCTTCGCCTCCTCTCCTCTCGCGTCTTTCTCATCTTTCTGCTTATCCTCTTTGCTCCTCGTCCACCTGCGATGCCTCTGATTTGCTGTTGACAGCGTCAGATCTCACCTCCGGCCACTGAAAAATATATCCCCATGCAAGCCGGTGTTGGGCCGCGCATGGTGATCGTGAAGGCGGTGGTATCTGCTTCGGATGGTACATCTTCGGCGGCATCAGCGCAGGGGGCTTCGTCGTCCGGCAGCGATATATATACATCGTCGTCTACTTAATTGTTGGGTTGTTGAGGTTTGGAATCACATTGTGGACCTATGGGAACATAGCTCTGACTCACTTGGCTAACTCATGTTGATTAGTGTTGGTTGCGGATACTAACCAAATTAAGCACTGTTTCATGCGGAAAGAAAATAAGTAATTAACTTGACCAAATTCGTAAACAATATAGCCTGCCATGTAGACACGGATTGGAACTCAGTTTTTCTTTCGTTCACGTTGCTGCCTCTGTACGAGAATCTGAATAGGAACTCTATTGATTGGAAATATTGTTTTTGCTATAGATTCTAATAAATATTTGCTAAATCTCCATGTTATAATTTGGATCTATAAAAAATGAACGATAGATAGGCTGAACTTGTGGGGACCTAATGGCAATTATGCCACGCACCAAACACCAATTAAACCCTACCGATCGATAGATCAATACCCCAAACCAAACTGATCGACAGATCAATACCCCAAACCAAACCAGATCGATCGAGCAGGACCGCATTTGCACTGCATGCTTCGCACTTGCAATTGGCCTCGAATGACTGCAGCGTGTAGTCGCTCCCGTGCAGTCAGGAGCGTGGCACGTCAGCGTTACGTCAGAGAGGCTACATTGCACCGTGGTCTACACACTACGTCGGAGAGGCTACGTTTCTCCGTGGTCTACACGCTACAAGTCAGTGTACACCGGTGCCGGACAGAGTTGCCACGCATGCATGCAGGCAGGGGAAGGATCTGCGGCCTGTGCCGATGCCGCCCTCCACAAGTTGACGAAAAATGGACAGGCCAGCCTCAGGCCTCCTCTTGTTTAAATCACACGATGGCACAACCCCTCGAGGCCTCGATCGTGTTTCTCACACATCTCTTGGTGAGACGAGAGAGAGAGAGAGAGAGAGAGAGAGAGCGGCCATGGCGAGCGAGCGCAGTGTCGGCAACGCGGAGCGCGCGCAGAACGGCGGCGGGTCCTTCAAGATGCCGGAGATCAAGTACACCAAGCTCTTCATCAACGGGAGCTTCGTCGACGCCGTCTCCGGTACGTACATACGTCCACCGTTATATGATATAACTGGCCATTTACCTAGTTCTTGCTTCTCTTCTCTCTTGTGTTCCATGTATATACCCTGTGGCAGTATAGAGTTCGCCTTGCCAAGAAATGGAAGTTGGTTATTCCAAGAAATTCCTGGAATCAGTTACAAGTTTATAGCATAGTAGTGCTACTACTTAGTGATTGATTAAGGCGCATTCTTGCTAATTAAAGTATTTGGGCTACTGTTTTAAGCTCGCTCGTGACAGCACGGCCCGCTCTATATAGCAATAAAAAGGCAAGATCTGAGATTGCAGTTTCTAGCTTTCAGCCGCATGTTGCTGGCTTTTCTACGGTAACTAGTTTTTAAATAGAGTATTTTTTTAAGATAGAGTATATTAGTTAATTGTAGTACATAGTTTACTAGTTTTATTTATATCGGTAAAAATCGCACATAAATTTCTATTACTTTGTAATCTTTTATACAAACAGCTTAAAAGACACAAGCCACAGCCAAAAAACCACAAACTGCAGCCAAAAAGAACATCCCGTAACAACTCGCACAGTTCTTCGGGAACATGGCATGCTCACAGCCTCGCGTCGTTATTCACGGGCCTACAACTACAAGCTAACAGCATCCACGGTTTTTATCTTCTTCTTTTTTTGACAAAGTAAACCAGTGTCTTTAAAGAAACTTTTTAAGACTGCTGATTGGCACATGGATCCATCACTACAATAGACGAGGTCCTGCATTTTCGTTAAAGCTGACCAACAGATAGGTCAATCGTACTAGTGAAATTCAGGGCACATTTGTCAGCTGGTAAAGTTGGTGGAGCCCACTACCAGGAAGAGGGGGGAACTACCAACCACTCTGCCATGTTAATTAAACAGGCAATATTAACAGAAGGGTTTGTCGTTAGAAACTTTTAGCATTCTCATTGTTAGAAATCAATAAGGCAAAAAAAACAAAAATAATCAAAATAACATGAGGCACATATTTTAACGTAGAAAACTTTTGCATGAAAAACTATGGAGACACAACCGGGCGATGATTACGATATACAAAGAATTACAAAGCAAGGCTTTTACAATAAGTCCTCTGATCAATCATGTGCAACTACAGATATATATATAGAGTATAAAATGATTTAAAGTTAATATGGAAACAAATCCAAAACATGAGACCGATTCCACAAACCGATTTCAATGGCCTGTCTGCAGCCTTCTGCTACCACAAACCGTCCTTTCTTTACCGTAAACCAAGAATTCAGATCATATGATCAACATCCATGCGGTACGCGACACAGAAAGCCTGAATGAATACGCAGGGCTGCATGTCCATTGCAGGTTCCCAGAGAGCCAGACTCCCACCCTCGCGTGTCCTCCCACTTGTTTGCACGTGATGTTGTCATATGGCTCCTGTCTTTTACTCGGACGAGTGTGCATGGTCACTTCTTGTTTGTACGAGCATACATCGGTGAATTACCATCAATTTTACAAGTAAAACGAAGTAAATGTAAAGAACACAACACTTGAGATTATGCAGAAAGAAGCAATGCGTTCTAGACAGGTTTAGATCTTTTTTATAGAGAATAATAACTATACTTTCTATATTTTTTTATATTACTAGATATTACAATAAAGTGCACAAAGTTATGATTACAAAACGTGAATCCCACATGTGGTCGCCGGTTATTGTCGGCGATACTTCTGCCCCATACACGATCATCGAGCAAATATTATTAAAGATAGAGGTTAGTACGTGCAGCTATATCAGAGAGAGATAAAGGCGTACGTTCCCTTTTGACTGTCGTACATAGTTAATTGCAGTGAATTTAGTATCCAGTCGGAGGATAGGGTTTACATGTCTAATTACGGATCTCTTCGATTAGGACGTGGTCAATATTTGGCTTGGCCCGAGTATATTTTGTTCCGACTAGGGTACTTGAAGGAACTATTAGAACAACTCTCAATCTGGCAAATACCATAGGCATTAAATTTATTTATTAAGGATTATTTAATGCTCGTTAGGTTGCATGTGAGATGGCGATAGATGACACGTCGGTCCCTGTCGGACCCGGATTTTTCAATCCAGAACCCCCTGTGAATACACCGCACTATTCCCTGAATCAGCAGATAGTGCTCACAAGTACATTACTGCATCATTTCATACATCACATGAATCATAACAATTTATAATAATATTACATAACTGGGTTTGAATTACGTCGCATCGGGTAACTGTTTTACATAAGAGCCGAGCAGGCCAAATGTTTACATTACAAAAGAGCAGTAGCGGAAGCAAAAGCAAAGTAAGGCATTAATCCACAGGCAAGCGACTGGGGGTAAATATGTGTCATATGAATTTTACCTAAGTTTAGGCAATTATTATAGGCACACAGCTCCACGGTCTAATTGCCTGGGACCCAAAAGCGCAGAAGTCGTCCTAGTTATCGGCGTTATTTCCTCCATCTGTGGTAGGGGTATCTTCATGTGTGTAATGGTCCTGGGTCACTGAATCTGATTTTGGTAATGCAAGTATGAGCACAATCCACCATGCTCCACGAGCCAATACATAGAATGCAGTAAATAGTATGCATGGATTATCAAGAGAAGGATCGGGTTCTTTTATTTGCCAGAAATTGCTTTTTAATTATATTTCGTAGAAAATCTCCTATGACCTAGCAGTTTGGACTAAAACATAGTGTATGTGAAAGAATGCTTTAATAGTAGTGATCCAGATACCATCCACCATTACATGGTCTCTGCACCATATGCTAGACCTTCAGCGTTATAGCCGCTTACATTATCACTGGGGCGACACCCAGGGCAACACCAATCAGGGCTTCCCATTGCCCTATGCACCCAAATTACTGATTCTAATTCTAGAATCAAGCAATATCCTCATGTGCACAAATCAACAAACACCCTGTCAACCCCTGTCCAAAACACCAGTATTTCAGTGAACAAACTCAGCACAAAGACTGGTCTTAAACGACTTACGAGTACTCGGATGCACAAGAAATGAGGTACTCGTAGCTCATAAGGTCCTTTCAGCAGCCTACGACCACACACAAAACCGCTACAACCACCACACAGCTTGCTACGACCATCAAATGCACATGCATACAGAATGTTATGACTATCGCTCACATTCAGCAGAAGCTACAACTACCGCAATGATTGCTACGACCACCGCTTACATCGGCTACGACTATCGATCGCTATGGCTTATGACTACCAACAATGCAGCTTACGACCACCGATCACGACCAGGTAGTAAGCTACGACCATCAATCACTAGTCTACGACTATCACTCATAGCATCTGGTCGATACGACTTACGACTGTCGAACACAAGCCAGGCAGAGCTACGACTATCGATCACGACCATCAAAGGCTACAACTATCGACCAGCAGAAGCTACGACCACCAAGTCGCAGGAGCACTTGTTGACCACCAAGTCGTAAAAGCCTCTGCCAACCACCAAGTCGTAACATTGACTGCCGACTACCAAGTCGTAAGATCGACTGCCGACTACCAAGTCATAAATACGACTGCCGACCACAAAGTCATAAAATCGACTACCGAATACCAAGTCATAAAACGACTGCTAACCACCAAGTCGTAAAATCGACTGACAACCACAAAGTCATGAAATCGACTGCCGACTATGAAGTCATAGAATCAGCTGACGACCACAAAGTCGTAAAAGCTTCTGCGACCACCAAGTTGTAAAGACCTCTGTCGACTACTAAGTCGCAAAAGGCACTGCCGACCATCAAGTCGAATGAACAGAAGTCGTTTAGTGAACAACAGTGGTCGTGGGAAGCAAACTTCTACACAGACCCCAAAAACCAAACTCAACCATTACACAAACTTTAATCTAAGATCAATTACTCATCACAACCATAGGATGACCTCCACATGATTTCACACCGCCGCCGTTAGGTTAGAGCAGTTAGGGTTTAAATTCATGGATTAAGGTTTAGATTCATCGAAACCCTGAGCTTTATAGGGAGAGGGCGGCGGAAGCACTTCGGTGGTAACCCGTTTTGGACGTTGCTTCCGCGGTCCACCCGCGTTGTACAGGGTTGCCACGCGTGCGGAGGGAGGACTGGAGGAGCCATCCGCGCCTAGGACAACAAAATGGACAGGGCGAGACGCAGGCCACTTGTGCACCTCACATCACTTGCTGAGTGTTGAGACTGTGAGATCTGGACCTGGCCGCATACCTAGGTCCATCCGGGTTTTTACTCCCCGGGCCACAGGTCCACATGGGCGGAACACAACCAAGCCCACGGAGCAACGGAGCAACAACCTTATAAGTGGTACTGGGCCTTCTCCCCCCAAAAGACTAGTCCAATGGGTGGGGGCTCCCCCACACTTATAAGTTGTGCTTTCTCCTCTTCCACAACCAATGTGGGATTATTCCCAACAATCTCCCCCTCACACATTGGTTGGACACATCTACAACCATGAGGTCCAAGGAGGTGTTAGGCACCTAGGCTCTGATACCAAATGTGAGATCTGGACCTGGCCGCATACCTAGGTCCAGCCGGGTTTTTACTCCCCGGGCCACAGGTCCACATGGGCGGAACACAACCAAGCCCACGGAGCAACGGAGCAACAACCTTATAAGTGGTACTGGGCCTTCTCCCCCCAAAAGACTAGTCCAATGGGTGGGGGCTCCCCCACACTTATAAGTTGTGCTTTCTCCTCTTCCACAACCAATGTGGGATTATTCCCAACAGAGACTGGAGAGAGAGGGTAGACGAGAGAGAGAGAGAGAGAGCAGCCATGGCGAGCGAGCGCAGTGTCGGCAACACGGACCGCGCGGAAAACGGCGGCGGGTCCTTCAAGATGCCGGAGATCAAGTACACCAAGCTCTTCATCAACGGGAGCTTCGTCGACGCCGTCTCCGGTACGCCATCTCAACTTCTCAAGTATGGCTCGCGTTGCTAAGAAACGAGTGTTTTATTATTCCAAGAGATTCCCGAAGGCAGTACAAATTAATTACTCGCTAATTAAATTAACTAAGTAAATGGTTTAGTACTGTTTTAACCTCGCTTGTGGCAGCACGACGACTCTTGCTTTCATGTTAAAGGCAAGATTTGGGGACAGTTTCTGGCTTTCAGCCGCATGCTCACAAATCGCTAACTCACAGTTCTTCGATCGGGAACATGGCATGTTCACAACCTCACGTCGTTATTCTTCTCCCTGGAAACTAATAGTACCCCGTAGTGTTTCTGCTTTAACAAAGCAAATTAAGCGGGCCGTTCCATGGTTAGAACGTGAGAAATGTTCCTAATTATTGTAGGTATTGAACTGTTTTTATGTAAAATTCTTATGTTCTAAATGGAGCCATAGCAGATTTACTAACTGGCAGAGGGATCCATCACACTAAGTAAAGTCCTAATTTCCATGTATAAACACGGTATGACAGATAGGTCAAAGAAACATTCAGTTGTATGCGATCGATCTTAAATATTCTTTCTGTTCTTTTTTAAATAATATTTTAGAATATATATATATATATATAGTTAAACTTTTAAAACTTTAATATCTAACATACACAAAATTATTTGAATTTGTCACACAAAAAATGATATTGCTAAATTTGTCATCAAAAGTATCCTTATATTATTATATTTTTAATAATTATGCTAACATATAACTAGAAAAAATAATGATGAAGTGTTATGGACCTTGTGGAAGTCCAAAACGACAAATAGATAGTACAGTTGTATTTGCAGAAACCGATGAACTAACGGAGCCCAGCCCACTGCCAGTGAGAGCACAAAGTTTCCACTCGGCCGTGGTACAGCAAAGGCTGCATGCCCTGGCAGCTGTTTCGACCGTGGCGTGTCCGTATCTCCGTTTGTCCGCATATGCATGGTAGTGCTCCAAAGGCTTTAAAAGTTATAGCTTTTGATTTTTATTGTAGACTTTTTTGCTGTAATTATATTGTAGCGAATGTTAGTTTTTCTAAGTCAAAAAATAAGAAAAAATTAAAAATTAAAAGAACATCGCTATATCTTTTGAGACAATGTAATGGAATAAGAGAGAAAAAAGAAAAATAAAAAACCAAACAAAAATACTAAAAAGTAAAAAACGAAATTAAGAAACCGACGTATTCTAAATAGCTTCTGATTTAGCTGAAATCATTTGGAGCTGGCCATTGTGGTATGGATTGTGTCCTTTGCCCCGAGCCTCTGACGCATGTGCATGCTTGCTTCTTGTTTGTACGAGCATGCATGTGTGAGATTCGATGATGCGTCCGAAGATAGGCAAATGGCAAACGGGTACTCTTTTTTTTTTAAAAAAAAGGAAAAACGGGTATCCTTTTCATTTCTGGCATGCTTGATTTTCATGATTAGTTGTTTCAGTATAGGTACTTGTATAATTAAGGGGCTGTAGTATGTTTCAAACTTGCAGTCTGACTTTGTCAGTTGTCACTCCCTATTTTGCCGGGCATTATTATGTACGTAGAGTCCTCCCTTTCAAAAAAAAATTCATGTATGTAAAGTATGGGACGCATTTTCTTTTCTAAAGAAATAAGAGAGTTTTTACCATTCTTCTAAAGGTACCAGGAGGAGGCATTGGTACCTCTAGTACCTCGGTAACTTTTGAAGGATAGTAAATGAAAACAGATATGCAGAGGAAGTAATCGCCTCAACGTATTTCATTGATACACCGTGTATATGTAGCATACAATCACATGAGTACAAGAAGCAAACAAACTCTATCTATGGAAGGATTAGATTTGAGTCTATATATACTGTACAGTTACCGGGATTGTCAGATGACAAACCGGCCACAGCAGTCAGCGCCGGTACTGCCGGCAACAGGGTGAATATTCTGTAGCGCATATGCATACAAGCAGAGGACTGAGCTTCATTGTTTAACAGTAAAAACTCTCAATAAAGAAACAAAACCCGTTGTACGATAAGTTATGACCCGATCGCGGTTCAGCTATTTCTTCCAACTCTTGCGTGCTCGGCAATGCCGCAGAGAAGAGAATATACATGACTTGGTTGAAAACTGGAGTATTGTGATGTTCTCTGTTCAAGTCTGCAGGACAAATGGGCAATCCGTAACAATGGGTGATCAAAACCCAAAAAAAAAAAAGGAGTCACTAGCCACTAGGACAAGCTTGTGCAGTTAGTAACTATATCGTCGTGCGGTCGCTGCCGGTGACGAGTTGCCCAATGGAACGACGACGTGGTGCCATCCATGACACGACCTCGACCTTCCAAGCTCTCGAGCCCCTCTCCTTCTAGAAGCGGATGCCGTGCTCCAGGGAAGTTTTTCCTCGGCCGGCTCGTACGAGCAGAGCTTTCTTGAAGAAATTTTGGGCCAGTAGGACCTTTCTGTTGATTGATTAGGCGGCTATAATTTTCCTTCCCCCACTAGTTAGTCCATCCCCGTACGTTGTCAAACGCGAAAATGACAAGGAATCTGCCAGGAAACCATGGGTGAATGGTACAGCTGCTCAGCAACCAAACAAAGCACGATGATGTCCTGTCTGCAGTGAGATACTGAGCGAGATGCGTACGACGGGGAGGCATGTGGGGGGAGAAGTCCCTGTGGGCGGCAAGCGACGTCACATCGGGCATCGCTTGTGGAGCGAGAATTCCGCGGCCCTCGGGGTGTTTGGGTGCGGCCGTGTGGGTGATTTGTTTGAGAATTTTAGGATTTT
This sequence comes from Dendrocalamus latiflorus, assembly GCA_017311315.1. Lineage (NCBI taxonomy): Eukaryota > Viridiplantae > Streptophyta > Magnoliopsida > Poales > Poaceae > Dendrocalamus > Dendrocalamus latiflorus. The sequence continues at coordinate 8,838,350 of CM029660.1, read as the reverse complement.
CTTGCAGATTTGAACTAAATCGTAAGAGTTCTTTTTGGAGAAGTATCCACCCTATCCAAATTCCAAACAAGATTTTATTTCATTACAACCGTGTCAGAGATTAATGACAGTTGACATCTATTTGATCATGGGAAGCTAGCGTTGCTCCTTTCCGAAGTTGGCTTTTGTAAGGGTTCTCAAGCTGGATATTTCTTCTTCAGGTAAGACGTTCGAGACTAGGGATCCGCGCACCGGGGATGTCATAGCCACTGTCGCCGAAGGTGACAAGGAGGATGTGGACTTGGCGGTGAGGGCGGCAAGGGAAGCCTTCGATCATGGCGAATGGCCTCGCATGCCCGGATCCGTACGATTCTTTCTTCTTTTCCTCGCCATACAGAAATGGCTTCCATGGTTCCATCTCTTCAAGAACATATGGAAGAAGAACTCAAGTGAACAATTAATTATTTGAAGCATGATTTCAGTCCCAACTGAAAAAAACAATGGCGTGCAGGAAAGAGGAAGGATCATGCGGAAGTACGCGGATTTGGTGGAGCAGCACGCAGACGAACTGACCCTGCTCGAATGCCTGGACGCCGGCAAGCTGCTCGCGCTCACCAGGGTGGTTGATATTTTCGGCGGCGTCGGCACCCTGCGCTACTACGCCGGCGCGGCCGACAAGATCCACGGCGAGACGCTCAAGATGTCGAGGCAGTTCCAGGGGTACACCCTGCGCGAGCCCGTCGGCGTCGCCGGGCTCATCATCCCCTGGAACTTCCCCTCCGTCATGTTCTTCACCAAGGTCGCCCCGGCGCTCGCCGCCGGCTGCACCATGGTCGTCAAACCGGCCGAGCAGACGCCGCTCAGTGCCCTGTACGTTGCTCATTTGGCGAAGCAGGTAAGATCACATGATATAGCTTTTGTTTTCCCACCAATTTTCTTGTCACTGGCAGTCTGGCAGTTTGGTTCAGTTGCTGGTGTTCTGAACTTTCCGTATTGTATTCTGCAGGCAGGAATCCCAGATGGGGTCATCAACGTGGTCACAGGCTTCGGTCCAACAGCAGGAGCTGCAATTGCGTCTCACATGGATGTTGACATGGTAACCTCTTACATCACGATCAGTTAGTACATGAGCGAGTCGTTTCTTTCTTCCCCCGTTTATGAGACTAGTAGTGTGTCCGTACTAACGCTACGGTAAAATATAAAACAAGATAAAATTTGTGAAAAATAAAACGAACAATCAGATTCATTAAGATTCACGTCTCATATATTGTATAATCAAATATTTTTGTCACATAATGAATGTCACATAACGACTGATCCTTTGAGGAGGCGACAACATCATTGGACTCACCCACCGACGACTTTCTCCATCCCCATATTGTTTAAACTTGAGGCTACAAAGAAAACAAACATTTTTGTCACATAAAGAAATATGAAACACAGTAAGGAAATAGGTGTTTGTGGACTATTTACTTACCACATCACCATGCAGAATACGTGAAGGAGAGAGATAGAGAGATACGGGTGAGATATTCATGGGAGAGAGATTGAGAAGTTTCCTTCCTTTTCTGCTACGTGAAGGACAAATAGTTGGATTACCCCTACAAGTTGGATTCCTCAACTATTCCTCGACAATTTACCTTAAAAATACTCTTTTAAAATAAGTGTTATAGAATAACGCTTTTTAGAAACAATACGAACAGGCTGTTCCATTCGGTGGGAGTGGTCGGCCATGCCGCTTACTGTTTTGGTGTTGATAGCAAGGGGAATCGAAGTATGGCTCTCTTCCAGGATAGGACCGAATTTCCGCCCATCCAAATATATAGGTCTTGAAGAGCAAATTTGCTTTGTTAGTTTCTTTTTGTTTCCAATGTTTGCACAACGTTATGTTCTTAAACTAAGCACGTAAGTTTAACCACTATTTACCATACATGCATGATGCACCAAAGAGTTTGACGTCAGCTCTGAAATACGATATTTACGATTAGAGTAGCGAAGAAACGTGAGCGCAATATCATATTGTACATACATAATGCGATGGAATACAAGCTAACATCACGCATGAACTAACATCACAAGGCACATACAAAATCTCGGATGGTATGCGCTGCACAAATCAAAAGGTGAGTATTAACACTTGCAAAACTGATGCTGCTTATAATTCTTAAGAACTGAATTATTTCGGGACAAGAATTCAGGACAGCAGATGTCTGCACTCCATTGAAACTCGATCGTAGTCCGGAATTGAGTACTGTACACTGAGTATCCTCTGTGAAAAACACCAATAAGTTTCATATTAAGACAGTAATTAGGATCAGACACAAATGATCCAAAAATATTCGTAAGGAAAAGATGGGAATGGGTGTACTCACATTGATTGTCTTGCGGAAATTCCTTGGGCCATCAGGGTCCTCAAAAGGATATGCACCGACAAGCATCACATACGGTGTTACTCCACAAGACCAGACATCAGCGACCTAAGATTCACGTGGTGGTGTCTGAAGGCTTCAGATGCAGTACTTCAGACCATTCAAATTATGCAGTAGCAAAATAGACTTTACCTTTCCATCATATATTCTATTCTGGAGAGGACCTCTGGGGCAATGTATGCCGGTCTGCCAACAGTTGATTTCGATTGAGAGTGCAAGACAGAAGATTGAAAATGCAAAAGAGCCAAAGGGTTTGCTGGTTTAGGTAATAAAAATGTGGTCATTGGAGGTTATAATCTGCACGGGTGTACCTTGGAGTAACCGAAGTCACAAATCTTAAGCCGAGGTGGCCAATGCTTGAAATTGGTATCTAAAACAATATCCACCATGGAAGGTAGAATTATTGCCTTGCTCTTAGCATAATCAAATCCGCAGATTGAGACAACAAAATTAACAAGGGGATCCATCTGACACTTGAACACAAATTTCCCTCTTCCCTGAAAAACTTTTCATTTCGTCTTGAAGAAAGGCAACGGCGGTAAGCTAATGGTGAGCTGCAGTATTGTTCCCCTCAGCCTCCTCCTTTGCCTTGCGAGCAGCTGCTCTTATTTGCCGCTGCTCCTCCTTGTAGATCCGGTTTCTCCGTTGAAATTGTGGCCACAGAAATCCCAAGTTAAGTTCAGAGTAGATACATGTAACGCTTTAGCATATTTATCATCAAATCACACCACATCAACATCACACACAAATATTAGAAAGTCTGGTTATAGAGTTCAGATCAAGCCCTCATGAGTAAAAGCAAGATTTGTCTGATTTCACTCATTGTACTGTTGAAACTCTAACCGCTTATACCGTTTAGTTTGATTACCATAGAATGCCTTCTGATACTTAGCAAATGGGATAACAAATTCAGTAGGGCTAGCTCTGAAAATATGAAGATGGTTTCAACAGCCAATACAATTCACCAAAATTGAGCTCATCAATAGTTTATATTTTGGACATTAAGTCAAAACACAGAACTGACCTTGGGTTATAAAAGATAGTAAATGGGTTGTGCCGGCGCCGGCGCGTGGTCGCCATCGAGGCGTCCGTCCTGGAGGCACCTCACTGCCGCCTCCGCCATCCCAGCTTCTCATCGCCGGTCGTGGTCGCACCTTCGCATGGGATAATATTGTTCTACTATATGAACAACATGGAACATATGATCAAATGCTACCTAGGAAGGGAGGTGTCCTTTGTCACTCTTCTTCGCTCAAACTCAAACTCCATTTTTGTGATTGGCTGACTGGATGGTTCTCTCTCAACCTTGGCGAGCCCTTTGAAGTATGGATGAGCCAATGCCTGACATAAATCACATGTTTCCAAAGAAATATCACAGTTTGCCCCCCCCCCACAATAAACTGAATATATGAGACTTGGCACTGCTGACATAAACAGAAATGTACAACATTTAAATACAACATCAAAACTATAGTTACCTCTTCAGCAGTTGGGCGGTCCTTTGGATCGAAAGCTAAAAGCCTTTGCAACAGGTCCAAGGCCAAAGGATCCGCATTAGGAAACTTCTGCGAAAATGGGATTGACTCTTTCTTTCTCACACATACTGCTCAGGTACCTCCTGGCTTTCTCATTCCGGACCTGGAAAGAAAAACTACCAATGTCAACCTTCAATTACTTAGATGATGCCCACCAGTTAATCTACAGAAGGCCTCCCCAAAAGAACCAGTACCATACCTGAGAAATTGTATCCATGGATGGCGTGCCCAGAAGATCAGTCATCAAATCTAACTGATGGACAACATTTTTACCAGGAAACAAAGTTCCTGTTAAAACCTCAGCGAAGATGCAGCCGATGCTCCAAATGTCAATGGCTGGTGTATACTGCAATTTTTAAGTCTGGACATATATCAGATATCAACATTATGATAAGGACAAGAGTAAACAAACATAGCAATATTTTCCTGAGAAGGGAAAAGGATGATGCAAAAGTTTACAAATTAAACTATAGCTTTTCACATGAAAACTTTTCCAGAGCGTAAATAAGCTTGGATCAAAACAAATGAACAAATGGACCAACCACCAAAGAACAATGGAGTCATATTAATAGGTTGATTAATCATAATCAAAGATGCATGATATAACAGTATAGCACCACTGACCTTTCCTTGTCTCAGCTCAATGCTTGAATCAGAATTCAACAAATGGAATGCTATAATGCACCACAAAGCTTACCTTTGAAAAGAAGGATCCATAGAGCTCTGGAGCTCTGTACCATCTAGTTGCAACATAATCCTACAGGGCATATGAACAAAGATACATAATTATGATCAGCTCACACGCAGCAAGTCAGATGAAAGAAAAGAAGTTAAAAGATAGGTATTCCCCATAACATACCGTCCAAAATATTGTTGTTGGGGTATCATTGAATGCAACTCGTGCCAGTCCAAAATCACAAATTTTCAGTTTGCAGTTAGAATTTGCTAATATATTCTTTGGCTTCAAGTCCCGGTGATAAACGTTAGCTGCAGTTACATGGACTTAATATCATCTAAGACTGGAGGCAGCAGCAAAAGTAGCATATCTGTGCAGAATATTTATGCAGATTCTGTTGATGGAAGAACTGGCGGGTGACGCGGATCTGGCGAGCGATGAGGTCATCCATGGTCATCTTCTTGCCGAAGGAGCCGGCGGGGGAGAGGCCTTTGGGCGGCGGCGGCTGGGAGGAGCGCGCGTCGGACGGGTAGGAGAGGTAGACGAAGGAGCCGTTGGCGAGGTTCAGGGAGGCGAGCCGGGCGGCCGGGTCGGAGAGCAGCAGCGGCGGGGCGGCGGCGGTGGCGGCCTGGGGCAGGAGGAGGGCCGGATCGAGGGAGAGGCGCTGGAGATCGAGCACGAAAAACCCACGGATCGGAGCTCACCTTCTCGACCGAGGAATCCATCTCCGTCGCCAAGATCGGCGGATCTAACAAAGCACGGATCGGGGGAGGAGGCGGGGCGGAGCGGAGGAGTGGGGGGAGGAGGAGGAGGCGGCGGTGGCGCGGGGTGGGGAGGAGTAGGCGAGGGCGGAGCGGCGGAGGAGGGAGGGGAGGAGGCGGCGTGGAGAACGGGGGAGCGGCGGGAGCGGAGGCGCGGGGGAGGCGGAGATGGGGGAGGATGGGGGGTGGCACGGTGGAGGATGGGGGGAGGCGGAGGGAGGGGAGGCGCGGGGGAGGCGGAGAACGGAGCGGTTTCTGCGTAGCGGGAGGTGGTGGGTTTTCTAGGTTAAATGATGTGCATGATCCGGATGATTTTAGCCTTAGGATCTTCAATGAGTAAGAGAAGAAGGTTTAAGGAGAGATCCAGGCCATTCATTCGTATGAAGTTGGATTACTTTGGTACACAAACTTGGGTGGATTTAGATTAGGCATGACTGTGGGGGTGGTTGAGGGGGTGGATTTAGTAAAGAAAATTTTGGTGTATTATAGAGTAGGGTAGATTTGATCGGTTACTTGCAACCAATGCGATGGCATTTCTTTATCCAGGTCAGTTTCACGGGATCTACAGCAGTTGGACGGCTCATAATGGAGGCCTCTGCAAGGAGCAATCTGAAGCCAGTGTCCCTCGAGCTCGGCGGCAAGTGTCCGCTCATCGTCTTCGATGGCGCAGACCTAGACATGGCCGTCGATCTCGCCATCAACGCAAACCTCTTCAACAAAGTGAGCATATATCTTAACAGAGAGCGGAGCCACATGAGCTAGAGTAAATGATCATTCGTCAGTTGCACTTAATTTGCAGGGAGAAGCTTGCTTTGCAGCGAGCCGCATCTACTTGCAAGAAGGTATCTACGATCGATTCGAGAAGAAGTTAGCAGACAGCATGAAGAATTGGGTTGTGGGAGACCCTTTCGATCCTCGCGTCAACCAAGGGCCTCAGGTTAAATTAGTATCCACAATTTTGTCATCACAAATAAGCATCCCCTGCTGTTTCTGCAACACAAATTAATCGATCTTTCTTGAATCAGAAACTTGTAATGTTACTCCTGTGTATATAGGTGGACAAGGCTCAATATGAGAGGGTGCTCAGCTACATTGAGCATGGCAAGAGAGAAGGTGCTACCGTCCTGACAGGAGGAAAGCCCTGTGGACAGCAAGGTTACTACATTGAGCCTACAATTTTCACCGATGTGAAGGTCAAATTAACCTCCAAAACCCAAACACAAATTGCCGTTACGTGGTCACTTAACTGTGTTGTCTAATTTCTGACATGCATGAATCTTTCTACAGGACGACATGATCATAGCAAAGGAGGAAATCTTCGGACCCGTCATGTGCCTGATGAAGTTCAAGTATGCCTTGCTACCATCCCAATCTGATCGATCACCGCCGCGGTGATCGATTTACGCTAGCTCCTCACTGCTGCAGTAGGCAGCTCAAGTAGTGAAATACCGTGATAGCGACAGAGATTGTGCATTTGCGGTGACAAGAAAAGTTGCATCTTTCTTGTTCTAGGACGGTGGAGGAGGCGATCGCGAAGGCGAACGACACCAGTTACGGGCTGGCTGCGGGGGTGGTGACCAAGGACATCGACGTGGCGAACCGGATGACGCGGTCGATCCGCGCCGGGGTGGTGTGGTTGAACTGCTACTTCGCCATGGACAGCGACTGCCCGTTCGGCGGGCGCAAGATGAGCGGGTTCGGCAAGGACTCCGGCATGCACGCGCTCGACAAGTTCCTCGCCGTCAAGGCCGTGGTCACCCCCGTGTACGACTCGCCCTGGCTGTGATCTGCTTGTGTACAAAGTCTGTACCCTCACAAAAGTGAAATAAAGAGGAGACGGTGCGTACACGTACCGTTGTGCGTTGTCGTGGTAATAATAACTAACCGAATTTATCGTGGAACTACATGGCTAGCTACTGCAATACATATGCTTTTATTTAAAAAGATACTTATATCTGTTATACAAGTCTAATGTTTATGATTGAAAATAAAGTTATTTTTCTTATACAAAACTATAAGTATATAACTCTTTTAATATATTTAATCTACACCGTTCGGATGTGGAATTTTCTATTCTTTTTCTTTGATTAATTTGGGGTTTTGTAGCCTTTACCAATGATAGCTTCTTTTTCTACTGTTTTAAGGGCCTGTCTATTGCACGGTTGCCTAATTTTTCTTAAAGATCAATCACTTTTTTCCACCGTTATATCAACATCCTGTAGCCTAGATTATCTTCATCTCACAAGTATAAAATCAACACACTCAAACCCTAACCCACCCAAACTACTTCCACGCCACCCCACCCCTAGTCACCGCCACCCCCAAACCCAACCCCCAGCAGTTCAGTTGTGGATAGAAGGAGTATCGTGTCTGCTCATGAACATTTAAAAATGATTAATTTGATTAAACTATGACATAACGGTCAACTTTAACAACTTTACAGGCGTCCAAGCCAAACACTTTCTTACAATCAGAAGATTCGAAGAAAATTCTCACAAGAACGATTGAGTGCGTTTGTAACCCTAACATGAAAATTTGTAACATCCCTTCCTCTTTTAATCTCTGTTTTGGTGGAAATAAAGCTAGACTGAGTATAACCAACCATACTCAACAAGTTACATACAAAAACGCTATATAACTACTTGCTAATATTTTCAAGAGAGGGGGGTATAGTGGTTTTATTATGGTATTGTGGATGCAATTTTATTTGTAAATATTTTTAGTATAAAATAACAATGCATAAACTTCTTAAGGAATTTGGGGTTTCAACAACTTGATTACCAATCTTCAATATTTCCAAATCATTTCTAAATCTACTTATACTTTGCTGTTATAATCACCTATTAAATATAACATCATTTACCAGAAGCACGGCGTATTCAAATAACATTTATAATTGACTCTGCAGAGTTGCCCAACTTTACTCACAAGATTCCTCAACCCTCATGACTAAGTTGAGAAAACAAGGCTTTTCGCTGCTCATCTCTTTATGTAACCTCTACCCGATAAGCTATGGAACCTAATGCCAGGAATACGACAGCTCTGATAATGAGTGGAGCCTACTGTTGTGAAAGTATAATTTTACCGTTTCCATAACACGTTCTTACGCCAACTGTTCTCTTTTTGGAACAAAATATTATATCTTTATAGTAGATATTTAATCAATTTGAGTAGTTACTAGACCAAGTTTGACAAGTTAAAGCTTGTAGTTGAGCGGTCACTGTATTATTTACTTAGCATAAAGTTCCAGTTCTTAATTTTTACCAATACAATTTCCATCTACAAACTCTTAGCAAAATGCCAAGTCTCTTAGCAGTATAAAACAGTTAAGTTCCTAGTCTACCATGATTATTTAAGTAGTATATTTAGTATTACTAAGTTTTATCAAGGTGAATATGACTATCAAATTAAACAAGGTCTTTTCTATGGTAAGACATAACTAAGTATCATGTTATTCTAAACATTTATTGTACATGAAGTAGCGGTAAATAAATAAGAGATAATGATAATAATGATAATTAAATAATTAAAGGAAATGAAGGTTCAATATGATAAAAACATACAACTTGCCTCTTTATTCATAGGACACCGACTTCTTTAATGGCTCTTGTAGCTCTTCCTCGTGACCAACTTGTTGGGTCTGAATACTAATACGGAAAGCAAATGCAAATAAGTTTCTGCTTTGTAGAACACAATCTGGGGACAAAATACCATAAAATATCCAAAAAAGACATAAATAAAAATAGGTTTGGGCGATCAGGGTTTAGGTGGTGCTTGATTTGACTGAACGGAGTTGGACTTAGGCTAGATGGGCTTAAGACGGTTGAAATGGCTATATATGTGTTAATGGGCTTATGGTGAATGGTAATGGCTGGAACAGTACTAGATGTAGGTTTGGAAAGTCATCTGGGATGGCTAGGGTTTTATCGAAATCTCTTAAGGCTAAAGAGAGCTGAAAATGGGTTTCGTGGGGTCATAATGGTCAAAATAGATATCTACAAGTATTTTGGTTTTTTGGGTGAATAGTAATGGATTCTACTGGTAATTGCAGGTTTGTAGCTACAGTGTTGGGTTAGGGCTTACTATTCATGCTGGATCCGAATGCTACAGTGGTGAATAGTAATTGGTCCAGCCCCATTTGGTTTAAAGATTTGGGTTTACACTATGTCGACCAGCCCAATTAACAGTGCCATCTTCTCTAGCCGACCAACACTGTAGCGCAAGAATAGAGTTTCCTCTTCTTGGCAATTCCCGATGTCGCGGTGGTCGTCGATGAAAACCGAAGACATGAATGGGTTTCTGGAGTTGAGGGGAACCCATTTTAGGGCTTTGTGGTGGCCGGAGAGCATTAGATGGTCGCCGGTGAGGTGCTCCTATCTCGGGACAAATTCATGGCTTGATAGTTTTCTGTATCCCTAACTAATAAGAACATGGTCATTTGAGCATCTGGGAAAGGAGAGGAAGCTATTAGGGTTGTTGTTTCTTGCTGGGGTGGTTGCAGATGGGTGGTCCATGGTGAGGGTTCTTGGTCGAGCGGCGGCTGAAGGTGTCGGGGAAGAAAGGAGTAAGAGAAGGCATGGTAGTGATTTGGTGGTGTTTCTAGGTGAACGGAGATGCTACAGGTACAAGCAATTGAAATGAAATTGACCAAATGAGAATAATTGAAAACAACGCTTATTGGAGGCCTCCGGGGTCGACGGCGGTGCGACGGCCAACGAGCAAAATTAGGGTGTCTACTACTCACCTGGATGCTAATGTAGTTTACTGGAGGGGCTCGGGGGCTTTTATTGGCGAGCTATGGCGGTTTGGCATAGGGAGGGCTCCTATTGGGAAGCGGAACGTGGCCGAGGTGAGAGGGCACGAGGAGCTTCAGCAGAGCTCGATGAAGGTAGTGGGGAAGGTTGGCTCATTGAGTGGCAGCTCGAGTCATGCCCTTCCTCGGGTGACGCAGTGCGTCAGGGCGAGGTGGCATATGGTGGTTTGTCGGCTGTGAGACGAGCGAAAGGCGGCGGCTAAATTTGGCCCGGAAGCTCCAGCATTTGGTCAAGAGGGGAATTAATGAGGGTGTTAGAGGTCCTGCAAATGAGGTACAGTTGGCTAACCATGGATTGTAGCGATGACAGAAGGTTGCGGTTGCAATTTACTTTCTACGGTTTTGCCGGTCCGTGAACAGTAGTTATGGTGGGAACAGAGGAGGCACCAATGGTTGATGGTGGCATGGACCGATAGGGAGGGTGTTAAGGGTTTGATGGAGGTCTATCTTACTGTTGTCGTGGCCTACATTGAATGTATAATCGCTATGAATTGTGTTGTCGCCATAGGCAAGCCATACCAATAACACTTTAGTGGAGATCAAGAATATTTGGAAAATGGTACTTGTTCTATTAATTATTGTTCCTAGCTAGGGAATGATTTAAATTCGACTCTTGGGCCGATCATTCAAAAGTAACAAAATGAGTCTGAATAACTAGTATATTTCGGTCCATGTGTAACTCATGCATCCAAGGTACATCATTTTCGTAGGTAACAAACCACATATTCTAGAGCTAAAAATCAACCAACCATGTAATGTCATTTTTGACTATATGTAAGCCCAATAATATTTCTATATAATCACGTACGTATATAGCTTCTGTGCTTTTTATGAAGGTAATTTTTACCCCCATTTCTACAGCACAGTAGCTAAGCAACCAGGTTAATACAGAACCGAGAGCTAATTGCACAGGAGTTTTCACCCGATTGATGTGGAGGAAATACTAAAAATTAAACTGTCAGTTCGTGAGGTGGATGATGCTCTTGCATGGCAACGTGAAAAAACAGGAATCTTCACAGTAAGAGCATCTCCAGCAGGGCCCCTACTTGAGCCCTCAAAACCAAATTTGAGGGCTTGAGGCAAAAATAGAGCTCCAGCAGGGCCCCTACTAGAGCCCTCAAATTTGAGGGGCCCCTTAAATTCCCCCTTCAGCCCTCATTCCTAGGGGGCCCCTACTCCGGCCCTCATTTTTCAGCTTTCCTCGTTTTTTCCTGTACGAGTGAAATAAATTTAAATTCGGAACAAAATTTGAATATTCGGAACAAATTTGAATTTAAATTTGAATATTCGAAACAAATTTGAATATTCGGAATAAATTCGAATTTAAATTTGAATAATCGGAACAAATTTAAATTCAAATTTGGATATTCGGAACAAATTTGAATTTAAATTTGAATATTCGGAACAAATTTGAATTTAAATTTGAATATTCGAAACAAATTTGAATTTAAATTTGAATATTCGGAACAAATTTAAATTCAAATTTGGATATTCGAAACAAATTTGAATTGAAATTTGAATATTCGGAACAAATTTGAATTTAAATTTGAATATTCGGAACAAATTTGAATTTAAATTTGGAACAATAAAATTCGAAACAAATTTGAATTTAAATTTGAATATTCGTATTTGAATTCATAAATTTAAATATTGTCTCTCATTTTGAAATCATAAATATTTTATTGTGTATTGTGCTTTTGTCTCATACATATGCATATAGTGTGTGAGGAAATAGAGGGAATTGAGAAGTAGAGGCCCTGTTTTGAGGGCTCCTGCTGGAGTGCAATCCAGAAAACAGGGCCCTCAAAAGTAGAGGGAGCCCTCAAATTAAAAGTAGGGGGCCTGTTTTGAGGGCTCCTGCTGGAGATGCCCTAAGGAGCATGTACAAGTTGGCCTTCAAGCTCAGCACTGCAGACCAGATGGCATCAGGTAGTAGTAGCAGAGATACAAATCCCCTAGCGACGGTACGCAACAAAAAGAGGAGGCGCGTTATTAAAGATGGAGCTTGTACAATTCGCGAAATTGCTGGAATTTGCCACCGGAGGGGATGTTTGATTTCTCTGGTTCAGGCTGGCTTTTGCTGCTGATGGATAAACTCAATGAGGATGAGCGTTTCTCTTTGTTGCTTGTTCTCTGGCGGAATTGGAATGATCGGAATGCCCTCACTCATGGGGGGGATTTCTCCGTGGGTAGATCCTGTCGTGCTCTGCAGGCGATGTGTAATGCACTGTTGCAAATCCGACAACCAGGAGGCGATGATTTAAAGGGCAACAAGGTGTGTGCTGTTAAATCTCAAGAAGCCCAGCTGAATGGTGAGTCGTTGGGCTTGCAGGTGTCCTGGCAACCTCCTGACCTAGGTTAGATAAAAATTTATGTTGATGGCAGCTTTGTCGAGGGCACTGGACGGGGAGGAGCAAGCGTGGTGATCAGAGATGATAAGGGCACGGTCCTATTGTCGTCATGGCGTTACTTGCCCAGGTGTTCGTCTGCTCTGGAGGTGAACCTTCGAGGCAAAGAGAGATCAAAATAGGGTAGCACACGAGCTTGCACAACATGCTATGCGTTTGAGTAGCAGTGCTATCTGGCTCGCTGAAATCTCTCTCTTCCCCGCAAGAAAAAGAGCTTATAGCAACCGGGTCATCAAAAGTCAACTCACCATGGCAAAAGCAACAATAAAAAGAGCTAAAAAAAGAAGCCCAAAAGAAAAAAAATCGCCTTCGAAGATCATCGTCAGAAGTCAGAACCCCGCCCTCTTCCCGAGACCCGTTTACCCGCTAATTCGTTCGTTACCTTCCGCACTAGTATTGTCTTCTCCTTCCCTCCCCTCCGCCCTCCCACTCGCGATCTCGCCTCCCACCCCTCCCCTCAGCGCCCCCGCCTCTCCGGCGAGCGAGTCGCCGCGCGGCCACACCTCCCGCTCCCATCTCCGCTTCGAGGCCGCCTCCTCCGAAGTCGCAATGGTAGGTCCCCCTCTCCACCGGCCGCCCACCCATCCACCTCGTCCGCCCCGTCCCGCCGCTTCCGCGGAAATGCTAGATCCGGCTGCGAGGCCGGCCCTTTCGGCCCAGCCGGATCCCGCGGCGGCTTGCCTCGCCGAGATCCGCTGCCGAGCTGATCGGTTTCTGCGTGGATCTGGGGTTCTGACGTGTGATGTGCTTGTATGAATATTGATTCGTTCGTTTTGTTTTGTGTTTTTTGATGGGTTGTCGTTGGTGGCGGGGATGCTGCTGCAGCCGCTCCGGTTAGAGATCAAGGTAATCTCGGGATTGCTCTGTTAGATCCGGTTAATTTGCAGTGTGAGTGATGTAATAACTGGGGTTGTTTCGCTGATGGTGCTTGGTGTTTGGTTGGATCAGAGGAAGCTCGCGCAGAGGTCGGAGAGGGTCAAGTCCGTGGATCTGCACCCGACCGAGCCATGGTGAGTCTTCTGGTGTTTGTTGTGCTAGCCAAATGCCTGCACTGCGTGAAGCATTGTGCATTTGAGCGTGTGCATCGTTGTAATTTGTGACAAATGCGTTATCGTTTAACGCAGGATCATGTCAAGTCTTTATTCCGGGAGCGTCTGCATCTGGAACTACCGGACGCAGGTTGGTGGCTCTTAATTCTTAGCAGTGATATTTAGTTGTTTGTGTTATTTGACTTGTTATATGAAATTTATCACCATCAATTAGTTATTTGCAATACGATTTATGTGTTGGTGAATAAAAATGGGACCAGGGTGTGAGCCATGTGTTTCTAGAAGAAAAAAACATTGTGTTGGTTTCCATGAATGAACATTTGCTATTGCCAACTTTTGTACTGGAAGATAAGATTTGTGCAATGCATAGCTAAGAAGCAATATGTTTGAGCTATTTAGCAGCAGTGAGATATTTGTAAATACTTCTTATCAGCCTTTCATATATATTTTTTGATTGTGGAAGATTTTACTTGCATTGCATATGCCGAAAGATGGAAGTAATGTTCACCTTGAGGCTTGAGATGATCGTTACATGCATGCAAGGTCGTTGTTAAAAAGATCTCATCATCATGGATGGACAAATGTATGCATTTTAGATAGTGTTATCATAGGAATATAGGATGCAACTTGTGACCTCCAATGGGGTTTATGGAAGTTTCAGCCTCTGAGGAGGTTCATGAGTGACTAGCCAAATATGGCAAAGTCCACCAAGTACTGGCCAACACCTGGTGGCCTCTGACAGCGATCAGCTGACCTCCACTGGTGGCTGACAGAGATGTGGTGAATTTTCAGAGGCAAAGACTGTGAAGTAAAATAGTAGCCGTAGGTAATCGCATGTGATGGGGTGAGGCCATCCACCAATGCAGGGATGGGCTTATCTAAGCAACCAAACAGCCTTGCACATAATTTCTATTTTCATTATGCAATAAACCAATATTTCATATATATTTTTTGATTGTGGAAGATTTTACTTGCATTGCATATGCCGAAAGATGGAAGTAATGTTCACCTTGAGGCTTGAGATGATCGTTACATGCATGCAAGGTCGTTGTTAAAAAGATCTCATCATCATGGATGGACAAATGTATGCATTTTAGATAGTGTTATCATAGGAATATAGGATGCAACTTGTGACCTCCAATGGGGTTTATGGAAGTTTCAGCCTCTGAGGAGGTTCATGAGTGACTAGCCAAATATGGCAAAGTCCACCAAGTACTGGCCAACACCTGGTGGCCTCTGACAGCGATCAGCTGACCTCCACTGGTGGCTGACAGAGATGTGGTGAATTTTCAGAGGCAAAGACTGTGAAGTAAAATAGTAGCCGTAGGTAATCGCATGTGATGGGGTGAGGCCATCCACCAATGCAGGGATGGGCTTATCTAAGCAACCAAACAGCCTTGCACATAATTTCTATTTTCATTATGCAATAAACCAATGGAAAAGGGAGATCCAAAACTGGACTGGACAATCTACTTTTTGTTCAACCGTCAATTTGGATGTATATGGCTTTGTACAGACATAGTTAAATTTGAACTAATTAAGCTATGTTAATTTATTGCCAGATAATGGTCAAATCATTTGAGGTCACTGAATTACCAGGCATGTTCTCTCACCTCACTGTTTGCATTTTCCCCTATATGTCATTATGCTAATGTAACCATGAGTTGCAGTTCGTTCGGCTAAATTTATTGCGCGGAAGCAATGGGTTGTGGCTGGTGCGGATGACATGTTCATCCGTGTGTACAACTACAATACAATGGATAAAGTCAAGGTTTTTGAAGCTCACACTGATTACATCAGGTGTGTGGCTGTTCACCCAACCCTGCCCTATGTGTTGTCATCATCTGATGACATGTTGATAAAGCTTTGGGACTGGGATAAGGGCTGGATATGTACTCAAATCTTTGAGGGGCACTCTCACTATGTCATGCAAGTCACATTTAACCCAAAGGACACCAATACTTTTGCCAGTGCTTCCCTTGATCGTACAGTAAAGGTATACATTTTCTTTTTTGGTACAAGTTGTGGATTTTTTTCACATGGTTCCTGTTTCCTGAGCCTGAATAGTAGTCCTCTGTACTTGAATTTTTCAGATCTGGAGTCTTGGTTCTCCTGATCCGAACTTCACATTGGATGGTCATTCAAAAGGTGTGAACTGTGTTGATTACTTCACAGGTGGTGATCGGCCATACCTAATTACAGGCTCCGATGATCAAACTGCCAAGGTGTGGTATCTTCATTAAGTGATACACTCCTGAACTTTTAGAACATTGTTACAATGCATTATTTTGAATCAGGTTTGGGATTACCAAACAAAGAGCTGTGTTCAGACACTTGAAGGGCATGCACATAATGTCTCTGCTGTATGTTTCCATCCCGAGCTTCCAATAATAATTACAGGTTCAGAGGACGGGACTGTTCGTCTGTGGCACTCAACTACCTACAGGTATTTTTGCTGTTGGTTGTATCCAAGCTTGTGTACTTGTAATAATGTGTATAATTGCTTACTTGTTCATACACAATGTGCTCCTGGCTCCTGCATGCATAATCCTATCGAGATGTTGAGGTCAATACTACTAAACATAATCTCTCCTCATCCCGCCCAGCACAGTGCTCTTATTACAAAAAATGCCCAGCTACATGTGTTATTTAAACTCAAAATTTGAAGAAAAAGTCACTATCCCTGTCCAACCTTGTATGCAGTTACAAATCTCAGCCAAATTACGAACATATCTTTTTGCTAGTCTAATTTAGCTCAGGTGTGAATGCTGCAATGGAACATTAGAAAAAGTAGACCAGGATTAGTATTCACATATGATACTAGTTGATCTGTAGTTGCAAGTCTACTTGACTTGTTTTTTTACTTTCTTATCTATTTTTAAGTATGTTATTGTTGTTGTTTCAGTGTATAGCTATCTTTGTTTTATTGTGATGGTGTGCGATCTTCAAGCTCCAGTTACGATTTTGCCATGCTATCTGAGATCAGATGCAATTTTAGCAAAACTGTTAGCTCCTGTTTATAACTTAGACAACGTTGGATTGTATCAATCACGATTTGGCCAATTTGTTTGCAACTCATACATAGCAGAAATGCTGTCCTTTTTTTATATACACAACTGTATTCTTTCTATCAGAGGGCTAACCATTTAACTAATTAGATGATCTTATCTATAAAATTTAATGGGCGTACAATTTTCAATTTTCAGTGGGGAGTGGGGACGCACTCCCTTTTCTTCTTGTCCTCATATTTGTAGATTTGCCCCTGCGAATAACATAACAGGCAATTAGTGGCAAACCTTGGAGTTACCTCATTCTTATGCTTTTTATTGTTCCTTTTGTTGTAAATTTAACTTTTTTATTCTTAGAAACTAGCATTGAGGTTGGTGCTCTTTGCAGGCTTGAGAACACACTTAACTATGGCCTTGAACGAGTTTGGGCATTAGGTTATATGAAGGGCTCAAGAAGGTAATGAAAGATTTTTTCCCCTCTTGTTTTATCCAAATCTGGGATTTGTGTTCATAATATCTTTAATATCTGCAGGGTTGTGATTGGATACGATGAAGGAACAATAATGATAAAGATTGGCCATGAAGAACCTGTTGCTAGCATGGACAGTAGCGGCAAAATTATATGGGCGAAGCATAATGAAATTCAAACTGTTAACATCAAGACAGTTGGTGCAGATATTGAGGTGGTTGTTGCAAAATATGCTATGCTGTTGAGAACTTTTAGTAGTTTTCATGTACTGATGTAGTGATGTGTGTACTTTTTCATTTGTCAGATCGTAGATGGAGAACGACTGCCATTGGCTGTGAAGGAGTTAGGAAGCTGTGATCTTTACCCACAAGTAGGTTTCTGTGATTTTTTTGCCACATGGTACAGTAAACACAAAGGAAGGAGCTTCCTGTGATTCTGCATGGTGTTGCATTGCATTATGTGTGTAAATACTTTAATGAAGTGAAACAAGTTTATGCCATTGAACATTTTAGTTTCTTTTCTGTTTATACCCTGCTTATCTTTGCATAGTAGATTTTGTTAGCTTTAGCTATTGCAGTGTTATTAGCAATGTTCAATATCATGTGGAATGTACATGAACTATCTCAATCAGTTAGGGTTCAATTAAGAATGGAAGTTAGAGTTTATAGATACCTTTAAAATTTAGCTTTGTGGGCTAAAAAAATGTACATACGATATTATAATTGGTAACAGATGCTTCTGACCAACATTGAATGTTGTTTCTTTGAATATGTAGACTTTTTTTGTGGTGCAGCAAAAAGCATGGTTTTGCACTGATAGATATGCTTGGTTCTAATTCTTATTAGCAAAACATACTTACAAATAAACTTTCCATTCTTTCAGAGCTTACGGCACAATCCAAATGGGAGATTCGTTGTTGTATGTGGAGATGGAGAGTACATAATATACACAGCGCTAGCATGGAGAAATAGATCCTTTGGGTCTGCACTTGAATTTGTCTGGTCAACTGAGGGCGAATATGCAGTCAGGGAAAGCACATCAAAAATAAAGATTTACAGTAAAAATTTCCAGGTTTGTTTTCAATGGAACATGTCTTACATGTCGTTATTTTCTCTGTAGAGAGATAGATTGGGAAAATGCCTCACACCCCAAAGGGGGGGGGGCTGTGGTATATATAGCCAAGATACAATGGTTACAATAGATCCTCAAAAGGAGGAGATATAGAAACAGAATATGGCTATACAATCTACACAATCCTTTATTTTCTTCTAATACCCGCCCGCAGTCGCAGCGGGAGATTCACGAACGCAAAGACTGGATCGAAAATCAGTAAACAACTGAACGGGCAGGCCTTTGGTCATGATGTCCGCGAATTGGTGAGATGATGGAACATGGAGAACCCGGACCTGCCCCAAGGCAACCTTCTCGCGAACAAAGTGAATATCAATCTCAATATGTTTCGTGCGACGATGATGGACCGGATTGGCTGTCATGATCCACGGTGAGGGATCGTGGACCGTCATCTGGTTGAGTGCAGCAATCAGGCCAGCCTGGTCCCAATTTGGCTGGCCACTGTAGACGCCGGAAGGGGGCGACATGGAAGGACCGGCAAAAGCAGTGTTCGCCTGTGGCACCGGTCCAAGAATCCCTGGAGATCGCCAGCCCGTTTGCTGCACAGCCCATGGATTGAAACAGATCCAAGGGCCGGCCGGACGTAGGCAACTGGAATTCCCAGTCCCGTGCTGCGCGTAGCCGCCGCCGCTCGGGATAGAAGGCTGACGGCCGCCGCCACCAGTGCCGCCGCCGCCGCCTTTGCGATTCCGCCTGCTGTTGTTGCCACTCCGAGCATGGCCGCTCGAGGAGGAGGCGGAGGAGGTGGCGGCGCAGGCAACAGAGGAACAGGAGGAGCCGTGTGAGACGCCGGCCACAAGCGCCGTCTCGGAGGTCACCTTGGCGGAATTGGCCAGGCGGAGCTCTTTGAGCACCAGGGTATGACGCGCCGCGGCAAAGGTGGGGAGAACAGGGGCGCTGGCGATGCTGTCGGCGGTAGTGGAGAAGCGATCGTTGAGTCTTCGGAGGAGATTAAGCACCAGCTGTGACTTGGAGACGGGGTGTCCAACGTCGCGAAGGGCGTCGGCGGCCGTCTTGACTCGTTGGCAGTAGTCGGCGACCGGCAAATCGCCCTGAGTTAGCGAATGAAATTCATGGCTCAGGAAGATAGCACGCGGCTCCTTGTTCGCCTGGAAGAGGCCATCAATGGCGACCCAGAGGTCGCGGGCGGTTTGCTCGGGCTCCATGGCAAGGTCGAGGATGTCGTCGGAGACCGATCCGAACAACCAACTGCGGATGCAGCAGTCGGCCTGCTCCCAAGCAGGATCATCGGGACGGGGAGGAGCGGAACCATCGACGTGATGGAGAAGCCCAAACTTGCCGCACATGGAGGTGAAGAACGCCTTCCACTTGTTGAAATTTGGTCGCTTGATCTCCAGCGTGATTGGAACATGGGATTTGACGGCGATTGTGGCGTAGGGGTTGATGAAGACGACGCCGGCAGACTCGCTGGAGTTGGCAGAGGAGGTAGACCCCATCGCGCCGGAGACGGTGGAGGCCTGGGTGGACTTGGTAGTCATGGCGCGGTTCTCAATCGAGAAGAAGTGGCGGCGTGCGGTTGGGGGCGGCGAGCGCAGGAACCGGAGCGCAAGGTTAGGGCAGTGGAAAGGAGAAGAACTCGGAATCTGATACCATGTAGAGAGATAGATTGGGAAAACGCCTCACACCCCAAAGGGGGGGGGGCGGCTGTGGTATATATAGCCAAGATACAATGGTTACAATATATCCTCAAAAGGAGGAGATATAGAAACAGAATATGGCTATACAATCTACACAATCCTTTATTTTCTTCTAATATTCTCGTCTCTTGGTTGTTAGTTTATTTTCTTTGCATAAAATAATCACTCTGTTATGGCGTGACAAGCCATAGCTACGACGTGGTGCATGACAGCATGTCGTTAATTAGGATAAGAATAACTAGTTTCCTTATTATTTGCGTTTGTTTCCTTTTAGATTATTTCCATGTATTAGGGATAAATTTCCTATTATTAGGATTAATTTTTTTATTATAGGGATATGTTTCTTAGGGATTAAGTCTAGTTATCCTTATAAAAGGGACATCATTGTATCATTATGAATTAAGCAAGAATAAACCAAAGTTAGTCCCCAACCAGTTGGCAAAACAGATCAGAGCCTCCTTGTTTGTTGGGGAGAGCCCTGCGAGCTTGGAGGGTGATCCCTCACCTTCTTGGCTGTTAGGCCTTAGAGCTTCTCTATCACGTTAGGGAAGAGCCCTACCAATGGCTAGGTAAGGGCGAGCACCCTACCCTTGGTCCTCAGACCTTGTATCTAACCAACCTACCACAACACACTCTATGATTTTCTGAAGCACTATTAAATTAAGGAAATATTGGTTCCATGCCACCGAAAGATCTCTAGTTTAGTTATATACCATTGAAACAGACTGGTGCGCTTTGGTACCACCCAAAGATTGTTCCGTTACTATTTGTGCCACTTTCGTCATCTTTGTACTTACTGTCGTTACCTATGACCTTTCTGCCCTCAGCCTTCTCTCCAAAATCCATCTTTGCCTGAGAGCCCAATGTCACTTGAGCTCCCACCCAAAAGTTAGCTTGAATTCCCTGCCCTCCTACACAAGTCTTCACCATGCCGGCCACACCTCTCTCCACTGCGTCGCCCGCACTGGTCTCCTCAGTGACATCCTCCGCCATGGTCCTCCACATACCCTGCAGCTCTGCCCTTGACGTTCTTGGCCATGGCGGCGAGCTCGGAACCATTGACGTCCATAGGCTGGCGCAGCTCCACATGGTTGAAGCTGATGTAGCAGCAGCCGCCATGCTGCAATTGTCACCTGGCTGAAGGAGGCCACCACCGGGGGCTAAGTGTTGAGCGTGCGGAGCAGGCAGATAATCTCACTGTGAGGGCCAGGTCGCGCTGCGGCTTTGCACATGGCTTCGCCAATTTGTCTCTGCCGCAGACCACAGTTGATCAAATTTACTTCTCACCCTCTTCTTTGATTTCTAATACCTGTTTTCCCCCATCTCACCTCAATTCACTTCTCTCCTCAAATTATCTTCTTCTATCCCAAATCAATCCAACCATGATCAGAAATCGCCATGGCTGACCTCTGCCTTGAAAATGTCACGCAGCAGTTGGAGCAGCAACAATTTAATTGAAGCCCTCGTCGGTAGATGCGGAAGTCAAGAGATCCCCGACGCCGCTCCTCCCCATGGCTTTTGGCAGTAGGAAGGCATGAAGATGCTAGTGACATATTAGTTCTTGCCAGTGGCTGTGGAAGTCGAGGACATTATATGCGCCGACCGCGGCAAGCAAGGAACGGATGAAGGGATGGCCTCCCAGAGCCTGGTCATCATGTGGTTGGGTCAAGGGCATTCTTGGAACTCTAGGAATATTTTATTGCCAGAAAATGCGAAAAGATGCAATAAAACCAACGGAAGGTAACCGAGTGATATAAAACAGAACAGAGCAAACTTTCCATGGTATTAAACTGCATCATATTCTTTTAGTGGTATTTTGCTAAAGTGGTGTTCTTTGGGTGTTATAGAACCAATTTTTCCTTAAAATAATTAACCACGCTTCTTTCTTAAAGAAGAAGATATTGCTTGGGCCCTCCACCCCTTTATAGGGTGGGTTTTTTTTGCTATAGCTAATGGCTTATAGCTGCGGCTGATGACTTTTGGCCTTAGCGCAAGCATTTGTGTGAACGAACCGAATGCCAATAAGCCGATAAGCCGCTTCGAAAAGACTATCCCGATAAGCATTTCGAAAAAGGCAGTGGAGAAACCGTTCCGTTTGTTTGTTTGGATTAAGCCATAAGCTAAAAAGAAGGGAACTATAAACTTGTAGGTCGGATATTATAAACTGAGTGCCCTATTGTTTTTAGTACTCTGGTCCCTTGGCATTTAACAGTGCTGAACCTATTTCATACTAACTATTACGATACCATTGACCGCATTCCCATGTCTGTTTTCAAGTACAACAATTTACTGGTTAAATGAGTGCAGTCGTTCAAACTAAGAAACTGTGTGATTAACATGGAAGAAGAGGTTAGTCGTCATTTTTTATGCAAACTATAACACCTAAAGAAGAGGCAAACAAGTATTTTCGAATCACTGCTGCAGAAGCTGAACGAAAACTTAGAACACTATATAGCACCTCTTATTTCATATATTTAAATATGCTTTGTTATGGTTTCTGAAACATAATCTGATGAGAGCACTTGATAATTTCAGGAGAGGAAAAGTATAAGGCCAACGTTCTCTGCAGAACGTATATACGGTGGAGTATTGCTTGCTATGTGTACGAATGACTTCATTTGTTTCTACGACTGGGCAGAATGTAGGTTGATACGCCGGATTGATGTGAACGTTAAAGTGGGTTGTTTCTTTGCTTCAGGAATGGATATCTATGATGTGTTTTTATTCCTTTTCATATGTTATGCAACTAGAAACAATTGATTTTGCCTGTTGCAGAATCTATATTGGGCTGACAGTGGTGATTTGGTAACCATTGCGAGTGATACATCATTCTATATTTTGAAGTACAATGTGAGTTTCACATGCAGTACGTACATCACTGTTTTTCTTTCTGTTGCCCCAGTGCATCTTGTATTGTTACATCTGGGCATATGTCAATTTTATCCTTGTGTGTAATTTACTAAAACAACTGTTACATCTTCTAGAGGGATGTAGTTTCTTCCCATCTAGATGGAGGGGGTTCGGTTGGCGAGGAAGGTGTGGAAGATGCTTTTGAATTGCTTCATGAGATAAATGAACGTGTCCGGACTGGGCTATGGGTTGGAGACTGTTTTATATACAATAATTCTTCATGGCGGCTAAATTACTGTGTGGGAGGAGAGGTGAGCACTTAGTTTTCACCAGAATGAACATAATCTTATGTGTACGTTTTATTAGAACATTTGTTGTTAGGTGCTATCTATTTATCATACCATGCTCCATGTGTTACAGGTCACTACCATGTTTCACTTGGATCGTCCAATGTATTTATTAGGCTATCTTGCTAACCAAAGTCGTGTCTATCTTATTGACAAGGAGTTCAAGTAAGTGGCATATTTAATTTACACTTAATATTCCTGCACGATGCCTTCTCCTGATGAACTTCTGTGACTTAACAACTTTGATTATTGCAGTGTGGTGGGTTATACTTTACTACTCAGTTTGATTGAGTACAAAACACTTGTGATGCGTGGGGATTTGGAACGTGCAAATGCTCTTCTACCTTCCATACCAATGGAACAATACAACAGGTGTCCCATGTTTGGCCAAATAATTTAGTGAATGTTACTTGTAAATTAACGTGCCCCAGGTTTTAAATTACTTGACTTTTCATTTGCAGTGTGGCACATTTCCTTGAATCACGAGGCATGCTAGAAGAAGCCCTTGAAATAGCAACCGACCCGAATTACAGATTTGACCTCGCTGTACAGCTTGGTAGCCTGGATGTTGCAAAGGCATAGTGCAATTCTATTGTTTATCTCTATACCAATGAGGACACATTGTCCAAGAAAGTTCATCTTCCATTGAAATGAATACTCAACAAATAGATGCTTTGCAGGAAATTGCTGTTGAAGCACGAAGTGAGTCAAAGTGGAAGCAGTTGGGGGGATTAGCTATGTCAACAGGAAATGTATGTGTGGTGTGTGTAATTTTACATGTCTATAGTGTACTCAATATTTTTTTTAACGACTAGAATTTCTATGTGATATTTGAGTTCTACTAGTTATTGGTGACGAAGAAAATGACTAGTAGTAGTAATCATGAGCTTAGCTTGTAGCTGTAAAAAATATTTTTCATTTCTACAAGCATTTGAAATTGAAATACAAAGATGCAATTTGGATAACTAAACGGTGCTGAGCTTGTTGCTATTACAAGAAACTGAAATAGCAATATTGACTGTTGAATCAGAAATGACATTACATGCAGCTTGTCTCTGTCTTTTTTTCATCTGTAAACGACATATTACGTATACACTAATGTCCTTATCATTGACCTGGCTGTACAGCTCGAGATGGCAGAGGAATGCCTCCTTCAAGCTACAGACCTTAGCGGATTATTGCTTCTATATTCATCTCTTGGAGATGCTGAAGGGATAACAAAGTTGGCATCCATGGCTAAAGAGCAAGGAAAGAACAATGTTGCTTTTCTTTGTTTATTTATGCTTGGCAAATTGGAAGAATGCCTTCAATTGTTGGTTGATAGGTATAGACTTCTGCAACTTCATATTGCCCTATGTAATATTTTCTTGTTTAAGACAAGCTTTTCTTATTTTATGTTGACTTTCCGGTCATTCTTTATACAGCAACCGTATTCCGGAAGCAGCATTGATGGCACGATCCTATCTTCCAAGCAAAGTCTCTGAGATTGTATCAATATGGAAAAAGGATCTTCAAAAGGTAACTTCCTATAGAAAGTTTCTTTGCTTGTGTTCCTCTGTACAGTTCCACTCTGTGTTTCCTCAGAATAGTAAAGACTTTTAATACTGTTGCATCATATTTCTCTTAAGCATGTTACTTTGTCATAACTTGTTTCTGCATGGTAATTGTTGTTAGGCATTAGTATGGTACAGTCTGTTCTGTACACTGACTTCCGGCTGGTGATACAGGCCACTTCTTTCTTGTATGTATTCATCATGAAACCTGTGTCAGGGTTTGGGGAATTCAAACCATGGGTGGGAATGGTTTCTGACCAATGACCCTAGTTGTTGCTGGTCGACTAAGTCGGCCAGTTGGCTGATTTGCCTGCTTGTCGAGTCAAAGGTCCCAGTCAGCCTTCCGGGGCCGACCAGACGACTAATTGTAGACAAATCAACGTTTAGTCGACAACACAATAACATTACCAATGACTGCCCTATTCATTGGGGTGGTAACTGGCTGCTTTGGGATTTTTTTAGTATGTTCGTTGTATGACAAGCAACATAATGAAAAGAAAGTACATGCTGCATTGCACTTTATATACTCATAAATGTATTGTACTATCATCAATAACCGATATTTGGAAAGTAAAAAATGGAAATCATATTTGAATTCAAACTTTAACTTTGCCTAATCCTACCGGTTTTTGGAAAACCGGTTGATGTTGTTATAGGCCCATCAGTATCCTGGTTTGCTCTCTACAGAAGGGCCTGCATTAGGTTCATATGCTTCAAATCTGACAATTGCGATCCAACATTTGTGACATTGAATTCAGAATGGCATGTGCATTGTCTGTGACAACTCATTGAATTCAGAATGGCATGTGATTGTCTGTGACAACTGTGATTATATGGAAAAAGGCTGTTGTTTTAGAAATTTGTTTCTTGTGCCCACACTTATGCTGCACCGCCTTATTGTAGCTAATAGGCAATTGTTGGTTCATTATTTTTTATTTCTGCTTGTTTACCAGGTGAACCCCAAAGCTGCAGAGTCTCTGGCAGATCCTGCTGAGTACCCAAACTTGTTTGACGACTGGCAGATTGCTCTCAATGTAGAAGCTACCCTTGCCCCCAAAAGGTATTTGGTCGTCCTTATGGGTAATAGAGCTGCAATCATTTTATCCAGTTTTGCATAATCCCCTCCAACAGGCATGGTCCTTCCGTTTAATAGACACAATCCACTAATACTTCTATCACTAAAAGATAAGCTGGCAATCATCCAATTGTGCTATCTTATAGACTTATACTTTTCTGGTGTTTGACTTGATATTCATTTGTGTCTGCTACTACGGGGAATATGGAGAAGAGAATTTACATAAAATCATGCGAGAGTTATGCGTTAAGACTAATAACCTTCATCAAAATCCTTCAGCAATGTTTATCACATTCACTGTCACTTTAGTGATTGTATCTCATGTTGGATCACGTTATTTGTAATAAAGATTTGCACTTTCCTGTAGATAACCAATCTTCCTTAAACATTATCTAAATCTTCTGTCCCACAGAAGATTGCTGTACTGAAGTACTAAATTCAGAGGTAATCTTCTACATAGAAGAGTGTACGAAAGGCTGATATAATTTGAGTTTTAAGAGCAGACTGTTCAATCCTAAACATAACATAGATTACGGGAACATTTGGACAAATGATTTGAGACACATTCGGTTTGAAAGAGACGACACCTTTTTTTTCTTATATTCTTACTAGATTTTACTTGAATAGGGGTATCTATCCACCTGCTGAGGAGTACGTAACTTATGCTGAAAGGTCCAACGAGAGCCTTGTAGAAGCTTTCAAAAGTATGAATGTACAGGAAGAGCTACCAAGTGAAAATGGAGATCCTGTTCATGAGGTATTACACTTACAGAATGACTTATATGTTAAATCTCCCAAATGTTGAGAGCATCATATATGATACATATGTGCAGTTGGATTTTTTATTTATATTTACTTCCATTTTGTGTTCATACTAGTTTGATGGGTTTGTTTTTTGTAAAATAGGAAACAAAATTGTCTTCTGGCAAACTTGGATATATAGATAAGTCTAGTAAATACTAAACAGTATTAGATTATCATTGTTCTTGTTGTTAGTTTTTGAGAGTCTGTTTTGGTTTGCATCTTTTGATGTTCCCTCTGGAAAGATAGGAATAATAATTAGCATTTTTAGAAACCTCTGTGTAAACTTTCTTATGATCTTTTCATTATTTTTACCACTAGCAGTTGCTTCTATTGCTTATCTCCTTTTATTATTGTCTTGCATGACACCAAACAAACTTAATAGGTCATTGAGGATGATGGAGTCGAGGAAGGTCAAGAGGATGCCGTCGAAGTTGAAGCTGATGACTCAACAGATGGTGGTGTCCTTGTTAACGGGAATGATGGTGAGGAACACTGGGGTACGAATAATGAAGCAGCTTCATCAGTATAAAAGCAGTAGTTGAGCAAGTGTACAGTCCAAAAACCTTTTAGTCTAGTAACATCGTACTAAATACACCAAAAGTATTCAGGAAAACTAGCTGGAGAATGGGTGCTAGTGTGTCTATTCTGCACACAGTAATATCCTGAGTCACTTGATCCCTCACCCTTCACTACTGGAGTGTGTACATATTTGGGCATGTATGGGTTGGGGATATCCTATATTTACATGGGGTACCTGATACTGATGAATATTCATAAACAATTGTTAAGAACTTGCTACAACTACAACTATGACTAGTGTTGTCAGCTGGTTTTAGTATCTAGTAAGTAGCAATTTAGTTGATTTTGGGAGTTGGTGTAAGGCTCTTTTGATTGAGATAGACGTGTCAATCCTAGAATGCATGAGTAGGGTTATGCTGGAGTTGCTTATAGATCGGAAGACGTATTGGCTTAACTCATTTTGAAAATCTAAAAAGGGCTGGTTGTCTCATAGAATAATCAAACCCCAACTAAGGCCCCATTCAAAGCGGCTTTTGGTTACGGCTGTTGGCTTTTAACTGAAATGGGTACTGTAGCAGCTATTAGATTTGGACTGAGCCATTCAATTAAAGGAAAATAAAGAAAAAAAAGGAAAACGGGGAAAATACCATTACATCCCCACTGACAATGTAAAGGAACACAATTGCGTCAAGAAGCCAACGCTTTCAAAACGGCTTCTGGAAGCTAGAAGCCGTTTTGAATGGGGCCACACTGGAAGAATTTTTCAAGAGGCTGTAATGGTAGTTTGGTTGGAGATGATTTTATTGAAAAGAAGTGCTTCTTGTATGCTCAATCACGTGCAGTACACACTAAATCAACTCAATGAAACAAACTTAAAATTTACATGATGATTTTTTTTCATTGTTCCAGTTTGACTTCAAGTTGTTGATCTGAATTGTTTGATTCATCTCAAAGCCTCTTTTTTACCCAATGATTACATGGCAGTGATACCAGAATCTTTCTCAACGTTTCTGATTGTGTCTTATAGCAGCTTTCATATTTTTTATGACCCAATACACAATGTTTCTTACTGCTTTCTTTGATTTTTTTTGCAGTGCTAACTCCTGGCCAATAGTAGAGGTATTACGACAGCATACTGCACAAGCAGTTTGGTTGTTTTTTTTGTAAAGGTAAGCATCATCATATATACACAAAGGTCAAAGCAAAATAGAGGGGTAAAGAACATTGGTGTTCATATCGTTTGATTATGTTCAGTAGTATGTAATGCTGTGCATCTATGTTCCCTTGCTATGCCCTTAATCCTTGTACACGGAAGGGAAGATCTACCCACATGCCAGGGCAGATAATTATATCAGTTTTCCATGGCTGCGTTTGTGGAGTTAAGGCATTCTTACTATGGCAGGTTGCCACCTGTTGTTGAGACTTGGGAGTTGGGACAATTATGTAAAAGCAATTCCTCCATTTGTACAAGGTGTTGTGCGTGGTCTAGTACTGATGATACAGGAACAGTCTTGGATGATTAATTAGCACATGGTCTTGTGTCAGATAACAAATTTTGCAATTCGATTCTTTTTCCATGTTTTGGAAGCTTTACGGCTTGTAGACTTGGGGTATGATATAGCTTGTACTACCCTTTTATATGTTTAGCATATGTTATGATGCTGCCATTCTTTGAGGTTGGAATTCGCTTCGTGGATAGAGGTGCTGTATTCTGCAGTATTTTAGTCCACTGAATAAATCGTCTCATTTCTTCCACCGTAGACAATCATCTGGACCTTGGTGTCAGCACTGTATAATTTGATACCATTTCTTTTGCAAACTACAGCGAACAAGTTCCATAGTTTTCATGTAACTTTGTTTGTAAAATATTTTTGCTGTATAGACTGTCTTCCAAAGAACATTGGAAAACTGTGCCCATTTGGTCAGATAGTACCATACAGTCATACTAATGTTCGTTTGCTCGTTTTTCTGCTGATAGATTGTGATGTACTGTCGAATAATGACATGCTGATGGATTGTGATGTACTGTCGGAACAATGACATTGCAGTCAAACTGTGCCTATTGGTGCCTTTTGTATTCGTTCAGGATTCGTATTAGGCACTATCCAGATTTGCATCTGTATCTGAAGGTATTAGCATGGCTCTGCATCCGATAAAATACGTGGGATGAGTTTTGAGATAGCCAATATCCCACCGCGTTCGATTGGGTTGCACCCTAATCTCATTGGCAGTGGCCACGTTGAATTCAAAATGAAGCAGGGAAATAACTAGTTTGGACAGGAATCTGTTATAGGACAACAAGTTCAGACTGTTTTTCAGGGTCTAAACATATTAACAATAGGTGATGCGTGAATTAGTGCTTGTTCGTGGAAAATGTCTGTGCTACTCCTGCTCGTGCATTAAGTCTTTATCGACCATCTAAAAAATAAAGTAAGAATGAGTCCGGAGACTCAGCAAGCACATAATAGAACAGTAAATGCTACTAAACACATAAGCAATCATTTAGCCATGTCATATTCCACCTGTTTCAACATAATCATAGCCACAACCATATCATCATTCTTAGGTCTCATCATCATTCTTCCATTAGTGTAATACAACACTACTCTACATACTCTTTTGCTCATCTCATTGCATATACTGGTATAGCCTAAACACACATCGATGTTCACTCTATCATGACCTCATCCTCATTAGCACAGGGGGTCTCTCCACTCTCGTGGAGGCCTACCAAGTAGGACTTATGGATCCACCCACGGTGGATCCCATTGCTCATCACATGAGTGCACATGATACAAATACATATATCTATTATCATGACTATACTTATCAATATCATCATTAACAAGCATATTTGATTACCCTGCTCCATCATCATTGTCATCATCTACAATGCAGCACTCATAACATAAACATCACATGTTTCACAACAATTACCGTCTACTGCGCTACCACGCACTTGCCTGGTTAGCCTCGGGGATGATGGGTGGACGGATCTGAACTAGGACCTCCACTTGTACAAGCGTCAACCTGACTCAATATAGTATATCGATACTTATGCACCTATATAAACATCATCGATTCTACACGCAAAGCCCAATACTGGCATAAAGACACACATGGGTAAGGATTCGACGCGTACGTCACAAATCCCCCTTTCTTTTCTTTTCTAACTCGGCTACCCCCCTCTCTTTCATTCGGCTAAATGGTCTCATCTCCTTCCATTTCGGATCAGTAAGAGACCAATCAAGCTATCACATACATTCTTCTCTACATGCATGACATCGATACTATTGCGAACTTTTAAGTGCTCCCAGTAAAGTAAGTTCCAAAATACTGACATCTTCTTCCACATGTTCTTCTAACAGGTCATCAACTTACGTCCCTTTTCAAGCACAACATGGATATCCTTGACCATATGATAGACCTATTTCCCGCTAAAAGACCTTGGTGCTGAGTCATCCTTTTTTTTGTTAAATTATTTCTTTATCTTGCGGTATGTGTGATACCGTGGAAGGAACCTACAGTGATGCATATATACAATTTTACGTGAGTTGCTCAACCACACACTCTTGTATAATCTAAGCAGTGCAGACAAGCTTTAGCTCCTTTCGTATTCAACCCCGATAGGTTACCAAGGGCAACAAAATCATTGATGGTACATGACAACATGGCGTGTAGAGTGAAATTCTCTCGTTTGTTCGCATCTCATACCTGTACCCCTTCGTTTCACAGTGTCACAAGATTTTCCATCAATGATGCTAGGTATACATCAATATCGTTTCTAGGTTGCTTCGGCCCTTAGATAAGTAGTGACATCAAAATATACTTTTGCTTCATACACAGCTAAGGAGGAATGTTGTACATGTATACATTTGTTGGACCGAAATGGCGACAGAGGGGGGGTGAATGTCGCTTTCTAAAAATCGCCCCCAACACGTATCTTCTTCTCCAATAGCTATGGGAGCTATGAAGGTAGAAGACCAGTGCTCACAAGACACCCCAGCAGCAGGAAAAACACAAATACAGAGACCAGCAAGCGAGAAAAATCAAATCGGGAAAATTCTGGCATCAAGCGGTAGTACCTCTCCCGCTCTCAAACATCAAGAACACACCCATACATGCTAGAGGAGGGATAAGAACACTCTGTTCTATGTAGAACCCATCGAAGAAGGACAGAGGGAGCACGACTCTGCCTCTCCAACCACTAAAGACTAAAGGAAAACCACCTCCTAAAGCCTCTTTTGACTAGGGCTAACCCTAATTCCCTCCAAAATGCTCAAGGAGGGCATGCAGCCCCTCCTCTCCTTTTATAGCGCTTGGCTAACGGGTCTCCGCCCCGTTACGCCCGCTATATCCAACGGAGCCCGCTCCCGCTTGTGCAGCCTTGCGAATTTCCCGATTCGCCCTTCCTGCACCTTCCGGGAAGCTTCCGACGCTCCTTGCCTCGCACGCCTCGCAACCATATCGAATCTCCGCCGTCTTCGACACATCCGACCGTTCTGACCTCAACGCCACCTGCGTCTAGTCCGGTCCACCGTGTCTCGCCACGACTCCAACTCGACGTCCTGCAGTCACACAGACAAGAAACACGTCAAATAGCACCGCTCGACACATGAAAGCGTAAATACCATTACACTTACCACTGATGAAGTCCAAACCTGTCAAAACATTAGAATATGCATCCTAAGCCCAAATGACCAAGTTTGACCAAAGTCCGACCGAGCCCGATTGCGCCACGCAACGACTCGACTCTGAACCACTCAAACCAAACTCGACTGACCTAAACCCTTGTCAATTACTCATCACTCTCATGGAGTCACGACCACATGGTCTCTCAATCTCCCCCTTGATGAGTATATTGACAAACTCAGAAAAAGCTTTTAAGAAGAGTTTGAGTTTGAAGAATCCAACATGGTCCAAAGACAGGAAAAAGAAGCTAATGACCATGTCGACAGAAGGAACACCAGAGCAACTACTGAAAGAGCAAATTGATCTCCAAAGCTCTAAACTGTTCCCA
The DNA here is from genome assembly GCA_017311315.1 of Dendrocalamus latiflorus. Lineage (NCBI taxonomy): Eukaryota > Viridiplantae > Streptophyta > Magnoliopsida > Poales > Poaceae > Dendrocalamus > Dendrocalamus latiflorus. The sequence goes on along the minus strand of CM029660.1, from coordinate 8,806,266 downwards.
ACAGACTTTTTCTTCTCTATTCTCCCCCTTTTGGCAATAAACGCATCAAGATGCAATAGAGAGAAAATGACATGTCAATGGATGAATATGGCTGAAGTTTGTTTATTTAAGCATTTAGAGCCATGAGAATTATCCATATTGACCATAATGTAATACACCAAGCCATAACTTAATAAAACGCTATCTAGATCATGACAACATATATATAAGCTAGCTAGAGCACATAGATGACAATCTGGAATGTAATGTATTTAGTGAGCAAGTCAAGTCATCAATGAGTAAAGTCTAGCTAGAGACATCCAAGGATGATGCAGGCCATGTCAATAAGCTAAGCGGAACAAAGAAGCTAACATTGAGTCCAAATAGAGTGCTATAAGCTCAAGATTGAAACATTGGTTAAGGTACTTGGTTCTGATTGTAGATTAAGCAAATTGAGCACATTAAACATTGTCTTTTGAAAGCATATGGTTGTTTTCAACCCAATTTTTTGTTTATGTGCTAGATCTCAAGCTTTATGCGACTACTCCAAGCAATAAGCTTAAGAAGATAGTCTAGGTCATCCAAAACTCCTCCTGAGTTCATGCCTAGTGCAATGGCAAGCTGTCTCATGAGAAGGAATTGGTGAAATCAGTTTTTTCGCACAAATATGGTGGTTGTCAACCAACATTTTGTTTTATCATGTGCTAGATCTCAAGCCTTATGCGACTACTCCAAGCAAGAAGCTTAAGAAGATAGTCTAGGTCATCCAAAACTCCTCCTAAGTTCATGCCAAGTGCAATGGCAAGCCGTCTCATAGGAAAGAATTGGTGAGATCAGTTTTTTCGCACAAAAGAGATCTTTTTGCTTTTTAACACATTGTACTAACTCATGTATCATCAGGAGACTAAAACAGCTCAAACTAAGACTCAATATAGATTCAACGCTCTACTCAGCCTATTTGACATGGCATGAATCATAAAAGGATAGCTCAAGAAAGACTAAACTCAAATGCTAGCATGACAAGTTTAATTTAAGTTGATCAATTTTACTTAACTTATCATGGCAAACGCTAGTCTACACATATGAAGTCATGATAAATTTAGCAAGCTAAGCACAAGTCATGGCAAGGTGTAAAGCACTGAAGCATGTCATAACAGGATAATAATCAAGGCTCAATGCAGATTGATTATAATACTAGAATGCTGAAAATGCACGAAAGACCAGTTCCCCCTCAACATTAGATGCAACTTTTAGTTCAAGTTGAGTTAAGTCAATATTAAGCTCCAGAAGCTCCCAATTGAACTCCCCCTGAACCAAAGCAATAGAATCGAGAAGCTGGCAAAGAAAACCAAACAGGCAGTCCTTAAAGCATAGAAAAGATATAGAAGCAGCTATGGCTTAAACTGACTCTCATCTACCCCAAATGACTCCAGGACTAACAGCTGATCGTCGAACACACACTAGAGAGCAAACACGTACCCTGTCTACCCGAGGGTGGCCCAACCCTCGCTAGAACCTACAAGAAGTGAGTGAGCTCAACCTAATGAGATAAGAAATAGCTAATCCTGGAAGCACAAGATAAGAGTAAGAAGTCTAAGCAACTCAACATAAGAAACACTCTAACCTATGCTAGAAGGACTTAACCCAATGCACCCGCAAATGCAATGCAACGGAAATGAGACAGAAGCATAATTAATATAATAAAGCAGTAAAGCCCAAGCTCCCCCTCACTACAGTCCATAAGGACAAACCACCCCAAGCTCTCCCCGCAGAGCTGAAAACCTCGAACTGTCCAAAGGCTTGGTGAAGATATCAGCCAACTGGTGGTCACTCTCCACAAACTGGAGCACTATGTCACCCTTTTCTACATGGTCTCTAAGGAAGTGGAAGCGAACATCAATATGCTTGGTCCGAGAGTGCTGCACTGGGTTCTTAGCAATGTTGATAGCAGACGTGTTATCACAAAAGAGTAGAACACTGTCTAAGACTAACCCAAAGTCCCGCAGGGTCGAAACCATCCAAAGTACCTGGCTGCAGCAACTGGCAGCAGCAACGTACTCGGCCTCTGCAGTGGACTGTGCAACACCGAACTGCTTCCTCGAAGACCAGGAAACGAGAGAAGTGCCAATGAATTGGCAGGTGCCAGAGGTGCTCTTCCTATCTATCCTACAGCCGGCAAAGTCTGCATCCGAGAAGGCTCTCAAGGAAAGACAGGATGAGGAAGAGTACCAGATACCATAGTCAATGGTAGCTCGAAGGTACCGAAAGATGCGCTTCACCGCCTGGCGGTGAGATACGCGAGGAGAAGCCTGAAAACGAGCACACAGACACACTGAGAAGTGTATGTCTGGTCTCGAGGCAGTGAGGTAAAGAAGGGAGTCGATCATACTTCTGTATTCTTTCTGATCAACTGGCTCGCCATCCTCATCTGGGTCAAGATAGGCCGTAGAAGCCATCGGAGTTGACACCGGCTTCCCATCACTCATATCGAAGCGTCTCAGAAGGTCACAAGTGTACTTGCCCTGATGTAGAAAAGTACCCTCCCGAGACTGCTTGATTTGGAAGCCAAGGAAGAAAGTCAACTCACCCATCATGCTCATCTCAAACTCGGTGCTCATGACATCCGAGAACTGAGAAACCAGAGCATGGGAAGAGCCGCCAAAGATGATGTCATCGACATAGATTTGGACGAGCAGAAGGTCACTACCAAGCCTACGGATAAACAAAGTCTTGTCTACTTTACCCATCTCAAACCCATGACTCAACAAGTAGGACTTAAGCCTCTCATACCAAGCTCTGGGGGCCTGCTTAAGTCCATACAACGCTTTGGAAAGCTTGAAGACATGGTGTGGGTATTTGTGGTTCTCGAAACCTGGAGGCTGTCTGACGTAAACTTCTTCCTCAATAACGCCATTAAGGAAGGCACTCTTGACGTCCATCTGATAGAGCTTGAAACCCTTAGAAGCTGCAAAGGCAAGCAGGATTCTAATGGCCTCAAGTCGAGCTACAGGGGCAAAGGTCTCCTCGAAGTCTAGACCCTCAACCTGGGAAAACCCCTGAGCTACCAGTCTAGCCTTATTTCGAATAACCACTCCATCCTCGCTCTGCTTGTTCTTGAACACCCACTTAGTCCCAATAATATTGTGACCTCGCGGGGGCTCGACAAGCGACCAGACCTTGTTCCTCTCAAAATTTTCTAGCTCCTCATGCATGGCATTGACCCAAGACTCGTCAGAAAGAGCATGAGAAACATCCTTGGGCTCAAAGGAGGCAATGAAAGCAGAATGGAGACAGAATTGAGATAAGCCAGATTTTGAGCGGGTAACACGCTCGAACAGGTCTCCAATCATCTGCTCAGAAGGATGTCTTTTCTGGATATGTCGGGGAGGTCCAGGATGAGATGAAGAAGTGGCCTCTACCTCGTGAGCTGACGAGATAGGAACAGAGCCACTAGCTCCAGAGGAAGCAGAAGGCATGGGCTGATCACCTCGAGGTGCAGTGGAAGACGGCACCTCAAGGGGTGGATGAGGGACAGGATCAGGTAGACAACCGTCGTCTCCATCATCCTCATCATCCACAAAGATGGTCTCGGACTGCTCTAAAGAACCTGAGATATCGGGCCTAGTCCCCGGACTGGCCTCGTCAAAGGTCACCTCACAGGTCTCTACCATTTTATTAGACTCGCAGTTCCAGACCCTATAAGCCCGCGAAGAAGGCGAGTAACCTAGAAAGATTCCATCACAAGAACGTGACTCGAACTTGTCTAGGTTCCCGGACTTCAAAACAAAGCACTTGCAACCAAACACACGAAAATGAGAGACCTAGGCTTTCGCCCATATCTCAGCTCATAAGAAGTGCGATGCAAGTGTGCCCGAAGAAAAACTCGATTTGAGACATGGCACGCGGTGGCTATAGCCTCAGCCCAAAACTTCCGCGGTGTAGAGTACTCATCAAGCATCGTCCTGGCCATCTCGACCAAGGTACGGTTCTTCCTCTCCACAACGCCATTCTGCTGAGGGACGTATGGAGAAGAGAACTGGTGCTCTACATCTGTCTCACCACAGAAACTCTCAAAGTAGGAATTCTTGAACTCCGTGCCATTGTCACTGCGGATCGCTCGTAAGGCACCCGGGAGCTCAACAGAAAGCCTACTGAAAAGACCTCGGAAATGTGAAAACGTCTCATCCTTCGAGGCTAAGAAAAACACCCAAGAATACCTCAAGAAGTCATCGACCACGACAAGAACATACCACTTCCCTCCTGCTGACTGCACTCGAGCTAGTCCCACTGTATCCATGTGGAGCAGCTGTCCTGGTGCATCGGTCATAGTCACAGTGACCGGAGGATGTGAAGCGGCAACCATCTTGCCGTGCCGGCATGGAGTGCAAACAAGATCTTTGACCATTTTGAGCTTCGGCAGACCACGAATGAGGTCGTGGCCGCTAACTCGGGTCAAATGATCAAATCCAATATGACCAAGTCTCCTATGCCAGAAAGAAAGGTCGCGGGACTCAGAAGCAACTAAACACCTGAGAGGATCACCAGAAGACTCAGAAAAATCAGCACGAAAGATCCTCCCATAATGAGAAATCCCGCAAACCAGACTACCCGAAGAATCAAGAATTTTACAAGTATTTTTCTTAAAGCTTACCTCGAAACCGTCATCGGTAAGCTGAGAGACTGAAAGTAAATTGTACTGCAGCTTACTAACCAAGGCTACATCTTTCAGAATGAAAGAATCATTAATGCGCACAGTACCTTTGGCGATGACGCGCCCAGATGAAGCATCTCCGAAGGTGATCGTCTCATCACCTGGAGCACGAGCAAGGGAAGAAAACCAACGGGAATCTCTGGTCATGTGTCGTGAACACCCGGAGTCTACGAGCCAAACCTTTCCCTTCCCTGCCCGGCGAACCTGAGTCAAACAGAGAGTAAAGTCTCAGTACTGGGGTAAATCAAGAGAGATTTTGGCACCCAATACTGAACAACACGTCGAGCAGATGAAGTAGTCAAGCACGACTGACCTCTATCTACCCTACGCTCTCTGTCACTCACAGCAGAAGGTCTGTGAGCAGACCTGAAGCTGTTGCGGGGTCCGACTGCTACGGGAGAGCGAGTCGGAACACCGGCAACACGCTGAACACGCCGCGGGTACCTGTCTCGACGGGGGAAACGAGATGTACCCTCAGGACGGCGGAAGTCATGAGCAGAAGCAGCATGAGGACGAAAAACAGAAGACTCAGAAAAACCAAGTCCTCGATGCTGCCCAAACCCACCAACAGCAGTAAACCTAGACTTCGTGCTGGTCCTAGGTGCACTCAGGATCTGGGGCTGACCCTGAATACACCTAGGAGATTCAACACGGTCTCTACGCGCGATCTTGGCGCGCCTGAAGCATCGATCAACCGTGTGTCCGTCCTTCTGACAGAAGGTGCAGTGATACTTCATCCTCTGAGAGGTAGAAGTAGCACGGTCAGGCTTCGCCTTCTGAGAGGCCGAAGCAGCAGGTGCAATCACCTTGCTGTCAGAAATCCCCTGGACATAGCCCGCTGACTTAAATTGGACTTTCTCGGTCCTGGGCTCGGTCTCGATCACACCTGGTGCTATGGGTCTGAGCACAGCAGGTGGATGCTTCCTCATATCCTCATAATAGTCATATCCTAGACCCTGATTAAATCTGCAAATCTTGGACTGGTCTAGAATAAGATTAAGCTTCTTCTTGTCGCCTACAAATCTCTCGAGAGTGTTCATAAGGTACTGACACTCCCGAAAGAGAGAGGTGCAAGAAGAGCAGGGGGAAGAGGGAACAGCAGGAGGTAAGGGAGCAGATGAAGAACCAACAGCAGAGGGAAGAATGGCTTGTGCACGCACAGCCGACTCTGAATGGACAGTCCTACTGCTAGTCAGTTGGTTCACGTTCCTAGGCGTCTCCACCTTACCCTGGGGCTTCTCCCCCTTCTCAGCACAGACAATACAAGCAGAAGGTTGCTTCTCTAGTAGGTCCTTAGTCAGCTTCACACATTTCTCATCCAATGCAATCAAATCAGATTTTAGTTTGTTACAGTTAATACATGGTGAGCTAACAGGGTCCTTAGAAGCATACTGAGCCATTTTCCTATCATGATCAATCATTTCTTGAAACTGTTTGGAGACAGCTTCAAGTTCAGCAGTTAACTTGGGACAGTTCAAGTATGAATCAATCGGCTCAAGTAAAGAAGCTTGGAGTTCAGCAATTTTATGATCTGCCCGTTTTAAGTTCATCTTCAAGTTATTGCAATTTTTACAAGGATCGGGCAGATCAAGGAGCATGGCATAAGGTCCTCTAGCAGCAATGTCCTTATCCTCACATGAGGTGGGAGAAGTAGTCTCATCAGTAGTAAGTAGGGTAACAGCCATCCTACTCAACTCTAACTCAGCAAGCAGACTAACATTCTCCACCTTAACAATATCAAGCTCGGAGGACACACTATCATGAGAGGTCCTTAATTTCTCCATGTCATCAAGCAAGGCACAGCATGTATCACAGTCGTCACGGGAGGGAGCAGATGTAAGTGAAGTAATCTCCCGTGACAGTCTATCTACTTCCTTCTCTAACTCGGTACACCTAGACCTAGCTCTAGCATGAAATCCACCTAGCTTAAGAAAAGCATCATTTAGCTGGTCATAAGAAGGGAGTACCTCATCCGAGTCGGAGTACAGCTCGCTGTCGCTGAGTTCGCCCTCGAGGGCCATGAAGCACATGCTGGAGAAGTCATCGCCGCCATCCTTGGGCTCTTGGTCACCCGTCCCGTCGTCGTCGCTCCATCCCTCCACCTCGCTGAGGTCGAGGTCGTCGAAGGCGGTGAGGACGCGGTGGAAGAGCTTCTTGGCCTTCCCGAAGTTGCGGAACTTCTTCTTTCCTTGAGCAGGTGCTGAGGGCTTCGTGTTGCGGTTCTTGTCGGTGTAGTCGTTCTTGCCCGAACCGCCGTAGTCACCTTTGCCCTTCCCAAGCTTGGGGCAGTTTGCTCGGATGTGGTTGGGGCCACCACACTCGAAGCAAATCACAGGTCCTCCTCTCTTTCTGTCCCTCCTCCCCTTGTAAGCATGGGAGAATCTTCGAGCAAGGAGGGCCAGCTGATCATCCGCAAGCTGCTCTAACTGATCATCAGTTATGTCACAGAGAGCAGCAAGGGAGAAACCGCAAGAAGAATCAGAAGAGAGACCAGAAACCAAGGTGGGATCGGTGACTAAAGCCATCGACTGAGACTTCGACTTACGAGAGACAATGTCAATCTCGTGCGTCTTGAGGCGCGAGTACAGCGCGTCAAGCGTCAAAGTCGAGAGGTCTGTGGTGTCCTTGATGGTAGTCACCTTCATCTCCCAAACACGAAGGTCGAGTGCAGCAAGCATCTGGCGAGCGTTGTCCGAGTCGGGGTATGTGAGACCGACCGCTCGGAGGTTGCTCAAGATCTTGTGAAAACGCGCAAAACACTCATCCAACGACTCACCAGCAAGCATCTCGAACTTGTTATAGTCCCGCTTGAACTGGTCCTGTCGCACCGTCTTAATTTGGGTGGTGCCCTCATGGTATGCATCGAGGGTCTCCCAAATATCGAAGGCGGACGAAAGATGAGAGATGCGGTCAAACTCGCTACGACTCAGGCCCTGGATTATGATGTTCCTTGCCTTAGCGTTTGCCTCAACATCATGCATATTTCCAGCATTAATGTTCTCATCGGCAGGAACAACAAATCTGACCTTCACCTTCCGCCAAATGGCATACCCCTGAGCCTGGATGTATGTTTCCTTTCGGCTCTTCCAGAAGGGATAATCCAGGCCATCAAATACGGGAGGCTTGGTCGAGTACTTGTCTGTCGCCATGGCTCTTGAGACCGGTTAAGATCTATTGAAAAGAGCTAACCTGGCTCTGATACCAATTGTTGGACCAAAATGGCGACAGAGGGGGGGGGGGTGAATGTCGCTTTCTAAAAATCGCCCCCAACACGTATCTTCTTCTCCAATAGCTATGGGAGCTATGAAGGTAGAAGACCAGTGCTCACAAGACACCCCAGCAGCAGAAAAAACACAAATACAGAGACCAGCAAGCGAGAAAAATCAAATCGGGAAAATTCTGGCATCAAGCGGTAGTACCTCTCCCGCTCTCAAACATCAAGAACACACACATACATGCTAGAGGAGGGATAAGAACACTCTGTTCTATCTAGAACCCATCGAAGAAGGACAGAGGGAGCACGACTCTGCCTCTCCAACCACTAAAGACTAAAGGAAAACCACCTCCTAAAGCCTCTTTTGACTAGGGCTAACCCTAATTCCCTCCAAAATGCTCAAGGAGGGCATGCAGCCCCTCCTCTCCTTTTATAGCGCTTGGCTAACGGGTCTCCGCCCCGTTACGCCCGCTATATCCAACGGAGCCCGCTCCCGCTTGTGCAGCCTTGCGAATTTCCCGATTCGCCCTTCCTGCACCTTCCGGGAAGCTTCCGACGCTCCTTGCCTCGCACGCCTCGCAACCATATCGAATCTCCGCCGTCTTTGACACATCCGACCGTTCTGACCTCAACGCCACCTGCGTCTAGTCCGGTCCACCGTGTCTCGCCACGACTCCAACTCGACGTCCTGCAGTCACACAGACAAGAAACACGTCAAATAGCACCGCTCGACACATGAAAGCGTAAATACCATTACACTTACCACTGATGAAGTCCAAACCTGTCAAAACATTAGAATATGCATCCTAAGCCCAAATGACCAAGTTTGACCAAAGTCCGACCGAGCCCGATTGCGCCACACAACGACTCGACTCCGAACCACTCAAACCAAACTCGACTGACCTAAACCCTTGTCAATTACTCATCACTCTCATGGAGTCACGACCACATGGTCTCTCAACATTCACAAGCCAGGTGCTATGTCAATTGCTCATGTTACCGAAAACATTCATTCCATCTATACTCAACCCAAACCTTATATTTTTCAGTTCTGCACTGAAGTCTACAAACATCCTATCGATGTTCCTCCACAGGACAGAATCAGCAACGTGTCTTATCATTCCATCTTTCTTACTCTCCTCGGAGTGCCAACGCAGCAATCTTGTATCCTTTCGATTCACAAATAAATACTTCAAACGGGGAATTATAGGCAGATACCACAACATCTTAGTAGGAGGTCCTTACTTCACCTCGATGCCCTCTCTATCATCGAAGTCATTCTTACGCTTGTATCAAGATACTTTGCACACTAGACAAATATGTAATTTTGCATACTCTTTATGGTAGAGGATACAATCATTTAGACATGCATGTATTCTTTTTACTTCCATTCCCAATGGACAAAGAATCTTCTTGGCTTGATAGGTGGTTCTCGGTAACATATTTTTCTCTGGAAAGATGTTCGCTAGGAGACCTAACAACGTCGTGAAACTCTTGTCAGATCAACCATTGCTTTCCTTTAATTTCAGCAGTTCAAGAACAGATGACAACCTTGTGTATTGTGGCTTGCAGCAAGGGAACAAAGGTTTCTCCAGGTCCTCCAGCAAGCCCTCGAATTTACCAAACTCTCTCTCACTATAGTTTTCTTCTGCATCACGTAGCAATTGATCTAGATTATCATCATACGACCTATTCTTATCGAAAGCATAGTCCACAGCTGGCATATCATTGTCTCCCTCGACGATAATATAACTACCTTCTTGTATAATCTTCTCTTCACCATGACTAGTCTAACATGTATACCCCTTTTTGAAACCCCTTCGAATCAAGTGAGTTTCGATTTACGTTGAGTTGGTAAACATCTTTAGAATATCGCAATCAATGCATGGATAGTATATATATTCCATTTCCTTCTTCAACATATCCCGCTCGGTCACTCTTTTAAAAGCAGACATGCCATTAATGTACTCTTTACTCACACGGTTCTCAACATACATCCAGTTTTGGTCCATCTACACTACACATTTTACAAATTAGTGTCAAATTGGATTATTAATGCTACTATAGCTAATTAACCAGCCCAACTACTTACACACATAATTGTTATTCATATAATAATAAATTATCTATATCTAAATTAAGTAGCTAGCCACGTATTCATGAAGCAATATGCATGTATGTGTGTGTTTATGTATATATATAAAGGAAAAATATATTGAAATAAACTAGGAGTACTGACCCATTCTTAAATTGGAGCAAACAACCATCTCTCTCTAAACCTAACTATCATCTCTGTATTACAAGGCATATAAGTTAGTAGAAGCAAATACTAACCTCTAACCACCAAGAACAAATTAATCTACAAGCTAGATCTACAAGCAGTATGTTTTTACCAAACTCTCCAAAGCCGACTGTTGTAGGGGTGGCCCCCACCTGATCCCAGCAGGCCTGGTAGAGGGTTATAAGGTCCAGAATAGGCCATATGTAATGACATAAACGCCCCTGAAGGGGATACTCAGATGTAAGGGTATAATTGTAAAAGCACTCCCCATGTATATATGTATGGAACACAGGCCATGGGAAGGGGGCTAAGCCATTACTATCATTTACTCCCGACTCTCCACTACCATCTCTCTCTGTTTGGTCTGTAGCCACAACAGTTGGCGCCGTCCGTGGAGAGGACAGGAACAAGCCTGAAGTCCGAAGAAGGATGGCACCGAAAAAAGCTTCGTCGACGGCGGCGAAGGGAAACAAGGCGGCTAGGTCGGAGCGTCGCATGGGCACCGGAGCTTCGGTATCGGCTGCTGCGGGCGCGGACGACGACGCAGGCGCGGTGGTCGAGGACGTCGACGCTCGCGCTGCGACGACCAACCCCGCCACCGGCGCCGCGACGGCCAGCCCCGTCACGGGCGCTGCGACGGCCAGCCCCGTCACCGGCGCTGCGACGACCGACCCCGCCATCGGTGCCGCGACGGCCAGCCCCGTCACCGGCGCCGCGACGGCCAGCCCCGTCACCGGCGCCGCGACGGCCAGCCCCGTCACCGGCGCCGCGACGGCCAGCCCCGTCACCGGCGCTGCGACGGCCAGCCGGCGCCGGGACGACCAGCCCCGCCATCGGCGCCGCGACGACCGACCCCGCCATCGGCGCCGCGACGGCCAGCCCCGTCACCGGCGCCGCGACGACCGACCCCGCCATCGGCGCTGCGACGACCAACCCCGCCACCCTGCTGGCGGCCCTCAGGGCGTTCCAGCAGGAGCTAGGGGATCTTCGTGAGGCTGTCCGCGACATACAAGAGGCTCGGAGCCAGCAGGCCGCGCCAGTGGTCGCGCCAGAGCCCACGCCGGAAAGGGCGGACAGCCGAGACGCCCCCACATCCAGCCGTGTGCCGCTGCGGCGCGTCGATCCGGAGTCCCCGCTTTCGGCAGGTCTGCAGCAGGCGGCGTGGCCCGAAGACTTCAAGTTCCCCAGCGTCATCGAGCCGTACAAAGGCGACACGGACCCCCGCGAGTTCGTGCGCGTGTACAAAACCGCGATCGAAGCCGCGGGCGGAGATGACACCACAAAGGCGAAGGGCCTCCCCCTCGCGTTGCAAGGAGTGGCGCTTTCCTGGTTTTTTTTACCATAGAGCCAAACTCCATCTACGCATGGGAGCAGATCCGCGACTGCCTTCACAACAACTTTCAAGGGAACTATGCTGAGCAAGTCGACGCGAACCAGCTCTTCGCCGTAAGGCAGAAGCCTTCGGAAGCCCTCCGAGACTATTTCAAGCGCTTCGCGAAGGTGCGATGCCAAGTCAAGGACGTTAACGAGTCAACCGTCATCAACGCGGCCATGCAGGGCCTCCACCCGGGCCCCCTGGCCGAATACCACGCGCGCAAGCCTATCAAGACAATCACCAAGCTCTTCGACAAAATGGAAGGGTATGCGCGGGCCGAGGAAGACGCGCGGAGACGCAACGCCCCCACCCCCGACCTCGCCCACGCGAAGCGCTCGCCATACAAGGGGGCGGTGGGCGATAATCCCCCAAGGCAGGGCCGGAGTCGACAACCCCGGGAGGACACTCCCGGAAGCGACGGCCCCGGGGCGCTGGAAGGCTCGTCAGGCAACACACGCAAGCCCCGGCGTCACCGGCGCAGACCACAAAAGGCTCGCCATGCCCTCGGCATTGGGAACGCCCTTCGGGAGCCTGCCCCCATGTCATGGAAAGAAGGCCGGAGATGTGAAGACGGACCCGGTCCTGGCGAGCGGCCCCGCGCGGAGCAAGAGCTTCGGGATTGCGGCAAGTGGTGCGAGGTGCATGGTTATGGTGATCACTATACAAAGGCATGCACCGCGGTCACAGAGCTGCGACGGGTGGTGGCCGAAGCTCGGGTCTCACCTCCCAGGCCCCTGGCAGAAGTCCAGGAGCGGCAGCCAAGAGGTGACCTCCTGCGAGCCTCCGCCCAAGAAGGCGTGCGGCACCACACCATCAACGTCATCACCGGAGGCTCCTTATCAGGGGCCCCCTTGGAGCAGTCGCAGCCCTGGATGCCGCCCCGCAGCATCACCTTTACCCCGGATGACGCCAGGGGTGTGGAGTTCCCTCACCAAGACCCTTTAGTCATCCAGGCTCCCATCGCAGGCCATGATGTCAGGCGCATCCTCGTCAACGGGGGGAGCTCTGCGAACATCCTATTCGCAGGGGCTTTCGAACAAATGGAAATCCCCCGAAGCTGCCTAGAGCCATCAGGAGCGCCACTTCAAGGCTTCGGAGGCCAACCGCTGGAGGCCATAGGGCAAGTGTCCCTCCCAGTTACATTCCGCCAGGAGAGCAACGTCCGAAGCGCGCACGTCGTCTTCGACGTCGTAGACATCCCGCACCCCTGCAACGTCATACTGGGACGGCCCGCCATCAACTCCCTCGAGGCGGTCCCGCACCACGCCTTCCTGTGCATGAAGCTCCCAGGCCCGGAGGGCGTGATCACTGTCTTCGGCGACCAGGACCTCGCCAGGCGCGTCAAAGTCAGCAGCCGAAACTTACAACGCCCGGTGCACGCCCTCTCGGGCGCGCTCGACGACACGCCCTCCGCTCCGGGATGGACGCCTAAGCCTCGGCCCGAAGGGGAAGTCAAAAAGGTGCCGCTCCAGGCGGAGGGGCAATTTGTGTCCCTTGGCGAGGGGCTCCCTGCGGAGGTTGAGCGAGATCTACTCCAAGTGCTCCGGGACAACGCCGACATTTTTGCGTGGTCGCCGGAGGACATCAGGGGCGTAGACCGTGCAATAATCGAGCACCGTTTGGCGGTCCGCCCAGACACCAAGCCAATCAAGCAGAAGCTTCGCCGTATGTCCATAGATCGGCAGCACGCGGCCAAGCTGGAGGTGGCGAAGCTTCTCCGGGCCGGGGTCATCCGCGAGGTCCACCACCCAGAGTGGCTCACCAACCCCGTATTGGTCAAGAAAGCCAGCGGGGCCTGGCGTATGTGCATCGACTTCACGGCACTTAACAATGCGTGCCCAAAGGACAATTACCCCCTGCCACGCATCGACCAATTGGTCGATGCTACCGCCGGGTGCGAGCTAATGAGTTTCCTGGATGCTTACTCGGGTTATCATCAGGTGTACATGGCCGAAGACGACGAGGAAAAGACCAGCTTCATTACACCAATTGGGACCTTCTGCTTTGTCAGAATGCCCTTCGGTCTAAAGAACGCATGCGCTACCTTCACCCGCCTCGTTGCTCTCGCCCTCGCCGCCCAGCTCGGGAGGAACGTGGAAGCCTACGTCGATGACGTGGTAGTCAAAACCCGGCAGCTCGCCTTGCACGGCCGGGACCTCCAGGAGACCTTCGATAACCTCCGGAAAGCCGGCATCAAGCTCAACCCCGACAAATGCGTCTTCGGCGTCCAGGCGGGCAAACTGCTAGGCTTCCTCGTGTCCGGACGGGGCATCCAGGCGAATCCCAACAAGGCTGAGGCCATCCTGGGCATGGAGCCGCCGAAGACGACGAGGGAGGTCCAGAGGCTGGCGGGCCGTATGGCAGCCCTGAGCTGCTTCCTATCCAGGGCGGCAAAGCGGGGTTTGCCATTTTTCAAGACGCTTCGCGGGTGTGACGGATTTCGTTGGGACAACGACTGTGCGGAGGCATTCAACGAGCTCAAGAAACACCTAGCGAGCCTTCCTACTCTGGTCGCCCCAGCACCAGAGGCTCCCCTCTTGCTCTATCTGGCCGCGTCAGTCACAGCGGTCAGTGCTGTCCTCGTTCTAGAGGAAGGCGCCGTACAGCGGCCCGTATACTTCGTCTCCGAAGCCCTCCAAGGCGCCAAGACGAGATATACGGAGCTGGAAAAGCTAGCCTACGCGTTGGTCATGGCCTCCAGGAAACTTCGGCATTATTTTTTGGCCCACCCAATCACAGTGCCTTCATCATTTCCCCTAGCAGAGATGCTACATAATAAGGAGTCCACGGGGCGCATCGGCAAGTAGGCTGCCGAGCTCGCCCCGTTCTCCCTGACATACGCCTCGCGGACGGCAATCAAGTCTCAAGTCCTCGCCGACTTCCTTGCAGAATGGACTCCGCCGGCGCAACCCGCCCAGAAGCACGACGACCCGGTCTGGACTCTCACCAGCGACAGAGCTTACGGTGTCGTGGGCGCGGGCGTAGGCGCAGTAATTGTTACGCCCGAGGGACAGCGCCTGCTATACTCGGCGCGCCTCGCGTTCCCAGCCACCAACAACGTAGCCGAATATGAAGCGCTACTCTTCGGCCTGACGAAGCTCAAGGCAGTTGGGGCACAGCGAGTGCTCGTCCGCACGGACTCACGTTTGGTGGCAGGCCATGTAGACAAGTCATACCAAGCCAAGGACCCGGAGTTAGCCAAATACCTCGCAGCTGTAAGAGCGAGGGAAATGCATTTCTTGGGCATCACAGTCAAGGCCATCCCTCGCGCGAAAAATGAGCAGGCCGACGCTCTTGCGAAGGCGGCCAGCCAACAGCTGCCACCCCCTGACGGGGCGTTTTATGAAGTATTGCAGCAGGCGGCCATCGCACAGGACAACCGGGACGCGGCCCTCGTACACCACATCGCCCAGCAGGGCGACTGGCGCGAGCCCATCTTCAACTTCCTGCAGGGCATCGCTGAGCCAGAGGACCACGCCGAGCTCCGGTGCCTGCAGCACCGGGCCAGATCCTTCCAAGTGTTTGAAGGGACGCTCTACAAACAGGGCGTCTGCGCACCGCTCCTGCGTTGCCTCCCCCGCGAAGAAGAGAAGAAGCTCCTGGAGGAGATCCACGCGGGGGTGTGCGGGTCTCATCTCGCGCCGAGGTCATTGGTCGGCAAGGCATTCAGGCAAGGCTTTTACTGGCCGACCGCCATCACTGACGCCCAAGACCTCGTGCGTCGGTGCCAGGGGTGTCAGTGGATGGGGCGCATCATCCGCAGGCCCCCGACGAACCTTAACCCTATTCCCCCGGTATGGCCGTTGGCACGCTGGGGCGTCGACATAGTGGGACCACTCCCCTGAGCCCCAGGGGACCTGCGGTTCGTGGCAGTCGCGCTGGAATACTTTTCCAGATGGTCGGAGGCGTTAGCCCTAGCCAAGATAACCTCGGCTGCCATGCAGCGTTTCCTCTGGCAGAACATCATATGTCGCTTCGGCGTGCCCAGGGAACTCACCGTCGACAACGGCCTGCAATTTGATGCCGCCCCATTCAAGGAGTTCTGCGACGACATGGGCATCGCGCTTCGATTCGCCTCGGTTGGACACCCCCAATCCAACGGAGCGGTCAAAAGGGCGAATGGTGCTATCTCTATCGCCATCAAAAAACGCCTGGTCGGGCTGCCAAAGGGTAGGTGGCCGGGCGAGCTTCACAGCGTCCTCTGGTCCCTCCGCACAACGGTAACACGCCCGACGGGGTTCACGCCTTTCAAGCTCCTTTTTGGTGATGAGGCAGTGACGCCTGAAGAAATCAAGGCTGGATCGCGGAGGGTCCTCGTCCAAGCGCCCGACGAGGAGCGTCGCGTATCCTTGGACCTCCTCGACGGGGTGCGGGCGAGCGAGGCCCACCATGTTGAGAAGTACGCGCGGCAGACAGTACGTACTCGAGACCGGTCTGTATACCCGCGAAGGTTCAACCCGGGGGATCTCGTCCTCAGAACGGCGCTCCATGCGGAGACCGTCGGCAAGCTGGAGTCCAAGTGGGAAGGTCCATACATCGTGGCGGAAGCATTGCAGAAGGGAGAGTACCGCCTCGCCACGCTGGAGGGGCAGACTCTCCGCCACACATGTAACGCGGACAAGCTACGTCGATATTACGCCTAGAAGCAGGATGGGGATTATAACGACATCAGCCCCTCCTTGTATAATGCTCACCCGCGCAAACGGGAGTTCAATAAAGCTCGCCGTTTCCAAAAGTACCGCCGCCTGGCCGCAATATGTAGAGGGCTATAAATAAGACGTAGCGTCGAGGTTCACCTCCGCACGCACCAGTCTGCGGACTTTAAATAAGACGTAGCGTCGAGGTTCGCCTCTGCACGTGAGAGTCCGTGGACTTTAAATAAGACGTAGCGTCGAGGTTCGCCTCCGCACGCGAGAGTCCACGGACTATAAATAAGACGTAGCGTCGAGGTTCACCTCCGCACGCACCAGTCTGCGGACTTTAAATAAGACGTAGCGTCGAGGTTCGCCTCCGCACGCGAGAGTCCACGGACTATAAATAAGACGTAGCGTCGAGGTTCACCTCCGCACGCACCAGTCTGCGGACTATAAATAAGACGTAGCGTCGAGGTTCATCTCCGCACGCACCAGTCTGCGGACTATAAATAAGACGTAGCGTGGAGGTTCACCTCCGCACGCACCAGTCTATGGACTTTAAATAAGACGCAGCGGGGGGACGCCTCCGCGCGCACTCTACGGAGTATAAATAAGACGTAGCGTTGAGGTACGCCTCCGCACGCACCAGTCCACGGACTATAAATAAGACGTAGCGTCGAGGTACGCCTCCGCACGCACCAGTCCACGGACTATAAATAAGACGTAGCGTCGAGGTACGCCTCCGCACGCGAGAGTCCACGGACTATAAATAAGACGTAGCGTCGAGGTTCACCTCCGCACGCACCAGTCCATGGACTCTAAATAAGATGTAGCGTCGAGGTTCGCCTCCGCATGCGAGAGTCCACGGACTATAAATAAGACGTAGCGTCGAGGTTCGCCTCCGCACGCGACAGTCTACGGACTATAAATAAGGCGTCGTCGGCCCAAAACTCGGCTTACAACAGTAGGAATAGATGGTGCACCGTTCCATTGCAAAAAGTATGAGGTGGAATGGTTACAGGCATGGGTGCGCAAGTGCGAACCCCCCCTCTCTCCGCCTGATATGATCAGCACCTCAGTCTTCGCGCGGTGCCGAGGGGCCCGTGCCGCTGCTATGGCCTCGGGAAACTTTTTCGAGCCAATGGAGGAAGTCCCCTCCCCCACGTAGCGTTTGCTGTACTGCAACCCTCGTCGCATCCTCCCCGACACGACCCCAGATCCGCCGGTGGAAGTTCCGAAGGCTAGGCTCGATGGAGCGAATAGCGTCCGGCAGCGCCTCCGGCCGGCCAGGAAGATCCAGGTTCGGGTTCGCCAGCTCCTGCATGTGCCTACACCCGTGGTTGTGAAGCAGGCCGAGGGCAAGGCACGCGCCAAGATAGCCGCAGTGCTCTCCGAAGGTCGTGGCGCTGCGAAGCGCGATGCCCGCCCCCTCCTCGATCAGCCCGAGCGTCTCCATCAGGTCCTCCGGCCCGTGGGTGGTGTCGGGCACGTCAACACATAGATCGTGGAGGGCCCGGTTCAGAGACTCCATGGCCCCCCAGGCGGACGTGGACGCATCGTCCAAGGCGCGGGTCTTCCCTGCAAGGGACTCCACCAATTGGACCTTCTCCGCTTCCAGAGTAGTGATCTGCTGCAAAAAGGAGGCGCGTTCCTCCGCCGCAGCGCGCTGGACCTCTGCGGTCTCCTGCTGCGCGGCCGCCAGGGCGCCCTCCAGCAAATGAAGTTGTTCGTCCTTCGCGGCGTGGGCATCATCCGCAGCACGGAGCTCGACCTCCAGGGCCCTCCGCTCTCGGATGCGGGCCTCATCTAGCGCGTGGCCAAGGACAAGCGTCTGGAAATGGCAGAAAAAGTCAGCAGGTGCTCGACGGTGCTCCCACAGCCGCGAGCGCACATACTTACCTTTATCTCCGAGGCCCGCAGTGCAAGCGCCAGGAGGTCCCCCTCGCACGACGTCAGCATCTGTTGTTCAAAACCATCGCGGGCGTGCTCCGCGGCTGCGTTAAAAGCGAGAAGCGTCTCCGGACGCGGGAGGAAGTCGGAGAGGACAAGCCCCGCCCCCGTCACGTCGGGGGCCGCGGAGACTTCGGCCGCGTCGACGGCGGCAGCAGCCTGCAGGGTACCCTGTTCAGGGTTCGATGCGTCGCGCACACCCTCGTTGCTCGATCCTTCACCGCGTCTGGGAGACTTCGTCTCGCCTGATGTCGACGGAATGAGCGAGCAAATCGGGGAGAGTTTCGCGAAGTCGTGCGAGGAAAAGGAACTGCGCCTACCTTCTGCACCGCCCGCTGTCATAGGAGGGGGTGCTTGTTCAACCGCTCGTCGGGGAGCGAGCACCTCGGTGGGCGGTCGGGAAGACCTCTCTACCGCGCCGGCTGCGTCGGGCGCCACACCTCCGAGCACGGGGCCGGCAACGCCATACCGACCCCTCGAAGGCGAGGGGGGCTGGATGCGAGGGCGTTTCGCATGGGGCTCCACAGGGGATTCTTCCGTGACGTCAGCTGCTGTAGTTCCCACCGCGCTTTTGGTCGTTACCGCCCCGGGTGCATCCTCGACGGCCGCCGGGGGTGGTAGAGCACCGCCAGGGGTAGCGTCCTCCCCCGGGTTGGCAGGATCCGGCACAACGAGGGGCGTCCTCATGGGCTCAACAGCGCCGGCGGGGGATGCCACCAATGGGCTCAGGGCACCACGCTCCCCCGAGCTGGTCCGGCCGGACTCATCACCGGCCGCCCGTCCTGTCCCACCGATGCCAGCCGCCGAGCTGGCTGGCGGATCGGACGCGACGACCTTGGAGCAGGCCCCCGCTTGGCTACCGCCACCACGACGGCTCGAAGTCCCTGCGGGAGCCTCCGTCGGCACCGCGCGCTCGGGCACAGCAATGCCCAGAGCCTCGCACGTGCGGTTTATCCGCCCCTGCTTCGCCGCCTTGGTCGCAGCCTCGCGCAGCCTGTGCTCCTTGAGCGTGTACGGGCCCAAGAACGTCGCAGCCGCGTGCTCTGCATCCTCTAGCCGAGCCACTACACAAAAGATAGCAAGTTGGTCGGGCAAGGGCTACGCAGTCACAAAGGGGTGCACACCAACGCGCTGCGAGACTCACAAGGGGCGGAGGGCGGAAGCAGGCAAGACAATGACGGGTGCACCCCGTCCTCTCGGTCATCGCCTCGTCGCCCGTACTTCCACCGGGCAGAGAGTGGAGCCACCCCGTACATCGTAAACTCTTCAGCCAAGTCGCGCATACTTAGCCGGCGTGCTACGCCAGCAAGCCTCCACAGCCTCCGTGCGTCGTCAGCCTCCGGCGTCACGCTTGGCGAGCGGTTGAACGAGATTGGCCCGCCACGGCACAGCAGGCCACTCCTGCTGGTCACGATGTAGTAAAACCACCGCCGCGTCCAGCCGGATTCCCACCTCTCCAAGCTGGCCGGCGCGGGAAATAGCGTCGTGCAGGACCCTCGCAGCACGAAATCGACGCTACCGAAGTTGGATACAACCCCCTCAATCTTCTTGGGTCGGCAGCGCGTGTCGTGCAGGATGGCGAACAGGCTCGCGCTGGGACGCCGCCCTTCCGTCCGCGTAGCCCATGTAAAGATGGCCAGGCGGACTATGGCGTTGGGCGTCAACTGCGCTAGCTCCAACCCGTAGGTCCGCAGGACTTCGCCCACAAACGTCGTGGAGGGCATTCGAAGACCGGCATCAAAAAACGCGACAAAGACGATCGCCTCCGTTTCCTGGGGCTTCGGCTCCGTTTCGTCGCGGCGGGGTAGGCGAGCCCCATCGCGTTCCTCGATCTTCCCCTCCAGCACAAGCCGCTGCAGCATCTCTTCAGTCATGCGGCTCTTCCCCAGCACACG
Source organism: Dendrocalamus latiflorus (assembly GCA_017311315.1). Taxonomy (NCBI): domain Eukaryota; kingdom Viridiplantae; phylum Streptophyta; class Magnoliopsida; order Poales; family Poaceae; genus Dendrocalamus; species Dendrocalamus latiflorus. The sequence continues at coordinate 8,786,227 of CM029660.1, read as the reverse complement.
GGAGCAGTGACCCCCCGAGTTTTCCATGGCGTCCCACCGCTCGCCTCCATGCGAACGCCCCCGCAGCACCAACTCGTAATCCTCAGAGCGGAAGGACGACTCGTCCCGCCCAGGCAAGGAGCTGCCGTCGGAAGGGCGGGAGGCACCGTCACGACTGGCCATTGTGCTCTAAGATTAGGACACCAGGGCTATCAACACGAAAAAGCAGAAATAGACGGCAGGCGAGATAGAGCACCCCCGCTACAGCGAATGGCGCCTTATATAGCCCGCTCGCCTCCCCCACGACCAGAAGCGCAGCCAGATTCAAACCCCCAGCGTTTCGGCTACCCACGCCTGGAGAGAAGAACCGCCGGCACTTGGAGAGGCGCGCCGGCTAGGTAGCCAGGCAGCGCGCAACGCCAAACCGCGCCCGACACGCGTCCCGATTGCCTAGGGAAGAGGCGAACGACCGCGCTCACGCAACCGCTCACATCCCACGACGCACCAGGCATAAACCGCCGCGTGCCCCACCCACGGAAGGCAGACTGCACGACGCGACAGCCTTCCCCCTGACAGGCCAGGCGCCGGCACGATTCCAGTCGCCATTAAAAGCGCACTACCAGGTCGCGGAGTCACAACGGTTCCGAGGCATGCCAACGTCAGCGGCGCAAGACCCGTTCGAAGGGTAGGGGACGGAGCGCGCGCGCGTCTATTTCGGCTGGGCGCCAGCTCCGCTGCCACCCGTTCGAAGGGTAGGGGACGGAGCGCGCGCGCGTCTACTTTGGCTGGGCGCCAGCTCCGCTGCCACCCGTTCGAAGGGTAGGGGACGGAGCGCTACTTCGGCGGGGCGCCAGCTCCGCTGCCACCCGTTCGAAGGGTAGGGGACGGAGCGCGCGCGCGTCTACTTCGGCGGGGCGCCAGCTCCGCTGCCACCCGTTCGAAGGGTAGGGGACGGAGCGCGCGCGCGTCTACTTCGGCGGGGCGCCAGCTCTGCTGCCACCCGTTCGAAGGGTAGGGGATGGAGCGCGCGCGCGTCTACTTCGGCGGGGCGCCAGCTCCGCTGCCACCCGTTCGAAGGGTAGGGGACGGAGCGCGCGCGCGTTTACTTCGGCGGGGGGCCAGCTCCGCTGCCACCCGTTCGAAGGGTAGGGGACGGAGCGCGCGCGCGTCTACTTCGGCGGGGCGTCAGCTCCACTGCCACCCGTTCGAAGGGTAGGGGACGGAGCGCGCGCGCATCTACTTCAGCGGGGCGCCAGCTCCGCTGCCACCCGCTCGAAGGGTAGGGGACGGAGCGCGCGCGCGCGTCTACTCCAACTAAGCCCCAGCTCGGGACGGAGCGCTTGCGCATCCGCCTCCACCAACCCAGGCGTGGGGTTCGGCTACGACCTCGGCCCGGTCAAATTTGGAAGAGTTCACAGGCCGCAGGGACGGAGGGGGCCAAAGGACTCGGCAACATGGCTTCGGCCCCGTGAAGCCCTTTACCATGAGAGGCTCCTGTTGTAGGGGTGGCCCCCACCTGATCCCAGCAGGCCTAGTAGAGGGTTATAAGGTCCAGAATAGGCCATATGTAATGACATAAACGCCCCTGAAGGGGATACTCAGATGTAAGGGTATAATTGTAAAAGCACTCCCCATGTATATATGTATGGAACACAGGCCATGGGAAGGGGGCTAAGCCATTACTATCATTTACTCCCGACTCTCCACTACCATCTCTCTCTGTTTGGTTTGTAGCCACAACACCGACCGTCTCCTTCAATGCAGCGCAATGAAGACAGATATGTCGAGACCACATTGGGGCTATTTATATTACATGGCATATCCCAGACGGTTCCAACCATAAACCGTCCGTGATATAAAACGATCACAGACGGTTTGTATTAATAACCTTCTGTGAACTTTCATGGACTGTTATTAATACGAACCGTCAGTGATATCTGCCACTATCACAGACGATTTATATCAATAATCGTATGTGAATTATCACATATGGCTATTGATATAAACCGTCTGTGATGTTTTGCATTATCACAGACAGTTCATATTAATAACTGTCTATGAAAATATCACAAACAGTTATTCATATGAACTGTTTGTCATAGTTGCGTATCATAAATGGTACACGGTCATATTTGTAAAACCGTTTGTGATAATTATAGTACAGATGATTCTCTATGAACCGTCTGTGATATAGCCGTCCAATATATTATTTGTTGTAGTAGTGATATGTACTGTCTCAAACAAAAGACTTGCGCGAGCCTCATCGGTTGATTTAAAGTTGACGTGGAGCAATCTTAGTTCGGTCAGATTACCTAGCTCTTCCATTGCTGATCCTGAGGCTACTTCAACACCTAAATGTGACAGCTCCTGTAGAGCTTTCATGTTCCCTATGCCTTCTTGAAGATCCGTACGACTAGCAAATAGACGCTTCAGTTGTCTTAGCTGGAAAATAGTCGATGGCAACTCACTGATCATGAAACATTGCCTCACGTCCAATGTCTCCAGAAACTGTAGTTTCCCAATTCCCACCGGTAACTGCGTCATAGATGTACCACTCAGTCCCAAATACCTCAAGTGAGACAAGCTCTCGACATCCTCGAGATGATGGCTCTCCAGATTGCCCTGCTCAAAAGGGCTTAATTTAAATGGCTTATAGTTGAAAAGTACTGTAGCTGACTGAAAAAACATTATAGCTGACAGTAGCTTATTTGGTATAATTAAATTTAAAAAAAATTAAAAATAGAAAAAACAGGTTTGCCCGTCATGGACAGTACAAACGACGGAGAAAAAAAAGAACCGACAAAAAAGTTAAAAAAAAAGCCAAAAACTGAAAAAAAAAACAAAATTGTTGAATAGTGAAAAATAAACTAGAAGCCAGAAGTTTAAGCCGAAATGAGCGGAATCCAATACGGGTGGAATGAACACGAAACCTCACAAGCAAGGGGTGGAATGAAATTACCATGACCGAAGGGTGCGTATGTCCTCACGCGGTCCAAGCTCACAGCTCCATTAGAATAGGTGTGCTTCTCGTTGCTATTTTGGAGAGATAACCATCGAACCTTGTTTGGCAGGAACGTATTTTGTTGGCCATCAAAGTTGGTAATAATGCTCTCCTCGGTTGCTATGGAGATGAGGAACTCAACCACAATATCATGCACACGGCAAGCTTCTATCCGACCACTCATCATACCATGGTCCGGACCTATTGCTTGGACGAAACTTCTATTCACAAGCTCATTGAAGTAACTCTCGCCAACATCCTGCAAACGTACGTTGCCCTTGTTTCTCCTGGATGAAACCTTCAGCTGCCCATTTCCATATCAAACTATCTTTTCTAATCTCGCAGTCTCCTGAAAATATACTTAGATACAATAAGCAAGTCTTTAGTTCGGCAGGTAGATCAAAATAACTTAGGGAAAGTATTCTTCTCATATCATGCATTTTCTGATTATCATCGAGCACACGGCCAATAGAATGATGCAAATTATTCCATTCTTCCTCTGTTCTTGGTTTGTTAGACAACAAACTAGCTACACTAATGATAGCCAATGGTAAACCGCTACATTTGTCCAAAATTTTGCATGACAGATGTTCTAGTTGAGGAGGACACCTGCTTTCACTACCAAATATTCTTGTATGAAACACTTTTTTGGAGTTGCCATCAGAAAGAGGTTTAAGCCTATAAACATTGTTAGAGTTTGTAATCTTGTTTTTCAGTTTAGAAGCCATAGTCGATAGTTGTAGTCGTGGTCGTAGTCATGTACGAGTTTGGTCGTGGTCGTATACGAGTCCGTGTCGTAGTTGAGTTTGAGTCATAGTCGTAGTTGTACCCGAGTAGAAGTCGTAGAGCAGGGTATAAAAGGCAGAGTCATGTAACCGAGAGGGTAAGAGTTGAGGCCAAGGTGATCGGTGTGATCAACAGGCAAGAGAGAGCGATCGGTGTGATCGAGAGAAAGAAATAAAGAAGAGAAGAAAGAGCGGTTTGGCGCTGAGAAACTATCGAGTATCGAGTTCATCGTGTGTTCGCAGAAGTGGTCATAAACGACTTACGACCACGGCAAGTGGAGGATCACAGACGTGGTCGTAAACAGAGTTACGACCATGGCGTCGAGCGGAGGTGTCTGTAGGAGAAGCAGACGTGGTCGTATAGGAGTTATGACCACGGTCACAGAGCAAAAGACGTGGTCGACCACAGTGAGAAGGCGTGATCGTAAGCGGCCACAATGGGAGACGTGGTCATAAAGCATTATGACTACACCAGCGACAGTGTCTTTGATGTGGTCGATAGAATCACTGCGTGGTCGTAAGGAGCTATGACTACGATGATCGATCGTGGTCGAAGCAAGTGCAGTGAAGCGGTAGTGAACGTGGTTGTAACGTGGTCAGAGCAACCACTACGTGGTTGTAACGACTAGAGGATCGGAGTGGTCAAAGATCCGATAGAGTGGTCGGAGGATTGGAGTGATCAAAGATCCGACAGAGTGGTCAGAGAGTAGCAGGACATGATCGGAGGGGTCACAACATGGTCGTGATGACTGTCAGCGTGGTTGGAGAAACATCAGAGAGGTCGTAAGGACACAGGAGGTGGTCGTAGCCTCTTCAACGTGGTCGTACGACTGTAGAAGGTGGTCGTAACAGCTAGAAGGTGGTCATACAGATCCTGGGCACAATCATAAAGGCTCTAACAAGTGATATTAGAGCATGGGTGACAAGGCGAATGCTCAGGGTGGGCTAATCTTCCTCCAGTACCCTCTCCTGACGATCGATAATTACCCAGTGTGGGCAATGAAGATGAAGACAAACATACACACTCAAGGAGTCTGGGGTGCGGTCGATCAGAAGGGGAAGGACTAGGAGGTGGACGACAAGGTGGATCAGGCGACTTTGGCCCTCATCTACCAGATGCTGCCAGATGCGATGATATATTAGCTCATCAGCAAGGAGACGGCACGGGAAGCATGAGAGACACTTCAGACGATGCACGAGGGCATTGATTATGTCAAGGAGGTACGGCTTTAGAATTTGCGGAGCGAGTTTGAGAACCTGAGGATGGGAGAGACCCAGTCGGTGGATGAGTTCGCCAGCAAGCTGAGTTCGTTGTACAATCAGATTAACTCACTTGGTGACAAGATGGAGGAATCTGTGGTAGTGAAGAAGTACCTACGCGTGCTTTTGGAGAAGTACATACCTGTTGTCACAACACTTATGTACTCCCTCGATCTGGACAAGAAGAAGATAGAGGAGATCACCGGCTCCCTCAAGGCACATGAGGAGTTACTGAAAGGATTTCAGTCATGTAACGAGTAGGGATCTCATAACAAGTAAGCATTGTTAGTATGAGGAGATCTGAGAGACGGTCGTGGCTCATCAAACAACCGTGGGAGGTGGCGCGGTTGAGGTGGCCAGAGTGGTTGAGGCAGCGAGGGTGGCCGTGGAGACAAGGCTAGGCAAGGTGGTGGTGAGAGATCCCAAGATAGGTCACATGTCAAGTGCTATGAATGTGGCGAGTACGGGCACTACACGTAAAGATGTCGTAGCCATATAAAGTGCTACAACTATAACGAGTTTGGGTACTATGCTTCAGATTGTAAGAGCAAGAAGAAGGACGGGAAGGTGAACCTCGCAAAAAACGAAGAAGAACATGACGGAGAGCTAGTACTTCTCTCCTCATATATTGAAAAGGAGCCGGTCATGGTGGTATTGAATGGTAACGTAGTTCCGAAAGTACACACAAAGGAAGAAAACCACTATCACACGGATCAATAGTACTTGGACAATAGAGCAAGCAACCACATGACAGGAGATCACTCCATGTTTCACAAGCTCGACGAGAAGGTTTGGGGCAAGGTCAAATTTGGCGATGGCTCCACGGTGGTGATAAAGGGCAAAGGGATGATGATGTTGGAATGCAAAAACGGAGATAAAAAGTTGTTGACAAGAATTTATTATATACCAAGTCTATGCAACGACATACTTAGTCTCAGGCAGTTGACAGAAAGAAGGTGCAGAATGGTGCTGCAGGTGAGTTCTTGTGAGTATATGACAAGAACAAAAACTTGTTGATGAAGGTGAAAAGATCTTCAAATCGGTTGTACAAGGTTTCTTTGAAAACTTGTAAATCAGTTTGTGTGAAGAGTGGTCTGGAGGAGCCAGAGGATGGTGAAATTAACAGACGCGTAGCTGGCGCAGAGGGAGGCAAAGGCTTTGAGGGTAGTGAACCCCACGTTGGCGCAGTAAGCGGTGGCTTGGGTGCTCAAGTCGGCACGACCTGAACACAGTGGAGCGTAGTCGTAGCAGGCACAACTGACGTAGAGGGAGGTCGAAGCAGCGACAGCTCAGGTGGTCAGCATAGACCACATGCAGAAGGCATAAGAGTACATGCAGTCATAGCGAGCAGTAGCTCAGGAAGAGCTCTCACACGTGTAGCAAAAGGCAGTCATTGTCTTGATGCATGGGTCCCAAGGAGGCGGGAGGAAGCATAGCATGGAGGGCAGGATCGTGGTTGTCATGGCCACAAGTGGTCGAAGCAGTCGAGCGGGTCCAAGGGGCGTCATGCAGTAGAAGCAGTTAGCCCAAGTGGACAATCTTGGTCCAAGAGAGAGGAGCAGCAAGGCTCAAGAAGAAGCGGGAGCAAAAGAGGAGATCAGCGTGATCAAGATGGAAAATCAAGATTAAGGCGGTCATTGTTAGAGTTTGTAATCTTGTTTTTCAGTTTAGATGCCATGGTCGATAGTCGTAGTCATGGTCGTGTACGAGTGATCGTAGTCATGTACGAGTTTAGTCGTGGTTGTATACGAGTCCTACGAAACACGCTGGCTCACCCATGCCGATGGCCATGCGCCTCCTCTATCGCTCACCACTCCCTGTGTGCCACCCCCTTCGAGTGGCTATAAAGCCAAAGCAGCAGCAGATGCTAACCCTCTTTCTTCCCCTTCAATCCCAGAAGCTGACCACACCACCTCAGCCACGCTGTCGTCCACAAGTCCGATACCTGGGTAATTTTGGAAAATTCAACCTCATCTTCATTTCTCTCCCCAATTTGATTGTGCTATAATCTTCCAGATCTCCTCGTGGTTCTAGTGGTACCTTGCCCAAGTAAAGGCATCGCTGGAGTCATCGTTGCCATTCATCGCACCGCCAGCCTTGTCATCACCACCACTGATCCAGCGCCTCCATCTTCCCCTTCCCTCGCCATCTGCATCATGAGGTGTGCTTCATCACACCAATGCTCTCCCCCAACTCCATCGACCACTGTGTCCACCGTGCACAACCACCACCTAGCTTCACCTCGCCACCATGGCTGCCACCACCGTCAGCCTTCCACGTTGCACCCTAAGATGAGTCATCCTTACCAAAAGACTTCCCATGGCCACGCTATGCTAATTCACCTGCCACTTGCACTAGACGCTGTTGGAGCTCACCATCGGTGAGATTTTCCTTTTCCATGGCCGTTGCCCTTGCTATGCCTTTTTCGACCACCACGGTCCTCTCAATCTTCCTGGACCACCCAAAATGGGTTCGAGATACTCGAGAACGCCTAGTGCGCATTTCACCGTTGCCGTTCTGCCACTGCATCATCATCACCGTCATATTCTCTCTCTCTCTGCTCAACAGAGAAGAAGAACAGTACCAATCAGCACTGTGCTTTTGTGGTCCAACCAAGCTGCCTAGTTGCACCCAACCCGAGCCACACGTACCAGACTTAAGTCTGACCAAGCCCAAGCTTAGCATTGTGCACACATGGTCAAGTCAATCGCTTCATGCCAAGCCAAACTGGACCCAAACCAATTTCAAACCGAGTCCAACTGAGTCAGACCTATTTAGTCTGGGTACAACCTGATTCCCACCGATTTAGACCGGTTTAGAACCACTTCATGACTGATTAGCATGATTCCAGGTCGATTCTCACCGAGTCAGAGTCAACTCTACACATTACATTATTGATAAACCCAATGTGCCCATTAAACATCATTGTTCACCATCCATTGCAAATCCAAATCTTTTCAAAGTCGATTCTTCATTGATTTTCCCTTCTAATTGCCTTTTGGCTTTGTTTTCCATTTTTATTTTAATAGTGTTTTATTTGCAAATGTTGTAGCTCTGTAATAAACTTTTTTTATTTTTTTCATCTGTGTGTATGTTAGATTACGAAGAACAAGCCTCCGAGACAACTAGAACAATAAATAACGATCCTGAAGCCTTCAAAGGAGTGAGTTCCGACTATGAGTCGCAAGGCAAGTCATATTCTTTGATCATGTTGAATTCCTATTAGTTGAGTTATATTACGTATGAGTTAAAAATTTTATTTTGTCAATGCTATTTGTTATCAATTACTTTTGAATGATCTTTCTTAAGTAGTTAATGCCTTAATTACATTATTTACTTACCATCCTTGATAATAATTTGATCTGGTTTCCTTAATGAACTTAGAGTTAGTTTATCATACTTTAGATTAACATAATAGTGAATATGGAAAACAATAGTGATGTCATTACAAATCTGATGTCATGACTTGACGTGTTGGAATTTACGACTGTTATGGTTTGATGAATAGAAGTGTTGGATCACTCGTCGAGAGTGATGTCTTAAAAATGTTGGCCAAGGGTGAGGATTGGACAAGTGGTTGGTTACGTGCTATGCTCCCGTTGGTCTACACGATGGTTGTTTGGATGTCTTGCTCAAAGCATATAAAGACTAAAATCTTATGCCATGAAATTTACATAATTACCGCCCATTCACAGGAACGAGAAATTGGACTTAGCCTAGTACATTGTCCCACTTCATTAAGCCTACAGGAGAAGACTTGATATCGGTAGTTGAGGGTGAGTCAGAGTGGACCTTCGGGTACCAGCTTGCTGAGCTACACAACAGTTGAACCCATGTAAGTAGTCAGCATGATGGCATATCGTAGGCCTAGTATGATCTTGACTGCTAAGATGGCCCTGACGTCTACCGGGTAGAAACTAGTGTTGTGGGACTCTCAAACGATTCTATTATCCCGGCTCTATTCAAGTCATGGATATTGTGTGGGTAAAGCTGGACAGTCTCTGCAGAGATTAAATCAAATCATTCGAATATACCATGCTTCTAGTTAATGGAGCCATGTCAAAAATGGCGATTCCTAAATCAAGGCATAAGTAACATTATTAGTTAAAATTATGGTACCTTGGAAGTGAGACAACCTGTTGATATACAACCCCTTAATAAAACTTTCTTTATGAACTTGTTTTGATTTAAGTCAAATATTTACAAATAAAATTATATGGTTACTAGTGATGATAGGTCCAAAACAAACCCTCCTTGATAGATATTCCTCCTTGAAATCCTCAATTGCACTATAAAACTTTACTATCATGGCTTGTTGAGTACGAATGTACTCATTCTTGTATATTATAGTTCATCCAATGATCTTTATAAACAAGATATTCCAGCAGATGATGAGTACAGTGATGGTGAAAATCATACGTTTTAGGTCGACCTTATAGTCAAGTGTTGCCTTTGGTTTAGCTGCCTTTTGTTTGTAATGCAAGTAATTTTGTCTTGGAAGCCTTAAACTCTGTAATCAACTGTTATGTTGTACTTTATGTAAAAATTCTATTTATGATGTATTGATGTTGTAATCGTGAGCATGCTATTTACCAACTACATGCAACTGAAATCCTAGATACTTGCATGAAAACATAGATTCCTGGATAATCCGAGAATCCCCATACTCGCATTAGGGCCAAAAGCCATCAGCCACAGCTATGAGTCATCAGTCGCATCGAAAAAGAACAGGGCCTAAGTCGAGACAAGGGAAGGCATCAGACGGCGGCCAAACTGATTGGAGGATATCATGTGGGTCCAATTAACCCTACTGCACCTAGTCCATCAAGGTGGCATGCCACAGTGTCCATGTCAATAAAAACCAGTCAAGTCAGCAAGAAGGTGGGGTCATATGCTACAAAAAATACTTGTAGGAATAAATCATACTCCGATTGACTTATATGTGAGTATTTGTGTTAGAGTCAAAAACAACACGTCTAGATCCTCCGTGTCAATCGTACTAGTCTAGGAAAAGCTAGTGCGTACAGTGGTAATAGGAATACATATCAGGCATAATGATGAACTTTATTAATTAAAAAAAGTATAGTCTTATGGCTAGGTTTTACATCTCCATGGCCCTTTGGCCAAAAATATAAAAGTAAATAGTAGTGGAAATACAATAAAGAAAGCAATGAAGCCCAAAGAGCCTACCCACAGATAAACAATAGAAAGACGTGGCCTACTCGTCCTGATCCTCACCATAGTTGAAGTCATCCTCCTCTGAGCAACAGAATTAAGCAAGGGTGAGCACATATAATGTACTCCATAAGTTACACGGAAAAATACATTATTAATGTAAGGGGCAACAAGTGAAGGCATATAGGGTTAATTGAGCGTAAAGCAGAATTTAAAGAAATACAGTAAATAGATAGAAAATTGCTAAATTTGATATAATAAGTGAAAACAGTAATTTAAACAAATTAGTACCGCTATCGCAGGCACCGACCTGATACTAACCTAACCACATGTATCTCACCTGGATCATCTTTATCCCACAAGATCTCATCAACTTTCATTTAAACCAAGTTTTGAAAATAAAGTATAATCCGTGAAAGCTTTACTCAGCATACCCATGACTATGGGCATGGCTATCTAGGATAGTTTACATACTCTGCAGAGGTGGTACAACTTTACCAATAAGATACGATTATCTCATAATGTCGGCCACTACATGCTTCCGAAGACGTGTGACTGAGAAAATCATAACAAGACCTTTACAAAGCAAAGTCATTAATGTGGCCACGCCTCTACTAAGTTTTAACCCCAATAAAAAATCCACTAGATCGGAGCTCCCTATTGCGTCGTGTGAGACTTCTCGTAGCCTACGGCACACTCACATTCAACCTATAGTGAGACTCAGGTTGGGACCTATAAAGTAGTTAGGCAAGACTATTCTATACCAGTCTTGTGGTAGTATGATAAGGCTTTGTAGCAGTAGCTCACAGACCGATCCTTAATTGACTTAGGCAGACTTTTCACATACCCCTTGTGCCACCGAGCACCCACCACATAACCATTTGTCTAGGTCTAAATCTTATTTTTATATTTTATTTTGAAACATTGCATAAATCTTCTTGACTCTCTAAATCCAAGAATACATTTTAGGAGACATCATTTCATGTGAAAAGTTATCCCAAGACTAAAGTTATTTCTAGGCATGTCTAAGTATTTACTACAAAAGTGCTATAGCCCATACTAGTATACTAACTAGAGTTTTGTTCTAGAGTGACAAGGTATCAATTAGGCAATACCTAAGCTTAAAACTAAATTAAAATACATTGAATAAACATATGTATGCAAAATAATTTAAAATAACATAATTTTATTTGTAAACTAGGATCAATATGATCAAAGTGTGTAACTTGCCCTCCACGGATTGGTGAGAGTCATCGAACTAGAACTCCTTAGAATTGTCATAGTCTACATGTGAAAATAATCAAACAAACTAAACTCAAATAAAATTAAATAAATTCAAATAAACTCCAAAAATTTGAAAGGATTATAGATATGGGTAGATTGCAATTTTTTATGAATTTAGAAATTTGAATGAGTTCAATCAGAACTACGACGAAGGAGAACATGCTCTCGGAGGTTTAAATTCTAAGAAAAAAGAAAGAAAAGTTAAAATTAGATTTTCTAGAAATATTTTTATAAAGGAAAAGATAATTATTACGTCAGTAAGGATTTTTGGTTTTTGGCTAAATTAATTTCCTAAAGGAAATTAGGAGTTATTGCATCGTGATGACGTCAGCACGAAATATTGAATTTCGGCCTAAATATTTTCTTAAGGAAAAAGAATACAGAGACTGACAAGTGGGCCCAGATCTATAGACCAAGTCCATGGACTAAGCCTGGTCCATGGTGGACCAGGACCACAGGTGGCATACACATGGAAGGCTCATGGTGCACATGTGATGAGGTGGCGTAACAGGTGGCTCTACGTGGCATGCCATAAGGACCAGATGCTAGTGTGGCTCGGGAAAATTGATGGGGCAGCTGTGCGCTAATATGGCCTGTGTGTGGCAGCCATGTTGCCGCCACGTGGCTGCCACATGTACCCGTGCGCTGACGTGACCTCGCTGATGGGTGCCACATGTACCCGTGCACTGACGTGACCTCGCTGATGGGTGGTGGCACTCTGGGACTGAGGCTCACCGATGGTGTGGTTCACGGTAGAGGATGGCAAGGGGTGCAAAAGCATGAGGGGAACATGGGGATGCGATCGTACCTTGGAGCAGGACATGGGGACAGGACATGGGGACTGATAGAGGTGACCAGTGGTGTGAAGGGTGGTGGTCAGCGACAATCTTCTGGTGGAGGGGAAGTTCTGGTGGTGCTAGAGCTCGACAGAGGACCAGGACAGCTTGGCAACGGTGTAGGGAAACTCTAGGCGTCGACGACGATCCAAGAAGAGGCTCGAAGCGGTGGGAATTCCTCATCGGCGAGCTCAACGACACTAGAATCGGGGGCGCGTGGTGCGAAGGCTCTCGGGAACTCAAGAGATGAGGGGGAGTGGGGGTTTTGATGTGAGAAGAAGCGAGGAAGCTTTGAAGGCTATTTACAGCCTCGGGGAGGTTTACTGGTGTGGCTATTACTCGCTGGACTAACGATGGTGACGAAAATTAGGCGCAGGGATAAGGGAGAATGGAGGCACATGGAGGGGAATCTATTGCCAGAATCAAGCGAGTCGCTACCGGGCAGACACTTATCCTTTTGCACGTGCAGACGGAAATGGAGGGGCGGCGAAATTGGGACGGCTCAACAGCCATGGCGGCGGCATGGAGAGAGAAGAGAGGCGGGAGGATAGGGATGATAGGCGGGGTCCACTTGCCGGATAGAGGGAGAGGGCTAACAAGGTGGTCCCTTTGGTGGTGGGAGAGAAGAGGAGAGAGAGACGGGCCAACAGGGGTCGGCGGATGGCTACCGCGTGACATCTGGGCCGTTACGCAGAGAGAGGGAGGGAAGGGTGCGGGCGCCAGGAGATGCGACTGCGTGGCAAGGAGAATGCATCCAGGCCATCCAAGTGTCAGCTCGGGGAGAGAGTTCGGGATTTAATTCCTTTTTCTTTTTAAATAAAGACTAATGAAATGGAAAAAGCTTGGAAAATAGCAGAAAAGCTCCAAAAATTTCAGGAAAATTCTCAAAAACTATACAACTCAAGGGGAACTCAGCAAAAATAAGATCAACTTAAATTGGCTGCAAATCAATTCAGGTTTCACTTAACTAGCTCTTGGCTTAAATAAAAAGAAAACAAAAAGGCAACCCAAAAATCCAGAAAAACTTAAATAAATTCAAATAAATAGCAACTGAAATTTTGGGATGTTACAATTTGCAATTTTATCTTTATTTTTTTTGGCTAGGTTGTCCAGTTAATTTTGTTAATGTCTCCGACTGGCTTATGTGTGAGTATTTATGAACGCCACTCTCAATACACAGCACAATGTACGAGTCCGCTGGTAAACTGTTATGTAGTTTTTCTCTCAACGGCCGGTTGCAAACGGCAACCACCGCCGAGCCAACGGCACCACTATCGTCACCTCCGCCGACTGGGGTCGTTCCCCTCCAGCCTAAAAATCTTGCTATGGCGGAGTCTTTAAAGACAAACTAATGAACTAACGGTTGTACTATTAAACACAAGCAAAACCGACAATAAATCAAACCGCAAGCACTAAATTGTAACAAGAAGGTAGTAAATAGAAGAATACCTCATGAATGTAGACCAGCGCCGGAGGCAACCTCTTGTGCCGGCGACGCCAGCGCCGGCTGCGCCGCTCCCCCCTCTCCCTCTGTATTCTCGCCGCCACCGGCCAGCACTTCGGTCGCCCTCGCGTTTCGAGTTCGGCCGGCGCCGCCTGTCATCGCGCTCGCGCCCGCGCCGCCCAGCCCTCCGCAGCTCCGCTCGACCGCCGAGTTGCCAGCCGCGCTGCCGCCGCCTGAGGCGCCGAGCCGCCGGTGGAGCCGTCGAAGTGGAGGCGCCGAGGGCCTGAGGCCGAGCCGCCGGTGGACGGGTGGAGGTGGAGGCGCCGAGGCCGAGCCGCCGGTGGAGGTGGAGGCGCCGACCACCGAGGCCGAGGGCCCGAGGCCGAGCCGCCGGTGGAGGTGGAGGCGCCGAGGTCGAGCCGCCGCCGAGGCCGAGCTGCCGGTGGAGGTGGAGGCGCCGGAGCGCCAGAGGAGCCCCTGCCGCCGGCCGCCGGTCGCCGCGCCGCCGAGTCCCCTCTCCCCTGGTCGCGCGCACGGATCGATCCAGGCAGGAGGCAGGAGGCCACGCCGCCAGGCGCCAGGCGGCCAGGGTGAACCCTAAGCTCTTTACTCATGGGCTCATGGGCTGGCTATTATGCAATTTGGCCCATTTCAACAGGGGAAAGGAGTATTAACGTCAAAGGTTTGCTATGGCAACTGCCATAGCATGCCATAATGTGGATCCGCCCCTGCCTGTTGGTGCGTGATTCGGATTATACACAATAAAAATTTGTGTTTGTATCTAACAAAAAAAATCCAAATTTTCTTTGTAGACGAGGGTATTCACACGACTCTGCATCCGATAAAATGTGTACGTGGGATAGGATTTGGGATAGCCAATATCCGATTGCATTCGATCTAGTTGCAACTTATCGGCAGTGCCCACGTTGAATTCAAAATGAACCAGGGAAAGAGCTAGTTTGGGCCGGTATCTGTTCTAGGAAAACAAGCGGTTTTCAGCCGGAATTCAGTCCGGTTGCTTTTGTAAGATTTCAGGTGAAAATATGCTGATGCACCTTGCGTTGCGATCCGCTGGCCAGAGGCTAGCCAAGACGTTCCAGTTCTGTTAGATTTATACTAACTAGCTACGTAATCGCGGCGTCACGCCGCACTAGCCACCATGTGGACCAAAGTAAAAGAGATGATAATTCGTGAGACGTTCCTTAAAAAAATCGAGGACGCATGCGTAATTTCGGAAAAACCAAAGAGCATTTTCGCAAAAACCAAGGACCTGCAAGGATCTAAACGTAACTAAACAAGGACCTATACATAATTTTTGAAACCGCGGGTTGCTATCGGTGAAGTGGAGGGTGCTTTCCGGAAAAAACCTGGCAGGGACCTGTTTGCGAGAACGAAGGACCTCTACGCGATTTCGTAAAACGCAGGGGCTTTCTCGCAAAAAAAAGTGACGTGGCACAGCTCCCCGGCTGGGAAGTCCCCCAACTTTAATATACGGTAGATGCTTAGGTTTTCGTTTCATTTTTACATTAACTTATTATTAAACGGTGCATTTTTTAAAATAGAGTCTACAAATAAATTATAGTACTAAGGGGGTGTTTGGGACTGCTCCACAAACTCTACCGTGGAGCAGCTCCACAAAAAACCTAGAGTTTGTGGAGCACCCCTTTAGGTGCTCTCACAACTCCACCTTTTTTTCCTCGAACAGAGTGCGTGGAGCTGAACCTGTTTGGCTAAAAAACATAGAGCGGAGCTGAAAAACGTGGAGTGGAGCAGTCCCAAACACCCCCTAACTGTACTAATTTTTGTTGTACCGATTAAAATCACATATGACTATTTCTCTCTGTGTACTACCTCTCATGAACATATCAAAAATTCAAAATCCACAACCATAAACTATAAGCCTTAACCCAAAAGATGCCGCCAGCCTAAAGCCCATGGGAACCCTTACGCTTGGACCGTTCCCTTCCATGCCATTCAGTTAGGGGTGAAAAATGGTAACGGATAATCTATTTATTCGATATTCGTATTCGAGAAAACGCGAATGTGGTAAGCAAAATCCGTATTAAAAATATTCGAATTCATATTCAAGAATATTCATATCCGTAATTGAGAATATTTATATTCGAGAATATCTGTATTCATATTCGTATTCGAGACTATTCGATTTATATTCGATCCGTTTCCTATGTCTATCAGTCGGTTGGTCTAGCCTAGCGGCCAAGCGGAAATCCTGGGAAAAACTCGGACGAATTTTGTGATTGAAAATCTGAATTTAGGCGGTTTGAAACCAGTAACCATTCCGATAACCGGTCAGAAACCAGTAAAACCGTTAGGAATTTGTTCTACTAAATTTGTTACAGAAGTTATCGGAGGATATTTGTATTCGATCGAATTAAGTACATATTCGATTCGAATTCATATCTATTACGATATTCAATTTATATTCGTATTAAAAAATATTTAAATTTATATTTATTTTAAAAATATGGGTACGTATCTGTATTCGAGACTATTTCATCGTGTCTGTTCCGTTTTCCTACGTCCAGCCAATGGGAGTCTCTCCTGGCACATCTCCCCCAATCACCCCATGCCACGTCACCCCTCTGACGCGCGCGAACCTTTTCCACGGTTCCTATAACACGCGCCTCCCGCACCGACCATATCATTCGCCGGAATCCCACCCCACCGATCCCTCAACGAAGCGAAGCAAACGCGACATGGTCTCCGCGCGCAAGGGCCGCGGCGGCGCCCGCCCCCGCCCCCGCGGAGACGGCGGCGGCGGCAGCGTGGCGTCGCGCGTGGCCGTGCTCGCCTTCTGCGTCGCCGGGATCTGGTCGGCCTACATAACCCAGGGCGTCCTCCAGGAAACGCTGTAAGCACCGTCCCTTCCTAGCCTCTCTCTCCAATGGTGATTCACAGCAGAGAGAAAATAGGGCTCAGTTCGCCGGGTTTCGTTTCTCCCGCGGCTCAGGTCGACGAAGCGGTTCGGGCCGGAGGCGCGGCGGTTCGACCACCTCGCGTTCCTGAACTTCGCGCAGAACGTCGTCTGCTTCGTCTGGTCCTTCATAAGTGAGCATCCTCCCTCCCGCGCCCGCGCCGCGCGGTTGCATTGCACGGAATGTGGCGGTGGTTTCACTGCTTTTGGATGGTGATTGCGTGTGAAGGGTTCGTGACTCTGGCTGGTTTTGTGCAGTGATTAAGCTGTGGTCGAGTGGTAGCTATTCTGCCGGCCACGCGCCGCTGTGGAAGTACTGGGGCGTCAGCATCACCAACACCATCGGCCCGACAATGGGGATCGAGGCGCTCAAGTACATCAGCTACCCCGCTCAGGTTTAGTTCCATCTGCTTTTTGCCGTCTCCGCTAGTTTGTTGTTCCTTGAATTTTGTGCGTCTATTGTATTTGTAATTACGTATTGGTTGGGTTAATCGGTAATGTAGTAAGTGGTGTTTATGGTGCGGAATGTTCTAATTTTGGAGTTACTTAACTGTGCTAATAGTAATGGAGGTCTGTAGGAAGCAGCATGGTCTGCCTTAATGAGATAGGTACGGTCTTACGCAGAATTTATGCTGAGCTAGTGAATATTGCAGATGTCTTGGAGTTTGGTTGGACTTGGTATTCTCATACATTGGGATTTGGGAGCATAGATTCAATTTGTTCATAAATGATGCACTCATGAGTGTGCGCAGAAATTGGCCACAGATTAAGTCATATGGCTCCTTCAGAAATCCCCCAACATATAAATGATGATGGAAGTCTGCCCTCTGTTGTTTATAGCAATTTTATGATATAGAAATCATTAGGAGCATTCATGAGGTACAATGTAATAGTACTAAATGTGGTGATCTGTAATCCTTAACTCCTGATATGGCACGGATGGGTGATAACTGAAAATCGTATTTCCTCTCTACCATCTTGAGTATAGCCTTCCAACCTATACGCCAACACATCAAATTGTGTATGGCTTCAGCACTATGTTAAATTTAATTTATCCTCCAAATTTATTGGAACAGTATTAACAAGTCGGGCTTGTTTCAAGTATTGAATTCTTTTATGTTCCACCTTGTGTGAAATTAGAATTTGCTGATTTAAATTAAATAGCACAGTGACACTTTAAAAAGGAGAGGAAGAATTGCTTCTAGTTTTGTTTATGAGGATACGTTATGACTTACTGGAAGATAAAGGATCCTGAATTATTTGCTGTCTGTGTTAACAGGTCTTGGCAAAATCTTCTAAGATGATTCCAGGTGAGTTTCATTGATTTATGTAGACTATGTAGTTTATCTTTACAGAAGATTGTTTACATGTGCATATTGCATATAGTGGACTGGTCATTACTCATTACTTTGTGCTTGGGTGGGTCAATTCACCTGATCAGTTCTGAGTAATGAAAAGTACACAAAAAAGAGCACGAAAACAAGAAAAAGTTATTATTTTTTAACCTTAAAATGATTACCATTTTCACATGGAAATAGATGAGAATAGCCGATGCATGAACTAGGTCAGGAAATGGAGCTAGTGGTATCCATTTTGGATCAATGTTTCCCAATTGGAACTGTAGGAAATCGATGCATGAACTATTACTTCTATTGCCTCTCAAGCTTGAGTATATGCAGTTGCTGGAAAATGAATATCTTTGGCTGAAATGACTAATGACTCAGACAAACCCTCTGTACCACTAATGAAATTCTTGGAAATTTGATTTGAGTTTGCCACCATAATGTAACTGCTTAAGTTATCAGTACAGTTCTGCACAACTGAACAGATCTTACATGCATTATTTATGAAAACCATACCAATCTCAAGGCATGTATAGTTTCGTTTGTGTTGGTATTTGGTAAGTGGTGCAGTGTCAGCAATCGTGTAACTAAGCAATCTGTATAAAGGATTTTGATTCACGACAAACCTTTCATGCTTAGCTTATACAGTGTTGTACTTATCTTTCTCGCTAATGATTTAATGTGCAGTGATGTTGATGGGGACTCTACTCTATGGTGTTAAGTATACATTTCCGGAGTATCTTTGCACCTTTCTTGTTGCTGGAGGTGTATCATCCTTTGCATTGTTGAAGGTGAGGGGTTCTTTAATTTCATTTGCTCATCAACACTTCGACAGCCATATAGTCATGAGCTAATTTTCATATGCATCTGATGGTGCTGGTGAGCCTTCGACAAAAGTTGAAACCTTTGGCTGACCTTTTCATTCTATAAAATTAGTCCTAGAAAAATAAGTTAATGTTTTGTTCCTTACTGTTCTATTCTGATGAAATGTGAATTAGAAGACACATCAAAATCGTTATTACTAGTACTCTTCACAGCTAGCTGTTATGTATACAGTATACCTCAAGAAAGAAAGGAAGAGCTAGTTTGATTCAAATCAATGTTTCACTTGGATCGCCTTTTGTTTTATTACATCTGTAGCTGTTTGACCTAATACAATTGCTCTGTGCATGCACTGATCTAAACTGCATTGTCACGTCTGAAGTTTTTATTTGTTACTACTGTATCAGACAAGCTCCAAGACAATCAAGAAGCTTGCTAATCCTAATGCGCCTCTTGGCTACACATTGTGCTTCCTCAACTTAGCTTTTGATGGTTACACTAACTCGACCCAAGATTTAATCAAGTCCAGGTAACCATACCCTTTCCAATTTATATCAAAGCATTCTGAAAAATTGTAATCTTTTATCTGAACGGGAAATAATGCTCTGTTATTGCAGGTACCCAAAGACTAACCCATGGGATATAATGCTTGGCATGAACCTCTGGGGAACCATATATAATGCTGTAATTATGTTTGTCGCGCCATTACTGTTCGGTAATTGGCCATACGCAAACGGTTTTGAGGCAGTGAGATTTTGCCAGGAGAACCCAGAGGTGGCATGGGACATTCTCCTGTTCTGCCTATGCGGCGCCGTGGGGCAGAATTTCATCTTCCTAACCATCAGCCGATTTGGCTCTCTTACTAACACTACCATCACTACCACCCGCAAGTTCATGAGCATCGTCATCTCATCCGTCATCAGTGGCAACCCACTGTCCTCGAAGCAATGGGGAAGCGTCGTGATGGTCTTCTCTGGCCTCTCTCTCCAAATCTATCTCAAATGGAAGAGAAAGAAGGTCAGAGAGCACAAGGAATAAGCTCAATTCCTAAATCTAATTCCAATTTGTAGCTTTGATTGGACATATTTGTTGTTAGGTTATCCAGTAAATCATTATTGTAGCCCATCAAGAATTCAGGTAAAGGTTTTACATCGACAAAAATGTGTGAAATGTATGGTAATTGCTGTAGTGTTAGCTATTTAAAAAACCATTTAAAAACGGCTGAGTAGTGCCTGTCCTACTGGGGAAAGCTGCAATGAATTGTGTCGCGTTGAGAGGCAGAGTTGTATGGTGCCCGTCCTATTTTTGTTCTACTCTCTAAAAAGGAATCACTAAATATCAAATGACATTTCTGCTGCTGAAGTTTGTTTACCTCTTATATTGCCGTAGTGTCCGAAGAAAGTTACTTGACTGCTCCTCCCTTTTTAAGCAAAAGCGTCAGATTTTGCTCCGGCGTCTGGTCTTGTGCTTTCCGACCTGAGCTGTCATTCCATGACTCCAACGGTATGTTTGTCTGCTTCTCGCTGTACATTGCACGCCGTATTTATCTAGTGCTATACATGTCACCGTGTGTATCAACTGTATGCCATGTTTCTTGTGCTGATCGCCACCAGGACACAAAAGTCCTAGGCTTATTGCACTTGCCTAGATTTTAACAGTCTGCACTGGAGTCTTTGGAAAAAAAAAGTAGGGAATTGATCGATGTGATTTTTGTTGCAAGTGAAAAAAAAGTAGGGAATTGATCAATGTGATTTTTGTTGCAAGTACCAGTAGCATTGGAACAGTTGCAACCCCACAATAATTATCTCTACTAATATAAAGGGAGATTTTATCTTGTTGTCTCCCTCTAACTATCTTTTCACCCACCCTAAAAAAAGCGCTAACACCCCCCCCCCCAAAAAAACCCAGGAAACTACCCCTCAACCTATACACGCGTATGATCATGTCACTAACCGTTTATCCCCCACCTCCTCCCCTCCATATCCTCCGCCTCCTTCCCACCTCATTTGCCCGCCGCCACCTCTCCCACCCAAATATGCTATCGGCCGCCTCCTCCCCATCGCATCCCCCAGCCGCCGCCTCCCCTCCCGATTCGTTGGACGCCTACTCCCTACCTCATCTGCCCGTCACCACCTCCCCATCCCCATTGCATCTGCCCACAGCCTCTTCTCCCCATTGGCCTACCATCGCCTCCCCTCCCTATTCGCTGGCCACCACCTCTCCACCACACCCCCATCGCCACCTACCCAACGCATCCTCCCACTGCCGCCTCCCCTCCCTATCTATCGGCCACCTCCTCCCTACTACATCCCTCGCCTCCTCCCCACCTCATATATCGCCGCCTCCCCACCATGTCCTCCCACCTCCATTGCGTCCTCCTCCCCACCACCATGCTTCCCAATCTAAGCCACTGCAGACACCTCCTGGAGCAACACCTGATGGGCAAGGCGAAGGCTGGAGAAGGGGATCGATGTGGGCAAGGACACTATAAGGAGGGCACAGGAGGAAGTCCATGAGGGCTCTAAGGTTCTGATCCGCACCACCCCTCCCCTCATCCTCCCCTCCATCCCTTGCACCAGTGCCCTGCCTTATTTTTCTGGCAAGATCCAAATCGAGTGGCTCTGTGTCAGCTCGTCGTCGGCTGCAGCACACACAAGAGCAACAACACACAGAAGGGCCATCGCTGCAGTTGGTGTTGAGGGCCGCCTCTCCTCTGCCATCGTCGTACCAGAAGTTGCTAGCCGTCAACAAGGCCCCAACCGAGATTGTCTCTGACCGCACTATGACCTATGCAGACAGAGAGAGGGACTAGAGAATGTTATCACAATTGTTTTCGTTGTCGGCTGCCTTCCTTGAACTCGCTCACCACGTGTTCGAGGTAATGCTTGTACCATCCTTGCACCTCATCCTTGTCAATTCTAGCTATTTTGCATTCTTTTTCTTTCGCTGCCATGTGAGTATGTTCTAGCTATTTTGCATTCTTTTTCTTTAGCTACCATGTGAGTGTGTACGAGCTTTAGTTTAGTTGCAATCTCACATATTGTATGCTGTCCGAATCTCGTGATGGCCGTCCTTTTCCTTTGTAGTTTTATATGTTTGTCATTTTTGGCTTTCAGCTTTCAATTGGCGTTGTCTTAACTGATGGTTACCGTTGTAGGGGAAAGGAAATTATAGCGATGCCAAATTGGAACGTGGATCCGAGGTGCCCAAATGTGTCCAACCCATTCCATATATGTGCCCAATACTGCTTTGATCATTTGAATGAAATGACACAGAAAGATGCAAGCAAGCCAGGTGTGCTCATTTGGTTACCCTCAAAATACTAATGGTATATACATAGGTATAAGGCATTGATCTTGTGACTTACATGAGGGATTTGAGAAGACAATGACTCCAATAGTGGAGATGCCAATATATAGATAACCACATGGGCCACATGGGCCTATAGTATATGGGCCTTGATATACTTAACACCCCCCTTCAAACTCAAGGTGGAAACGGAGGTTTTGAAGCATTGAGTTTGAGCAAGTGAAGCCGATGTTGCTCTCGAGTTTGTGCTTTAGTGAAAAAATCTGCTACTTGCAGTTTTGAGGGCACATACTGAAGAGCAATTGTTTTCTGCTGACAATGAGACCGAGTAAAGAAAGCATCAACACCAATATGCTTGGTAAGTTCATGCTTCACAGGATCATTGGCAATTTGTATGGCGCCAGTATTATCACATAGAAGAGGTGTAGGAGCATCACAAGAAATACCAAAATCTGCTAACAACCATCGAAGCCATACAATCTCTGAAGTGGTAGTGGCAAGTGCTCGAAGTTCTGCCTCTATACTAGAACGAGATACAGCCGCCTGCTTCTTAGACTTCCATGCAAGAGGAGAAGAACCAAGAAGAATACAATAACCTGTGATAGAACGACGATCTGTTGGATCACTTGCCCAGGTGGAGTCCGAGTAAGCATGAAGATGAAGCGGACTTTCACGAGCATAGAATAAACACTGAGAAGATGTCCCCCTCAAGTACCGTAGTACATGAAGCAAATGTCCAAAATGAATGGAAGTAGGAGCACTGACAAACTGACTCAGAATATGAACCGCATGAGCAATATCAGGTCTAGTAACAGTGAGATAAACAAGGTTGCCCACAATATACCGATATCGAGAGGGATCCTCAAGAGGTGTACCATCGGTAGGACGAAGTTGTAAATGAAGATCCATAGGTGTCGCAGTCGTTCGACTATCTGTAATGCCAGAACGAGCAATAAGGTCTTGTATATATTTGGATTGAGAGAGATAGTAGCCCTTTGCAGAATGCAACACCTCAATTCCTAAGAAATAACTGAGAGGACCCAAATCAGACATCTGAAATTGCTCACCAAGTTGCTTCTTCACATGAGAAATGTGTTCCACATCATCTCCCGTAATCAACATATCATCAACATATAGAAGAAGCAAAGTACGTCCACGTGGAGAGAGATGAATAAATAGAGCAGGGTCATGATCACTAGGTGAAAACCCAGCATCCCGTATCACTGAAACAAAACGCTCAAACCAAGTACGAGGAGCCTGTTTAAGACCATATAGAGCACGACGAAGGCGACAAACATGACCAGGAGGAGCATCAACACCTGGAGGTGGTTGCATATAAACTTCTTCATGCAAATCACCATGAAGAAAAGCATTCTTAACATCCATTTGAGAGATTGTCCAAGAAGAAGTAGCAGCCACTGCAATGAGAGTACGAACAGTAGTCATATGAGCAACTGGTGCAAAGGTCTCATCATAATCTCGACCCTGAGTTTGCTGAAAGCCTCTAGCAACAAGACGGGTTTTATATCTCTTGATAGAACCATCCGACTTGGTTTTAATTTTGAATACCCATTTAGATGTAATAGGCACTGCATGTGACGGTAATGGAACAAGATCCCAAGTTCCTGTACGATCAAGGGCAGCAAGCTCCTCAGACATAGCAAGCTGCCATTCCGGAATATGAGAGGCTTCCTGATAAGTGGATGGCTCATCAACAACGGCATTCACACGTGGAAAACCATACTTGTCAGCCGGACCAATAGCAGTACGATCTCGTAGATTATATCTTGGACCAACCTGTAACTCATCAGGAATAGTATGAGACTCATCAATATTATTAGAAGCATCAATAGCGGTCGTATCAGGACTGGCCGTGGTGGTAGAAGTGGGTGGAGGCACTGTGGTGTTTGTAGGACGACGATGGAAAACACGTGTGATAGGTGGTTTAGAATGAAAAGGAGGTGGTGCAGGAGAAGGTGTAGTCTCCTTTGAAGGTGGCGTGATGGAAATAGAAGGAGCAGGAATGGGCGTAATATATGGAGAAGGTGTGGTGACATTAGTATTAGGTGAAATAGGAGGAAGACACAGGAACGATGTGGGTTCTATGGAAGAGTATGTGGGTTGAGTAGAGGGGTTATAAAAGAAAGGACGGTCCTCAGCAAAGGTCACATCACGAGAGATACGTATGCGATGAGAAGAAGGATCATAACACCGATATCCTTTATGCTCAAGACTATACCCCAGAAAAACACACTCAACAGATTGTGCAGTCAACTTAGTTCGCTCACGAGGTGCAAGCAAAACATAGCAAGTACATCCAAAAACTCGGAGATGATCATAGCTAGGAGAAGTACCAAAAAGAACTTCACCGGGATATTTTCCAGACAGTTTGGATGAGGGTTGTCTATTGATGAGATAGACAGCAGTAGAAACAGCTTCACCCCAAAAATGAGAAGGAACAAAAGATGAAATCAAAAGTGTGCGAGCAGTCTCTATAAGATGGCGATGTTTGCGTTCAGCAACACCATTCTGAGCATGAGCGCCAGGATAAGAGAGCTGAGCAAGAGTGCCCTCAGAGGACAAAAATTGGCGAAAAGCATCAGACAAATACTCACCACTAGAGTCAGAGCGAAAAACTCTAATAGGAGTAGAAAACTGTGTGTGAACCATGCGAACAAAAGACTGGTAAATGGAACACAACTGAGAGCGATGTTTCATGAAATAAATCCATGTATATCGAGAATGATAATCAATAAAAATGGCATAATGTTTATGACCACCTTTTGTAGCAAAAGGTGCAGGACCCCATACATCTGAATGAATAAGATCAAAATGTCTAGCTGAATGAGAAACACTAGAAGAATATGGTAGTTGTATTTGTTTTCCAAGTTTGCAACCCTTACAATGAAAACTAGACTCAATAGGTGTATGACCTAAACAACCTTTATTTATTAATGTGGACAACCGGGACCCACAAAGATGACCAAGACGATGATGCCACTGGGCGAAGGAAGAGGCTGAAGATGAAGCAGCAGATGACACACGAGCTGGAGACTCAATGGAAGAAGGAAGACGCAAGGTGTCTAGATGTAGAGGCTAGGAGCACCTTTACGGCGATGGCCAGTCCCAATCACTTTCCCGCTTCGACAGTCCTGAATAAAACAAGATGAGTCATCAAATCCAACAAAACAATGTTGGTCGGTAACTTGACCAACCGAAAGAAGATTCATAGACAACTGAGGTACAAAAGAAACATCAGGTACAGAAAAATGAGGATTGCAAAGTGAACCCTGGTGAGTGATATGACAAGATGTACCATCAGCTGTCTGAACAGAAGCACCATCCGTAACCGGCTTGCAAGCAACCAACTGGGACTGATCAGATGTCACATGAAAAGAAGCTCCTGAATCAAGCACCCAAGACGACGAAGAAGCATTAACAGGTGAAGCAGTAGCAACAGACACTGAACCTCTAGGAGTGGAACCAGTACCACGACCACGAGCAGCACGACGTGCACGATAGTTAGCCAACTTTTCTGGATAATGAGAAAAACAATTCTCTGGAAGATGACCAGATTTGCCACAATGCTTACAGAGTGTTGAAGAAGAACTTTTTGATGCACTGATCCTCTGAGAAGCTGCCAACACACTATGAGGAACAGATGCAGAAGAAGACATAGACTTAAGACGTGTTTCTTCTGCAAGTAAATCAGACAATGCCTGTGCCATGGTGAGAGCAGAAGAATTGTGAAGCAATCGTGTACAAATGGAATCATACTCAGCCCGGACTCCCATGACAAATCTGTAAGCAAAAAACTTTTCAATAAACTTATGTGCTGGACAGGGAACAGCTGTACACTCAGGTATCATGGAAGTCAATGATCCCATGAAACGATCAAAAGCAGAGTAGTACTCATCAATAGACATATCGTTCTGCTCAATTTCATGAGTTTGCTGCATGAGAGTATGCAAAAGAGCACCACTATCCTGAACATAGCGTTTCTTCAAGTTGTCGCATATGCCCTTGGCTGTTTTGAACTTAGAAAGACTCATAATCATGGATTGCTTAGTACTATTCACCATAGCAGCCATCACTTTCCCATCATTAATATGCCATTCTTTTACTACAGCAGCATTACTACCATCATCCTTAAGTACTGGTGGAGTTTCAGTTAAGTGAAAAAGTAAATCATAGCCCCTTAATGCAGTCTCTACATAGAAAGCCCATTCTGGATAATTCTGACCATCTAGAGTGAGATTGATAACTATTGCATTTATCTGAGACATGTTGAGAGGTGCTAGGACTTAACCAAAACAGCAGAAGCAGCAACAGCACACAGGACAGATATCAGTTACCACAGTATCCAAGAAGAAGAAGCAGAGCAGCACTCAGCCCCACTCAGCCCCCACACGCAGCAGTTCGGCTGGGCAGATGAGGCAAGACCCAGGGCAGCGGTCAGTAGCCCCAGGCGGAACTGACGAGGCGGCTCCCCAGGCGAGAAGATCCGAGCAGATGGCGAGGTCGACTCCAAGAGGCGGTCCCGGGCGGCCGGCGTACGACAGCCCCAGGCGGTGCAGAAGCCCCGGGTGGACGAGGCCTCCAAGCGGCGACCCCGAGGAAGCGGCGGCCCCGAGCGATGGCGGCTGCCCCGAGTGATGGAGGCGACACCGCGATGGAGGCGGCGGCCCCGAGCGCTGGCGGCGGCACCTTCGGCCGCGAGATCAGAGCTCCGTCCCCGGGCGATGGAGATCCGGACGGATCTGATGGCACCGGGCGGTGAAGTCGACGAGGAAGACGGGCGGCGAAGTCGACGAGGAAGACGACGCCTGCTGGGACCGTGACGGGCGAACGGCGGCCGAGGGAAGCAGTGACGGGCGGACGGTGGCCGAGGGAAGCAGCGACGAGCGGACGGCGGCCGAGGGAAGCCGCAACGGGCGGAACGCGCGTGAAGAAAATCACGCGTGACACGCGATGCACATGATGACCGGGAGATTTGGATCGTGGGTGGAGGATTAGATTAATCCTAACCTAACCCTAATCCTTAGCTCTGATACCATGTGACTTACATGAGGGATTTGAGAAGACAATGACTCCAATAGTGGAGATGTCAATATATAGATAACCACATGGACCACATGGGCCTATAGTATATGGGCCTTGATATACTTAACAGATCTAAGGTCCAATTGGTAGTCGTATTGATGCCTCGCTATCTTTCTGTTTGTTTTCAACTTTTCATACTCAAGAAAAGGCAAGGCTGTTTTGAAAGCGGAGCAGATAGGAGAAATCAATCCCGATTGCATCAACACATCCAGCCCCTACCACAAGTGTGGGGAATGTTTTGTAAGAGAAAGTGTGACAGGTAGATAAGGTAATGTACATACAGTAGTTTCTTCTGTTGTGAAAAAGTCATTCATCATTTGTGTCAATTGAAGTCATCTTAACAAGGCAAATGCTTCAGTTAGATATGCATATCTATTAACAAAACATATTTTACTTGACATAGGTAGATGTGATCAATCTAAGATTTAACAGTTGTAAATTTCAATTTGCGAAGTCCTTTTGACTAAGTTCACCCTTCATTCAAGTCCCTAGTTGGTTAAAATTAAGTAGTTATAAAATGTCAACCAGACATTTTCCTTTTGACCGAGTCTATATTTTATTTAGGAACAACTTGTCATCTTTCAATCCGCTGCTAAATTAATGTTGCAAACCTATTAACTCAAGTAGTGCACTTATGACCTAGCCATGGGCAAATCAGCATTCACTCTCCCCAAAAGACCATGAAGTATCTGATAGTCCTTATTTGCAATTTTCTTTTAGAGGCCAAATAGAAATGCGTATTCTACAATGTCTTATATGGTACTGTTTTCCATATGCATTCATCTTGAGGCTTGTGATGATTGCACATACGTGTGAATAGTATGTTAGACACGGTTAGTGCATACTTTGATGATTGCACATACAAGTGAATAGTATGTTATACACGGTTAGAGCGCATTGCGCAGAAATTATTGATGTGAAATTTGAGTTTCCATTGCAACGCACGAGCACCTTACTAGTCTATAGAACAGAACAGTTGTGCGAATGAAAAATGAGAAGAATACTTTTTGCTGTTGTGTCTATCTGTCTGTCTATTTAGATCAACATTTTTCTGTGTGTTATGTATATGGCACTTCAATTCAATTTTTAAGGAAGTTCTTGCTTGTACTCTGTAATTTTATACCACCGTTCACCACCGGAACCTAACTGAAACAAAGTCTGGAAACGATGACTCCAAGTAAGCCGATAACAGTAAAGAAAGACGAAGTTGCTGTCTATTGCTATCACCACTGATAATAACGGAAGGATTTTTATTTCTTGTAAACAAAAACTTGATACGTGTCATCGCCCACGGTAGGATTAAGAAATCTGTGTTTATTTTGATCACGTGCGCCATGCGTGCAAACCACCAAGGTAGCATTACCGGCACGTCGTTCACAGCCCGGACGCGAACGCTCGGAGATTCCTCTCCGACGTCCCGCCGCGGGACGTCGCCTACTTCGCCCGCCTCCCCCAGCGCTCCGCCCGCGCCCTGACCGCAGCCGCGCCGTCGGCACCTCCCATGACCATGTCCACGCACCGCTGGAGCTCGCCCCGCTCGACCACCCCCTCGCCGTCCACCCGCGCGAGTACGCCGACACCCACCGGTGCCTCCACCAACGCCGCCACCGTCGGCTGGTCGGCCCACCGAGGCACGACCACCATCGGCACGCCGCCTGTGATGCTCTCCAGCGTCGAGTCCCACCGGCAGTGCGTCACGAAGCACCCCACGGCGGGGTGCGACAGCACCCTCACCTGGTTGCACCACTCCACCACCATCCCCCGCTCACCTCCTCCGTTGCCGCTCTTGCGCGCCACCCACAGGTACGGCCGGCCGGTGGCCTCCAGGCCGCGCCTCATCTCCTCCTCCTGCCGCTTGCTCATCGAGAGGATGCTCCCGAACGACACGTACACCACGGACCTCGCGGGCTTCGTGTCCAGCCACTCCACGTACGCTTTCTCGTCGTCCGAGTGGAACAAGTCCATGCATGGCCTGCACGGCTCCTCCGCCACCACCGGGCCGACGGCGATAAGGTCGAACTGCGGCACTGCGAGGAGCGCGTCGGGCTCCAGCGCGTCGAACGTCTCCACGAGCACCGCCGGCCTGTGCTCGTCGAGCGCCAAGAAGAGGTCACGCAACATGTCGAGTGTTAGGTAGTGGCGGTTCCCCGGGGAGGCCATGGACGCGAAGGACGGGAGGGCGTTGCACTTGAGCGGCGGGAGCCCCGGCAGGCGGACGACGGCGTCGGGATCCGACTCGTTCGCGCAGGAGGTGAGGAGCTCGCCGTGGCCGTGGAAGTAGTGGTAGTACACGGCGAACACGGTGGCCGGCTTGATCCAGTAGAGCGCCGCCGGGACGCCGTGCGCGCGCGCGACGTCGGGGACCCACCCCACGAGCACGGTGTACACGACGCGCGTCACGGGGTGGCCGCGGCTGGCGAGGCGAGCGACGATGGCGGAGAGCGTCTCAGACCCGACGGCGCGCGCGCGCGCCCCGTACGAGCCCACGCCGTGCTCCTCCGGCTTGAACCCGCCGTCGAAGCCGTCGGAGTAAGGGATGTAGGAGACGACACCCTGCATGACCTCGCCGTCGAGGAACTTGAGGTGCGGGAACATGAGGCGGTGGCCGGAGACGGCTGTGGAGAAGGTGACGCGCGCGTTCGGCATCGCCGCCGCGACGCGGGCGGCGAGGCGCCGCGCTTGGTTGACGTGGCTCTGCATTGGGTCGGTCACGAACAGGAAGTGCTGCTGCGAAGGAGGGCTCGCCATTGGCCTCGAACTGTTCGTCATTCGATCAAGTGAGTTAACCATCGCTTAAACCGTGGCCTGCTTACAACAGCATATTGGTGTGACTTAGCGAGGGGCTAATATATGTAGAGCCGCACAGGCAATTTTGATAAGATCTAGGCATTGCAATCGCTCTTCGTGTGTACCACATCTCAATCCGTATCGGTCGGCCAAACTGTCCGCATTGTTGCAAAGATTCATTATTTTTTTCTAGGAGTCATCGACGAGACTGATTCGAAGAAGATCAGTACAGAGAATGCGTGAACGTCAGAAAAAGCCCCCTTTTTTTATGTTTGATCGACTTGAAGCTGCACTCCAAGTCCGACATGGAAAATTCCATTCTTCGGATCAGGCTTCATGTTTGGATTGCGAAATAAGATGCGGGTGTGACTAGACATCACCCGGATGTTTTCTTCCTAACAATCATCCAGATTTAAGACCGTTAGATTAGAGATCCAACGGCCTCTCTTTTTTGGAGGAGGGGGAGATTTTTTTTGAGGGGGTGGGGGGGGGGGAATTTATGGCCGTTGGATCTCTAATCCAATGGTCATAAATCTGGATGATAGTTAGGAAGAAAACATCCGGGTGATGTTTATCAATACCCATAAGATACAGTGAAAGCGGGCGAGTATTTTCATATTGATGCAGGAATGGTCTCCACCTTGTCCAACCGGTCTATTGTATTAGAAGACCCAATAACCGTAAGGCCACATAATTAGTCTGAGAGAATTGTAGCAAGAGAAAAGACAGTATTACCCCTACAACTATAGATCCTGACAGAATCATTTAATGTAACAAGTCTTCTCATGGTTATAAATATATGCCTTAGGACACTACGAGGGCAGGCTCTCTTTTTCAGACAAATCTAGATAGCACAGATTTCTATTTCCCTGTCTCTACGGTTTGTAAGGTTCTGGACAGCCCCTTTGTGGCCTCAACCCCCTTATTCACTGTTTGGTCTGTAACCACCATAGTTGACGCCGTCCATGGGGAGTGGCATAGAAGCTATGAGCCAAGGAATGAGTGTTCATACGCAATGGCACCAAAAAAAGCAACTATGTCAACTTCTAAGTAGAAGAGGAGCACCGCCATCGAGACTACCACAACAAGAGCGAGTGAGCCGACTCGCGAAGGTCCCTCGCCCCTATGGCAGCGACATACCGGCGAGACGACACCCCGACCCACGACGGGTAATGAGGGTGGCTACTTGGTAGCCGATCCAATGACGGATCGAGAAGCATCGCCAACAGATAACTTGACCGCGGTGGACAACCGCAATGTCGAACTCCGCACTGCTCAAGTAGTGGTCTCCATCGACATCGACACCATCGCCATCACCACGCAGGGAGCAGGGTTGTCCTCCCCTAGCGCTAAGCTCGGGCGGAAGCCCCTTGAAGCAATCCTCAAAATGCTGCAGGGAGAATTAGTGGATCTATGCAAAGCCATGCACGAGATGTAGAGGAGTCAGAGTCAACCGACGCCTGCCATGATAGTGGTGGAGGTGACCAGAGAAGGGATGGAAAGCTAGGAGGCCAACGTTGGGGCACGCAATACCGCTCAGAGGGTGGACCCCGAGTCCCCCTCTGCACAAGCTTACAGCTGAGCACCTAGTCGGTAGACTTCAAGATGCCTACGGTGGAGCCCTACCTAGGTGACACGGACCCCCACGAGCTCTTATGCGTTTACGAGACAGCCATTGAGGCAGCGGGGGAGACGACTCGATGAAGACGAAGGGACTGCTGCTCGCTCTCTGGCATGGGCGGATCTTATATGGGGCATGGGTGTTCAGCCGAACACCCAAAATTTTTTATAAAATAACAGGTATATAATAGATATATTAGATGTATATACTATTAGTTGTGTTAAAACTATATTTTATGCCTATAAATAAATTCAATCCGTACTCACCGTATCTCGCACACAGCTCATGTAATACATTAGACCCATTCTTCACGTCCAAATAAATAAAGATATAAACAAAATCCTAATATTTGTTTTATTTCTCATCTTGTGGCTGTCTGTGTGGGAGGCGGTTTCGGCCTTCGAGTAGCGAGCGGGCGGAGGTGCAGGCTAGAGGCGAGTGACGATCGGCAGACGTGGACGTGGTGCCATGATGTGACGATAATCATGCGTGTGGCAGCGCGGGCGAGCAGAGAGGTGTCGCGGGCAAGCGGGCAGTGGCACAAAGAACACGGAGGTAGGGAGCGGGCGACAAGAAGAGAGTAGCGCGGTAGCCGGGAGGGAGCATGGTATTGGGAAGTAAGTAGCACCTCTAATTTATTGTCATCGTACTCTCTTCAGATTTAGGTGTACTCCACCCCAGTCCATTTATTTACTTTCTTAGTCTGTTTTGCTCCATGGAAGGAACATACAATTTCCTCTTATATGGACAGTTCTTACTGATGGGGAAATAGCAAAAAAAAGGTAAGATCAAAAATATATACAACTCTCGTTATCTCTATAATTTGTTGTTTAATTCATATAATTATGCTCGCCTTATGTCGCATATTTCCTCATAAGAAATCATTAATTTCTGTAAATTATGTATTTTTATTATATCTACATACACGTATCGTTGTATCGGTGTTTTAGGGAGGACGGTGTGCTACGGTATCAACGTATTCGAGCAACGTAAGCTCCAAAATTCGAACACCCATCCTAAAAATCCTGGATCCGCCACTGCTCTCTGGTGGTTGCACTCTCTTGGTTCTTCACCATCTCCCCCAGTTTGGTGTATGCATGGGAGTAGAAACAGGACCTCATGCACAACAATTTACAAGGTAACTACATAGAGCGAGTCAACGCCAACTAGCTCTTCACGGTGAGACAAGTGCCAGGGGAGAAGCTACGGGCCTACTTCAAACGCTTTGCGAAGGTCCACTGCTAAGTATGGGATATAAACGATACAAATATTATCAACGCAGCTATCCACAGCCTCCAAAAGGGCTCACTTGTGGAGTATAACATGTGGAATCTCATAAAGATAATGGCCAAGTTATTTGACAACATGGAGGAATATGCCAGAGTAGATGAGGATGCGACATTGTGCGAGGCGGAGGTTACAACACCCTCCCCCGAAGCCAAGCCACTCCTATTGCAAAAGAAGGCTCCAGTTGCAAGTAGTGGAGGGGCCTGGCCTAGGTACGTCCTCGGCATCGAGGGCGCAAAGGAAAGCACTGTCCCCGGAGGTCATGGCTGCGACCGAAGGGGCCGCGGACGTGGAAGGAGGCGTGGTCGGGAGGACTCCCTACAGCAAGGAGCATGGTGCAAGGTGCATAACTGGGGAGACTACCTAAACCGTGATTGTCCCACTATAGCGGTACTCTAGGAAAGCATAGCCAGAGAGTGCGCCCAAGACATGAGGGCACGGGTAGTGGCACTCATGCAACAACCCCCAAAGGTGCCACTCATCCAACCCCCACCGACCGCCCTACGAATCCAAGGTCCCAGGCCGGTCCATCAAGAGTGATTAATGCCATCACATGTGGATCATCCCTCAAGTTCCCCTCCAAGAGGCAGCGAAGGGCCTACATATGTCGAATCCACCATGTCGCCATATACCCAGTGCACGTGGTCCTAGAATGGGCCTAGGCTGACATTACCTTGAAAGTTGATGGCACATCGGGGTGGACTTCACCCACCAAGACCCCCCTCATAACCGAGATCAGGATCGCGGGGTGTGATGTGATGCGAGTCTGAGTAGGTAGAGGCAGCTCTACGAACCTTTTGTTCACCAACGCTTTTAACCAGATGGGCATCCCCGAAGCAGGTTGGTGCCACCAAGTATCCCCTGCAAGGCTTAGGTGGGCAACCAGTCCATGCATTAGGGTAGATAGCACTCGAGGTAACGTTCAGACGAGGAGTGAAATGCTAGCGTGAGGTTGTCAACTTCGACGTGGTGGGCCTCCAATATCTCTTCAATGCCATCCTAGGGAGAGCTACCCTCAATGCCTTTGGTGTGATCCCGAATCACAATTACTTGTGCATGAAGCTCCCGAACCCCGCTAGGATCATCATAGTTTTCGGCAACCAGGACCTCAATTGCTGGATAGAGGTCGGCACGCAAAGTCTGCACCAAAGGGTACACACGGTAGGCGAAATGATGCCAAGGAGTTGGTCAAGTGATGCCAAGGATGCCAGTGGATAGGAAGGCTTTCCCACACCCCCAACCCCCTCCAGCCAGTCCCGCTCATATGGTCATTGGCCCGATGGGGAGGCAACATCATCAGACTGCTGCCTTGTGCCCCCGGAGGTCACCGATTTGTCATGGTCTCATATGACTAATTCTCCAAGTGGCCCAAGGCAATACCCTCGCCAAGATTACTTTCGCAACTACACAAAAATTCCTGTGGTAGAGCATAATTTGTCTCTTCAAAGTCTCCCGAGAGATCACAGTGGACAATGGACTGCAATTCGATGCAGCAATTTCTAGGCATTTTGTGAATGCATAGGCATCAAGGTGTGTTACTAGAGATGGCAACGGGTAAATACCCATCGGGTATTGCCATTCCATACCCGTACCCGCTAGGTGTAAATTTACCCGTCGGGTTACCCGTATCCGCACGCGGGTAGGAAAATTTACCCATACCCGTACCCGCGCGGGTATTACTACCCGACGGGTAACCCGTACCCGCAAGCATACCCGGTTCAACACATAAGAATATCATCAATTTAGACATTCATTAATCATACATGCCAAGCACAAAAGCGTCTAATGATCAAAATTAGTACATTACATAAACATACTTGACATGACCATATCAACATATGACAAACAAATAAACAATCAACAACAAGTAGATAATAAAATTAACATTTGAGTGGGATGTCTAGTTGTCTAATGCGGGTATTCATTACCCGCGGGTAGGCGGGTATGGGTAGTATATACCCACACCCGCACCCGTCTACCCGGCGGGTAGAGGATTTCGCCCAATAACGTACCCATGGGTACATAAAATTTTCCATACCCGTCTCTTTATCGGGTAAAACCCGTCGGGTATTCGGGTATCGGGTACCCATTGCCATCTCTATGTGTTACGCCTCTGTAGGCCACCAGTAGTTCAATGGGGTGGTTGAGCGGGCGAACGGCACCATCTCCGATGGCATCAAAAAGTGCTTCGTTGGCCTCCATAAAGGAAAATGGTTGGAGTTACCAAAGGTGCTCTGGTCTATACGCACCTCCACCTCATGACCCACAGGGTTCACTCCGTTCAAGCTACTCTTCGGGGATAAAGTCATGACGCCTGAGGAGCTAAGGGTGAGGTCCCATCAAGTATTGGCCTCCGCCCTTTCAAAGGAGCATGCCATTTCGCTTGACCTCATTAATTGCGACAGGGTTCAAGCCACACACAACATCGCCAAGTATCTCCACCTGACCATAGCCTCCTACAATAAGAAGGTCAAGTTGCGTCACTTCATGTAGGGACCTCGTCCTCAAAAAGGCCCTCTATACCGCCATGACAGGTAAGCTGGAATCCAAGTGGGTGGGCCCCTACATAATTACGGCCTCCGTCAGAGCAAGCTCCTACCATTTCTCCACCTTAGTCGAAGCGGACCTGAAACACACATGGCATGGCAACCGCCTTCGAAACTACTACCCATGACTGTCGTTAGGCGGTCGGGTGTGCACTTACACACCACATGTACATACATTTGTAAAATCATACCCATGCAAATGGGGTCTAGCAATAAAGCCCCTTTTTGGCCCGCACACTTACTGCATCTCAAACCAAAAAATAGGACATAGAGCCCCAGGCTCTATGCCACTCTACAGAGTATAAATAAGAGCCAGAACCCTCATGCGTCCCGACCAACACTATAGAGTATAAATATGAGCGTAGAGTCCAACAGCTCTGCATCAATCTACGGAGTATAAACAAGAGCGGGGA
This sequence comes from Dendrocalamus latiflorus, assembly GCA_017311315.1. Lineage (NCBI taxonomy): Eukaryota > Viridiplantae > Streptophyta > Magnoliopsida > Poales > Poaceae > Dendrocalamus > Dendrocalamus latiflorus. Next base: position 8,750,297 of record CM029660.1, on the reverse strand, counting down.
CCCTCTTGTATCCCTGCCAACTCTACGGAGTATAAATACAAGCAAAGAGTTTAACGGCTCCGCGCCACTCTATGGAGTATAAATAAGAGTTAGGACCCTTGTGCGTCTCGACCAACTCTATGGAGTATAAATAAGAGTACGGAGTCGACGGGCTCCATGCCAACTCTACGGAGTATAAATAAGAGCATGAAGTCGATGGCTCCGCGCCACTCTACAGAGTATAAATAAGAGGCACGACCCTTGTGCGACCTGGCCAACTCTATAGAGTATAAATAAGAGTGCAGGAAGAGTCTATGGCTCCGCACCACTCTACAGAGTATAAATAAGAGCTAGGACCCTTGTGTGTCTCAACCACCTCTACGGAGTATAAATACGAGCGCAAAGTTCAATGGCTCCATGCCACTCTATGGAGTATAAATAAGGGCTGAGACCCTTGTGCATCCTAGCCAACTCTACAAAATATAAATAAGAGCGTAGAGTCCACGACTCCTTGCTAATCTACAGAGTATAAATAAGTGCTGGGACCCTTGTGCATCTCGGCCAACTCTATAGAGTATAAATGAAAGCATGGAGTCAATGGCCCTGCGCCACTTTATAGAATATAAATAAGAGCTAGGACTCTTGTGCATCCTGGCCAACTCTACAAAGTATAAATAAGAGCATGGAGTCGATGGATTCACGCCACTCTATGGAGTACAAATAAGAACGAAGACCCTCGTGCATCCTGGCCAACTCTACGGAATATAAACACGACCACAAAGCCCATAGGCTCTGATCTGCATGGCCTTCGCACCACCCGGCTTACCATAAAGGAACACTAGAACACTTACGTGTGTCGTCCACGTTGGGAACGTCCCTAACTCGTCCCACCACTGACTTTGTCGATGTTTGTCCAAAGGGTGGGGGACAGAGTGCACATAAGTCCAACTCGTCCTATCACCGATTTTATCGACGCTCGTCCAAAGGGTAGGGGACGAAGCATGTGTGAGTCTAACTCATCCTACCACTGACTTCACCGGTGCTTGTACGAAGAGTGGGGGACAGAGCACACGTGAGCCTAACTTGTCCTACTGCCGACCTCATCGACACTCGTCTGAAGGGTGCGGGGTGGAGCATGCGCGAGTTTAACTCATTCTACTATTGACTTCATCAATGCTCGTCCGAAGGGTGGGGAACAGAGTGCACGTGAGTCTAACTTGTCCTACCATCAACTTCATCGACACTCGTTCGAAGGGTAGAGGACAAAGCGTATGCGAGCCTAACTCGTCCTAATGTCAACTTCGTCGACGCTCGTTCGAAGGGTGAGGGACAGAACACACACCAACTACAAAGCCCTACCAATGCCTTCATCCAATCTCATTCTAGGAGTGGCGGATGGGCTCCTTCGAGTGCCTTCATTTCACGTGGAGTCAACCTCATTGGTGACGGAAAAGTAACAATACATCCATGTATATATTCCACTCATGAAGCTAAACGTCGCTACATCACATGGACAAAAACCCTCAACTGCCCTCATTGGAGCTTTCAATCTTTACATAATCATCCGGACGGACGTGAGCCTGAGGCCGAAAACCTACCAAAAAGTGCACAAAATCCTCCACACGACTCCAATGGCGAAGACCATGGTGAAGAAGACGTGTAGTGATGGAGGGTTGGTCTCTACCAAGTACATGTCCAGACAAAACATAGTAACCAAAAACAACGATGGAAGGAAATGACAAAGTCACCAAAAGATAAATATATTTCCAAAGGGGACCCCCGATACAAGCACCGCACACGTTCATGATAAAATAGACAAGCATAGCTAGCAAACACTCCACGCGGCAACCTACGACCTCACAACTATTGGTGGACCTCCACGGTGACTGTGCCAGATGGAAGTCACAAGGTCAACTCTCTAAGCCAGGTCCCTAGCTCCATAGTCACTCCAAGAGTGCACTATAGGGATACTTTCATGGCGGCCTCACCTAGAAATCCCCAGATACGCTCGTGGAAGGCGTAGACGGAGGGCCTTGTTGCGCGGATAGTATGTGTCATCGTGGTGTTCCCTGGGGGAGGTCTAGGTTCTAGTCCGCCAGCTTGCCAATATGCAGGCACTCGTGGACATGCAGCGTCCCAAGGAGAATTTGCACCACGACCTACGAGCAATGGTCCCTATAAGCATGAGTCGCCCTTTTGGAAAGCGTTGATGCATCACGTATACATCGGATATTGCCCCAAAGATTTTATGACCCATGGGAGTGCAATGGGACTTCCATAGTGATGTCCATCAATGTCTCCTCCAGGAATTGCATGGCCTTTCATGCTGCCATTAAGGACTGGTCGCGTAGGCGATGGCCATCTGCCAGCTTCGCCTGCAAGCACCCCCTCTCCTCCTTGAGAGTGGCAACTTGTTGTTGGCTATTTTGCCACTCCTCCGCAGCATGCTGGTTAGCCTTGGAAACAGTGGCCTCCACAGCAGCTATAGCCTTTGCGCCCTCAGACTCAAGGAAGGGGATACGAGCCTTGTGCTCACCGGCAAGGACCACAACCTCCTCCTCGGCTTGGCGGGCGGTAGTGAGCGCCGCCTGACCATCTTCCATGGCCTTTCGAAGTGTAGAAGGCTTTGAACTGCACAGTGTGCAGCTACTCCTGTAGCACTGATGACTCCAGAAGCGTCACTGCCTGGAGTGCCCACACTACAGCAACATTCTACATAACAAAATGGCAGCATGGCTAATAGCAAGAAAGGAGTGATGAAGCGAGAGGTAACGATAGATGAGAAACATGCATATCCTCGCTTCGCTAGCCTCCAAGCTCTGAAAAGCAACTTTATCTTGTACGAATGGAGGGCCCTTCGGTCGAGGGCCAAATCCATGCACTATATGGTGCTGCACAGAGTACGAAACACCATAGAAAGCTGTCACAACTTAGCCCCACTGCCTCTACCTTATGAAGCCGTGAAGCTTCCTCACCGCCGGGGCCTCTGTGGTCCCAATTCGTGATGCTTCCTCCACGCCAAGAGCAGCTTCGAGACCACGGATGAGCTCCTGCCCGATAGATTGCAGCTCCGACGACGAAGAAAGGGGGCACTGACGAGGGCGATAATGTAAGAGATCATAGTGGGGACAACCACGCGAAGTCCTAGGAATAAAAGGAGGAACTTAAACCTGGAATGTGCCAGGCAGAGTCAGACACCAACGCGCTCTCCTCACCTCATGCGAGGTTTCTCTGGGGGGGCACATAGGCCAGCTCGGTCGAAGGGGCCAGGTTGGGCAACTCCAACCATGCACACTTCATCGGACGGCTAGGCAATGTTGAGGATGATAGTTACACCGGGGGCAGTGAAGCAATCAACACATACAGCGAAGGGTCCACAACACACCTTGCATCTACGCCACACTCAGGTGCCCCCAACCCTCCACCGAGCACAAGATACGGTACGAGTCATGAGCCACTTCGCCTTCCTCTACATCAGAATCAATCACGATTGCAGTATAACAATTGACTTCATCATCACTGTTGGTACCACTGTCACCGTCACCGTCACCACTGCTATCCTCATGGTCCTTGCTGTCACCAGCGTTGTCACCCATGTCATCCCCTTCCTCTACACAAGACTCGTTGAGGCCACTCCGTTCCTCCACGCTAGAGTCAAGTTCTGTAGGGGCAGAAGGGGTTGAAGAGAGGGGCAAGACTGCAATGGCCGACACCGAAGCCTCATGAGCATCTGTGTCATCATGGCCTCCCTCGTCTTTATCATCCTAACTACCAGCTCCATGAGAACAACCTTCGCTCGCAACGGGTACGGGATGCTCAGGCACAAGAGGCCCAAGACTTCGCACACGTGATTGATACACGGACCGCTAGATGTGACCGACACACGAAGCGTATGCTCCTGCACAATGTAGGGTCCTCGGAACACAGCTGTCGTGCGCTCTACCTCCACTAACGGAACAACTGCAAGAACCCGAACTTAGTCGGTGAACAAAACCACCTCCATCAAAAAATGCAGCGAAGGGACAGAACTTACTTGGACTCGACGGCTTCACCAGCATTGTGAGTGAAGGCCAGACCCCGTCGTTCCAGGCGGAGCCAACCCGTAGGTCCTATTGCCAGGCCAGCGGAGCCACCCAGACCATACAAAACTCCTCCACGTAGTCACACATGTCGAGCCGAAGCACGATCACCAGGAGCCTCTGGGCGTGGGTCTCATTGTCCCGATCAAGCTTCATCTGAGGTGACAGAACGAAGTCCATGATCCACCCAGTGAAGTGCAGGTTGCTGTCATGCTCGATCTTGTGGTAGAACCACCACTACAGCCAGTGGGATTCCCACTTCGTTCGTGTTGAGTTCGCAGGGAAACCCTTCGAACCACCAGTATGGAGCTGAAGGCTCACGCTATACAGGTTTGAATACTGACCATCCCCTAGCGACTTCATCTAGCATCGTGCGTCGTACAAGAATGCAAAGATGACAGCGCTTGGGATGATACCCACTGAATGCGCCGCCCACGAAAACACAAAGAGGCGAGTGATGGCGTTCGACGTAAGCTGTTGAAGCTCTAGCTCGTACAACTGGAGAAGATCACCCACGAAGCGAGTGGCGAGATGTGGAGTCTAGCATCAAAGTATACCACGAAGACCAACGCTCGCCCTCCCATGGTTGCGACACGACCTCGTCATCAATGGGGAGGCAGACAAGCTCGCGCGACGAGATCTTGCCGTCATGCACAAGCGACTGCACCAACTCCTACGTCGCGATGGACAGGCCGAGTGTGTTCACAAACACACCATTGAACTTCGATGCCTACCAACGCTTGCTGGTAGTGACCTCGCAGCGATCGTCTTGAACACTATGGCTGCTTGAGTGGGAGGAGACACTACAGCTGCCACGACAGTCACTCCCACACACCATGGCAAGCAGAAGCAGATCGGTGGCATGAATAAGAATGGGAAAAGCTCGATGATGAATGGAAGCAGTGGTGGAGGAGACTGTAGAAGACGAAAGCAACGAGAAACAGAGCGTTCAAACATCCCCAAAAATGGTGTTTGCCCCGGCATATAAGTACAACACATGACAGCATTCAATGCCCACGTATTGAGTGCGAGAGTTGAGGGGGCACATGCCATGTTGTAACCGAGATGGTGGCTCGTGTCCCACCATCAAGAGACCAACCACCGCCACATGTCGCTTGCTCTCGGAAGCCACGCACACGACCGAGCTCAACAAGTTTTGATGGGGACTACCAGTATACTACGATTCAATGGGCCAAAGAGATAGAGGGAACCAAGTAACATTGGATATGGTCTCGGTTCACAGAAATCATGAACCTTCAACAATAAGAGGCTATTGTTGGGGGGAATAGCCCTAGCCGGCCCATTGCACTAGGAGGTCCAATAATCACAAGGCCACATAACTAGCCCAAGAGGACTGTAGCAGGGGAAAAGACGGTATTGCCCCTACAATTGTAGACTCAAATAGGAGCATTTATATAACAAGTCTCCTTACGACTATAAATATATGCCTTAGGGCGCCATGAGGCCAGACTCTTTTTTTCAGACAAATCTAAGTAGTATAGATTTCTATTTCTCTGTCTCCATGGTTTGTAAGGATTTGAACAGTTCCTTTGTGATCTTTTTAAAGCCCCCTTATTTATTGTTTAGTCTGTAATCACAATACATATGTTCAACAATTTTCAGTGATGATGAAATGAAGTGCATTTGTGATCTGTAACATGCTATTTCACCCAAACAAATACTGAGTAGAGAGGACCTGTGGGTGGGTTGTTTTGGTGTGAATTAGCGAGGGCTAATATATGTAGAGCCGCAATTTTGATAAGATCTAGGCATTGCAATTCTGTGTGTGAGAGTATCACATCTCAATCCGTATCGGCCGGCCAAACTGTCCGCCTTGTTGCGAAGATCCATTTTTTTTTCTTGTAGTCATCGACGAGTCTGATCCAAAGAAGATCAGTACAAAGAATGGGTGGATGTGAGAGAAAAAATCTTTTTTATGTTTGATCGACTTGAAGCTGCACTCCAAGTGCGACATGGAAAATTCCCTTCTTCAGATCAGGCTTCATGTTTGTACTGAGAAATAAGATACAGTGAAAGCTGGCGTGTATTTTCGGCCTTGGTTTTTTGCTTCGGTTTACAGTTATGGTTTATAATTTTTAACTATTTGTGAGAGAGAGTAAAAGATATAAATAACTTGCGTATAATTTTAACCGATATAAATAAATTCACTATAATGTATAGTACAATTAGCTTGTAGATCCATCTTTAAAAAATACTTCATTTAAAAACTAATTACTATAGAAAAATTGAAAAGCAACTTTTAAAAGCTGAAAAGAAGAGGCCATCGTATGTTCAACAACCTTCAGTGATGATGAAACGAAGTTCATATCTAATCTGTAACATGCTATTTCACCCAAAAATACTGAGTGGAGGACATTGCCAAGGCTGTCCGCTCAGGCTCTCACCATCGCAGATGCTCCCTCCTTGCAAACCAGACTTTTACAACCCAATAGGCCAATATCAAAATATGGATGTGTGGACAAGAGTCGAGAGCTATTGATGAATTGGTTGAACTATCTGCACCTGTGAACCTACATGGAGCTAGTGTCCTAGTGATGAATGGTTCATCGATGCACCCGTGAAACATCACCATGCCATGCGCAGGGAAACGAGCACGAGCAGATACTGTCCCTAACACAATACAGGTCTACTTTAATTTGAATGATGCAATTGCAGTAACGTGATTGATAGAAACTTCTTTGCATATGGCGCATTCTATATATTTACTGGGAGAAAAGGACATGCTGAGGCCCAGATGGGCTTGGTCTTTGGCGGCTTGTAATTTTGATTATCCTTGGGAAGTTTAATTACTAGGGTGTTTGTTTAACTCAAGCGGCAAGCTCTTTATTTAAATCTCCAACGAAGAGGTAGTCTCGCTGAATACACTCAGCAAGAAACTCAGGTGTGGAGTTAATCCACGTACAAGCAAACTTAACAACTAGAGCTTCCCTTGCACAGATATGCGCCGCTTAATTCGCCGATAGCATAAGGGCAGCCTAGCTCAAAAAAACATACTCATTACTAACAAAACTAAAATAGATCGATACTCTTTCCATTTCAAAATACAATACATACTTTTTTCAATCTTGTTCCAAACTACTAGACGTGTATACGATTTAATAATGTCCTCATTTATCTTTCCTCTTTCGTCAGCATTCATGAGCACTCAAAACTATTCTCTCTTATTCTGAAACATTAACACAAGGATATAATGGTTATTTTTATCTACCACTCCATGATATTAAAATCTCTTTAATCCTCGTGGCTAGTCAAAATACCCTTTATGACAGGAGGCAAGAGTTTGTTTAACAATATGCAACCCACATTAATTGTTGGCAATAGGTACTAGTAGAGCTAGGAGTTGGAACGTGCCGTGCCGGCACGGCTCGAGCCCATCGTGTTTCAGGCCGTTTCATACCGTGCCAGCTCGATCCAGTTATCTCGTTGTGACGTGCCGTGCTGGCTCGATCTAGTCATTTCGTTGTGCCGTGCTGTGCCAGCCCGCCTCACCTCTGGCCAAGCCCAAGCATGACCCAAAGCCCGTCGTGCCGTGGCAACCCAAGTCCAGCCCAAAGTAATTTACACTACGAAGGCGGTGGCGACGATGGTGGCGTCAGCCGCCATCTTCCTTTCTCTCGTACCCGTCTCGTTAAAAACTAGTTGAAATTGAATTAGTTGCATAAAAACATAGGCACGCAATAATGTAAATATTTTGGGAAAAGTGGAATTTCCTTGATATTTTTAAAATGCAATGTTACTGCCTTGTTGAAAAACTTACACCCTAGAGTAGGGTTCTCCGAGTAAGGAAAAGAGTACAGTAATAATATATGTACATACTAACTATAACAACATGCGTACATAGTATCTACTCATCAATGTCTGGGTCATTCATGCATTCGAGGTCGACGTACGCCTACAAGATTTTAGAATCCTCCAGTTGATGTTGTTGCTGCTTTTTAACTAATTTTCAGTCTTTTGCATATGTGATTGCATCCACCATCTTGCGTAAGTATGCTTTGTAGTGCCGGTTCAAGTGCCCTATCCCTACAACTGTACGAGCAGTTAATTTAGCATTGCAATAATTACAAGTTGCAAAGAGTGATATTGAAGAAATGAAAGATTGAATAGCTTATGAAGAAATAAGAGAAGTGAAGTGAATTTATAGGCATTAGCTCTCTAACGTTGCTCTCCCGAATGTTGTGCTTGAATGTTTTTCCCGATTCTCGAATGTTGCTTCTTAGTTCTGACCGTTGCATGTATCTTTCAGAAACTGCACTCATTAGTCTCATTATTCTAAGAAAATGATTCCCCTCTCGAAGACAACCATCTTCAGATGCTCCTAAGTACTAACTCTCATCTCTGTCTCCAACTTTATTCTCTCATCTCTCCTCCCTCTCTCATGCACTCTGTCATCTCTCCACTCCACTCTCTCTCTCTCTCTCTCGGCATCTCTCATCTCTCCGCTCTCCTCCCTCCAGTCACCTCCTAGCCGCCACCCTCCCCCCACCCTGATGCCCCTCTCCACTCCCCTCGGCCGCCTCCCTCCTCCCGCTCGGCCCCTCCCTTCCCACCCCGATGCCCCTCCTCCCTGGCCTCACTCCCCTCCCCCCACCGGCACCTTCCTCCCCCACCCAGACGCCCTCTCCTCCCCCCGGCGCCCCTCCTCCCCTGACTGCCTCCCTCCCCTCCCTCCCTGCCGCCACCCCACCCTGGCACCCCTCTCATCCCTCAAGTCCCCTCCCCGCCGCCACCCTCCCCCACCCCGGCGCCCCTCTCCTCCCTCCAGTCCCCTCTCCCCACCCCAACGCCTCCCTCCTCCCCCGGCCTCCCTCCCCTCGTTGGCCGCCTCCCTCCCCCACCCCAACGCCCCCTCCTCCCCTGGCCACCTCCCTCCCCTCTCCAAGCGCGTGCCATCCCTAATTCTCTACTCCTTCCCTGCTACCAAGACGTGCTTCTCCCATGGCCTTGCCCCGTCCACTCGTCCCTAGCATCATGGCGGCCGGAGTACGCCCCCAACGCATCGACGGTCCCAACTACGTTCGCATCTTCGACACCACCCTCCGTGACGGCGAGCAGTCCCTGGGGCCACCATGACTAACGTTGATAAGCTTTTCATTGCACGCCAGCTCGCCTACCTTGGCTCGACCTCACGGTGACCAACTCGGAGAGCGCAGGTACTGCATCGCTGCCATTTCTTCGACATCTTGCAAAGTTTGGATGGCTGCCGCCACTGGCCTCCCCTCCGACCCCCATGGCCAATGGCTGATGGCTCCTCCTCTTGGTACGGCCCCCGTGGCACGCTGTGATGGCTCCTCCGGTGACTGGTATACTCCTTCGGTCCTTCCCCTCTACTCCCTCTCTCTGCTCTGTGATGCTCTATGATGGCTTGTGTTGTGAGGAATTGGGGATGACCGTGAGTCATGGGATGATGATGGGAGGACGATGGGAGGTGGGAGGCGAGGCCGAGGTGGCTGCCGGCGTTGCCCGCTGGGCCATGCCGTGCCGCCCATCGTGCCGACTTTTCAAGGTCAAGCCAGCCTACCATTCGTGTCGTGCCAGCACAGCCCACCACGTGTCAGGTTGGGCCGTGCTTGGGCCGTGCCAGGCCGGCTATGCTTTGGGCTGGCCCGGAAAAGCTCGGCCCGTCTCCCACCTCTAGGTATTGGTGAAAGTACTGGTAAAACTTACTCCCTTAGTCGAAAAATAGTCGGTTTGGGACTTTGATATGACCTCCAAAAATAACTCCAAAATAAAACTTTGACAACTAATTCTAGGCATGTATGATGATCAACTGCATATGCCCCCCCACCAATTGAGGGGCCATTTTCAGCCTAACCTTTGATTATCAATTGGTTAATTGTAGTATTAGTAAGAGTCAAGTGAGCAAAACTTGGAATCCATCCATGTTCCCTCGCCTCTCTCTTTCTGAAAGACCGAATATGGCAACAGAGAGGGTGAATGATGCCTTCTAATTTTTTTTCCTAAGTATTCAAAAAACTTTCACTTCAATGGCTACAGAGGTAGGAAGATTAGGATGGAAAGTCATTACAAAAACTAGCAATTCAAGACACTAAAAACCCAAGAAAAATCAGCAAAATCGGAACTACTACTGTTGTAATTTCGGTACTACCACTTGCTACAGTAACCATGGTACTACCGCTATAGTAATCACGGTACTTTCGCTACTACAATAAAATCAGGGTGAATAGTGTTTTCAGCACAGTTTCAAAAACAAAAAACGCGAGAACTTTTGATCTATAAATCCAAATGATATGAAATTTTGAAGGAGCCTTCTCTAGGGTATCAAGAACCTATTTCAATAAACGATCATAAAAAACATGGTCAAAGTTGTGATATTTTTAGTTTGTTGTAAGGTTGCACCAAAACTAAGCCAAAACCCCAAACGGTGAATACAACTTGCTAGTGAGTAGAAGATGGCTCTAGATGTATTCTCACATATCACACCAAGCTAGAATATAGAAGAATCCCAACCAAAAACCCTCGGATCATGAGATGGACCAAAGAGGCTAAAGTCAAGCAAAACCGGATTTTCTTGTGAACCTTGCTATCAAAATGCCTATATGGGTGGAGATATATTCTCAAAGATTATCTCTATCTCTTACACGTTCTTGGCACAACAAGATCACAAGAGGGAAAGAGGAGAGAATAAAATCAACCAAAAGTGAAGCACATCAATCAAAAACAAGAAAGACACAAGAGATGCAAAATAATTGATTTATTGCTTACTTGATAAGGTAGGTTTTACAATCACTCCAACTTGGAGGATAAAGAGTACACAAGACACTCACTCTCAAACCCTAACCCTAGATATGAGAGCACATGAGATGGGTTGGATTGTTAACCTTCCATGTCTCCATCCCAACCCTTTTTATAGGTGGGCAACCAGTCACCTACACCCCTTAATGGATTCTATCCACTATTACAATGGGGGAACCCATTAACCCCCACACACGGGTTTTACAACTTGACCTACATTAGTCAAGACATGCATCATGCAACCTTAATCCATTTGTCCAGGTCATCCCAACTCAATCCATGACTCAGTTCCCCAAATCTCTATTTTTCTGGCAAGATCAAAAGTATCGTGCCTAACACACCAGTACTTCCGCAATGCAGAACTACCGCATCCAAAATGGTACTTTCGCACACTGAAAATCCCACCTGAAGCTCTCTGGAAAAATATACCACAACTCAACCCGGTAGTTCTGCCAAACGGTACTACCGCACTTATGCCTGCAATACTTTCGCAAAGCGGAACTACCACACTAATACCTGCGGTACTTCTGCTTTTCCTGACACTTCCAGAAAACAGTCCAAATCAAATGCAATCTTTGTAAAACCATTTCACCACTCCACAAAACTTGCAATGGTTCATCACAATAGTATCTTGGACCTTCTCACATGGTCCTTCAATCTCCTCCTTGATGAACCCATTGCCAATTCATTAAAAATACAAATTAGAGATGATTTTAGAAAGAGAAAGAGGAATTTTGTAAGCAGAGATCCAAATGGTCAAATGAAGGTTGTGAACAACTGAAGATGACCATTTGAAACAGAAATGAATAGAAGTTGCTAAAAATGACAATTTTGCACAAAAACTTCATATCCACCCAAAAGTGTCGGGAAATCTCCCTCTAGATCCATATGAAAGAGCAATTGCTTGATTTGATCTTAGTCATAGTGAGAGGTGATAGAAAATCATTGCAACACAATAAAGCTCTAAAAATTAAGATTTTGCACAAAAACACGAAATCACGCTTTAGATGTGCATTTTTACCTATCTTTCTCCCCCTTTGACAATGGAATCATCAAGATGTATGGAAGAAGATAGAGCATAAATGAAATGAAGTAGCTATAGTTTATTCATTTTAAATATTAAGAGACATGAAGATTATCCAAACTGACTTTCCAAGTATTACACCAAGCCATAAAAGTGAAAGTGCTATCTAGATTATGCCAAAACATATATATAGCCAAGCTCAAGACAAATGAGCAATGATTTTGAAATTAAGTGGATTTTTAGCATGTTAATTTATCCAGAAATGAGCCAAATCATGTCAACAGACTAAATGGAGCCAAGAATCTATAATTGAGTCATTTTAGAGTGCTACAAGTTCGAAATTAAAATATTTTGTTTGAGCACTTGATATCACTTGTAATTGAGCAAATTTAGCACATATGGCATATTTTGAATTCATTTTTTGTTTTAGCTAAGGTTCAACCATTTTTCATAAAATTTAGTTTTTTTAGCCATGTGCTAGTCTCAAGCCTTATGCGACCATTCCAAGTAAGAAGCTTAAGAAAGTGATCTTGGTCATCCAAAACTCCTTCTGAGTTCATACCTAGTGCAATGGCAAGCCATCTCATAAGAAAGGATTGGTGAGATTAGTTTTTTCACACAAAAGAGATCATTTTGTATTTTCTTGACTTAGCTCAAAAACAAAGAGTTAATACTAACTTATGTTTCAATAAAAAAAACTACTATAGCTCAATTTAAGTTCAAGACTCAATTTAGCTAATTTGACATGGTATGAATCATAATAGGAAGCAAGACATTATTTAGTTCAAGTTTTTCATATTTAAAGAAGTTAGCATGGCAAGAACTAAACTACACATAAAAGGTCATGACAAATGTAGCAATCTAGCACAAGTCATGGCAAGATATAAATCAGTTTTGTCATGTTATACAGGGATAATAATCAGGGCTCCATGTATTAATATTACAATGCATATTTCTTAAATTAAATATGATGCAATAAAAATCGCAGTTCCCTCTCAACAATTGAGTCAATAGTAGAAATAATTTGGTTCAAGATGAATTATGTCATTATTAAGCTCAAGAGAAACTCAAATAAACTCCCCCTGTACTAAAGCAATAAGCAAGAGGAAAGAAGATTGTATAGAAGGAACAAATAGCAGTTCTTAAAGGATAGATAAACTCCAGAGAAATGGCAATTGTGCCTGTTGTAGGGGTGGCCCCCACCTAAGCCCAGCAGGCCTGTTAAGAAAGTGTAAGGCCCAGAATGGGACATGTATAGTGACATAGGTACCCCTGAGGGAAATACTCATGTGTAAGGGTATAATTGTAAAGGCACTCCCCATGTGGATGTATATATGTAGGACATAGGCCATGGGGAAAGACCCTAAGCCATTTTCTACTCACCTAACTCCCCACTACCATACCCTCTCTTTGTTTGGTCTGTAACCACTACAGTTGGCGTCGTCCGTGGGGAGGACAGGAGTAAGCCTCCAGGTCTGAAGGAGGATGGCACCAAAGAAAGCTTCACCGTCGGCGGCGAAGAAGAAGGAGGCGGAAGCGGCGAAGTCTCGCGTCAGCACCAGGGCTTCAGCTTTAGCAGCCGTAGGTACGAGCGGTGGTGCAGGTGCGACCGCCAACCCCGCCACCGACGCAACGACCAACCCCGCCATCGACGCGACGACCAACCCCGTCAGCGACACAACGCCAGACCCCACCAGCACCGCCCCGACGACCAACCCCGGCGACGGCAGCGTAGGCGCACCCGTTTTTCCACCCGGCGCAGAGGCGGCGAATGGCCCCAGCGGCGACGCGAACCTCGTCACCGGCTCCAGGGTCCTCCAGGACAACGCGGCGGGAAGCCCGGCCGCGCAGGCCGTGGTCACCGCCGCGCCGGCAGCACCGCCAAGCGCACCGACGGCCCCAGCCACGCCCGCGATGGAGGCTGCCCTGCTGGCGGCCCTCAGCGCGTTTCAGCGGGAGCTAACAGACCTCTGCGGAGCCGTACGGGACATGCAAGAGGCTCAGAGCCAACACGCCCCCCGGCGGTGGCATCCGAACCTGCTCCGGAGAGGGCGGATAGCCGCGACGCCCCTACGTCCAGTCGCGTCCCATTGCGGCGCGTAGACCCGGAGTCCCCGCTCTCCGCAGGCCTACAGCAGGTGGCATGGCCTGAAGATTTCAAGTTCCCGAGCGTCATCGAGGCCTACAAAGGCAACTCCGACCCGCGAGAGTTCGTGCGCGTGTACGAGACCGCTATCGAAGCCGCTGGCGAAGACGACACCACGAAGGCGAAAGGGCTCCCTCTCGCGTTACAAGGGGTGGCGCTGTCCTGGTTCTTCACCATCGAACCACAGTCCATCTACGCGTGGGAGCAGATCCGCGACCGACTCTACAACAACTTTCAGGGAAACTACGTCGAGCGCGTCGATGCGGACCAGCTCTTCGCAGTCAAGCAAAAACCCGAGGAAAGGCTCCGGGATTACTTCAAGCGCTTCGCGAAAGTACGCTGCCAGGTCAAGGACGTCAACGAAACAACCGTCATCAACGCAGCAATCCAAGGCCTCCGATCGGGACCGATGGCCGAATACAACGCGCGCAAGCCCATTAAGACGGCCGCGAAACTCTTCGACAAGATGGAAGAGTACGCAAGAGCGGAGGAGGACGCGCGGAGGCGACATGGTGATGACTCCGACACCAACAAGGCGGAAGGCTCGGCAAAGAGCGAAGACTCGCCGAAGCAGGGCTCTTCAAAAAGTAAGCGCAAGCAAGAGCAGCCGAAGGCCGCCTCCGAACGCAAGGACCCCCAACACAATGACTCGCCAGGCGATAGGCCCAAGCGCGACCAACGCAAGTCCAGGAAACCTCGTTACGTCTTTGACATCGAGGGCGGCTCCGAAGACAACGCCTCCGCAGATCGCGGGGGCAGAGGGCGCCAAGGCTGAGGACGGGGACGTGGCCGGGGTCGCGACGACAGAACCCGCGAAGAGTACGGCGACCAGCACCACGGGCAGTGGTGCAAGATCCATGGCCGAGGCAACCATGACACGCGTGCTTGCGCCACTATCGCAGCGCTACGACAGAGCGTCGCCAGGGACAAAAACCTGGATACACGTGCACCTGTTGTGGCCCACGTCCAACACCCCCAGGACCAAGGAATGCAGCCCCAGGAAGGCCTTCTGCGAATTCAGGCACATGTGCAACAACCTCGGGAGGGCCTCCTGCAGTTACAAGCCCCGGAAGGAGCCCAGCGCAGGATCATCAACGTCATTTCTGGAGGCTCCTCGCTGGAGTTCGCCTCGGCGCGGCAATGGAAGGCTTACGCGAGGAGGCTGCACCATGTCGCGACATACCCGGCACAGGCGCCGCCAGAATGGGCACAACACGAAGTCACATTCACGCCCGCTAACGCCGAGGGCGTGGAGTTTCCCCACCAAGACCCTTTGGTCGTCTGGGTCCTTGCAGCCGGATGCGAAGTCAGGCGCGTCCTAGTCGATGGAGGCAGCTCCACGAACATCCTG
This sequence comes from Dendrocalamus latiflorus, assembly GCA_017311315.1. Taxonomy (NCBI): domain Eukaryota; kingdom Viridiplantae; phylum Streptophyta; class Magnoliopsida; order Poales; family Poaceae; genus Dendrocalamus; species Dendrocalamus latiflorus. The sequence goes on along the minus strand of CM029660.1, from coordinate 8,734,941 downwards.
TTCGCCGCGGCCTTCGACCAAATGGGGATCCCTCAGAGCCGATTGGGCCCTTCAGGCATCCCGCTGCAAGGATTTGGAGGGCAGCCTTTGCGCGCTTTGGGCCAGATATGCCTCCAAGTCTCCTTCGGCCAAAACGACAACGTGAGGAGCGAAGACGCCATCTTCGACGTGGTCGACATTGCATACCCCTACAACGCCATATTAGGGAGGCCGCTCTTAAATACCCTCGGGGCAGTCCCGCACCACGGCTTCCTGTGCATGAAGCTTCCCGGACCGCAGGCTATCATCATCGTCCATGGCGACCAGGACATGGCTCGACGCATAGAGCTTGGCGCCAGAGGTCCATGCCACGCGGCTCACCAAGGCACCTAAGCCGTGTATGCAGATGCGGAGCCCTCGGGCGCCCCCCGAGAGCGCCTCGCGTTCCTCGGGCACAAGGTTGCCCCGGCAGCAGCGACTCGCCAGCGGTCGCCCCGTCATAGTGGTTAGTGGTCGGTATCCCCCTTTTTTGTAATCGCTCACCTGCGCAAACGGGAATTTAATAAAGTGCATCGTTCATGCAACTTCTCTCGTTTTCATACCAAAAGCGCACGAAGCATCACCTTCGTGTGCACTATGCATGAGCATGAATAAAGACGCGTGGGGGGACGCCTCCGCGCGCAGTCTACGGACTCTAAATAAGACGTAGCGTCGAGATCCGCCTCCGCACGCACTCTACGGAGTATAAATAAGACGTAGCGTCGAGGTCTGCCTCCGCACGCAACTTCACCGCCCGCAACGCGCGGAGGCTCGCCTCTGCGCGCAGTCTACGGACTCTAAATAAGACGTAGCGTCGAGGTCCGCCTCCGCACGCACTCTACGGAGTATAAATAAGACGTAGCGTCGAGGTTCGCCTCCGCACGCAATTTCACCGCCCGCAACGCGCGGAGGCTTGCCTCCGCGCGCAGTCTACGGACTCTAAATAAGACGTAGCGTCGAGGTTCGCCTCCGCACGCAATTTCACCGCCCGCAACGCGCGGAGGCTTGCCTCCGCGCGCAGTCTACGGACTCTAAATAAGACGTAGCGTCGAGGTTCGCCTCCGCACGCAATTTCACCGCCCGCAACGCGCGGAGGCTCGCCTCCGCGCGCAGTCTACAGACTCTAAATAAGACGTAGCGTCGAGGTCCGCCTCCGCACGCACTCTCCAAAGTATAAAAAAGACGCTGATGCTATCCCTGCGCACTCTACGGAGTATAAACAAGACGCGGACACCGCGCACGCATGGGCGTTCCCCCAGTGCGTACTCTTCGGAGTATAAATAAGACGTGGATGCCGATCCCACGCACTCTCCGGAGTATAAAAAAGAAGCGGATGCTATCCCTGCGCACTCTACGGAGTATAAACAAGGCGCGGACACCGCGCACGCATGGGCGTTGCCCCAGTGCGTACTCTTCGGAGTATAAATAAGACGTGGATGCCGATCCCACGCACTCTCCGGAGTATAAAAAAGACGCGGATGCTATCCCCGCGCACTCTACGGAATATAAACAAGACGCGGCTGTTGGCCCCACGTACTTAGAGCACAGCTTACCCCGGTTAATTCTACGGAGTGCAAAGTGCACCACGGGGACCCACTCCCACGCGCTGCCCGCGAAGTACCAAGGCGACGTGTCAGAGGCTAGCTCCCGCGCGAGTGCACCCGCGAGCGAGAAACACCAGAAGCTGTTCTTGCATATTCTTGGGAAGGGGCGCTCGCATGCCTACTTCGACTAGGCGCCAGCTCCGCTGCCACCACTTCGAGGGGTGGGGGACGGAGCGCTCGCGCGTCTACTTTGGATAGGCGTCAGCTCCGCTGCCACCACTTCGAGGGGTGAGGGACGGAGCGCTCGCGCGTCTACTTCGGATAGGCGTCAGCTCCGTTGCCACCACTCCGAAGGATGGGGGACGGAGCGCTCGCGCGTCTACTTCGACTAGGCGCCAGCCCCGCTGCCGCCGCTTCGAAGGGATATCGAACCGAGCGTGCGTGCGGTTATTGCAACCACGCGTCTACCTCGATCGCACCGCCCTCGCAAGGCGCAAATCGTCGCATACGGGCGAGCGTAGTAACCCTCCGGGTTTACCACGGGACAGCGTAGCCGGAGGGGCAGAGATGCACTTCGCAGGATCTAATAAAGACTGTTCTTTGCATTCGCTAAGGACGCTTACAAAGGCGCACAAACACCTCCAGCGCGCCAGGCCGCTACTCGGCAGGCTCATCCTTAACATGCGTCCGTGCCGAGGCTCCGCTCGAAGACGCCCGACCTGCCCAGAAATCCAACGCTTCCTCGGCCCTTTGCCAGCGCCGAAGGCATCGTTCGGGTTGCAAGGTCGAAGATTAGCAGTCGGCCCCGACTGTGCAGCTGCTCGGGACATGGGGGCAGGAATCAGAACAGCGGGGAAACAACTCTGTACTTTCCCAAGAAAAAAAAAGAGACAACCCGGGCTTTGGTTACAACGCACACCAACACGCGACAACCTCCTTGTCACACCTGTGGGTTCGCGGTGTCCTCCGGGGCCGCAGCGCCATCCTCGTCGCGCCGGGGGACGTCGTCCAGAAACCGACCAAGGTTTCCCTCGCCGTGCAAGTTGTTCCGCAGCTCGACTATGGCTGCGGCCTCGCCGCAGTACTCCCACATCCGCTCATGGAAGAACTTCACGGCGCGGCGTACGGCGCGCACGGCGCCGGACATTACCCCGCCCCCGGCGGGCATCTCTAGTCGAGGAACGACTAGCCCCGCAACATGTTCACAACCGCGGTGTCGCAGGAGCGCGCATGTCAGGCACGACGCCACGTAGGCGCAGTGATTGCCGAAGATCGCCGCGGCGCCGCATGCAACGCCGGCCGCATCTCCAATCCACCGGAGTGACCGCGACAGGTCCTCAGGCCCGAAGGAGTGTGCCGGCACTTCGGCGACAAGCCCCTTAAGGGTATCTTCCAGGGCCAGCACGGCGTCCCAGGCGGCTACCGAAGCGTCGCCCAAGGCTCGATCTCGCTCCGCGAGAGAGGCAGCAAGTTCGCTGTTTTTCCCCTCTAGAGCAGCGATTTGTTGCAGAATGCCGTCCCGCTCTGCAGCAGCTTCTTGCCGCACCGCTTCCGCGGCCGACGCTCGCGCTGCGGCTACGAGCCCCTCGGTGCGCGTTTTCATCTCTGCGCACTCCAACTCCAGCCGGTGTATGCGAGCATCCTGGGCGGAGCGCCCTCCTGTAGCTCCCTGCAGCTCCTCTTCGGCAGCCTGCAGCCTACTCCGTAGTGCTGCTCCCTCGCGAATGTGAGCATCTCGCAGGGCCTGGGCCAACACGAGTGTCTGCGCGGCGCAGGAGTTAGCAAGCACTAAACGGCTGCAAGTGGTCTAAAAGACAAACGCTTACCCTCACTCCCGACACTTCCAATGCATCTCCAAGGCACCCAGACCCGTAGGTCTGCAACGCCAGTTGCCCGATGCTGGCGGCCGCGTCCTCCGCAATCCCGCGCCATGCCCTCAGAGCATCCGACGGAGGGACGAAGTCCACCAGGCTCGGGGGCGCGGCATCTGTGCCGCCAGCACCAGGACCCCCACGCTCAAGGAACGGCTCCTCCTCCGGGATAAGTGCCGCCGCAAAGAGGAAGTACGCATTTGTCACGGGGCGTGCAAAAATTGTCGAAGGAGTGCTATCATAACCTACCTTCGGTGGCAGACGGGGGACTTTGCGGAGACATCTCCCTAGCCGCGGGTGGGACCGCCTCTACTTCGGCACCAACGGACGGCGCTGTCTCGCAAGGCCTGGGGACCTCCGAGTCGGGACCTAGCGCCAACCGATCCTGCGCCACGGTCACTGTGGCCCGAGCGGCCGGGAGGGCGCGGGGTGGAGGAACCTCGGTGCCCGAAGTGTAGTCCCACAAGCTCCCAACACCGGTCGCCACTTGTCCGCCGCCGCCGGATCGCGCTCTTCCAGCGCGTATTTCACAAGGATGGGGGACGGAGCGCTCGTGCGTCTACTTCGACTAGGCGCCAGCTCCGTTGCCACCACTCCGAAGGATGGGGGACGGAGCGCTCGCGCGTCTACTTTGACTAGGCGCCAGCTCCGCTGCCACCACTTCGAAGATAAGGGGACGGAGTGCCCGCGCGCTAACCCCCACGCACCTAGCACCCCCGAACCACCCCGCAAACGCCTGCTCTCCGCGGCTACTATCCTCCAAGGCAGGAGACCAGCGGTTTCGTTACACCACCCCGCTGCCCGCCTTGTAGGCACCGCCTCGGCGGGACGACACGTCTGACGGCATTCCCCGCACATCGCACCAGCGCAGGTTATGTCACGCCATGTTTTGGCTTGTTCTCATAAACAGGCCACCTTCAGTCCGTCAATATTCTCTCGAAAGACGGGCTTGATCACAAGCCCCGACTGAAGGTGAGCCTGTCTAAGAGAACAAGGCAAACCTTGCCGTTATATGCAGAAATGCGGCGCGAGCATAGCAGGTGCGAGCAGTTGCCGTTAACAGACGCTAACCAAGCTCCCAAGAAAAATAGGCCTCCATCAGTACATCAACACTCCCCGAGCCGCGTGGTGCCGCCATGGAATGTGGATGCACTGAAGAGGCCCATTTTAGGGGAGCAGCACCTATCCGAGCACACAATGCAGGTACAATGTCACACCAGCACGCTATATATATACCCCATCAGTGGGAGAGCCAACCGGCAGAAGCCCAACCGGCGCAAATCCAACCGGCGACAGTCCAACCGGCAGGAGTCAAACCGGCGGGGGAGCGTTGCAGCATCGTACCATCACGATGCTCCAAGATCCGTGCCGGGATAAGGAACGTCGCCACATGGTATCACCGCGCCCCCCTCAAGTCTCGCGCCGCGTCAACCAAGCCCCGCTGGGTAGACTGGCGGTCGCTTGGTGTCAAGGGCGCCCGACGCCAGAGACGCGCGCGCGCGACGACGACTTACGACCCGCTCCACCTCCTATACCGACGCATTTGACTCCGCCAACATCTCCACTCCGGACGACAGACCCGACCACGCCACGGCAGGACTCTGTGGGCGATGAAGCCTTCGACAAGCCGCCCGGCGCCATACTTTCGCAATAAGGCGAACACTACACTTCGAACGTTGAGAAAGCTCACAGGCCGCAGGGACGGAGGGGGCCAAAGGGCTCGGCAACATGGCTTCGGCCCGTGAAGCCCTTCACCATGAGAGGCTCCTGTTGTAGGGGTGGCCCCACCTAAGCCCAGCAGGCCTGTTAAGAGAGTGTAAGGCCCAGAATGGGACATGTATAGTGACATAGGTACCCCTGAGGGAAATACTCATGTGTAAGGGTATAATTGTAAAGGCACTCCCCATGTGGATATATATATGTAGGACATAGGCCATGGGGAAAGACCCTAAGCCATTTTCTACTCACCTAACTCCCCACTACCATACCCTCTCTCTGTTTGGTCTATAACCACTACAGTGCCCGTTTACCCATATACTCGTGGGTAAATACCCTAATAGAACCGGGTATGAGATATTTCCTTTACCCACAGGTATGAAAATAGGGGGAACACTCTACCCGTCGGGTAAACGGACACGGGTATGGGTAAGCTCCACTCGTACCCGCCCCACCCATTTACCCACGATATAGATTGATAGGTGACACATCCATAGCAATATCTCTAATTGCTATTGATTGTTATAAACTTTTGCATATCTCTAATTCCTATTGATTGTTATAAACTTTTTTGATAACTATTATATTTCCTAACAACAGCTACTACTTATATGTACCTATCATTAGTTCAACTCTCAGATGGTGACTCTCAGTTCACGGGTAAATGGGTATGCCCATGGGTGACGGGTATGGGCGAGGTTCTTCACCCGTCGTCCTTCGCGGGTATGCCCGTGGGCGTAAATCAGGGTTGCGGGTACGGGTATGGGCAAGCACTACCCGTACCCATCGCATCTGATTGCCATCCCTACCCTCACCCCTGTCATATTCAGCCAATCGTGTTGTCTGATTAGTTCTCTGATGATTGAACGTCTCTGTGCATCGATTTCGGTGTTTAAATGCTTATGTATTATGTATTCTTCGACCTACGAACCATGTGGGAATGTTCGTATTAACTTTTATTAATAATTTTTAATTAAAAATAAATAGTAGTGATTAAAAAGTGGCTTTTAGAAGAGGACGCAAACGGTGGAAAAAATAAGGAAATGATACGTCTACATAATGGGAGTAAGAGGAGTGAAATGCATGATACACCCGTGAACTATGTCTTATCCCAGAGAAAAAAGGTAGCAAGAGGAGTGAAGAAGCTGCTTCGAAAAGCTGGGTATTCATAATGGCTTTTGACTTTTCTAAACAAAAGACTGAAGTAGAAACCAATACGAATAAAGCCTTAGTTTGAGAGGATGCTGTCAACTCCCACTTCCTAAAGAAAATGATATTGCAATGGGGACATAAGGGGGTGTTCGTATTAGCTTTTGCTGATGGTTTTTGGCCAAAAATAAATAGTAGTGACTGAAAAAAGTGCTTTTTAGAAAGAGATGGCGAGTGGTGGAAAAACTGAATGAGCGATGTGCTACGTGATGAGAGTGAGAGGAGTGGGGTGCATAGTGCACCCGTGATCCCCTACCTTATTCTTGAAGTAAGACGGTAGCGAGAGGAGTAGAGAAGCCGCGGTAGCAAAAGGAGTGGAGAAGTCACTTTGAGAAGAGAGGTGTTTGTATTGGCCTTTTGACTTTTCTAAGTAAAACCAGAAACAAAAGCCAATACGAATGAGTCTCATCAATTTTCGGCTTTTCACGTATGGGAAATTTGATTATTCGCCACTTTGAAAGAATTATGTTTGTGAATTTTTCACTCAAAAGATTTTTCTTGGTCTGTTGGACCGAAATGGCGACAGAGGGGGGGTGAATGTCGCTTTCTAAAATTAAATTCGCCCCTCAGGTATCCACACTTATGGTTATTCTCCAATAGCTAAGGAAGCTATGAAGATAGAAGATATGCACTTACTGGAAGTCACAGCAACAAGGATAAAACAGATCCAGAAAGAAGCAGTCAAGAAAAATAATTTCAGAGCAAGTTTGACTGCAAGCGGTAGTACCGTTGAGACGAGCGGTAGTACCGCTGGGCTGAGCGGTAGTACCTCTCGAGGAGCGGGAGTACCGCACGCAGAAAACAGAAGACAGCTCACTGAAACACGGTCTCTACGCGCGATCTTGGCGCGCCTGAAGCATCGATCGATCAGATGTCCATCCTTCTGACAGAAGGTGCAATGATACTTCACCTTCTGAGAGGTAGAAGTAGCATGATGAGGCTTCGCCTTCTGAGAGGCCGAAGCTGCAGGTGGACTCACCTTGCTGTCAGAAATCCCTTGGACAAAGCCCGCTGACTTAAATTGGACTTTCTCGGTCCTGGGCTCAGTCTCGATCACACCTGGTGCTATGGGTCTGAGCACGGCAGGTGGATGCTTCCTCATGTCCTCATAGAAATCATATCCTAGACCCTGATTAAATCTGCAAATCTTGGATTGGTCTAGAATAATATTAAGCTTCTTCTTGCCGCCTACAAATCTCTCGAGAGTGTTCATAAGATACTGACACTCCCGAAAGAGAGAGGTACAAGAAGAGCAGGGGAAGAAGGAGTTGCAGAGGGTAAAGGAGCAGATGAAGAACCAACAGTAGAGGAAAGAATGGCTTGTGCACACACAGCCGACTCTGAGGGGACAGTCCTACTACTAGCCGGTTGGTTCACGTTGCTAAGCGTCTCAACCTTACCCTAGGGATTCTCCTTCCCCACCTCAGCAATCACATCACAATGAGTTGATGGCTTCTCTAGTAAATCCTTAGTTAGCTTCACACATTGTTCATTCAAAGCAACGAGTTCAAGTTTTAGTTTATCACAACTAATGCATGGAGAGCTAACAGGATCCTTAGTCGCAAACTGAGCTAGTTTGTTGTCACGATCAACTATCTCTTGAAATTGCTTAGAAACGGACTCAAGCTCAAGCGTCAATTTTTGACAGTTGGTGCAAGAAACAACAGGCTCAAGTAAAGAAGCATGCAACTCAGCAATTTTATGATCTGCCCGTTTTAGGTTCATCTTTCAAATTATTGCAGTTTTCACAAGTCTCGGGCAGATCTAGGAGCATGGTATAAAGACCTCTAAAAGCATTGTCCTTATCCTCACATGAGGTGCAAACAACAGTCTCAACAGTAGTAGATGAAGAAGGAGCTACCCTACTCATCTCAAGCTCAGCAAGAAGACTAATGTTCTCCACCTTAAGCGTATCAAGCTCAGAAGACAAACTATCATGCAAGGTCCTTAGTTTCTCCATGTCACCCAACAGAGCACAGCATGTATCACAATCATCACTAGAGGGAGCAGATGTAAGAGCAATAATCTCTAGTGACAATCTATCTACTTCCTTCTCTAACTCAGTACACCTAGCCCTAGCTCTAGCATGAAATCCACCTAGCTTAAGAAAAGCATGATTGAGCTGGTCGTAGGTGGGGCATACCTCGTCCGAGTCGGAGTATAGCTCGCTGTCGCTCAGTTCACCCTCAAGGGCCATGAAGCACATGCCGGAGAAGTCGTCGCCGCTCTTGGGTTCTTGGTCACCCGTCCCGTCGTCGTCGCTCCATCCCTCCACCTCGCTGAGGTCGAGGTCGTCAAAGGCGGTGAGGACGCGGTGGAAGAGCTTCTTGGCCTTCTCAAAGTTGCGGAACTTCTTCTTGCCTTGGGGGTGCGCTGGAGGCTTCTTGTTGCGGTTCTTGTCGGTGTAGTCGTTCTTGCCCGAACCGCCATAGTCGTTCTTGGCCTTCTCCAGCTTGGGGCAGTTTGCCCGAATGTGGTTGGGGCCACCACACTCGAAGCAAATCACAGGTCCTCCTCTCTTTCTGTCCCTCCTCCTCTTGTAAGCATGGGAAAACTTCCGAGCTAGGAGGGCCAGCTGCTCATCCTCAAGCTCCTCTAACTGATCATCAGTTACATCACAGAGAGCAGCGAGAGAGAAACCACAAAGCGAATCGGAAGAAAAAAGGCCAGAAGCCGAACTGGGATCGGTGACTAGGGCCATCGACTGTGACTTCAACTTGCGGGAGACAATGTCAATCTCGTGAGTCTTGAGGCGCGAGTACAGCGCATCAAGAGTCAAAGTCGAGAGGTCCGTGGTGTCTTTGATGGTAGTCACCTTCATCTCCCAAACCCGCAAATCAAGTGCAGCGAGCATCTGTCGAGCGTTATCCGAGTCGGGGTACGTGAGACCGACCGCTCGGAGGTTGCTCAGGATCTTGTGAAAACGCGCAAAACACTCATCAAGGGACTCGCCAGCGAGCATTTCAAACTTGTTGTAATCTCGCTTGAACTGGTCCTGTTGCACCGTCTTTATTTGGGTGGTGCCCTCATGGTAAGCATCGAGGGTCTCCCAAATATCGAAGGCGGACGAAAGATAAGATATGCGGTCAAACTCGCTACGACTCAGGCCCTGGATAATGATGTTCCTTGCCTTAGCGTTTGCCTCAACATCATGCATATTTTCAGCATTGATGTTCTCATCGGCAGGAACAGCAAACTGGACCTTGACCTTGCGCCAGATGGCGTACCCCTGAGCCTGGATATAAGTTTCCATTCGGCTCTTCCAGAAAGGGTAATCGATGACATCGAAGATGGGAGGCTTGGTCGAGTACTTGTCCGTCGTCATGGCTCTTGAGACCGGTTAAGATCTATGAATTAGAGCTAACCGGCTCTGATACCAATTGTTGGACCGAAATGGCGACAGAGGGGGGGTGAATGTCGCTTTCTAAAATTAAATTCGCCCCTCAAGTATCCACACTTATGGTTATTCTCCAATAGCTAAGGAAGCTATGAAGATAGAAGATATGCACTTACTGGAAGTCACAGCAACAAGGATAAAACAGATCCAGAAAGAAGCAGTCAAGAAAAATAATTTCAGAGCAAGTCTGACTGCAAGCGGTAGTACCGCTGAGACGAGCGGTAGTACCGCTGGGCTGAGTGGTAGTACCTCTCGAGGAGCAGTAGTACCGCACGTAGAAAACAGAAGACAGCTCACTGAAACCTGAAAATTTCAGAACTTCAAAAACTGAGAAATTGAAGGTTTCTTCCCAAACTTTTTAGCTCAAAGCACTACCACAACAAACAAAATAGCATGGGGGCTCTAGGAAACCAAGAGATCAAAGGAAAAGAACAAGAATTTCATATTGGACCCAAAATCTGAAAAGATACAGAGCCAACACCAAAAACCAAATTTGTCCCCAACCTTTGATCCTCTGGCCATGAAACTTTGAGGATAGCCACTTAATAGCCTCTGGACTTCTCATGCCATGTTTCATGCCATCTCGCGAAGGGAATCAAGATTTTGCATTAAGCCCTAGAAGGAGGAAATGAAGAACAGGGAGGCTCAAAAACCCAAATCTGGAATTAAATGAAGTTTGCTCTTGGGAAACTCGATCAAATGATCTTGAGGCATCATCCCAACATAGAGCAACCCATTTTGGGCCTCCCCAGCAAGAAAGAACAAGAAACCAAGAAAGTCAAGAAATCATGCAAAAGGGAGAAACGAAGAACAGAGAGCACGAACAGAGAGAATCAAACTTCAGATTTTCATTCATTGAAGCAAAAGGAATACAGAGGAGTCCCGATACGCATGGACATTAGAACAAGGAATGATTACAAGACTCTCAACTCATCCTCTCCCTCTCCCAAACTCAAGAACACATCTACTCTCTACATTCTTGGAGGAGGGGATGCACTCAAGAAACCATCGAAGGAAGACAACAGAACCTCTGCCCTCTCCCTGCTCTCAACCACTAAAGACTAAAGCCAAAGCAACTCTCTAAAGCCCATTTTGACTAAAGTAAACCCTAGAACCCTTGGAGTGCATGAGTGGGCATGCAGCCACCACCATCTATTTATAGCCCTTGGCTAACGGGTCTCCAACCCGTTACGCCTGCTAAACCCGAACGGAGCCCGCTCCCGCTTTTGCAGCCTCGCGAAATTACCATTTCGCCCCTCCTGCACCTTCCGGGAAGCTTCCGCGCTCCTTGTCGTCCAAGCCTCGCAACCACATCGAATCTCCGCCGTCTTTGACACATCTCGACCGTTCTGACCTCGACACCGCCCGTGTCTAGTCCGGTCACCTCGTGTCTCGCCACGACTTCGCCTCGATGTCCTGCAGCCAACACAGACAAGAAACACATCAAATAGCACTGCTCGATACATGAAAGCATAAATGCATTAATGAAATAGTCCAAACCTGACAAGTTGACATAATATGCATCCTAACCATTTTGACCAGGTTTGACCAAGTCCGACCGAGCCCGATTGCACCATGCAACGTCAAGGACCGAACCAACCAAATCAAACTCGACTTCCTTAAACCGATGTCAATTACTCATCACACACATGGGATGACCTCCACATGGTCTCTCATGGTCATTTGCCACTTCAAAGCCTGAAATAACTAAGATTTACCACTCTACCGTATTTCAGTATTTTTTCTTTTCTTTTTGAAATCTAAGTGTGGAAAGATTGAGATGTCTTCTTCTTCTTCGTCTCCTATCCCCAACTAATCCTATTCTTCTACCTCACGCTGCTCTATTCTGTTAGTCTCTCACCGCTACAGACATCCCGCTGCTCCAAGTAGCCCACCTCACCGCCGAAGTCTGCTAAAGCAACTGCCCTCTAAACCAAGGCCACTAGTGGCTTCATCGGCTTCCACTGGTGCTCACCACTGCCCTGCTGGAAAGCATAGTCACAAGTCACCGAACAACGCCTCGTTCGCCACCACCGATGCCAAGCCACACCAAGCCTCTTCCTTCCTCGCTAACTTCATCACCAGGTTCACATAGTCCTCTTGTTGTTCGCCATCTACCTCCCCACCTTGCTTTGTCACTAGAGAGCTCCACCGGCAAGTGCCTTCATGGTGCTATGGCCGTCGTCATTGCCAGGGCGCCATGGGCACTCTCTGACTGCTCCAAGACCACCTCCATCTTCCACTCGATGCCCTGGTGCTCATGCGCTTGCCATCCTTCCCTCCTGGTCACCAGAGCTGGGTCCCCGTTGAGTCCGTGCCGCCCTATTCGCTGTCGTTCCGATGATGAGCTTTGTGTAGGATCGTCGATGGCAATCAGAGGAGGAGGTGGATGATTGTGCCCACTTTTTGAAACCTTAGTGCTCATGGAGGTTTCGACCGCTTGGTGTTCGATTGCTCGCATGACCGCTTGCTCAACCCCTTTGCACGAGTCGTAATCTTCCTCCGCTCAAACATACATACTCGTAATGGGAACGAGTTGAAGACAATACCCAGGAAACATGCCGCCGATGTAGACCAGAAAACACGCTATCGATGTTGACTAAATTTATAGAAATAGATCTCATCTTTTATTTCTAAATTATGTTCTGTGACTACAAAGTATCCTCACGTCACCCCTCAAACCCTGGTATAAAAACTCTCAAAACTTTCTCCTCAAAAGCGCACCTCAACACATAACCTCTCCCCGCCTTTTATATGCTAGAGTCTTAAAACATATCCTTATCAAACACGCACACGAAATCCTAACCAAATTCGAAAATCAAGGGACCTGAAACTTTTTCAAATATGGGTTTTCTAATATCTCTAAACCTTCTAGTTATTGACTCCTTCCATAATAGCTTCCAACTCATCACGTGTCGAAGCCTCCAGGACCACACCTCCCGTAGCTTCTCCACGCATTATCCATCTTTCGTCTCCATGTGCTCCAGCTTGAGCCCGACCACCTCGTAACATTCTCAACCGTTTGGACCTCAGATTTCCCCCTCCTAGTCCCGGTCCTACTTGTCACCAACCATGACCATCTCCACACCCAACCTACACATGCAAAGACCAAAGATTTTTCCTAGCACAAGTTCTCTCCAACTTGACAAATCAGTCCACACATGCATATCACACTCTTATCCATCAATAAACACAAATCAGATCATCTACGACCACAATTTTCATGCTTTCCTGAAAACAACCTCAGACCACTCAGAAAGATCAGTTTGACCGACAAGCATAGGCCGGTCATACCATTGATCAAATACGGGTACTCAGGGTACTCAAAAATCACATGTCTTGTAGCACTCAAAGTGAACGACTACCGATCGCGAAGTCTACGACAATTGATCGCAAAGCCTACGACTACCAATCATAAAGTGTATGGCAACCGATCGCAAAGCCTAAGACTACCGATCGCAAGGTTTACGACAATGAAGTACCAACCATGTACTGTAGCACAGACCACCGATCATCGAGTACCAACCAGGTACTGTAGCAGACGAGCTTACGACCTCCGACTGGTTCACTGTAGCTATCGGCCAGTTCACTGTAGCTATGCCCGATTCACTATTGCTTATGACTGGTTCGCTATTGCTTTGATCATCAACTCGGCATGGTCGATCAGCCGTGGTCATTCTGCCGCGGTCGTTCTACCGTAGTCAATTTGTCATGGTCGTTCTGCCGTAGTCGATCTGCCTTGATCGACGCCTCCGACTCCCGAGTCTTCGACTACTCTTTGACTCTGGGGTCTTCGACTGCTCTCCGACTCCGGGGTCTTTGACTGCTCTTCGACTCTGGGGTCTTCGACTCCAAAGTGGTCAAAGCCTGTCGATCGCCAACCGTGGTCGATCTAAATTTTCACAAACACAAATTTCAATACAACCTAAATATCAATTATTCATCATCACTGTATTCATGACCTCTACATGGTCTAACACTTCGCGTCTGCGCGACAATGGCCTCAAGGAGTGACGCAACGCTGGCCGGTGATGAGGGTAGAGAGGGCAAGAAGGTCGTGGGGCGCCGGTGGTGCAGGATGGCATAGGGAAGAAGAAAGGCATGGGGAGAAGAGAAGGAAGGAGGTGATGAAGGAGAGGGCAAAGTAGTCCTTGCACATTCGAATTTCTGGTGAAAAATACAAAAATAGCAGAATTACAAAGAAAGAGGCAAATATCAACTATTTTAGACTTTAGAGTGGTAAATGATCAAGAAAAATCTTTTGCGTAGTAAATTCGCAAACTGTTATATTTAAAGTGGTAAACCATCAATTTTCCTTCGTGCCTGGACAACGATGCGGCAGGACAAGTGTAAAGCTCACGGCACACTGAATTCTCAAGAGGAAAAGGCTCGTGGAAATGCAGAATTATTTGGGATCTATCCAAACAGGCTCGCCGAAGGCACGAGGACAAATACGCGAAGAATTGTGATCCAAGTTTGGGCAAAGAACAAAGATACGTGAGTTGTTAGTTGGGCAAACACAATGTTTAAATTTTTTATATTCCAGGTCGCTTTTGCTTTGTCGAATTTAGATGTAAAATTTGAATTTGATCCGTCCATGGCCAGATTATTGGTCTTCAGTTTGAATTTGAAATTCAACATCGTCTCCGGGCTGGACTTTGTTCTCTCAGTACCCGTAGGAAAATTACTTACCATCCCTTCCCTCCGAGATTTGAAACCCTGCTAGTAACCCATATATTGTTCGTTGATTACTTGATTACGAGAAATTGGTTTCGTAAGGCCACGGCACGTCCAACATTGCGAAGAGGCATGATCAAGGTGGCCGTTCATTTGGGCTGAAAAAACGACTTATAACTAAAATTTTATTGTAACTGATTAAAATTATACTGTAACTGATGATGATTTATTTAGCGTAATTAAATTTTAAAAAATTAAAAATAGAAAAAATATGTTAGCCTATCACAGACAATACAAACGGATACAGAAAAAAACAGACAAAAAAACTTAAAAAGCCAAAAAGACAGAAAAAGATGAAATGTAGATATAATAAAAAAATAAGCCAGAAATTCAAACCGAAATAATTAGAACCTAAAATATCACCAAATGTAGGCGGCATTCAGCGTGTCTACATCGGCGATTTGCCTATCTTCATAGTTTAGAGATTTTTGTTTCCTAAAAAAAATACTTCACAGATTTTCATGGCTAATGACTAATGAGATTTCAAATCCGTCCGATAGAAACAATAATTTGTTGCCAAGCAACAACCATTTCGAAAACAAGAATTCAAACAAATTTAACAGAAACCCACACGTCTAACATAAAATTCTCATCGAAACCTCACATTGATCTTTTTTTTTTTGCTATAATCGCTGACTTTTGTCTATGCTTTATGGGATATTAGTGGATGACGGAGACACCGATACAAACAACTCATATGGTTTTACACTTGAAAAGCTATTTGAAAATTTTATTTTAAAAATCGTTCTATTTATTTTAATTTTTTTAGAAAAACCAAAAACCAAATTACAAAACCCGAAGGTAGCCATGGTCGGTTCATCGCCAGTTCAGCACCTCAGCTCACGGTTCACCCACGTGTCGAAAATTATCCTCGTCTCACTGCCTCGCGACTTGAGGTCTCCAGGTCCGTTGCTCTCAGGTCGCTATGCGGGCTCTCCTCTCACGCATCCACGCTCCCGGATCGATCTCCACCACTTTCTTCCTCTCCTCCTCCTCCGCCGCCGCCGTCGCCTTCAAAACCCTATCTCCGAGCCCTAGCCTCATCCCGCTCCGCCTCGTCCGCCGCTTCGCCGCCATGGCCGCCGCCGCCGCGGAGGAGTTCGTGAAGGGCCGCGTCTTCCCCAACGGCGTCGCCGTCATCACCCTCGACCGCCCCAAGGCCCTCAACGCCATGAACCTCGGTGAGGGCCGCTCGTCTCCTCCTCTCTGGCCTGCCCGGTTGGGTGTGTTCTCGGGGCGTGATTCGAGTCGGAACACCGCGATTTGGCGGAGATTTCGACGCGTTGCGGATTGTCGATGCACTTCGCAGCGTGCTTGTGCGATTCACGCTAGTTTGCTAAGTTGCGGCGAAATGCGTTTGGTGAAGTGTTTGGAACTTGGTGTTTAAGTGGTGTACTGTACGGGATCTTAGTTCGATTTGTGCACCCGCAGTAGTGACTAGACAGCAATCAAAATAATTTTCTGCTAAATAGCAGAGAGCCAGAGAGCTAAGTGATGTTTTGGGATTGGGGTGGTACTTTAGTCAATATATGTTAAATTCGTCACCCACTTGTGTTCCCAAGTTAAATTTTGTGTTAAAGAGAATCTGGTCAGACTAAGGCATGTGATGTCATCATCATAGGAAGAGTAACTTGAGTATATTAATCTGAAATTTTGAAAATTGACACTCGGTCTCAGAGACAAATTTGTGGCCCTTGCTGACCTAAGGCCCCGATTTGAATGCAGGAATTTTGTAGGATTCCTGCACTTGTATGGGTTTCCTGCAATATTCTAGCATTCCACACAGGCCCTAATTGTACACTCGAGATACATTATACTATAGGTAGTTATGGTCTTCTTCGTTCACAGAAAAACAGATTACATATATTCTTGCAGACAAATAAAAATAAAAATTTTAATTTTCAAGTAACATCCCTAGTTTTTGTGTCAACCATCTCTTTTTTGGTTTTTATATCATTAAGTAAGCTTACCTTGGCACAGACTGATTTATGCAAACCGACTAACAGATAGACATGTTACGGGATTTAGCAGTGCTGTCTAATTGTCTATCTGTAACTAAAATGTACTGGTTCTTCTGGTCAGAATAGAATACTGACAGAACATCTTTTGTGGAATTAAGTCCCTTGTTGGACACTCTTTACAGTACAAAGAAAGTGAACCACCAAAAAAATGAAAAAAAGAGAGGCAAATTACCAATGTGAGATTCAACGAAATAGAAATTGAACTCAACAGACCTCCGCAGATGACTAGAGGCTGCCGCATATTGTCATGGGCAGCTCTGATTGAAGGTTCTTGTTGAGGATGTTGGTGTCTTGATGGTCAAACTTCGGGGATACAAAGGCTACGAGGTGGAGCACATGATTAAGCAGCCGCTAACACCTAACAGTACACACACAGACAGCATGTACACAGTCATATTTGTTGTTGACAATACAGATTCTGATTGTTTATGTCCTGTAGATGTTGTCCTACTTATATCTTTCTCCCCATAGAACTTTTGTTTGCTAGCTTATTGAGCTCTACTCACATAATTGAGATCTCACATGATTACAGAAATGGACCTTAGATACAAGGCATTTCTTGATGAATGGGAAACAAATCCAAGTGTCAAATGTATTCTTGTGGAAAGCAGTTCACCCCGTGCCTTCTCAGCTGGTGATTATTTCTCCATTTTGTTTTTTCATTTTATTTCAATGACTAAGCTAGGCCTTGGATAAACATGCTGTTTTGCCTTTTATTTCCGGAGCATTGGAGATGTTTTCATGTAAGATTCATGGCCAATGCAGGGATGGATATTAAGGGTGTTGCAGCGGAAATTCAAAAGGACAAGAGCACACCACTTGTGCAAAAGGTCTTTACTTTTTTCATGTGTGTGTGTGTGTGTGTGTGTGTGTTTTAATCTGAATTTACTTTTAGAACTCATGGTTCTTTTCTCTTTTTTGTTCAAAACTTTATGTCACAATGTTATATGTTGTTAGTTGTAGCTTTGCTCAAACTTGCACAGATAGTGACTCCTGCTTAGTGTAAACTGCAGGTGGGGATGTGAAGAGACTTGCTTTTGATTGCACAATGACAGAGATAATAGAGGTCTAGTAATAGCATGACCAATGCCTTCCTGGACAAGTGGATGTAGCTTGCCATTACAACAACAATAACAAAGTTTTTTTTGTTCCAAACAAGTTATGGTAACTTAAGAATGAAATCTCCTCAAGGTCAAATAAACGGGAGTCTTGTAATAAAACCTACAGGTCTCTTTTAATTGCTTCCTTCCACATCATTCTTGGTCGACCTCTGCCTCTTCTTATGTTTTCGGTATGTCTTAAAATTCCATTACGTATTGGTGCCTCAGAAGGCCTCCGTTAGAGATGTCCAAACAATCTCAAACGATGTTGGACAAGCTTCTCTTCAATTGGTGTTATCTCCACTCTATCACGTATATTATCATTGTAGATTCGATCCCACCTTGTGTGACCATAGATCCACCGCAGCATCCACATCTCCGTTACACTTATCTTTTGTATATGTTGTCTTTTAATCGCCTAACATTCCGCTCTATAAAGCATCATAGGTTTTATCGCTGCCCTATAGACATAGCTTGCCATTGCTTAATGAAAAACATTTGTTGATTGGACCATTTTTGCTATTATCGTCTCAAAATTTTATAAGGCCTTGTTTGTGTCCGGGAAATTGGTTATGTAATATTGGAATTGAAATTGATCCACATCTTACCTTCAGGGCAGAAAACCTGTTTGGCTTAACTTCAAAGTCAGTTATTTGCTTCATTATGGCATGTAGCAGAACTCTCATCTTGTCATTGTAACCACCTACTGAGACCTTTAAACATTAGGCGGTTAAGTGTTTGAATTGCACTTCCAATCTGAAGGGACAACTGAACAAAGTTAGAATTTATATTTCATAACTACCTCAAAGAAATGCAATATTAAAACAATTTTGCGACATTTTGAAGTTGTAGTTAATAATTTTACTCATCAATTCATCCAAACATTGAATTGTAATCATCAAATTCTACCATAGATGGAACATATGAATTCAAGCTCCTACTGAGATGGGAGAATTGGAAATTAAATTTTGAAGAATCAATTTGTGGAGCATTTGAAACAAAATTTCAATTCCATGTTTCCAACAGCCACTTCCATTGCTGGGATATAAAAACCCTGCCATTTTGTGGCATTTTGTTGGTGGATTCCAATTACATGAAAAGTAAAAAAAGAAACAGAGCTATAGGCATTATTTCCGATTACATGGAAAGTGAAAGAAGATACCAAGCTATAGGTTTACCACACTGACATCTATTTCTTCTTCTCTTTAAGTTGTGCAATGTGCATATGTTTGAAAGAGAGTTGCAGTTATTTATCACTCATATGTCCCTATCTAGCTTTTTTGAACGCTATCTGCTCTCCTAACCCACTTAGAATTTAACATTGTCAATACAACTACGATCAGTTCTGGCACAACTTACATGTCTCCTGTGTGTCAAACTGATACCTGCACTGGTCTCCAGTAGTTGACTGATTATGGGCGGTAACTTGTTGTGGACCAGCCAAGCTTAAATCCCATAATACATCTATGTATTTGTGCACTTGTCCAAAACTTGTTTAATCTTATTTGAGATAAGTTTCTATCATTGTAAATGAGCTTGACTTGTATTTAAATAATTGCTTCCATCCAACGTCATGCAAAATAATCTCTATATGGTTCGAGGCCAGCTAATTCGTACATAAATGGTCCAAAATGCAGGGGCTTTTAACTCTGCCAAAACTGGCATATTTAGTTATTTACCCCTTATTGATGTCAGCTGGTTTGCACACTTAGTGGCCAGCTACAATGGGATTTCTGAACCTTACTCAGTGCTACCTTTTCTTTCTTTTATATCTCTTCCATATCATATAGTACTAAGATTTTGTATGCTTAGCTGGTTTACAAATGACCAGAACTTTTAGAATTCTGAGAAACATCCTCTGCAATCTGCATCTTATAATTTAATAAGTGATGTTTAATAGTCATTATTCTGCTTGTTGTAATAGTACCCTTTTTTTGTGCTCCTTGTTGTGCTTCTTTTTTGTTTAATTGTTAAATGAAAGTAGTTGACGGTGTTATATCCTCCTTTGTTGAAAATATTGTTATCACTTACATAACTAAGAGATACCGTTATTCCTTTTCAGGTCTTCACAGCAGAGTACTCTTTGATTTGTAAGATACATGAGTATGCAAAACCTTATATATGCTTGATGGATGGAGTGACGATGGGGTTTGGAATTGGGCTGTCAGGACATGGCCGCTACCGCATTATTACTGAGGCAAATTTTTGTAACTCGAATTTTGATTTATTTTGATGGATTTTATTTTTGATATATGCATTCTGAAGATTCATGCTTCTCCAATGTACTACTGTTATAGAGGACACTCATGGCCATGCCAGAAAATGGTATTGGTTTGTTCCCAGATGTTGGCTTTGCTTATATTGGTGCCAAAGCTCCTGCAGGAGGTGCAGTTGGTATGCTTCTTGTATTTTTTTCCTTGTTGCAGTAATTTATTTAATGGTGTTTTCTGCTACTAATTTCTCTACCAATTTATCATCATCATGCTTTTCTAACTTAAATGGCATGAGATGCATAGTCTGAACCAGGGTTCACAATTTCGCCGAAATTTCGTTCCTATCGCTATCCTCCAAAAAAATTTGTATAGGTCAAATTTTTTCAGCCTCGTTTGAATTCCTCCCAAGTTTGTTGTACCATTCGTCGCCGAGAGTAAACCAAACCCAAATTCCTTTTGAGCCATATCTTCCTCTCACTTGTGACTATTTCCCCTCAAATCAATTTCATGAATAGTCCGCCGGAACGCTGTTACCTTCCTCTGGTCCGACTGCCACACCACCACCGCCGCTGCCTTCTTCCTCGCTTCTGACCGCCACACCGCCGCACGATTTTTCACAACTGTGCTGTCCCAGGCCAATTCATTGCACCTACATCATCTCCACCACACCCTCCACCAAAGCCCCAACTCAATTTTTCCGGAGCATCGCTGGTTGGCGGCCGGCACTGCCAACCACCATGGCTGCCACCGCTTGTCGTTGCCAGCCCGCACCAATGCGCCTCACGCGGTCACACCACATAACCACCACCACTAGCCTCCACATGATCCCAGGATTCCATTTTGCCGGTCTGCCCCTCCATGCTTTCCTTCAAATTTCTTCAAATTTGGTTGAATTCGTCCAAACTTCAAATGCCCGTTTGAACTGTTTGACCGAAATTTCGACAAGGATGAAATTTTGGTCAATTCGGTGCTTTCGCAACCCAGTGAAAATATTGCAAAATGAAATAGTTTTCCCTAGTCTGAACTGTGATACCTTCCCTCTCTAGGGCATTCCTTGTATGTATGTTGATCTTTGCGCCTCTTTACTTTGTGTTCCTCTCTGTTATGTCCGTTTTTGCTATGGGTGTGTTTTAAGATGACCATTTCTGGTGGAGCATAATCAAATCAAGATTTAGTGGAAATCCTCTGTAGTCTGAATTCTTGATAGCAAAGTGTTCTACAGTTGTAAACTCTGAATCTTGCATTTATGCACTTCTTGTTCAATTATGGTGAATTGGCAATATGTCAAATCTTTATTTATAGTCTCATTTTCTGACTGATCCTTCTATTAATACTATGGCATTATTGTGGTTTTCTCTGTTCTTCCAAATTATGGGACTAGCTAGCTGGTAAAGTATCACATAGTAGTCCTTCTTTATGTTCCTTCTCGTCGCTAACCACTTCTGCTTCTTTCAGGAACTTACCTTGGGATGACAGGAAAAAGGATATCCTCACCTGCTGATGCTCTGTTCATAGGTCTTGGAACTCATTATGTACCTTCTGGGAACTTGGGATCTCTCAAGGAATCCTTCTTGGGTGCTAACTTGTATGTCTCTAGTTTTTACTTGGTGAAAACATCCTGCTAATATACAAATTTGATGACTCTTCCATATTTTTATATTTCCCCATCGATGTATTCACAGCTTAACATCCATGACACAAGACGTGCTTGCAACATTACACAGATGATATGTTGACATCTGATGTTCTGTTTTTGGCTTTTTGCAGCACAGATGATCCTCACAGAGATGTCGAGTCACTCCTGACTGGGTACAAGAAGGAGCCAGAGACAGAGCCCCAACTAGAAAAGCTTTTACCACATATCATTTCTTCTTTTAGTCCCAATAAATCAGTTGCTGAATCTGTGGAGGAGCTAAAGAAATGTAGTCAAAGTGGTGATGCTGCAGGTAATCTGCTATTAAGCATCTCCTTTTAAGGTGCAAAGACAACACTGGTATATTCAAAACACAAGTGCTAATTGCGTTTTTTATTTGAAAATGGCCCCATTTTCTGTGTGCGATTTTAGAAAAAAATGGTACATACTGAGTACTGAGTAGAGAAGAATGGCTGCATGTATGTTCTTATTCATTCCTTTGTTGACTGCAGTGGCAGAATGGGCCAATGATGCTTTAGCAGGTCTTAAAAAAGGTGCTCCATTTTCTCTTTGTTTGACACAGAAGCATTTCGCTCGAGTTGCATCAGCATATGGAAATGCTGAACACTATCTATCTAAGGTATTACTCTGGTATCTTGTACAACTGAACTTTTTTGTTTTATGTTAGTTACCCATTTCTCTACATATTGCTAATTCTGATGTTTGGTGTGCTCAGTTGGCTGGTGTTATGAAAGTGGAATATCGCATTGCCTTGAGGTCGTCTGTTCGACATGATTTTGTTGAAGGTGTACGTGCTGTCTTAGTTGACAAGGACCAGGCAAGTTATCTGTATGGCTATATTTTTAACTCTCCGATTTCCTAACTTGTTTAGTCCAGAAGGATTTTAAGATCCACCACAGACTGGTAGGTGCATGTGGCACATGTGTTAATCACCACCTTCCATAGGTCAATGAGCCTCCATATGCTGACCTAAGCCCTGAACCTAGATGACGTCCAACATGTTAGAACACGCTGCTGTCCAGTACCATTGGTCGAATCACAAGTGCTACCAAGTCCAGAAGTTTACATATACCTGCATTCTGCAACGAGGGTCAACAATAAGGTCCTTTTTTGGAGGGAGAGTTAATTCCTGTTTTGGAGGGCTTCAGTTTTAAGGTTAAAGTTGCCATAAGCTTAAACCTCCCAGATTGGCCCTATTGTTGATAAGCTTGACTTTGAGCCCTTTTTTTAAATTGTTAATCAGAAAAACTAAACTAATAGATCCTGGTATCATCCATGTCTTGCAAACTGGATTCAATTGCTGGACAAAAAGGTTAATTACATTAAACCATGGTGCAAGTTACACTGCCCTTAGTTTGTCTTGCAAAGTTGAGGTAACTTCGTTTCAAAATAGCAAGTAAAATAGAGTAAAAGGCACACACCAAATACATATGTTGTGCTTTTGACCCAAGATTCTACATGTATTGGCCATTTATATATTCATTCTGGGGAAAGGGAACAGTAGCATGGCCCTAGATTTCTCATTGAATTTTCTTGTCACTTTGCAGAATCCGAATTGGAATCCGCCAACTCTGGAAGACGTAAATATGGGTGAGGTGGATTCAGTTTTTGAGCCATTAGCTGCTGAGGCTGAGTTGAATGTATGATTTTCCATAGCAACCTATAAGACTGGCTAGCTGAACATCCTTTTCCCTTTTGATGATGCAATAAGAAACTACAAACATAAAGTTGTCCCATCAAACCAACATTTACCTGAAACTGATTGAAGTACACCCTTTGATTCAGTTATTTCTTCGACCAAAACTGCACATAATGATCTAGGACCCTGGCTTAGTGGGGGCTCTTTGGTGCCATTTTGAGGGAATGTTCCAGGTTTTGTAGCCATGGACCCATGGTACCATGAGTTCCATCACTCTACAATGTTCTAGAAGGGCTTGCCACTGGCCAGCGCTCATAATTATACCTGACATTCTATATATAGTGCAAGAAAACCGGGATTTAAAAAAAAGGAAAATCATGGTTAGGCCAGCCGATTCTAAGATACTCATATCTAGTACAACTGACGTGCCTACACATATTATCGGACATGTTCTTTTTGGCTGAAACTTATGGCTTCTAGCTGTACCTTGTGTCTTTTGGACTGTTTATGCAAGATATTATAGAGTAACAGAAACTCACGTGCGGTTTTTGCCGATATAAATGAAGTCGGTATAGTATATGCTACAATTAACTAGTAGATCCTATCTTGAAAAGATATTCCGTTTAAAAGTTAGTTCTTGTAGGAAAAAAAATCAAAAAACAGTTTTTACAAGCTGAAAAGATTAGATCCATCGTATGGCGATATGGTATCAACTCTGCTGGAAGGCCTGGCAATGTGAGATTGGGGTAATGATAACAACGGGGCGATCCTGCCCTCGGTGCCTGACGTAGGACCGGGCGACAGGCCGATGGATATGTGCTTTCGTTTTCATCTCGTAATTAATTGCTTTGTTTTGATAAACAATGTGCCGCGCCTATCCTTTACACGCATTTGTCAATTAGACGTGTGTCGACTCTATCCATTTTGCTTGGTGGATAGAGGACTTAGTATGGATATTTTTCCACACATTGTATCCTATGCTTGGCATTTCGGGTGTGTTTGGTTCTTATCCAACGGATTTTACAACAGTTTGTAGTCATGGCTAGCGAAATTTGGTTCTTGTCCACCCCTCTATTTCTAGCTAGCTGGATCGACGAGTCCATGAAGAACTACGTACGTCCAACGTCAGCAATGCTATGTTCACTTTGTAGCACTTGGGTCTATCTGTATGTTGGCTTCTTCATGCTTGCTGAAGTTAATTTTTTTTATAAAAAAAAAGGTAATTGTAGAAAGCCAACAGTTATTTGCTACTGGTTGTTACTTGGTCAATAGGCCAATACGGAATGGAGTGGTACGGTACTACTATATTGGGGCACGCTTGACATGGTTGATACAACGATCGACGTGGCATTTTGCTAGGGACAAGAGAATAGAACCTTCCGTTTTAGCTCGCCCATCGTACTCCCGTCAAAAAAAAGGGGTAGAAAACAAGAGAGAGAGAACCACACGTAATCATCCAATCAACCGCATCGATCGCGCGCCCACTCTGATATGCGCCGCCGATCCGACCCGACTCGGCATGATTGCACTGCACTGCTCCACCATCAAGCTGCTGCTTCTAACCGGCGGGAGGCGGAGCAAAAGCGCGGCGCGGCTGTGATTGCTTCCCGCCTACAGATTTTCCGTCTCCGCGCGAGCCCAGCGCCAGTAATAATATGCGGATAAGGAAGGCTAAGCC
This sequence comes from Dendrocalamus latiflorus, assembly GCA_017311315.1. NCBI lineage: Eukaryota > Viridiplantae > Streptophyta > Magnoliopsida > Poales > Poaceae > Dendrocalamus > Dendrocalamus latiflorus. Next base: position 8,710,144 of record CM029660.1, on the reverse strand, counting down.
TATGTACAGGTGTGTAATATCAGCTGTCTATAAATCTTATTATATAGGATACAAGATGATGTGGAGAAGAGAGAAGAAGCATGGAGAATTGGGTCGTCTATTATGCAGTAGTCGACCGTAACACAGTAAACAAAATACGTTGTGTCATGTAAAAGATGTCTATAGAGATACGCAAAAAAAGATAACCTATTGTATGAGCCATCTTTAGTACCGTCTATAGATGATATAGAGAATATTATAGACAGCAGTTATCTATACTATTGTACATGCCATAAAACGGCGGACTTCGGGGCAAGGCACAAGACATGGGCCCGTTGAGGAGATAGGATTACAGGCAAGGGAATTCTACGGCGAGGGACTCACGTGAGACCTCTCTCCACCAGCCGTTGGATCGAATTGATCTCGATCCAACGGTGAATAGGGGTCTCACGTGAGCCCCTCTCCCACTGCATTTTCTTTCAAATTACATGCCATTTGATTTGCCTGTTAAAAGAGGTGGGATTGGGAAATGATAGTTGGTATGAACTTAAACCTACATTTGTTTGGAGGGATAGAGATACAAGGAGGGTTAGGGAATGGGATATAAGCCCCTTATATTCCATCTATTTATTCTCAGTAGGGAAAAGAGGGTTTGAGGTAGGATAGGATTGAGGAGACCATCGAGACAAAATTACTCGTTTGGAGACCACCATGGAGCTCCGATCTGTTAGGATGATCTCAGGCATTTGGCCCAACGGCCAAATGCCAACCCCTTGACCGCGCCCTGATCGGGGGCGCCCAGCCCAATAGGCTGGTGGGCCCCTGTCGCCAGCGCCATATAAACAGAGGTGGGGGCCGGGCGGCTCGCATCACGAGGTTGACCGTGCCGCCGTCACCCCACCGACAAACCCTAGACCCGATCTAAGAGGGGGCGCTCAAGCGACGGGAAGCACCACCGCCGCCGTTCACCGCCGCCAGGGAGACGCCGCCGCCCGGGACACGCCGCAGAGGAGCCCCGCACCTCTTCCCCGACCGTTGCTGCCCGTGCGCAGACTCCACCGAGCGAACCCGCGATGGCCAACTCCTCCTCCTCTACATCCGAAGGTCGGTACCCCTCTCTCCCTCTTGGTTTCACCTCAAGAACACGAACCCTAAAAGAACCCCGCTAGATCTAACCTAGGAGATCCTAAACCTAAACCTAACAATGGTATCAGAGCGCCTAGGTGTAGATCTAGACGGAGGAAAGGAAGAACAGAGGACGAACCCCCCTAACCCTAGAAAACAGAAAAGAAAAAGAGAGGGGAACGGGTCAAACCCTAACCCTAGATCTGAAAAGACCGGACTTACCGGGCCACCGTCGTCGTCGCTGGCGTGCGGGAGATCGGCCGAGCCGTGGGCTCGCCGGAGCTCCACGTGCGGCCACCGTCGACGCTCGGGACAGATCCGAGCGCGCGCACTTGGAGGGGCGCCGACACGGAGCCGCTCGACGGCGGCGCGCTCCCCTCTCAGGGGAGCGCGCACGCCGGCGAGAGGGCCCATGGCGGCGCCGGTCTTCTTCTCCTTCTCCGGCGGCGTGGACGAAGGCGTCGCCGCCGCCGCTGCGTTCGCTCGGGCGCGAGGCGAGAGAGAGGAGAGGGAGAGAAATGAGTTAGGGTTTGGGGGCGTCCGCCGCGCGGGGTTTTGATTGGGCGAAAACGACGCTCAGCCGTCGGATGGCGCCGGACGGCTGAGATCGCGCCGAGCCGCACGGGCCTCTTTTGGCCCAGGCGGGCAGAGGAATTCCCGGCCCAGGCCCAGGTTGTGGCCAGGCGCGGAGGCGGCGCGACGTCCGCGCGCGTGGGCGCTTGAGGCGCGCAAGAGAGGCTGGCCGAGCGGGCCGCGCGTGAGGCCGCGGGCGCGCGCGCGTGTGGCGCGGCCGAGTGGGCCGCTCGTGAGCGAGGGAGGCCGCGCGCGCTCGCCCGCGCGGGCAGGCCGCCGTGCGCCGTGGACCGCGGCTGCGCAGGTCGGGCCAAATGGCCGATTTGCACAGTAAATCAAGAAAATGTTTTTTATTGTTTTTCAGAAATATTTTTTAGTGAATTTCAATGAAATTTGATTCAAATCTCTGTAAATTTTTGCACCAACGTGTATATTTTTCAAAGATTAAATGTGTAATGTATAATGCTTCTGAATATTGAATTATTTTTAGAATAATTACAGTTTCCGCTGCAAAAGTTAATGTTGATTGATTTTCATTATTAAATTCGAACCAACGGGAGAATTTAATTTTGGAAAAATAGAGATAAATCCCAGATAATTATGATATTGTTATTTTCTGACCAACGTTGATAATAACAATATTATAATTTTTTAATTGATGATTTTATGCATTATTTCTATTTCTGCCCAACGGTGATGTAGATTTAATGTATAGATAAAATGATTTAAATTGTATGTCGTATTTTTGACCAACGTTGGAAATAAGGCATATGATTTTGCTGTTACGTTCTCACTTTATTTGAAATATTTTTCAGGCGGATACAACTTGATGAGTTGTATCAGAGAGATCCCCACTCTCAAAGGTGATAATTATGGAGAGTGGAAGAAAAAGATAGACTTAGCGTTTATCTTGGCTAAAGTGGACTGGGTCCTCACTACAGCACGTCCCACTGAGCCTTTGGCACCAGTGAGGGAACAAAATGAGGATGATACTGCATGACAGAAAAGACAGAGGGATCATGCTCCCTTACAGATGTCTTATGACCTTGATCATAAGAAATGGACCACAGCCAACAAGAAATGTATGGCTGTGATAAAGAACACAATTGAGCCTGCGATTGTGGGCTCAATTGCAGAGTGTGACACTGTCACAGAATACCTTGATAAAATAAAGAGTCAGTTCACTGGCTCTTCAAAGACATATGCTACACAGCTGATTAAGCAGCTGGTAACAGAAAGGTATTCTGGCAGTGGCAATGGCATAAGAGAGCACATTCTTAGGATGAGCAACTTGGCATCTAAACTTAAACCAATGGATTTGGCTCTCAAGGATGAGTTCCTTATTCACTTGGTTTTTGCTTCCTTGCCCAAAGAGTTTGACACTTTTGTTGTCAACTACAATATGCAGCCCGAGAAATGGGACATGGAAAAGTGCATAGCCATGTGTGTGCAAGAGGAGGAAAGAATCAAATCCTCACATGGTGGTTCTATCAACTATGTGAAGGATAACAAGAAAAAGAACTTCAACAGTACCTCCTTCTCAAAGAACAAGGGATAAGGCTCTGTCCATCAGCCTCAACAGAATAAATTTGCTGTAAACAAAGATCAGTGTCTTCATTGCAAGAAGACGGGACACTACAAGAAGAACTGTCCTGATTATTTAAAGATGATAATGGCAAAGAAAGGTGAGAACATTATTACCTTTATAAATGAATGCCTGTATGTGCAATATTCGAAATCCACTTGGTGGATTGACTCAGGAGCAACTGTTCATGTTGCTAATTCCTTACAGGGATTCCGTTCGACGAGGACTACGCAAAGAAACGAAAGATGCATTAAAGTTGCAAATGGAGTCCAAGCTGAAGTTGAAGCCGTTGGCGATCTTTCATTAGAATTACCTAATGGCTCCAATCTTTTACTTAGAGATGTCCTTTTTGTTCCCTCTTTACAGAGGAATTTGATTAGTGTTTCAAAATTGGACAAAGATGGTTATGATTGTAATTTTGGAAATGGCAAGTGTGAAATAATGTTTAATAAAGAATGTGTTGGTCTTGCCATCTTACATAATGAGCTTTATTTGTTATCATCATGTGATGATGTGAATGTCGTATGCGATAATGGGAACATTGCGTGCGAGAAAGTGATTGAATCCTCGTCTACGAATGCAAACAGAAAACGAAAGAGAACTCTAGATGAGTCGTCGAAATTATGGCACTGTCGTTTAGGCCATATTTCGAGGGGGAGAATAGAAAGACTAGTTAAGAATGATATTCTTCCTCCATTAGAGTTCTCAGACCTAGAACAATGCAGAGAATGCATTAAAGGAAAATATGTAAAGAAAATTAAAAAAGACGCTAAAAGAAGCACAGGAGTTCTACAAATTATTCACACAGATATTTGTGGTCCTTTTCCTGTGAAAAGTGTGGATGGATATGACTCGTTCATAACATTCACGGATGATTACTCCCGTTATGGATATATTTATCCAATCAAAGAAAGAAATGAAGCCTTGGATAAATTCAAGATATTTAAGGCTGAAATTGAAAACCAACACGATTTAAAGATTAAGATAGTCTGATCTGACCGTGGGGGGAGTACTACGGTCGACATACCCCATATGGACAAGTTCCTGGACCTTTTGTAAGGTTTTTACAGGAAAATGGCATAGTGGCCCAGTATTCTATGCCGGGCGAACCTCAGCAAAATGGAGTAGCTGAAAGACGCAACCGTACCCTGATGGATATGGTACAAAGCATGATGAGCTATTCTACACTGCCATTGAGTTTATGGATGGAGGCGTTGAAAACCGCCATTCATATTCTCAACAGAGTGCCTAGTAAATCGGTGCCCAAAACACCGTACGAGATGTGGACAGGAAGAGTTCCCTCACTAAACCACTTACGTGTGTGGGGGAGTCCTGCTGAGGCTAAAGTATTTAACTCAAACCTTGGGAAGCTTGATCCCAAAACAGTAAGTTGCCATTTCATTGGCTACCCTGAAAAGTCAAAAGGGTTTCGTTTCTACTGTCCAGATAGATATACAAAGTTTGTAGAAACGAGACACGCTGTCTTCTTAGAGGATGAAATGATGAGAGGAAGTATGGTAGCTCGTGAGATTGATCTTGAAGAGAAGCGGGTGTATGCGCCCACTCCGATGATTCAAGAGCCATTCTTCACACTACCTGCTGTCGCTGCACCGACGGTGCAAGACACTATGGTGCCAGCACCTGTTATTGTTCCTCCTGTGGCAACAATGAATGATAATGAGGAACCTGTTCTTCAGGATCCTATAGAACCTATTGCCACAGATGAGGGGGAGCAACAGCAGCCTCAAACAGAAGATGTACCAAATGAGGAGGCCCCGAGGAGGTCTCAAAGAGTAAGAAGATCAGCTATTTCTGATGATTATCAGATTTATCATACAGAGGAATTTCAAATGGAGGATGATCCCACCTCATTTGAAGAAGCCATGAGAAGCGAAAATTCCTCAAAATGGCTTGAGGCCATGGAAGAGGAAATGAGGTCCATGAAGACTAATAAAGTTTGGGACTTGGAAATTATTCCTAAAGGAGCCAAAACAGTAGGCTGTAAATGGGTCTACAAGACAAAGCATGACTCCCAAGGGAATGTAGAAAGATACAAAGCGCGTCTTGTGGCAAAAGGCTTTACGCAAAGAGAAGGGATTGATTACAATGAGACCTTTTCTCCAGTCTCATGTAAGGACTCCTTCAGAATCATAATGGCATTAGTAGCACATTATGATTTAGAGTTACATCAGATGGATGTAAAGACGGCATTTCTTAATGGGGATTTGGAGGAAAATGTTTACATGGCACAACCGAAAGGTTTTGTCGTGGAAGGAAATGAAAGAATGGGATGCCGCCTAAAGAAATCGATTTATGGGTTAAAGCAGGCTTCAAGACAGTGGTACTTGAAGTTTGACAGTACAATAAGAAAATTTGGGTTTAAAGAGAATGTAGAGGACAACTGTGTTTATGCAAAGTTTAAAGATGGGAAGTTTATCTTCCTAATCCTGTATGTGGATGATATCCTACTAGCTAGTAGTGATGTTAGTCTGCTACTGGAGACAAATAAGTTTTTGTCCTCAAACTTCGATATGAAAGATCTTGGTGAAGCTTCATTCGTTCTAGGGATCGAAATTCACCGAGATAGAAACAAAGGGGTATTGGGACTGTCACAAAAGGCATACATAGAGAAAGTCTTAAAGAAATTTGGTATGCATAAATGTAGTCCTTCACCTGCACCTATAGTCAAGGGCGACAGATATGGGGATTTTCAATGCCCTAGGAACCAGTATGAGATCGATCAAATGAAAGCGGTTCCATATGCTTCAGCTGTCGGAAGCTTACAGTATGCTTAAGTATGCACACGCCCTGACTTAGCATTTGTTACCGGGTTACTTGGCAGATTCCAGAGCAATCCTGGAATAGAACATTGGAAATTGATAAAGAAAGTCTTGCGTTATTTGCAAGGAACAAAAGGCCTCATGATGACATACAGAAGATCAGATTTACTCCATATAGTGGGGTATACAGATTCTGATTTTGCGGAAGATGATAGAAAGTCTACATCCGGATATGTATTCACTCTCGCAGGAGGAGCTATATCGTGGAAAAGCTCAAAGCAAACCGTCACTATATCGTCCACAATGTATGCCGAGTTTGTAGCATGTTATGAGGCCACGGGGCAGGTGAACTGGCTAAAGAAGTTCATACCCGGTTTAAAAGTGGTTGACGACATCAATAGACCACTTAAGTTGTACTGCGATAATGAACCCGCAGTAACGTATGCCCACAACAATAAGTCAAGTGGTGCTGCCAAACACATTGACATAAAGTACTATGTTGTGAAAGATAAAGTTCGGGATCAAATTATAAGTCTTGAGCACATAAGTACCGCAAAGATGTTAGCGGATCCGCTTACTAAAGGCTTACCACCCAACGTGTTCAGAGAACATGTAGCCGGCATGGGTTTAAGGGAAAGCCTATGATTCCTGGACTAAAAGATGGCCCAAAAGATTAAAGTAACTATTTCAGAACAGAGAGGTGTATTGTAGCTGTTGAATCTATCGGCGATTGACCGTGACGATGAGACATGTTCTATGCACTAATCTGTGATGGAATGTGTAAAGGCAAAAGTAATTAAAGATAAAGTATAGATTGAGATCAAGGGGGAGAATGTTATGATGATCTCAGGCATTTGGCCCAACGGCCAAATGCCAACCCCTTGACCGCGCCCTGATCGGGGGCGCCCAGCCCAATAGGCTGGTGGGCCCCTGTCGCCAGCGCCATATAAACAGAGGTGGGGGCCGGGCGGCTCGCATCACGAGGTTGACCGTGCCGCCGTCACCCCACCGACAAACCCTAGACCCGATCTAAGAGGGGGCGCTCAAGCGACGGGAAGCACCACCGCCGCCGTTCACCGCCGCCAGGGAGACGCCGCCGCCCGGGACACGCCGCAGAGGAGCCCCGCACCTCTTCCCCGACCGTCGCTGCCCGTGCGCAGACTCCACCGAGCGAACCCGCGATGGCCAACTCCTCCTCCTCTACATCCGAAGGTCGGTACCCCTCTCTCCCTCTTGGTTTCACCTTAAGAACACGAACCCTAAAAGAATCCCGCTAGATCTAACCTAGGAGATCCTAAACCTAAACCTAACACGATCATCACGCATCAACGCCCCCTAAGCGCACCATCAAGCCTCACCGTCGAAGCCGTCATCAAGTCTCGCCGTTAACAACCCCAAATCTTGCTCAAATGTTGAGCCGCCATAGGCCTCCGCACGCTGTCACCGCCTACTTGTGGAGTGCTGCCGACTGCCGTCGCCACCCATCCTCACATCCAGAATGGTCGTTCCCGCCTCGGCCTGCAGCCTTCTCGCTTGTATGTTCCCATGAGCATGACTAGGCCATTAGTACCGCAGTCCTCCAATAAGATTTGCAATGCCTCGATTTAAATCCTGATCCCCTTTCTCTCTCTCTGTTTCCCCCCTTTTTCCTCCATTGTTTATTTGGGCTATCTTAACTACGTACGTAAGTTTTCATGTGATAGGCATAGGTTGTGAAGAGTATAACCTTACATCACGTCTTTGATCTCCAATTGTTCAGATATGTTGTATTGGTTCTTGCTTTGCTTCCCATTTCTTCATGTGATTTTTGTATCATTGGTTGAGGATGGATCGATGCGGACATGAAATAAAGAGAATATATTTGGAATCATGTGAGGAATAATCTTACTTATAAACATAATTTGGTGTTATGACGGGAGATTCATGTTTTTGCCACCCTTAAGATTGCCACCGAAACTCTATCACTTACATGTGGGGCCACCTGAGTCACTGACACGGGCCCAGGTGACAAATCTGTTGCCACCCGAGTCGTAAGGGTGGCAAATACATAAATTTTCCCAGCACAGAACCCAACAAATGCCAAACAATGATTTAGAATTAAAAACTCATATCTCTGTCCCAAACCGACCACATCATCTCATATCTCGATCCCAAACCCAGCGTGCATCCAAACGCCACCTAAGGTTCACCACCCGCTGTGAGGAGATTGATTTCATCCACTGAGTTAATCTGACTCGGATCTGCCCCGGCTATCTTATTCTCATCTGATCATCTCCCTATCTGTTGCTTCTTTTTTCTAAAAAAAAAATTCTTTGTGTGTCCGGTTTTCTGATATACCCGGGTTTGCTCACTATTCCGAGGGGCCGACATTGCATGCATTATTGTATGCGCTAGTTTGACCTTTCGAGTGTCAATGCACTTCACAAAAATAGCACCGTTGCAACTTTTTTCTTTAAAATTAACCTCTAAATATCTGTTTTATAAATATAGTCTTCTTCGTGAACCTATTGAGACTCGGTTTGTGCCTACCGAGCCACCATGCGCGGCACGTGCTTAGCAAATGCGATTAGCAACTTACTAACAATCACTAATTGACATGCATAGGACCTACCACATATGGGTGACTCGGCAGGTATTTATCGTGCTTGGTAAATTTATAAAAAGGGCTAGATTTATAAATTTATGGGGGAATAAATCTTGGTGCATGACCTGTTCCATACTCTTCTCTGTTCTCCGGTAACCAAGACCACCTGCGTAAGAAGCTTTTGATGTGGTGAAAAAGTTTGCACTCAAGCGGACCCATGAACACGAGGGCTCGGTGAATCATCAGTGCATCATTCGCTCCAATCAGACGCGTCAAACGACAATAAAACGACGTCCACGCCCACGAGTTCTTCACGAGATCGGCAGGCCGACGTGTGGCGCGCCGCGACCCCGTGCAACTCATGGGAGGCGCACTGACGGCACGGCTTGAGAACCGTGCAGCTCCTGACGCGTGGGCCTGCAGTTCGCGTCATTGACGAACGGGAAGCAGTGCAGCGGTTCAAGTCGGAAATTGTGCAGCTCCCGACACCTCACCTCAGTTTCTTTCAGCTCCCATCTTAGGCCCTGTTTGGATCAGTTTCAGATTCTTAAAAATCAGCTATTACTTCTAGTTTTTAACTGGTTTCTAAGTAAAAATTGATGGGGTGTTTGGATCCTCTAGTTTTTAAAAGCTGATTTCATTTATGATTGGTGCTAATAGACTATTATACCCTTACATTTATTGCTCTTGAACAGCACATTAAACAGCCATGCGTGGTCTTTAATGAGGGTAAATGGGTATTTGTGCCAAAAAAACTGGCAAAAGCTAGGTATCAACAGCTTCTTGGTTTTTAAGAATCTGGATAGGTAGATTTTAAAAACTGCCCCAAAAACTGGTCTGTTTGGATCTCACCTAGTTTTCAAAAGCCAGATTCTTAAAATCTGGGTGGATCCAAACAGGCCCTTAGCCCAACCTCCAAGCGACTCAGCTTTTAGATTTTTTGGTTTTCAACTTATTTAAATTAAAAACTATTTAAAATATATCGGTTTTTTCTGATTTATTATGGCTTTTTAGCTTTTTTCTCTTATTTTTTTACATTATCCGTGATACATAACGATTTTTTTATTTTCTTTTAATTGAATGACTCAAAAAAGCTAACAACTGCTACAGTATAATTTCAGCAAAAATCTAATAGCTAAAGCCATAAGCTAGCTCTTTAGCGTGTCTTCTCTCAACCGGACACGTGTGTGATGTCGTGGAGGCTCGCCCTGTGTTTACTGTGCTCCATTATTGCTTTCAAGCTCCAAGTTCGGCAGAACTTCTGTGGATTCATAGCAGTGCTTTTATACTCTCATATTTAAAAATAGTGCTAATTTAAAGAGATAGGTAACATCTATTCATTATTTACTATATTTTAAAAATTATAACAATTATTATTAAGAAAAGTATAGAAACACTTTTTACTATTTTTATTTTTTGTTTCATGAGTTTATTCCGGAAGACTACTAGAACTTCTTCTCTGCTGGAAGACTACGTGCCTTTTTTTTTTGGTTTTTTGTTTCTGTTTTTAGCTTTTAATTTCTTGGAAGTAAAAAAGATAAACGTCTAAATGGGATGGCCTCTTAAAACGTATTCTTCAAATAACTTTTCAAATTTAAAATCATATGCACTATCCGCGTTGATGTCTTCACTATATATTGCCGTGTCAAAAACGCAAATAAAAATTATTAGATATAGTTAAAAATCATTAACCGTACCAAAAAAAAAACACTTCTAAGTGTTGAGAGGAGACTCGATCAGCTGCGGTCTGCGGCATGCTGTTATGCGGCGGAAAGTACTCGTAGATTTGTGAGCTGCTGCTGACTCGGATGGAGAATCCATCCACCCGGATGAGACAAGGGAATCACATCAAGTGATCAGGTTTTGCAGACCACGTGGGCCCTAGTCATTGGGTCCTCCGTGCCACGGCTCACCCGCAGGGTGGTCCACCGTGTACCACTCTGCCTGTGTAGAGTTCTATGGTTCTTTTTTTTTTATTGAAAGTAGTATTTGGACTTTGGAGTGTAGCATAGTAGTATTCTAATATGAATAAGAGAATAAGAATTCACGTGTTCCAAATTAACCATGGGATTAGTTAAATCTTTTAGAGTTATGTTTTTCTTTACGCTTTATAAAAGTATTACTGTATTTACGTGTGCTTCATATGTATGGAATTTCATAAAGCATACACATATGAAGAAGGGCTTGTTCTTTTGAGGTATAGCTAATGGTTTTTATCTATAACTGATAGATTTAATAAATAGTATTGATTTATATAAGTTGAAGCCAAAAATTAACTAAAAACCTGAAAAGAAAGAACAGTAATATCCTGATTCCCTTGAGACCACTTGCTCTAAGCCAACCTAAGTCAGAAGTTGATGCAAGCTTACCAAAACGAACTTACCTAAGCGTGTGGTTTATAAATCAAGATAAGAGATAAAACCCCTACAAAATCTAGCTCATCTATTCACTTCTCCCGTCATACCACATATCTGATGTGGCACTCTTGCTTTAAACGAAGCCTATCAACATGCCTTATGCCTATCATTTAGCGTTTAGCGTCAACAAAAAAAAATCGCCCATCCATCGCCCCTTCCCTCGCCCTGTATTCCTAAACCTCCTAGCCCCGTATAAATATCCCACACTACTCCCGCTACTCGTCTCACAAGCCGCTCACAGAAACCAAGAAACTTCTCATTCCTTGCTCGATCGAATCCAGTCTTTGCACACGAGCAGCTGATCGAAGCATTGGCCGTTACTAGCAGTTTTGCAGCGAGCGCAATGGGCGAGCTGATTCCAGGGTTGCCGGAGGAGGTGGCGAGGGAGTGCCTCATCCGGGTGGGGTTCGACCAGCTGCCGGTCGTGCGCCGCACCTCGCGCCAGTGGAAGGCGGAGGTGGAGTCGCCCGACTACAACCGCCTGCGCAGGGCGGAGGGGCTGGCGCGGCCCGTGCTCGCCCTGGTCCAGGCCCAGCCCGAGCCCGCTGACTCCGGCCCGGCACAGAAGCATTTGACGGCGGCCGCCGGCGCCGGAGGCCCGGGGAACTCCTACCGGATGGTGATCCTGGACCCGGTGGAGGGCCGGTGGGCCCCGCTCCGGGAGCTGCCCGGCCCGGCCGGGAGCCTGCCTCTGTTCTGCCAGGTGACCGCGGTGGACAGCGGACAGGGGCGGAAGCGGCTGGTGGTCGTCGGCGGGTGGGACCCGGAGACGTGGGCGCCCACGGACTCGGTGTACGTGTACGACATCTTGACGGGCGCGTGGCGGCGCGGGGCGCCCATGCCGGGCCCGCGCCGGTCGTTCTTCGCCTGCGCGGCCGTTGGTGGGACTGTGTACGTGGCCGGCGGACACGACGAGGAGAAAAACGCGCTCCGGTCGGCGCTCGCGTACGACCCAGACGCCGAAGCGTGGACCACGCTCCCGGACATGGCGGAGGAGCGTGACGAGCCGCGCGGGCTCTGTGTCGGCGGCAAGTTCCTGGTCGTCGGTGGGTACCCGACGCAGGCGCAGGGGCGGTTCGCCGGCTCCGTCGAGGCCTTCGACCCGGCGACGTCAACCTGGGCCCCCGTCCAGGAGGGCCTGCTCGAGGACGGCGCGTGCCCAAGAACTTGCTGCGCGGTGCCCGGGGCGGGGCGCATGTACATGCTCCGCGACGGGCATCTCGTGGCGCGCGACGGCGGCGCCTCGGCGGCGTGGCGCCCCGTGGCATCCGTCCCGGAGGACGCGCGCACCGCGGCAGCCGTCTCCGCCATCCCGGACGGGCACGTCGTGGTCATCGGCTCCGGGTGCCACGGCGGCGACCAGACCGTGTACGAACTGCGCGAGGAGGCCGGGAAGCCCGCGTCCTGGGCGCGCGCCCCGGCGCCGCCGGAGTTCTCCGGGCACGTGCAGGCCGCCTGCTTCCTAGAGATATGAAGTGTGTATACAGAAACAGAACTACGCATATGTATGTACACACACGCAGCATCTAGTTTTGTAGTGAGACAACTAGTACTCCTGTAAGATTAGCATCAAAACCGTTCCATGTGCATAAATCCCGGTGTGTGGAAGCCCCGCCGTGCGCCTTTCTGTCCTTACTTGCCGGAAACTCATAGCTCAATCAGTTAACCGCCGAAAACGACACATCCGATATAGTTATATTATCAGCACGGGTCAGCATCCATCCCCAACGCACAGACCAAGGATGGTAATTGTGCTCGTTTACCTATATATCCATGGATAAATATTCTAATGGAATCGAGTATGGGATGTATTCTTTACTCACGGTTATAAAAATGGAGGGAACTCTCTGCCCATCGGGTAAATAGGTACGGGTATGGGTGAGCTTCACCCATACCCATCTCGCCTATTTACCCACGATCTGACAAGTGGACCAGCCCAATAAATAAAATAGAGAACCCTAACCCTAGCTCCATACAACGCCGCCTCCCGACTCCAGTACTCCACTGATCCACTCGACTCACTCCCCAGCCGCCGCACTCACTCATTCCTCGCCCTCGTCTCCTCGGCCTGGTGCCCTCGTCTCCTCATTCCTCATCTCCTCGTCCTCGGCCTCGTCTCCTCACCTCGCCGACTCCCGACAGACTCCACTCGCCGTCTCCACTCTCCAGCCGTCTCTTCCTCCATCGAGATCCAGCCGCCAGAGTTCGTCCTCGAGATCCAGCCACCGGCGTTCGTCCTTAAGATCCAGCCGTCGGCGTTTGTCCCGTCCTCGAGATCCAGCCGCCGTCATTCGCCTGTCCAGATCCAGTTGTCCCGTCCAGATCCAGTCGGCCCGTCCTCCAGATCTAGCCGCCGCCGGTCGCCCCTCTGCCCCCACCCGGCCGCTGCATCTTCCGCAACAGTAACGAGTACGACAGCCTCGCCTCGTCCGACCTCCTCTCCTCTTTTTACATACAATATTTTTCTTTTTACATTTGATTGCACATGCAGTCCAGCAAGAAAACGGATGAGCGTGCTAACGTGCAACGAGCAAGAAAACGGGTGCGCGTGCTAACGCATCCGAGCTTTACCTGAGTTCTATTTGCTTATTAGATTCTTATTCTAAATTTCATTTCAAAGTGAAGGACATCGCCAAATATTAACTAGTGAACTTGAAGCTGTTGGACTCCGTCTCAACAAAAGGCCTCCTCAGGTATACACTTGCTTAGTGTGAAATGGGACGTGGGCGTGATTGCAAGGGGGATTGTCCTGGGCGTGATTCTGATCTGCATAATGATTCTGGACGTGTGAACAGATCAAGTAAAATCTGGATACTGATTCAAATTTGGTATCTTCTGTTGATTTTGGCTCGTCTTTGATGAGAAACAACAATGTGCATACCATATACTGTGTACAAAACTCAACACTATATTTAGTTGGACCCTTGATATCAAGGGAAAGTGGGTGTAATTCAACGGTTGGCTTTGTGTGGAGAGTTACTCTGTTAATTGTGTTGTAAACATCCAGTACGATTATTTACTTTGTTGATTGTGTTGTAAACTGCCAACTAAGTATATAGTTTATGTTCATGTTCAAAGACTTGCACAAAATTGCTAACTATATACTGCCAACTAAGTATATAGTTTGTGTTCATGTTCAAATACTTGCACAAAATTGCCAACTATATACTGCCAACTAAGTTTGCGTTGTAAATTGCCAACTATATACTGCCAACTAAGTTTGTGTTGTAAACTGCCAACTATATATTCTGTTGATTATGAAGCATTTCATATGTGCATTTATACCTTTTAATTCATCTTGTTTTGTCTTCATGTTCAAAGACTTGTACAAAATTGAGGCCTGCTGCAGACGAGGAGCTTCCTTCATCATACATTGAGGAGTTTAGGTATACTAACAAGCTGGGCCTCATACTGAAGGGGGAAGAAAAAGAAAATGCAATCATATCCCTCTGGAAAAGAAAAGGAAAAAGAACATGTACAATTTATATGCATTGTTCGACTTTAGCACCATGTATCCTGTAATAATAGAACTATGCTGAGTGTATCAACTTTGGAACTATGTACAAGTAGAAAATTTGATTTGTGTTCAATTCTCATATTTGTGATTTTGTGAACTCTCAATTTTGTGTTTAACTCTCATATGGCAACTCCAAAAAATAGTAGCCAACATGGGCTATCTTCTCAAGGCTCAATACTTCATGATCAGCAAATAAGATATGAGTCTGAGCCTCAAGTTGAAGAACAAATTGAAGATGCACAAACAGAAGAGGAAGACTCTCGTGGCACAAAGAGGAAACTCACTTCACCCGTTTGAAACGAATTTACAAGATTGAAAGTTAATTATGCTTGGAAGGCAAAGTGTATTTGGTGTAGTAAGTATCTTTCGACAGAAACAAAGAATGGCACTAAACATCTGCATGAACATCTAAAGGTTTGCATCTATCGGAAGAGACAAGGGAAGGTACAAACCAGTTTGAGGTATGGATCTTCTGAGCATGGACAAGTAACTATAGAGAACTATGTTTTTGATCAAGAAATTGCTAGGAAAGCTCTCTATTTCCATGATTATTCTGCATGAGCACCCACTGTCCATTGTTGATCACCATGGCTTTCGTACATTTGTTAGTCCACTACAACCTTTATTTAAAATGGCCACTCGAAATACTATTAGAAAGGATATCTTTTATTATTATGATTCAGAGAGAAAGAGAACTCTTAGTTACTTGGATAAAAACAGCTGTCGTGTTGTTGTTATAACTGATCTTTGGACAGCTGATAATCAAAAGAGAGGCTATATGGCAATGACATGACATTTTATTGATGACTCTTGGAAGCTTAGAAGCTGCATTTTGAGGTGATTGCTATGCTAAATACTATTAATCTTATTGCTATGTTCAAATACTAATTGTCTTGCTATGCTGTTGTAGGTTTATATATGTGCCATGCCCACGTACATCAGAGGTTATTTGTGAAGTACTACATAAAAGCCTGCAGAGTTGGAATCTTGATTGTAAGCTTTTTTACTTTGACTATGGACAACTGCTCAAGCCTGCAGACTATGGACTATTGCATCACAGAGATTCACGGTGGCCATTGGAAACAACCAACAAAAAACCCCGAGCTAACTACAGTAAGTGTTAGTGATATGTCTAAGAGACAATCATAGAGATAATTATATCACTTCTATATTTATGATCTATATAATAATATATTATTTTGTCCATTGAATAAATATCTTTCGTATTGATAAATAAGTATGCGACTTGTTTGTAGAACTTTTTATTCATGTTTTGATGTTATTCTAAATTATCCTTGATCTTATATTATTATGTGAGACAATTATGATTTATATATCAGCATATGTATTGATTAATGATCATGTTTTCCCGATCATGGATATGAGATATCGAATTAATAACGTGGACACATGTTAGAGAACATGATGTAAAATTGACCCACCATGAGACACTGTGGGAATTGTTATATTCTTAAATGTCATCAGTTTATCTCATACATAGTGTATGTAGGATACTTAGACCTAAGGTCTTCATTATTTCTTACATGTGTAATAGTTTACTTATGGGTTGCCAAACACTATTCCATGGCTAGGTGGTCATAAAGGTAGCTTTCGGGTTTACTATGAAATACGCGGAGGAATATGAGTGACAAAGATAGAATTTGCCTCTCCTATTATATTTCTGGGCCCCTCGATGTGGTTGGATTAAGAAAATGCAAGGCCATGCCGAATGTGATTGAGGAGTCAATCACAACTGAGTAATCCACTACAGGTTCGAGTGAAGGATCGAGCTATCATAGGATGGTACGCTTCTCACTTTGAGATCGATCTTGTTAAAGTTGATCCAAATTCGTATCGTGTCTGTGTAGGACACTTCATCGCCTCATGTCAGACGTGGTATGGCAGGTGCATGCACAGGTTGTATCAGACGTGATGTCAATCTGTAACAACTGACTCTGATGTGGTTTACTCTCCGTGTGGGACTCTTTTCCTTCACGCTATAAATATGTACCCCGGTAGCCCATAAAATCAAATTGGTTTGTTGTCACGCTAGTCTCTTTTCTTAAACGGCGCTCAATCACTCACTCCCAGAGCTTCATTGTATGGCTCATAAGCTTAATTCCTCTATAATTAGTACAATTTTGAATGTCTCCTTTATTTTTGAAAATTGGTACTAATGTGCTCCTCCGCCACTCGTTTGGCATTTTGTTCAACCTAAAAATGTTATTGAACAAATTAGTTAGTCAAACAATCGGCACTTCTCCTAGACATTTCCACACCTCAATAGGAATGTTATCAAGCTCCAACACCTTACCCACTTTCATCCTTTTTAAGACCTCTCTTACTTCTGACTCCTGAATTCTTTGAACAAACCACTTATCGGTATTGTCAAAAATATCATCCAGTTCAATTATACTATCATCGTTATCATGATTGAACAACTTGTTGAAATAATATCCCCACCTATTCTTGATCTCCTCGTCTTTCACCAAAAGTCTATTAGTGTTGTCTTTGATGCATTTAACTTAGTTGAAATTTCTCGTCTTCCTTTCTCGAATTTTAGCCATCTTGTAGACGTCCTTCTCTCCCTCCTTTGTACTTAGTTTCTGATAAATTCTTTATATGCCTTGCCTCGTGCCTCACTCACCGCTTTCTTCGCATTCTTTTTTGTTGCTTTGTATTTCTGTACGTTGTCATCGCTTCTATCATGATACATGTGTTTGTAGCATGTCTTCTTCTCCTCAATAGCCTTTTGCACTTCACCATGTGTTTTTTGGTTCTCCTCTTGTCCCTTGGGTCACTCCAAGCACATCCATAGCCACCTTCCTAATGCGAGTTGCCATCTCTGTCCACATACTGTTCGCTTCGCTATTCACTTATCCCACATCCCACGTCCCTTCCGTGACCAACCTCTCCTTAAATGCTTATGCGGTATCTCATTTGAGTTTCTACCACTTCATCCTTGTGGCTCTAGCAACCTTAGCTTGTCGGACCTGTAGCTTAAAACAAAAGTCGGAGACTACTAACTTATGTTGCTGGACAACACACTCTCCAGGTATAACCTTACAGTCTATGCAGGCTCGTTTGTCCTCCCTCCTAACAAGAACAAAATCGATTTGGTTAAAGTGCTGACCACTGCTAAAGGTCACTAAATGAGAATGTCTCTTTCTAAAGAAGATGTTAACTATCATGAGATCATAGGCTACGACAAAGTTTAAGATATCTTCTCCCTCTTGATTTCTATCACCGTAACCAAAACCCCCATGCACCCTTTGAAACTCTCCACTAGTTGTACCGACATGACCATTGAAATCGCCTCCTAAGAAAGTCTTTTCATTGATAGGCACACTTGTAACCATGTCATCTATGTCTTCCCAAAATTGCATCTTAGCGGCCTTATCCAACCCTACTTGTGGAGCATATATATTAACAACATTCAAAACCAAATCACCAAATATTAGCTTGACTAGGATAATCCTATCCCCCTGCCTCCTCACGTTGACTACTCAACTCTTGAGCCACTTATCGATTAAGATGCCCACTTCATTCTTGTTTCATTCTATTCCAGTATACCATAGTTTGAAGCCAGTATGCTCCAGCTCCTTTGCCTTCTGACTCATCCATTTAGTCTCTTGAATGCACAAGATATCTATACGTCTCCTAATCGTTGTATCAATTAACTCTCTTAACTTACCTGTTAAGGACCCTATATTTCAACTACCCATACGAATTCTACTCTCCTCGACTAGCTTCCTTACCCCTCACACTCGTTGAGTAAAGTGCGAATACCCTTACCCATTTTCCACTACATCCGGGTGCTAACGTAGCGCGTCACTAAGGGAGTGACGTCCCGGCCCTTGCTCATTTACCATCACACCCGGGTTCTGATATGGCATGTCGCTAAGAGGGTTACGCCCCAACGAAACTTTTAATTTGGGTTTCATTCCATGAAAAGATGGCATAATTTTTACGTTGGCTTGCCAAGCCTAACATAACTCTCCTCCTTTTCCTGGCTTGAGATTGTGTTGGTTATTTACCCTATCTTTTTTCTTTTTATTATCCGTGAGATGTAACGATATTTTTTATTTTTAACTTTTAATTGAATACATTAGAAAAAATATCAGCTACTACCGTACCATTTTAGCCAAATACAAAATGCAAAAACAACTTCGCTATAATAGAACAGGGCCTCTATTTCTTCACGAAACGCAGGCGCAGCTCTTTGGGAAATTGAGTGGTTTCGTAGACGTGATTCGCAGCACTGGAGACCATATCGTGTATTTCGGCTTTCCGTTGGACCCGTGCGCTGGAGATAGATCTGGGCCCCGTGGCGGCTCTGGCAGCCCAACAATGTGATCGTCAAGCCCTGCGTGCTACTGGGCTCTGGCAGCCCAGTACAATCTGGACCACAGTTTCCTCACGGAGAAAAGAATGATGGAGTTCAATTGGTTCGGACGGCAGCTCGCGCGCGCCTTGCGACCTGCGCACCGTGCGTTCGAAGGCCCCAAACCTCACAGCCCAGGAGCGCGAATGCTCCAGTCCACCGCCCGCGTACGCACCGAGAATCGCACGGCCGACTCGCGTCACGCGGGCCACAGGTCCACCACCAACTCCGCGCGCGGCTACGGCTCTGCGCGCCGCGCGGGCGCACCAACAATTTAGGCACCCGCGTGTGCCCGGCCGACGCACGCTGCTCCAGGCCTACCCGCCGGTCAGGCCCGCACTAGCTACGTGTTATCGCATGGCCTGTTTGATGCACTGTGACTTATAGTTTTTGATTAAAATTTTTAAATTTTAGTTGTTTGTGATAGGAATGTGTACTACAATTAACTTATAGACCCCGTCTTAAGAAAATATCTCGTTTAAAAGTTAGGTCATGTAGCAAAAACTAAAATCCGCTTTTAGAAGCTATAAAGAACAGGGCCGCAGTTTCACGGGTTTACGCAGACAGCCAGACACTACCATCCATGAGGCCGACCAAACGCTCCGTGCCTGAGGCACTGTTTATACTGTCTTCTGTTCCTGTTCCTGTTCGGAAAAAGACAGTAGTTAATATAAATATATAACTTTTTAAAATAGTTTCTTCACTCCTCTCACTTATGTCTCATCCTAGAGATAAGACATGAGTCAAACCACATCACACATCCTATTATTCTCTCTTCTGTCTCGTGCGCATATCTCTCGCTTACTTTTCTCACTATTTACACTCTTATTCTAAAAGCTACTTTTTAACTATTACTATTTATTTGCAGATAAAAAATTAATCACAATTAAATTTATCAGCTACAACAAATATAAACAGGCCATAAGTGCTTAGCAGAATCGCCTGCCATCTTTCTTGCGTTAGCTAGCTAGATGAGCTCGATCTCATTGTTGCTTACCGTGAAGCAGGTTTGATTGACTGTTTGTTGAACTAGCAGCTTCGGTAGATAGATCATAACATGTTTTTGTCAGGTACTGGATAGTTTAGACCTAAAAGGAAATGCTTGCGTACCAGCCCCACTTGTTCCCAATTAACTTGGGAGCGTTCCATTGTCTAAAAAAAATTGCGTTCCATGTATCGTATGTAGTTCGATCTCTTCTTTCTCAATTTCACGCTTCTTTAATTATGTTTCTTTAATTACAAAGTTAAGACGCTTTGCTGATCAATACTATCATACTTAATTGCATACTTACAGTTAGAAAACATTGATCATGTAGACATTAAATGACATTTACATTCCGAGTGTATCGATTGTTTACAGCAATATTTTCTTATGTTGGACGGAGAAAGATTACTCCCTCTTTCAACAATATACTCCAATCTTTTTACATAACATTCTACGATCCATGCCATCAAACTTTAACTATTAATAGATTTAAAATTATCTAAATTAGCTATATAAAAATTATGCGATTAGATTTGTTATAAAAATATATATTCTTATAATATTATAATTTTATTACTATATCTTAATGTAAAGTTATAGAAAATAACGACCAAAGTCGTATCTTGTAGACCGTAAAAAATAAAAAACATCCAGTAAAAAAGAATGAAGAAGAAATTATGACGCTTTGAACAAGATACAATCTTCAATAAGTAACTTTGGCCATTAATTTCCATAACAATATGTTAGTTAAAGTATAAAAAGATTATATTCTGAAAGCACTTCTCGTAATAAATCTGATAGCATTATTTTCACATCATCAATCTAAATAGTTTTGTATATATTAACGATCAAAATTAAATAAGCTTGACCACGTAAATTCTAAAGTGTCATATATTTCTGAAAGAAGGGAGTAGTAGCTTAGTCGGCCATTCAAGTCACAGCTAGATGACTGATATGTTAGCTAGCAATGTTATCGTTTTGCCCTTTTGAACTGACAACAGCGCAGTGATTGACAGTCGTAGATCTGTTCCTTCTTCTGAAATGACAGTCATCGATCTGTTATTTCAGTTTACGTAGATGAAGATCATCAAGCGAGTCTTTTGAGCCTCTTCTTGATAAATAATTGATAATCTTCTTCTTACCATGAATTAATTCTAAGGTTACATGCCGAGATATTTGTGAGAGAATTGTTTGCCATGCACTACTACAGAAAGTATCATCACAAATAGTTTAACACCATCATCACAGACGGTTTCTGACCCGTCGAAATTTATATGTCTATGATAACAGGTGATTATCACAGACAACTCTTGAACCGTCTGTGATAAATTACAATATAGACAGTTTTAGTTAAAAATCGTCCGTGATAGTCTAATATCACAGACAGTTCTTGTTAAGAACCGTCTGTGGTAGTCTATTATCACATATGGTTCTAGCTAAAAACCATCTGTGAATGCGTCCTTGCGTCCTCATAAATAGGCCTCCTTCAATTCATTAACATTATCTATTTGCGATATAAAACAACGCAATCAGATAATACAGATGAACCAAAACAGACCTATTTATGATTGGCATCATGTCTTTGGTGGCTCGTTGTTTAGATTGTATGCGCTATTGTTTTATTGCTTTGGTATGCTGTGGTCGTAGGTACGCAGTCGTAAGTCGTGGCCATAAGCGCCTAATCTGTTAGAAGCCATATGCGCCATATCAGCAAATTCTATTAGCAAACGGAAGAAATAATCTACGGTGCAAATGGAGATAAATTTAGAGAGCCGAGAAAGTAAAATGCAAGTTCTCGGAGTAAAGTGGAGGGAGATATATCACCGACGATGCAAGTTTAGGGAGACAAGATTTACATGGCCAAAACTTTAGCCATCTAACAATTTTATAATTTCATATTCAAACATCAAGGAAGAGAGGAGAGGGGTGGGGTGGGGGATATATCATCGGTGATGAAGGAGATGTTGGCAGCGGCAGTGTCACCATCGTGTCAAGTGATTTTATTTTGTTTCAGTAAATTAGTGCCACTTTCATCATCATAAAAAACTAGATTTTGTTTCATTCACATAGATGAAGACTTTTGTGGGTCTCAAAAGCCTGTATAGGGCTCCTTATTACACTAGAGTTATAATTGTTTTCTCCTGATAATTTTATTTTTATTCCTTAGCTTTAAGTATCTTACTATTGGCCTTTTCAAGTTGTTGAATTGCTTCAAACAAAATTTTCAGCTTTTGGCGAGGCTATGCTTCACACTATAGGATATATTACAAGTAAGTTTCATTTTAGCCTTCTGCTTGCTCCAACTAGCATGTTGAAGAGATAACAAAACAACAAGGGGAGGTATAGATGTACGGACAAGTGATTTTATCAGTGGCATTGCTATCAAATCTTAATACTCTTTGAACAACATGGAGTTCATTAATCTTACGTTATTTTGGTTTATCTACTAAGTGCTTAGACCACACTGCTTGCTTATTTTGAACTTGTTAAACTTGCAACTTATAAAACTTCATTTATTTTTATGCTAATTATAGTTAGTTCTTGAAAACAATATTTATTCACATACTATTCGAACAGTGAATTAGTTATACACAATAGTAACTAATCCTCTAAGACCCTCTTTCAAACCAATTTAAGTCTTATATGTTTAGCCCATGATATATCTACTATGTCAAATGAATCAACTACTCCCTCTATTACTGTTACGGAATAGATGTTGACATTGACATGATCACCACTGTACAATTTCCACTTCAATTTTCACATTAGTACGTTAGTAAACATGATAGAAAGTATTTATAATGAGAAATCTACTAATATCATTTTGTGATCAATGTCCAAAAAAATTGGCATCATCCTTTCTAAAACGACATCAATTTTGTAAGAGAGGGTGTATATATCATACAAACAATACTGATTAAAAGTTAGTGACAAATGTATAGAACATGCATCCTATGCATATGAATGCACTGTGGATTGAATGTCATTTCATGTCTATTGATCCATCTGCCGGACTAATCTTATTGACATCATTCCTCTCTCATGTTCCTTCTTTCTTTCCTTGATTTTTTGATGTCCTATTTCATGGTATAATTGTTCCTTTTGCTATCGTTGATGTTAGGAGGATGATGCAAATTCTAATGATTCCTCCACACAGGAAGATCATTGCTCACCAAATTTTGAAGCTGTTGAAGCAAAGCCAAGTAGACGAAAGAAGAGTAAGTTTAATAATTGTATTATTGATATTTGCATTTTTTATTGCCATCAAAGGTTCATCATTTTGACGGTTTGTTTGGAACTCAGGAATTTTACAAAAGATGATACAATCCCCAAGGATTTGTACGGAATTTGTGTGTTCCAATGGCACTTGTGCCTTTGGTTGCTTGACAGTTTGGAAAAGATACTTTTTCTATCTACTAATATAAAAGGGGAGTTTGTCCATTCACCACCTTTCCCTTTCTTCTCCCTACCGCGACGCACAACCTTGTCTCCTCTTGACATACACCAACATGTGGGCTTGTCATCAGCCAGCTCCCTCCCTGAACTGCTTGCGGCCTTACACCCCAACTGCTTCTCTTCCCTTCCCCACGCGGCCACACCCTTGAGGTCCCAACTGCTAACCAATCTCGCTATTCTCGCGTCTTGATCAGTACCACCCCCTCTCTTTACTCTGATCAACCCCTTCTAATCATCTCCCTCTTCCATGCCTTGCACCAGCACCTTGCCAGTTTTGCACAGTAGACCCACACTGAGTGGCGGCAGTGGTGACTGATGCCCACGATAAGCAGAAGGGCCATCGGCAAGCAACTGCTAGGCTCAAAGAGCGAGGAGGCAGTGGCGAAGAGGAGGAAGATGGTGACCCCAGGATCGAGGATGGCCATATCTTGTTCCGCCGAGGTTGAGGATGGTTGGATCAGCAGCACAATGGTCAGGGATAACCAGATCCACCAGACTCTAGCTTCGTCTCGGGTCTGACAGCAATAGCGTAGGGGTGACCGGGTCTGACGGCAGAGACCTCTCTCTTTGACTCTCTTCCACCGGCGCCACTACCTTCCATTTCTCCTTTTGTACCGGTGTGGTCAGGCGGCTCCAGGTACGACTCCATGTTCTTGATCCATCATCGCCCTACTGTCTCATTATGAGGATGGCTTGATCTAATGGCGGTGAAGGCGAGGATAACTGAATCCGACGGTAGTGACCTCGGGGACGTCAGATCCGGACACAACAACCTTGGGGTCCGTTGGATCTGCTGCGCCAGGGTGGAGAATGCCAATGTTGAGGACAATGACCCAAAGATTAGGCAGTCATGGGGTTGGGGACACTGGCAAGGAGCATGATGACCCCGGCAAAGCACTGGAGGTGTGCAAGAGTTAGAGGTGTACCAGCCGGATTCGAAGGCGGCAACCTCGGAGATGGTGTATCCAGTGGCGGTGACCTTAGGGATGGTGGATCCAGTGGCGATGGGCTCGGTGACTCGTGGGGTGGAGTCGCCGGTCGGGTGAAGGCATGGAGTGGAGGTGACACGGTGGCAGCACGGGGGTAGGAAGAGGCGAGGGGAGACAAGGGAGGGGAGGCGGTGTCGGGTGGGGGTGAAGGGGTTGGATGCATTTTTTATTTACATCTAGGGCAATCTCCTCCCTCAGTCAATCCTAACCACTAGACCTCAATCTGATGGCCATGAAAAAAAGGTGACACAGCCAGCCCCTCAGAGCCTCCGCTACTCCTTCCTCCTATGCACCACCATGCTGCTACTGCACTAGGATGGTGAAGAATATAGAAGTAGAGCAATACTTGGAGGCGAAGAAAATGAGCACACTGGTGCGGACGATGAGGCATTGATGTGCACCACTAAGGACAACAATGGAACAAAACTGTACACCACCGAGGTCCATGGTCGAGACATGGAGTACACTGGCACGTATGATGAATAGAGAGGTGGAGTACACCAGCTTAGACGAGGTATACACCGCTAGAGGTCAGGAAGAACCGTGAAGCTAACAGGGTCAGGGAGGGCAGATCAAGGTCGGGGATCTTAGCAACGGTGTACTGGCCATGCCAACCTCACTCTTGATGATAAGATGCCTCCTTTTTAATGTTCATTGTATGATTTGTGTTATATTTGATGATATGTATCACCATCTTTTATAATCTTGTTGCAACGCACAGGCATCTAACTAGTAAAAAAGAAATGGAAGATGTAGACTTAGGCCCTGTTTCAAACAATGATGGCTTCTAATTTCTACCTTCTAAAAGATAAAAGCCGTTTGAAACGCATTGGTTTCTTGACACGGTTTTTTCCTCTTTTTTATTTTTCCCTTTTCCCCTTTTTTCTTTGCATTATCCGTAGAGATATAACATCATTTTGTTTAACTTTTTTATTTTTCTTTATTTTTCTTTAATTAAATATCTTTAAAAAGTTGATAATCATTAAATTGTCATTTCAGTTAAAAATCAAAACCTATGACACTTTGTAAAAGGGGCTTATTGCCATCTTTTCCCCTACTTACTTGGGGCTGGGCTCAAGCAGCTACTTTTGGCCCAAATAGGGAATGCCCATGTTCAATTGAGCCTAATGCAAGGCCCAAAGGCCTACGTAATTAATTAAGCTTGGGTAGTACTATTAATCTTGGTTAGCTTCAGTTGAGTTCTGCGTTGATTCTCTGTAAAAAAAAGGTTCTCTTGATTGCACGGTTCTGCCATGCATTTGCCGTCTGTAGAATTGTAGTGCAGCTCATAGCTATGCACTCCCCCTCGATTGTGTGGACCGTCAGATATAGGGGTGTAAACGGATCGGATTCGATCGGATATTGCTTAAACCGTATCCTAATCCATATTTTTTTTTCGGATTCGGAGTCGAATACGGTAAGACCGGATACGAATACGAATTCGGAATATTCGGAGTTTCGAATACGGTACCGTCGGGACGGATATATAACGAATTCGGCTCGGAAACAGATAATATAGGCGGATAATACAGATGATTACAGTTCCAAAAGGTACAGTTTCACTAGTAAAAAGCTGCAGTCAACACTCAATACTAAATCAAAGGTGGATTCTTACCAACGATCCCAGTGAATGAAACATGAGGATCCGAGAGATATATATCATATATTCATATGGCTGAACCTTTTTTAGCATATCTTCTTTTTTTCTTGATGGAAATAGCTTCTTTAGCACATAATCCAGGTAGCAGAGTGACAGGGATCGAATTCGGTCGGATATTACTCATTCCATATCATATCCCATATTTTATTGGATTTGTTGAAATTTATTTGGATTTTTTAGATTTTATTTTTAAGCCAAGAGCAAAAAAAATTATTTTAACTATTTTCTAAAAGCTAAAAATAGTTTTTGTTATTTCCCTAAGTTCTCCTAGATTTATAGTATTTTTTGTGCATTTTCTGGAATTTTTTTGGTGTTATTTGCATTTATTGGATTTGTTGGAATTTATTTGGATTTGCTAATGGGCTGATGGGCTGAAAATGATGATTTGGCTGATGGGCCGGATATCCGAAAACTATATCCGGGTATTATCCGATAAAAATCCGGATAGTATCCGTATCCGTCGGATAGTCCGCTCCCGAATCCGAATCCGTATCCGAAAACAACTATCCGAATCCGACTCCGAATCCGATAATTATCCGATATGACTATCCGAATTCGATCCGACTCGGATTCGGCGGTCGGTCGGTCGGGAAATATTGGATGGAGATGCTACCATCGTCATGCTTTATAGGGTATATTAAGGTGCTGTGGTTTTTTATTTTTGACCTTTGGTTTTTAGTTAAAATAACACCATAGCGACTGGTAGATTTTTTTAAGATATTCAATTAAAAAAATACCGTTACAGGTAATACAAAGGGAAAAAGGAAAAATAAAAAAAACTGTGTTAAGAAGCTAACATATTTCAAATAATTTTTAACCTCTAAAAACTAGAAGCCATCAACTGTTTGAAACGGGTCTTAGCTAGCATAATAATAATATATAGCTAGCTATCGAAATAGCTGTCCCAGTGGCCATTACACAGACAAAGCACTTCCCTTCCTGGACAATATAAAGCTTGTACCTACCTAACAAGAAAAGCTGGGATAAAAAAACACTGTTATATCTCTACGAATAATATAAAAAAAATAAAAAAAACCTATGTTAAGAAGCTAACATATTTCAAACAGTTTTTAACTTTTAAAAACTAGAAGTCATCAACTGTTTGAAATGAGTCTTAGCAAGCATAATAATAACAATATATAGCTAGCTATGGAAATAGCTGTCCCAGTGACCATTACACAGACAAAGCACCTCCCTTCCTGGATAATGTAAAGCTCATACCTACCAAACAAGAAAAGCTGGGAGAAAAATATGGACAAGTTTGGAGTTTGGAGAGCAATTAAAGTTCACCTTGGTTCGACCACGGAACTGGCCAGGTATTTAAAGGGAAGTACGTGGTAACTGAGATCTCAGTTGCTGACAATGTTGGCTCAATGCAGCACTTTCGGGTTAAGCATGATCAAGATACCGATGAAACATCAGCGAAAGCGACACGCCAACG
This sequence comes from Dendrocalamus latiflorus, assembly GCA_017311315.1. NCBI lineage: Eukaryota > Viridiplantae > Streptophyta > Magnoliopsida > Poales > Poaceae > Dendrocalamus > Dendrocalamus latiflorus. Next base: position 8,682,669 of record CM029660.1, on the reverse strand, counting down.
CGTACGAAGTCGACGGTGCTCGCGAAAGGTAGAAGGAGAAGCAGAGAGCACGTCGATCTCTCCTAGACTCGTAGTACCTTCTGCTGACGAAATTATCTTTGATATGAATGGAATAAAATAAGCAGATTTGCAAGTCCGTCTTATTTTTGGACAATTTCAGCTGATCCGGAGTAAGTAGTTCGGGAGCTCCGATCACTACATGACTCGAGCACATCGCTTTTCCATCTTAATTGATGTAGATAGAATCGTAGATCTTAATTGATGTAGGTAGAATCGGTCAGAAACTAGGGGAAAGGATACATCATACATGCTAGAAATTGCCAAAGAAGAAGGAACACCATATATAACCAGTACAGATGACTAGGCTACAGCCTACAAGCAGGATTGCTTACTTTGCCGGCAAATGGAGCGAGCTCCATCTCCTGCCCTACCCACTACGAGACGGTAAAGGTGCCATTTGATTGAGCTAAAACAAATTATTTTGTCGTTGATTAAAATTATACTGTAGCTAATAGTGGTTTATTTGGCGTAACTAAATTAAAAAAAATAGGTTAGCCTATCATGGACAATGCAGACTAATACAGGAAAAAAGAACCGACAAAAAAGCTCAAAAAAGCTAAAAAACCAGAAAAAGATGAAATTTATGAATAATGAAAATAAGCTAGAAACTCAAGCCGAAATGAGCGGCCTAAGCCACACCAATCACCGGTTAGTTAGGGTACCGGCTACGTGCCAATTGTAACAAGGAAAAATAATTTCAACGTCCTTAATCCAACAGTTTAGAGCTTAGAGAGTAGATCTGGTCAAATGAGCCCAGACACACCACGACATCAGCGGTAAACGGAGCCTGCTGGCCGGCTTGACCATGTGTACCTTGCTTGGGTCAGCACCTCAACACGGCGGGTTGGTCCGGCACGGCATGCGTAGTAACTCTTCTGTGCTAATACAGTAAAATTGCTTACGATTGGCAGTAAAATTATTTGTGTAAGGGTTACTGCACTATTCTGAGCATAGACAGGTGACTTAGTAGTAAAATTACTTACGATTGACAGTAAAATTACTTATGACTAGTAGTAAAATATTTGCGATCGTGCACAATAGGCCATTGGTGGTCCGTTGGGCTAAACGTGCCTGAGTCGACCCAGCACGGTCTGGTCCCTCTCCATGCTGTGCCTGAGTCGAAGAGCACGCATGTAGACCAGTACGACATAATAACTTATTCAGACTAGTCATACTGAACATAATTCAGCCATGCTCTATCTGAGTCCATGCCATGTTGTGATGTGCTGGATGTCCTATTTGGCTAGATCTGTTAAAGTGCAGTAAAAGTTCTCAAGAGTGTGTATAGCAATAAACAAACAAAAGGCTAACAGGCCTGTTCTTTTTTGCTGCAGCTAGTGGCTTGTGGTTTTTGGGCTGTTTGTATGAGATATTACAGAGTAACAAAAATTCACGTGTGATTTTTGTCGATATAAATGAAGTCAGTAAAGTATGTACTATAATTAATTAGTAGACCCTATCTTGAAAAAAATACTCCGTTTAAAAGTTAGTTACTGTAGAAAAGTCGAAATACAGTTTTTAGAAGCTGAAAAGAATAGGACCAACGTCAATTGCTCATGTACTAAAGCTGATTTTTTTAAAGGAAAATCTTTCTTATTTTTTTGGTACTACTTGTTCGTGCAACCATCTAAGCGAGCTGCCCCATGTATAAGTACGATTAATCTTTCTTAATCGTCTTGCATTGCTTAGGAATCTCATATTCTCATGTCTGTGTCCTGGCTATCTTTTCATCACGAGACTTGAGAGGAGGCCAGAAGGGTGAGGTGGAGAGCTCTTTTCCTCCAACTGATTGTTCATGATGCTGCTTTTATAGGAAGTAAAGAAAATAAAATAAGGCTTCGTTCTAAAAAGTTTCTTACTTCAAACACAAAAAATTGTTTAAAATTCGTTGGCTTCTTAATATGGTTTTGTTTCTTTTTTCTATTATTTATGGAGATATAACGATGCTTTTTATTTTTCCTATTATTTATATTTTTTCTTTTAATTGAATATTTTAAAAATATTAACAGCTGCTATAGTATATTTTAATAAAAAAGTCATGTCATTTTTTAAGGGGGCTGAAGGAACCGGGAGAGGACATAACTGCGGTGAAAAAAAAAATCAAAAACAGAGGCAAAAGCACAAAAGTTCTAGCTCTCTGGTCACGTTTGATTAGGTTGAAAAGAGGTTACACGGTTATACTGGTTCAAACGGAGGAAATATTCAAGCCACGCGCTTAGTTGTCCTCAGCATATACCTCATACGGTTCGATTGCATATTTAAAATCCTTGTCGAATAAAATGTCAATTCATCTTTTAAAAAAATAAATAAAGTGCCCACTTTAGCTTTCTCGGAAAAAATGTCAATTGTCAATTTAAGCTATTGTAAAGTAAATGAACAATACAACTTTTTGGTGTGCCACGTACTACCTTCGCTTTTTTTTCTTATCATTTTAGATATCGATACGATCTTTACTGTAAACATTTGACTGTTACTTTTTTCTAATTATAAGTTAGTTAAAATTGTTAAGATTGTAATAATATGAAAGTATTTTCTACAAAAATCTAATAACATCTTTTTTATGTGACAGATCCAAATGCTTTTATGTATATTATATGGTCAAATTTTTAAAAGGCTGACTACGTATTGTAAACGACATTAAAAAAGAATGGATACGTTCTTATGCTAATTTATTTCAATTACTCTTATGTGATCAATCTGAGTATTTCGAAGTATTTTCATGTGATCACGCTTTTCACCATGACAATAGTTCTTACAAATCAAAATGGGGTAACTTTTTTTAGTCTATCCATTCCTCCATGGGCCCCTAAAAATGGCTAAATCTGGTTCCTCCATCACTGGATCGGGCGGTAGGGAATCCTTTTCACATCCAGTCATCAACAACACGGACAAAAACTAGTCGTAGCAGCTACACTAGAATTTACAAGGTCGTATATAAAAACCAAGAACGGTCATAGCTCGCTTCCCCAGGAGAGCGAGTACACCACCACCCAGATCCCCACCTCGCCGGCCGCCGCCACCACCACCATGCGGAGCGCGGCGGCGGGCACAGTAACGCGCGTGGCGCAGAGGGTGGTGGCCCCGTCGGCGCCCACGCCCGGCGATGTTCTCGCGCTCTCCTGGCTCGACCGCTACCCCACGCAGCGCGCGCTCATCGAGTCCCTCCACGTCTTCAAGGGCAGCGCCGACGCCGCGGAGGCCCCCGCCAGGGCCATCGAGCGCGCCCTGGCCGCCGCGCTCGTGAGCTACTACCCCATCTCCGGCCGGCTGGCGGTGTCCGACGGCGGCGAGCTGGTGGTCGACTGCACCGGCCAGGGCGTGTGGTTCGTCGAGGCCACCGCGAGCTGCACCCTCGAGGACGTGGACTACCTCGAGTACCCGCTCATGGTGCCCAAGGACGAGCTCCTGCCTCACCCCACCTACCCCGCCTCCGCCCCTCTCCCTGAGGACTCGCTGATCCTTCTTGTCCAGGTAAACCAGATGGCAAAAAATTTTATTTTTATTTTTCTGTTATGTGTTCGCGTTCTGGAGGCAATTCTTGAAGTCAACGGCTTAGCTAGCGATGGCGTTTGATTGCGCGGTCCATTTCCCAATGCAGGTTACGCAGTTCGCGTGCGGCGGCTTCGTGGTGGGGTTCCGGTTCAGCCACGCCGTGGCGGACGGCCCGGGCGCGGCGCAGTTCATGACGGCGGTGGGCGAGATCGCTCGCGGGCGCGCGGCGCCGGCGCTGGAGCCGGCGTGGGGCCGCGACGCGATCCCAAACCCGCCCGCCGCGGCCGTCGGCCCGCTCCCGGTCCCGACGGAGCTCCGGCTCCAGTACCTCGCCATGGACATCTCCACGGACTACATCGACCACTTCAAGTCCCGGTTCCTGGAGCAGACGGGCCACCGGTGCAGCGCGTTCGAGGTGCTCATCGCCAAGGCGTGGCAGTCCCGGACCCGCGCGGCCGGGTTCGCGCGGGGCTCCCCCGTGCACGTGTGCTTCGCCATGAACGCGCGCCCCGTGCTGCGGCGCGCGCTCCCGGACGGCTTCTACGGCAACTGCTACTACATCATGCGCGTGTCGGCGCCCGCCGAGGCCGTGTCCGACGCACCCGTGCACGACGTGGTCCGGCTCATCCGCGAGGGCAAGAAGCGGCTCCCGGCCGAGTTCGCGCGGTGGAGCGCCGGCAATACGGCCGGCGGCGCGGACCCGTACCGCATCACGTCGGACTACCGGACGCTGCTAGTCTCCGACTGGTCGCGTCTCGGGTTCGCGGAGGTGGACTACGGGTGGGGAACCCCCGTGCACGTCGTGCCGCTCACCAACCTCGACTACATCGCGACGTGCATCCTCGTCCGCCCCTCCGCGAGCAAGCCCGGCGCGCGCCTCATCACGCAGTGCGTCGCCGCGGACAGCGTCGACGCCTTCCACAAGGACATGTTGCGCCTCGACTGATCCATAAGCCCCACCCGCTCCAACCGGCTGCCAGCTTAAAGAAGCCCGAAGCCGTAAGCCGGAGCTGCTTGGAGCGGCGCCGAGTCTATTTGCGAAATTTGATTCGTTCGTTCTTGCTGCACTACGCACCCCACGGTTGATTAGTAGACGAAAACACATTACAATACATGCATATACACCACCGACCTGCATAATGCGAAGCATTGTTTATTTATTCTTGTATTGATTGAAACCGGTTGCTATTTATTTACAGATTTCTTACATGTTGCTTGTGATTGTGAAGCTCTGTAATGATCGAGTAGGTGGGGAGCCAATGTCTACCAGTGTCTCCTCTTGCTTAAGCAAAGCGAGAGCAAGTGAAATATTGCATCTGTTGCTTGTCACTTCATCTCTATCTAGGCTTTATGTCATGTACTATCCGTCTGCCCAGGCATCGCGATCTTGGTTTGTTGGCCGGCCTAGGAGTGCTTGCTTCATGGAGGGCTTGAGCTGGATCTCATTGCTTTTGCTTCACTTGGCGTTTCTGTACATGGTTAGTGGGCGTGGTGTTTGTTGGGTTGGTGATTCGGTGGTCCAATAAACTAATGAGAAAAACTAACAAACGGAGAATAAACTAATGAGAAAAACTAACGAACGGAGAATACTGTTCGGACAGGATGGATATCTGATGTTGGATCCAAAGTCCTGCATAAATGTCAAAACAGCTCTATTATTACTCTTCGCTCGGCTCACTACCTCTCCCTCTTATTCTTCCTGCTCCCTCTCTCCTCGCCGCTATATCCCCACACTTTTCTCTACCATCGGCCCCATAGCGTGTTGGATCGGTGGCCTAGAGAGACGCCGCCGTCGGATCTAGTGTCAGAAGAGGGAGATTCGACTCCCACTACAAGTTCATCCTTTCTTCAGACATAGAAGGAGGTCAGAGAAGACGGCGGCAGGGGCGATGGGTAGGGTAGGAGGGCGGTGAGCGAAGCCAAAGGGCGATGGCAGTTAGGTTGGGCGGGGATGGGTGACAGGGATGGGTCAGCGGGTAAGACGGTGACGGCGCCGTCGGCCGTGGGTGGTGGTGGAGGGGGCAGGAGGCGGCGGAGGAGGAGCGCGGAGTTGTCCAGAGCAGCGCGACGACAGAGGCCGTCGATGAGGTATTATTCCTCCTTTTCTTTTCCATGAATCTAATATGAAACCTTGTGAAATTTGTTTATACCGTTAGAATCATTTCTAGCGGTATACTGTGCGCTAGCACGACTCTAAACTAATAAAGAAGTCACTCTCCCTCTTCGGTCCGTTCACAGGTGCTATGTTTTTTGTTTTTGGATAAAATGATACTGTAGCGACGGTTAGTTTTTTGAGGCATTTAATTAAAGAAAGTAAATAAAAAAAATAAAAACATTATTATTTCTTCGGAGAGAATGCAAAGAGAAAAACACTACGTTAAAAAGCTAACTTGTTTCACACGGTTTTTTCACAGCCTGTTTGAAACGGGCCATCAGAAGTGCCTGGCTTCTCGTGGGTTGACCTGCGATACTCGCCGGCCGTTTCGTTTGTGCCTCGATCGACGCTAACTTGTTTCACACGGTTTTTTCACAGCCTGTTTGAAACGGGCCATCAGAAGTGCCTGGCTTCTCGTGGGTTGACCTGAGATACTCGCCGGCCGTTTCGTTTGTGCCTCGATCGACGCCGTCGATCGGTCGCGACCTCACGCGCGGTGACCTCTTGACTGCCAACCGCGTGGAGTTCAGCTCGACCAGCATATCTGTGAAATCTCTAAGTTTTGATTACGACGTCATTGGATTTAGCTGTGAAATCTGGGGGCACCGAACTCTGTCTCCTTTCCTGTGTGTAGAGATGAAAAGTGGATATAAATCTGGGGGCACCGAACTCTCTCCTTTCCTGTGTCTAGAGATAAAAAGTGGATATAAATTAGCTGCATTATTCGGTTACTATATTCAATATGATACGAATATAATATATATTTTCTCATCCGATTAACAATCTTTATTGTAGTCATATTCTTATTCTAATTCGCGTAAAAATATTGATGGAAATATAGTATAGACTTGTACCATCCAAAATATTATTTTATCCAGACTATCTATCGAAGCAATACGCATATTTTATTACAATATGACTAATTAGTTTAATAAGTTTTTTAATTGAACGTGAATTCATGTTTCTTTAGGTGAAGTAAACGTATTAGAATGATTAAGTGTGATTGTACGAGGGTAAAATATCATTAATGTCTTCATACTATCTAAGTTATGAGGATATCCGGATTCAACTGAATTAAGTAGATATTTAATTTAAATTCATATTTATTATAATATTTAATTCGTATTAAAAATATTCAGATTTATATTTATATTTATTTATAAATATAAATATAAATATGAATATATAAAAATAAATATGAATATAGTTTAGAAACTATCCGCTTCGGCCCTGTTTGGCACAGCTTCACCAACAACTTCATGAGTTGTTATGAGCTGTTTTTTGCCAAACACCTTTTTTGCAAACAGCTTCATGGGTGAAGCTCCTTTTTTTGTGCTCTCACAAAGGAATAGAGAGAGATGAAGCTGAAAAAAGTAGCTTTTCACAGCTCTCTCCCTCATGCTCATATTTCTAGGAAGCGACTGCCCCTCTAGTTCACAACAATTTACACGCAATTGCCACTCGCTCCCTCAGGCCCGTATCCGCTCGTTCACCTCTCTCTCTTTCTTCGTACGCACCGCTCACAACCTGCTCCATATCTGGAAATCTGGACACATTTGGACCCCTAAAACACCCAAAATTCCACTTTTGGCCCCCAAATCAAAAAAAATCCATTTCTGGACCCCTCCCGACCGCGCGTTCGCGAGCTGGTGCCACGTGTCCCGGACGCGCGGTCGGGCGGCGCAGTCGCGCGGGCGGGCGGGCGGACGCGCGGTCGGGCGGCGCGGTCGCGCGGTGGAGCGGGCGATCGCGCGGTGGAGCGGGCGGTCGCGCGGCCGGCGCTGAGGACAGGCAGGTCGTGCGGTGTGGTACCGCACGACCCATGAACAGTGCGGTCGTGCGGTATCACACCGCACGACCGGGACACGTGGCGCCATCTCGCGAAACGCGCGGTCGGGAGGGGTCTAGAAACGGAATTTTTTTGGTTTAGGGGCCAAAAGTGGAATTTCGGGTATTTAGGGGTCCAAATGTGTCCAGATTTCCCATATCTGCATGCACGCGATGGTTGATTCTTCGATCATGTGGGATCAGCAGCATATTGATGACTGGAAATACCTCTTTTTATTTTAATTTTTTAATTCATACTCATTCAAATATATTATTTTTTAATTCATATGACCATATACAAATATACAACTCCAAATGTTAGAACAAGTCAGGTAGACAGGGACATCTTGGACAATTGACCTCTCTCAGCCATGCATGAAGCTGTTTTGCCAAACAGTTTTCTAAAACAGCTTTAGCTTCACCGGTGAAGCTGCTCATGAAGCTGAAACTAAAAAAACAGATTCACTAGTGAAGCTGAGCTGTGCCAAACGGGGCCTTCGTATCCATCGGTTTTCATCCTGACCCGTGTCGGTGGCTCAGTGCAGTGCTATGTTAGACTGTGCCCGTGGGGACGCGTGCGCTGTCGACTTTGCCTTTTCTCGGCGGTGCTTGCGTCGTCGCAGGTTAAAGATCAGCAGACACGCGGGCGGCTCGGAGCTTGGCGAACGTCACGTCGCCGTCCCCAGCTCAGGCCTCAGGACCAGAGGATTCTATGGACTTTCTGACGGATCGGCCACGCTCAGCTCATCAGAAACCACCAAAGCAATCGGAGGTGCGGTGGTGGTGTCTGGAACGACCAGAAGATTCCGGAGCAGCGACGCCACCGCTGGAAAGCAAATACGGTTCTCTGCACCTTTAGAACGCCGGAGTTTTCTCAGAATTTCGTATAAACACAGTTTAATTTCTGTAGTTTCAAATAAAATCTTATTTAAAAATTTTTATGCCGATTCTAGAAAATATCTTTCGTTGGAGTACTTATTCTACCTAGTTAGGAGTACGTTTTCTCACAGTGAGGAGCGCCCAACAACAAGGGTTCAAAACACGCAATCCCTCGTTTCGGCTTCGGCTTCTGGCTTCCGGCTTATTTTTCACTATTTCTAAATTTCGTCTTTTTCTGATTTTTTTTAATTTTTTTGAGCTTTTCTACCGGTTCTTTTTTTCCCTTATTCGTTTGCATTACACGTGATGGGCTAATCCGTTTTTCTATTTTAATATTTTTAAATTTAATTATGCTAAAGAATACACATTCAACTACAATATAATTTCAATCAGCTACAGTAAAATAAATCATAAGCCACAGCCCAACCGCTGCACTCGTAAAGTGATAAAGTGATGGATAGCATAGAACAGGCGTCCGTTGCAAGCCACTTCGCCTCACAGGATACTCGATTCTCCATCAACGTCTTGCGGCTGGAAAGGTTAGTGCATCGATCATTTGCAATTGCATATTCCAGTGCCTAGGAAACCCAGGGCATAAAAATTGGTACGACAGAGTTCTGATACACCATACAACCAGCAACGGTGGACGAAACAAACCTTTAGTAGGACTGATGATGCAGACGATTACAGAAGGTGAATGGTTATGTTTTAATTTTTTTTAACGTATTCTTAATCTTTTACGTTAGAGGCTATGAAATGTAAGATCATCATATTACTCTATCTACTTATATTTCAATAGCCAAAGAAAGCTATGAATAACAAACCCTAGGTACTCATAAAAAAAACATCTCTATGAAAACTCAAGCCAAACAAGTTTTTATGTGTTTGGATGATCTGACATCCAACTAAGGGGTGATCTGACCATTACTTAGTTAGCGGTCTGACCTCTCTCTTAGCACAGAGCTGAAAATCACCACGGTTTTAAATCCAAAAAATCGACGTAACTTTTACATGAAAACTACAAATGACTCGAAACTTTGAACATACGTTATCTACGATGTTAGAAACAAGGTCAAGATAAGAAACACGAGGTTCTTAGACTTTGTTCCATCAATTTGAAGAAAATCAATCATAGGCCCTAAGAACACACAAAAAAACTGACATCCAAATTACTTCTTGCTCATAGGGATCTAAAACATAAGGTCTTTCAATATACTCCTACATGTCCTAGCAAAATAATAAGGTCTTCCAATCTACTACCACATGTCCTAGCAAAATAATCTCATCAAGGATTCAGGCTAAAACCATGTAGATCGCATTTCAACTTTCTTGCTCAAGAACATGAAAACCAAGAGAAAAACAAATAAAACACTAAGAAGAAATCAAAGAGTTGATCTATTATCAATAGAGTAGGTAATTCTTGAGTATATGATGGTTACAAGGTGATTTCAAAGCACCATCCTTACTCATTCAGGATTTCTCACAAAGCCTTGCGGAGGGAGAGCAAAAACTATAGCCTTACGGAGGGAGAGCAAAAACTACTAGGACAGCCAAAATCTCCTTAACCCTAGTTCTCTCCTCTCCACCCTCATATAACCTAAAACTCTTAGTGGGTCTCAACCCACTAATCACATGGGGAAATGCATCAACCCAACTTATATAGTTTTACACATGCATATAACCCAAAACATTTACAAGACTCAACCCACTAAACTATTAGCGATTGATCCGCTTAGCCATCCTAGCTTATCTTGATCTAAACCGCTTCTCCTTTGCGCCATTTTATGCCACGGTTTCGTCTAAGACTCAACCTAGTTTTTTGGTAAATCCAAATACCCTGATGAATCTGGACACCTTCCCTTGACTCCGTCTTCATCTTCACAACAAATCATTTTTGCATGCTTTGACATGTAGCTCGTGACGTCCAATGACTTTATTGCCAAGTCTTCACGCATCCGGTCTCTCCTAGATCGTCTCTACTTACACTAGTTCAAGTCATTTGGCACATCACATGTATCAATTCATCTTTTCACGATCCTTGTCTTTCACGTGCACTACAACAGAAAGGGTTATCACAGACAGTTCACAGCTGTCATCACAAACGGTTATCAAACCGTCTGAATTTATGTGTCTGTGATAATAGGTGGTTATCACAGATGGCTCTCAAACTATCTGTGATAAATACAATATAGACGGTTTTTCATAAAAACCGTCTGTGCTATATCAGGTATCACAGACGATTATTAAATATAGCCATCTATAATATGCTAATTATCATCGACGGTTAATACCAAAAACCGTCTGTGATATGTCATATATTACAGACGATTCTCAAACATAGCCGTATGTGATATCTTACGGCTAATACCAAAAATCATTTGTGATATTCATATAGTATAGATGGTTTATTGTTATAACCCGTCTGTGATAACTATTTGAATATCTATATTATTTTCTGTTTCTTTAACTAGCCTCAGAAAATACTAGCTATGTCCTCTGAAAATAAGCAAACATATTACATATATAGCACACGACAATAATTATATAGATCTCACAAATAAATTAAACAACTAAATGAATTACATTTCAATGAATTGTTTGATTAAGCACAATTGAGTGATTACAATTGTATCAAATGTTTAAATATCTAATCTTCATCGTCGAGGTAGAACTGTCCAGTCTTGTTTATGACATCCATTATCAAGAATTGAGAGAGCTTTCCTTGAATTTTGGCGAGTTTGTCAAGATCAAATGTACTTACGTCGAATTCCATGCGCTGTCGCTAGGAGTATTAAAGTCATTAGCACATATATATCATTAGCACGCGCGCACGCACACACACACACATATATATCTCGATAATCACAAAATAATTATTAGCAAGTTGACAAACCTCTAGATCATTCGTCTTAGTGGCCATGATATCCTCCATATGGCGACAAACATAGAATTCACATATGTTGTTCTATAACTACTGGTGATACTGCAAAAATAGAATTACGTACATAAGTATTGTCAGTTCTAGAGGCATTATTACAAAATGTGATATAGGATTATTGTGTCGTAGCGGATACTAAAAAATGCGTCCTGTGTCGTAGTTTGGTGCTACATTCCTTGTGTCTACCTCCCTGGGCAACGTAAGCGCTGAATGGACCGTGATTCCAAAAAGTTAGCCTTGGCCATTTCAAACGAAGGGAAGACTACAATAGAGTGATGTATAGATCAAGGGAAGACTGCACACGAGTGAAGCCATTGTTGCTCCTAAGTAGAGAATCAAGGTATATTACCTTGCTCCACTTTGGTACAATCACAATCAAAATCTAGTAACCCCTAGTCATGTATGTCACTATAGTGATTAATTCTAAATTCACGTTGCGTATAAAGTACAAATGAAACTTATATGGTAACTAGTGAAGTACTTACCCCTGATTAAAGGGTACTATGATGTAATCCTTGTCACTGTGAGCAAGCAATCCCCTCATTATGTAATCTTGGACGAAGGGTATGTTATCGATGATGGATTGCTCGAAGATTGAGTGTGGGTCAAGGATACCCACCGATTCTCGCCGTCGCCGCACTTGTTGGATCATGAATCTATACATAAGCAATGAGTTATAACATTTATCGTTATTATGTGAATGTAGAACTTGATTGTATAGTATACTTAAAGTGTCCAGCATTGTAGAAGTGAGGCATCGAGTTCGTCGAGGTTGAATAGTAAGAATAAATCTCCGAAGGTCACGACGAATTAGCCCGAGTCGTGGAGGAAATACGCCTCCGCGTATCTCACAGTGAAGCTACTGTGCTAGTTTGGCTTCATGTTGAATCACTGCATGTATCAGGTATGCAAAGTATCGCAAACTAGTCCAAACCTGAGTAATTGTGACTCGGGGACCAACGATACTTCGGGCATGAATTTCAATTCCCCGAGAGGCGCATTAATCTTCTTCGATTGGACCTTAGCGCCTTTCTTGCAATATATCTCTGGTGTCGCCTTCACGACAGCCGATATGCTGACCTTCTGAAGAGGAGCTTGAGGTGGAGTTATAGAGCATTATGTTTGATAGGCATGGTCGTGTGGAGATCGCGGCACGAAATGGTCTAGGGTGATGTCCATCTTAGGCCACTGGATGAATATATGGACGGTATCCCCTAGTGTCATGATTTCTCTATTTGGGAGCCTCTCAAACGTCATTAATCATGTCTATTGACATGCGTCATTTTTATATACATTACCCATCATTTTGCCCCATTATTTTTCGCATTTTAGGACCATTTATCATCATTTGCACTATTTCCTATATTTAATTGCTCGAAATGGACCATTTTACATTTTCTGCACTTTTCCGCAGGTCGGCGCGAACTAGGCGCATAAACGACAAATCTGGACTGCTCCGTACAGTTGTACGCGTCGTCACGAACGCGTGGGATCAAACCGCGCTGAAAACGGAGCTCCGGAGGGGCCAAAACAGAAGAAATAGAATGGGAGAGGGACCTTTTTGCAAACCCTAGATTTTCTAAGGACTAAATTGTAAATCTGCCAAAATTTCCCCAGCTCCTCAAGAGCCGCCGCCGCCTGGGAGACAAGGGAGCCCGACCATTTCTTCTCTTCCTCTCCTCTATCCTTGCTCTTCTCCCCCTTCCTCTTCTCCGGCGCCGGCGTGGGCCGCGCCATACTCGCCGGCGGCCAACCACCTCTTCGCCACCATCACAGCGCCACCTCTCCTCCGCCACCTTCTCCGTCTCCATTCGCCCCTTCCACCGCAACTCCTCCTCTCCATCGGTGCGCCTCAGCCACTCCTCCGCATCCTCCTCTCCGTCCCCATCTCCTTCCACGCCGTCCGAGCGCCGCCACCTCTCTCCTCCTCCGCCGCTCCCCTTCTCCTTCTTCTCACGCCGCCGCTCCTCCTTCTCAACCCGCGCCGCCGCCGCTCCTTCCTACCTCCTCCCACCCTTCCTCTTCCTCTCCTCCGCAGCACTAGTGCGCCGCCGCCTTAGCCCCTTCTCCACCGCCGCCATCTCCCACCAAGCAACGCTGCCGACAGCTCCACTGCTCCTCCTTTCACCTCCCTCCTCTTCTCCACCGGCTACCTTTCTCCCCTGGTCCCCACTTGCTTCTATTCCCTCTAGCCCTACTGCTTCTCCCCAAATCCACTCCGCCACCGCATCTCCTCCGCCGCTCCTCCTCCAGATCGGCACGGCACCTAGACCGAGTCGGCTCCGACGACCTCCGACGCCTGCTGCTCCTTCTACACCACCGTCGATCTGCATCACCTCTTCACCGACACCGGCGGCAGCGACATCTTCACCAACCACGCCGGCCCTGCTTCCTCTACGGCGCCGCCTGCTTACACTTCACCGACGCCGACCTCTGCCTCAACTCCACCAGCCGACAACCCTCCTCTGCTCTACTCCTCTCGGTTGACTCTTTCCCTCTCCATTACTTTCTCTGCTGTTCTCAGTTAACAGTCAAATCGAATGCTGTGAACTCCCTATTCATTGATGCATTGTGAACTGTGCTTATTATTCTGTGGTATATGATCTGTGATATGTGTTATGGAGAATTATGCACTGTGGTGAATGCTTGTGCTCACTGAGATGGTATTTGAGATTAGATGTTAATTTGTTCATGTGATTTTGCCATTTGTGTTGTTAGTAGTATGATGTTTGTCAGTTGTGATCAGTGTTGTGTAGGCCTTGTCTTGTGCTTGTGTTAGTAGTCCGTGTTAGTTTGTGTGATTGAGTTGCGCGGATTAGCGAGCCGGCAACTGTTCCCCTTCCCCTTGCTATCTCGACCCACCTAGTGCTCTATATTCTCCCTTGTGCTTCTCGACCTTCCCCCTTTCTTCTATGCGCGGTTGGTCGTTAGCGAGGTCGTGTAGTCATTTGTAGTTTGTTGTGTTGTCCTGCCGTCGTCGTCTAGTTAGCCGTCGACCGTTTTCTCCCTCGTTCTCTCTCGACTCCCTCCGTGCTTCTAGACTGCCCCAGTGCTTCTCGACTTCCTTATTCTTTCTTGTGGTCGGTAGTTAGTTAGGTCGTCGGTCGGTCGTTCTAGTAGTCGTTGTGTCGTAGTCGTGTTGTTCGTTCGATCGTACGACGTCCATTCGTACGGTCGTTCGTTCCGTCGTCGTTTAGTTCGTGCGTTTGTTTAGTTCTTTCGTCGTTTCGTCCGTGCGAGTTAGAGTTCGTTTGGTAGTTCGTTCGTTCGGCTGTTTTAGTAGTTGTTTTAGGTTTAGTTCTCCCCCGTTTCGTTTGACCTAGCTTTAGCTGAGCGCCGGTAGCCTCAGTCTAGTCCCTGTGGAGAACACGACACTCGCCGCTATTTCAGTGAAAACCCGTGCACTTGCGGGTGTGCTATTTTTGCACGATCAAGCAACCGATCCCTAAATGGGCACCATGCACCAACGTTCCTGGCAGGCATGGATACGCCAACCCACATCCAACGTCAATGGGAATGAAGCCAATAACTCTAATTATGAGGATGCACACCGTGGCCTCCTACATAACGATACACGATGAACTAAAGCATTCACCAGGTCTATCTATGTAGCATTTAAGATGTGTGCATTATTTGGATATCGTCGATAGGTAAGTGGACATTGCTATGTTCAGAAAGTGACACGGACACATAGCTACTTTGACGTTGAAGGGGATTGGGTACCGTAATAACGGGGATGGCTTGCGACTGGTTGCTGACTTCTCTTAGTTTTTTCCTCAATGCATCTATCTCTCCTCGAAGTGAGACAGTTATGTCCTCAACTTTTGCATCAAAGTCCCGTTTCATATTTTCCTCGCACTCGGCCTTGGATTTTTTTCCTACTCCTATATGCCTTGGAGTCGTTTGAGAATCCGTGCCTCCAGATACGTAAACCCCTAAGAATCATGTGCGATCTGGGTGCTTCTTGTTTTCCAGGGCCATAGACAGTATATCCCTCTCCCTGACTGTTTGGAAGGAGCTTTCGGAAGATTCGGTAATCAATGTTTGGCGCAAGAGGCAATCATGTTATTTTAGACCCCATGAAATTACGTACATATTAACATCTAGGTAGTTTAACATATCTTACTAAACATTGGGACACTTCATCGTCTGTAAGATTTTTGAAAGAGGCGACGCCCGAAGACGTGGATGATGACCTCGCTCTCAACTAGTTTCGAGCACGTTGTTTGTGATCTCGGCAAATGGTGGGGAGGCCTCTGATTGGATTGCAACCTCATCCTCCATCATCCATTGCGGGATTTTACCTGCATATCCAGTGGTGCCAAGTCTGTAGGGTGAGTGTTTCGTGCCTGCATAGCCTTATGCGCCGTACTTTCTTATTGAAATTCAATCGTCTTCATTCGCACAGAGCCCTCCTATGTTTCTGGTGACACGAAAGGATAACTCATGAAGGACGTGTGATCCTTGGTCATGTACTGCGTGATAAGCGTGCCCTTGAAGGTCTTCCACACTTTTCTCATCGCGAGGAGCACACATCGTTGCACGCGCTCCTGGACTTCTGCTGGGATCTCGAACGAGTTTAAAATTTCCGTCCACAACACATTTGTCTCATCTTCTGACAAACATTTCCAGTTTACTACAATGATAAGGGTCCGTTCCATTTCAATTATCTCACAGGTAGTCTGAAATGCTGCAGCTGCTTTCTTCGATTGTAGAGATACCTCATCCGGAGAGACCTCCGTGATGGTCATTCGGACCGCTGACCTTTTAGATACACCTCTGCTATACTTAGTTACCCCAGTCATCTGAGCGTCAGACCCAATTGACAACATCGATGACGACGACATGTCTCTTTAAAAGAACCGTATGTGATATTAGTATCAGTTTAAATTGATTTCATTTTCCCTTAAAGCTTTTATCTTTGCATAGATTTCATAAGAATTTCAATAGTGCAAACCATTTTTTTACATGACACACCAAAGTGTGTAATCTGTTTCATGCCTTTTGAAGGTCCATGTGACATATTCTTGCTAAAAAATCTCTTTGGAATAGTAACATGCCATTCCAAATAGATCTTGTAGCAATAACATGAAATCCTCATCATCTTGTAGTAATGTAATTATACCATGTCATTAAAAACATAAACATAAAGCAAGAAGCATGATGATTGCTAAAATGAGCATAAAGAGCATTATCAAGCACAGGGGTTTGAGAACTGTGTGTGATATAAACCACATCACAAACGATTCCAGAATAGAACTGCCTGTGATGTTGGTATCACAAACGGTTATTTTGTGGAACCGTCTGTGATAATACAACAAATCCTATTTTTCGACTTAGCTTCAGGAAGTGCTAGCCATGCCCTATGAAAAAAGTAAACATATACAATCACAAATGTAATTATTTCTTAATTACTAAATCAATTACAATGGAATAATTACTTAATTACATACCAAGTTTCTTATAATTACATTGGAATAATTTTCAAATATGTGTTCGCCATGTGGGATCATCACACTTGGTTATTTCCTTTTAAATAAAATCCTTCACGATGGTTGACACACATATAACTTGCTTCATCGCTTCGTTCTTTCTTGAGCCTGATGCTGTCTCCGAATAGAGGCAACTCGTCAAATTGATTGTACTCTTCTTCATCCATGACATTCTCAACTCCGACAATCCTCCTTTTTCCATGAAGAACTACATGACGCTTTTTATTTGTCGAGTCGGTTACATAAAAAATTTGAACAGCTTGCATCGCAAGTACGAATGGTTCATCTTTGTAACCTACACGTTTGAGGTCTACAGTAGTAACGTCGTACTTGTTGACCTTTACATCCTATGGGAGTTGGACCCAACGACACCGAAATAAAGATATCTTAAAAATTACGTAGTCGAGCTTCCAAATCTCCGCTACAAGCTCGTGGTAGGAGATTGAGCCAGCGGTACTGAACTGCTCATTATGAAAATGAAATACATCTACGTGGACACCTGAGTTCTGGACTGTGCTTTTCTGTCATAATCTATTGTATAAAATATGCATACATTAATGTCGTATCCTTGTTATATCACAATTGTAAATTTTGGCCCTTTTGCCAACCATTGCAGCGTTTCACTTGACGACCTGTCAGTGAATCGTACCCTCAACCATTCGTTGAACCGACGATTATGCTGTCTCGTGATCCAAACCTCCGACTGATCTGGATTCCCTTGGTCTAGCATGTCCTTGTGCTCTTCAATATATGTGGGCATTTTAGTCATGTGTTGCAAGACCGTGAAATGGGTTTAAGTGTACGCATCTAAATTAGGAGTTACTGCTTTCTTTCCAATGGTCCTTATACCATCTAGCCTCCCCTTGTGACGAGATACAGGCACACCTATCGATTTGATCTGAGCCATATAATCGACGCAAAACTCAATGACCTCTTCGGTTGCATAACTTTCAATGATGCTGCCCTCCGACCAAGATCGATTGCGTACATATGACTTTAGAATTCCCATGTACTTCTCGAACGGGTACATATGACATAGAAACATAGGGCTTTATATCTTTATCTCTTTCACAAGGTGGAAAATGGGATTACCATGATATCAAAAAATGACGGAGGAAAATACATCTCAAGATGACATAGAGTCATTACCACCTCGATCTGTGGAACATCTAGTCCATCGGGATCGATGACCTTCTGAGCAATTGCATTAAAGAAATAATAGCCTTATGATTGTCACTCAAACCTTGTTTGGCAAAATAATTCTAATTGCAACAGGAAGCAATTCTGTCATTAGCACATGATAGTTATGAGATTTCATGTCAATTAATTTCAAATCTTGCATGGAAACAAGTTTCTTCATTCTGGTAGAGTAACCGAACAGAACTTTCACACCATGCAAACACTGACACTGTTCAGTTCTCTCGGATTTTGACAGAGTGTAACAACCTGGAAAAGGTACATTCGGCATTTATTGGTCTCTATCGGTGCTAACTCGGTCCTGATGTTCATAGCGACCAAGTCACGCCGTGCGTTGACACCATCCTTTATTTTGCCATGAATATTCAGTAAGAGGCCAATTAAGCTATCACATACATTTTTCTCTACGTACATGATATTAATGAAATTGCAAACTTCTAAGTGCTCCCAGTAAGGTAAGTACAATATCCCTTTCCAAGTATAACATCGATATCCTTGACCATATCGTAGAGCTCTTTCCCGCTAAAAGGCCTTAGTGCCGAGTCATCCTCTTTTTTCCGTTAAATTGTTTCTTCATCTTGCGGTATAGGTGATACCATAGAAGGAACCTAAGATGATGCATGTACACAGTTTTACACGAATTGTTTAACCATATACTCTCGGTATAATATCTACAGTGAAGCTTACAAACATCCTATCGATGTTCCTTCACTGAGCAGAATCAGTAACGTGTATTATCATTCCATCTTTCTTACGCTTCTTTGAGTGTCAACGCAGCAATCTTTCATACTTTCGGTTCGCAAATAAACACTTCAAACGGGGAATTGTAAACAGATATCACAACATCTTAGCAGGATGTCCTTGCTTCACTTCAATGCCTTTGCCATCATCGAAGTCATTCTTATACTTGTATCAGGAGAAATGTTCCCTCCCATATACTGTCATGTGTCAAGGCAGCATCAGGAGTAATACACTGCATAGTCGATTCCAGAATTGAGCCACTAACAGTATCTGTTTTTTTTCAGCATCCACCTTTTTAGGGGAGGATTTGACTAACACATCCAATGTTCAAGAAGGCGCTAGGCGCTAGGCGGGCGGCGAGGTAGGGCCTAGCGCCCAGGGGGCCTAGGCGGGGCCTAGGCAGTTAAATCAAAAATAAGGACAACAGACAAAGATAAGCAATCATATGTATGTATTTGATGTTTAAATGAAGAAAATTAGTACCTTGAGCAACAATGATAGCTCTCTATCCATTGATGTAAATTTTTGATGTAAATGCTTGATGTATAATTGTAAAACCTGCACATTAAGCAATGTGTGAGTTTTTTGTATTGAATAACTATTGTGCATTTGTGCTTCAAACTTGTAAATTGAAAAGAATAAAGGAAATGATAGCAATATAATAAAACATACGTAATGAATTATGAAGTTCATAACAAAACACACATAAGCATTGTTCTCGATGGATAACTAATGAAATGATACCAAAGTATTAATAAAGTGTATACGATGCATCATCAAATTAGTTAACTAATCAGTAAGCAGTATAATTAAAAAAAATGGGACAGTCTCCTCCTTCCCGTGCCGACAGCCGGCTCCAGCCGCTGCCGACACCTTGCCTTGCGCAGCGCAGGCCGTGCGGGTGCGGCCGAGCCACGCCCACTCCCTCAAGTCGCTCGCCGCTCTCGCGTCTCCCTCTCGGTCGCTCACTCGCTCCCTCCGCTCTGCCTCTCCCTCTCGGCCTCTCGGGTCTCCACTCCGCTCCCCTCTCAATCTCCCCAGAGCTCAGCCGGATTCATCGCTGGAGCTCCCCAGCGGCCCAGCGGAGGCGGAGGGGAGGTCAGAGGCGGAGGGGGAGGGGAGGCCGGAGGCGGAGGGGAGGCCGGAGGGGAGGCGGAGCCGCGGAGGAGGAGGCGGAGGCCGGAGGCGGAGGGGGAGGGGGAGGCGGAGGCCGGAGCCGCGGAGGAGGATGCGGAGGCCGGAGGCGAAGGGGGAGGCGGAGGGGAGGAAGTGCAGTACCTGGGTCGGTGGGTCCTGACTCCTGAGATAATCCGGGCCGGATCCGGCGAAGGGGGAGGCCAGAGGCGGAGGAGAAGCTCGGGGCTGCTCCGGCGAGGACGCGAGGCGGAGGGACCCGGCGGTTCGACGGCGCGCGGAGGTGCAGCTCCCCCAACCCTAGCTTTTCCCCCAACCCTAGCTTTTCTTTTGCGCGCTCTGTCGAAATGTCACCGCCCGCACCGTTTATTTCGTGCTTCTTATGTCTCTTCCCACGCCTAGGCGTCCTCGGCGGCCGCCTAGCCGCCGCGCCGCCGCCGCGCCCGCCTGGTTTGCCGCCGCCTGGCTCCCGCCTTTGACCGCCTAACCCCCGCCTGCGACCGCCCAGCCGCCTAGCCGCCTGGCATCCCGCCGAGAAGCCAAGTCGCGGCGGCCGGCTGCCGCCCACCGCCTAGGCGCCGCCTCGGCGGCCGCCTAGGGCGCCTTTTAGAACACTGAACACATCTCCATTTGGTTGTTTAACTGGATCTAAAATTGAAACTGGTCCTATTTTGGGTGCCTCTAACTTAGAATTGTCTTGTGGAGATGGCGCATCAGAATCAAACTGAAACTCTGATGCAGAATCCTTATCCTCGGTTATGAGAAATTTTTCTGACTTCAACCCGACGTCAGCTTTGTCAATAGAACTAGGATCGTCTTGCACAGTTTCAGTGATCTTCAAAAGGTGGTTCAGAATCAAGGGCCTCCATGAATTCGTCCAGTGACATAATCGGTGGAAGATTCTCTGTATTCTTCAAGTCATCCACCAACAGTTCCTGCATGAGATCAGTATTCTCATTCGACGGATTTTCTAAATTGCTCAACAAGTTACTGTGGCCTGTCCTAGCAACTCCATCTTGCGCAGTGTTATTCGATTCCTTGTCTTCCTTGTGTACACTTGTTCTATCATCAGATTTGATTTGACCTTCAATTGGTTCTGATGGAACATGAGAAAGCAAATAACCCCCAATCCCAACCTCCACCGAGATACCATCAGTTTCTTCCACTTCAACCTGAAATTCTCCTTTTTGTGTTTTCCTCACCAAGCGTCTAACGTCCACTTCTCTATTAGGAAGAACAACCATCTTGGCAAGTTCTTCAGCTTTAGCCATCCGCCACTCTGAAAGCTCCTTTGACGCAAGTTCTTCAGTAGTCATTGTACATAGGCATTTGGGAGTTATGTCTCCAGACAAGACTCACTCCCTCAGCACAGGATTACTTTTATCTTTCAAATTAAACAAAAGATATCTACCTTTCTCCTTGTATTTCTTATTAACTCCTCCAAATAATTTGAACAGCTCCTCTTCTATTCTAAACGCTAAACTTTGGGCATTTTGAATCTCACCCTTCTTTTCTTCTGCTGCCACATCTGCAGTCTTTGTTCTTTTCAATTCATGCTCGATCTGAGATATATTAACCCCAGCATCAATATCAGAAGTCCTGACTCTCTTCAAATTAGGTTGTGACATGGATTCAGAAGCTAAAACAACAAAGTCAGGAGCCCAGCAAAGTCCATGACCTTGCAAAAGCTCATCTAAGGCAACAGTGCTATTACCCAATACTTCATTTTCCAAGGGAACATGTATCAATTGATGCTGCATATCATCACTCACTTTTATGGCCATGTCTGATCCTACATTGCTACTTAACATGTTATCAATTTTGCTTTTCCTAGCAGCAATCTCTGTGACAATATCAGTATCGACTTTACCTGCATCCTGTGATGTGGTTGTGATTGGTCCTTGCAATGCATCGCCATCCGCTTGTTTGTTCTCACCAGCAGATCCAACAGGTGACACATTTCCAACAGATTGATGCGCACTTTGCTGGTTAGAATCCATACTCAAGGCGGCAGCCAGAGTATCCCTGAACTTCCATCTCACAGACTCAAGCAACTGCGGCTGCGCCTTCGGCGGCAGTTCCTTCTGAACAGAACGCTTGCCAGCAGATGACTGCAATGGCACAGACTTCAGCATCTGGACCTTCGGCAACGCCGCCATCTTCTTGCCCACTGCGGACGGCGACAGCTGCGGCGCAACAATCCCAGGCAAAGCCGTCTGAACACTCAGCACCTGCTGCGGCGGCCTCAAGGACACCCTACTCAAAGGACTCGCCCCGGAAAGGTGAGGCGCGCTGGGCCTGGCGCACCAACCTGCGCCGGTTGATGGCTCATGGGCACGATCAGGTACGAGCTGATCGGCACCTGCGCGCCCCAGTTGTCGGGGTAGAACACGGCAGGGTACGCGAGCTGCGTGGGTTGAGGGACAACAGAGGGCAATGGCTGCCGCGGCGCCGCGCTCCCCAACACCGGCCGCGGCTGCCCCGGCTTCGAGAGCTCCATCACGCCACCACGCCTTCCCGAAACGACGAACCTAAAGATGAGATCAATCCATGGCGGAAGACAGTTAGCTAGGTCTGTACTAGCATGCCATACGAGCAATCTACTCGGTAGCAGATGGCGTGCAGCTGCAATGCGGGTTTCGGGAGAGGGTTCGAGAAGGGCTCACCTCGGGCGGTCGGAGAGAGGCCAGTGGGGGAGGCCGGAGGGCGGCGGCGGAGCGGGCGAGGGGTAGGTCCCCGGAGGTGGGGCTCGGGGTAGGGTTGGGGATTTGTCTTTTGCGTTTCGATTTGTTGCTGCGGGCGCGGCGGGGAGGCGGCGGCGAGGTCGAACGCCGCACGCGTGAGTCGTGACTGTTGCGTGCGTGACGGCGTGACTACTGAGAAACGCTAATCAGAAAGGTTTGCCTAGAAACGCGACTGGGTCCCGTGGAATTTTGACTATTCAGCTAGTTTTTATATACAACTTTTTTATAAAGCTAGTAAGCTATAGCTTAGGGGTCTGTTTGGTTGCCTGCATAGGGGTGGCTCGCACCAGCGCATGCTGGGAGATGATGTTTAGTTGTCTGCATGGGGGAGAGCCTGCACGAGTGGATGCAAAAAATCAACTGGAGCCAGGCTGAGGAGAAACGTGGCTGAGGAGCTTCCCTCCTCAGCCTGGCCACGCTCATGCAGCTGCATGAGTACATGCAGGCAACCAAACAGCCCCCTAATAGATCTGATGTACGAATACGGTCTTTTTTTTAACTTTTCTACTAGTTTTTATATTCAACTTTTATAAGTTAATAATATTTATCAGATCTACCGACCGTAACCTTGTTCTGGTCGGCACATGTATGGAGCCCTGTAGTCTTCTTCAATCAAAGGATAGTTGCTTCCTTCTTGGACCTAAGCACAGCCTCTCCTCTCTCTGTTGACGTTTCTCGTCGGCGCTAAGTGCGTGAGGGACCTTTGATTTCAAAAAAATAGTTTTAGATTTATTTAGCTTCTTCTTCTGGATCATGTTGCTTCGGTATTTGTTCTTCTCCACGGATCCTTTGCACGATTTTCTTTAATTGTGATGGATTTTGTCGAACCAATTAATGACGGTGATGTTTACGCCGAAGATTGACACTGGATCAAACTAAGTACATATATATTCCCTCTGATTTTTCTTCTGATAAATAATACTGCTACGAAGATGTAAATCCTAACATTGCTATTGGAACTTATGTATGATCTTTTGGTGTGTCCGATTCGTGCCATGCCACAAATGTTTTTGCTGAGGTTTAGCATGACCGGGGTCTGCGAAAGCAATTGACTATCGTGGATTTGGACATGTGTAGCCATTGCATCACTAGGCTCTGGTCTTCGATACGTATGTCGCGATGCAGTTATATATGTCTATAACTGTAGGATCAGGAAAAATCAACTTGAGGGGGTGAATATGAGGTTTTTAATTCTTTTGGCTAAATCGTCATTTTTGCAAGTGCGAACTTAATTAAATTGTTTTGCACAATTAAATCCTAAATTCTTTAGGTTTTACTAAGGCACCGCAAAGTTATGTCAATACTAGATACAATTCTAACTATACAAATCAATTCAATTAATTTCCTAGAAAAGTAAATGCGAAAAGTAAAGACAAAGAGATAAACCACAGTGGTGACAAGCGATGTTTTTCTTGTGGTCTTGAAAACTTGCCAATCTTCCCAAATTCACGTTGAGGTGAATCCAAACAAATTGAACCGGTTCCACGAATTAAACCTAACCACCTCAAGTCCACTAAGGTTGCTTTTTTTTCTACTCCGGAGATGGCGAACACCACACCACTCACAACCGTATCGGGTCTCTTCACAAGCTTCTTTGAACAAATCACTACACAACCTCCTCCAAGCTGTCTAGGTGTCGACAACCACCAAGAATAACATGTCACAATGCTTGCTTGAAGGTGAAGCTTCTTTGAACAAATCACTACACAACCTCCTCCAAGCTGTCTAGGTGTCGACAACCACCAAGAATAACATGTCACAATGCTTGCTTGAAGGTGAAGCTTCTTTGAATAAATCACCACACAACCTCCTCCAAGCTGTCTAGGTGTCGACAACCACCAAGAGTAACATGTCACAATGCTTGCTTGAAGGTTTTCCAAGTGCCATAAAGATCAACTAATGATGCAATACATTTGAATCTCTCAACCATCTCAATATGTGAAAATAGAGTAAATGAGTAGAAAAGAATGTAACAAGGGCTCAAGAGTGTTCAATGAGGTCTTAGAAGAGTCCCTTATTGCTGGTGGAAACATATTTATAGCCTCCACTCACCAATATGACCGTTAGGATAGAAATCCCCAAAAATCAAGAAGTGCGGTACTACCACCATGTAGTGGCCGGTACTACCGCACCCATTGTTCAATAGTTATTTGAGGTTCATTAAATATATATTGAGTTACTTCAAATATCAGTAGTACCGCATTCACAAGGGCTGGTGTACCGATCATGCGGTAGTACCGCACCTTGGATGTGATGGTACCAATTTTCAGAGAAAAGAAAATGCTCTAAAACACACCTTCCTAAAAATTAGCTACAGCCAATTAAAAGTCCAGTCACATCGCAATGCAGTAGTACTGCTCTCACGTGCAATCATATCGTCCTGCGGTGCTACCGCGCAACACATGCGATAGTACCGTTTCAAGGAAAGTTCAATATGCACATATTTGAAAATTAGCTACCGGCATGTAACGGCTGGTAGTTTCGATGCAACGGTACTATCATCAATATACCTGTGTTTATACTGATTTTTCAAAAGAAAATAAGAGAAAGTTCCAAATGAAGTTCTGAATTCATGTATGAACCATAATTGATCAAAGTGCCACAAGATAAACTTCAAGCTACTAGTCATGATCTTTTTTTATAGTATGGCATCTATTCTATAAATTCGGTCTTTTCAATCAAACACCGAGACCGATAAAAATTATAAAGAGGTCTTTATATTACAATATACTTTTGTCTTGAGTTATGTCTTGATCCATATGGATTTTAAAATCACTTTTGTATGTCTTTTTCATGGTATTATCAAAATCAGAGACTGCCTAGTCATGTTTATTTATTTAAGAGAAGTCATATGCCGAAAGAACTCGGCCGAAGAGCTATCCGCTAACTGCGTAGTCACTTGGAAGATGGCATTTGAACTTTGGACACCACCTCTCCACGTGCAAACGCATCGTGCATGCAGTTCGAAAGATTCTTCCCCTCAACGTGGAAGTGGGCTGCTTGTTTTGAAGCCCTAACTTGCCCCTACAAAAATTTGGTAATACCTCGAAAGATTCGCTATCATTTAGTTTGAGGCCAAAATTCGGTAATGCCAAAGAAATCTAACACCATACGTGGGCAATCCGATGACGGCCAAATAACTTGCCCCAATTTTGGCGTTGCCAAAGTTTTGATATGGCCATGGCCCATGATCCAAACACCATTCTTTTGCCCGTGTTTTTAGCATTGCCCGAGTTATGGCATTGCCAAAATTCTGAATTAGCATACATGGTCACAAACCAAACAGCCCCTAACACCCGCGCTTGCCACCCGTGACCCGTGTGATTGCTATTACAACCATTTTCTTTAACCAAACGTGTACATGATATGATACAGGGGAATTCTTTAGAATAATGTCGTACATATGGGCGGATCTGCAATGGTGCAAGGGTGTTTAGCCGAACACCTAAAAATTTATAAAATACCATGTATCTAATAGGTATATTAGGTGTATATACTATTAGTTGTGCTAAAACTATATTTTTATGCCTTCAGATAAATTTAGCCCACACTCCCCATACCTCGCGCGCAGCCTATGTAATACATTAGAAAGGGAGCGTGACATTGGAAAGTGAGTAGCACCTCCAACTTCTTGTCATCGTCCTCTCTTCAAATCTAGGTGTGCTCCACCCCTCCACTTATTTTCTTTCTTGGTCTGTTTTACTCCATGGAAGAACATACAATTTCCTCTTAGATGGACAGTTTTTGCTGATGAAGAACTAGCAAAAAAAAGATAAGATCAACAAGATATACAACTCTCATTTATCTTTATAATTTGTTGTTTAATTCATATAATTATGCTCGCCTTATATCGCCCATTTCCTCATAAGAAATCATTAATTTCTGTAAGTTATGTATTTTTATTATATCTACATACACGTATCATTGTATCAGTGTTTTAGGAGGAGAACGGTGCACTGCGGTATCGACGTATTCAAGCATCTTAACTCTAAAATTTAAATACACATTCTAATAATTCTAGATCCGCCACTGATCGTACAAATAGTTTTGCACCGAGATTAACGGCACGGCCTATCGGTATTCTTATCTACGGCCAGGCACGTAGCTTGAGAAAGCCTAACTATTGTTTTTATTCTACGTCTCTTGCCGTTCATAAAACATTGCCACGAATAAGTTTGATTTCGCTTGGTTTAAATTTATGTTAATTACACTCGTTAATTGGTTAAATATTAAATAAGTTGATTTTAAATAAAATTAAATTTTACTTTAGCTTAGCTCGTTAGCTTAATTCTAAAAAGATTTTTAAACCATTAATAAAATAATATTAAATTAAACTATATAAATTAAAAAAAACTCGGTAAAACGAGGATGGACTCGCCCGCCCTACAAATTTCTACTTCCCCTGGCTGTTGATCGAGATGAGACTGCCGACACTGTGCCAAGGCCTTACGTACACTATTGCACGATCAACTGCTTCACAAAACTAGGTACAAAACTAGCTAGGTGGGGTGCATGGCTTTGCTTTCCAGAGCCGCGCATGGTCTTGTTCGAATCAAAACAGCTGCAACGACTCCCATAATACACAGCAAGCGTAGCACATGGCTACTCGCTGCCGAATTATCGAAGCAACGGATAGTCGGAGCAGAAAGGCTGGGCGCCTCACGCCTCTCGGCCCTTATTGCGTCCGCATGTTGCTAGTATCCTCTTTAGCCCGATCTGTGCTGTGGTTTGTGTTTGTTTTTTTTTTTCGAACTCGTGGTTTGTGTTTGTTGGCGCCGCGGAGACGAGGAGATGTTGGCTGGGGCTTTTGTCCCGCGAGAACGAAGTGGACCGGCGGCTTGAAACGCCGAGAGGATCCCACCAAGCTCGGAATCGCTCGATCGCAAGTTCGCAACTGTTCGATACGCACGGTGTCATCAGCGCACGGCGAGCACGCGTGCAGCTTCGCGTTCTCTGTTGTTCATCGCAAACACAGCGGAAGTGAACAGCGTGCTGATAGCCTGACACCTCGGGCAAATTCATATTGACTTTTAGTTTTAACTTATAAATAGTAAGTTAGTAACAATTTACAGAGAAATACTTTGTATGCGATTTTGGCAGATACAAATGAAATTCCTATAGTGTGTATTAAATCGACTAGTAGATTTCGTTTTAAAAAGACACGCTATTTAAAAGATAGATATTATAAAAAACAGTTTTTAAAAGCTAATACGAATATAACCTCATCCGTGAATTGTCCAATGGTTGATCAGTGGCTGGTACGCGATGGTGGTGTAGGACTAATATATCCTCTGTTAATCTTGTGATTTCATTTTTCTTGCACTTTGTAATCCGGACCGTTTGATTTCCGATGGAACGGTCCACAAATCACTGGTGTCTAATATGCCTATTTGTAACCGGCAACGCACGACAGGATGATGAAACTACCAAGAGCATCACGAGCACATTTCTTCCATCTCTCTTGTGACTAGAGGAATGTGAAGACATGACCAGAAGTGCTGGAGAGGTCAAGGAAGACCGCAGGTCGTCGAGCCGACGTGTCCAGGCCAACGAAACGGGGGCAGGAAACTGAGCGAATTGTAGGGCCTCTTTTTTCAGATTTAGAAGATATCGTTTGTTTTTATAGTAATTAGTTTTTAAATAAAATCTTGTAAAATAGAATCTATAAATTAATTATAGTACACACTATAACGACTTCATTTATATCGATCAAAACCGCATGTGAGTTTCTCTTAATATGTATTATCTCTCGTAAACAGCCTAAAAGTCATAAGCAACAGCCAAAAAAACAGACCCATAGTTGCACCAGAGCAGGCAAATTTAAGATCTCTTCCAAACAACGATGGTTTTTAGTTTTCACAAGCCAAAAACCGTTTGAAACGTGTTGATTTCTTAACGCGTTTTTTCTTTTCCTTTGCATTATCCGTGAAGATATAACGGTGTTTTTATTTATTTTTCTATTTTCTTTTAATTAAATATCTCGAAAAAACTAATAGCTGTTGTCATACTATTTTAGTCAAAAGTTATAGATAAAAATTAAAAGTCACGGTATATTATAACAGCCGCTAAAACGGATCGCCCAACTGTTGAAGAAAGCGCGACTTAATTGGGAGGTTTGGGCGCCGGTACAGCGGTACTGGTACTTTTCATCGTGTCTATCGCAGTATTCAAGTTGCTGAAGGGAAGAGAAGAAGATTGATGGTACTGTTGACACTTCAGCTGGTTACTTGCTACTAGCAGTACTTCATGGGGATCCTCGTTTATGATCTCTTCTGCTGATTTTAGAGGCCTATAGATGTGCATGGAAGTACAGTCCTTCAACCTTTTGGCAGGTCTGGAAATTGAAATCTGAAATGATTTACAATGTTAGCTGCAAAATATCGGCAAGAAAATTGTACCCACATTAGAGAAAGCCTGTACTAAAAGCTCTGTACAGACTTTTTTTGCCATGCTCAGTAGTGAGCGAATCCTAACCATAAACTGTAGAAGTTGTGCACGTATTCTTAAAAAAAACTCTCTTATAGTACAAATGGAACAGGTTCTGGAGAGAATCTGTTCGAATTCAAAGTCTGAACTCAAGCTTCTCTATCAAATCTCACATTTTGAACACAAGCCGAACCTGGAGCAAAACCTGAGGATGAAGTGTAGGATGAGCAGGACCATATTCAACACTTGTCTGATTACAAAACAACAGGAAATTGTTTAGAACCTTTTTTTTATTAAAAAAGTCTGTTTATAACCTATCTTGAATCTCGTACGCATCAAACTTTGTTCATAAATCTGTAATGCCGACTACAATCTGACGGGAGCTTTCTCAGTACAGATCCCTTCATTCCGCTATATTTGTCCATAGCCTCAGGAGTATCCGTGTTAATATATTTATCAATTGAGATGATTCAAAGTATAGTTACAATTTTTACATTCATTAACCCTACTTAAATGCTTTACAAGAGGTTACATGGTTATGTTATTTAATAGAGTTATGCATGGTTTATTTATTTCTCCTGAACTATTTTTTAGATTAATGGTTTCTTTGATCTATGCACAGTAGGTAATAAACAAATATAGCAAAAAGGAAGGGAGTACTTCGCAGAGAAAAGTTCCCTGCAACAAGCGAGTGCACACGAAGGAAAGAGAGATGCAACCAGATCACTTTAATTCTCATCTAGATCACTACTAGCACTTTCCACGCTTTCTGCCTGGACGTTGCATTCACTGCCGGATAACTACTTCCGCCTTGACGCGTTCAGAGGCAATCAAGCTCCCCCATCCATCCTCCGCTCTCCTCCACAGTCCTGGTCGGTTGACGCCCACAGGAGGCAGAGGCGACTCAGAGTGAGTCCGAACCCTAGCTGGGCGGTTGGTTTTTCCCCTCAAATTTCCTCCAATTTCTTCACATAGCTGAGCGTTTCTCCAGTGGTTCTCTTCTTCCCCAAAATCTGGAAGGTAGGGGAGGGGATCCCGCGGGGTCCTGCGGGGGGTTTTAGGCGGTTTCAGGTGCTGGGGAGGAGGTTGCGGGATTCCTGCAGGCGCGTGGCAAGGGAAGCGGGGCTGCGCCGGGGTTTGGCTGGTGTCCGGGGGGTGGAGGACGGCGCCGGTCTGGCTGGCAGGGGGTGTTTTGGTGGTGGTGTGTGGGGGGGTCTGAGGCGGCACGGTGGTTGCGGTGGAGGAGGTGTGCCTCCGGTCAAAGTGGAAGTGCGTGGCTGGGGGAGAAGGCGCCCGGGAGCGGTTTGGGGCCGGGGTCTCTTGTCTGCCTGGCGCCGGTGGGGTGGTGTTGGAGGTCCCGGGGCGGATGGAGAAGGGAAGGAAGAAGGGGGCTGAGGATTTGGAAGGTCTGTTGAATGGGTTGAAACTCACGGAGGAAGAAAAGAGGGCTGTTCAGGGGGCGCGGCAAGCAAAATCAAGGGATGCTGGACGACCTCCACAGGTGGTGGGCAAGCTGTTTGCTTCGAAGCCTGGGCATGCTGAGGGTATTGCGCAATCGGTGGGAAGGATCTGGTGTCCCAGGGAAGGTATTCGGTGTAAGGAGTTGGGCAGCAACTTATTTCTTTTCACCTTTCTTCAGCCGGGGGGTAAGCGAAGGGCGATTATGGATGTGCCATGGGAGTTTGGAGGTGATCTGTTAATAGTGGTGGATTTTGACGACTCCAAGAGGTTGAAAGACCTGGAGTTTTTCTTTGTTCCGGTTTGGATCAGAGTTTTTGATCTACCACTTGGTCTGATGAATGGTGAGACGGCTCGTCGGATTGGGAACAAGGTGGGTCGGTTCCTGGAAGTGGATACAGATGAAGATGATATGGCTGTGGGTGAATTCCTTCGGCTCAAGGTTATGCTCGACATACGAAAATCCCTTTTCAGGGGAACCAATATGGAGGATAGGGATGGAGAGGGAGTGGGCTGGTGCAATTTCAAATATGAGTTCCTGCCAAATTTCTGTTATTCGTGCGGCCTTCTGGGTCATGTGGAGAATGAGTGTGATGAGGGGGTTTGGAGGGAGGAGGGTAAGCAGTTTGGGGAGTGGCTTAGGGTTAACCCATCACGAAAGAAGGAAGGGAAAGGGAGGAGGTCTGAAGGGGGTAGCTCTGGTGGAAGCCTCCAGCAAAGGAAAGATACAAGTTGGGGAAAAAGTTCTGGACAGAGGGGTACAGGTAGTGGTGACCTCTCTCGCAAGGTTGCTGACGGAGTGGAGGATGAGCTGAGAGATGACGGTCAAAGCCCGCTGAAACAAAAAGGAAAGCTAGTGCGCGAAGGTATACCAAAAAAGTTGGAGTTTGGGAATGTGTCAAAGTCAGCTGGGAAACAAAGTGTGTCAGGGCGGTCAATGTCCGTAGGCAAGACTAAGGAGGCGCCGGCAGACACAACGGAATCTGAGGAACCGTTGATCACAGGTTTGAGAGGTGCAGTTCCGGAGGAAGGAAGGGCCAACGGTAGTGGCATACAGCAGTTTGTAGTAGGGGAGGACGGAATTGAGGTTGGAATGGAAGTAGATGAAGGAACAGGTATGCTGCAGGGTGATGTTGAGACCTCGGTTGCCACCAACCAAGTTTCAAGCATAGGTCGTCTGGAAGGAAATGAAGGGAGGAGTGGAATGGAAGCTAAGTCAGGGGTTGAATTATCAATAAAGAAGCTGACATTCAAGCGCAGACCAAGAAGTGAAAGAGTAGGAAAGAGCAGTGAGGTGACTCTGGAGGCTAACAAAAAAAGACAAGCCCCGGATACTGTTGGGGAGTACACAGGGGAAGGAAAGAAAAAGCACAAAAGAGGAGAAGGAGCAGGGGTTTCAGGTGGTGTGGAAGTCGAGGGTAATGCTGAGTTGGCGGGGTTGCATGAGCAATCTCGCCAGACCCAATGAGACTTATTGCTTGGAACTGCCGGGGATTGGGGAATGGCCCGGCAGTTCGTGGTCTTCTGGATGTCCAGAAGAAGGAGGCCCCAGATGTGTTGTTCTTGTCGGAAACCAAGCACAGCACAGGGTGGATGGAGAGGTTTAGGTGGAGCCTTAATTTGCCAAACATGTTTGTGAAGGACAGCGTAGGCCTAAGCGGGGGCCTAGCTTTGTTCTGGAGGAAAGGGATTGATATCACTATTGGAAGTATGTCGAGATACCATATTGATGCGTTTGTGAAGGAGGAGGTTGGGCTCGAATGGCGCTTTACTGGGATCTATGGTGAACCAAGGGGTGAGGAGAAGGAAAAAACTTGGAAACTGCTAAGAATTTTGCGTAATAGAAGCGACCTGCCGTGGCTTTGTTTGTGAAAGAGAGACTGGATAGAGCGGTGGCCAATAGTTCCTGGAGGGCTCTTTTTCCCCTGGTTCGTGTAATAAACAGAGATCCAAGGCACTCGGATCATAGACCAATCATCGTTGAACTAGGGGGAGGGAGAGAAGGGAATGGAGGAGATCTTCGGAAATATTGAGGAAGTTTGAGGCGCGTTGGCTGGAGGAGGAGGAGGGTCCAATTAAAGTTGAGGAAGCTTGGTGTAAGGCTTTGGAGAAGGGGGAGACAAGGCTGATGGAGATCCAGAAACAACTTTTAATTGATTTGTGGGAGTGGGATAAGTGTGTTTTGGGAGAGTTGGAGAAGCGTATAACAGCTGCAAAGAGGGAGTTGGAGATCTACTGGTGCAGAAGTATGAGCCATGCTCAAATTAATCGAGAACACGTGCTTCGCTACAAGCTGGAGAGGCTGCTGGACTAGCAGCATACTTATTGGAAGCAGCGGGCCCATTCTACATGGCTGACCCAAAGAGATTGAAATACAAAATTTTTCCATGCCCAAGCTTCTGAGAGGAGAAGGAAAAACCGCATTGAAAAGTTAAGGGAGGAGGGAGGAGTTGTGGTGGCGGGGAAGGACCTGAAAAATTTTATTGCTAACCAATATCAACAACTTTTCAGGTCAAGTGCAGGTGAACAGATGGAGGAGGTTATTGGCTGTGTGCAATCTCGGGTCTCTCAGGAAATGAATGAGAGTTTGATTGCACCTTTCACTAAAGAAGAAGTATGGGAAGCTCTGCAAGAGATGGGGGAACTGAAAGCTCTGGGGGCTGGTGGAATTCCGTCAATCTTTTATAAGAAATTCTGGTCGTTAGTGGGTGACAAAGTGAAACAGGAGGTACTGAATGTGCTGAATGGAGGTAA
This sequence comes from Dendrocalamus latiflorus, assembly GCA_017311315.1. NCBI lineage: Eukaryota > Viridiplantae > Streptophyta > Magnoliopsida > Poales > Poaceae > Dendrocalamus > Dendrocalamus latiflorus. The sequence goes on along the minus strand of CM029660.1, from coordinate 8,649,372 downwards.
TATGCCACAGGGTTGGAATGATACAGTAGTGGTTCTGATCCCGAAAGTGAATAAACCGGAAAAGCTCAAAGATCTTAGACCGATCAGTCTTTGTAATGTTGCCTACAAACTGATTTCAAAGACCACTGCAAACCGGATGAAGTCCATCCTGCCGAAGATTATTTCTCAATCTCAGAGTGCCTTTGTCCCGGGACGTCTAATTACTGATAATGTGCTGATAGCCTATGAGCTGACTCACTACCTGAACCAGCGGAAAAGAGGGAAAGTAGGATTAGCAGCTTTAAAACTGGACATGAGTAAAGCCTATGACCGGGTGGAGTGGTCCTTTTTGAGGAAAATGATGGAGAAATTGGGCTTCCATGAGAGGTGGATCGATTTGATCATGCTGTGTGTCACAACAGTCTCTTATCGCATTAAGGTTAATGATGACTACACTAGTACAGTGATTCCACAGAGGGGACTTCGGCAAGGGGATCCACTTAGCCCATATCTGTTTATTATCTGTGCGGAAGCTCTCTCTGCCATGCTGCAACAAGCTGAAGCTGATGGGAAAATTGAGGGGATCAAAGTGTGTGAGGCGGCTCCTAAAATCAATCATTTGTTCTTTGCTGACGACTCCCTTGTCCTGATGAGAGCACGAACAGAGGATGCCAAAGAACTTCAAAGAATCCTTGACGTATATGAAAAAGCCTCGGGTCAGATGATTAATAGGAACAAGTCCTCTGTTTTGTTCAGTCCCAACACAAATCAAGTAAGCAAGCAACAGGTAAAAGTTGAATTGCACATTGAGTCTGAAGCAAAAAATGAGAGATATCTCGGCCTCCCAGTCTCGATTGGCAAATCACGAAAGAAGGCCTTTGAATATTTAAAAAGGAAGATCTGGGTGCGTATACAAGGTTGGCAGGAAAAGATGCTATCCAAGGCAGGAAAGGAGGTGTTGATTAAAGCTGTGGCACAAGCTATTCCCACTTGTGCTATGTCTTGTTTTGATCTAACAAAGGGTCTATGTGAGGAGTTGAACTCTCTAGTAGGCAGGTGGTGGTGGAATCAAAATGATAAGGAGAACAAGATCCATTGGTTAAGCTGGGACAAATTGACTTTGCCAAAGAAGGAGGGTGGTTTGGGATTCAGGGATTTACATTTATTCAACCTGGTCATGCTGGCAAGACAGGCATGGAGAATTCTAACTAATCCTGACAATCTTTGCAGCCAGCTCCTCAAGGCAAAGTATTTTGCTAACAGCAACATTTTGCAATGCAATGCAAGAGATGGGATCTCTTATACGTGGAGGAGCATCCTTCAAGGCGCTCAACTCCTCAGGGAGGGGATTATTTGGAGGGTGGGCAACGGAAATTCTCTGGATATTTGGGCTGATCCTAGGATTCCACTTGGGACCACACGTCAGCTGGTCACCCCGAGGGGCACATCGTTACTGACTAAAGTTGCTGAACTTATCAATCCGGTTACTGGCACTTGGGATGACGACCTGGTGAAGGATACCTTTTGGCAGCGGGATGCAGATTTGATTTTGTCAATGGCGACGGACGAGAATACTAATGATTGGCCAGCCTAGCACTACAATCCGAAAGGGGATTTTACTGTAAAGTCTGCATACAGGGTGGCTGTTAAGCGGAGAGAGCATGATCAAGGAAGAGATGCGCCAGTTTCAGAAATGGGGGGACAAAGACAGGAAGCCTTTGATTGGAAGAAACTCTGGAACTTACCGCTACCAAACAAAGTCAAGATGTTCCTATGGCGGTTTGCACACAATAGCTTGGCAGTCCGAAGGAACATAGTTAGAAGAGGAGTGAAGGGTGAAACAATCTGCCCCATGTGCCACGGGATGGATGAAGATTGTGGTCATCTATTTTTCAAATGCCATGGGGTTAAAGAAATTTGGCGGCTAATGGACCTGGAGCAAATCAGAATGAAGCTTGCAGAGTGCAAATCAGGAAAGGAAGCAATTTTGGAAACTTGGAAGATGGATGCTGCTATACAACAGAAAGTTTGGGCGCTGCTCTGGAAATGGTGGTCGGCCAGAAACAAAACAAATGTAGGGGAAAAAAGAATGTCCGCAGCAGAGTTATGCTCAATTGTGAGTTACTATGTGATAGAATTTGAGAAGCTGAAGAAAAGGGAAGGAGAAAAAAGACCAAAAAAAGAACAGAAATGGGCGCCACCACATCCAGACTGCTACAAGATCAATATTGATGCCTCCTATCGTGCTAAAACGGGGTCAGGAGGTTGGGGCTTCGTGGCCCGCAATAGCAACGGTGAGTTCCTCGAGGGGGGGTGTGGTCACCTTGAGCGACTCACAAATCCCATACAAGCTGAAGCTCTTGCTGCTTTGAGTAGTCTTATGAGGGTGGCACATCTGGGAATGACCAGAATTATTCTAGAGACTGATGCAACAAATCTGGAGAAGGCGTTGAGGTCTGACTCAATGGACAGGAGTCCAGAAGGCTGCATATTTCGGCGTATCAAGGAATTTATGAATGAATCTTTTGTTCACTGCGAGGTCCGTTCATGCTCGAGATCTTGCAACAAAGTGGCTGATAGCCTTGCTGCTTATGGGGCGAGCGTTGTGCGCTATGGTTCTGAGGTGTTCATGGACCAGGTCCCCGAATTTGTGACCAGTTTGATCTCTGACGATATGCCCAGAGTCACTGGTTAGTGGAAACTTTTGTGTTCCAGTTAAAAAAACTACTTCCGCCTTTTATCAGTACCATCGCGCCTTCAAGATTCTATAAAACACGTCAGCACGATCTAGAGCGCGGAGTGCACGCTGCACGGTGCTCGTCTGTGTCAAACAGTCAATGGCCGCCGCTTGGCTTTGTTTTGTATGTCGGAAAATTTCTTTCTAGAATTCGCCTCTCTTTCTAGAATTCGCCTTTCTTATGTCTGAACGGTCCACATAAGCAATTACGGAGTTTCCCATTTAGAATATGGAAATTTTCTCTACATTTCTAGATAAACTGAAAATAAAAATTTCTGCATTCCCAATAAACCATATTAAATTGCATAAAAAAGCATTAATAAAGGTTTTCTCCTGGTTCAAAAAATATACACATACGATATTCATAGGGTGTTCCATTAGCTTTTGGCTGTATTTTTTTGGTTGAAAATAAATAGCAGTGGTTGAAAGAAATGACTTTAAAAAGGACGTGAGTGGTAGAGAAAGTGAGGGAGGATGTGTGCGCATGATACGAGCGAGAGAAGTAAGGTGTGTGATGCACCCGTGACCTTCTACCTTATCCTCAAAGTGAGACGACAGCGAAAGAAGTGGAGAAGCCGTTTTAAAAAGTCGGTTGTTCATATTAATTTTTGGTTTTTCTAAGCAAAAGCTAAAAGCAGAAACCTATACAATCCGATGGCTCTGGTCACAAGACATGCATCAGTTTTTATTTGCAGCTTGATTTTTTTGGTTTATGTCTTTTTGCACTGCAGCTGGTTTATTTTGTGTTATAGTTGCTGGTAAATTTTAGTATAACTAAATTTAAAAAATAAAAAATAAAAAAATAGGTTAGCCTATTATGGACATGCAAAGAAATATAGAAAAAAAGTAAAAAAAAACTAAAAATAAGAAGAAGAAAAAATGAAATTAAAGAGTAGTGAACTAGAAGTTAGGAGTTGAGACTGAAACGAATGTGCCTACTATTACACACGTTTCTCCTGGGTGCCACGCGCTACGTCAGGATCGCGGATCGCATCAGATCTCCAATATTTTTCCCCTCCTCCCTCCCATCCGTCCGTTCCCCAGGGAGGCAGGGGCGGAACGGCCATTTGGCACGGCACCCCCGGAAACCTGGCCTTCTTAAAAACGCGGCGGCCGACGCCCGGACCAGCGGAGAAAGAGAGGTCGCCAGCCCGCCCCCGCCCACCCCACCCCACCCCACCCCACCCCAGCGCTCGCGACCAAAGCCGCCAAAAACACAGACCACCACCACCCCCACCCCGTCTCCTCTCTCCCCCCATCCGGCCGCGCCGTGAGAAGCCGCACCAGGAGCAGGAGCCCCTTGCCCCCGCCGCCTCCCCGGAAGGTTCGTTGGTTGCTTCGCGTCGCCTCCTCCCGCTTCGGCTCCATTCCGTATGTATCTGTTTCTCCCGGGCCGGTTCTTGGTTGGATTGTTGGGGAGCGGGAGCATGTGGCGGCTCTGCCCCGGTTCGGGTATGCTATTTCTGGCTGCTTCGCTGCTTGGCGGGCTAGAGGACGGGCCTTGACAGCTGGGGAATCGCGGGAATTTAGGATCGTTGTCCTGGCTGGATCTCGAGTTTAGGAGAGCTCGCGCCCTTTTTTCACCGCGAGATTTGTGTTCGTAGCGTCTCTTTTTCTTGGCTTAATAATGATTGGCCTCCCTCTCTTTTCTCTAGCCCCGGCCGGTAGGTCGTTGTTTCTTTCTCCCGTTTGCCGTAATTGAGCGGTTTGCTTTGACCGTCGTTTTCTCCCCGTTTCTTCCTCGTAAGCTCCGGGTGTTTTGTTCCCATGGTGTCTCTGTGCTCTGCTAAAAGATGCTTCTTTTCTTTTCATTTTTGGTTTCTATTGATGCTAATGTTGTTCTTGTGCCGATTCAGGTTAGGTCCCCCATTCGCGCGCCATTTGATTTGGCGCGGGAATTTTAGTCCGTACTTCCCATGGCCGCCTCCATCGCCGCCTCGGCCTTCTTCCCGGGGTCGCCGGCGCCGGCGCCGCCCGCGCCCAAGAGCGCCCTCGGGGAGCGGCCGGATAGCCTGGACGTCCGCGGCATCGCCGCGAAGCCGGCTTCCTCGACGGCTGCTGTGAGGACCGGCAAGGCACGCACCCACGCCGCCGTCCCCAAGGTGAACGGTGGCAAGTCTGCGTTGGCGGATGGGGAGCACGAGACCGTGCCCTCCGCGGTGCCGAGGACGTTCTACAACCAGCTCCCCGACTGGAGCATGCTCCTTGCGGCCATCACGACCATCTTCTTGGCCGCTGAGAAGCAGTGGACCCTGCTTGACTGGAAGCCCAAGCGGCCCGACATGCTCACCGACACATTTGGTTTTGGCAGGATCATACCTGACGGGCTCATGTTCAGGCAGAACTTCTCCATTAGGTCCTATGAGATTGGAGCCGATAGGACAGCGTCCATAGAGACGCTGATGAACCATTTGCAGGTGAAACATCGTGATTTCAAGGCATCAGATTGGTCTGGTTGGGTAGTGGACATTGAAACATTCTGGTTTTTATGCAGGAAACTGCACTTAATCATGTGAAGAGCGCCGGGCTACTAGGAGATGGTTTTGGTTCAACGCCAGAGATGAGTAAACGGAACTTGTTCTGGGTTGTCAGTCAAATGCAGGTCATCGTCGAGCGTTATCCGTGCTGGTATAATTCACACATGCTATGTTCTTTGTTTGTTCTTATATAATTTGAGCTTTAAATAAGTTGTAGCTTTTTGCATTATGGTATTATTCTTGACACATGCTAACAGTTTGAAGATACAGATGTATGGTTGATTACAGCTTGTTTCCTGTGTTGTTTACAGTGGTAGTACTTTACTGTGGTTACAGTAACGGGCATAATGCTTTACAGTAATCATGGAACAATAGGTTTGGTTAAATGGAGTTTTCAGGTTGTTTGACAATGAATGTGAAAGAGATACCCCATAGTCATCTGGTTTATGTCAAATTTCATTGGAGGAGCAATCATGATCTGTAACTGTGTGCAGTTGCAGACTCAGCAATTGAAACAGAGGCCTTCTGTGAATCTCTTAATATCATCTGTTACATTTACTTACATATGTTAGAAAGGTTTGCTTTTGTTAGCTGAAATTGCCGTGTTGCCAGGGAGGTTATGCTTTTATGTGTTTTGAATTAGTTTCTTATTCTTCTGCAGGGGTGATACTGTTGAAGTAGATACATGGGTTCGTGCTCATGGTAAAAATGGAATGCGTCGAGATTGGCATATACGCGATTCTATGACAGGCCATACAGTATTGAAGGCCACAAGGTTCAGATTTTAATCACTCATAGATACCACTAATCACATAATCTATTGACATTTGCTGTTTAACTGCTCGCCCCTGTCATGTTACCATTTAATTTTTCCCCTGATCAACATGTTCACAGTTGCATTGCTGCAACATGCAGCGGCCTATGTATTCTAATTTTCGGCTAAATGTGCAGTAAATGGGTTATGATGCACAAGCTTACTAGAAAGCTTGCGAGAATTCCAGATGAAGTGCGGACTGAAATAGAGCCATACTTTTTTGAGCACGCTGCTATTGTAGATGAAGACAACCGAAAACTTCCAAAACTGCCAGAGCATGAAAGCGCTACTGCAGCCAAATATGTCCGGACAGGCCTTACTGTAAGTTTTACACATGCATACAAGATTATAAGTCTATTCTACATGGCTGTTCTTCTGTTAATGTTTAACATCCTTTGCTTTCTGTCATATATAATGCAGCCTCGATGGGCCGACCTTGATATCAACCAGCATGTCAATAATGTTAAATACATTGGGTGGATTCTTGAGGTAAATTTTCTTCCCCACTGTGCATCTTTATTGTACTTGTTAAGATTTCTTGTTTAGATGACTGGATCGTTGAAATAAACACATTTGCCTCTCTTGTATAGATGTCTTAGTTCATTCGCAGTTATCTATTATTACTTTTTTGCTTCAGAGCTGAGTATGTTACTTTTCGCACAACCTTTGCTGATCTACTCTCATCTCTTTGTATAAACTCCTTGGAGGTTGCCTAATACTATTTAACTATGTTTGGTTGGTCACCTAGGTACCTAACCACGTTGCTCACTTGTGTTGCTTTTGCACAAGAGCTTGATTGGAATTCTTATATGCAACTTGTCCACAAGTCATCCATTCATTTTTTAGGAATGAAAAAATTATGAACAAAAATAATGGTTATTTGCCTGGTTGATATTGTGCCATGCGTTGTGGGCTAGTCATTTATGCATTTATTGGCGGGCTACAAATTCAGAAGCAAAGGATAATTATTTGTTCAAGTGACCTGCAACCCCACCAAAACAACCAAAAAGATGGGGGAAATTAAAATTTGAGTAGTACTTCTATGCTTTCCACTCTAACAAGAATGTCATTAATCTTAAACCACATGAAGGGGTAAGTAATCACTATCCTCCATTCAGTTATGCTTTAAAAGTTATGCAAATCACTTTGAGGAAAGTATTGAAACACTTTCCTTCAAATTTTAGTCATTACCTATTATACGAAAATATTTACCAACATGCACTTAACCCTACTTTTAACTTTCGCCCCTTAGAGTGCACCAATCTCCATTCTGGAGAATCATGAACTGGCGAGCATGGTCCTAGATTACAAGAGGGAGTGTGGCCGAGATAGTGTGCTGCAGTCACACACTACCGTGTACACTGATTGCACCAATGAGCCCGGAGAAACAACTTTGCACTGTGAGCATTTGCTGAGCCTGGAATCAGGACCTACCATTGTAAAGGCCCGGACCATGTGGAGGCCGAAGGGAACCAAGTCCCAAGAAAGAATGGCTCCATCTTCATTGTAAAGTGCATAAGATGCTTCAGATGGTGAATTTTGGCAGCAACAAATTGTTAAAACTGAGACAACTACTTGTGTTCTATTGGAAAGCACACAGGGCATACATGGATGATTGTCATAATCCCATAAGTTCATAACAATGGGAGACCTAAGTTATTTACATAGAAAGTGTGTGTGAAGGTGGAGGAGATAAAAAGGGGACAAGAATGGAGACAAGAAGCGGAGAAGACGAAGAAGGCCTCTTGTGCATGCTTTGTTGTTTCAATTTTCTTTCCTTTTCCTTTCCTTTTCTTTCCTTTGAGAAAATCTTCAGTTACACGGATGGGTGTTGTAAGTATTACAATTGTAGCTACTGCTGTATGATGGGAAGTAAATGCTTCTCACACATGTTCTCTCTGGGGCTATGTATTATGAGCCCTTGAAAGCAGCTTGCCTGGGCCACACTGTTTACAATTTTAAGCTCATAGATTGTATTGATTGATATTTAATTTGAGGCTTCCGAGTTTCTTCTCCTGGTTGCTAAGCGTGTTGAAACTTCAGATCTGGGTCTTCCGCTGGCCAATCTTGAAATGGTGCAGCTAAATAGTTTTGACTTGCTGAAGCAGACAGCTTGACGTGAGCAATGACAGATTCGCAGGTCCAGTTTATTTTATTGGGTTATCTGAACGATAATTATTTTATTGGGTTGACCGATCAGAAAGAATAACAAATTGTATTTTGTATCTTGCTTTCCTCATGAAATCTTCTATCGTCTGCATGTTTCTGGCAATAATCCATGATCAAGCGCTTTTGAAGCTGCAGTTGTCTGATAATCTTCTTACTGTTATCTGTGTAAAGCTGTAAGTTATGAGCAATATTCCATGGATGGATCTGCAGAGTGAAGAGGCGATGAGTTTCCATGCTTACTAACTTTTTTCCCGTAAGGATTTTTATGGAAATTCTAACAAAATATTCTGTAAAATTTGTGTAAAATTCCAGCATATTGAACAGGCCTATTTAATCTGCACAAGTGGAATTTTGAACCGTGGAGGTGACGTGGAGATTTGAGTCAAATGTGAAGGTTATGTTGGATGCTAAACTTGCTTGTTATTGGTGGTTCGAATTGGGTTACCTAATTTAATGAGGGCAAATTGTGCTATGCATATAATTGAGCGACGATTCGTTGGGACTTGGGAGGAATGCTGGATAAGGGTCAACGTTATTTGATTGATTGATTGTTTTGACACATTGAAATAGTCTGTCTAAGTAACAGGCCTGACATAATAATCTTTTTGCATGGTAAACAAAGCAATACGCACGTTAAAAGTACATTACCACTTTTTTTTTCTTTCCCTCGAGAGGACAATATATTCTAAGTATTTCTTAGAAAGGTCCTCTCACAAGAATGATATACCTGAGTATCCAATTTTTATATCGGAGGTCCTCAGACATGTTGCCATCAAATCCTTGGACGAGTGTATTAGACTTCTTTATTTGAAAAAATTGGCTACAAAACACTGTAAATTGTCATCATTTGTCAATGAATATCTAAAAAACATAGTTACGCCAAAACACACTATAAAAAGGTGTAATTTTACTGCAGGACACCAATAGCACTATTATATCATTTTTAGGCTAGAGGGGAAAGAGAAAGCACGTGAATTGTCAATTTTGTCCCAGGAGAGAGAAGGACCTGAAGGAAAGCGTGGAACGCGACTTCCCTGTTTCCCTCCATGTTCCCTCTATTGGCTTCGACCGCTTGCTCTATTGGTAACACTCTATTGGCTTCGACCGCTTGCTCATGTAGTCGTAACCTCCGAATGAGTACTCCAACGATGGTTATGATCACGTTGCACAAGTTACGACCACGTTGTGTACTCGTAATGACCATGTTTGCAGGCCGAGACAGCCGCTGCAGTTATCGATGGTGATGCCCATCTCGTTGGTCACCACGGCCTTGTCGGCAATGGCAACGGATGGGGGTCCCCCACAACGATGCCCGAGTATTCACCCAAGGGAGACGTTGCACCAACCCAGGTCGCCCCTGTCCCGAATCTCCACCGGCGCCATTGATGTAGCCGAGGCAACACCTCATGGCGCGATGATGCCATGCTTCTCTACTTCTATAAAGCCACTCCTCAGCCTCCTCACCCAGCGATCATCGCAACCAATTGAGCCATAGCCTCCCGAGTTCCCACTTGTCCTTCGTCTCCGATGAACTACCGTCTGGAGCAATTCTGGCTGCTCGTCGTCCTGTTCACCTATTGCTTGTAGTAGGAGCATCACTGGGAGACCACAAGGCCACGTCGACCACCGCCACGCTCACTGTCCCCTTCGGCGAGCTTCCCCCTGTGCGCATTTCACCACCGCTTGGCCCCGTTGTCGCCAGCATAACCAAGACATCCCCAAGCTCTGTTGCCCCTCTTGGTATGTTCATAGCCACTTGTAGGAGCTCCCATTAAAAGGAATCGAGTTCTAGTGCCTCGAGTCGCCAATTTGCTCCATTCCCTGTTCTCACCACCTCTCGGCTTGCCGTCGGCGAACCTCGGAACCAAATTAGCTCGTGCCAACTCGAGGAGGGATGCGCGTATGGTCGAGGAGACTATTTTGCTAATGCTACCGACCTACCGAGGTCCTCATTGCCGGTGCCATGAGGGAGCTTCAGCTGGTAGCAACAACATCAGGAGAAATGGGAAGAGAAGAACATGGAGTTTTGTTTTCTCTTTCCTGGGGCAAAATTGATAATTCGTGTGCTTTCTCTTCCTAAGCAAAGATACACCTTTTTACAGTGACGTTACCATATTATTTGAATATCTATTGGCAAATGGTGATAATTTACAGTGTCCTGTAGTTAATTTTTTTATTATTTTCCTAATCAAACTTTGATCAATTGACCGCGACGTGTGCTTATTGGAGGAGATACGGGTTGCACGAGGAGGGTTCTTGCCGGCTGTGCGGACAGTAGGGCAGCAGTGCTCGGTGCTCCACTTCTCTGCTCTTCTGCTGCATGTCATGGGCCATGGGCAAAATAGGATTCTCGACTCGGCCCAATAGGTTCGCAAGAAAGTGCCAGACTTTGCTTTGCTTTCTTGTTTCGAGAGGACATAGAATTATTTTTGAAAGCTCATCTGCTTTCACGTTTTCGTTCTTTTTCAATACCTTTCTAATACTGAATAGCATTTTTTTAGAGGCCATAGCATTATTGGTAAATGCGTTTTGTAGGAAAAACATACGAATGTTGTTAAAATAGGGGAGGATGGAAATTTATAATCATAAAAACGAAAATACACATGAAATGAGAGGCAATCCATCTATTTTTATGTTTTTTTTGCTATGAATAGTGTAAGACATATAAAACAAAAAGACACCTCCCAAAGCAAAAGGAAATCTTTCTTAGGAGTTAGGCATGCGTTTTACCACTGAACATATGTTCTCTACTAATAATTATGCTAATACATAGTAAGGAATCTTTGGGGTCAAAAAAATTATGAATGCCGGTCAAATAATACTTTTGTTCACCTACATGAACTTGTATATATGTGAGAGATCAATAATCATTGATAGTCAGGTTGCTAGATCCCCTTTGCCCTGATTATTTTTCTCGCGGCATCTTGCCTGCATATATATGGACTCGAGCATGTGTAGAAGAATCTAAAATCAGTCATTACACTGTATTTTAGTATGGCATACAAACTATAGAGTGATATACTCTAGATCGGAAGGCAGGTGCGTATAATATAAATCTAACCCGATGTCCCATGTCTGGTGTGCATGTGAGACAAGAGATGATTAGTATTAGTCTAGTAAATAACACAATTAGGCTAGTATACTTTCTCTGATGCAGAATCCCACAAGCATTTCCTTGGATGCTTACAAAACTTTGCATAGATGCATGGAGGGCATCTGTTAAGTTCTAAGTTGTTGACTGAAAACATTGTTCCCTCTCATTGGTTTGTGATGATAAAGAAAAGAAGAATATGTCATGATCCTAGAGAAAAGAAAATACTCCATAATGTTGCGAGAGTTAGACATACTAAAAATTTGAAGATCTCTGCTTGGTGACGAGGTCGTTAGCTTGCAACATATATATTCCTCTCTTTCTTTGATTGCTTGCATTGTTCATATACATACTGATTCTGCACATCGCATCATTGCTGATGATACTCTGAAATATGATTCTTGCTCGATCGCCGCCACAAGAAGCTCAGACCTCACATGATATACCGATCGACAGGACACAGCTATAACGGCAGCCGGTAGTTTACGTTCTTGGTAACTAGCAGATTTGCCCTGATAATTATGCGGCTAGATACTATAATATAATTGTCTTTAATATGTAACTATGCCATCTATGATTGATATATATTTGCTATACAATTCTAATATACATATATGATTAATCTACACCGTTATAATCTGGCCGTACCAAAATAAGTGGTAGAGATGTTTATCTTTTTCTTGATTAATATAAGAATTTCTTATATTTTTTCTTTTTGGATTATCATGAAAATTTCTCAACCTAAAAAATGAATAAGGTGCCTTAAATGTCACAGTTGTTTTTATTTACATGAATGATAGGTTATTAAGGCAGGAGAGTCCTATTCATGCAACACGTGTTGTTAGTCACAGCAAACGAAATCCGGAAACGGCTCCTCTGATGTACTGTTATTACTGTACCGCAACTGTAGCATCATGATCTGTCGTCGAATTTTTGGTACGGATAATCCATTTTTTATTCAAAATTACAGAAATATACCCGCGAGAATTTTTTTTTACAAAAATAGGCTCAAGTCGCCCAATGATAGAGCGACTGGAGCCTATCGCCTAACCAGAAGACGACTCTGTCCCTGTCGCTCTACCATCGGGCGACTGCATCCAGTCGCCCTCCCATTGGGCGACTTTAATGCAGTCGCCCAATGGTAGAGTGATAGGGATCAAAGCTTCGCCAAAAATAGTGAAAATTGGTGGAGCTATTCTTCATACATCCAAAAGCCTTCAGAAAAAAATTTGAGCAATTTCGGCTACGGGATCAAAAGTTATAGCAATTTCGAGGCCGAAACGAATTTGAGTCCGTCGTCCAACCATAGGGGCCTGAGTGCAGTCGCCCAACCATTGGGCGACTGCATGAAAGTCGCCCAATGGGAGGGCGACTGCATGAAAGTCGCCCAATGGGAGGGCGACTGGATGCAGTCGCCCAATGGTAGAGCGACAGGGACAGAGTCGGCTTCTGGTTGAGCGATAGGCTCCAGTCGCCCTCCCATTGGGCGACTTGAGCCTATTTTTGTAAAAAAAAATTCCACAGGTATATTTCTGTAATTTCGAATAAAAAATAGATTATTCGTACAAAAAACTCATCTGTCGCCCAATTGCATCCAATGGCTTTATTTCATTCCCTTTTCACCATGCAGGATTATGTTAGTTTGGAAACAATCTTACTTTACGGAGGACAATCTCGAAATTATCTTGGTTGGGGAAAATCTCGTCCTCAAAACTTGCCGCAAACGCTTACAGGGGCATATCTCTGCCTTCTTCCTCTTCGGAAACGTGACAGGATCTAGGAACGTAGTATCAATGCAATATTTTGTTCGATTGTGTGCTCAAAGTTGATGTAGGGCGTGTTTGGTTTCCTGCACCCGCCTTAACCAGGCTGGCGGGGTGCAGGGAACCTGTGTTTGGTTGCCTGGGTCCTTGCTTCGGCCAGGCTCTGCTCGTGCAATTAGCCCCACTCGGCTAGGCTCCGTGGAAACGCGGAACTCCGGCGTTTCTCCCTGGTCTGGCTCTCGCGCTGCAGCTGCGGACGCGCGCGCGGGGCGAAACCTTGGCCGCCGGGAGATGGCGCGAACTCGCTAGGGTTCGCTCCCCCTTTCGCACCACTCACCGCGTATATATCCCCCTCCCCCGCCGCCATCCTCGGTCTCGTCTTCTTTGTGCTCTTGATTCATAGCGAGCTGATCCTTCCCCTCTCTGTCTCGTTGTCTTCGAGGTGCTCTGGATCTAAGTCATACGCAGGCAAGTTTGGATTTTCCCCTTCCCTATCTCTCTTCTCTTGATCTCGTAACCCTAATGCTTGGTGATGACACCATCACTCACCTTTTGTAGCAATCTCGGCTCAGGCTCACCAGATCTGAGTTTTTGGTTGCCAATAAGGTACGGATCCAACTTCTTCTGCGTTCTTTGTGTTTTTTTTGGGGTCTCTTCTCTTGATCTCGTAACCCTAATGCTTGGTGATGACACCATCACTCACCTTTTGTAGCAATCTCAGCTCAGGCTCACCAGATCTGAGTTTTTGGTTGCCAATAAGGTACGGATCCAACTTCTTCTGCGTTCTTTGTGTTTTTTGGGGGGTCTCTTCTCTTGATCTCGTAACCCTAATGCTTGGTGATGACACCATCACTCACCTTTTGTAGCAATCTCGCCTCAGGCTCACCAGATCTGAGTTCTTGGTTGCCAATCAGGTACGGATCGAACTTCTTGTGCGTTCTGTGTCTTTTTTTTGGTCTCTTCTCTTGATCTCGTAACCCTAATGCTTGGTGATGACACCATCACTCACCTTTTGTAGCAATCTCGCCTCAGGCTCACCAGATCTGAGTTCTTGGTTGCCAATCAGGTACGGATCGAACTTTTTGTGCGTTATGTGTCTTTTTTATGGTCTCTTCTCTGACGTAACCCTACTGCTTGTGTGTGTTTGTAGAGTTGCAGATCTGTCCTCCCGTTCTTCTTCTTGCACTTTTGCTAGGGATCCTGCAAGTTCGCGTTCGGTACATATGAGACATCCCATCCCCTCTCTCGTCCCCACTTTCAATGATGATGGCTATTATAATCTGAGTATATGTCCAAGTCTATGATGATGGCTATTATAATCTGAGCATTTTGTCCACTGCACTCAAATGTTGTGGTCCTGTTATATTTTAGAAAAAATTGTGCTGTTCTTGAGTTCGTGGTTACTCAGTCCTGTCAAATACCTTTCTTTGTATAGATGGATTTGCAAGAGAAGAGACGCTTGCTTTTTGCTCGGGCTGCCGCTCTTATCACAGCCATGTACGCATTCATTTTTACTAGGTTTAGACTGCATCATTGTTCACGGCCTCAGCTCACTTATGGGCCACTTAGCAAGATGGATGAAGAGCGCCAAAAAAATCTGGACTTGATTTACAACTGTAATGATGTAGAGTGTGTAAAGATGCTTCGCATGAGAAGGGCCCCCTTTTTCCAGCTATGCAGTTTGCTTAGGGAAAGAAATTTGCTCAGAGACACCATACATAGTTGTGTAGAAGAGCAAGTTGCAATGTTCCTTCATATAGTCGGCCATAACCAACGATTTAGTGTGATACATCAAAACTGGAGGAGGTCTGTAGAGATAGTCCACCGCCATTTCAAAGAGGTGTTGTACGCTATTGGTGAACTTAGACAAGAGATGATTAGACCTCCATCTAATGAGACACCAGCTAAGATTAGCAATAGCCCAAGATGGTATCCATACTTTAAGGTAAATAACTTGTCATTTAGTTTATAGGATGTTGTTGCATGCCTGGGTGCATATCAAGTAACAATGAAATGTTGGGTGCCATGTAGGACTGTGTGGGGGCAATAGATGGAACTCATATTTATGCTAAAGTCCCAGCCAAGATCCAAGCTGCATTTAGGGGTAGGAAGCACTACCCCACACAAAATGTGCTAGCCGCAGTTGACTTTGATTTGAAATTTACATATGTCTTGGCTGGTTGGGAGGGATCAGCACATGATGCCACCATTCTTGCTGATGCACTAGACCGAGAGGATGGGTTAAGGGTTGAACCAGGTAACTAAATAAACTGGTTACACAAATAAAACATGTAAATTCAGGGGCATGAACCTAATGCATGTCCATATTTGATGTAGGCAAATTCTACTTAGTAGATGCAGGATACGCATGTCGGCCTGGATTCCTTCCTCCTTATCGTGGCACTAGATACCATCTGAGAGAGTATGGTGGTAGGAACTACCCAACCAACCCAAGAGAGTTGTTTAATTTGAGGCACTCAAATCTGAGAGTAACTGTTGAAAGGGCTTTTGGTGCTTTGAAGAATCGTTTTCGCATCATTGATAACAAACCTTTCCATCCATTCAGTACACAAGTCAAGTTAGTTCTGGCTTGCTGCATACTGCATAATTGGATTATTGGGCATGGGGTTGATGAGGTAGTTCCAGCTGAGTTTTCTTGGGTGCCAAACAACTCTGAAAGTCAGGTGGATGACAATGCTGCTTGGGCTCTTACTAGGGATGAATGGGCTAATCACATGTGGGCTAATAGGGGTTCCTCTCACATTTAGTTTGTTTTTCTGTGTTTGGTAAACTTCTCTGTCTTTCTTGGTCCATTCTTGTATGCTTCCATAAACAGTTTGACCTACTCTTCATATGAGGCAGTGGACAAATGTAATGATGATTAATATTTTTCTAAGGTACTACACATGAACTTGAGGCTGGAGACATGTGCAGTGATGTTTCTTTCTTATACTTGGGTTAATTTGACGCATGAGGCATGTGCAGTGATGTTTCTTTCTTATACTTGGGTTAATTTGAGGCTTGAGGCATGTGCAGTGATGTTTCTTTCTTATACTTGGGTTCATTTGAGGTTTGAGGCATGTGCAGTGATGTTTCTTTCTTATACTTGGGTTCATTTGAGGCTTGAGGTATGTGCAGTGATGTTTCTTTCTTATACTTGGGTTCATTTGAGGCTTGAGGCATGTGCAGTGATGTTTCTTTCTTTCTTATAGTGATGTGCCTATTATACTATACTTGAGTGAGATATAGCTGAGTGGGGTGTGCCACTGAAATTAGGATATGGCTGAGGAGATCATTCTTGCTGATGAGCTTGTCTTTCCTGGACCTGAACTTGGGGCTGCTGTCAATGCTGCTGCTGCTGGGAACTTTGGTGCCACTGGCAGTGCTTCTTCTGTTGCTGGAAATGTTCCTGGGGCTGGGAACTTTGCTGCCAGCGCTGGTGAGACTCAACAGAGGCCTGCTTTGAGATGGACTGATGTCATGTCTGGTTTTGTCCTCCGCCACATGTGCCAGCTTATTTCAACTGGTGTGAGGACTGATAAGGGATTTAAGGAAGTACACCTGAACCAGGTTGCAAAGGCTCTACATGAGTTCAGTGGCAACGAAGTGACTGGTACCCAGGTGTACAACCACTTAAGGAAGTGGAGGCAGAGGTGGATGAGACTGTCAAAACTGAGAGAGCTTAGCGGAGCTTTGTGGGATGAGGACAACTCCATGATTGTACTTGAGGAGGAGCACTACAATGGCCATATCAAGGTTTGTATTCTGTAATCATAGCACAATAGCCTTTTTAAATATTTCAACATTAGTTGCTAACACTTTTGTGCTGTCATTGCAGGCACACCCCAAGGATGCTGACTTCCTGAACAAGCCTATCCAGCACTACAAGCAGATGATGATCATCTTTGGCAATGGTCAGGCAACATGCAAATATGCTATGGGGTCAAATGAGCCACTTGGTTCTCCTTCTGACTTTGCTGAGAGCTCACTCAAGACTGACGCACCTAAGGATCTCAAAAGTGGCAAAACTGAACCAGTTGAGGGAACCAAGTCAGAGGGGGGGTGTGGGATCCAAGAGGAAGAGGTCCTTGCTATCAGAGGAGGACATGATTTTGTTCACTGGCATGGCAGATGCAGTGAATAATGTTGCAGATGCTATTCGCTCTACCAAGGTTGAGGATTCTCATCCAGACTTGTATGGTGTTGTCATGTTTGTGCCAGGCTTCAGTGAGGAAGCACTGATGGTTGCATATGGGCATCTGCTGGACAATAAGGCCTTGGGTTCTGCATTTGTGCACATGTCTGACTCCCATCGTGTGCTGTGGCTGAGGACCTTCTTGGCTAGTCACTAACTATATGTTAGTGGTGGCTTCTTTTGTGCATATTTTGCTCCTTTTGGGTTATGCAGTGGGTTTACCAAACTTTTGTGCAGTTCACCTGATCCTGCTTTCCTCAAGCCACTTTTGTGCAGTCCTGACACTAACATATAGTTAGTGACTTCAATGTGCCACTGAGCTTGGGCCTGCTTGCCTATGACTAGATGATTTGATTCTAAGCATATGCCTCAAGCCACTGATGTTGTTTTTTGAATTCTGAGCATATGCCTCCAGCCACTGATGTTATTTTCTTAATTCTGAGCATGTATGCCTCAAGCCACTGATGTTGTGTTTTTTTAATACTGAGCATATTTTGCCTCAAGCCACTGATGTTGTTTTTTGAATTCTGAGCATATGCCTCCAGCCAGTGATGTTGTTTTCTTAATTCTGAGCACATGTCTCATGTACAATGTTGGTCTTGGTTCTGTTTTTTCAACCAGCTGAGCATATGCCTCTTGCTAATGTATGGTTTTTTTCAGCCCTTTTCTCTAATGAAATTATGCAGCCCTTGCTTGTTAGTTGTTTGAAAAGAGGAAGGAAAGCAGAAGGAAAAGAAAAGAAAAGGAGGTGTGCAATGCTAACCATATCTAATGTTTGCAGTTATCCACTTGCCCTGTTTATTGTTGTTTCAAACTATTTTAAAATTGTCTCATCTGATGTTGTCAGCCCGTATTTTTGTCAGCCTGACTGTTTTTAACTGATGTTGTGTGCCTCAAGCCAGCTGATGTTGTGTTTTTTTAAATACTGAGCATATTTGATACTCAAGCCACTGATATTTTTTGAAATCTGAGCACATGCCTCCTGAGTCCTGACGCTTGGTTCTGTTTTTTCAACGTTTCTGAGCACATGCTGCTGGCGGACAAGTATGTATCTCTTTTCTTACAATGTTTATGTCTCTGTTTATTGTTGTTTCCACTTGCACTGCTGCCAGGTTGGTCACTGTGAAGTCCTCACTGAATGTTGTTGAGTAATTGCACTTGTACCCATACACCCATACTGATGTAACATGTATGTTGCAATGGTTTTCAGTTGCATAGTTCTACAGCTACATCTAACTAATTGTACCCATACTGAATGTTGTTGAGTAATTGCAATTTTTTCATTATGTTGTGTAGGAAGAGTTGGTTATTTCTTTGCTGTTGAAGATACTCTTATTATTCATTCTAATTCATGGTTCATGTTTTTATTGTCAGCCTCTATGTCCTGGTACGTAGTGCATGCTGGCCGCAAAACAGGTGTGTTTTCCACATGGGAGGCATGCCATGAGCAAGTAATCGGCTTCAAAGGAGCTTGCTATAGGAAATATAAGACAAGAGAAGAAGCCTTTACGGCATTCAATGGTGCACAACTTAAAAAAAAATACAGTCTGGACCATAGGACATGGCTTTAGTACAGCCTGGAGTACCTAAAATTAAGATGGGAGATTACAAATGGAAAGACATAGTTATTTTAGTGGAGGGTGCAATAATATTAGTTCAGGCTTTAGTGATCCTACTTTTGCTTTCCAAATCGGTGTAATATGCAATGCTTAAGTTCTGTATTTTACCTGAGTTGCAGCAGCTTGATCACTAGATCTCCCTTTATTAGCCTAATTTGAATAGATCTCCCGTTATTAGCCTAATTTGATTATCTGCCTGTTGTCTTAATCCATTTCTGCTGTACTGTTTTGATTGTAAATATCTTTTGTATCAAGTATTGTATACTGGTTGTTTGGTAGAGGATTGGCCTGCTGTAGTTTTGTGCGTGGACATGTATACTGGTTGTTTGTATCTTTTGTATACTGGTTGTTTGTATTGTTTGATACTTGTAAGCCATGCAGCTTGTATGCAGGCAACCAAACAAGGTTCATGCAGCTTTTTAATTTGAATTTGATGCAAATGCATGCAACCAAACACCAGCTGCTTCTGTCCTGGCTACAACGAGCCAGGTAACCAAACACGCCCTACTTGCATGCACTGAGCCTGGCTAACGGTGGCCTGGCTGGCTCGTGCGAGCCAGGCTGGGTTGAGAAGGGAACCAAACAGGCCCGTAGAAACTTGGTATGTACCTCTTAATCACCAAATCGGATCGGCTGAACGCAGTAGGGGTGTAATCGAATTCTATATTCCATTATGTTTTTTTTTAAATCGGAGTCGAATACGAATAATACTAGATACCTATTTCTCTATTTCGTATTCGTTTCAGAAATCTTTAGATAGTCGGTTGGACGAAAATTATCCACTCCTTTACACATGACATTGGACAGTACGGTGCAATCAGAGTATATACGGAGAGACTAATCACCCGGATGTCAAAGGAAGAGCACTCAATATTCTCTGTTGTTTAGTTGCGACAACATGCTTATATGTTATCTTGTTCCTAAGTAAAGTCGTAACAGACTTGCTCATATCACTTGATATATATATATATATATATATATATATATATATATATATATATATATATATATATATATATATATATATATATATATATATACCAGGGTGCCTGGGCACCAAGCCTCCCTGCCTTTGGATTGCTTTTAGATGCGTGCAAAGTACAATGATATATTATCGATCATGGATGAAAAATCTTAATCATGGAGTCTGGGCACCATGGTGCCCCTGTTATTTATACTATATATATATATAGGAAGCCTCTTTTCTACTCCCGGGTGTAATTACACCCTATGTCGTATCTCACAACGTAGGGAGTATCTCGCGTAACGAGGAGTATGTACATGTAGTATACGAGTATTTAAGACTATATAGGTGGTATGAACAATTTTGCAGAGGTGGTATGTACATTTTTTTTCAACATACTCCTTTTTATGTACGTATATAAAGGTATTTACAAAATACGCTAAAACTATGGACTCCCTTGCAATTTTTTCGTGTGGTTCACATTAGAATATCTTATAATTAGTATATGAGTATACCTAAAGTGATAAAGGAGTATTTCAAATTTATTTAGGTGGTATATTAGAGGTGGGTATAATTACACCCGGGAGTAAAAGGTATTTTTCATATATAGGAAGCCTCTTTTCTACTCCCGGGTATTTTTCATATATATATATATATATATATATATATATATATATATATATATATATATATATATATATATATATATATATATATATATATATATATATATATATAACTCACCATGTATCCTATTTCATTTTTTTTCCTCGGAGTTAGAGTCGAACACTGATCTTGGATACCTATTTACCCTTACTGTATTCGCTCTACGAGCATTCGATCAGTTGATCGGATAAAAATTATTCACTCTGTTTGTACCCTACTACGCAGTACACACGCAGATTGCCAAAGAAAGGTTGTTGAACAGAGTGGAGGTTTAATGGCGAATGAAGCAAACTCCAGTCATCACGATTCAAACAGGTGAGATCAAATTTTTCATTTTTTTTAATCATTTTATCATCTAAACTGTAGGAGTGCCAACATATTTTCTATTCTTATATCATTGTTGATCTTACTCCCTTCGTTCGTTTTTACTTGACATTTTTTTTACGGTTTTCAAGATGTAACTTTGATCGTTATTTTTTATAATACTAATAAAATTATAATGTTATAAAAATATTTTTAATGATAAATCTAATTATATAATTTTTGTATAGCCCATCTAGATAATTTTAAACCTATTGGAGATCAAACTTTAGAAAGTTTGGCAATACGGATTCTAGGATATCAAATAAAAAATAATAGAGAAAATGATACGAACTACATCTTTTTTTAAGAGTGCAAGGAGGATGCACACCATAAGTATACCCCACTCACACCACAAGCATAAACATATGAGCGTGCGTCCAATATACACACTAGGATTTTTGCAGAGGCTCTAAGACCTCATAGAGCATCAGCGTTAAAAGATCAAGCTCCATTTAAGTTGGTTTTGATGATAATAATAAATACTATTACGAGGTTTTAGTGATAATGATAAATGTATTTGTGAGACTAATCTTATTTATCGATTATGATATTATTTAGTCTTATATAGATGAAAAAGGTGAAATCATTGAGGTGTGCATTCGATATCTTTCTTATAATCTTGTTGCATTCCTCACATTCAAATATATGATTAAATGCCAAATCTATATGTGAGACTAATATGTTTGTTTAAATATATTATTGCTTAATCTCATTTGGATGAAAAGGTGAAATCAAAGAGGTATACATTCGAAATCACATTCTTATATATTAGTGCATTCCTTGGATCTAAAATATAGATTGAACTCCGCAAATCGTTCAAAATGAATATGTGCATATGTCTTCATTACACATACTTGTATGCACAAATTTAGGGAAAATTCACTATGTTTTGAGATTTCATAACTATTACTCCATGTTTCCTTTAATACACATATTTAGGATCTTTATTTTGAAAAATATCCTTTGCGTATATATACCCCCTTGTGGCCGGTTGAATAAGAGATTGCTGCACTCAATTTCACTCTCTTTAGCTAGTGTGAGGTCCTCCTCTCAATTGTGTATGTGTTGCACCTTATGACCAAGGAGGAAGGCTCTAGATTGCATGTGTTGTATCTAGAGGTGAATTGAGTATCCACTCAAGCTTGTGCATTTGTTGCACGCGGTGTGAGTTAAGCGAAGGACTTGACTTATTACTCTCGGAGTTTATTGACTCCTAGACAACGTTGGAGGCGTCGTGCGCGGTGATCTTCTGAAAAAAATTTGTGAGATGACTTGGTGAAGTGTGAAGGTTGGAGCTCACCTATCCGGAGCGGGAAAGTGCTACCACTAGTAGATTGATGTGTTTTAGCTTAATTCGTGGAGTCGGTCCAATTTATTTAGGCTAACCTCAACGTGAACTAGGGGAGACCGGTAAATCTCCGAACACCACGGTAAAAAGAGATTGTGTCAATTGTGGTTTGTTTTCTTGTACTCAATTTACATTCAAGCCATTTATATTCATAGAATTAAATCGATTGCTTGTCATCCTAAAATTACAAACCTTGACATAGTTCTAAGGTGTTGGTACACTTAGGTGATCATAAGTGATTTAGGATTCATTTGTGCTAAACCAATTTGATTTAAACTTCTACATTGTATATTTGGTTTAGAAAAAAAGAAAAGGTCTTTAATTGGTAAGAATTGTAAGAGAATTTTTAGACTGCTTATTCAACCCCTCTAATCGGTCTCCTCGATCTTACAAGTAGTATAAGAGTTTGGTCTCTCATTTATTAGGCTTCACCGCCTAGAGAGTTTAAAGGATGACAACTAATGGAATAATGAACCTAGATGACACACCTCTATTCAATGGCATAAATTATGATCATCGGAGAATCCGCATGATTTGCCATTTTAAGGCCATGAGCCCAAAAATGTGGCGGATTGTAAATGTGGGCTTTTTTCCTCCTACGGATCCTCTTGCTCCAACATTTGAGGAAGAGAAATGTTTATATCTTGATGCTCAAGTAACTAACGCTCTATTTAGTACTTTAAGTATAGAGGTGTTCAACATTATATGCAATCTTGAGAGCGCTCATGATATGTGGACGAAAATTCAAAACAAATATAAAATGCCAACATTAACTGATGAGCAACCGATGAGGAATGCATATAAGAGTAGATGTCAGGAGAAGAATGCTCAACCTCTAGCTCTGACGATGAAGAATCTACCACTCCCTCCACATTAACTCAATGCTTCATGGGCAAAAGGTAATGAGAAAGTAAATAATGATAATGACAATGATGCACCTTCTTATGACGAGTTGATGGATATACTAGAAGAGCTTAATGAATATCTTGGGAAGAAGAATGTTAAGATTTTGAAGAATGAGCATGTCTCTCTTTAAAATGTTATAATAAGCTAAAAGGAGAATGAGCATGTCAATTTTTCCGCTGGCTTTTGAAGCTCCATTAAAATGTCAAAGTTTAAAATTTTGAAACTGCAATTGGAGTGTGGATCAAATGCCAAATGAGAGAGAACTTTAAACTGTAACTTCACTATGAAACTTCAAAAGCCTTCAAGAAGCTCTCAAGAGTAAGATTATTTGAATGCATTTTAAATATCTTCTGTTAATTCATTTGGTATCATATTGGTCATTTGTATCTACTTTCATACTCTTCATGACCATATTAAGTTAAATTAATTGGTATCAAGCTCCAAATAATGACAAATTTCCATTTTTCGCTTAGCTTTTCTTCTCCCCTTGTTTTTGTGGTAATCAATGCTATTTGGTGACCAATGCATTTTTGGTGCTTAATGCCAAATGGGGGAGAAATTAGTGATAATAGTTTTGAATAATGGGGGAGAAATTAGTGATAATAGCTTAGCCCATAATGAAAATTTTAAAATTAAAATTTGAATAATGCCAAAAAGGGAAGTTAAACTTGAATAATGCTTTCACCTTGTCTCATGGATTTGCTTTATGACATGCATGAATAATTTAATTTCCTGTTATATGTTCATTTTCATCCAAATACTATTATTATTAATGGATTTATCATCAATCACTAAAAGGTGGCGATTGAAAGATCAAGCTCCATTTAAGTAGGTTTTGGTGATAATGAAAAATAATATTTTGAGGTTTTGGTGATAACGACAAATGCATTTGTGAGACTAACTTTGTTTATTGATTATGATATTACTTAGTGTTATATGTATGAAAAAGTTGAAATCATTGAGTTGTACATTCAAGAGCTACAGATTAGAAAAAGGTTGCATTTCCTTGGATTTAAACACAAGACCTCATAGGTGAATGCATTTGCTTGCCTCAGCTGAGCAAGTGAGCAAATGCTCTTTTGTGACATAGAGTCAACACAATGGAATGAAGAGCTAATAGGAACTCTTCTCAGTTGAAGAACACACAAAGCAGAGCATGGAGGTGATGGCCATGGTGAATGAAGGCGTCGGCGAGAGAAGAGAGGGGCGGCGTGGGAACCACCAAAATGGAACCCCAGAGAGGTTCTCTACCCAATGGTGGTGGTGGCAGCACCGGAATGGAGTGAAGCGGCAGTTGCAGCGATCGGGGCGCACGGCGACGGCGGGCCACGTGGGGCTCCAACAAACCGGCAATGTTTTGGAGAAAGTGGAGGGAGCATGAGGTGGCCAGAGACATGGTGAATGCAATGACGAAGTTGGTTTGGCTCGAGAGTGGTCAAGGATGGCCCGCGATGGTGATGACGTCCAGCATGGAGGTGGCACATGGTGGTGGAGCTCCTTGGCAAACCATTGAGAAAGCTAAGCTATGGGTATCAGTACAAGGAATCAAGAAAGTACTAACCGAGGACGACGAATGAACGGCGGAAGTCAAGAATGACCAATTCCACAAAAAGCTCAATTCCTGATGATTGGCTGCACGAAAAATTTAATAAAAATGGTGGATGAGTTGCTTGGATGCTAAGACAGGAGATGACATGAGCAAAAGTTGAAAAACTTGACCGGAATGATGAATGCCCAAATCGACTGTGATGGTCGATGTTCGAGAAAACGAGAAATTCTTCGTCGTCAGAGCTCCGAAGGTTCTGAGATTTTGAGAGAATGAAAAGAGGTAGAAGAGGTGTTGGTGTGTCAATTTATGGCCTCTATCATGATTCGAATCGCCAGGAACGTGAGTAATTTCAGCGACGGTTTCGGTTTTTAGAAAACTTACAAATAAAATGGCAGCGAAAGCACTAATGAAAGGTGGTAACGGATGCATTGGCTCCGGCAATCAGTGTGCGGTGTTGCTGGGCTCGTAACGCTTCAAACGGATTTCAATTCGGATGCTTAAGTGGAAAGATATAGGAGAAAGAATGAAGACTGTCGTTGTGTTGGTGTTCAGTTCAGAAGCATGTCTGGATGTTGAAGATGGATGAACAGTATTCATGTGTACTGTAGCATGAATAGTATACAAGAGGAGATAGAAAGAAAGAAATGAGATAAAAGAATAGGCCAAGAAGAAATAAAAAATAGGTTGGGCCTAGAAAAATAAAACGGATATTTTTCTAGAGATTTGATTTTGAATTTTTGGAATTTTAATTTGGAATTCGGAATTTTAGTGGGAACTTGAAAATTGGAATTTTGAGATTTCTTCCAGTACTTCACAAATAATCCATTTAAAATCCCAAAAATTTTAAATAATTAATTGAAATTAGTTTTCAAAGAAATCAATTTTTTTGGATGTTACAAAAAATGACGCGGGGCGTCATACTTCATGGATGTACTTATCAACATATCTATCAATAAGTAGATAGTAATACATTCTAAATTTTATGACATCAACTAATTTTATGACAAAGTTCAACGATAAATAACTATTTGTCAGACAACATACTAAAATTAAGAAACCCATTATTAGTGAATAATCTAGGATAAATCCGAGAACAAAATATGGTTGGTTTACTGAATTAGATATTGAAACATGTTGAAAAATTTTCTAATTCAATTGTTGCAAAAAAAAATTAAAACATGGCATTCTAATATTAAAGCTC
This sequence comes from Dendrocalamus latiflorus, assembly GCA_017311315.1. Taxonomy (NCBI): domain Eukaryota; kingdom Viridiplantae; phylum Streptophyta; class Magnoliopsida; order Poales; family Poaceae; genus Dendrocalamus; species Dendrocalamus latiflorus. The sequence goes on along the minus strand of CM029660.1, from coordinate 8,623,531 downwards.
TAACCCACAAATATTTTAAATATCATAGAATTGAAACCCTAAAATCTAAATCACAAAATTTAGTACCTATTTTGAATAATTGATCATTACTTTGTTAGCTGTGAAGATTTTTAAACTTTGAAGCAAGGAGCTAGCCAACCAGGACAAGACAACGAGTGGTCAGTGAACGACTTCACATATTGCCGTGACCATCGGTCATACCACATACATTGATAAATTGTAGGATCAAGGAGGCTAACTAGAGGGGGTGAATAGGCCAACCTCAAATACATGACATATCATCTAACAAATTACAAGCAATGCCTATATCCACATTAGGTTTAGAATATTTCTTGAATAGAAGACACTCATATTCTTCTTTTAACATATCATAATTATTTTGAAGAGAGATATATTCTTTCTTTAAAATCTTAAATTTAGCTTTCTCCTTTCGAAAAAATTCATTAAGTTCTTCTAGCATGTCTATCAACTCATCATATATAGGTTCATTAATATCATTCTTATTATTTACCTTCTTATTACCTTTAGCCATGAAGTATTGAGTTGATATGGAGGGGATTGTGGATTCTTCATCATTGGAGCTAGAAGTTGAGTATTCATCTCCCGATATCCACTCTTGTATGCAATCCTCATCGGTTGAGGTGGACATCTCATATTTGTCTTGAATTTTTGTTCACATCTCATGATGTAATACCAGAAAAAAAATGCCAGCTAGCAGGACACCTCACCTACCTTTTGCTTCTGCCAGAGGTAGGTGGCAAGCTGCATGCTTGCTCTAGCGTGCATGTGAGCCACCTGTGCCATGCGTCCAGCAGAAGTCAACACCCCCTATTTCATCACCTCTGCCAAGCCGAGAAGCCAACCCCAAGACCGAGCATCCGTGCCACCGCAGGGAGAAGGCGAGGAGGGGAAAGCCGAAGCAGAGGAGGAGGAGCTCGGAAGGCTAGAGGTGAGGATGGCGCCAACAACCAAGGACGTCGACGACCTCCGAACTCGCGCCTAGCCGCCCTCTGAGTATGTACACCATCCCTCAACCCCTTGGCACCACACAAACTCTTAGAGAGAGAGCGTTGAACCGGCGAGCTCGGCTCCAGTTGGGGGCGAGGCCAAGTGCCTTTGAGCCGAAGCCGGGGAATGGTGGCGTGTGGTGGCGCAGATGACCGCGGGCGGAGGAGGCGACCGGCGGCCGTTGGTCATGCCGGCGGGGCGGCGGTGCCCAGCGCTCCACCACCGCATGCGTAGGGGAGGCGGCCAGCCGGCGGAGTTTAGCCAGTCCCGGCCGTGGGTGGCCGGATCTAGGGGAGGCGCCGCCGAGTCGATGCGCGAGGAGGCGTGAGAAGAGAGGCGGTGCTGTAGGCGGCCAGCGGAGAGAGCCGTGGCCGGCGGAGGGAGCCGTGGCCGGGAGCGGCGGGGCCGGCAAGCCCCGCACGGCCGTGCGCATCCGCGCCGCCGGAGAGAAGCCCGCGCGTGAGAGAGAGGGAGAGAGTGGAGAGGAGCCGACGGCGAGGAGGGGCCGGCGCGCCCGTGCGCCGCCGCGCCACCTAGAGAGGCCCCTTCGGCCGATTAGAATGGGGGAGGAGGAGAAGGCATGGGGCGGTGGAGGACTGTCGGCGGGGAGCTGGGGGCCGGCGACGCCAAGCCAGCCGCGCACGCCGCCGCGCTGCCCCGGGCGAGTCCGGCAAGGGGAGGAGGCCGCTCGGCCGGATGGACTATGGTCATACCGCGCTGCGGTAGTTCCGCCGTTCAAACTCCAGTACTACGGATTATCCTGATGATGTATAGTTGGATTTAGAATTTAAATTAAAATGCATGTATGACCTTTGTCTCGAGCCATGTCAATCTTCTTGTTAACCTTAGCATGCATCTTCAAGTCGTTAGGCAAAATCCTGAACTAAACCTTTCAAACAATTGATAATTATGTTAGTCCCATACACAGATAATTGAGTATAAAGCAATATAAATCAATGTGAGTATATAATATGTACACAACACTTGTATACTCTAGGGCAAGAGTATATATGAACTACACAAGCTATATATACTCAAGGAATATGTTTCACAGCAAAAGATCCTAAATATATGTATAAAAGGAAGCATGGATCAACACTATGAAATCACAAAATATAGAGTGAACTCCTCCTAAATGTGTGCATACAAGTGTGTGTAATGAAGACATATGCACATATTCATTTTAGACCATTGATGGAGTTCATTTTGGATCCAAGGAATCTACTAATATATAAGAATGTGATTTCGAATGCATACATCTTTGATTTCACCTTTTCATCCAAATGGGACTATACAATATCATAATCAATAAACAAGGTTAGTCTCACAATTGCATTTATCATTATCACCATGACCTCATAATTGTGTTTGTCATTTATCACCAGAACCAACTTAATGGAGCTTGATCTTTCATACATACACCGAGATTTACTCCATTTGCATGCACACGTAATGAGATTAATGCACCGCAAAATCTAACCATGCCATCTGAGTCCGACACATGCAGGCACATGCAAGAAGCAGTCGGTGTGCTCTCGGACGACGGCAGCTCTAGCTCGGGCCCGTCGCCGCTGCAGACAAAAGGATCAACTACCAAAGGTTGCATACGTGGCGTGGGGAATAGGGGAAGGTAGGTAAGGCGTTGTCTGGACCTGGTATTGCCTACTTGGTTGGTTTGGAGCTGGTGCTAGCTTGGATGCTTGGGCTTTGGGTTTGCGTTGGCTTGGTGCTAGACCGACTGGTAGCCCACGTTCGATCGATTCAAGTAGTCCCTATTTTTTGTTCTCTTTTCACTGTCGGTTGATATGCTGTCGTGCCAATTTCAATTTACACGTTTTTTTTGGAGTGTCTTACTTTATCAATGTTCTACGTGTTTTTCTTTTCTCATCCTGTTTGTCAACGTGTTCAAGCCTTTTTTTTCTTTTAGATAGATGTAGTTCTTGACGTAGGGGATTAGTTTTTAGCATGTGGGAGCACACACTATATAAGCTTGGACTCTAAGCAATAAAAAATAAAATCAGTGTGGGGCCTATGCCCTATCCGCCCCTATGGACAATGCAAAGGAATACAGGGAAAAAAAGAAAACACAAAAAAGCCCAAAAAAAAGTCAAAAAGTTAGAAAAGATGAAATTAAGAAATAGTAAATTAGAAACAAAAAAACCAGAAGTTGAAATTGAAATAAGCGTGGCCTAATATATGCTTGCAGATTCGCATTTCACTCTTGATGGACATATAACAATCAGCAATGCATGATGAAGAATATAATTGTCTCCCGCAACGAGATAATGAACAGAAACGATGCGTCAGATGAAATCGAACTAGCCATTTTTAGGCCATGTACAATAGGGTGATGTTAATTGTCTATAAATCTTGCCACATAGAATATAAGATGATATGGAGGAGAGAGGAGGAGCATAGAGAATTAAACCGTATATTATGCAGTAGTCAACTGTAACACCGTAAACAAAACACATCGTGTTATAAGAGCAGGTACAATAAGACTTAGTCAGCAGGCTATAGCAAATATAATATCAACCAAATCTTACGCGGCAGAGAGAGAAAGGAAGAGAGAGAAGGAAGCTGGCTACTAAATTACAGCTAGCTATAGCACGTAAAAATATGTATTTCACTCTCTTACACGTGGGGCCAAATAGTTATTGTAATAGCTACCTTATTGTATGAACTATTTTTTTGAAGGCTATAGATGAAATGGACAAGTGTTATAGCCACTAATTGGCTATACTATTGTACTTGCTCTAAAGAAGCTGTCTATAAATATATGCAAAAAAACAACCTACTGTATGAGCCATCTTTAATACTATCTATAGATAACATAGAAGATATTATATATATCAGTTATCTATATCATTATATATGCCTTTGAGAAAATGAGAAGTATTACTCGCCTTGAGAGAACAGGCATCCGCATTTAAGAATTACGAGCTAGTAAAGGAGGAAACCCATCCGCTGATGATACAAGGATGAAATCAAGGATAGCATCATAGCCTTTCTTAGGTAAGCTAGCAACGATTGCAAGTGCACCTACCTAAGGGGATCGAGTGAACGGAAAGTGTCTCGCCAAAACACACGAGTGGTGTAGAAGAGAAGAAACACAAGCAAGTTGGACGGAACCAACGTTTAGCTAGCTAGCTTGCTATGCCCGAGACGCCGGCCGGTAGCTGCTAGTGATCGATGGAGCAAAATGATTTCGTCCCTTTCGTCTCCCAGCGAAATGTCTTCTATTCGGTTAAAATTCGGCCGAATTTAATACTATTTGAAATTTGATCAAATTTTATTTGAATTTTGGTTAAATTTTATCAAAAATTTGAATTTTTTCGTCCGAAATTTGAACGAAATAAACGAAATTTCGCTCTTTCGGCTGTTTCGCCTGTGGCTGAAAAAAATTTCCCCTCGATAGATTAAACACTGAGAACACGTCACCGTCGACGTCGTCGTGGTTTCACCCGACAAGCATATCGCTAAGTATCTGCCTAATCTGCTAAAGTATTGGCGAAATGGTGGGCAGAGGAACAGGGGCCTTCCTCCAAATGATGCTTAGCTAAGCTTTCGGCCAAAAGCACTGCGCTTTTGCTTAGTTTAGTGCCGGTCAAATCGTGCATAATCCCCTAAACCCCTCCCTCGATCCCCATCATCTCTCACATTGGCGTAGATTATTTGTTCCCTTGGGTTTCCTTAGGGTTGCGAGCGATTCGTGGAAGATGGAACATCTCCTCGTGCCCACTATCTAGGGTTTCCACTAGCTATAGCTAGGCTAGCTAGCCTTTGCCGAAATTCCCTATGGACTGCCCATTGGCTATTGGATTGGAAACTTCAAAGTTTAGAAATGGTTAATTAGGCCTATGGGCTACGGATTCATAGGGTTTGATTTTACGGGAAGATTCCAACAGAAAGGTACATTATGGATATTTTCAGGAGCGGCAATTGCATAAGAGCAACTCCAGCAGGACCCCTACTTGAGCCATCATCCTACTTTTGAGGGCCGAGGGGGAAAACTCACTCCAGCAGGACCCCTACTTGAGCCCTCAAAAGTAGGAGGCCCTCAAATCTCCCCCTCGAGCCCTCATTCCTGGGGTCTGGAGGGAGCCCCTACTTTTGAGGGCTCAAATAGGGACCCTGCTGGAGTGAGTTTTTTGCCCCTCGGCCCTCAAAAGTAGGATGAGGATGAGGGTGGGTCCTATGTGTCATTCCCTCTAAGAATGAATTTGAGGGTCCTGTTTTGAGAGCTCCTGCTGGAGTGTAGCTCAAAAAATAGAGCCCTCAAAAGTAGGGAGAGCCCTCAAATAAAAAGTAGGGGATCTGTTTTGAGGGCTACTGCTGGAGTTGCTCTAACACATGAGGGTGAGTTTGAGCGTCCATCGAATTAGTTTTTTGCTGATAATTTTTTATTTTGGTTTATAAATAATAATAGTTTATAGAGAAGTTTATAAAAAAACTCGTATACGATTTTAATCGATATAAATGAAGCCACTATAATATACACTACAATCGACTAGTAGACCCCGTCTTAAAAAATCACTATGTTTGAATGCTATGTACCGTAAAAAAGTTATTTACTGTAGAAAAACGTTTTATAGAAACCAAAACAAACAGGCCTGACATTTTAGTAGTACAGTGTGCCACCAATTAATTTACCAGACCAGTTCTCAGTTGGGACAACTCGTAACTTTCACAATCAAATTTTATAGGAATATGTAAGTTGAAAATAAATAATATATTTGGAAAGTACTTCTTGTAACAAAAATCTAATGGTATAATTTTTTATACGATCAATATAAATAGTTTTGTGTGTATTAGCAATCAAAATTAATGAAGTTTGACCTCTCAAATTCTAAAACACCATATATTTCTAAATAGAGAGAGTACATCTCGGGCACATATAACTGCATGCGTGACTAAGTTTTACATACAAACAACTGTAATGCATCTCTCTTGCCCAAAAAGTTTCTATACCTTCGTTTCATAATACAAGAGCAACGTCCAACTACTATAGCTGGAAAAGTTACAGACGAAGACATGCATTATATTTTTGCAATTACCATATAACCAAAGGAGAATAATAATTATATATAATTACAGGGGTAGAACTGATAGAGGTGCATGGTATGCCCAAGCACACCTAAAAAATAAAAAAAGTTCAATATCAACTATGCATTTTCCATCCCACTAAAGCATAGCCCAGCCCACTCACCAGTCGGCACTACTCGTGAACCTGTGCCCCCCACTACTCCTCAAGAGGCCCAGCCCACTCACCAAGTGGCCCAACCGAACACACTATCCAACCAGATTAGTGCCATGTGCCAACCCTAAATCCCTAATCTCTTAACTCTGCTAACTGCTGGCTCCCCTCTCCTCCACGAAGCAGTGGCTCGACGACGGGTCTGCAGTGGCTCGGCGCACGAGCCTGGAGAACAGGAGAAGACCAGCGGCAAACGTAGATAGTCAGGCAGGGCACCGGTGAGGTAGCCAGAGCTAGAGGAGCGGTGGCCTACAGGCCCGGTGCGGCGCGTTGCGGCCTCGCCGGCCTAGCTATCATGAGAGCAGCCGAGCAGGCAGCGGTGTCGCCATGCTGCCACCGGTGCCGTTGTCGAGCGGGGGCACAGCGCGGAAGCCGAGAGGCTGGGAGCAGTTGGCACCCAGGCCAAGCCAAGCAGCCAAGGGAGCGACAAGCCGCGGGCGTCGCGCGGGAGGCTGAGTCGCCGGGAGCGTGAAGTGTGTGCTTGAAGTGTGCACACGCATTGTAAATTTTTTACCTCCGCCACCGTGTAATTATATAGTTAACGTAGTAGTAGACTAGTTGTGTTGTACCAAATGGAGAGTGAGGAGTGAAGGAACGGGCAAGTTTGGATGATTTATAATCATGGCTGATGGCTTTTAGGTTTAGCGTGAACGCTTATGTAAATGAACATATAAACCGTTTCGTTAGTAAGCTATTTTAAAAAACAAGAAACTGTTTTATTTATTTGTATGAAAAAAGTAAATAAACCGTAAACGATGAGCTGAAAAAGAAAAGGCTGAAGCCGAGCCATCTCCGTGCGCGCGCGGGGCGTGTCGAAGCCGCCGCCTCCTCTTGCCGCGCGCGCGCATCACCAACCCGCGAGACGAGGCGCGGGCGGCCGGGGAAGGAAGGAAGGCATCGGGTTCGACTGTCGTCAAAAGGCAAGCATGGGGGACAGCGCGCCGCCGACATGCCAGCTACCGCCCGGTCCGGCCCGGCCCTTCTCCCCCTGCGAGACCCACGGCTTCGCAGCACACCGCTGGTCACCCAGAACATGACAGGTGGGGACTCACTGGCTCTGTGCCACTTGTCGGTATAGGAGTGGCTGAGGGTGCGGGTATTGGAGTGGTTCGCTTGTTATCTACCCTTTGTCTTCTGTGGCACTGCAGGCTTGTTTTGTCCATGCTATGCCCCTCAGCAATTTCTGTATTTGCGAGGTTTCAAGGCTTCCAACTAGCAAGGCCATTTTGTCGTAGTGACGTGATTTATGGCTATGCATTGGTAAATATGTAGGGCTATTTGATACGTGCAGCATTTTACCCTACCAGATATATGTAGTGACCAATTTTTTTGGTATCAAACCAAACACTAGTCAAAACTAGGGCAATGCTATATTTCATTGAGAGAGACGTTATTAAAATTTGGTCGCTATTTTTTTCACTAAGTTTTGGCCAAAATGTTGATAAGAATCTTGCCAAATCTTGTGAAGGTATGCTAAAACTTGGCATCAAACCAAGGTATATCAACATAGGTGAAATGCACCGTGTGAAATTATCTAGCATCATTCTAAACGGATTCAGCTTTTGGTTTTTAGTTTAGGATTTACAGTTTTTCGTTTTTCTGACTTTTTGGCTTTTGACTTTTTCTTTTTTTTCATGTATTTCTTTATATTGTGTGTGCTAATATAACGTTTTTTATTGTCTGTGCTAATATAATATTCTTTATTTTTTATTTAAAAAATAAGTACTATAGAAAAATTATTTACTGTAGAAATTTCTACGGGTTTTACATACCAAAGCCAGGGCCTTGGTTGAGCCAGACGGCATAGATGGTGAAATTTCCGACTTCTACGAGGACTTACACCGAAACCGTCCACACGCGCACGGCGCGCGCGGCACCGAACCGGGGGGGAGCGAGTAAAATTTTTGCTTTTTAGCCCAAAAATTTAAAGTTTTTTACATATGGACCCCTGGAGAAAAGATTTGCAAAAATAGACCCTTTTCTCGGCGCCACATAATATGGCGCCCAGGGTACATGTCACGGCGCCATATGCTTTAGCGCCGTGTATTGACACGTCGGAGCCAGGGTGGCATAGCTCGGCGCCGCAGCACATGGCGCCGTGAAGTGCAAATACGGCGCTGCATTCCGTAGCGCCGTGTACTGACTTAGCCAGTCAAAAAATGGTCGCCGTGCCTGCAAGTCCCCCTATCTCGGCGCCAAACTTTCACGCGCCGTACATAGCTTACACGGCGCCATACCATTTGGCGCCGAGATGTGTATATACAACGCCAGACTGTTTGGCGCCTTTTTTGGCGCCAAACAATCGGGCGCCGTATATACACATCTCGGCGCCAAATGGTATGGCGCCGTGTAAGCTACACCTGACAAAAAAACAGCAAAACAACAAACTTTTCTGTAAAACATGCACATACGTACATGCACACATGAAACATCTGAAAACGTAAATAACAACATCGTTACCAATAAGTGTCAAAATACCACATAATTGTATAAAGTCTCAAAATATCACATAAGTCTGAAAATATCGCATGTCTATAGAAAAAGTCTGAAAACATCACTGCCTCTTGGCCTTCCCCTTGCCCTTGGCTAGAGCATCACTCCCTGGAGTATACGTGCTCGGGGGACGAGCCGAACGACGAGGCCGCTGCGAAGCCTGAGTAGACGGTGCGTCAGGCATCTGCGACATCCCAATCTCGTCGTGGGTAGATGCCTCCTCGTCCTCGTGCTCCTCGTCGACGTCGTCACCCTGCTCCGACTCGTCGTCGTCGTCGTCATCGCCCTGACTAAAAGTCGGAGTGCGTGACGAGCTCCTCGTGGACTGGCGCGTGCCGACGTGTGACGACGAGGCTGCAGCGGCACCCGAGCGCTGGGAGGCCGCCGGTGGTGCGACGTCCGTGCGTGCGCGGCAACCACACCGACCTGCCGCCCGACTGAGGCGACGTCGAAGTCTCTGCAAGTAATGATATGTCATAATTGCATACATGCTGAATCGATCTAACCTAACTAATTATCTTCGTACCTGTAGGAAGTCACTCAGGGGGTGGCTCTCGCTGTCCAGGTGGCCGAGAACCTCGTCGATCTCACGCACCGAGGTTTGGAGAGAAGTCCCCTAAATAAATAAGTAAAGATAAGTGCGAGATAAACGTGTGGAACCAAAGTATTGCAAATATCATGCTTTCCGTACCACTCGATCGAGAATCGGAGCGGCCTCGACCACTGTGCCCTCCCTCGCACGCCTGTCGTATGCAGTGTCCTCGTCCTCGGACGAAGCGAGGTCCGCGTAGTCGACATCGGTCCACTGCTGCCTCAGCCTGTAGCGCGTGGCAGTGTGGTACCAAGACAAGTAATCCCGGAAGCTGGCGTTACTGTGGGGGGTACTGTCCGGCTCGCAGTTCTCCTCCATCTTCCTCCACCACTGCACGTACTGTCGGTGGTGATCAGCGAAGTCCGTCACCTTTCGTTGGCGGACCCTGTCGAACCTGTACATATAGCAGATGTCAACAATAGTTGTTAGTACGAACCAAAAGAATTTTAAATTGTTACTTACTTGTGCAACTCAACAGAAGTCGACATCTCCTCTGGGGGGAAGAACTGCACGAGGCCGAACTGCCGCGCAACTCTGTGGGGGAGGTGAATCTCCACGGCATAGAAGCAGATCAGCGGAGACCTCATCCTCCAAATATGGGAGTCCCTACGGCACATGCTGCTGAGCGGTAGCGCTAGAACCTGTGGCTCCAAGTAAGGCTCCCAGGACACCTAGTAAGCGAACACACGATTAGCCATGTCCAAAAACCAAGAACTGTAGGAAAAATAAATTTCTTACCATCGTGGGAGACAAAGTGTCAAACTCGTTGCTGAAATCCACGTACGCCCGCTGAGTAGTCGCGAACGGGACTGACACTGTATCCCACAGGTACACAACAGTGGGGCCGAGGTCATCCACACCCAGTGGATGCCAAGGCTGCGCCTGGAACACTCGAGGGCGCCCCACTGGAATGCGTGTCCACATCCACACCTAGCAAGCAACATACGGGCAGACACACGATTAGCCATGCACAAAAACAAAGAACTGTAGGAAAAATAAATGCATTACCACACCTGCAGAAGGAAGACGCAGCCACCGAGCGTCGACGTGGGCGCCCTGCGTCTGCAGGCCTCGCAAAGCTGACGGTAGAGGAATGCGAGGACCGCCGACCCCCAGCTGAACTGTCCAGCGTCCCCCCAGTCCTGGAGGCAGTGGATGTACATCCACGAAGCGGCATCCCCCGTGGCGTCCGGGAACAGCACTGCCCCGAACATGTGCAGGACCCAGGCGCGGCAGTGGTAGCTCACCGTGGCGTCGTCCGCGGCAGCAGGGCATTCGCCAAAGGTAATCCGCAACCATCTAAGGTGGACCCCCGAGACGCGGCCTCGCCTGGCATTATTTGGGGCAGGAGGCAATGGCGTGCCCAGGAAGGCCTCCACACGTGCCCTCCAGCCCTCAGACACCGCCGGGCCGATCACCGGCTGTCCCCTGATGGGAAGTCCAAGTATCATCGCCACGTCCTGCAGTGTGACGGTCATCTCCCCACAGGGAAGGTGGAACGTGTGTGTCTCTGGCCTCCACCTGTTAGTAGTACAAGGAGAAAAGAATTAGTTACGTACGTAAGAATATAGAAGTGAAAACAAATTGACCCGATAGAGAAAATTCACCTGTCGACAAGTGCGGTCAAAGCTGCAGGGTTGAAGACCGGCATGCCCCGCCGTAATAGGTTAGCGACCGTGTGAAGCCCAGCACGGCGCAGCAGTGGGGTATAGCGGTCGTCGTAGCGCATCAACTGGAACCCATCATGGGTTCGAGGACGAAGTATGGGTATCTCCTGAAAATTGCTATAAAAGTTAGCTGCGTGACCATCAAGTTGAACACATGTATATTTCGACCACACACGTACCTGGCCGTCCTCCGTGAGGCTGCCGCGGTGCTCCCTCTCGTAGGACTCATCTAGCAGCCGGTATCTCGCCATCCTGTGATAAATTTTAGAATTCAATAGTTAAGAAATATTCAAATAAGAAATTTATAAAACATGATTTATAAATAAAAATAATAATCAAATTGAATTATGAAATTGGAATCAACATGAATAATAATTGGAATCAAATTGATTTACCCTAAATCTAAACATTCAACAATGTCGTTCAAATCATACCCATAAAACATATGTATTTCTAAATCAAACCCTAAAAACATATGTATTTCACTCAAATCAAACCCTAAAAACATATGTATTTCTAAAATGGACCCTAAAAACATATGTATTTCTAAACATTCATCAATCTCGCTCAAACCAAACCCTAAAAACATATGTATTTCGCTCAAATCAAACCCTAAAAACATATGTATTTCTAAAATGGACCCTAAAAACATATGTATTTCTAAACATTCATCAATCTCGCTCAAACCAAACCCTAAAAACATATGTATTTCGCTCAAATCAAACCCTAAAAACATATGTATTTCTAAAATGGACCCTACAAACATATGTATTTCTAAATATTCATCAATCTCGCTCAAACCAAACTCTAAAAATATGTGTATTTCTAAATCAAACTCTAAATCTAAACATATATTTCTAAATCAAACCCTAAAAACAAATGTATTTCTAAATCAAACCCTAAAATACATATATTTCTAAAAATCAAACCCTAAAAACGAATCTATATACATTACTACTCTTACATTATGCATATCTATCGAAAATCTAACCTAAAACCGAGCCAAATTGAACTAATTTTATCTAGGGTTTCAAATCTTCCCAAACGAAATGTACCTCAAATAATCCATATTTATTGCAAAAAAATCAATGGAAAGGAGGGGGTTCACCTTGCTTAGTCGATTTGGAAGCAAAATCGCGAGAAAAACGGATGGATTTGAGTAGATTTTGAGGGGGGAAGAGAGTGGCGGCGGCGGTTGCTTCGGTTGGGCTGAACAGAGTGAGGGGCCGAGGGGCCGCGCTCGGGCTTAAGTCCCAGAGCACGGCGCCAAGGTTGTTAGCGCCGTATGTGCACTTCACGGCGCCATGTTATGCGGCGCCGAGCTATGCCACCCTGGCTCCGACGTGTCAATACACGGCGCTAAAGCATATGGCGCCGTGACATGTACCCTTGGCGCCGAGAAAAGGGTCCATTTTTGCAAATCTTTTCTCTAGGGGTTCATATGTAAAAAACTTTTAAATTTTGGGCTAAAAAGCAAAAATTTTACGGGGAGCGACAGGCAGCGCGCAGCGGGGCCCGCGCCGACCGCCCGCATCTTTATAGGCAGCATCCGCGCGGCCACCGGCCCACCCGTCCTCCTCCTCCCCACGACACACCACACGCCCTCGCGCCCGGCAGCGACCGCGCAACCGACCGAGGCATCGAGCCCACGAGCCGCGCTCGGTTCCTCCGCCGCCTCCTCCACAACCCCACGTACGAAGCCACCGCGCCCGCCGTGCCAGACCGCGCGTACCGATCGGCCGGCCGAAGCTGCAGAAGCCGAAACGACGCACGCGTGCGCGCCGATGTCGACGAGCTCGACCAACTCCGCCGAGTCCCCGGCCGTGTCCGTCCTCGACTACGACGACACCGCCCTCACCCTCGCCCTCCCCGGCTCCTCCTCCTCCGCCGACCCCGCCGCCGACCGCAAGCGCGCCCACACCGTCCACGACAAGCCTCCCTCCCCAAAGTACGTACCTTTCTCCTTCTCCACCTTAGTTAGCTCTTGTACTCAGTCGTACGACGTCGCGCGCGCGCGCAACTAGACGGCTCTGACATGGCCGTGGCATGTGTGACGACAGGGAGCGAGCGGTAGGATGGCCGCCGGTGCGGGCGTACCGGCGCAACGCGCTGCGTGAGGGGGCCGCGAGCGCGGGCGGTGGGTGCAAGCTCGTGAAAGTGGCCGTGGACGGCGCGCCCTACCTGCGCAAGGTGGACCTCGCCGCGCACGGCGGCTACGCGGCCCTGCTCCGCGCGCTCCACGGCATGTTCGCCCTCCGCCTCGCCATCCGCGGCGCCAGCGCCGACGGGGACGGGAATAAGCTCGTGGACTCGGCCACCGGCGCCGAGTACGTGCCCACCTACGAGGACAAGGACGGCGACTGGATGCTCGTCGGAGACGTCCCCTGGAAGTAAGCTAGCTTCTCCTACCTCTTCTCTCGCTACCTACCTTCTTCTTGCCAACCGATTTGCACAACTGTATAAAAATAAACAAACATGCTAATCTGATTCAATTCATGTAAACGCAGGATGTTCGTGGAGTCGTGCAAGCGGATCCGCCTCATGAAGAGCTCCGAGGCGGTCAACTTATGTAAGAATCCAAGATCATGTCCTACTGCTAGTACAAGCTGCCACTAATTAACCGCATCGATCGATAGATAATCAAAGAGGAACGTACGCATCACACAGACACTAACATTTCCTCTTCGCTTGATGCAGCTCCAAGGCCATCATCCCAATGATCGCTCGATGCGCGCGCGCAAGGCGGTTAATTAATCTGTCTGAATTTAATTCAAAACGTGTGCAGTGGAAGAGGCTTGGCTGCTCAGGTCCTCCATGTACGTATACCGTAGCTAGGGTCAGTGATCAGTCAGTTGATGTGTACTGTACAGGCCACATGGAACTTCCTCCTTTCTGGTGCTCCTCCGATCCTCTCGGTCGGAGCACGGCCGGCCGGGCGGTTTGGTTTTTGGACGACGGCGAGGGTCCAAGGGAAGCGCTAGTGATTGTCAACTAGTCTCTTCTTAGTTTCTTCCATGTTAGCTCTTACTTCAACCTTGTGTCCAAGGACGTATACACGATATACATGTTGTTGTTTGTCGTTGAATTGCTGTCACTTGTTGCATTGTATGGTCAAAACATACGAGTACAATCTGTCATTTCTGTCGCAACCTTAGCTGCCTATATTTGCCCCCTTCTTTCCTGTTAGTGGTGCTGTGTGTGTTCTTTTGGTTGGAAATTCTGGGCTTAGTTAGGTAGATTGTGATTGGTGTGGAGATCAGTGGCAGTGGGAATCCATGCGCTTGGACAATTCATCCACTGAAGAAAACAGTGCAGAGACTGATCAACCGAAAGTGGAATTGAAAGTTCCAGATGCCCATTCTGTTTACCTACCCCTGGTTCAACCAAGAACTGAACTTGTAGTTACTCACCTAGAATGCACTTGATTTAGGCCTCCAATTTCTTTTTCTAAAAATTTCCTCTTATTTACTGATTGCTAATTAGAAGTACTTAAATTAGTTCAATAGTAGTATTATCAGAGATTCAGAGGACAATTCTAGCAGAGTTGCTGCTTTTCAATACTGGTTAGATCAGAAGCACAAATCCCACACCTTGTTCTTTTTAGCTGCGTTGATAATTTATGATTGCGGTTAATAGTTTTTTAGCTTTAATACAGGCGTTTATATGAATAAACTAACTATCGATAAGTCGATAAATTATTTTAAAAATACTATCTTGATAAACCGTTTTAAAATAATAATATAAAAAATTATCTTATTTATTTATTCAAGAGGAATCATATATTTATCCTATATACCCAGCATTTGTGGTGTGCTGATGCAAAAGATTCTCTCGGTCTTTGTCTCGGCCGGTCATTCCGCACACGCACCAAGTGCTGAATGGACCGAAAGCTTCGACACTTGTCCGCACTCTACAGTCTCATTCGGGCGATGATGTCCACTGTATCAGATTTGGATGATGTTTATGTTGGGCAGTTGAGCATATATGTCACTGGAAGTAACATCACAGATGTCAGTGGAAGTTGTAAGCAAAAAAAATTACGGAAGCTATAAGATTATTTAGCAAAGTAACTTTTATGTGCTATAACGCATAAACCTATCTTGCGACATGTTAACTTCTTATATATCGAGTTTTCTCTCCTTTTTTCCTTCTACTAGTATAGTCCTCTTGATGATTAGAGAATACAGAATACTTTTATATTCGTACTATTTCTTTTATTGTATTTCTATATCTCTTCAGACTTAATAGAATCAGTGAATACATAGGTAGCAACAAAGCAATGAAACACAAAGAGGCATCTTCAGTTACACATGCATGCGACCAAAAACTAACAAAAAAATAGTTCATCTGCAGCATTAGCTTGCCTCTTAATGAATGAATTAATTATCCATTCAATTGACATGCGAACTCCATTCAGTTGACATGCAAACGATAGCCTTTAATTTGTATTATGCATGCACATAGCTAATTACATCAACTTAATGCCTCAACGTATATTATTATTAGTACACAACATCTCATTTTTTTTATTTGAAACAAGTGAAAGGAAAGGAGAGGGAGTTTTAAACCCTATGGTTCTTAATCTTTTAGTCTAGCAATCATCACACTTAGACCTTTTAGTATAAGAACCATTTATATAATTTACATGGGTCACTGTCAGTTAAACTAATTTAACAATCTCCCACTTGGTCCTTGTAAAAACTTTGACGATTCAATAATAAACTTTTAAGTGTACGCTGTACATTGAATTTATCAAGTCAACATTAAGTTAAATTGAGAAGACAGAATTATGATGATCACAAGTCATTTAGTGACTTGATTCCTTCTACGTATTACAATCGATCCAACTCAAACCAACTTTAATAGGGAAACCAATATTTTTATCTCACTATAACCATAACCATACATGCCATAATGTGGATAACATATAAAACAAACTTTTATTGAATTCATATATTTCAAAAAGTACGAGTAAGATATTCAAGTGTATATACATCATGCTAATAAGGTTTTCTCTATTATGCCCATCCTTTCGACAAGTTTTGGGCGGCAATCCCTTAGTTAGTGGATCCGCTATCATCAGTTATGTACCAATATGATCAATTGATACCTTTTGCTTTTGAACTTCCTCTTTGACTAATAAGTACTTGAAATCCATATGTTTTGCTCCCTTTGAGTACCTATCATTTTTAGAGAAGAAGACCGTAGCAGCATTGTCACAATAAGTCTTTAATAGCCTCTCAATATCGTCAACAATATGAAGACCAAACACAAAATTTTGTAGCCACAATGATTGAATAGTGGCCTCTAAGCGTGCCACAAATTCAGCCTCCATTGTGGAAGTAGCAATGATAGATTGCTTTCCACTCTTCCATGAAACTGTCCCTCCAGCCAGTAGGAACATATAGTGAATGTAGATTTTCTTGAGTCTACACATCCGGCATAATTTGAATCTAAGTCGCCTATCACCTTTAGATGGCTTGATCTCTTGTACGTGAGCATGTGGTCCTTGGTACCTTGCAAATACCGAAGAACCTTCTTCGCAACTTTCCAATGATCTATTCCAAGATTACTTTGATATTGACCAAGTATTCCTACAGCAAAGCTAATGTCTGGCTGAGTACATGTTGAAGCATACATTAGGCTCCCAACAACTGAAGCATATGGAATAGAGTCCATCTCTTTCCACTCAAAATCATTCTTTGGAAATTGCATTTAACTGAACTTGTCCCCTTTCTAAATTGGACAATTCCCACGGAGCAATTTTTCATTCTAAATCTCTCCAATGCTTTGTTAATCTAACCTTTTTGAAACAATCTCAACAATCCTTATTTTCTATCATGAAATATTCCAATCACATAGGATGCTTCGCCCATATCTTTCATTTCAAAATTATTGGAGAGAAATTTCATTACATCATGCAACAAAGATTTATTATTACCAGCAAGCAGAATATCATCAACGTACAGTACCAAAATAATGGACTTACTCCCACTGACCTTCATGTAGATACACCGATCAACGACATTCTCTACAAAATCATACACCGTAATGGTTTCATTGAACTTAATGTACCATTGTTATGAAGCTTGTTTCAGCTTATAAATTGACTTCTTTAATTTACACACCAAATCTTCTTTCCCTAGAGTCAAGAATCCTTCAGGTTGTTCATATACACTTCTTCGTCCAATTCACCATTTAAAAAGGTGGTCTTTACATCCATCTGGTGAAGCTCCAAATCATAATGCGCCACCAGAACCAAAATAATTCTCAAAGAGTCTTTCTTTGAAACTAGAGAGAAGGTCTTTGTATAGTCAACACCTTTTTTCTGAGTGTAACAATTGGTGACAAGTCTAGCCTTGTATCTTTCAATGTTGCTTTTCGAGTCGTGTTTGATCTTAAAGACCCATTTACACCCGACTTGTTTTGAACCTTAAGGCAACTCGACTAGTTCTCAAACTTTATTGTCATCCATTGATTTCAATTCTTCTTTCATGGCATCAAACCATTTTTCAAAATTATCATATTCCATGGCTTGCTTAAATGAGATTGGATCATCTTTGGCATTCAAGTCACATTCATGTTTAAGTGAATGAACCACATAATCATATGAAATAGTGGATCTTTTCTTCCATACAGACCTTCACACTATCTTTTTATATGGCATCTCCTTTTCAGTTGTCATTTGTACATTAGTAGCTGGTTCAACTATTGTGTCTTCTGCAATGTTTTGTGTCTATGATATAACAATGCTAGGAGTAGAGTTTGACTGAATTTCTTTAATATTCACATTTCGTGGATTGCTACTCCCACTGATCTCACGATTCTCGATGAACCGAGCATTTCTAGACTCAACAATTCTTGCACTATGTTTAGGACAGTAAAATCTATACCCTTTTAATTTTTTTAGGATAGCCGATGAAGTAACCACTAATGATCCTTGCATCGAGCTTCTTTTCATGTGGTTGTATACTCATACTATCACCTAGCAACCCCAAACATGCAGGTGCCTTAAGCTAGGTTCCTTGCTATCCATAGTTCATAAGGAGTCTTAAGAACTGACTTACTAGGAACCCTATTCAACAAGTATACAACAATCCTTAATGCATGCATCCACAAAGATAAAGGCACATTGTTATAACTTAACATGCTCCTAACCATTTCCATGAGAGTACGATTCCGCATTTCAGCCACCCCATTTTGTTGAGATGGTCCAAGCATTGTATACTTTGCACAAATACCTCGGCTTTCAAGAAACTTTGCAAATGGACCTGGACATGGTCCACTTTCATCAAACCTTCCAAAATACTCACCACCTCTGTCAGACCTCACCACCTTTATTTTTTTGTCTAGCTGTCTTTCCACCTCATTGGCAAACACCTCTAGGATGCTCGCAGCTTGAGATTTTTCATGCAGTAAGTATAGATAACAACAACGTGAGAAGTCATCAATAAAGGTGATGAAATATTTTCACCACCCCGGGATGGAACATCAAATGGACCAAAAATATTAGTGTGTATCAACTGTAATAGCTCACTACTCATTGTAGCTAGTTTCTTTGATATGTGTGAGGTTTGCTTGCCCTTAGTGCAGTCCACACATATATTCCAGTCAACAAAATCCAATTGAGGTAAGATTTCACATTTAACTAACCTCAAAACCCTTTCTTTAGATATGTGACCTAATATTTTATGCTATAGGAAAACAGATCGCTCAATATGTGTACTATGTTTATTGCCAATAATATGTTCAATATGAAACAGAGATTCATAAAAAAAACATCTTCATGATTGAAGCAGTATAAACCATCAATTAAAATACCAGAACTATAATAGTATTTATTATTATATAAAGAGAACATACCATTTCCAATCACAAACTTAAAACTTATTATATCCAACTTTGCCATTGATACTAAATTTCTAGTACATTCAGTAACATAAAGACACTCTTTTAAATCTAAGTACAGACCGGTATCAAGGAGTATTCTATTAAGTCCCAATCCCTTCAATTTGTGTCTTCATTCCGTTCCCCATTTACAAAAACTTTTCAGGCCCGCTTATGATTTGGATCGAAAGGAATCCCTGTGTAACATGTGAAACATGAGTAGTAGCACCAGAATATAACCACCAGGTATCGTTAGGAACTTCAACAAGATTTGATTCAAAGCATACAGAAACATAATGCATACCTTTGTTTTCAAACCGTTTCTTTCTCTTCCGGCAATCCTTCTTGAAATGACCAACTTTCTTACAAAAGTGGCATCTCAGCTTCTTATGAATATGGCCCTCACTAACTTGCAGTAGAGCTTTGCCCTTCTTTCCTAGGCTTCCTTTGCTACTGCTTGCATCATTATGCACCGTGAGATGAACAGAGTGATCCCTCATTTTCTTCAACCTTCCTTCCTCTTGAACCAACATGGCCTTAACTTCTTGAAGGTTCCACTTTTCTTTTATGGTGTTGTAGTTCACCTAGAAGTGACCAAACTCAGAGAAAGTGAGTTCATAATGAACTGAACTAAAAAATGATCACTCACATCCATGCTCATTGATGTTAGCTTTGCAGCAATATTTGTCTTGCCTATTACATGATCATGAATGGGTTGTGACCAATCAAATTTATTGTTCGTCAACTCACTTATGAGGCTCCCTACAATGGACTTGTCAGTAATGTCCGATTGAGAGTATTCTTTTAGCTTCATCATGAATTCTTTTGCATCATCCATCTTGGGCATTGATGGCTTGACATTTTTAGCAATTGTCAGTCACATTAGGTTCAAACCTAGCCTATTAGACTGTTCCCAAGAATCGTAAAGGGATTGACCATCATCAGTACTTTCCTCAGTAATGACTGCGGACTTTTCTTCAATAACTAGTGCTAGGTCCAAATCCATAACTTCTAGTTGAAACCAGATTTGTTCGGACCAATCAACATAGTTTAGCACATTAAACTTGACTAGGCCATAGCTTTGACTCATTAAATTAATGGATGCAACAAATATTAAATATGCTCACAGATTAAAACTTTGAGTAAATTAAATAGATTCATAGAAGAGCAAACTTTAAGTGTGCATCTAACACATCTTTGGATGAAATTTAAATGCACTGCTGAAAACAACAATGATGCTAACATCATACTTTAACAGATCGACAATCAAGCATACCCAAGTCAATATGCATGTTATCTTTGGTTAAACTAACATATTTTCTAAGTATGTTTGATTGATCTCTTTTATTGTCACCAATTATAAGCAATGGTACGTCTATGGGCGACCTCCTAGCTTTACAATTAGTGATCTCACTTATTCATGATATTTTTAGAAGCATCAAAAAAATATGAACAATTGATATGCACAATTAAATATCTAAGAAACTTGCAAGCAATGCCACTTTGGTGACTAACATGCTTTAATAATATAAATATTTAATGGGCATGTCATTTCCAGTTAGGCTCATAAGAATAAACCATGACCTTATGAACAACATTCCATCCAGTAACGGTACTGGACAGATATAATTCTCTGATGTATCCTTTAGTTTGTTCAGAATTAATGAACAAAGAGCAAAACAATAATTCTAAGCTGATGCATTACAAGAGTGCTACCAAATGTTAACTGGTGTACCAAAATTTAATCCTTCTTACACAAGTACAAAACAGTGATATACAAGGGGTATATTTGAATAAAGCACATGCATTTTGATCAAAGCTTAAAGGTGAATCATTAACTAGAGAATAGATCATTTCATTTACTTTAAGCAACAAAACATAACTTTCGTGTTGCATTCACCTTTACTTGATACAACAATAGACAGAGGAAATAAACTATCAGAAGAATGAACGCACATAAACAATTTTGATGGTGAATCAATAGTGTTAAACCTTGCTCTGATATCAAATGTAAGCACAAAATTGCGGAAACTATAAGATCATTTAGCACAATTTGATTCAATCGAGAAGTAACCTTTATATGTGCTATAACACACAAACCCACCTTGCGACATGTTAACACCTTGCATGTCAAGTTTCCTCTCATTTCTTCTTTCTACCAGTTTAGTTCTCTTAATGATTAGAGAACAAGAAATACTTTTACGTGTGTATTATTTCTTTTATTGTCTTTCTATATCTCTTTAGACTGAATAGAATCAGCAAATATATAGGCAGGCAGCAAAGCAATAAAACACCAAGAGGCATCTTCAGTTACACATGCATGTGACCAAAAACTGACAAAAAAATAGTTCATCTGCAGCATTAGCTTTCCTCATAATGAATGAATTAATTATCCATTCAGTTGGCATGCAAACACCATTCAATTGATATGCAAATGGTAGCCTTTAATTTGTATTATGCATACACATAGCTAACTACATCAGCTTAATGCCTCAACGTATATTGTTATTAGTACACAACATCTCGTTTTCTTTATTTGAAGCTAAACCATATGGCTCTTAATCTTTTAGTCTAGCAATCATCACACTTAGACCTTTTAGTATAAGAACCATTTCTATAATTTACATGGGTCACTTTTGGTTAAACTAATTTAACAGAAGTAACATCTTGGCAATGTATCAGTCCTTTCTTTTCCATGTGAATTGCCATTTTTCTAACAAAATTGAACTTGCACTTATGTTCATACAGAATATAGGTACAAATTGATTGTCGATGATCCAGGTGCTAATTCGAAGTTCTTGTATGTCGGGATCCTAGATTTCCGAATCCGGACCCTCAGTGTATTACAGCACTAGTCCCAGATCAAAGCTAGTGTACACAGTCAAACAGTGATGATTACATAACCAACAACACTTTATTACAATAGTAGAGAGTACAGATCACATATCCTCTTTATTACAATTGAGATTTCAAGACTTCACAAACTCACAAATCACAGCGGAAGCAAAAGAAATTCTGATGAAGACCCATCAATACGCCATAGGCAATTGACTAGGAAAACGCAGCCTAGTACTCCGGAAAGCCTTCGTCGTATCCACACACAAAGTAGTCGTAATCTCCCTCTTGAGCTTCATAATCCTCTGAGTATTATTTTGAGTGCAGCATGTGAGTACATAATGTACTCCGCAAGTCTTGGAAAAAATGCAGTAGATGCAGGGCTTAACAAAGGAAGGATAATATGGTTCTTTTGCACAAAGTAATATTTTATTTCAAATACCATTAAATATTTTTGAAGGCATTAATTTAATAAAGTAATTATTTTAACAGAACTATCAAGAATTTTCTAGTGAAGGTTCTATCCACCAACACTAGTTGACTGGCTCTAACTGCCAAGGTTCAAGACTACAGGTTCCATCCACCCGCACTAGCTCCATCCGCCAGGACACAACTCCGAGAGTTCCATCCACTCTCGGGTTCCCAAAACTTTTACTTTAAAAATCAAAACCTAAGATCTACCATGTGAATGCATTCCTTGCCCGCCCTTAACCGTGGGCACGGCTATTCGAATAGTATAACACTCTGCAGAGGTTGTACAGTTTTACCCACAAGAGATAAGTTATCTTAATAGTCATGCTTCCTTTGGCATGAGACCCAGATAAAATATCACGAAGCTTTTACCTCACTCTAGTCTAGCTAAACACCACCCGCTGAGATTTCACCACTGAAGGGTTAAATCCACCACAGTCAGAAGCCCCCTCTTGTGCCATATGAGTACAGTAAATCCCTGTCTCTCACTGTCAATAAACCAGTAAATCCTTGGCACCCACTTTTCACTGGTGGTATCTAAACTAGACTATCGTAAGTTAATCAGCAAGGTTGTACCCATATAGACTTGTGGTTGTACGGTAGTGCTTAATCTGGACAATCACAAGAGTCGATCCTTAATTGACTAAGGCGAAACATACACTTTACAAAATCTCATGCTAAATCTGCACCAATCCAATCTAACCATCCGCCCTGGTCTAAAACAATTTTCATATTTTGTTTTATTTTAAAAGAACAGTGGAAATACCAATCGTCACTAAATTTCTGAATAAAAAGATTAGATCAATAAAATATAATTTTCCTCACACCGGATTAGATCAACCATTGGGTGAAACGAGCTATTGATTGCATTGAGGGTATGGAGGTGATGCTCTCGGTACAAGGAATTGTGAAAGCACTCACCGAGGACGACGAGTCGACGGCAAAAGTTGAAAACGGTTTATTCCAAGAAAAACTCAATTACTGTCAATTGGCTGCACGAAAAATCAAATAAAAATGGTGAATGAGTTGCTTAAATGCTAAGACAGGAGATAACGCAAACAAAAGTTGAAAAACTTCACCGAAATGATGAATGCTCAAATCGACGGTGATGGCTGATGTTTGGGAAAATGTTAAATTCTTCGTCATCGGAGCTCTGAAGGTGCTGATATTTTGAGTGAATGAAAAGGGGTAGAAGAGGTGTTGGTGTGCCAATTTGTAGCCTCTCTCACAATTTGAATCGCTGGGAATACAAGAAATTTCGGTGACGGTTTTGGTTTTTAGAAACAGACGGAAGAAATGGCGGCAAAACACTAATGGCAGGTGATAAATGGATGCATTGACTACGGCGATGAATGCGTGGTGTTGCTAGGATCGAAACGCTTCAGACGGAATTGAATTCGGACAATCGGATGGAAAGCTATGGCAAAAAGAACGGAAACTATTTTTGCGTTCCTTTTCACTTGCACGGGCAACGGACTGAGGTAGACGAAGCACGAACAGTGCTCGGTTTTACTGTAGCATGAACAGTCCCCGAGAGGAGAAAGAAAGAAAGAAAAGAGAGAAAAGGAAAAGAATAGGTCAAGAAAAATTAGATTGGGCCTAGAAAAATAAAACAGACATTTTTCTGGTGATTCGGAATTTTGGAGATTTGATTTTGAATTTTTTTTGAAATTTTGAATTTGAATTTGGAGATTCGAAATTTTAGCGGAAGAACAAAAATTGGAAGTTTTGAGATTTCTTCCAGCACTACACAAATAATCCAAATAAAATCCAAACACTTTAAAATAATAAATTTGAATTAAATTTTTAAAGAAAGCGAATTTTTTAGGATATTACATTGTATATCATGGTACAGTACATATATACCCTTCGGGGCATTTGTGTCAACTGTCAAGACTAGATGAAATGAGGCACACTTTTGTGGTAGTAGTAGTAGTAGCAGTAGCAAGCAGCAGTGGTACTGTGGTAAGTATAAAGTTTGCAGGCCTACAGCTAGCGGGAGATGAACACGTATGGCACAGTCAAACATCGCCACATCCATGGGCTTCGTGGATTCGGCCCTGCTCCGAATAGATTATGCATATGGTTTATAACTTCTGGCTTATATTTTTTTATCTTTTTTTATGTTTTTAGGGTCTGTTTGGTTCATGACCAGAAGTTGCCTAGCCACAAGTTAGGCGTGCCACAGTTTTTAAGTAGCTGTTTGGTTCACTGACGTAACTGTGGCATGCCACACTTTCTTAGCACCCGGCCCCACACGTCATAGACTCAGTTTCTTGCCAAACTTTGCCACAAGTGTGGCTTCGATTTTGCTAGCCACACTTTCTGTGGCAGCCACATATTGTCTAAACATAGGCACAGCAAGGTTAGGCACCAACCAAACAGGCCCTTAGATTTTTTGGGTTTTTTGCTTTATCTTTTTTCTCTTATTCTTTTGTATTGTCCGTGCTAATATTATATATATATATATAATTACGTAGAATAAATTAATAGTAGATACAATGCAAAATAAGCTATATATATAATTATGTAGAATAAATTAATAGTAGCTACAATGCAAAATAAACTATAAGCTTTGATTTATAAGCTATTTGGAGCAGGAATCTAGGGTTGCAACTGTGTTGGTGAAAGCATCTAGACCCCTAAAAAGAATTTTGGTAATTAATGAAATTAAGAGAATATGGAATATGGGACTAACGTGTTTTAATGAGTATGCGAAAGGATAGTCCACACACATGAGCGACAAGATGCAAGCCAAAGGACACGCGTGAAAATCAAATTGGCTCAAGACAAAGGTATGCTTAGAATAGGACCCCTTTTGAATTTTACCGGTCTTAGGTGAATGGTGGAAGACCGGATTATAGGATAGATGATCGTACCATCAAGAGGGATCTTGGCTAAGTAGCTTGAATACTTATCTCATGTGCCAAATGGTTTTGTCTTAAAAGTTGCATCCTTTAAAGAAATCTAGTTTTCAAAAGAAATCTGTGCTCTGTCTGGAAGAGCGATAGTACCGCAGTTTTGAACGTCGGAACTACCGGAAAGCGGAAGTTCCGCAACCAAAATGCAGTAGTACCGACCAGCGGAAGATCCGGTTTAGGAGCGGATCAATATTTCCAGAGAGCACCCTTGGCTCATTCCAAAGTCTTGCGGGAACGGAAGTACCGGCTGCTTGAACGCCGGTACTACCGCTGCGAGCGGTAGTACCGCATCCTAAAGCGGTACTTCCGGACCCCGGAAGATCCGGAGGGAGAGCGGATCAATTTTTCCAGAGAGCGCCCTCCGGATGAAGCCTGGATTTCTCTGGAGCGGAAGTACCGGCTATTTCAACGCCGGAACTACCGCTGCATGCGGTAGTTCCGCCACTCAGAGCGGTACTTCCGGAGTCCGGAAGATCCGACTTCAAAGCGGATGTATTTTTCCAGAGAGCGCCAAGTCTGGGACCCTTTGGAGTTTGGCTGGAGCGGTAGTACCGCGCCGACTTTGCGGAACTACCGGGTAGCGGTAGTACCGCAAATATCAACGGCGGTAGTACCGCGCCGCCGAATCCAACGGTCACTGCAGACGTCTGACATAGCCGTTCTGGCGCGAAGATTTGGTAGCGGTAGTACCGGTCTTTGGGAGCGGTAGTTCCGCTCGACCAGAAAATTTTCTGGAAGCTGGGTCAAACGGCTAGTTTTGGTTGGTGGAGGCTATAAATACCCCCACCACTGCTCAAGGGCTAATGTTAGAGACTCATTGCATATTTCTCAAGCCCAAGTGCATTCATTTCACCTCAATTCTCTCTTTGCACATCAAAGTGAGGTGGTTGAGCATTTAGTGCTAGATTTCATTTGCAAATCCATTTGGCACTAGAGTTGCATTCAAGTGAACACCGGGATTTATTACTCTTAGTGCTTGCCGGCACTTGGACGATCCGGTGGAAGTTGCCTCGGTGATCTTCTCAAGAAGATTGTGAGAAGACCCGGCAAATTGTGAAGGTTGGAGCTCACCTACCCGGAGTGGGGAAGAGCTACACTAGTGATCGAGGTGCTTGGCTCAATTCGTGGAGCCGGTCCGATACGTCCGGGCTTACCTCAACGTGGACTAGGGGAAACCGGCAAGTTTCCGAATACCACGGTAAAAACATCGGTTGTGTCCTTTGTCTCTTTAGCTCTTGTTCTTTTGCTTCATTGAGATCACTTATTTGTTTAGAGCTAAATTGTTGACTAGAATTGCATAGGATTAATTGATTTACATCATTGTCATTTAAATTGTGGAGAATTAATCAAGTAAACAAGAAAAGTTTAAAAACCTCCTATTCACCCCCCCTCTAGTCGGTATCCTTGATCCTACAGTTGGATTTGTTTGTTCTGTGATATCTTGCTCCAAGTGAGTTCAGAAATGTCAGCAGCTCAGTAATATTCGCAAGTGACGTGGTACAGAGGAGGCCGGAAATCCCCCGGCCTTAATATAGGGGGTATTCAGCCTCTCATTGGTGAATAATCAGCTCGTCTCAGAGGATGGTTTTTCCTACTTGTATGCGTAGGTGTATGGCAATCAAATGTGTCTTGAAATTGATGCAAACTAAAATTTCCTTTCATTTACATGACAAACTTCAGTGACTAACAAAACAAACAGATTGTTTGTTAGAGCATTTTGAGCGCACCACAATTAGGATTATATGACTTTACTTGCTATTTCTCAGTTTGTTATTCCCTTTCGTTTACACAACAAACACCTAGTAAAACCAACTTTTGAGAGAGAATAGTAAGTACAAACAAGTAGCATAGCATTGTGACAACCTAAAAAATTTCAAAATTTTGGATTCTAGTGGATTTCATTTGAATTTGAAGTTTTACCAAATCTAAAAATTCTAGCCAAAAATCCGCTTTCCCTTTCTAGAAATGTGCTTTCCACATAGAGGAAACACATTCTTGCTACCCATTTTCTCTTTTGTTCTCACTCGCCTCGCCTTGCGTTGCACTGCCTCAACTCACCGTTGCCTTTGCCCATGACAAATTGCACCAACAACCGCACCACCTCACCACCACCTTGCCAACCATTGTACCCGGCTTAACGCCATTGCTGACCATGCGCCACGTTGTTGCCATCTTTGCCGCTAGCTGCTTGACCAGCACATCATGAAACTACTCACCGCGCTAATGCACGCACTCACACCGGTGAAACATGGCATCTCTCCTGCTACCAATGCAACCACCAGCACCACTGTTGTAGCGCCAAAGCCGCTCCACCGTCCACGTGCCAAGCACTCTGCTACACCGCTCTTGGTGCCACTGCCTTCGCCACTTATAAAGCCAAGTCCAGCAACTCCTTAACCACTATTCGCACTGCATCACAACCACCACAACCATTTCTTCCTCCTCTCCAGCCAAGCCATGCCAAAATCATCGACCCTAAACTCTTCGTCTATGAGCCCCAAATTCAATTACTCACCACCGTCCCCTCTTTAATCCAATTAGCCACACCCCTGGCATCACCTCCACACCGCATAGCTATCCTGAGCTTCCTGTCAAACCTTGTTGTCCATAGAACACCATTGTCGTGCGCCACTGCTTAGCCACCCATAATCGTTGTTGCCAGAACTCCTCGAGCCACCCTGAGCTAAACCATCACCACCACCAGACTCCTCTCACCACTTAGATGCTCGAGCCATCCTCAATTCTGCCAAAGCATTACCATAGCTCCGCCGTGTCGTGCTCCTGTTCTAGCTATCACCAGCCATCTACAAGCTATCATCGCATATGCATGTGCCCAAAATGGGTTTCTCACATCTTGTTAGTGCTTGCCGTACCACCGCTCGCAACCATACGCCATCATCATCGCCCAATTTAGCACAGTCACTGTTCCCTCTATTCTGACTGCCATTAAAGCAAGCTTTAGCTTGTTCTGAATGGAGCTGGGCCTCAAGCCTCTTAGGCTGCTAAGGCATGCTGGCAAAGCCAACCTGAGCCATCTTCTGGCCCAGCCGTCCAATTGGACTAGCCTACACTATAAAGCCTAATACTATTCATAGCCTAATACTATTCATCGAAGCTCAACATTGTACAGCCCAAAAGAGACCAACCCACCCCGTCACTGTTGACCCGTCACTATACCTGAATCCATTATTGTTCACCAACCTGACCCATTAGGAATAGTAACAACATGGTACTATTCACCTGACCCATTACTATTTATCTAAACCTGTTAAGCCTATTTATACTCATTTCAACCATTTCAAGCATGTATAACCCATTTTTAACTTCGTTCGACCCAAGCAAGCACCAATTAAACCCTATCTGCCTAAACCCACTTTCTTTTATATCTTTCTCTAAATTTCTGATTTTATTTTGTTCCCATCTTGTATTCTGCAAAGCAGGAACTTATTCATATTCTAAGCAAGAACTTATCTGTATTCCTTCTTTTGCGCTAGTATCCGAATTCGACTAATTGGCCAACGAAGAAGATACTGGAGCAAACAAGGTAGATGGTGTAAACTTGAAGCCTACAAAGAAGTAAACAAAGACTCTGGGTAATAGGCAAGTCGCATGTCTTTGATTATGTTGATCCCATATTATTTAATTATTATTATTACTTTTATCTATGTTATTTATACACTGTTATTTATATAAAATAATAATTTAGAATGATATGATGAATAGTTGATCGAATGATCGAACCACCTAAAAAGCCACATCATAATTGTGATGACATATTCACCTTGACAGCCTTGATAAATAATTATTGTATAGATAACTAATAGTATATTGAACAACCAAGATTATTTATTTAAACTACTAAGATAATTTGGCTTCACGTCGCCAGACTTTAAAATGATTCTAAGGGTTGTGGCTACTTAGTGAAAAACAACTGGATGGTTGGAGCCCATAACCTCACCCTGATATTGAAGCTTTGTTATGATATGGTGGTGTAGTACCGGCGTGCACAGGGTATGTGAATGATAGACTCATAAAGATTAGAACCTTGTACCAAGTAAATAATATAGAACTCACTTAACCACACATTTGACTTATCAACCTAGTCTAGTACATCGCTCAATCCGTTCGAATGTCTATAGGAAAGACCACTATCCTAGAGTTTCAAGATGGCCCGCGAGAAAGGGGTGAGGTGAAAGTTGGGCTAGGTATGCTACTTGCCATTCTTCATAACGGTAGGTCTGATCAACGTTGGGTTGCAATTTTTGGCGCTGGCCAGTGGATTCCCAATGGGGTTGAATTGTTGAATTGCATGTTACAGTTTACATATCGCTAACTTTCTCCATGCACAATGGCAGTCGTCGAAGTGTTGCTACTTCTTCCAATGAATCGATGACCTAGAGAAATACAACAGGGCATTCATCCAGCAAAAATAAATGTTCAACTACGTAGTTGCACCCAAGAACTTCACCCGTCAAAAATTGTACACCCCAGGGGATAAGGGAAAGACCAAGAAGAGTGAAGACAAGGAAAAGGTGCCAAGGACACCCCCCCTGCCCCTCCTGAACATGAGGTTATTTTGGACTCGGACAAGCCTACGAACCGAGAAGATGAGTATTAGGTTTTCATGTATGAGGATCGAGGGAGGAAGGTCAAAGGCCGTGCCTGCATGGGAGACAAAGAAAAAGCACCGATGGACCCTAATGCATCGGATGTATGACCGTAAACTTGACTTCATTTCCATCCCCCAGTGTTTTTTATTTCAAAAGGCGTACATGTACCTTAGATGTAGTTCAGGTTGATAGTTCGTGCATATTGTCATTTGTATCATAGAAATAGTGAGGCAAACATATGCACCTAACCAAGCCCTACGCGTAATTCGCACCTTCATTTATGAAGTGTTATGTCAAGCTTGAAATGATTTATTTTAAAAATCATTAATGCAACCCGAGACGCACTAGTCAAATTCTGTCTTTAATAGTTTGCTATTGTTTCAAAACTACTAAAACAAAAACTGCAAGAATTTTTCTTAAATAATATATTTTTTATTAAGAAAAAATGAATTATTCAAAAAATTTAAAAATGTAACATGTAGAGTATGTTGCCAGTTGAATTGACGATAGGGCCTCTATTGCCAGTTATATTGATGACAGAGATTCTGTCTCCAATTGAGTTGACAATAGAGACTCTGTCGCTAATTGAGTTGATGATAGGGTCTCTGTGGTCAATTTATTTAGCGACAAAGAACTGTAGATTACCATGCAGGACTTCGCATAGGATTATCATCATTTCAAATGGCGATAGTAAGTTGTTTATATTTTTTTGCAATGATATATTTATGTAATATTTATAAAATATATATATATTATTTAAAAAATCCACGTCGTCTGACGTATGACATGTTCTCTCCCAAGTCCCAAAACCCAACGACTCCTAAGGAGAAATTTTATTGTGCAACGGTTGCACAAATGGATTTGTATAACGGCTCAATTAGATATTGACATATGGCATATATGCACTGTAGCAAAGGAAAAAAGTACTGCAGCAACTTTTGGAGTTTCTAATGTGTTTTTTTCTCTTGCTATAGTACTACTACATTGCTAAATAGTGTTCTGTTGCATTGCACTATACACATATGAGTCTCTGATTGGATCTTTACATTAGAAAATTTCTCCTCCGAAGACCTCTCAATTCCTCCACGTGTCCCGATCCAGCCGCGCTTGCACCAACCGAGCAAAATAGCGAGAGCCCCGCACACCGGATCACAGGGGCGCAGATTCTCTGACGTAACGTCAGGTGACGTTGGGTCACTGACGTGGTGACGTGTGGGCCCACGGCTTGTGGGGCCCACGCGTCAGTGACCCAATGTCACCTGACTTACGTCAGAGAATCCGGGCGGGGATCACAGAGCCCACAAAATTAACCAGCCCCTGATCGCGATTAGTCGCCATCATTAGTTTAACGACCCGTAAATTTACCGTAATGCCCCTCCCTGCATTTTTTTTTGATATTTTTTCAACACTTGTCTTCTCTTTTTTTATCGCGTGTATTGTTCATAGCGGCAGGCAACAGAAGCCTATGTTGCGCGGATACTTCACAAAAGTCGCGTACCGGTATCGGATACTGTACTGGATACGGATACTGCCCCGATACGCCCGGATACGTATCCTGTAAGTATCTGAATTTATTGATTATTCAAAAAAAGAAATTAATTCCCGATACTTCTCCGATACTTTTCTGATACTTCTAACCTAATACCCCCAACCCACCAGCCAGAGCCTCAGATCCAGATCCAGATCCCCGCCGCCTCCACGCATTCGACGCCCATCGCCCCCGTCGTCTCCACACCCGCCGCCTCCGCTCGCCCGCAGCCTCAACTCGCGCGCCGCCTCTGCCCGCCCGCCGCCTCAGCTCGCCCATCGCCTCCGCTTGCCCGCTGCCTCGCCCATCGCGTCGTCCGTCCCCTCCGGTCGCCGCCTCACCCGTCGCCTCCGCTCGCCTGCCGCCTTCGCTCGCCTGCCGCCTCGCCCATCCCCTCCCGTCGCCTCTGCCTGGCGCCTCCGTCCGTCCCCTCCGGTCGCCGCCTCGCCCGTCCCCTCCCGTCGCCTCTGCCTGGCGCCTCCGTCCGTCCCCTCCAGTCGCCGCCTCGCCAGTCCCCTCCCGTCGCCTCGCCTGCCGCCTCCGCTCACCTGCCGTCGACGCCTGGCGCCTTGGCCGTCGCCTCCGCCCGTGGCCTCCACTCCAGTATGTGCTCTACTGCTCTGCTCACTGCTTGCTATTTGTTGACAATGTATTGGATGATAATGTATTGGATGAATCAATGTATTTGTCGCCCATCAGTGGTCATGTTGTTTGTTGTCATTAGCTTGTTTATTTGCTATTTGTTGTCCTGCTGCTTAGATTAAATCATGCATCTGGTGGTGTATTTGGAGGCTCGAGTGGTCTGTCAAATACTTAATTTACTACCAACTATCAATCATGATTCATGACTTGTGATTATGCTATTTACTTCATTATTTGTGTATATGTACTTATCTATTCTATTATTCTTCGCAGATGGTTCATTATATTAGTCTAATAACCAGAAGGGAGAACTGAAGTATCAAGCAAGTTGCTACATGAATATTAAGGTATTCTCGGTTTCTCAATTCCTTATAAGAATTCATAAATTCCTTATTTTTATCTTTACTATATATTAACGAGTATGTGTGCAAGTCTGTAAAAAATTAAGCGTTTTATTTACGGCCACGAACGTCAAAGAAAAAACGAGTATGTTAACTTGCGTTATTTGCATTAATTTTTTGATGTCGCACGGAATTATTATGAGTAACAAAAACGTTTGTGATGTTATCATTAAAGGTTAGATTCTTATGTGAATTTTTCATCTAAATCGGACAACAAAAAACTTTATTAATTGTGTGGAGACGAAAGGCACCGATAAAACGTGTTTGTGTACTTACATATTTTTCTATACGCCACACGAATTGAATTAGAGCGGCGAATTTTTACGTCATGTAAGAGGTTAACGTAATAATCTTATGTGAAATTTTCATCTCATTCGAGTAACAAACGCTCGTTGAATTATTGATGGACAAGAACGGCGTACATAAATCTGCATGTGTTGACCTCCAATTTTACAAATTTGAGCGTACATATGTTTTCGTATCATTTGAGCTACACTTTTTTGTTGATTTGTTCGTGGAGAAAATCGGCTTAAAAAAACGGGTATGACACAATGAATGATTTATAGCAGCGATCTATTCCTTCATGATATTGTTTTTGGAGGATATCAAATGTTATCTTAAAGTGTTACGCAACTCCGAGCTGGTATACAAAAAGTTCGTTCGGAGGTGTGCACACACAAATCAAGCTGAGGCGGCGGTGAAGCATCTGGTGTTGTTGTGAATGGCGTTGCTGGGCGCAGTTGAAGCATCAGGCGAATTGGCGTGATCTGGGAGAAGAGATGGGAGAAAATAACATATACATACATATCCTTCCTCACATGAAAATCAATGTAGAATTAGAACTCTTGACGGAACATACCTTCCATTGTGTACCACTGCGCAACGACTGTGAACCAGAATTTTCCCGGATTCCCAGATCACAGAATTTTGATTTTTCTTCGTATGGTTAGGCTTCGTGCAGGCGGTTTATACTGATGTTGCACTCATGTCTTGATTACCGAGTATTGTTGTTTGGCTTGGATGCGTATTGCCGTGATCTGGAGAAGATGAGTGCAATAGAAAATAGCAGATGAATACATATCCAGACACACGCGGAAAGCAATGGGAAAAAAAGCTTTGGTATCGGATACATACCATTTAAAGTAGATTGTGTAGTAATAATAGGGAAAGAAGCGTGACGGAGAGCCGGGTCTCAGCCGCCCAATCCGTTAATCGTATTTTCTACGACTCAGCCATCGGACGGCTCCGGAACGAGGAGTCCGGACACCCAAAAGTCCTCAATACTTTTACTATATATATATATATATATATACACGTATCGCTGTATTGGTGTTTTTAGGAAAATGGCGAATCGCGGTATCGCCGTATCGCGTATCTGTATCCGTATCGGGGTATCTGGGCAACATAGGCAGAAGCGCCACTCAAAATCCAAACCATAACCCAGTCCTCTCCAATTCGATCAAGAAGCGGATTCCGAGGCTCCCTGCGGTGGCTGCAGCGATGGAGGAGCATAGGCTTGGCGGCGCCGGGGGCGGGGCGAGACCCCGGCGGCGGCGAGGAAACCGGTGCTAGCGCGGCACGCAGCCTTTTTTAGTACACCTCCAAATCTCGCTTCTTTCGGCGCTCTTAGCTCGGTTGCTTGCGAAAGGTGGGAGCTTTATGTGTCGTTCGGCTTGATCGTGCTTAATCTTTGCTGTTTCGTGCGATTCCTTCGCTGCGATGTGTGAATTGTTTGCGCCAAGAACTGAAGAAGCTAAGGTTAGCACCGGTATGATGGGATGGGTGGTGCTGTGCCGAATTTGGAGGTGAGGAGAGGGGAAGGGATCTTGGGCTCTGAAATTGTTGGCACATCTATGTTGTACTGGAGCACTAGCGAGCTGGAACGAGATGTTTGGATCCGTGCGGTTTATGTGGGTGCAGGTTATTGGGAGTCTACAAAGCTGTTTTAGATGCTTGTGTTCCGGTGGTCTTTTGCAAAGACTGCCTTGGGTTCTATGAAATGATTCTGCCGTAGTATTGGGTGCTGGGTATGCATACAGAGCGTTTCAGAAGGTTTGCGTATACTAGATTAGTGTCTTGGTTCTCGATGCTGATGTAGTATTTCCTTGGCGTGTAAATTATTGCAGTGGTACGCAGTGAACGTGATACTATAACATTCCTCTTACATTGGGATTTTGTTCCTGGCAAGATTGTTGTCTAAAGATGTCATGTGGAGAAAAAGCTGGGCAGTGATTTGAGGGCGTTGCAAAAGTGGGGATCAGACTGGTAATCTAGTACTTATGTGTCATGAAAGTATCTTAACTCTTTTGGTACTTCCCTCACCCTGTTCTGACCTCATGGCACCAGAACATCATTCAAGTGAAATTATTAGAAAAGGTATTCTCGTGTCTGTGCATCTATATGAATAGTAATTGACCATTTAAGTCCTCAACAGTTGAAAAAAACTCCTAATCTCTTTTACATGCCACCTTGGAAGGAATTTGCTAAACGGTAGTTTGGCTGGTTTTTGTTTTGATCTCATCACTCTACTTGAGGTTTGATGTAGATTATATAAAAATTGGGTTCCCTGGTTGTATCAGATTGGATAGGATTTGCTTGATAGAAGCCAAACAAGGTGATACACTGATACACGTCATGTTTGGCTGTACCTTCTCATTACTGTACAAAAATAACTATTAACAAAAATCTGTGCAGTCAGCTTTCTTTGTGTGCTTGGCTGATACCTGCACGTTAACAGGAATTTATAGAAGCCCACACTACTTGAGCAAGGAGTGGAAGAATTATCATGTCACATTGAATTCAGGGTGTGTTTGGTTGAGCTGTGGCTTCTGAAAAAGCTGCTGTCAGCTGTGGGCTGTGGAAAAGCTGTAAGTTGTTTAGTTCAAACAAGTATAAAACTTACTTCCTATCTCTATTTTCCTTGAAACAACTGTGAAACAGCTCTCTATTTTCACCATTTCAAAAAGCAGACAGCCAAAAGTCAAAAGCAGGGTCCAAGGTGCTTTCAAAACTGTACTACCCAAAAGTAGCTGCTTCTGAAAAGGCAGCTTCTGGTTTCTACCCTTTTAGTTGGCTTTTGGCTTTTTGGAAGCAAAAGCAGCTCCCAAAAGCTCAACCAAAGGCACCCTCACTCGGTAGGGGAGAGGAATAGTTCTTTCACAGTTGCAACTATTAAGCAAAACTTGTGGGCCATAATTCATTCTCAATCATGTTGAACGGCTATGATTATTTGATGATGTGGCCTAATGGCATTCTTGTTTTGCCTTTTTGGGATGAACTTTATTAGTATATGTACGGTATGATATAGACATGAAAGTTTCTTTAGCTTTTGTGCTAACACCACTTCATATCGAGATAGCATGCAATATAAATCTCGTAACTTTTGTAGTTTTCACCAAGGGTCTGATGAGGCAATGGGGTCCTGATCTTCCGATATGATGATAACTATCTATTTTGGTAGAGGTGACTTTTGCGATCCGACTACAACCGTACGACGTCGCTTGCGCCTTATCAATCGCTGAACCACACCCAAGTCGTTATCAACTGTGCCAAGAACGCGGTTGACCTGACCACGAAGGTCTATTCCTACATGCAACCGAAGAACACGCAAGAACAATATAAAATCAATCTGAAATTGCAAATATATAATTGAGTTCAAAAAGGTGGGATTCCGCAGAGGATTTTTATGGTTGGTCTAGTCGACACAAGCGAAGAACAAAAGTTTTCACCATGGAAAAACTAATCAAACGAAATCCAAAGAGTTCAAAGGGGGTAGAGGGTGAATATATGAGTTGAATAAGAGAGAGGGGCAGCCAAGGGTCATCCTAGTATTGGACACCCACCCTAAGAAAAATTACAAAGCCCCGGGGCCCAATTGGAGGTGACGTAGCACCTTTAGACTCGGATTCAGAAATAATCTTGACTTGTTTCGGTGATATTTTTTCGTACAGAACGAATTTGGAGGTGAGGCCAGATCCATTGGAAAGAGGATAAAATAAGTTTTCCATCAAGTACTCACCCATTCCAAACGAACTCCAGATGCGAATTCTATGCATGTTGGAAGTCGGTCCTGTCAGGCTGAATCAGCGTTGGATTGTTTTGACAATTGCGACGCGACCTAAAGGTTTCTGAAGCTGAGGCCTCTTCCATTGGATGGGCCTTGGAATAAGCTTTCCAACAAGCACAAGAACACCTAAATCGGACTCCGTTTGTGAAAGTTATGGCCGTTTTATTACAGGTCTGTTGGCTGTCCCGAACCGAATCTGAATTGATTGATTCCGAGTTTGATTTCGGTTGGGCTTGAGAAAATTCCGAATTGGGCTTGGAAACCTCATCCAAAACATGGGCTTTAAGTTCTTGGACCTCTCACCTTTTGCTCTCCCACTGCATGGCTTCTCCTTAGCTTTATTCTTCCTTGTTTTCCTTCATTGATTTGTCCCCAGTCTCCTTCTTCCCCTCGGTTCAAAAGTCTTCCATTTGTCAAACCTAAGAATGTACAAAGTAGTGACATGAGATAGTACTCCATTCTCATGAATAACATTAGTAGAAATAGATAGAAACGAATTCACTTTTTGTTCAATCTTGATATTGGGTGCTATGATCGTATGTGTTTGTGGCGTGGTCACATCATCCTCCCCTTCTTGACAGAAAACCGTCCTCGGTTTTAACAAATGTGTAGCCTTACGTATTGCATGATCTTGATCATAAATCTCAGTATATAACAATAGACGCAACAAATTCTCATTATGTAATATCATAAGTTCTTTATCAAACAAAGTGAAATCTGTTTGAAACGAACTCACCTGATAATTTAATTGATGCGTAGGAGTTCTTGTAATTGAACAACAAGCATAGCAAATATGGTTGTATCCATAGAGTACATGTTCTTATCAGGGTCAGCGTTGAGTCCATACATTTTTACCCTAGTGATGGACGAGGTCACACGGGACATACAAGGAGATATCTCTTGGTGTATGCTTTTCGCTGATGATGTGGTGTTGGTTGATGAGAGTAGGATAGGTGTTGATAGGAAACTCGAGTTATGGAGGAAAACCTTAGAATTAAAGGGCTTTAGACTTAGTAGAACTAAAACTGAGTATATGAGGTGTGATTTCAGTGGTGCTAGGATAGATGATGGAGATGTTAGATTGGATGGACAAGTAGTGCCTAAGAAGGACATGTTTCGTTATTTGGGATCGATGCTACAGTGGGACGGTGAGATTGATGAAGACGTGAGCCGCAAGATAAGAGCAGCGTGGGTGAAATAGCGCCAAGCATCTAGTGTCCTATGTGACAAAAAAGTCCCTCAAAAGTTGAAAGGTAAGTTCTATAAAACGGCGATCAGACCCGCAATGCTATATGGAGCAGAATGTTGGGCGACTAAAAGACAACATATACAGAAAATGAGTGTAGCGGAGATGAGGATGCTGCGGTGGATCTGTGGTCATACAAAGCGGGATCGCATCCGCAATGATGATATACGTGATAGGGTGGGGGTAGCACCAATTGAAGATAAGCTTGTCCAACATCGCTTGAGATGGTTCGGACATCTCCAACGACAGCCTCCTGAGGCACCGGTACGTAGTGGAATTTCAAAACGTACTGAAAATGTAAGAAAAGACAGAGGTCGACCAAAACTGACGTGGGAGGAAGCAGTTAAAAGAGACTTGAGGGATTGAAATGTATCTAAAGAATTAGTTTTGGATAGGAGTGCATAGAAGTTAGCGATCCACGTACTGGAACCATAAGAAAGTTAGGGGCAGTGTTTTAGATTCTTGGCTCAGATAGCAGGTTGTACAAATTAGGGTTTTAGCATTGTAGGGTTTTTTTTCAAGGCTCACATCTCTTTGATCTTGAGAAAGTTTCATTCCTAGCCTACCCCAACTTGTTTGGGACAAAAAGTTTTGTTGTTGTTGTTGTTGCTATGGCTAATTAATTGCCATACTTGGCATTGGTATTGCAGGTGAGGAGTCCTGCAAACAATAACAAATCTGAAACTGAGAAAACTTTTGAAAGAACGGATACTGTATTTATCCCAGTTGTATGGTCTGGAGGCTGGGCTGATATTGGGTCAAGGCACACAATGGAGGATGTCTACATTTGCTGTGATAACTTCTTGCAAGATTTTGGACTTGACAGCTATGAAGAGGGGGCCAGTGCATTTTATGGGGTATGTTTTTGTTCTAATTTACCACGTTTTTCTTTCTTGATGTTTGTAATATATTTTAGCTAATTTTAGTCGTTTCATGACTGGAGAAACAACGTCAACTCTCTACTGGGACAGTACTTATGTCTATGTGACAGGCATTTCCTGTGTATGTACCCTTCACACGATTTTAATTTTTTAGGTTTTTGATGGGCATGGTGAAAAGCACGCTGCTGACTTTGTGTGCAGCAATTTGCCAAGGTTTATCGTTGAGGATGAGGGTTTTCCGAGGGAGATAGAAAGCTATGTCCTCAGCATTCTTACAGACTGACGCTGCTTTTGCAGATGCTCTCCCTGTGAACTCCTCTCTTGCATCTGGCACAACCGCCCTTGCCCCTTGTTGCACTCTTGGTTAGGAGGTATTGTCCTAAATTGTGCAACTGTAAGCCTTGTACTCAGTTATTTTGTAGCATTTCTGTTTAACTACCATTTGAAGCTTGATACTACTAAGGCCCTGTTTGGATCCCTTGGACTAACAACTAGTTGCTAAACTTTAGCCCTTGAGGATCCAAACAGGAGGGCTAATGGGTGGGCTAAAGTTTAGCCAAAGCCCCAACTAGTTGTTAGCCAACTAGTTCATCAAACCCAGCTAATGAGGGCTAAAGGACTAGCCGGATGGAAAAAAGACGTTGATACCCACGCCCAGTGTTTTCAAGTCGTCCGACTAATCGCGATTAGTCGTCCAGATCGGTCACTGGGGTTCGATTTGGGGTAGCGACCCGATTACCTCGATCAGAAGTCCGGTCGTCCGATTAGTCGACGACTAATCGCGATTAATCGTCCGACTAGGACAGGGACGACTAGCCCGGCGGATTTTTGGCGCCCGAGCAGAGGAGCGAGCGCAGCGGGCGCGGGAAAAGCGGGAGAGGGAGGAAAAGGAGCGAGCGCAGCGGCCGCGCGGGAGGGAAAAGAGGGAGAGGGAGGAAAAGGATAGACGCCGCGCGGGAAAAGCGGGAGAGGGAGGAAAAGGAGCGAGCGCAGCGGCCGCGCGGGAGGACGCCCGACACCCGCACCTTCCGCTCTCCGCCGGGAAGCTGCTCTGCCCCGGCCGCTGTCCTCCCCGCCGGGCGGCTGCTCCCGCCGGCCACTGGATCCGCCGGCGGTCAGCTCCTTCCGCCAGGCGCTGGTCCCGCCGGTCCTCTGCTCCCGCCGTCCTCTGCTCCACACTTCCACAGGCAAGTTTCCCCGCCGGCCACTCTCCTCCCCGCCGTCCTCCCCTGCTCCTCTGTCCTCTCTCCTCTGTTTGCTTTGAAGTGAATCTGAGATCTGAATGCTTGAGCTTGAGCCTTGAGGTGCTCTGTCCTCTCTCCTTGTTTGCTTGAAGTGCTCCCGCCGGCCACTCTCCTCTGATTTGAATGCTTGAAGTTCTCTCAGGGCTGCAATCCTCTGCTTTGAAGGCTTGAAGCCGTCGGTCATTCCTCTCTGGTGATGAGCTGCTCCGACGACAGTTTCAGTTTGTGCCTTTTCCCTCTCCATCTTCTGTCCTCACCTGCATCCTCTCTGCTAGGAAGCCTGCTAAGTTGTGCTTCTGCTTCTACAGATGTGGACCGACGATGTGCAAACGTGGAAGTGATAATGCCGACGCCTGACCTTGAAGGAGGTGTTCCACATTCATCATCTGGATCAGATGCTGCTGCCACGGCTTCCTCAGCTACTCCAGATGTTGCAACACTAGTTGAGAGGGCTATAGCAAAACTACCTCCAGATCTTGCTGCCCAAGCTGTTGACATCAAGAGGAAGGCAAAATCACAAGATCCAGGATGGAAGTATGGGTGGTGGCCAGATGCTTCCAAGAAGGACTTTGTGCAGTGCATATTTTTGCAAAAAGGTTGTCCCTTCTGGAATAAAAAGATTCAAGCAGCACCTTACTGGGGGGGTATGGAGATGCAGTTGGATGTCCTAGTACTCCAGAAGTAGTTAAGAAGGAGATGGCTGTTTACCTGAAAAAGAACTCAAGGACTGTTCTACCTGTGAATCCTACACTAGGTGAAGATGAAGAGGAACAAGATGATGCTACTGCTACAGAAGAACCAAGCTCTGGAACAAAAGTCAAGCATGCCAAGAAGAGGATTGCTCAGGCTGCCATCACTTCTTTCACTGTCTCTGCTGCAGCAAAACCAGCAACTCAAAAAATGTCCAGATCAGTGAGTTCCATGCTTTGCAAGTCACCAGAAGAAGTAGTTGAAGAGAGGCACAGATCCAAGCAAAGTCAACCTACACTTGAGCATTGCACAAAGAAAAGTAAGGAGGCCAAAGTAATTGTTGATGATCATGTTGCAGATTTCTTTTATGAGAATCGCATTCCATTGAATGTCATTAATTCAAGAAGCTGGGAAGTTTTGGTTGAGTCAATTGGACAATACGGCCCTGGGTACCGCTCACCATCATATTATGATATTAGGGTTCCGCTGCTTGAAAAGGATGTGAACAGGACATCAGAGTTGAGGAAGAAGCATGAGGAGGCTTGGAAGGAATATGGCTGCTCCATAATGTCCGATGGGTGGACTGACACAAGCCACCGCCATCTCATCAATTTCCTTGCTAACAGTCCAGCAGGGACTTTCTTTCTAGGGTCTGTTGATGCTTCAAGTGAGATAGCAAATGCACATATGTTGGCTGATTTGTTGGAGAAGCAAATAGATAAGGTTGGGAAGGAACATGTGGTACAGATTGTCACTGACAATGGAGCCAACTTCAAGGCTGCAGGGAGGCTTTTAATGGAGAGGATCACACATCTATTTTGGACACCATGTGCAGCCCATTGCTTGGATTTGTTATTGGAGGACATTGGGAAGATCAAGGAATTCAACACTTGCATCAACATGGCAAAGAAGGTGTGTAGGTTCATGTACAAGCATGGGAGGATTCTAGATCTAATGCGAGATAAGATTGGAGGAGATCTTGTGAGGCCAGCTATAACTCGCTTTGCCACTTCATTTCTCACATTGGCAAGCATGCATAAGAACAAGACTGGATTGAGGAATTTAGTGGTTAGTGAGGAATGGCAAGCTACCAACTTCTCTACCACTACAGAAGGCCGGCAAGTTGAGAACATTATCCTTTCAATGCCATTTTGGAATAAAGTGGAATTATGCATAAGAGCTACACAACCACTTCTTGTTGCTCTAAGGATAGCAGATGGAGATGAGACACCAGCAGCTCCAGAGATTATGGCAGCCATGGATCATGCAAAGGCCGCAATCAAGGATTCTTTGAAAGACAAACCAAATTTACTCAAAGAGGTACTAGAATACTATGACAAGAGATGGGAAAACCAAATGGAGCAGCAGTTGTATGGAGCAACCCTATACTTGAATCCAAGCAAGTTCTTTGCCATAAGGGAAAAAGATAGGAGACAAGCCACAAAGCTGAGAATTATGTTTAATCAAGTTATGTGGAAGATGGTGAGTGATGATGAGGAGCAGAACAAGATAAGCAAGCAGGCAGATGACTATGAGAGGTCTGAAGGCGAATCCTTCTCAAAGCCAGGAGCAATAAGAGACAGAGATAGAAAAAATCCTAGTAAGTTCTCCAATCTGAAATTTTGTATAATTATTTCCTTACCTTTTCTGAAAGCAATCAGCAATGAACTAATAATTGAATTCTATGTTTGGAATGGAAATTGCAGTTCTTTGGTGGGGTGCATATGGTGGCCTGACATATGAACTTCAATGTTTAGCAAAAAGGATCGTTAGCCTTTGTTGTTCTGCATCTGGATGCGAGCGTAATTGGGGTGAATTTTCTACTGTAAGTGCTACAGCTACTGTTGTGCTAAGTAATTGAGTTTGGTAGCAACTAGCAATATTGGTATAGTATCTAATTCTGCATTGTATTTTGTGTAGATCCATACAAAAAAGAGAAACCGGTTAGAGCACCAAAGGTTAAATAAGTTGGTATATGTCAGCTACAACCGCAAGATGGAAAACAGATTTAAAAAAATTAGAGAGTTGGGTTCCAAAGGAAAGCGATCCAATCCACTCTTGCTTGATGAATTTCATTGGGAAAATGAATGGGTCAATGACAATTCTGAACCAGTTCATGAAGGTGGTGGCAATGCTATTACTTGGGCTAATGTGGATGATGCTATTGGTGCAACTCAGGGTCTAGAGGGCCGTAACTTGCCTAGGGCTGCTGCTGCTCGTGCTGCTGCTGCTGCCCCTATGAGGCGTACTTATGCTAGGAAGCGTCCAAGGAACACAGTGACTCTGGATCTTGAGAAAGTTGATGATGAAGAACAAGATCAGCTTATAGAATCTGATCCAACAATTATGAATGAGGATGAAGAATCTGCACCAAGTGCAACTGGAGATGGACAGGGAGATGGAGGCTTCCAATTCAATGCTGATTTGCTTGATTAGATGGCTACTAGTTGCCTACTTTAGCTTATCTGTATCTGTACTCAGTGTACTGAACTGATTTGGTTATGTAATATGCTGGCTGTGTGATCGCCATGGTCTGCTAAATGCTATTTATTTGCTACTGCAGCAGTGCTTGCTAATGTAGCATTGCTCTTGTTGAGCTGTGTAAGATCAAGACTACATTAGTATTGCTATTGCTAATTATGGTCTTCTTTGGTATTCCAGGCTTCCAGCAGCAAGTCAGCAAAGGAATGGAGTTTGGGACAGCTGGACAGTGCAGAAAAGACAAGAAAACAACCCCCACAAGTAAGTCACCAGCTAAACACTAATGTAGTCTTAATGCTTGCTTAATTGTGTACACTATATAGTACATATAGCCATATAGGTATATATATATATATATATATATATATATATATATATATATATATATATATATATATATATATATATATATATATATATATATATATATATATATATATATATATATATATATATATATATATGTCCTGATGTATAGGACGATTATATGGACGACCAGGGTCGACTAGGCTCGACTAATCGGCCTGGTCGACGACTAATCGCGATTAGTCGCCTGGTCGGTCCCAAGGCGACTAGGTTCGACTAGACGACTTGAAAACATTGCCCACGCCAACCCTCCCAGACCACCATGCATAGGGGTATAACAGACTTTGCACTGAGATAATAGCACTTATTAGTCCTTGGATCCAAACAGGACCGGGCTAATTTTTAGCCAGCTAACTACTAGTCAGCTAACAACTAGTCCTAGCTAACAACTAGTCCTAGTCCATCCAAACAGGCCC
This sequence comes from Dendrocalamus latiflorus, assembly GCA_017311315.1. Taxonomy (NCBI): domain Eukaryota; kingdom Viridiplantae; phylum Streptophyta; class Magnoliopsida; order Poales; family Poaceae; genus Dendrocalamus; species Dendrocalamus latiflorus. The sequence continues at coordinate 8,579,829 of CM029660.1, read as the reverse complement.
TTATTAACAGCAAAAGCCTTTTTCCCCTTCTGTTATGGTCTTATGATTCCTGTTATGTTGCCTATGCAAATCAATTCTTCAACGTGTGCATGAATGCGCACAGAAGAAAGTGAGGGGCTTCAATATTTCTTCTTCTTTGGTAGCTGCAATTTTCCTGTTCTTTGCACGCATGTGAAGTGCGTCATCAGGTTTATAGATGTGCTTTGCTCTTTTGGGGAGTATATGTAAATCACTCATTTATTTTCTGAACAATTCATTTTCTTCTTTCTATTTTTGACCGCTTGTTGACCATGGTTAATATCAGCATGCACCATAGCCTGTTGCATGCTGCAGTATTCTCTTTCATGATGAAAGTAATCATAACCCCCCCCCCCCCCCCCCCCCTCTTTATGATATTGGATCACACGAATGGACTGTGTGCCCCTTTCTTCTTTAGTCCATTCTGTAATTTCCCTTTTCTTTATTTGAATTCTGCTTTCTTTCTATTTATCTATAATTTCTTTTTATCGTTTCTGCGTTTTTAACAGGTCACTTCTGGTGGCAAATGCTGGTGATTGTAGAGCAGTGCTATGTTGTCGTGGAAAGGCAATTGAGATGTCCAGGGACCACAAGCCATCTTGCAACAGGGAGAAGATGCGCATTGAAGCATCAGGTGGTTATGTTTATAGTGGATACCTGAATGGGCAGCTCAATGTTGCGCGAGCAATCGGGGACTGGCACATGGAAGGAATGAAAGCATGCGATGGTCTTGGGCCTTAGTGCCGAGCCTGAGGTGATGCTGAGGAATCTTACCGAGGAGGGCGAATTCCTGATCATGGGTTGTGATGGTATCTGGGATGTATTTCGCAGCCAAAATGAGGTAGACTTTGCACGCCGAAAGCTCCAAGAGTACAACGACCATGTTGCTTGCTGTAAAGAACTAGTTGACGAGGCCATCAAGAGGAAGAGCGGTGATAACCTTTCTGTAGTTGTCGTCTGCTTCAACTCCAGGTCGCCTCCTGTCCTAACAGCTCCAAGGCCTCGTGTACAGAGAAGTATATCTGTAGAAGGCCTGAAGGAGCTGCAAAGCTTCCTCGATAGCTTGGCAGATTGACATATGTAGTCCCGCCATACTGTAGCGGTGTAGCCGTGTACCTTTTTCCTTTTTTCCATAGCTTAATATGGAATTTAGGTTTAGTATGCGCTATCTCGTAATTTCTCTGAGATAGCTGTTGTTGAGTAATCCAGCGTTGTAACATATGCTGCGGCTAATTTTATCTGCAGTAGAAAGTATTTATTGGTTTCGAGGAACTGTTGCTTCATAAGTCTGGCATGATGAAACATTTCTTAGATCTCAGTGGATTGGTGAGTCATCTTTTTGCTTACTGCTTATGTTTGAAGGTTTTTGCAATGCTATGAGAATTAAGACAGGTTACTAGGTTGGGAACACTGTAGTCGTCTACAGGAAAATGCTTGCGCTTTTTGTGACCAAGCTTGGTATGTAGCTAGTACAACAATGGTTGAGCAGTCGCTTGTTTTTGTCTTCAATGGATGGTCCAAAATAACTCTCCAGAGGGTTGGGCCAGGACATTGTGTGCTGCTACTTGCTTTTGCGAATACGGTTGCAATCATCCTTGAAACGCTATCTTGTCCTGTGTTAACTGTATTAGCACTTCAGATTGGGCCAGCAAGCTGCTTCTGCTGTTCCATTCGTGTCTCAAACCATTCCATCATTGTTTTTCTCTCCTTAATCCTCAAAAATGAACCCAGCTTCATCTACAATTATCAAAGGAACTGCAGATTATTTGAGCAGTAAGTCTTCTCCCATGACATCGTATGCAGTAGAAGCTCTGCATACCTGTACCCTATCATCATGTTTGGAAGCTGAAGATCTTGGACGAGGCAACGACGCAGGCGAAGCCGTGAACCCAACTGCAACCTACCACATGGCCAGCAAGCCCTGAAAGCAATCCAAACAACCCATGTGAGCCTCTCTCTATCCATGAAATTTCTCACCGTTCCGCCGTCGTCCATGCGACTATTGCAAGGCGTCGCTGACGCGCTGCCGACAGCCCAAACAGCGCGCGCTCCCTTCGCCATCTTTCTGAACGCTCTGGCCATGGGACTTATGGTTCCCATATTGATGCTCCTGTAAAAAAAATGGCAAGGAAGCTGGAACAACCAATCATTCATGCGTCCTTTTGATGGAAATCCTGATCGGTGATGTGTGCTACAGTTCCCTGTGTAAATTATGAAGCTTTGTGAGCACGGAGGTGCTGCCTCGTAGGATCATGCGTTACACTTCCTCTTACCAATCTCGCTTTATCATGCAAGTTTTGCAGCTTTTGTTGGGCCATAACTGTAAAGAAGCAGGCCCATGACACATAGAAAAACAGGGTGACACCCGGACCCCCCATCCTTACTGTGCTCATCAGGGCCTAGGTCACCCTATTCTGCTACAGTTTGAAGGACGTGCACCTTTTTTTTATCTTTTTTCCTCTTTTTTTTGGGGTGGATCCAACTTTCATTTTTCATGTAGACAATTCGCTTTACTTCTTAGATAGTTAAGCTACTTGTCTAGTAAAATTGAATACTTGTTTTAAGATTTGGCTGAAGAATACCTCCTTGTTTTAAAATTTGGCTGAAGAATACCTCCCTCAATATCGTGCACCTAAGAATACCTCCCTCAATATCGTGCACCTTTTGTCCCTTTGAATTTTGCTTCCGAGTATAGGCAATGGAATATAGGCAATGGGTTACGCCAGGGTTCATCAAATTCCAAGGCGGTGTTTAAATCGCATGAATTTTTTTATATTTATGCGGAAATAGAACTATTTTCAGTGAAATTAGTGCATTCCAGGCATGGCTAGTTTCATAGTTCCTAGCAAGCCTATGATCTCATTCTTTTCAATTTATAGCTTATAATTTCTTCCGAATAAATAGATAGGATAGATTCTCTGCCACTATTTCCAAACGACTTATCGGAGCAGCCTTTTTGAATCGACTTATCGGTTTACGGCATTCAGTTCATTTGCACAGACGCTTGTGTTAAAGTCAAAAACTATAAACCGCAGGCATCAGACATCAGACGTAGCCGAAAAGAACGCACACTATCTCGTAGCAGTCTAACAGCTAGAAAGGGTGTCACCTAGGCAGTCCTATTTATTTATGCACAACCTCAAAATTTTGATGGATGGAAATGGCATCTCTCCCTTCAATCATTGATTTAGACAACAGACTAGATGCCACCACACGTTCCTGTCTTCTTGAGTAAACATCAAGTTTTACAAAAAAATTTCCCACTTTGTGGGATTCCATGGACCCAACCTCACCACTACAAACTGCAATTCGCCCGCATCCCACCACGTCACCGTAACAAACAGCGCGGGAAATTTCGCCGTCAGCCATGAACGTCACATCGGTGGCCGTTAACTGCAAGCGCGGCCATCTTCTCCATTGGATGCCCACTCCATCACGACCAAAATCAATCCACTCTGAACAGCTCGTACTGCTCGAGATATCATTAGATTCTAGACTCAAATTTGTCCTCTGAATTTTTCGCAGCGCCACTGCGCGCATGGCATGCAAATGAAATGCCATAGCAGAGCACTCATGAACTGGTCGAATGGCAATGGCGAAAAAGACTAGACCGGGCAGGCAACCCGGTCGTGCACTGCCCCCATTGACAGGCCAACCATAGTGGGATGGCCCTGTAAAAGCCCCATCTTGGATGCAATCGGATGACTGGTGCACATACCAACGGCGCAATCGGATGACTGGTGCACATACCAACGGCGCGAGATCGTTACCAACAGTCACTGAAATGCCGGCTCCACTAACAGATCGGTTTCTCTAGAATTCACATGTCACCGGTTGTTCGTCGCGATTTCGGAGAAAAACGTTTGTGTGCGCGGAGCAGATCCTGAGCTGCGCAATTGCGCCCTGGACTGGAGCAATATCTCATCGCAATCACCAGCGCGTCCTTGCTTTCTTTCCTTAGTGGAAACATCAGGTCGCAGGCATATGAAAGCACTTTCTTTCCGTCTTTTGCCATCAGCCGAGAGTGGCAAGTGGCCATTTTTCTCTAGCAAGAGCTTGCCTGATCAAAAGCTCGAAAGCATCTCTGCTTTAGGAGATGGAGGAGCCTGAAACTGAAAGGACGAGGGCCTCCTTTGGTCCATGCGTTCATGTCGCCATAGGTACCAATGTAGAGTGTACTATAAACCGTAGTGGCCATCACCGCAGGGCATCTCATTGCTCACACGATGCAAGAGAAATAGGACATGTCCTTGCCCGTCAACATACACGGGTGGGGTGGTAAAGAATTTTCTTGTTCGGGACCATGAGAGTTTTGTTTAGAGAATTGTCGGAGCTAGATTTAGTTAATTTAGAATCCTCTATAAAATCATTGTACTATTCTCTATATCAGAAGATAGTACTCACAGATACATCACTGAATCATTTCATACAGGACGTAAACCGTACCATCATTAATATTACAACATCAGAATTTAAATAGACCACATCGGGTCAAATTTACAATAAGACCGATCAGGCCAAACGGATTCATATATAAGTTGCAGAAGCGGTAGCGGAAACAAAGAGGAGAGGACACATCTTGCCACAGGCAAGCGACTAGGAAAGATTTCTGTGCGACCAATATTAACCAAAAACTTAGATAATATTAGTGCACAAAAACACCACCTTAGCTATACTGGGATAAGATCTAATCTACTAAAGACTAAGCTAAACTCCACCATCTTCATCACCATCAACTCCTTAAACGTCGTAGTATGTGTACTGCCCTTGCTCCACAAGTTCTGAGGATTTTGTGAGCGAGGGTGAGTACAAATAACAGTGTTCAGCAAGCCAGCACACATAATAAAATATTTATACATGCAAAGTTTAATAAGGATGGCTAGGATTCTTTTTTTACTAAAGCCAACATTTTAAAACTATAAATGATTAGAAATTCCTATGACTTAGCATTTTAATTAAAACATATTTTCTAAAGTATGTGAACAATTGCAGTAATAATACTGGTACATATTCCATCCATCATTATATGGTTCCCTGCACCATATGCTAGTTTTTCAGCATTACATCTGCTCATTATTATCACTGGGACCGACCACCTAGGGCATTATCTGCTCGAACTTTTCATTCCACCCACAAATATTTTAGAAATAGACACTAACTCAAGTAAGTTTCCATGCCCGCCCATAAATCGTGCGCACGGATGTTTGAATAGTATTCACTCTGCAGAGGTCATACACTTTACACACAAAAGACAACCAACCTATTATATTCTACATGTTTCCTTAGACATACAGATCAAGAAGGTCACCACAAGATCTTTACAATACATCTTCCCATCGAGGCCACACTCGCTAAAGTTTCCACCGCTGTTGGGTACGACCACCCCTCCAGAACCCTCCTCTTGCACTGTCACATCAAAAGCCCTTCCCTTTTGGCTCATTTAAATGTATTCATACTGGTGGCGCAACCAACACTGGGTCGATACAAATTAATTGGTCATGTGTACCCATTATATACTTATGGTTGCACTATATTACATTAGAAAATCATCACAAGATTTAGTCCTTAAAGTTATCTGGGTGGTTCTATCACATTCCACACATCCTCGTACTTTCAACAACATCAACTCCTCTTACCATCTGCCCAGATATTTAAGCAAGTCGGGGCTTTTAGGAGTACAAAATAATTAAGTTTAATATACCAGTCACTTTCCACTAGTAACTACCCAAACCAAGTTTTCATGTTTGAAATGATGCCAAAACAAATTAATGCCCTCAAGTATCTAAGCTAGACTAAGCATTGCGCTTAAATATAGACTTATCACTAGTGTGTTAACCATTAATTATAGGGCAACAAGGTTTCATGTCCAAAGCCAAGGAGTGGGATATAATTAAGTAATTATCTATAAGGAATTAACAATTAACTAATGCGAATATGCATTGCACAATAAAGTAAAGTATTGTCAGACCCAGATTTTGCAATCCGGAATCTACTGTGTTTAACTGCACTATTCCCTGTATCAGTAGATAGTGCACACAGTTACAGTTCTGAATATCAAAGTACATATCATGCGGAAACGTAATTAAAATAATAAACTTACTCATGGGCCGATTAGGCCGAAATCAATAAATTGCAGCAGCGGAAGAACGAAGCACACAGGTGGGACCTTCAGGACATGCCCACAGGCAGCCAACTGGAGGTTCGCGACCTAGCCCTTGACATCTTCATCTTCATCTTATCTGCCAGCTTGTCCACTCTTGTTGCTGAGGCGAGGCGATTTGACTCCTGATTCTGAATTTTGCCGCAAAAGCGAGCGTGAGCACTCCGACCCCGTGCTCAGCGAATCAACACACAGAATGCAATATGTAACATGTATGGCTAACCAAAGGATGGCTTAGGTTTATTTTGTTTTGCAAAGAGTGCTTTTGAATACAATTATATAAAAATTTCTAAGACCTAGCATTTGAACAAAAGCATAATGTTCAAGGAATATTAATATGAATTTCCATACATATGGCATCACACCATATGCCTAATATCACCATAATTTCTCCATACATACGGCATCACACCGTATGACATTTTTCAGCGTTATAGCCGCTTAACTTACCACTGGGACGACACCCAGGACAACTCAAATCAGGGCTTTCCTCTGCCCTTCCACTTTTCCATTCCCATTTTTCAATATTTTTGTAAACAGAACTATATCTAGTTAAGTTCCCATGTCTGCCCTTGACCGTGGGCACGGCTATTCGAATAGTTTTAGACTCTGCAGAGTTTTGCACACTTTACCCACAAGAGATAAATCCACCCGTTGCCCCACATGATTCCTTAGCCATGCGGTTGAGTAGACTATCACAGGATTGTTACAATGCATAGTCCTACTGTGGTTACGCCCGCTAAGGTCTATCTTCCGTAGGATACGACCATCCCTCGGGAAGGGTCCCTCGTGAGCCATCACGGGCAAAGGCGGGGATGCGACCATCCATCCCTTTGCTCGTGGTCATACCTTCACGTAACCACCTTAGAGCCACACAAATTAGTAAACCCTGCCTACATTTTGCCAGCTTGCGGTTGTGCTTGTCATACACGGGGTGACATGACAAGATTCAGTCCTTAGGGTTATCTGGGCGGTCTACCACTAACCCACTGTTGATCCATCACTAACTCAAAATTTTGTGCTTCCACTGCACCTCACATACACACCCTCGAACCAATCCGCCCAGATACTCAAGCATGTTGGGGTTTTTGGGAACATAAAGTAATCATACCAACATATACCAGTCATTCCCGTCATGACTGCCCAAACCCTTTTTTCATCATTAAAAGCGATCATGATGTATGGGGCATTTCAGCGCCCCCTGAGTATCTATGCAAAACTAAGCATAGCATATAGCTAGGGACTTATTTTTAAAACATTACTATTATAATTTTGCTAGGGCGACAAGGTTCACACATTCAATTACTCAAAGGAGGGGGTAATATTATTCAAGGTAAACAATGGCATATAGCTAGAATATCAAATTTAGCATGTATTTGCATAAAAATAACAGCATGCAATTTGTTAATTTAAAACAAGGTAATTTGCAGAAATGTAGGTTCACATGATCAAAGTATTGACTCGCCTGGCGCGGTTTATCGCGGTCTTGAGCTCACTCAAGCTTTCTCGTTGTTGGTTTTTATCTTCACCTCGATCTTGATCTTACATGATCCTTTAAATCTTCAGGACTCCAATTTCTAATTACGCGATAACCAACTGAATCCAAATAAATACAATAACTCAAAAGGTCCAATAAATCCAAATAAACTCAATTTAGTTTTATTATGATTTAATGAGTGATTTGAGGCAAGGTTGATTGGGTGCAGAGGACTGACGGGGTCACACAAGGTTGGGGCAATGTGATGGTTGGGTAGTAGGAAACTCGACAAAGCAGAGGCTAAGGAGGGTTCGTGATACAGGGATATTGACGATGTTATTCTTACTTTGGATTTGAGGATGGCACCGAATACCACGGGTTAACCCATCTTATTTAATAACTTCTTTTTATTACTTTTATATTTATCAAGGAAGTTCCATGAGCCATATTAGACCTATGGGTAGACGTAAGACTGTAGTGGAGTGTAGGGTAGTGCCTTGTCCAATATTAACTTTCTAAAAGTTGGGGCATGAGTTATATACACGATGTATATGATTTCTGGTTTGTCGAATCAATCTTATAGCTTATATTTTTAGCGGTTTGAGATGTATTTATTTATTTTTAGGCTGCGCTAATATTACCTTGTTCATTAAAATACGAGGTGGTAAAATTATTTTAATTACCGATTACATAGGGATTTTTGTAGGTACTCCAACCTGACTTTTTAATTAAAGAGGCTCTTCAGATTAGGTATCGTAGATATTCTGCGTATATTTTAACTATTATTACAGTGTTGATGTTATTATTATTGTTATGCAAATTTATTTATCTAGAACCAAGCATGCTATACTTAGGTCATATCTTACTATCAATACTCTACCGAGTCTACGGTTGAGATTTATTTGTCGATGGCACGCTTGTGATGACTACTAATCACACTGCTACATTAGGTAGATTACTTTTAACATCTGATGTCCTAGGGGTTACTTTATTATACTTGCCACGCATATATAGACATTTCTACTTAAAAGACACTCTTTTGATTAAAGGTTACTACCAATTTATGTATCTTTTAAAGATATAGGAATGACAACCATATCTTAGTTGGCTACATTTATATGAATCAGAGGTACCATTAGAATTAGATTAGTAAATCTAGATTTGACGTACAGTAATCCCAGGCTGCATCTCTTATTTTGCATGAATCTTAATCTATCCCTACATCATATTTTATTTATCTTCGTTTATCGTTAGTTTAAGTTTAATTCAAACTATGATCCATTGGTACGAGTCCCAGCTTGCTTTATATACCATTATACTTAATTTTATTATGTATCATGTACCAAAGCTAGTGTCAAGACTTAATTAATGGCGCTATTATTAGCTTGCTCCTACTTTAGCTACTATTTAAGATTTTATGGTTGGCAGTATGCTAATGATAGGGTTTATATTTTCAATAGGGTCTAAGGTGTACAAAAATTGTACTAACATAATTGCTAATGGGTTGCATACATGCTATCCACATTTCTCTAACTGCTTACTTCCATATACTTATAGATGCTTATATATATATATATATATATATATATATATATATATATATATATATATATATATATATATATATATATATATATATATATATATATATATATATATATATATATATATATATATATATATATATATATATATATATATATATATATATATATATTCGCTTAGTAAGGCTCTACATTTTAGTTGTTACTAGTTTTTAATATAAACGTATCTGTCTAACAAGGCTTGCTGTACAAAGTTGTATTTCAATATTTACTAACTAGCAAAACCTACGGCTAAAAATTTTATGTAATGGAGGCATGTCAAATACGGGCATAGATTTTAATTATAATTATTGGTAGTCTTTAAATTTGAACACTTAACCAAAATAGATTTCTTTTATTACTTCCCTTAATTTGCATTTTAGCCTTTTAATTCAATCATGCAAATCACAGTAAATATCACTAAAATTCTAATGAGCTCTAAAATTCATGATTTCAGTTCCATTGGACAGATCTTGATTTTAGATGAATTTAGAAATTTGTCTCATCCAATTTGGAGTTAAAATGAAAAAGTTATGATTATTTGAAGTTCTCAAGTTTAATTAATTCCAGAAAATACAAAATATCTGACAGGTGGGACCCACTGGTTATTTTAATATTTTTATCTTTTTATTATTTTGTTTAATCCTGAGTCTCTGCCCAGTGGGGTCCACATGTCGGCGTGCGCTAGACACTGACGGGTGGGGTCCGGCTGTCAGTGGGCCTGCGGTCCCGCAGCGGCTGACGAGCGGGGCCCACCTGTCAGCGGGGAAAAATTAAAAGAACGCTCGACCGCTACGCGCGGAGCCGAGGGCTCGAACGCGCGCCGCGGGAGCGGAGGGGGAAAGAGACGATCGCTGATAACCAAGTGAGCGGGGAGGCGTTGCCTACCATATATGGGCAATAAATCCTTTTGAGGTATGTCTTGGGGGAGGCCGGGCAGAGGAGGAAGAAGGCGACGGTGACGGCGGCGAGCGGCGGCCGGAGAGGCTCGGGATGTTCGTGATATACAACCTCCTGGTTGCGGTGGTGCTTCTGGTGAAGTCGGCGAGGGTGAGGAGGCACGGTGGTGGGCCGGCGGCGTGCGACGGCGGAGGCTCAGGGACGGCTACCGTGGCCGGCGAAGTGGAGACCACGGGAGGCGAGGAGAAGAACGGGGATGTGTTGGCGACGCTCCAGAGATGGTTCCAGAGCGAAGAATTGAGCTTTGGTGGCTCGGCTTAGCTGATCGGCGCTCGCCGGAGCTGGGAAGAAGAAGGGGGTGGCGGTGAATTGGAGGTTCTACGACGCAATTGCGGCCAGGGGAGGGAGGAAGAAGGTTTTGCGGTGCCAATGCGGCTCACGGGAGGGGCTTTTATAGCCGGAGAAGGCGCGTACGGCGAGGTCGACACTTGGCTCCGCCCTGCTCGCGCCGACGAGGGGAGGCGAACCAAATCCCGCCGGGATTTTGTAGGAGAGAGGTGGCGGGAGAGGTGAGCCCCCCTCCTGTTGGTGCTTTGAATTTGCTCACGAGGCGAGAGAGAGAGCGCGGAGGATTTGCTGCGGCAAGGAGCGAGCGCGAGAGAGAGGAGCGGCGCTGGCGCGTGGAGAAGAAGAGGAGGAAGGAGAGCGCGGGCGGGACCACCAGCCAGAGAAAGAGGCGCGGGGCGAGGCGGGCCACTGGTCGGGGGAAGCGCGACTGGCGCGTGGGGGCGGGTGGCAGCGAGGCGCGAGTCGCGGGCCCGCGAAGCAGAGGGGAAGGCGCGGGTGGAGGCAGGTCCACCGGCCAGCGGGAGAAGCGCGAGAGAGGCGGGGCCGCTGTCAGCGGGGAGAGGCGCAGGTGCGGACGCACTCTGCGGCCGCGGGGCTGGGCCGCGCGATGGAGGGGTGGTGGCGACGTGTCGCACATCGGGCCGGCCAGGTGTCGGCCCGAGAGGAGAAGGAGGAGGATTTTTATTTTTATCTTTCAAGATTTTCAGAGATGCGCAGTTAATTGAATAAATCTCAGAAAAATATGAAATTACTTCCAAAAATTTCAGGAAAATTCACAGAAGCTCATGAGGACCTTCTGGCTTTAATAAAATATTTTCAACCATTTTTGGCATTTAATTTATTTACTTCCCTTGTTACTCATGTCATTATTAAGAATAAGATTTTATATTTTGGGCCTATTTCTCTCCCCTTTATTTTTTTGGATCATATTTTCATATTCGAATTTAAGACTTTGAGTTTCCTTTACTTGCATGTATCCCTCAGGGTCTTATTATGATAAATTTTATTTTCATGACTCGTATTAAAATTTAAATTTTCTAATATTTAAATATGCTTGTTTTCCCTTTGGTCTTTTTGACTTTTTGGAACCTTCATTAAGTTATTCAGAAAAATACCACAAACTCCAAATTCAAATAAAACATATTGCAGAAATAAATTCAAAAAGCTTCATATTTTCAAATTCAAATTTTCAGGATGTTACAAGTATGCAATTTGATATTTTCAATTAAAATAACTTGCATTCAAAGAGTAGGTGCAATATGATCAAAATATTGACTCGCTTGACTTACAAGCAGGGTAGTTTTGAAATTATTGAGCTTGCTTGAACTATGGTTCCTCGATATCCTCGTATTTTATTCGGATGAATGCAATGAAAAGCAAATAAACATGCAAGTAACACAAAAAAATTCAAAAAAATTCAAGTAAACTCCAAATTGAGCAAAACTACTTTCATAGATAGATCTTGAATTTAGAAAAAAAATAGAAATAAAGTTCATTGAATTTGGAGTTAGAACGAGTCCTTCGAAGTTTAAATCAGAATCTAATTCAAGAAATAAAAATGAGGAGAGATGTTACTCTCATTGACATGGGGGCCCACAGGTTTTTATTAAATTTTAGAATTACTTTTCTAATGAAAATCTTTACTAAGGCTGACAACTGGGTCCCACAGGATTTTCATTTAAATTAGCTTTATTTTCTAAAAGAAAAGTCGAGAGGCTAACTGGTGGGACCCCTTTAATGTGCAAACAGTAGAGTGGGCCCACCTATCAGTGGCTTAACCACCGCTTAACCGGTTAAAAGATTTTTAATAAGCTGAGGGGACCACTTGGCTGAGGGACAATGAGGTTGGTTAAGTATATGGGCCCACAAGTCATACGGATTAACGCACACTAATGACTGATCATTGAGCTAATTAATCACTTGCATTTAAATCCTAACCATGGCGCTACAATGCATCGTCTTCCTCTCGAGCATGGCGCGGTTCGTTGCCGACGATGGAGACCTCAGCAGCTGGAGGCATGGCCAAAAACAGAACCACTACCTTGGCCCGCACTTCTAGGCAACTGGTGGCGACACATGACACCATGGCACCATAGCGAGCTATGACTCTAAAGCCTGATTGCTTGCTAGGGAAGCATTTACGAGTAGAGATGGGCTCGCTGAAAGCGAAGATGAAGCTCAAGGATGAGGTGGATGACTGACTATGATGACCCAGTTGGTGGCGAGGTGAGCAACGTGGAGGGCTTGCCGGAGGGGACAGAGGAGCTAGCAATGGTTGGGGTCATTTTGAGATCTTCGAGCGAAGTTCCCAGCACAAGGAATCGACGGACGGTGCGTCGAGTCATCAGAATTGCTTCATGTGGTGAATCGGTCGGAGATGTAGAGGAAAGGGGTTCGGGTGGCTCTCAGAGCAATTAAAGGCAAGGGGAAGCAATGGAGGGTAAGAGGAGGTCCACACACGTCTTTATAGCGAAGTAGGGAGGCGGAGAGCACTGGGTGCCATGATGGCTAGCTGCGATCGAGGCAGTAACGTCAGCAGAAAGCAAGGCAATAGGGGCGAGGTGATTAGCGTAACAATGCACATCGTCAAGTTGAGCGACATCATGGGCACACGTCGCAAGGAGCTGAAGCGCAACATGGAAGCGACAAGCACAGCTAAGACGGTGCAGTAGTGCAGCGGGAAAAAGGGAGCAGGGAGAAGAGCTCCGGTTGGGGATTGCAGTGGCGGAGCAGGGAGAGGATGGCTCGGCCTAACATAGCGTGATGGTGCAACGGGAATCTGGGAACGCGCGAGGCAATGGAGTAGCGCAAAGTCTAGGCACGCGTGGAGCACGTCCGGTGTTGTGGCCATTCCAGGTCAGGCGAAGGGCCAAACGGGATGGGGCCAAGTGAGAGAAAGGGAGAGATGGGCTAGGCTAAGCCCAAGAAAGGTTTGGTAGTTTGAAAGTTTCTTTAAAAATTTGAAATTTGGTTAGAATTTGATTGAACCACTTGAATTCAAATTCGATTTGAAATTTCAGTCAAGTAAACTTAGTATTCTCCAGAAATAGGATGTTACAAGAATTCAGAGCTTGGCAGCAAGATAAACGTTGTCCACCATTTCAATACATGGTTTGACCTATTTCTACCACTGAGAACTCAATATATATGACCTCCCGTGCGTGCAAAAGAAACAATGAATCATGCATTGCTAAGTGCTAATTGCTTTCGGATTACTAATAGAGACTAAAGTAGCATAGTTCATTGGTAGAAATCACATATTTCCTCTTGCCAATCCTCCGATTGGAATGCAAGAATTTCACGAGAATATTGCGCGTAAATTTCAAATCGTAAGGAATTCCTCGAACAAACCTGCATTCCAAAACGAACCTAGGTATTGAAAACTTGCTACTAAATCGGTCTTACAGGGATGAAAATTTTCGCCACAAAATCCCTTTACCCTTTAGTGCCAATTCAAGATTTCATGCGGACCATATGCAACTTTTACCTCCTCTCCTCGACTCCTACTATACTCCAAAATAAGCATGGCAGGTGGAATAATGATCATACCGTTCTTTTTTTTTCTGAAGGCTCATCAATACGTACGTATACAACATCATCAACGGCCCCACATGTCATCTTTTGGTAGGTTGAGCATTTGAGCATATATATAGGACATGTTGCCGGATCCCCTATCTGGTGGTCTACACCTTAATTATTACCATCATAACTCCACAAACCTAATGGATGTACTTTAGCCTCCGATTGCAATGATGAGAGGGGGTAGGATTTGGATCTTATGAGAATAATCATAAATTCTCCTGCCATTGGCATTAAAGCTTTGCTTTGCATCCATGCTCGATCTACTTGGTGGGTCAGGCTAGCTTGCGAGGATATATTGTTTAGGTCATTTCTAGCTGTCACACTATGTACCAATGTTTATAAGTTGCTATCTTATAGAGATATTAGATTAGGGTCGTTTGTTCGGTTTGAGCTTCTGACTTATTTTGTACTATTTATAAATTTCATATTTTTCTATATTTTTGATTTTTTTGAGCTTTTTTGCTGGTTCTTTTTTTCCTCGTATTTGTTTGCATTATACGTGATGGGCTAACATGTTTTTCTATTTTTAATTTTTTTTCAAATTTAATTATGCTAAATAAGCCTCTGTCAGCTACAGTATTTTTCATCCAGTTACAGTGCTTTTCAGTCATAAGCCATCAAAAAAGCTCTTTTGAGATTCTTTCAATATGATGTATCTTTCATCTGGCTCACCTAATAAATACAGTAATTTTATATTTACTTCCTCTCACATCCCTATGTTTTCTCTCTCCTCTTTCTTCTTCTCTTTCTTGCTCGGCGGACCAGCTTTCCGGTGAAGAATCTGGACCCGTCATTATGCGTTAATGACATGTTTTAGTAATTAATGACAATCGAACTGTGGGACTAATATTTTCATTGACATGAATGAACAGGATATGTCTCACGGTGATGGATGATTTAAGATGAGTTCATGCGGTTGATTATTCTCAAGTATTGTAAAGACTTCAAATGTGTTGAAAAGTCATAACCCAAAGTTGAAGTTGAAATATATGTTGTAAAGCTTCAAGTGGAATGCGTAAGGTAAAGGTATGACTAGCTAGGGTTAAGGATATGTTCCTAGTCTTTTACCGATCTTGGTGTTTGGTTGGAAGATCGGATTACTAGTATAGGATGCCGTACTATTAAAAGGGGTCACGACTAGTAGTTTCAATGTAACAAGTGTTGATAGCTCGCTTTATTGCTCTAGCTCTCTCTCCGTTGCATGATGCTAATATTTTGAATGTGATTTGAAAATATTGTAGCTCATGCATAAGTCATTTATGACATGTGACTTAATGTTTGCGAATGTGTTTTGCAACATGTCAAAGTCCATGTTATCTCCCCCCCCCCCCCCCGCTTGAGGCATGATGCTAATATTTGAGATGTGTCTCTCAAATGATTGTAGCTCATGTAAATATTATTGCTACATGTGACTTAATTTTGAAATGGCAAATTCGAATTTGGTTAAGTCCATGTCGTTTCCGGTGATGTGATTCCAAAATATACTTGAGGATATGTTATATGATTTATTGGAAGTCACATGTTAAGCCGCATTTATGAGGGTGTCAGTTTTCCGTAAAACTTTGGTCCGATCAACACGTTAAAAAAGGTATGAAGTAAACCTGACGCGACTAGGGCCTGTTTGATATGGCTGCGGCTTATGGCTTTTGGCTGAAATTTTTTAATTTTAGCTGTTTGCGATAGAGATTACGGAGAGAGAGATACCCGCTTGTGATTTTAGTTGATACAGATGTTGGGCTTTTAATGTATACTACAATTAACTTGTAGACTCTGTCTTGAGAAAATACTCCGTTTAAAAATTAGGTACTATAGCAAAAGTAACTTTTAAAAACCGTAAAGAACAGGGCCTATAGCTTTTCATTTCAATAGCAAATTGGTAGAACTGTAACTTATAATTCTTTTTAGTTTATAACTTATAACTTATATTTTTTAATAAATAAAAAGGATGATTTTTCACCATCGTTCAAAGCGGTTTATCATGACAGTCTTCAAAAAGATTTATCGGTATTTGATTTGTTCACATAAGTGTTCACGTTAAGATAAAAAACCATAAATCATAAGCTATAGTAAAACAAACCCATCCATATATCTTAGCTTCTTGCACCAGGTACAATTAAGGTCCACTTCATACACATTATTTTCTAGAAATTGTTTCAATTCTCACAAAAATCCAAATGTAAATCAAGCGAAATTTTGTCCTCAATATAGATTTAAAACACGAAAACTTTTAATAAACAGTTCAATTTCTGTAGAAAAAACAACAACTACGTTTCGGACGGACGCTAGCTTTTTTTTAGGGTGTGTTTGGTTTGCTGAATATGGACGGCCAGATCCCGGCTGCACCGTATATTGCGAAAAAACCAGGTGTTTGGTTGGATGAATCTACTGTAGCAGCCTGGATCCGCTCGTCCCGCATACGGTCTCGATCCGGGATCGGCAGAGAAGGCCATTTCGGCCGAAGCTGGCAGTCCAGGACCGAGGGATTCCAGAGAAGGGCGGGCTAGGGTTACCTCTCGCGCGCTCTCCTCCACGTCCTCCGCGTCGGCAGCAGGTGATCTCCCTCTCCCTCTCCTCCCTCCTCCGGATCCGGCGAAGGCCTTTGGGTTGGAGTCGCCGCCGCCTCCCGTGGGTGGAGTCGCCGCCGCTCCCGCGGTTGGAGTCGCCGCCGCTCCCGCGGGTGAAGTCGTCGCCGCTCCCGGGGAAGGGGAAGGGGAGGAGAATCGGAAGGGGAGGCGCGGCGTTGCGGCGCGGGAGGCCCAGGGCGGCACCAGGGTGAGGAGAATCGGAAGGGGGGAGAGAGCGCCGAGAGCAAAGAGAAGGGGAGGAGTTGAGGCGTCGGTGGAAGAGGTGAAGAGAAAAAGGAAAATCGAGAGAAGTGGAAAGAAAAATAAAAATAGGGAAGAAAAAGGGGAAAGGTAAAATAAAGTAGGAGAAATAAAAGAATGTGCAGATTAGAATGTTCATTTTATTAATGTCTTTTCATTTAGAGTAAAGTTGTAAATATTTCCCTGATATACATCATCATATTGTCAAATACGTTCTTTTCATAAGTTAAAAAAATTAATATGTCATTGGGTAAAGAAATTACTATTAGGAATAACTTAGTTTGTGCAAAAAAAAATGAAAAAAACATGTGAAGGGGGTAATCACACCACCTCTCACATTCGGGGGTCACTATACCCCATTATACAGCCAACCAAACACCTTCTCAGCCTACGGTATCCGCCCATACAGCCTCATATACAGCCTACCAATCACAGACTCATTCAGCCTGTATCCACAGATACATCGAACCAAACACTCTTCTTTTTCAAAATACGGCCCTCCTCATCTAGTTTCCCCTCATCCAGGATATACGATTCCGAGGAGTTGAGGCGTCGGTGGAAGAGGTGAAGAGAAAAAGGAAAACCGAGAGAGGTGGAAAGAAAAATAAAAATAGGGAAGAAAAAGGGGAAAGGTAAAATAAAGTAGGAGAAATAAAAGAATGTGCAGATTAGAATGTTCATTTTATTAATGTCTTTTCATTTAGAGTAAAGTTGTAAATATTTCCCTGATATACATCATCATATTGTCAAATACGTTCTTTTCATAAGTTAAAAAAATTAATATGTCATTGGGTAAAGAAATTACTATTAGGAATAACTTAGTTTGTGCAAAAAAAATGAAAAAACATGTGAAGGGGGTAATCACACCACCTCTCACATTCGGGGGTCACTATACCCCATTATACAGCCAACCAAACACCTTCTTAGCCTACGGTATCCGCTCATACAGCCTCATGTACAGCCTACCAATCACAGACTCATTCAGCCTGTATCCACAGATACATCGAACCAAACACTTTTTTTTTTCAAAATACGGCCCTCCTCATCTAACTTCCCCTCATCCAGGATATACGATTCCACTGCCCAAAAGCAACCAAACACACCCTTAAAGTTTTCTCTCAGATACGCATGCGTTACCAGGAAGACTTTTCCCCACAGCTTCTTCA
This sequence comes from Dendrocalamus latiflorus, assembly GCA_017311315.1. Classification (NCBI taxonomy): domain Eukaryota; kingdom Viridiplantae; phylum Streptophyta; class Magnoliopsida; order Poales; family Poaceae; genus Dendrocalamus; species Dendrocalamus latiflorus. The sequence continues at coordinate 8,561,770 of CM029660.1, read as the reverse complement.
GCCAGCTGAGTGGCGTATCAAATCTGCACGGAGAAATAATTACCGCATGATTCGAGGTGACACTTTACTAGTACAAATCTAACTAAGGCTACACGGCTACGCCTAGAAAAGGTTGGCTTTATTCCTTTGTTCCGAGGAGTACAAAACCCGAGTTGTTGATTTGGACCAAACTCCTGGGAACAACTCCAAATGGAGGAGGAGGAGACGAACTAGGTTTTGCTTTGCTGGCCACTTTAGATCGACAGCGCTTGTGTTTGGCGTGCGTGAAAGCTCGTACAGGCTCGGGAGTGCTCAGACGCTGGTGGGACGAATCACCCCGCACTACCAAAATTCCACCATCAAAAGACCCCAGTCAACCCACTCTCGTCTTCTTTTCTCGTATACCGGCGGGGCCACGTAACAGCGACCCCACGTAGGGAGAATTACCTGTCACACTACCGTTTTCGAAATCAAAACCAAGAGGATCCTTATTACTCTCATGCAGCCACGCGTTGGCATTATTCATGGTGTTGCTTGGCCCAGCTCAAGTGGCACCCAGACCAGACTTATCCGATCCTCTTGTTGTCGTGTGATACTACTCTATTCTGAATCCGATCCTGTTGTTGCTGTACATGTAGACACGAAAATTATACCACTGTAGGTTCAAACCAAATTCCCTGAGCCCACCAGCTGCCAATGGTGGTCGGCTACCCGCAACAGTTTCCTGAAACTTTTTACCGTCTGCTAGCCGCTCGGTCGGGCCACCAGAACACGAGAGAACGCAGAACTCGGTGACCGTGCCGGCCGTGTGTGTGTGTCCAGGGACCTAACGCAACGCACACAGAGCTAGCGCGCAAACTCCTCTCTCTTTAATACGCAGCGCGCGGCGGCTGGTCACTTTCGCTCGCTTCGTCTACCGCCGGTGGCAGAGCCAGGACTTAAATAACGGAGATACAATCTTAAAATACATATTTATTCTAAGATAAGTTTAAATAATATAGTATGGAAGTTCAATATAAATAACTAACTAATCATTCAAGTATTATTCACATATGCTATTTCTTAGCTTGTTATGATTGATTATAACTCCTACAATTCTCTTTTAGGTTTTAATTATTGAGATCATTGTTTTAAACCTAAAGGCAAAAAGAGCAATTTACTTTCTAGTGCTCCAGATCAATCTATATACAATAATCTATAACTATCATGAAAACCATCCCATCAGAGCTAGTTGACGCATGAACATCAAGAAACAATCTACCAGCATTCAAGAATCAAGAAACTAACCGACATCAAGGACTCAGGTGCATAGAAGAATTGGATGCTAAAAAACAAGGCACAATAAGTCTGGAGCGTAGGAGACCTTGCGAGGCAGGTGTAGAAGAGTTACTTGGAGAGCTCATGGCATTTTTTATGATGGGCGGGTCAACGACGCACTACTTGTTCCTCTTAATAAGTGTCTTGTGGTACACGCGTCTGTGCTTGACCGATAACCTTGTCGCCATGGATCTATCGTTGTTTCACGATTAAACCAGAGCAATGCAGATGAGAAAAATCATAACAATATACCTATGAATTGAGAAGCACGGGATCGAGACTTGGCTCAATGACTTCTTTGGTTTACCTTTTCCTCTCTGGTACTTAGAGGTTACTGGCAGCGGTGGCGATGAGCTACACGTGAGCAGAGCCACGTGCTTGAGTTTGAGCTCGGCTGCTGCATTAGGGCAGAAGCCTAAAGGATTTGGCCGATTGAGGAATTTTCTGTAGGGGTGGCCGATCGACTGAGGAAGTGAGGATGGTATGGGCACTTGAGTTAATATGTTTGACTTACTGTCTATTGGGTTTAATAGGCTGTCAAAAGTATGTTGGTACATCTAGGATAAATTTTGTATATTAAAAAAAAGTATGTATCGGTTTGTTACAAAAAAATTAAGACGTAACTGCACCTCGTATCAATGTGGCTCCGCCACTGTCGACGGCGTGCATGCCGTGCGTGCTGCGCCGTCGCTTTCGCTCGAGGTCGCCTTTTTGCTTTGGCAACGCCTTCCTCGCCGCCGCGCCGGCCCGCCCTGCGCTCCGGCCATGAGTCCATGCGGCGCACGCTTTTGTTTCGCGTACACCAGCACGGTCGCAGGCAGCGATCGAATAGGCATCCAACAGCGGTTCGTTCGCGTCAAAAAAGACATTCCCAACTGAGAGAGAGAGAGAGAGAGAGAGGCGAGACCCCTCGGTCGCCGCGCCCGCCGAGTTTTCACCGTGCGTAAAGAGGCGCGCGCGTTAAATTAACCGTAGGCCGAAGAAGCTAAAAGAGGACTTGGGTAAGGAGTAAAAAGAAGCGGCGTACGTAAAAAGACGTCCCCCTGTGCGTGCGCTCGCGCGAGCACTGATAGCTTTAGGTCTGCTTTAAACGGTTTCTACTTTTACTTCTTAATTTTATTTGTTGTTTTTATTTTTTTTAGTTTTTTCTTATTCCTCTGTGTTGTCTATAATGATATAACATTTTAGAAATTGTTAAACAACACTTGAGTATTTTTTTACTTGAAGCACTCAGATTTTTTTTCTATATATGCTACATTTTTCGCTCATGTTTGTAATATTTTTCACCCATATATGTAATATTTTTCATATATGCAACATTTCTCGGCTATAAAATATTGTATACATAGGAAAAATATTGCATACATGAAAAAAAATGTTACATACATGAGCGAAAAAAATATTGCAAACTAGAACAAAAAATGTTATATACATAGAAAATTTTGAGTCCTCCAAACCATAAAAAAAACCACTCCTTAGACACCTCCTAACGTTTTTTTATTTTTTTTAAAAAAATTAATTATCCAGAAAAAAATTAGTCGCCACTATAATTTAAAAAAATCAGAAGCTGCGGCTTATAAGCCATGTTGAGAGATTAGGAGCTGCCCCGGCTAGCTTTGCTTTCGCCTTTTCCCGGCTTTATATAATCTTAGCTCCCTCCGGTTGCATGCCACTTTGGATTGGATGAGGTCTGTGCTTATCCTGTCTACTTAGCCAGCAGTACTGCTGCCGTTGCCAGGGGAGGCCGAGGAGTTGTAGCTACCTAGCTAAGAACTATACTACTAAGCAACCTGGAAGAGCTATTTGGAGTTTGGACACACTTTTGACTGTGTTCTCCTCTCATCAGGCATCAGGTACGCTAGCTGCCAGTTAACGCATCTTTTTTTGTGTGTGTGTGTGTCGAAAGTTTGCTCTAGCTAAGCTAATAAGAAACTTAGCGCCCTCTTGGATGTTGCTTAGGGATCAGCTGTGCAGTCGCAGTACCCCGTGCGTAGCTTCTTGGGTGTTCGTGATTGTGACCTGTGAGCGATGCGGGAGTTAGCTAGCTAGCTAGCTGCATAGGATAACACTACTACTGTACTGGTACTTCGTTCTGCTGCTGCGCGTTGGGCGTATATGCGCGCACATTTTGCTGGGTTTGGCTTGGATGCTCGTCGATTTTCTCGTGCTCTCGTCCGTCTTTTCTTTTGAGGCCTTGCGCTTCTTTCCTTTTGATGCGTTGGTGAGGTCTTGTGTCGGCGCTTTTGAGGAGAGCGAGCGAACGCGCTGCATGCAAGCCTGCGAGAGAGAGGAAACCGGCTTTTTTTTGCCCCCAAAGCTGCGTAGCCGTGGCGTGAAGCCAAACTCTCTCTCTCTCTCTCTCTCTCTCTCTCTCTCTCTCTCTCTCTCTCTCTCTCTCTCGACACTGTCGAGATCCCAGTCACACATCATGGCCATTAAATGTATGCCAACGTTTTCTTAAAACTTCGCTAGAACTCATGATTGCCTCGCTTGTTGCTTTCCTCCTCGTCGTGTTCTCCTGCCTCTGGACTTCCCTTCTTGTCTTCGCAAAAGGTACCATAAGCTGATCCTTAGTCCTTTCCCTGCCACAACATTGTTTGCATAGCAAGGAGGAGCATTAGCTGTCCTGTCATGAAACATTAACCTGCCAGTTTAAGATTTCTCTTTTTTTTTACCGGAAGTCGGAATAAACAATTGTGCTTCTTAATTTTAGTTTGTTTATTTCTTTGTTTTTCTTCTTTTTTGTACGCGGCCTAAGATTAAAAAACCAAAATAAACAGGTACTAAGATTTCTATATGCACTGCACACGTAGTTTTGTTCTTGGTGGAATTTAATTAAACTTGGGGTAGATCAGTCAGGAACTCAAGTCCTGTGCATTTTATTTTACGAACTTTGTTGTAGTAAACTGAATCCACATTAATTTGCTACGTACTAACCATTGAAAATAACACAGAAGTAACAGCGACCACATGGACTATTATGAAAGATTCCCCAGCATCTATGTGAAAAAGGAAAGCAAAGAAGAATTCTGAAAAAATGGAAAGCAGTGTTCTTTTTTTTTTTTTTTTTGCTTTTGCCCATGACAACAGTTAAACCCGCCCCGTCCCCCGCCCTTTGATGGGTCCGCACCAAAAGCTTCTTTCTGCAGAGCATTTCTTTGTCTTTCTTTCTTTCCCTTTTCCTATGTCTTAATGAGGGTAAGGGTCTGTTTTTTAGATATGGCTAATAGCTTTGGTCCTATCACGAGCGTTTGTGTGAATGGATAAAACGCCAGTAAGTCGATAAACCACTTTAAAAAGATGTCTTAATAAGCCGCTTTGAAAATGTGACGAAAAATCTATTTCATTTATTTATTTGATAAAAGCTACAAATCATAAACCACTATCAGATAAGAAAGAATGGTCAAGCTGGCTAGAGACCTAGAGCAAACAAGTGACACTATCCTAGCAGGCTACCACTGGTACCTGCCCATCCATCCATCCATTTGTGCGGCGGATCTAGAATTTCACCACACCTTAGACTAAATTTTAATAGGCTAATATTCTAGAACTAACATTAATTTATACCGACACCACGGTATAACAAAAATAAATTACAAATACATCATTGACATAAAACTTTAGTTTGATGCTTCAACATAAGTAAACTTTGTATAACTCACCTCACCAAACAGCATACTCAATGACGCTGAGATCCAAATCGCACCCCAAGCAGTCACCAAGTTATCGAGGAATATGGGTAAAGCTTGATATATATATACATAAGCATGTCATCACAATTTAATTTATCAGCAGAATCTTAAACTCAAATTATCTACAAATCACTTGAAATCAAGAATAGGACCTCCATGGCTGCAGCATTGCAGATGAGAAGTGTACATAGCAGAAAGTGCTGATTTTTCACTATCTTAGCTACAAGGAAGGGGGGATAAGATCACAGTGGCGGAGCCACATTGATGCAAGGGGGTGTATTTGCACCCCAGAATTTTTGTACAAAAAACCGATATATACCCCCTTTAATATACAAAATATACACTACATATACTAACATACTCCTGGCAGCCCATTAAACCTAATAGGTAACAAGTCAAGCCTATTAGCCCAAGTGCCCATGCTATCCTCGCTTCCTCAGTCGATCGGCCACCCCCACCAAAAATTCCTCAATCGGCCAAATCATTTAGGCTTCTGCCCTAATGCAGTAGCTAAGCTCAAACTCAAGCACACAACTTTGCTCACGTGTAGCTCATCGCCACCACTGCCAGTGAGCCGCAGGCACCAGAGAGGAAAAAGGTAAATCAACAAAGTCATCAAGCCAAGTTTCAATCCCATGCTTCCCAATTCGTAGACATATTGTTCTGTTTTTTTGTCATCCGCATTGCTCCAAGTTAACCGTGAAACAACGATAGATCCATGGCAACGTTGGCGTCAAAGCTGGCATAGCTACAGTCCAAGGTGTGCGAAGCGACGAGGTTAGTGGTCAAGCATGGGTGCACATACCACAAGACATTTATTGAGGGGAACAAGTAGTACTTTGTCGACCCACCCACCATCGAGAAATTCCATGAGCTTTCCAAGTAGCTCTTCTACACCCACCTCGTTAGGTCCCCTATGCTCATTACTTATTGTGCTTTGTTTTTTACCGCCTAGTTCTTTATACAACTGAGCCCTTGATGTCGATTAGCTTCTTGAATCTTGAATGCCGATAGATCGTTTCCTCATGTTCATGTGTCAACTAGCTTTGATGGGATGATTTTATGATAGCTATAGATTGTTGTATATAGATTGGTTTGGGGCACCAGAAAGTAAATTGCTCTTTTTTTACCTTTAGGTTTAAAAGGATGATCCCAAGAATCAAAATCCAAAAGGGAGTTGTAGGAGTTATAATCTATCCTAACAAGCTAAGAAATAGTATAGGTGAATAATATTTGTATGATTGCTTGGTTATCTATATTGAATTTCCGTATTATATCATTTAAAGTTGTCTTAGAAAGGATATATCTTAAGTTCACATCCTCATCATTTAAGTCCTGGCACTGCCACTGTAATATCAGTAGTAGCAAAGAAAGAAATGTTCAGTGTGAAGATTTGCATTTGACACATGATCTCATGGAACAGGTGATGCTTTTTGCATCTCATTCAGCTAAAGAAATAGCCTATAGTTCATCATTATCCAATTATTTCAATGTACAGTAATCGCATAACATAGCGACAAAAACTAACAAGATGAAGACTGCATTTTCCCCTTATACTAAAAAGCCACTGCCTCGCACGGTTTTTTTTTCCTTTTACCATGGCACTATCTCTCGCTTTCAGGAAAAAAAAACAAGCCAGTGCAACATGTCACTATCTCCTAGATCAGAACGCAACCCATTTCCCAAGTGATCAAGCCTAATCACAAAAAGGCAAATACAAGATTGTCAAAGCCGCTCGATGAATAGTATGAATTTATCAAACAAAAAAGAATCCCTTCCACACGTTCCGATCCATCCTCAACAATTCCCTAGTTCTACTCACGTGATGATTTGTTCAAATCATAGAGTTTTACGCGAGCTAGTTTTTTTTCCTTGATTACTACCTAAAGCCTAAAGGAATGATTTCTTCAACCATAATCGTGTCGTATGCAAAACATAACCAGCAGTCGATAGTTAACCCAATTGACCAGCAGCAAGCTTGATCAATTGATCTATGGAAAATCCACAAAGATAAATGTGCCAAACCAGCCGCCCCAGGATTCTGACAAACATTCCTCGGAGAAATTGCTATTCACAAGTCGTGCGTAACTTCGGAGCGGCAAGCAAAGCTATCGCAAAGTTCATCATAACCGTGGGTAACATTGCTCCAAAAAGAGGGGCAAAAAGATAGAAACTGCACCGTTTCCCCCTCCCCCGCGCGTGGTTTGGTTTGTTCTTCGGTCGGGTTGGGAGTCGGGACCAGCCGCGCATAACAGCTAGGCTAGCATGCTACCGTGCGTGGCGACGCAGCGCCAACGCGCGCGCGCGGACGTACGCACGCGTGTGAACGGGCGCGGGCGCGCGGGGCCCGGCCGGCGTGGCGAGTGGCGGTGGCGGTGGGTGACGACCCCTTTCCCTCCGGGAACGCATGGGCCACCTCGCTTAATTTGTTGCCTTTTTTTGCGCTTGGCTTCGCCTTTTCTGCCCTCTCGGCGTTTGCCCTTTGGCTTGCTCCGCTCTTTTGGTGCACCTTGCACGTTGCGTGGCTGTCCTTGCTGCCACTTAGGAGCTGTTTTATAATCGACTGTAGCCCGAATTTTTTTGCTGTAACTTTTTTTTTTGCTAAAATAAAATAGTAACAGTTGAGAGAAATAGTTTTCAGAATAAAATTTGTAAAATAGCTTTCAGAAGAAGTGGATGCCTAGGAGACAGAGGTCGACCGATGGCTTTTGAAAGCGATTTAAAAGAAATTACTATTAGAAACTCCAATATTTAAGTTAGCTCCTGGCTTCTTGAACGAGAACTAGAAGACAAGCCGATTTGAAGGCTGAATGAAGGGTGGGAGATGGAGAGGGGGATGCGTCGTGTGTGCACGTTGGGCATGTGCCACGTATGCCTTTGCTCTCATCTTTCTTTGAGTACCGTGTGCTAGTTCCAAAACTTTTTTCCGAGTTAAATCGTAAAATACGACAGGCTGTAACACTTCGCATCTCCTGCCCCATCCAAATCTTCTCTCTCGCCTAGTCACTTGGATAGAAAAGCATTTTGCATGCACGCACGTGGCAACATCGTGGCCCTTCCTATTTTCAACAGTGTCATGATTGCTCTCGATCAGCCGCAGCAGGCTTGCGTATCTGGCTGCGCTGCACCGTCAATAATGGCCTCGTATCTCCTCCCTGCGCGTTGGTCAATCGCTCTTTCGAGTGCGTCCTCTGCCGCGCGTACGTACGTACGCCTTTTTTTGTGGCGGCACAAATAAGTCCCCGAATGATTTCATCCCGTCTCCTTTGCCACCTCCGAAGAGCCAGGCCATGCCACGCCGTTCCGTAGCGAGCCATCGATGGCACGCCGCACTTTTCCACTCGATTACGGTTGCTGCGCCGCGCCGCGGTGAGGCGGTGTGGTGTGGTCCTCTCCTGCGCGCCCCCACGCCGGCGCAATCGGCGGCATGCAATCATGCGTGCGTCGCACCCGTTCAACCCCGCGCTCTTCGTGCGCTACAGCTTTATTGACCGGAGCAAACGGCTAGTGGCTAACGAACAGTGCAGCACCACCGCGTCCGTATTTGCATGTGATGGTACGAAGAAACACGCACGCTGTGCCTGTGCCCGCACTAACACCTCTCGTCGAGACTCGTCGTCTGCTTGGGGAAGCAGGCGGGGTGCGTGACAGCGCGAGGACTCTGGCACCGACGCTTGAAGGGGCCTTAAAGTGGGAGATGGAGATAGGGCTAGGAGGAGGAGTTGATGATGTCCTGTATCCATGGAGTCATGGATAATCTTAAGCGCTTGCATGCTGGAGATACAGTGAACCCGGTGAATTTTCTTGACGACCCTTTTCACGTTGTGTTGTAGTCATCTATTAATGCTTTGCCGACGATTATAGGGTGATGTCCCCATCATCTGCTCGGAAAAATCAATGCTCAGAAGATTAATTGCCGACTGTTTGTCTTAGGCAGCCGCGCCGCGTATCTAATTTCTCTGATCGACTCCGTACGAGCCCTCGATAGTTTCATGCCATGTCGACGGCAGACGATCTGATCCGGCCGAAGAAAAAAGAAAAGCCGGGGCCCCCAGCCGTGCGCCCGCCATAGCGTGTCATGATGGCGCCTTTTGAGCAAGTAAAAGAGGAGGCCGGCCTCTAACCTACCAATGCCATGCCGCGGCAGCCGGCATGTAGTGGCTTGGCCCTGCACGGGCAGCGCCAGCAGCACGCACACAGCCGCTGCGCGCACAGGGCGTTCAGCCCCCTGCCACCGCACGCACGTACCGGCGTACGCGCGCGCAGCGGCAGCGGCGGTGGCGATAGGCTGGTCCGCTGGTGCGGTGCGGTGGGCGAGCTAAGCTGGTGGCGCCGTGTGCAGGCGTGCGCGCTGGCCCATGGCTCGCTCGGCTGGTCCCGCGGCCTCGTGCAGCAGCATCAGCAGCCGCTGCTCCCGCTTGCGCTGCCACCGCCTCTGCCTGTGGCTGCCTGCGCGAATGCTCCGCTTTGTCCCTCGGCGCCACACACACCACGCCCCCCGCCTCGGGCCGCGCGCCGACCCCCCCCCCCCCCCCCCCCCCCGTCCCGTGCCGCGCCGCCCCGCGCGCACCGTGACCGCTCGTTCGCGACGTCCCCGGCGCGGCCGCGCACGCACACACGCACGCTGTAAACCACACGGCCGAGGGGCGTTTCCTGCCTTTGTTTCGTGGCGCGGGTACAGTTTTGTACGCATGCCGGCAGACGGTTGCGCTTATTCCCTGCGCCGGCCCTGCCACGGGATATGGGGCGCGGCCAGCGTTGTGTGTGTGTTGTGCGCGCGTTTTAGGGCGGGTCATTATAAAATGCGTTTTGCCCATGAGGGCTGAGGAGGCGCGGCGTTGCTGCTGGGTCTATTCTGCAATAGTGGAGTGCCTTCTTGTCGGGGTCACGCTTCCAAAGCGTACGCACGGCCACCGAGGCGGTTCTAGGACACTGCTGCTGCTGGTAGTAGTAGTGCCGTAGTTGTGGTTTCTTGTTGAAGGCCAAACAGGATTGCTTTCTGTAGCTCTTGGACCATGCTGGCCACTTTAAATTATTAACCTGAGCCAGCCCCTTAAGTTTTTCGCATAGTATTCCAATGTAGAGAGACAGTCGTTTGAACCGCGGTAGTTCCACGGGAAACAATTCAGAGATCTAGAATTTTTGTGTGCCTCAAAGGGGGCAAACATCTTTCTCGTGCTCGCAAGCGCGGATATTCTATTGTTACGGATTTGCATTCCGATAGCAGCAATACGTATACTATGTAAGTGATTCGTTGGCCGTGTTAAAAATTATTTCCTATTAAAAAATATCTACCATGCTTGAGAACAGTACTGTAACCATTGAAGGGACTGTTTTGCGGTGTCACCCTAGAACTGCTATAGGAATGGATGTTTTCTGCGAAATCGATATCTAAAATCATGTTTGATTGGTTAGTTCTGCCGCAAGTACGGTTTAGTTGTCAAATCAAAATAGTAGTACATCTTAGACCCCGCTCGGAACGCAATTTTTTTCTTCTTTTGATCCTAAAGAAGAATGCCATGGTTTTGTATCACTCTATTATTATTATACGCATACGGTCACAGTCTACCGCTCAATAATACTACCACGCACTACCGGCCAGCCACACGAACATGTGATACACTTTTCAATAAAAATCCCCATCCATCTCTTCGATAACACCATCGGAAGCTCAGCTCCCACTACGCCACTATCTCGTCTCGTGCCCCAATTAATCCACGGTCCATACGTTTTACCTACCATCCCCCACCCCAATTACACGTCCCCGTTTTCTACGACGCCTGCCACCTTCGGTAAAAAAAAAACCCCGGAGGATTAAGGATTTCAACCCACCACCACTGCCCTCCTCCCTGTTCTCTTCCGAGCAGGTCAAACCTGCTGCAGTTGTTGCATCAGTGGCGTCCCGGACCAAGGGTTTCTAATGCCTTTCTGTCCCACGCCTCATTAATTCCGGTAATTTACCCCGGTTGCGAGAGGGGTGGGGTTTTAACGCTTGCGTGGCTTCGTTTTTACGGTGGGGTTCCTCGGCTCGTCGCTTTGCTTGCTTTGTTTGCCATGCCACCTTGGTTGCAGCTGATCACGCAGAGGTTGTGTAACATTATATAGGCACCGCGCAGGCGTCCTACCGCGTTGTCGGCTAACGAACTCGCGCAGTGGTCGCAGCCGCTCACATGCTCGAGGTCCTGGACATGCCGCCGCCTCGGCACCAGCCGGCCGCCAAGGGAGGCGGGCATGGGCACGTGGGGCCGGTGAGGAAGCAGCCGCTGCAAAGCAGCGTGGCGCAGCCCAAGGTGGAGACGGCGGCCGCGGCGGTTGCGCCGCCCGAGGGAGGAAAGAAGTGCGGTGGGGGTGGGAGGCGGCGCGGCGGGCGCGGGCGGGCCAGGGTGGGGGAGCCGCGGCTGGCGCCGGCTCCGGCTCCGGCGGCAGCCCCTGCGGCGCGCGCCGTCATTGGGCCGCCGGTGCCGAGCAAGGGGCTGACGTTCTGCCGGCGGCCGGGGTTCGGGACGGTGGGCGCGCGCTGCGTCTTGAAGGCCAACCACTTCCTCGCCGAGCTCCCCGACAAAGACCTCACCCAGTACGACGTAAGTCCTTGCCATTTCGCTTCAAGAACTTTGAGGACTAGCACAATTGAGATGGAAAAAGATGAGAGCTTTTCTTGGTTTTTGTGGCGTCTGTGCAGGTGAAGATCACGCCGGAGGTGAGCTCCCGGAGCGTGAACCGGGCCATCATGGCGGAGCTGGTCCGCCTCTACCGCGCGTCCGCTCTTGGAATGCGCCTCCCGGCCTACGACGGCCGCAAGAACCTCTACACCGCCGGGACCCTTCCGTTCGACGCGCGCGAGTTCGTCGTGCGCCTCACCGACGATGACGACGGCACCGGCGTCCCCCCACGGTACGCACTTGCATTTGTCCCGGCGCTATGTGCGCCTCCTCGTACGTACGTCTTTCTTGATGGCTATGTCTTACTGGCTGGTTTGCCTTCCTGCAGCGAGAGGGAGTTCAGGGTCGCCATCAAGTTCGCCGCGCGCGCCGACCTCCACCACCTTCGGCAGTTCATCGCCGGGCGGCAGACTGACGCGCCGCAGGAGGCCCTCCAGGTTCTCGACATCGTGCTCCGGGAGCTCGCGAACCAGAGGTATTTTATCGGCGCCTGCATTAATTGCAACGGACGTATTGCCCGTTGCAGCTTGGCTTTGTGCGTTCTTGGAGGGAACTGATAGTTTTGCCTGCGCCAATGCTAGGTACGTGTCGATAGGGCGGTCGTTCTACTCGCCGGACATAAGGAAGCCGCAGCGGCTTGGGGACGGCCTGCAGTCGTGGTGTGGGTTCTACCAGAGCATCCGGCCGACTCAGATGGGCTTGTCGCTTAACATTGGTGAGATGCGCTTCGGCTGGGGAATATTTGGTGCCCTCATGCATGTGATTTCTTGTGTTGCCTTGTGCTTGCTTACATGGTGATGTTGATGTCAGACATGTCGTCGACTGCGTTTATCGAGCCGCTGCCGGTGATCGAGTTCGTGGCCCAAATATTAGGGAAGGATGTCATGTCAAGGCCATTGTCGGATGCAAACCGGATCAAGGTAAATTGTGCTGTGGGGAACAAGGAATCTAGGCTAGTACTACAGTGACATGTAACAGCTGCTATTTGGTTGTTATTGGCTATGGACAAGCTGGTTATGGCCTTGCTTTGTCTAATGAAGTAATTTGTGTGTGTAATTTGCTAATGCCAAGCAGATCAAGAAAGCTTTGCGTGGTGTGAAAGTTGAAGTTACTCACCGGGGAAATGTAAGGCGGAAGTACCGCATTTCAGGGCTGACAACGCAACCTACTCATGAACTGATGTATGTTTAGATTGTAATTCGTTTTCCTTGGTCCTATGTACTACCAATTGGCAAATATCCTGCACTAAGCTGTTCACCAAACATAAAAGCACGATACACCCTCATTCAAAGCTAACCATGATAGACCTCTAAATGCTTTTCGTTTGCTTTGATTTATCGATTTCATCTAATCAGTTACTAGATTGAACCAAATTAAATACACATCAATTTTTCATATGTTGGAAGCCTTAGTTACCAGACATGCTAAACTATGGATTTGATCTTGCTTGTTTGACAGTTTCCCAATTGATGATGAAATGAATATGAAATCTGTCGTAGAGTATTTCAAGGAAATGTATGGGTTTACCATTCAGCATCCCCACCTTCCCTGCCTTCAGGTGGGAAACCAAAAGAAGGCAAACTATCTACCAATGGAGGTAGGTATCAAAGTTCACCGATGTTAGCTGGTCAATTTTGTAATGTTATTTCCTCAGTAAAGATTGTGATTTCGCTACATTTCTTACCAGGCCTGCAAGATTGTTGAGGGTCAGAGATACACTAAGAGGTTGAATGAAAAGCAGATCACGTCACTGCTAAAGGTTACATGCCAAAGGCCTAGAGAACAGGAGATGGATATTCTACAGGTCCAGAGTTTTTCCTAATCATATGAAAAAACGAGTTTTTAACACATACAAATTTACATATTGGACAGAGCTAGATGTGCTAGGTTTTTGTTCCAACAAAACTGGTGGTCTTGTTGAACAAATCTGTGCATTGCAAGATATGCATGCAACATGCTCATTAATTGTCCTGTCCTCAGGCCTCTGTTTTTATTTGCCTGTGGTCCATACATTCCATGCAATGGATCTTCAATAGCTAACTAGTATTGCATGCTACTAGGGTTTTCCTTCATGGAAGAATTTTATTGATCAATGCTGTTGTTAAAATGGTTCGGATGACTAAAAGTATTTGTTTTCAGACAGTTCATCAAAACGGATATGAGCAAGATCCTTATGCGAAGGAGTTTGGGATCAACATAAGTGAGAAGCTAACATCTGTTGAAGCCCGAGTTCTTCCTGCACCATGGGTAAGATTAATCGTACACACTTATTCATGTCAGTAGTTAGCTAATTGCTCTTTGCTAATAATTTGGACATGGAATTTTGTGGATTCCAGCTGAAATATCATGATACTGGAAAAGAAAAGGAGTGCTTACCACAGGTTGGTCAATGGAATATGGTGAACAAGGTTAGATTCTATTTTGCTGCAGTTGCACATCTCATGTCCTTGCAGATATCATGCTCTTGACCTCGCTACATTTACCACTTAAAAAAACTCATTTTGGCAGAAAGTGATCAATGGGAGCAAGGTGAATCATTGGGCCTGTATAAACTTCTCAAGGAGTGTTCAAGAAACCACAGCTCGGGGATTCTGCCAGGAGTTGGCACAAATGTGTCAGATTTCGGGCATGGTAGTATACCTCTCATTTCTGCTAATATTTTTTGCACAAGAGACAGGCCTTTGTAAAGTTAATTGTGTGTGCATCTTTTTAGTTTGATCTCTCCTGTTATTGCAGGAATTCAACAGTGAGCCTGTGATACCAATATATTCAGCTAGACCAGATCAAGTAGTGAAGGCACTTAAGCATGTGTATAATGTAGCATTAAGCAAACTCAAGGGTAAAGAACTAGAGCTTCTTTTGGCCATTCTCCCTGACAACAATGGTCCTTTATATGGTGAGTGCCATCATTCTAATTACCTTGTATGTTTTTTTATCCGAATCCTCGTATATTGTGTGAGACACTGAGTCATAACTTTATATTTGCAGGTGACATCAAACGTATCTGTGAAACCGATTTGGGATTGATATCCCAATGTTGCTTAACCAAACATGTTTTTAAGATTAGCAAGCAGTACTTGGCAAATGTCTCACTTAAAATCAATGTTAAGGTAATTATGAACTCATCACCCTGCTTACACATGAAATGTAGTGTAGACCAGTAGGCTTACTTAGAATCCTGCTAATTTATTGCATCTTGGACGTCATGATATGATTAAATTCAGATGGGAGGAAGAAACACCGTGCTCTTGGATGCGATAAGTTGGAGGATTCCGTTGGTCAGTGACATTCCAACTATTATATTTGGTGCAGATGTAACACATCCTGAAACTGGGGAGGATTCTAGTCCATCCATTGCTGCAGTAAGTCTGGCATTACTCTGCTTCTTCCACATCAATATGCATTTCATTGTCATCGGATTATGCTTGTTCTTTTCCCTTTTTTCTAATAAGCCGCTTGCAGGTTGTCGCTTCTCAAGACTGGCCAGAAGTTACAAAGTATGCTGGATTGGTATGTGCACAGGCTCATCGGCAAGAGCTCATTCAGGACCTTTACAAGACATGGCATGATCCTCAGAGAGGCACTGTAACAGGAGGAATGATCAGGTATTTATCTAGGAACAATGTGCTCTTCTCAAGTGAAAAGCTAATTAAATGTTTTTTTAAATGATCTATGAACTTATTTCCTGCGCTGGTTTTGTTATGCAGGGAGCTCTTAATATCCTTCAGAAAGGCCACCGGACAAAAGCCATTGAGAATAATTTTCTACAGGTACGCTAGTTCAAATATTAGCTATCAACAATAGTTTGTAGAGGACAATAGTAAAAGATTGTTACAACCAATTTAATGCCATGCGAACCTTCTACATGTATTCATTAAAAAAAATCTACATGCATGATAGTGTTTAGGTTAGCTATCTATTGTGGAGTACAAAAATAGCCATTGTTAAGGCTTCTTTATGTTGCAGTCAAATTATGTTATCTGTTAATTGTATTAATACTTTATCTCACTCAGGGATGGTGTTAGTGAAGGCCAATTCTACCAAGTTCTCCTTTATGAGTTAGATGCTATTCGTAAGGTTGGATACACTTGTATTTTCTTATGTAGATCTTCTAACCACTTTCTTAGCGTAGCCTAACAAATGCTTTCTTCTAGGCATGTGCATCCCTGGAACCAAATTACCAGCCTCCTGTAACATTTGTGGTGGTTCAAAAGCGTCACCATACAAGACTGTTTGCAAACAATCACAAAGACAGAAGTAGCATGGACAAAAGTGGAAATATTTTGCCTGGTAATCTATTCATGACCTCTACATCTTTAAGTTATGGGATCTACTGCAGATTATAATTTAACTAGCATATTGTAGAATTTATCAACATTTTAACTAAAATTGTGTTAATAAAATATGTTTCATTTGTTGATTTCTAACACTAATACACATTTCATACTATACATTCACAAGTACAATTTCTTTGAATTATTGAAACATCGTTTTGGGTGAGGTAATTGCTCACTAGTTGCTCCAAAACAGGAACTGTTGTTGATTCAAAGATATGCCATCCAACGGAGTTTGATTTCTACCTCTGTAGCCATGCTGGAATTCAGGTAAGAATATTGTACTGGTCCATGTCGAAGTTTGACATATACTAAATCTGTCGTTTCTCTGATCCCGTGTCTTGTGATTAAGTATTTGAAGAGACTGTACCTAGTTACCTAGTGAAGGACACATGCTAAAAGAATAAACTAGCTGATGCTATGGTCAATTTTTAAATCATGTGATTGTACAACTATGGTACTTGGATCAGTAAGGTGTTGTACGACAAGCATGGAAAAATAATACAAACTTCACCACCCTGTTCTGATTTCTGAAATGACGGGTGTGCGAGTTTACCAGGGAACAAGTAGGCCAGCTCACTACCATGTCCTCTGGGATGAAAACAACTTCAGTGCAGACGAAATGCAGACGTTGACAAACAACCTTTGCTACACGTACGACGTTATTGCTTTATGTTATGCTTGTCCTCTCCACTTTGCACGTTATCTTTTAAGCATAGCCTGACTTGACCTATATGTTGATGCAGTTACGCACGGTGCACACGCTCGGTTTCTGTTGGTATGTTCTTCTGCACTAACTGAATACATATTCCAGTTACCTACTTGGTATTCATATGTTGTCATACTTGCACACAAATCTGAACTGCAATCTTGTATTTTTGCTGGTCCAACAGTTCCACCTGCATACTATGCGCATCTGGCTGCGTTTCGAGCCCGGTTCTACATGGAGCCAGAGATGTCGGAGAACCAGACCTCGAAGAGCTCTAGCGGAGCGAATGGAACCTCGGTCAAGCCTTTGCCTGCCGTGAAAGAGAGGGTGAAGAAGGTGATGTTCTACTGTTGACAAGGAAACTACTTTAACTACTCACATTCTGTACCTAACATTGTAGAATTTAGTAGTAGAGATTAGATTAGCTTTCTCCGGGAAAGGAAGGGTAGTGCATTTGGATCCTGAACAATCTCTTGACTACCTCTGTAAAATACTCAGAAACGCCTGTATAATAGTTCTTGGATCAGATGGCATCCAGTCTGACAAAAGTGCACTAAGATGGTGGTGAAATCTACTTTTCTTGTTCTAGGATGATTCCCTAGGCATGAAGCAACTAATATACTCCACAGCTGGAGTCAGAAATGGAGTACAACGACACGACTTGACAGCGCCGTTTTTTAGGTCGTGCCGTTTTTTAGGTCGTGTCAGAACTGAAGCTATATATGAAGCAGCCCCCAAAAATATGTGTTGAGAGGAACCGTCGCTGGCAACTAGTTCAATCGATTTCTCTGTTTAGAACAAGAACGAATCAATCACAGAAGGCAGAATAATAGATTGAACAAAAAATAGATAGAGAGAACTCCTGGTCTTTTCTTTATTGCTTTCAATTGCATCAGGTGCACATAATATCCTGGTATGGCTTTCTATTTATAGTCTACGGTGGAGTGCTCATATTGGGCAATGACTCCTGGCCTGAGTCTAGGTTTCTCAACACCTCCTCTTGGGCACTCACCCAACACGTTCATACATCGTTAAAACTCTATAAAAACCCAGTGGAAAAAATTTAGAGAAAGAGTACATGATACATGTTATGCTGCAATGCACGAATTGCCTCATTAAAAACCTTGATCAAGAAACTTCAGGAAAACTCGTCAAGGGAAAAAGTATAATCCACCCAATTTCATTTGGTCTTCAGGATTTTATTCTTTTGGATACTTAATCTTCAGGATCAAGATTTACTAGCGGCCTTGAGAGAATTCTCCCTTGAATTTTGCACTTCTCTAAGTCTCATCATTCCAATTCCACGCAAGCACCTTTCAAAACTAGATGCGGGTAGTGACTTAGTGAACAAATCTGCCAGATTTTCACAAGACTTAGTATGCATTACTTTAATTTCGTCCATCTTTTGTGATTCGTGAGCATAAAAGAACTTGTGGTTGATATGTTTTGTGAGATGACTCTTCACATAGCTCATTTGCACCTATGCAACGTAAGCGGTATTATCTTCATAGATAATTGTGGGGGTTTGCACAATGTTCATCCCACACGACTTCTGGATGTGGTGAACCATTCGGCGGAGCGAAGCGCACTCTCGTGCGGCTTCATACAGTGCTATAATTTCTGAGTGGTTCGTCGAAGTAGCTACAAGGTTTTGCTTAGACGATTTCCATGAAATTGCAGTTCCACCACATAGGAATACATAGCCTGTTTTTGACTTTGCGGTATGTGGGTCCGACAGGTACCCAACATCTGTATAGCTAATCAAGTTCAGATCTTGATTTTTTCTGTAGAACAATCCAAGGTCCTTGCTTCTTTGGAGATATCGGAAAATGTCCTTTATGCCCTGCAAATGCCTTTTGGTGGGCTCTACACTATACTTTGCTAACATGTTCACGGCAAAAGCAATGTCTGGTCTAGTGCAGTTTGCTAAGTCTATGAGTGCTCTCACTTGCACTCAAGTATGGGAATTCCAGTCTCAGGACTTCCTCCCCCTCTTCCCTAGATCGGAAAGGATTTTTTTTCTTGCTATAAGGACCTTCCAATCATCGGTACTTTCAAAGGAAATGCCTTTTCAAAGTCAAACCTTTCAAGCACTTTCTGGGTGTAGGTCGACTGATGTACCAAGATTCCTTCAGGAACATGCTCAAGCTGTAGGCCTAAGTAGAACTTGGTCTTGCCCAAATCTTTCATTTCAAATTTTGACTCCAAGTAGAAGCTTACTTCTTTTATGTCTTCTGCTGTCCCGATGATATTCAGATCATCTACATACACAGATATTATACAGAATCCATTCTGGGATCGCCGTATAAATACACAAGGACAGTCTTCATTGTTCGTGTAGCCTTTCTTATAGAGAAAGTCGCTCAAACGATTATACCACATTCTTCCAGATTGTTTCAGTCTATACAGTGACTTTCTGAGTTTCACACTGTACAGATTTCTATTTGTTCTGTCTTGGTTCGGGAGAGATATTCCTTCAGGGACTTTCATATAAATCTCCGAATCCAAGTTACCGTAAAGGTATGCAGTCACAACATCCATCAATTTCATTTCTAAGTTCAGGTTCACTGCCATTGAGATCAAATATCTAAAGGTAATTCCACTCATGACTAGGGAGTAGGTTTCTTCATAATCAACTCTAGGACGTTGAGTGAAACCTTGTGCTACTAGCCTTGGTTTGTATCTCACTACTTCGTTTCTTTCATTTCTCTTTCGAACAAATACCCACTTGTGCCCAACGGGGTGCACATGGGGAGGCGTGCGGCATATGGGGCCAAACACCTCTCTTGTGTTTAGAGATAGCAATTCAGTTGCTATTGCCTTCTTCCAATCTTCCCAATCTGATCTTTTCTTACATTCGGCGAGCGATGCAGCCTCGGGATCAAGATCGATGACGGTGGCAATTTTCTTTGCGAAGTAGATATCGATATTGGTTGTTGTCCTATTCAGGGACTCTCCCGTGTGCACATAATTTATAGCTATTTCTTCGTGAGTTGCTTCTTCTGGAGCGATTATTTCTTCTAGAGCTTCACCTTGCGCATCGCTTCTTTCAATTGCGGTGGCAAGTCCCTTTAGTTTTTTGGCTCCGATGTGTGCACACACATCCATGCCGATGGGGATATTCAGATCCGGTATGCCCTTTTCTGAATGTGTCATACTTGTGTCAGGTCTCAACTGGCTTCCCTTCTCATTCTGGGGGCTTCAATGATCGGCTGTGATAAGTCCTTCTTATCCTCTTTCACCGGGCGTCCCCGGTTACTTTGGACTCAAGGAGCCGGAGTTCTCGTCCTTTTATTCTAAGGCCTTTGGACGGGATTAGGGATACCTTCAATTTTCTTTGGTATTTCAACCCTCTCCGGTGCATTGCGTGCATGCACATGCGACTTAGTCACGCTCTTCAAATCACTAAAGTGATCGGACAGTTGGTTTGCTAATGCTTGCAAGTCGATGATATTCTGGACCTCTTTCTCAGTTTCACTAGTGCGCTGGTCATGTACATGAATTCCCGTGGCTTCCCACGTAATTTCCCAATATTTTTCATCAAGGGGTTGATTTCCACCCCCTAATGACGGGAAATTATCCTCATCAAAAATACAGTCAGCGAAGCGGGCAGTACGCAAATCCCCCGTCATGGGTTCCAAATACCTGATTATGGATGCAGTCTCATAACCAACGCATATCCCAATCTTGCGGAGAGGGCCCACTGCAGTACGCCGCGGAGGTGGTATAGGTACCTAAGATGAGAAATCTTCGGTGGTGACCCTTGCGCTAGTTGCATATGTGAATGGATGTTATATGCCGAAGATCTAAGGTTGATGAGATTCGCTGCATGAAGAATTGCGTGTCCCAACATGTAGCTGGCAAATTACTTTTATGCAAGAGGGGTCGGACAATAAATTTAATTCTCTTAATTAAAGCCTCTGCCAAATCATTCTGGGTATGGACATGCGGTACCGAGTGCTCAACTGCAATTCCCATCGCCATGCAATAATTATCAAATGCCTTCGAAGTAAATTCTCCGGCGTTGTCCATTCTGATGGAGTTAATGTGATGATCAGGAAACACATTTCTGATGCGAATGATCTGCGAGATCAATTTTGCAAAGGCGTGGTTTTTTGTGGACAACAAACCCACATATGAGCACTTCGATGAAGCATCAATGAGCACCATGAAATACTTAAACGGCCCTGAGATAGGCTGAATTGGACCGCAAATGTCTCCCTGGATGCGTTCCAGGAATGCAGGGACTTCATCCTTCACTTTCGGAGTGGAGGGTCTAGTAATTAATTTTCCGGTGGCACATGCAGGGCACACAAAATCTTTATGATTCGGAAAATTCTTCATATTAATGTTATGCCCATGCGAATTATTAATTATATTTCTCATCATCCTAAGACCTGGGTGGCCTAATTTGTCATGCCAGAGACAGAAGAGTTCAGAGCTTGTAAATACTGTCTTCAGAACAATGTAGGCTACGGGTGCCTTAATGTTGGTATAATATAGCCTAGTTTTAGCGAAAGAAGTTTTTCTAATACCATTTTGCCATTTTCTTCGTGCTTCGTGATGAGTAGGTATTCCTAACCGTACTCTTCGTCAGTCTCAACGTGAAAACCATTGGTGCGAATATCCTTAAAACTTAGGAGAGTTCTAGTCGATTCTGGGTACAATAAGGCTTCTTCAATGACCAAAGTCGTGCTCATTGGAAGTATAATTGTGGCTCTTCCGGAACCAATTATACATGCATCGCTTCCGCCGATCGTCGTAAAGCTGCTAGTGCTCTTACGAATCGATTGAAAATATTTAGTCTCTCTAAGATGATATTCGTTGTGCCGTTGTTGGCATGACATACTTCCTCCATAGGGCGCCACACGTGTTCTAATATAACGTATTTAATTAACATGTATTAGAAGGCATTCAACATATAAATAAAATACGCCAATATCAGAACATATCATGCCATCATAAACTGAATAAATAAATGTATTATTCCAAAATCATCCAACCATCACGAGAAAACAAAATCCTAAAGCACCATCCATGCAAGATCTAATTTGTCCATTTAACACAAAATAAATGACAATTAACATCTTATGCATTCTGTGCATCAGACGGAATCAACTAGAAAATCATTGACTTCTTCGGCTATCTTTTCAGGAGTGATCATCTCTTCGAGAGAGATCATGGCGGTGGCTGCCTTTAAGTCATAAGAAGGTGCTGCTGCCGGGATGGATTCAACTTCCATCAACTCAGGCAGCTGTTCAGGGTGCTCCCCCTCATCTGCTGCAAAGTGGGCTTCAAGCTGCCCTTTGCCATCCTTCTTCTTTTGAGCTTGTTGGGCATCAATGATATGTTGCGGTTCTTTGCATATCCGCGACCAATGCCCCCATTTGCCACACTTGTAGCAACCCTGGTTCTGCTGGCCATAGGTCTTGCCACTCTTCTTAGCCTTTTTGTCACTTGGAGCATCTAACTTGCCTTTCTGGGCAACGATCTTACCCTTTTTCCCCTTCTCTTCATCAAGGGCTTTCGCACCTTGTAGCTGCTAGCATTGGCTTCACGGCCAGCAGAGCTGCCTGGTGGCTGAGTGACGTAATTCTTACGGAGAAGTTCGTCCTGAGCCTCCGCCACCTGCATCATATCAATCGATTCGGCTACTCCTTGTAGCCGTCTTGACGATAGTTGCGGGCGGTTTGTACAGCACTGGGGTGAAAGGTGGACAGGGTCTTCTCGATCTTTTGCTCATCTGTGATCTGCTTACCACAGAGTTGAAGATTGGTACAAATCCTGTGTAAGGCAGAATTGTAATCCCCGACCGTCTTAAAGTCGGCAAACCTCAGTCTGATCCACTCCTGTTCTGCTTGAGGAAGAATGGTGTACTTCAGCCTCTCAAATCGTTTCTTGAGTGCGGTCCAAAGTGCTAGCGTGCTTCTCTCCGCCATATACTCATTCTTGAGAGTAAGGCAGAGGTGGTGCCTGAGAAAATGAAGTGCCTGATCATTCTTTTCAGGTGTGGGTCGGGCGTCTTTCTGTCCGCCAATCCCAATAGCCGCGCAGAGCTTTCTGGCTCCAAGCACAATCTCGACATCAGATGCCCATGTTAGATAGTTTTGGCCATGCTGGGCCAGCTCCTCGAACTCACGGTTCGTGATGCCAGTCATCTACATGTGTATGGACGAAATAAAATAAGTTGACTTTAGGTAAACATGCATGGAATAATTTACTACGGGTAAATAAATGGTACGATAGGTTCTCGTAATGTTTCATAATTTTCTGTGCATTTTCTATAATTTTACTGCTAATTTCAGTGATTAAAAGTGATTTAAACAATTACAATTAACCAAAAACAGTAAACAAATACAGAAAATACAGGGAATAGTAATGGCAGAAATAAATAAGCTTCAAATGCTAAAAATAATTCAAAATTTGCATTCCCGAGGCCCTTTTATGCTAGAATATGAATTTTCAGCGAATTCTGCAATTTCTAGGGGTTTCTACGCAAATTTTTAGTTCAGAGAAAAATTCGCGCAATTTTCTGATTTATCGAGGCGTTTTCTGCAAAAATCTGGACCCATACGTAAATCTGAGGACCTATCAGCAATTTTTGGAATTCCTGAGACCTTTCTGCAAAATTCGGGACTTAAATGCAAGTTTTAGGGGCTCATCGGTAATATTTATGATTTCGGGGGGCCTTTTTGTAAAACAGCCAGCGCCCCCCACCGGCCGGGCCCTTTCCCCCGTTTTTTCTCTCCTCGGTCCGATTATCTCCCTGGCCTGCTCTGGCCCATCGTGCATTGGCTTACTCGGCCCATTAGGCCCACCCGGCCGGCAATACTTGGGGCTCTATTGTTTCCCCTTGCCTCACTTTTCTTGTGGCGGCGCCATAGGCGGCGGTGCCCGACCGGGCCGATCGGATGGCGTGCTGGAGGTGGCCAGCGCAGGGCGGCGCCATACGGGGCGGCATACGGCCGGCGAGCGGGCGGCGCCATGCGGGGCGGCGTGCGGCTGGCAAGTGGGCGGCGCTACTGCGAGCCGGCGGCCGGTCGGTGCTCACATACGGGGAGAAGCCAAGGCGGAGCGGCTACGGGTCGTCGGTCGGGTGGCGCGGCTGCGGGCCGGTGGCGCGGACCGGAGCTGCGCACGACGGGGCCGGCTGCTGGCCGGAGAAAGCGGAGGTGGCCGGGGTGTGGCCCGGCAGCGGCGGCGGCTTCGGGCCGACGGCCGGGTGGCGCGCGCATACGGGCGCAAGGGCCGGAGCGGTGGCCGGCACGTGTGCGGGCGGAGGCCGACGACGGTGCGCAGCTGTGGGCGGCGCGTGGCCACATGCGGGCGACAAGTGAGGAAGTCGAGGTGCGGCGGCTTCAGACCGGGCGCGGGGGCTGCAGGCCAGCAAGTGGGCGGCCGGCTTCTGGCCGGGGCCGAGGGCTCGGTCGGCGGCGCCCATACGGCAGTCGGCTGGCGGCTACAGGCCGGTGGTGGGCCGTCGGTCGTCCCTTTTTTCTTTTTTTCTTTGTTCAATGGCCGAACAGGGACTCAGTTTCTTTTGCGGTGCATTGATCATGCAGAATCAAACAGAACCATGCAAAATTTTATTCTAATCTACAGTACAATCGACATCTACCCTGTTTCACAATCTATCGATCGACATTGTGCCGGCGACTTCAGGTTTGCTCGCTGTAGATTAGGGCGGATTTGCACCATAGAGATTCAGTCTAGAACGCGAAATTGCGAAAACAAAGCGATCTAGAAAATTCAATCTATTAGGTGCTTCGATGATTACCTTCGTTCACCGGAGCGAAGTCGTGCTGATAACGTGTTGAGGAATCGTCGCTGGCGACTAGTCCGATCGATTTCTCTGCTTAGACAAGAACGAATCAATCACAGAAGACAGAATAATAGATTGAACACAAAGAGGTAGAGAGAACTCTTGGTCTTTCTTTATTGCTTTCAATTGCATCAGGTGTACATAATATGCTGGTATGGGTCTCTATTTATAGTCTACGGTGGGGTGCCCATATTGGGCCAGGATTCCTGGCCTGGGCCCAAGTTTCTCAACAAACTGAACTGAATAATACGCAATACCGGTTGGTTACATCTCGTATTGGTTTTTCTAGCAGGCCGTCATTGTGTTTTTGCTCCACAATTTCAATGGAATATAGATGCTAGAGAACATACGAAGATAAACATAAAAATCAACAAAATGCAAAGAAAAATGGAAAAGAAATGAAAGATGGCCCCAAAACTACTGGAAACCAACTGATCTCTTACTGTCAACCTGAAAGCGTCTAGGCCCCTAAAAATATTGGTTTTGGTTATTAATGACATTATGTGATCATGGGACTAATTTGTGTATTAAGTGTTTGCAAGAATTAGTCTCAAGGGCAAAGAAAGAGGTACATAAAAAATATCACAAGATTCAAAGAGCTCCAAGTCGAGAAGGTAAATAGTTTAGGGCTCTTTTATTTTTGCCGGTCTTGGAGAAAGGTTGGTAGACCGGATTATAGTTTAGATGCCGTACTATTAAGAGGGATCATAGTGAAATGCTTGATCACATGCTAATATGCCTCTTAGATCAATTTAGGATCATGCATTTATTTAAAATTTAAAACTGAATCAAAATCATATATTGTCAGAATTTTCGGAAGTACCGGCGTTATAAGCGCGGAACTACCGATCGGGCGGAAGTACCGGGCGCCCGGGCGGAACGTTTTTTCCAGAGAGCGCCCGGAGTTTGAGTTAGTCACTCGGAAAACGGAAGTACCGCGGGTTGTACGGCGGAACTACCGCAAGCGCGGAAGTTCCGGCCTCCCAAGCGGAACTTTAATTCCAGAGAGCGCCCGGAGTAAAACTTGTCCTCTTGAAAAACGGAAGTACCGCTGGTTGAACTGCGGAACTACCGCAAGGCCGGTAGTTCCGGACATTAGAGCGGAACTTTAATTCCAGAGAGCACCCAGAGTTAAACTTGAACTCGCTGAGATCGGAAGTACCGGGGAAATATCGGAACTTCCGGATTTCCGGAAGTACCGCACTTACAACGGCGGAAGTACCGCATTTAATGTCCAATGGTTACTTCTGATCCTCTGACATAACCGTTTTGACTAGGCGGCAGAAATCCGGAAGTACCTCCCTTAACACTGTGGTAGTTCCGATTTCCCTGATTTTTCAGGATTGTTTAATGCAATGGCTATTTGAGGTTGGTGGGGGTATAAATTCGACCCCACCAGCACTTGTACAGGTTGTTGAACCCCCATTGAACATCTTTGAGCTTAGAGCAACCTCTCACACCTCATTTACACACTTGAGTATTCAATTGAGGTAGTTGAGCCATTTCGAGTGCATTGCATCCTTGTTTGATCCATTTGGCACTTGAGAGTGATCAAGTCTACTATGATTCGTTACTCTTGGTGCTTGCCGGCACCTAGACGGCTTGGTGGAGGTTCTGGTGATCTTCTCAAGAAGATTGTGAGAAGGCCCGGAAGATTGTGAAGCCTCGGAGCTCGCCTACCCGGAGAGGGAAAGGGCTACCGCTAGTGATAGAGGTGATTAGGCTCAATTCGTGGAGCCGGTCCGATTCGTTCGGGCTTACCTCAATGTGGACTAGGGGAAACTGGCAAGTTTCGATCACCACGGTAAAAAGTGATTGTGTCAATTGTGGTTTGCTCTTTTGTGCTTACTTTCATTAAAGCAATTCACTTCGTTTGAATAATTTGATTGCTTGTTAGTTAGAGTAGCAAACTTTGTCCTAAGCTCATTGATATTGCCTTTAGTCAATTACTTGTACTAGTGATCAATTGAGCCTTTCTTAATTGTTTAGTAGTACTATTGCTTACTCGCTCTAGGAAATCATTAAGTTTAAAATTGTTAATTGACATTAGACGAAAAATTTTATAACCGCCTATTCACTTCGCTCTAGTCGGCTCCTCCATCTTACACAACCCTCTGCGAGCCTGGGATTTTGCCTCGTGCCGGTAAACTGAACTCTGGTTGCGCTAAATCCACCGAATCCAAACATCGCCTTAAATTGACTATTTGATTTGCACCCGCACACGCCCTTCCTCGGTTCTATTGTTGGCACCGACTGGTAGGCCCTCCTCCATCCAGCGACTCGCGGTCATGGATGGGCCTCTTCCCTCCTCGTTGCCATGCCATCCTTATCACACAACTGTCGCAACCCCACTTTTTCCCGCATCCAATGCGCTAGCCAAATCCCTCCTTTCCTAATTTGCATCTCCTCTCCCTCCCTAATCTGCTGCCGTCTCTGATCTCCCTACGTGCAGCACATCCGCAACCTCTCCAACGCCGCTCAGCGCCCTCAAAGCCCTAGCTTCCCCACCTCCACACCTCCCTCCTCCCGCTCCCCCGCCAGCCATGGCGGCCACCACCTCTGTGTCGTCGATGGCGATGGCCGTCTCTTATCCCTCCCCTCCGCTCCACGCGCCTCGCCGCCACTGCCACCCCTCCCAACTTCGTGTCGCCTCCACCGCCATGCCCCCGTCCCCTGACCCCACCTGCTACTACTGCTGCCTCCCCTCCCCCTGTGGCCTTCTTCGCCCATGATCGTGCGGATCGCCTGCAAGCCGAGGCCTGCGCCACCAACTCCACTGTCTTCAGCCTCGACCTTGCCTCCTCGACTTGTGCGGTGTGGATTGCTAATATTTGATTAATTAGGTGGTGTTAAGAGAGCCTGAAGATGGCAGGGACGCTGTCGTGGAGGCAGTGTAGGGCGGTGGGAGTGGCGCGCTATGCCCACGGGCGCATCTTGGAGCTATACCCGATGGGCAAGGTGGAGGCTGGAGAAGGGGATCGATGTGGGTGAGGACACTGCGAGGAGGGCATAGAGGAAGTCCATGAGGGCTTTGATCCGGACCACCCACCCCTCCATCTCTTGTATAGGTGCCTTGCCATACTTTTTGGCAAGATCCAAATCGAGTGGCTCTATGGCAGCTCATCGTTGACTGTAGCGTGCGCGCGCACACACACACAACAACAACAAGTAGAAGGGCCATCGCTGCGGTTGGTGTTGAGGGCCTCCTCTCCCCCACTGCTGTCATTCTAGGAGTTGCTAGCTGCCAATAGAGCCCCAACCAAGATTGTCTTTGTCCGTACCGTGACCTATGCAAATAGAGGAGAGGGACCAGAGGATGATATAGTAGTTGTTTTTTTGTTGTCGGCTGCCTTCCTTGAACTCGTCCACCACGTGTTCGAGGTAAATGATTGAACCGTCCTTGCGCCTCATCCTTGTCAATTCTAGCTATTTTGCATTCTTTTTATTTTGCAACCATGTGAGTGCGTAAAATAGCTACTCTCTTGTTCAGTACTAGATTATTTCATCTCACCTCGAAATCAACCTAGCAAGCAAGATGGACAACATGGCCATGGGGGGTGAGCTCAGGCGGTGGAATTGGGTGTGCTAGATGGCGAGCTCCGGCAAGACAGCAATGGTCACATCAAGTGAGCTTGATGGCTAGCTCAATGGCTGTCGTCTTCTTCCTCACAATATACCTCAGGTCCCTTCTTATTGTAGTTGTCGTTTATGGTCAAGTATG
The DNA here is from genome assembly GCA_017311315.1 of Dendrocalamus latiflorus. Taxonomy (NCBI): domain Eukaryota; kingdom Viridiplantae; phylum Streptophyta; class Magnoliopsida; order Poales; family Poaceae; genus Dendrocalamus; species Dendrocalamus latiflorus. The sequence continues at coordinate 8,533,537 of CM029660.1, read as the reverse complement.
CTAGCTGATTCTCAAAGAGTTCTCTAATATTTTTTACACTGGTACAATCATAATATCATATAATTAAAAACTGGATACTTCTGTTCTTTGTAGTTGGAGCTTAGGATCTTAGCAAATCTTACTTATTGTATAATCATGGTGTATGCTTTCAAAGCTGGTGGTGACTTTTGTTCTAGAATTCAGGACAACCATGAATATGTACTAGCATGTTCGTGAGGTTATTGATGATAAGAAAGCACTTCTTGACTGCATCCTCAACTTGGTTAAGACTAAGAGAAAACTCAAGCGCTGTAGTTGTAGGCACCTCAAGCACAATAATTTTGACATTGAAATCACTAATAGAATGTTGTTATAACTTATTTGAATGGAGATGCAACCCTCCTGCATTTTCCTTTCCCCTATTTTTCAAAGTAATTATTGGACAAGTTATAACTTCTTTGCTTTGCATTTTTCTGTCAAGGAAAGGATACATTGAAACTTGGTACAGATATAGGAAATAAAATTGGCTTGGCAAATGAAACAAAAAGACTAAGCACTGGAGAAAGTGATTGAGTATGATTTGTTTCGTTCTGGAGGTGGTGGGTGAGAAAGTGATCAATTGTGATATAAGAACCTTCTCCTGTGTCTTTCTTTTTCTAGATGACCATACATGTTATTTGCTAGGTGAGGAAGAAACTGCCTTTCTTGGGTTTGCACCAATGTAAGGTAAAGTCTATTTCTGGAATTAGATTAGTGTGCCAATAGTTGTTATCTAATCTTTACATAACTTACGATTGTCTGGAATATCTTAGGCTATTCATCAATATATCTATGTTGCCAACTCATTGTTGTGTGAGGTTATTTACTTATTTATCAAGGTTTATGATTCTGTTGCAATGCATTGGCACTTTACTAGTGTGTGTGAAGCCTTTTTTATACTCCTAGGTGTAGTTATTCCCTATACTGTATCTCGTGCACAACGGAGGATATGTATGTGTCGTATATGAGTATATAAGATATAAGGTCATCTAGGTGATATATATTTTTTAAGGTGGTGTGTGTTAAGGGTATTAGAGATAGAGTTGTATTAGGATATAGAGTTTGTATTCTATTCCATATATGCCTTATCTCTATATGGCATATCCTCTTATACTCTCCTATATATATGACCCTTTAGGTCTCATATCAATACACACAATATTCATAACATGGTATCAGAGCTTAGGTTAAAAACTCTAACCTAGATCTTCTTCGGCTTGTCTTCCGCATCTGCTGCCCCCGGGAGGATCGATCTGCGCTCCCGGGGGCGGCCACCTCGTTGGGTTGCCGCTGCCTCCTCGTCTCTAGCCACCGCCGCCCTCCTCGGGCGTCGGAGACCTGAGGACGCCGCGCCATCGCTAGATCTCTGCTCCCGGGGGCGCCGCCGTCGGCCCTGCTCACCCGGACTGAAGCTGCCATCGGCTTGTGCTTGTCGTACCGCCACCGCCGGCTCCAGATTCTTACCGGCCATCGTCGTCTCTGGATTCGGCCTCGGCATCCGCTGCCTCCAGATCCGGTCGTCACCGCTCCTCCTCGGGCTTCTTCGACGACGGGACGCCGCCTTCCTGCCCGGATCTGGCGTCTACGCTCCTCTTCCGGATCCGGCCGATCTCATTGGCTTGTCGCCGCCTGGAGACTCTTCCGCCTGGATCCTCGTCGCTGATCGCATGTCCGCTGGCCTCAACGCGCCTGGATCCGGCCGCCACCGCACAGCTCGGCTCGGATCCGTCGCTCTCTGGCCACCTCCGGCCGCCACCGCACAGCTCGGCTCGGATCCGTCGCTCTCTGGCCACCTCCGACCGCCGCCGCACCGCTCGGCCCGGATCTGGTCGCCTCTTCCGGATCCGCCGCTCTCCATCGCCTCTACTGTTGTCGCTGGTCTCCTTCGGCCACTGCCGCCTAATGGCAGTCGCCTCCCGTGCCTCCGCGCCCGCGCCGTCGCCTCCTTCCGGCGCTGGCTTCTCCTTTGGAGGAGGACGGGGGTGTGAGGAGAACGGAGTGCGAGAGGGAGAGCGCGACTTTGCTTTGCTGGTGGAGAGAAGTGGTGGGAGTGTCTCGCGTGCGGAAGGAAGATGTGGAGTTACGGCGTGTCGGAGTAAGAAACGAAGCGGTGCTTTTCGGTCGCTGTTGAGTCAGTCTAGTTGTTTTTTCTTTTTTGTGAGTCTTCCGCTGCGTCCAAGTCCGTAGTTTCTATTTTTTTTAGATCGTCTAAGTCGTGCGAGTCCATAAATTTATTGTCAGTTATAGAAGTCTAGGAATTTTCTTTTGCATGACAGCAGCTACTGCTCTTTTTCTTGAGCCGCTGCAGATCGTAGAAGTCTTTATGATGCCGCTGCTTTTTTTTCCTTGAGCCGCTGCAGATCGTATAAGTCTTTATGATGCCGCCGCTTCTCTTTGAGCCGCCGCCCCGAGTTTTTACGGCCGCCGCGCTTCTTCTGCACCGCGCCTCCGTTGCGCTTTTTGTGCACTGCGCCGCCGCCGTCTCAGGCTTCGATCTGTGCCGTCATGCTTCTATCTATTCCTCTTCGGCTTGATTTGACAGTTTATTCAACGACTGCACGCAACGACGACTTTATCACGACTCAGATGTCGGATATTTCTTGTTTTAGTATTAACCCTTTTTCAAATGCAATGCTATTACATACGCCTTGCATTTGTAGGGGGGTGTTAAGGGTATTAGAGATAGAGTTGTATTAGGATATAGAGTTTGTATTCTATTCCATATATGCCTTATCTCTATATGGCATATCCTCTTGTACTCTCCTATATATATGACCCTTTGGGTCTCATATCAATACACACAATATTCATAACAGTGTGTGTGTATATATATATATATATATATATATATATATATATATATATATATATATATATATATATATATATATATAGACACACGAAGGTATTAGCAAAATATGCGAAAAATTGTGTGCTCCTTTGCAATTTTTTCATGTGTTAGCATTGGAGAATCTTACAATTAATATATGAGTATACCTAAGATGATAAATAAGTATGTTAAGTTCAGTTAGATGGTATATTATGGGTGGGAGTAACTAAACCTGGGAGTATAATATATGTTTCCTATATGTATGTATGTATGTATATATTTTTCCTATATATATGTATGTATGTATTTTTCCTATATATATGTATGTATGTATTTTTCCTATATATGTGTATGTATGTATATATTCTTCCTATATATATGTATGTATGTATTCTTCCTATATATATTTGTATGTATGCATTTTTCCTATATATATGTATGTATATATTTTTCCTATATGTGTGTGTGTAGAAAAATGATTCTATACTCTTGGGAGTACGTACTCGCAGTTCTCATATACTGCTTTAATGGTACTGTTATGTCTCTTTATCTATTTGAATATACTACAATAATAATTATAAGATACTCCAAACTGAGTTCCATGAAAAATTTCATCAAAATCTATTTTTTATAGCATGATTTATATATATACTTATTTTATGAATGGTAAAAGGATACATAGCAAAAATAAAGGGTTCTCATGAAATTTTTTTAACCTAGTCATATTAAAATATCTTAGAATTTGTATTTAAGTATACCAAAAGTGATAACGGGATATAAAATATTTGTTTAAGTAGTATATTGAAAGCGGGAATATGTACTACACAAAAGGCTTCATATACACACACTATTCGGCGCGTATGCGTAGAATGTGCGTCAGAAAGTTATTGCCATGTGTGAGTGAAGTTACCGCTTTACAATTGACAGTAACTCACATCATATATATATATATATATATATATATATATATATATATATATATATATATATATATATATATATATATATATATATATATATGTGTGTGTGTGTGTGTGTGTGTGTACATATATATATGTATATATTTAGTATAAATAACAGGGACACTGTGGTGCCCATACTCCATGATTAACACCTTCCATCTATGATTAAGACTTTCCATTCATGATTGAGACTTTCCATCCATGATTAAGGCTTTCCATCCTGATATATTATATATCATTGCACTTGCACACATCTAAAAGCAATCGAAATCATTGCACTTGCACGCATCTAAAAGCAATCCAAAGGCAGCCTCCCTGCTTTTGGATTGCTTTTAGATGTGTGCAAGTGTAATGATATATAATATATCAGACAAATCCGTTAACATTCATTAATTCAAAAAGATATCAATTTGGAAAGGAAGTTATTGGTTTAGCATGCTGAATCAATCATGGATAGAAAGTCTCAATCATAAAGCCTGGACACTATGATGCCCCTGTTATTTATATAAAAGATGATGTGAGTTAGTATGTTATCTCCCGGTAAACAATCTTCTGGTAACAATATATACAGTCAAAGTGAAGTTCTGGGTGTTGGTGAGTTCGAGCTAAAATGCTAAATTCATCAACAAGTGCAAGCCAAGTATTTCAGGTTTAACAAGCTGACAAAACAGCCAACATCATACACTATGATCATAAGATTACTAATGATATAATCATCGAGTAGAAGTTTAGAAATCGGTCCATTGTTAACAATGTGCATATTAGGTACATTCATCTGCAACAGACATAGGCAAAAGGTTCTATATACTATTGGCTTGGGTGACTAATCTTCTTTTCTTCATTTGGAGAAATGTATGCCATTTCCTTGGAGGAGTTTCTGCTGAAAATGTTTTGCACAATGTTCAAGAAGACGCTAGGTGGGCGGGGAGGTGGGGCCTAGCGCCTAGGGAGCCTAGGCGGGACTTAGGCGGAGCCTAGGTGGCCGAATTAAAAATGAGGACAACAGTGGAAGATAAGTATATATTTGATGTTTAGATGAAAATTAGTCAGATATTGGACTATCCGATGGAGATCTAATGTCCCAGATCGAGTCATCAAATCCTATAACCAATGTTCAAGAAAATTAGTCAGACTTTAGACCGTCCGATGAAAATCTAACGTCCCAAATCGAGATATCAAATCCTATAACTAATGTTCAAAAAAATTAGTCAGACATTAGACCGTTCGATGAAGATCCAACGTCTCAGATCGAGTCATCAAATCCTTATATAAATCTAGCCCTAACATCCATCCGCCTCCCCCGTAGATCACTGCCGCCTGCCTCCCCCATCTCTCCTCCCTAGCCGCCGCCTCCCTATCTCTCCTCCCTAGCCGTCGTCTCCCCCGCAAATCACCGCCTCCCCCATCCCTCCTTCCTAGCCGCCTCCTCCGCAGATCGCTGTCTCCCCCATCTCTCCTCCCTAGCTGCTACCTCCCCCACAGATCGCCGCCTCCCGCATCTCTCCTCCCTAGCCGCCGCCTCCCCCGCAAATCTCCTCCAACTCTAGCCGCCTTCCTTGCAGATCTCACTGTGCCCTAGCTGCTGCCTCCCCCAAAGATCTCAGCCCCTCAGTTCTCCCCTCCGCCGTCGCCCTCCTCCTCCGCTCGCCACGCCTTGCCTACCTTTGACCTTCCCCGCAAAGCGGAGGGGAGACGGTGGAGGACACTTCGGCGGGGGAGGCGAAGGAGACGGTGGAGGGGAGACGATGAAGGGGATGGGAGGCGGAGGCAGAAGGGAACCTCGGTGGCAGCGTGGCTGATTCCGGCGAGGCAGAAGGGAACTCTTGGTAAGCCCTCAATCCCTCTTCCTTTTCCCCTGCTCTTGGTCGCCGTCTCGCGTACCTAGGCGCCGCACGGCCGTCGTGCCCGCTTGGTAGACCGGCACACCGAGGCCGCCTCACCCCGCCTTGGGCCGCCTCACTGCCCAACCACTTGACTAGGTGCCAAGGCGCGGCGGCACCCTGCCACCCAGTGCCTACACGGCACCTAGGCGGCTGCCCAGGCCGCCTTCTGGATCACTGGTTCTGCATTCTACGCCAACATAAACTGCTCCAAGCAAAATCAAGAACTTCAATAGAAGAGGATTCAGTGGCTCACCAAACAAAATCAATAAGAAGAAACCAGCTCCGGTAAGTAAAACTGTGGATCGTTAGCTGTGATCATCTCCTGCAACACACCACCTGAAACTACGTGATACTTATTCATTGAGGATCAGATTAACTAACTGCAGAAGTCTGAGAACTTGAGTTTCTGGTGTTCTGACAATTTTGGTTCATTGGTTTCTAGGAGGTAAAAACCAGGTGGAATTCTGAACACTGATATTTACTAAAATTGCTACTGAGCTGAGTTATGCAACTAAATTGATCATGCATTTTTGGTTTACTTAATGCGATTCACTCGGATCAATGGGCGTTTCAATCATTCCTATGTTGAAGCATTAGATGATGTGTTAGCGCTAAACTGCCATCCTTAGTAACCCTTCACCTCAATCAAGCTGCACCCTGCAGTCTTCTTGACAGTGGGGTGTGTCATCTTGCTCCTTACTCTTATCACGTCCTCCCATCTACTTGCTGTTGCATATACATTAGACATGAGCAAATTCAAATCAGGAATTTGGTAGTCTTGCTCGCCAATACGTTTGGTCAACCGTTCACTCATTTCGACATTCCCATGAGCCTTGCAAGCAGTGAGGAGTGCACCAAACAGTGGCATAGCGTCCTTGTCAATTGGCATGTCATTGATCAAGTTCTCAGCTTCATCAAGTAGACCAGCACGACCTAGAAGATTGACAAGGCAGCTATAATGCTCAACTCTCGGTTCTATCCAATAAACCTCCTTCATTGTTCGGAACTGCTTCCGCCCTTCATCAACCAAGCCACCATGGCAACATGCAGTCAGCACCCCGATGAAGGTAATGCTGTCAGGCTTAACTTTCCATCTCTGCATATCTTCAAACAATTCGAGAGCTCTACCTGCCTGACCATTTGTGGCTAGACCGCAGATGATGGCAGTCCAGGCCATGGTGTCTCTGCCTTGCATTCGTTCAAAGACCCCCAGTGACTTCTCCACATGCCCACACTTAGCGTACATGTCAATCAACGCTGTGCCAAGAACTGCATCAATCTTCATCTTCCTACCTTCAGCATATTGGTGGATCCATTCACCTTGATCAAGAGCACCAAGATTGGCACAGCATGTCAGGAGAGTGACAACAGTGAACCTGTCTGGCTCAACCCGTTGCATCTGCATGTCTCGAAACAACGACAGAGCCTCCTCGAAGCATCCATGTTGCACACATGCATTGATTATTGCAGTCCACAGAATTAGATCCTTCTCTGTGCACTGGTAGAAGAGTACTCTCGCCTTGTCCAGCTGCCCGGCAAGGGCATACCCCGACACAAGTATAGTCCAAGAAATGATGTTCCTCACCGGCATTTGCTCGAACAATGCCACAGCCTCTTCCAAGCAACCATTCTTCATGTACATATCCAGCAGCGCGTTCGCAAGTGGGAGGCTGAACCCGAAGACCCTATCCATGTAGTCATGAATCCTTCTTCCCAAGCTCAGGTCCCCTGCTCTGGAGCTTGCGGTCACCGCGCTCACCAACGTTGCACTATCGGCTGCGAGACCACTTCTCTCCATATCCTCAGCCAAAGCAACTGCTGCTGCGTATCGCCCGCACCTGACGTAGCACCTGATCATCATATTCCACAGCACCAGCGCCCTCTGTGGCATTTCGTCGAACAACTTCCGCGCGACATCCGCACGGCCCAGCGTCGTGTACATCTCCATCAGCGAGCTCGCGGTGTACGTGTCCCAACGGAACCCGGACTTCACGGCGGCCCCGTGCGCCTTGCTGCCCTCGACCGACAGCTTGAGCACCCCGACGGCCTTGAGCACGAACGGGTAGGTGAAGCTGTCGGCGACGAGGCCGCGGGCGCGGAGGTCGTAGTACACCGCCATGACGCGCGCGAAGCTGCCGCGCCTCGCGAGGGTCCTGATCAGCAGGTTGCAGTCGCGCAGCGGCATGCCGTGGTGGCACGCCGTCACCATCCTGGGCGTGTGGCGGCGACGCGGGACGCGTGGAGGCGCGTGCGGGGGCCGGCTATGATGGATGGAATCTTTTTAGGTGTCGTATAGGTGTAGTCAGCGGTAAGCGATGAGAAGGCTTGGGAATTGGGAGAGGCGGCGAGTGGAGAGATGGGGAAGGGGGTGGCCGTGGTGGTGGGAGGGAGCGTGGCGAGGCTGGCGTGCGCGCATGAGGTGGTGGAGGCGGGGTGGGAGGCGGTGGTGGTGAAGGCTGCGGCGCCGGCGGCAGGAGGCGGCACGGGCGCCGGGCTGGGGCTCGACGCGCAGTCTATGGAGACGCTCTCCCGCTGGATCTCTAGGTAGGGCCTTGACGCGGCCACGCTACCGGTCGCCGTCGACTTGGTAATCCCGCCGTCCTCGCCGGTTCGCCCCTCTCGTAGGGAGCCAGTGATCTATTGCAGATTTGGCTTCCTTCCTTGCCTTTGTCAACGTGTGCTTCTGTTGCCACCGCAGAATCGCGCAACGGACAGCGAGACGAAGGCGGCGCGGACGCTGACGAGGGATGAGCTCTTCAACTTCCGCGCGGCGCACTGGGGCGACCTGCACCGGCGGCTGCACGAGGCGCTGCCGGCCGCGGTGATCGTGCTCTGGGGGGCACCAGTTCCTGTCGTTCGAGGTGTCGGATGATGGTGAGCGCGGTGTCGTCGCGACGGCTCGCGTGCTCCGGACTGGGGAACGGTGGAGGTCGCCGGGGATTTGCTCGTGTCGGCGGATGGCTGCACGTCGTCGATCCGCCGGCGCTTCCTCCTAGACCTCAAGCTGAGGTCAGTTACAACTTACAAGTCTCTCAGTCACACTTTCGAAATGCCAAAAATTTAGGAGTGTGAATTTTTTCCAGAGTACGGTACAATTGTTGCAGCAGCTCGATCTCAAATTCTGAATGTTGTAGTAGTTCGATCAAAACACTATTATGGTTAGCGATTCTAATTTAAAAAATATGCTGCAACATTTTTATAGAGTACTATAACATGTTGTTTGTGTTGACGTAACAACATCTCATCACTAGTCATATCTTAGTCATATCTGTTAGAGAAGTTATTCAAAAACTGCATCCTTGGACGTTAATTTTGACCATCTCCTCCCAGGAGAAAGATGATCATTAGTTCACCACTGACAGTTCCATTTCTTATTTCTTGTGTGCAATGTAGGTACTCTGGGTACTGCGCATGCGAGGTTTGTTTGATTTCACCGGAAAGGAGTAGCATTCGGAGAGCCTACCCAGAGCTTGGCAACTGCCTCTACTTCGATCTGGACTACAAGACTCACGCCATGCTCTACGAGCTACCCAACAAGAGGCTCAGCTGGCTTTGGTATATTAAGGGCCGGGAATCAGAGCTCATGGTAATAGCGACCCCTTGTTAAGTCATTGGTATTCTGTTACTCTCAAAGTGGTTGGTTAGTGTTACTTACTTCCGATGTAATTGATCTGTGTAGGGGAGCTCGGTGGCGATGAAGGTAAGTGACGCCATGGCCCCCGAGCTGGCGTGGCTGATCAGGGAGACATCGTAGCCTTTCATGAACGTGATCTACGACGTGTACCCGCTGTCGCGGCTATCGTGGGCGGGTAGCCACGTGGCTACAAGCACCAACATGTCCATCCTCAACGCGCGTGTGCTCGGGCAATGCCTCAGGAGGTGGGGATCACTGCCGCGCGCATGGGCAATGCCTCGGGAGGTGGGGATGGCCGCCGCGCACGCTGGCCGAGTATGAGGCAATGTGGCTGCCGATCGTGGTGGCGCAGGGGCTACACGCGCTTAGGCTAGGGCAGCTCAAGCAGGGTCTGCCGATGGATGAGTAGGCGGAGGGTTTTGACGTGAGGACGGCGACGACGGAGGAGGTTTTGCAGCTGCAGCAGAGAAGCATACCGTATTTTGGTGGCTCACTAACCGTACACGACGGTAGTTTATGATTTGCATGTGGAATGCTGGGTTATGTTGTGTTGGTTGTAGTTTTGAGTTATAACATGGAACTTTGATCCGTTGTATCTCAGGTTATTGATCACTATGGAAGATTGGACAGGAATTCATAGTTCTTTGTTGTTTCCTTTGAGAGTACAAATTCTTTGTTGTTTAACTCAAGTAGTTCCTAACTATATTCGTCCCTGCTAGAAGCAGCCGAGGGCGCTGCTTTGATGTGTAACACTGCAACAATTCAGATTAGGTATGTTTGCCATTTATTGCTCATTTTCATTTTTAAGGAAAAGTCAAATATTTGTCACCGTAAATATTGCCGCTTCGTAAAATACCACCACAAAGGTTTTTTTATATGTCATCCAATTTATGAAAACAGTCAACATTTACCATTTTTTTTTGTACGTAGCATTTTTCAATTATTTTTTTAGCTAAAATTCGTATATGAAAAGACTTCTTCCCCCTTCTTCCTGGTTATCTTCTTTCCCAACGTTCATTCTCTTCCCCTAAAAAAATCTCCATCCGTTGTACTCAACCTGCCATGGCCACCAGATGCTAGCGCCTCCAACTTCATCACCACAAAGATCAATGTTTGACATCAATTTGACTCCCATATCACAAAGAAACAGACAAAAAAAGACATTAAAAAACTATTGGATCGATTGCAACCAAAATGTACTAAATCACAAGTCATAGGGTGCTTGGAGATTGATGCCACTGGTATAATGCCAAAGCTAAAAATTAGGCCTATAGCGATGAGCATATATATGCAGCTTACCTTGCTCAGGCAGTAGCACATCTAGCCTCCTTCGTCACCTGAGAAAGGAAAAGGCGGCTACAGGTGGGGCTGGGGTTGACAACCCATAAATAGCAGAAAGGCTCGGTCTGGCCCCTCGCTAACCCATGGCCGCGGGTGCCAAGATTGCGAGTGATGTGTACATGGCGGAATCACGGGTCGGAGGCAGATGGAGGAGGCCGCCATGGTTGTGGGAGGAGAAAGGGATGAATGTTGGGGATAAAAGAATGAGGAAGAAGGGCAAATAAGTCTTTTTCATATATGAATTTCAGCCTCAGATTGAGAAATGCTATAATATGAAAAAGAGTGGCAAATTCTAACCATTCCAATGAATTAGATGGCATATCATGAATGGTAATCTTTGCGATGGCATTTCACAAAGTGGTAATCTATGATATGCCAAATAATCAATTTTCTTTTTTTAATGTGTCAGAAAAATTGCAATAAATTCCGATTTGGTATGAACCCCATTAGAGGTGGGCATTTTTACGCCGAACCAATTAAATTGAACCGAATTAACCGAAGTTTTCGCTAAATTTGGTTTTTGATGATTAAATCTTATGCTATTCAGTGTTCGGTCGCTAAATGTTAGCATCGTAGAAACTATATAAGCCCAAATACCGATCAATATATTATATTCTCTAGTAGTCAGGAGGTCCCAAACTCTCAGCCCTTTGCGAAGGCCTAGTTCCTAGGTTCTCCACTCCCCACTTCCGCAGGCGCTACTTGCTAGCTCTGGAGCTCAAAGACCTAGTCGAGTAGTCGACCCTTGTAGACGGAAGACCTAACCCTAGTCATCGAGTGCAGTCCGACTCACTTCAACGATGCAATATCGGGCAAGGGTCGTCATCGTCTAGAAGGAAGTCACCTCCGTGACACACTAACCCTAGCCGGCTAGCTACCAGGGCTGCCTCCGTCCACTGGCTCATAGAGGGTGGTGAGGATAAGAGGTTGGAGGTTAGCGACGAGTCGGCGACTGGTGACAACAGGTAAAGACGGATGGTGGTTATTCGAGAGACTATGCGAGTGGCGCCACGTCATCGAGGATTCTGCTCATATTGTAGTAAACCGAATAGTCGAATTACTGAACTAAATAAATAGCGGCTTATTAGGTTCAATTTTACATAATTATTTGGTTAATTCGGTGATGGGTTTCCAAAAACCGAATTTTTCTTATACCGAAATAACCTAATAAACCGAGCCAGCAACCAGAGAACGCGTTGTGCTGTCCCAAAAAAATCCCCCAAATACACACCAACCCTACTCCAGCAGCTGCCGCCCACCGCCGCCCTACCCCGTCGTCACGCCACGGCCGCTCTACCCCGTCGTCACGCCACCGCTTTCCCTAGTCGCTACCCGCGCATCCCCTCCAGCCGCGGCGCGCCACACCTCCACCCCAGCGCGTTCCTGGCCCCCCCTGCGTCCGGCAGCCGCCGGCCCAGCCTGGCCGCTCCCCCACCCAGGCGACGGCTGACGAGTCCTCGCGCGAAACCGCTGCTCCCTCACCGAGAGCGCCAACAAGCCACCTCGGTATGTCGACGCCTTCCCTCTTTGCTTCGTCTCGCTGTTTGTTGCATCCGTGGTAGTAGCACTAGGCACTAGCAGCTAGCAAGTGTTCAGCTGCCTAATTGCCATCTGCTGCAACCATAGTAGCAGTAGCAGCTAACAAGTTAGGATGCAGGTAGTGTATTATATGTGTGGTGTTTAGCACGAACGCGTAGCGTTGCATGTGTGCAGCTGAGTTATATGGGAGTATGGGACTGCTCGGATTGCATAACAGAACTGCCTGCAATATTGATTTGTATGCTTGATTTTTCTAATTAGCCGTTTGATTTCTATGTTGACTCCTCAAGCAGGTCAATCGAGGTTTGTGATATGGGTGCTCTTGATCCTTGATAGAAGTCGAACTAGTGAAATTAAGTTGAACTTTGTTATTTCAGTTGAGGATTCCTGTTATTCTAGTGAAACTCAGGTGTCAAACTTCTGCCACATTCATGATTTTTTTGTTTCCTTTTCCAATGATCTGTGTAGCATATGTTGTTCTTCTGAAATTAAAGAACTCGAGATGTTATTCTTTTTTGCGTCATTCTTTTTGGATTCTTGATTATTGCAGCCCTTCATTGCGCAGAGAAAGCCTGATTTTCCCTTGTAAGTTGAGGTTTGGAACTTTTGGATGGAGTATTCATCAAGTGAAGATGATGAACCAGTTGAAGATTTCATGGATGTTCAGGATGATACGGGCACCGACAATATTGATCAACAAACTGGTGTGATGACTTCCCAGATTCATTGCATTGATCCTTCTGAGGGATCTGTGCCACCTGTTGGAAATGAGCTGCTGATGGCAGCTGATGGGTTGGGCAAAAATGGTGAGCCATGCATGGGCATGGAATTTGAATCTGATGCAGCTGCGCGGGCATTTTACAATGCATATGCACTACGCCTTGGGTTTGGCATTCGTGTCGCCCGATCCCGTAGTGAGCGGAGAAAGGGTGTTGAGGTACTCATCATGAAACGTTTTGTGTGCATGAAAGAGGGACATCACAAGAAAAAGAAGGCTGTTGAGTCAAGCAACAAGAAAAAGAGGAAGCGCCTCTCTATACGGGATGGCTGCCCAGCAATGATGGAGGTGGTACGGAGGGGCCCGGAGAAGTGGGTCATCACAAAGTTGGTACTGGAGCACACTCATGTTATTGTTAGCCCAGACAAGGTACGGGAGGTGCAGCTCCGCCGCCTCTCCGGGAAGGAGCATGAGAACCAATTGCAGGAGGTGCGGAGTAATGTGTTTGGAGACACAGATGCACAAGGCCTCTTAAACTACTTAAAGAGAATGCAATCGGAGAACTCTGGCTTTTTCTACTCCATACAAGTTGACTGTAGGAACTGTGTAAGCAATGCAGTTTGGGTTGATGCAAGAGCTAGAATGGCATACACATACTTCGGGGATGCTGTTTACTTCGACACTACTTATAGTCAAAATGAGAATATGTTGCCCTTTGCAGCTTTCGCAGGCGTGAATCACCATGGTGAAACTGTTGTTTTTGGTTGTGCACTGGTTTTGGATAGGACAGAATCTTCATATGCTTGGCTTTTTGAGACATGGCTGACAGCAATGGATAAACGATTGCCATTTTCCTTTACTACTGATGAAGGCAAAGCAATGACAGCAGCAGTTGCCAAAGTATTTCCTCAATGTTTCCATCGTCTTTGTAGATGGCGAATTTTGTCTCGATGCAAGAAGAAATTGTCTGATTTATACATGAGATTTCCCGGGCTCCATGATGAGCTAAAAAGATGCGTCAACGAATGTGATACTGTGCCTGTTTTTGACATGTTCTGGGGTTCTATTCTTGACAAGTATGGCCTGAGGGGGAACACTTGGTTGCAATCACTATTTGAAGCAAGACACAAATGGGTTCCTGCATACCTGACAAGCTCCTTCTTTGCAGAGTTGTCATTGACTCGTAGAGTAGAAACAATCAGTAGGTTTTATAGGAATAATTTCAGTACAAGAGTTCCTCTCCATGCTTTTATCACTAGATTTGATCAACACATAGACAGTTTGTATATAAATGAAGCCCAGAAAGATCTTGCTTCGCTTCATGAACAACCCCTAAAAACCAATACGGTCTTGGAAAAACAAGCGTGGAGCATCTACACCAAGGCTGCATTTGAAATATTCCAAATGGAGTTGATTGAAGCATTGCAACACTATGCTGTTAAGGTTCAGGATGGACCATACGTCAAGTATTATGTTCAAAGAGAAGGTGATCCTCCTACCCGGCACACTGTTTTCTACAATGTTGCCGAGAAGAAGGCTTGGTGTGATTGCTGCAGGTTTGCTTTCTCAGCGATATTGTGCAGGCATGTGCTTAGAGTATTCATCTTAGCTAGTGTCATCATGCTTCCAGAGCCATGCATCACAAAGCGATGGACAAAGAAGGCAAAGACAGGGCCAGAGTTGGTCGGGCGTAATCTTGAAGATGAAAACTGCCACGCAGTTTCTGCAACTTTAAGATATAATGATCTCATTCGCGACGCAATGAAGTGTGCAGAGAAGGGAGCTGTATCAGCAGATTCCTTCAGAGTTGCAAGGGAAGTACTGCGCAAAGCTTTCATGGAAATCAAGTGCCTCGGAGAGAAACTGACCGAGGATGGTCCGCAGCAAGTTTGCAACAGATAGCAGTGATCGTCTCGGAAGGCATTTGCGAGATTATTTTGAACGTCTTTACCAACGGATGAAAATTTACCTGCTTGCTGGTGTATCTTGCCAAGGATCAATCGGTTTAGTCGTGTAAGCCCAATACTGATAATCGAGTTGTACATTTCAATACTAACCAAGTGATGTACTACTGTATTGTACCCTTGGTCCTATGCCCCGTGAGGCCGTGACTTTCTGGGAATCAGATTGTAATTTTTGATTGCCTGAGTGCCGGCAACTGCTGCCACTGCTGCCACAACGGCTGGTTATGAATGTGATGAATCCCCATGTTTGTAGGATTTTTCTTTCTTACACATTTATTAATGTTTATTTAGACCAATTTATTTATGTTTTTGAAAAATATCTGAGGTCGTTTCTTTCTTGTGTATTGCAATTTCACAATGAGCATGTTGTGGTCGACAGAATGACTTAATGCAAAAACTAGGATAAACTGAAGGCTATTTGGAGGCACAAGGAATTTTGCAAGAAATTTATTGGAAACTTAAATTTTCTCCTTGCACTTTTTTTAGAGAATTTTCTTGTAGCACTAAACTGCATCGCCCATGGCTAGAAATTGAGCAAGGCCCACAACACCTTTATTAGACGACAAAAAAAGAGAGAAAATATAATCTCCTGGTCCAAATTTTAACACGCGCACAAAAATCAAACAAAATAAAAGGCAAACAAAAACCCAACGTAAAGAGAGAAAAAAATCCTACCCAAACCAAACGGCACCAATGGCCACATCCCTGTGCTCCCGCCTCCTCATCCTCCCACCCGCGCCCACCACCGCGGCGGCCGCCGCAGCCGCCAGCTCTCTCAGGCTACGGAAATCCGCAACGACACTCCCCTTATCCTCCCGGAGGCGGAGGCCGCACCTCGCGGCACAGGCGGCGCCGAGCGGCGGCGCGGTGGCCGCGGCGGAGGGGATGGACCGCGGGCTGCCGCCGGCCGAGGCAGAGCGGCTGGTGGAGTTCCTGAGAGCCGACCTGCCTCACCTGTTCGACGACGTCGGCATCGACCGCTCCGCGTACGACGACCGCGTCCGCTTCCGCGACCCCATCACCCGCCACGACACCATCGACGGCTACCTTTTTAACATCCGCCTCCTCAAGCTCCTCTTCCGCCCCGACTTCTACCTGCACGACGTCAGGCAGGTTAGCGCCTCTTGATGCTTGGCATTGCCCAATTTTGTAGTAACAATCTGTGGCAAGAACGTGCGTGTTGCATTGCGAATTTGTGACAAGTTCTGTGAGTTCGTGTGCATTGCGCAGTTGTGACAAGTACTGTGAGTTTGGTTTAGACAGGGCCCTACGAGATCACCACGAGGTGGACCATGATCATGAAGTTTGTTCTTTTGCCGTGGAAGCCGGAGCTGGTCTTCACCGGGCTGTCGATCATGGGCGTCAACCCACTGAATCTCAAGTTCTGCAGCCATGTGGTTAGCATTCTTGCTTGTCACTACATCTTGGAACGTGTGTTTTTTTTTCCTTTGAATGCACAATTGGAATTTGCAGTTGAAGAAATAGAATAAGCGGTGTGGTTCTCGTATCCATTTATGGAGTCCAGTATGGACTTGGAGGCCTCTAGTGTTTGCAGTATTCAAGACCTTCAAGATGAAGAATATATGTTAAACATTCCCAACTTAGAGGTTAAAGAGTAGAGAGAGTAATGCCAAGACCATTAGTTAGCAGTCAATTGGGGATTGGTTAGTGCACTAATTACCTTACTAGCGGATCCAATAGAAGCAAATAGTGAACTCTTCGATCAAGTTGTTCTCTGATGAAGTGTCAGTCAATTTTCGCTTACTCAGTTTACTTGTGTTGCATACTTATTATCAGCTATGTCAAATAACAGTTTTGCTGTGACAATATCACAAGAGAACCTTTTTCCTATGATAAAATGCTTCATGTTCGGCCTGAGCCAAAGCTCAAAGCTCTGCACTTAGCTAGTTAGCTTCCATACTTGACCAAGTTACAACACCCTCTGTAGCTTCCATACTTAGCTTCCATAGCATTCCTTTTCTTTTGGTTTATTGTGCATTTGTGTAAACGTAAACTCTAAGCAACTATGCTTTCTCAGCATCACACTGTTCCTACTTAAACAACAGTAGTATGGAAGTACTGCAGTGTTGTAGTGGTTTTGTCCACTCTTGTACTATGTGTAATATGTGGATGAGAAAAATACTACCGTGACACTTCCCACAATTAAGTATTGTACTTCTATCGAATCTTGACTATTATTTACAATGATTTTCTTTCTATTTAGAAGTTAGAACATTCAACAACACAGTAATTCTACACAAGTCATCATTAAATAACAAACACTGTTGTAATTTCCTGATATGCTGAAAGTGCAGGATATATGGGATTCAATACAGAACAATGAATATTTTTCTTCTGAAGGATTATGGGATGTTTTTAAGCAGGTAATTTGTCATCAATCTACTTTGTTTCATATGTCAAATAAATCTTTGATCTTGAGCTTTTGATTTTGCACAGCTACGGATTTACAAGACCCCAGATATAGAAACACCAAATTACCTGATTCTGAAAAGGACTGCAAATTATGAGGTATTAATTCACTGTATTTTTTTTCTCTGGAGAACCCAAATCATTGTAGATTCGAAGTAACTACACTGCATGGTCTCATATTCCATTCTTCGTTTGAAGTAACATTGACAAGTTTCCTAAATCATTTTACACGACTTCTGTTTATAATGGAATCTTGCCAGTGTGATCTTTCACTTATAGAGCAGTAGTCTGTAAAACCTAAGTTACCCCGATATGCGATACGGGTACGGCAATACTGTAATACAATTTTTTTTGGTTGCAAAAACAAGGATATGTCGATACGGCAAGTATATATATATATTTAAAAGTTAAAAAATATAGAGAGGCTACGAGAGAGCGAGAAACTGAGATTACCTTGATGAATGCTATATATTCCTTCCCCCCCTCACTTGCTGACATTGTGGCGGCTTGGTCATAGTCTTACAGATGCATTCGGCCACTCGCTCCTTGTACCTCAATCCATGCAAATGCATCATATAGACAATATGAGACATATCGGTTTTTTTTTAATCAAAAATTCAAAGTAGAGAAAAAAAGATGACTTACCAAAAAATCTGACCTCATATCACTTGAATCCTTGATCAATAACCTTGAACACGATAAATCTTACCAAAAAAGCATTAGTGAACAATAAAATAAAAGATCATAGAGAATTAGATATAGTCATATGCTCATATAGATAGTCTAGCAACATAACATAACATAACATAACATAACATAACATAACATAACATAACATAACATAGGATGATATGAATAGGTTACAAGGCACATGGCCAAATTTAATTATTCCAAGGTTGCACCATAGAAAATAGGACCGAATTAAATTAATACTGAATATCTTCATGGTGTGATTGCTCCAATTCGGATGGTCTTGTCCTTTCTCGTCTCCACATATGAATCCCTCAAATTCTAGCTCATCTAGTGTGAGATCAGCAGCTTCAAGAACTCCAACACCACCAAAGGACTCAAAGCCATGTCCCCCAACATCCCACGTTCGGGTTGGCCCCATGGAATAATCATCGGAATTTTTTTTTATAGGAAACACATGTTGTTATGCACAAACACTAAATCCTCAGCACGTTTAGGCATCAGCCTATTTCTCCTTATGCTATAGACAAAACCATAGGTACTCCAATTTCTTTCACATTAAGAAGAAGATTAGGCTTGATAATTTGGGTTTCTTGCAAAGTTGTAGGGAATGCCTGCAAAAACAAAGACAACAACACAATATAGCAATAAGAAATTGACATGCTTCAAATAAAATGAGAACTGGAATTTGAGAATAATAGGATGCAAAGTGCAAAACTCTGGTATAGAACGTTCTTACAATAAGAGCATCAGCCATCTGGCAAAGTTCGATGTGAAAAATTTCTACAATCCCTATCTGCTGCTTTCTTCTCTTTGATATCGATGTCGTGGCTTTGTTAAGGGGTAATTGAATACCCCATAAGGTGCAGCTCATTGGCATGAGAACACTCCTGGGTGTGCTCATTGTAGCGGCTGCATCAGCTGTAGTAACTTCATTGCGAAGTTGCTCAATGATAGGCACTGTCACCTTATGACAAACATTAACATCTTGGTCTGAAATCTTCAACAGACGTGCTTTCACTCTTGAATAGCTCCCGGGTATAATGTGACCACAATATTGACATTTTGATTTTTGTATTTCCTCCAAAACGACCACCAATTATCTCAATTTTTTAAACATGATTCCCATAGAGGAAATCGACGGTTATCATTATCTCCACTAGTTCAAGTTAAGTATTATGCAATTTCTTTGTGCCATGGAGGAGAAATGACTGGCACCTTGTATGGAAGAAGATGAGTGCAGCAGGGCAGGTCTACACTTATGAGATCACACATAGAAACAACATGATGTAGAAGCATGAAGACACTGATCTCAGTTTTGTAAAGAGAGGCAACCATCCATTTAGAAAGTTCTTGTGGATAGCAGCAGGCCGGTAGAGGCCAGAAACAGAGGACGTGTCTTCGGCAATGGCTAGAGCTGCAGGTGATCCTTGGCAACAGAGAACAGTACAACAGATGGGGGTACAGCAGGACGCGTCCTCGGCGACGACATGGAAGAAGGTAGAGAAAACTAAGCATAGAGGGATACATGATGGCGTGCCGTTGGTGACAACAAAGGGTAGGCAAAATGTATGACATTGTGGTCTTCATGACCCTATGGGAGGGGCGGCTACAGATGGTGGCTTTCCTCGAGTGGCCTATTCTTTGGGCTCGGCTGTAGGTAGAGGTAGGTTGAATCCTCTACCCCCAGCCCAGTCAGGGCTGCTATTGCTTTGATGGCCAGTTCTATCAGGGGACCCTTGAACAACTCCATGTAGTTGCGGGCGGTATCTTCGGTGTCTTGTGCTAGTGGCCCGATTTTCTTCTATAGCAGGTCTTTTTCCCTCTCATCTAAGGTTGCCTTGGTCGCTGACTTTGTCGCTAGGCGAGCACAACGACAAATTTTGGTTCCTTTAGCCTTCTGGCCTGTCGACAGCTTGTCCCTTCTCTTGTAAGTGTGCAATAGTGGTGGGATGAGGGACTTGGTCACGTCTGCAATGAAATGAGTCAAGCTCACAGCCTGGACATCATGATTTGGATTGGTAATGGAGTTGATGCTGCTGCTGTCCTCCAGGGTGAAGATGGCGGTCTTGTTCTCCTTGGGTGTTGTCCCCCACGTTGGAGCTAACGTCCTGCACTCCTTGATTGCCTTGCAGCAGTAAGAGAACAAGGGGTTGAGGGTCTTGGGGAGGGCTGTTGGGCGCCAGGACAGGGGCCCTTGTCTCCTGTGCGATAGCCGCCCAACTGGCCTCAGGTTGCTCCTGGGCAGTAAGGCCGAGGGAGATTGGCACTAGGACAATCTTTGCAGCTGTGTGGAGCGTCGTCGCAGGACGAACGAGGTCGAACGCCACAGCCAGGGCGTCCTTGAAGGCTTGCCATTGTTGTGGTGTTAAGCCTCGCTGGGACAACTGCATCTCTTCATGCATGGGGTCATGCGTCGACGCTTTGAATGGCTGAGACGAAGGCCTTGGCAGTCTATACAGCCCCCTTGGGATGTACGCTTGAGTGTCATGGTTGTTGTCGGAGACTTCATCTCGACGAAGTTGGCTGGCAGCCGGGTGGAGGTTGTGTCAGCGCCCCGTGGCTGGGGACTGGTGGCGGTTGTCCCCCCATTGCCCCAGTGAGCGTTCCCTTTCGTGGCCTTCACGGCCAGCACGGAAGCACTCCTCCTGAATAGGTCACACCAGGAGCGGTGCTTGTCCTGCCTCCGGCCACGATGGTCGGGGTCATCGTCATCGTCTCTGTGCCTTTTGTCGCGGTGGTCATGGTGATGGCTTCGCTTGCTGCCATGTCAACCACATTCCCCATCGACGGCTCCAAGCTACCAGTCGAACTTTGTTCTGCGCGGCCTCATTGGTTGTTGGCCGCTGGTCGTAGTGCCACGATCGGTGGGAGCTCCAGAGAAATCCTCTGGCAGGTCGAGGTGGATGGTGATCTTGAACTTGAGGCCCTCCTTGATCGTTTCTTGGGGCAGGCCTCTTGCCCCTCTTGCAGGTGATGAAGCATCGATGGATCTACTGGAGAGGGAAAGCCAATGCACCTTGTTGGAAATTAATCTTGATTTAGTATTTGCTTTGAGTAAGTGCTTGCAGTTTCTAGTGAGTTAGTGATTGCAGTTTCTAGTGAGTGAGTGTTTGCAGTTTTTGGTCTTTAGTGTTTGCAGTTTTTCTTGGTCATTAGTACTAGAGTCTTTACTTGTTTTGCATTATAAAAGGGAGAAGAAAATGCTGCAGATTAGTAGTCTTTTGCAGCACCAAAACTTGTGTTAAGATCCATTGTCTCGCGTGTGTTCTAGAGAGAAAACAATGTGCGAGTTCTCTCCAGGAGCTGGGCCAACAATTGGTATCAGAGCGAGGTGCGAGGAGAAGCTCCCTAGCGATGACTCACTGATCGGCGTGATGGCGTGCACAGCGGCGCGTATCAGGTGGAGGTGCACAGGTGCTGGCGACGAGTCGATTGCAGCACCGTGCGCTCAAAAGCACGGCGGCGAAGGTTCGTGCAGCCATGGCGAGGTCAGGGCGGTGTGCCATAATCGCACGTGACGTACACACTGGGGGTGACGACGTGATCGCTGTGGTGTGGCGACGACGAGCGGCGGGTGGGCTGCAAGGCATAAGCGACGTCGACGGCGAATGACGTTCTTCCACCATCAACAGCGTCATGGTGTAAGGTGTCGCGAACACGGCGATGTCTAAATCGGCGGCGGCATCGTCTAAGTGTTGTGGTGCATGTAGTTGAGTCCGTGTACGAATATGAGTGCACGATTGCATTTTGAGTCATTTGGCACAGTAGGAGTGTTGCATGTGTTATTTATTTGGTCGTGCACGTAGGAGGTGTGTTACATACGTGTGCATTTGCATGTGTCGTTTATTTGGTCGTGCACGTAGGAGGTGTGTTACATACGTGTGCATAGTCGTGTCGTGCTCGTGCTCGTAGATGTGTCAGTGCATGATGTAATGTGTGTGTGAGTCCTTGTAGTTGTGTCCAAGTTCTCATGTGTGTATGCTCTGACGAGAGTCTCTGTCGTCGTCAAGTTGCGTCATCGGCGAAAGACAATTGGAGCTGAAGTCAAAGTCATCGGTAAGGTGTGTCACCGACGGTGAAGAAGTGAAAGACGCCAGTAAGTTGTGTCACTGGCGGCATGATCAACAAGAAGAAGGCAAAACTCCTTAGAGATGCGTCAGGAGATCGAACTTCATCTTGTGAGGTTTAGCAAATCAAGATTAGGAGGAGATTGTTGGAAATTAATCTTGATTTAGTATTTGCTTTGAGTAAGTGCTTGCAGTTTCTAGTGAGTTAGTGATTGCAGTTTCTAGTGAGTGAGTGTTTGCAGTTTTTGGTCTTTAGTGTTTGCAGTTTTTCTTGATCATTAGTACTAGAGTCTTTATTTGTTTTGCATTATAAAAGGGAGAAGAAAATGCTGCAGATTAGTAGTCTTTTGCAGCACCAAAACTTGTGTTAAGATCCATTGTCTCGCGTGTGTTCTAGAGAGAAAACAATGTGCGAGTTCTCTCCAGGAGCTGGGCCAACACACCTTTGGGATCTTGTCAGGGTTCGTCGTCCATGCCCACAGGTTGAGGGTGGAGGTGTCCTCCTTTTGCAAGGACTGGTCCTCAACGTAGTGTATAGAGCACTGCCTTGCCACCACACCAGCAGCCACTTGCTTGCTCCAGGCATGGATGGGGACGCCCTCCAAGCAGAGGCGCACATGATGCTTCATGGAAGAGTGCACCCCATGCATCTTGACCCGCCAAGGTTTGACATGGATGTTGAGGTCGCTGTGGCTGAAGCTCTCCAAGTTGACCGCGACATCACGGTGGTGGCGGTGGACAAACTGAACCAGGAAATCTTTTGGGTGGTGCTTCCTGATGTATATGTCTGACCAGTGGATGTCGAACTTGGAGCGAAGCGCCTTGTCGACAGAACCTAGGGTCTCCTCTAGTGCGTCTGGCCTACTGCTTCCCAGCTAGGCCACCGCCCAGAGGTTGGCGAACTTGTCAAGCGCCTCTCCATGTCGGGTGTGATAGGCATCACACTGGAGTCATCGCTTGGGCGGTTTGCAGCGGCGCTGATGCCGAAGGCCACCATTGGAGCACCCGGTGTATGCGTTTGCAGTGGCTTGGGGTGAGCTTTGTGGCAAGGCAGGAGGATGGGGTGGTTGGAAATGAGGCAGGCTTTTGCTTTGTGGCCACTATCGGAGCACCTCCAACACTTTATTGGGTCTCTTTAGGCAGCGACTAGGTGTCTGAAGCCAAGCAGTTACAACATTTACCTCTGGTTCCCATGAGAAATTCCTCTCTGCCCCGGTTGAAATCCTCTCTGCCTCGGTTGGTGAAGGTAGTAAGTGCTGGAGCAGCTGAGCGAACTGGAGCCATCCCCTTTCGCCACCAATACCGAGGCTTCACCAAAGTCCACTCCGGATCTTCCTTGCGCTCTGTGGAGATCTTGGCTACAAGGGCACTCCTCCTTAATGGCTGGGTTCAACACGGTTTATGTTTATTGGCTTTTATCCTTTGCTACAGTAACTAATTTTCAAACGGTGTAATTTTTAAGGTGGGGTCTACTAGTCGATTATAATACACATTGTACCGATCTTAGCTATACTGACCAATATCATATGGGATTGTCTCCCTCTTCGTAATCTCTCATGCGAATAGCTAGAATTCAAAAGTCATAAGCCATAACTTAAAAGAACCACCCATTATGCCGCCGCCGCCGAAGACTCCGGCTTCCCGCGTGGAGCAGTAAAGGTGTGTGTGTGGGGGGGGGGGGGGGGGGGGCTGGCCAAAGAGAGGGGGATGGCACTGAGCTACTCTTGGGGTAGGGGGATGGCGCTGAGGTGGGCAGGAGCATTGAAGGCGCACTCCGCCTTTAAGGCAAGATTTTAAAGTGGGTGGCTGAGGCATAGCTTGCGCGGCCGTGGCAGCTGCTGGTGAAGAGGGGAGCTCTTTGCCCTTCTGCACAATGGAGATGGCTCTGGGGCCGAATTGGGCACGAGCTCTGCATGGAGAGGAGAGAGGCAGGTGAAAGGCTGGATCGAGGGGTTCCTGGGCCGAAGAGGAGGGCTCAGCCGGGCTACCGGCCGAATCGAGGGCTCCTGCATAGTGAATCTCTGACCGGATGTGGGAAGGTGGGTTTGTAGGGACATCTTGGGGGATCGCGGGGGGGGGGGGGGGGGGGGGTGATTTGGGGGGGGGGAGTGGGGGCGGCTGGGGTAGGAGAAGAGATTTGGGGCGGACAGGTGGGGTGGGCGCAGTCGCCGGAGCAGCGGGCCGCGAGGGGCACATGGTCGTGTTTGAATTAAACAGCTAATCTGTAACTGTTACCTCTTCACAGATTTTTTTTAAGGTAAAATATTTGAGCATAAATATTTTGCAGGTCAGGAGCTATTCACCATTCTTAATAGTCGAAGCAAAAGGAGATAAACTAACAGGATCATCAGGTTTTAACAATGTTACTGGGTGAGTTATTTACCCATTAATGTAAATATTAACCCCATATATGGTAATACTAAAAGTTCTTGTACCTGTAGGTATATATTTGGCAAGAATGCATCCTCCGAAAAGATTCCAATGACTACACCTGTCTTCACTCAGGCTTCTGATGACAAACTCTCAGATGTATCAATCCAGATAGTTCTGCCAATGAACAAAGACTTGAACAGGTATCCTGTGCAATGCATCATTTCAATTATTGAGAACATGCTTTTAAGCTATGGTTTTGGACAGCTGCTCAAAGATAAACCAAGTAGGGTCTTTCGCAATAATTTCTATGGTTTTACTTCTGTTGCTAACAGTACTCTTGTTCAATCAGTTTACCAGCTCCAAATACGGAAGAAGTTATGTTGCGAAAGGTAGAAGGAGGCATTGCTGCAGTGAAAAAATTCAGTGGGCAACCAAAAGAGGATATCGTGCTCCAGAAAGAGAAGGAGCTACGCTCCCAGCTACTCGAAGATGGATTGGAGCCTCAAGAAGGCTGTCTGCTTGCACGTTACAATGATCCTAGGACACAGAGCTTTGTAATGGTTTGTTTCCTTTTGCGCTATCCCTTTTTAGCTTAACCTCAGATGTGAAATTTTGAATCAGTTGGACTTAATGATTCTATGACAACTAGATAGTTTTGTTTTAGAAAATCAAGTGTAGCAAATTGCATAGTTTATCCATCTTTGTTAACCTTTTGAAAAAACCGCTATAATCTTTTAATTGTACTTTCAGTCCTTACTGAAACTCTGTTTGTTCTTCCTGATCCAAAGAGGAACGAGGTGCTTATATGGCTAAACGACTTCACGCTGGAGTAGTAGTTCTCTGTACATTGTACAACAGATTTCTGAAACATCAGATACTGTATGTTGGAGCTTACAGCGCATCATAGAAAGGTAAATTTGTTCTTCGCAAAACATTACCTGCATTGTAGTTTTGTAAAGCTGCTTATTATTTACTACTTAAAGAAATACAAACACAAGTTACTAGATATTTAAATGTATCCGGCAACATAATTGATGGCTGCAATCTATCATGCATTCATGCCTCTTTGCTCTGGCAACGCACCGCATTTTTCTGCTGCTGCATTCTCACTTATCTTTTATATTTGATTTTGGGTTCCAATGCAGGAGATATTACTCACTGACATGGGTGGATGCAATGAATAGAAAATGTAAATTCCGAAAGGTAAGAGGCTACATGGTAAAATTGTAGGTCATATGATTCTGTTTGTACACCAGAACTGAATTGAAAAAGGAATCTGTTTAGGATGAAAATATAAGAAAGTCTCTATATCTTGGCCAATATTTTGTCGGGCTTGTACAATTGGACTCGGTTGTCACATTGTGGGTTCACTGATCTGTTCTGGGCCAACTTTGTCCAAGACAACCTGATTTTAGAGTCTAGACTCTAAGAGTCTAGATACAAGGCCAAACTGATTGTGCTCAAGTCTAACCAGAATATAGCACTTGGTTCATTGATCTCAGGTGATTAATTATACTAGTGATGCACAGTTGGAAAGTATTGTAACAAATGGCCCATTTTTAAAGTGTAGATGTATGTTTGCAAAATCTGAGAAATACGTAATAGCTAATTATAGAATACCGTTCCCTTTTTTTAGTTCTGACTGATCACCAAACTTATCATCCAAATGAATTTTTTCAATAGTCTCTTAATTATGATCTGATCAAACAATGATTGGTCCATGCTGTTGCCCCACGAATGCATGTAAATCCAGTCTTGTGCCCAATAAATGCAATAGATGCCGAAGGTTGGTAGGTTTGTATCTTTGTTAAGCTGTCCTGCCTGTCCTGGCATGCATACAACACAGCATAGTACTAGCAGTGCTTGGTGAGAACCAGCGATGTCTCTAGAACCGTTCATGATTCATTACCTTTACACTTGCTAGCTAAACAAAGGGTTTAAGAAAACCTCTAGGGTAGAGCTGGAAGGATCTGGGGTTTAAGAAACCTTGAAAGGTAATACTTGAAATTGATACTTCTAAAACGGTGATGGATAATCTTTTTTGTATTTGAGGGATAACAGAAGGGGAGTCCCCTACCTGAGTTTTTTGCTATTTTAGTACCCTCGAAAGCGGGCTTCTCTAAAATAGTATCCATACCGTGGGCTTCTCTAAAACGGTACTGTTACCAATCAATCTACTCCATAATAGTACTCCACTTTATTTTCTTTTTATTTTCTGATTTTTACTCCCTAAAATCCCTAAACTACCCCTCCTCCTAATTTGATTTCCTTCTAATCAAATCGTTTCAAATATTCACTTTGATACCCGCCCGGTTCGCATTCCATCCTGGATTCCTCACCGCCGAGGCTGCTGCCCCTGCGCCCCTGCGGCGAGTTCCCCTGCGGCGAGTTCCCCTGCGGCTGCTGCCCTGTGCGTGGCATAGTCACCACTCACTCAAAAGTAAAAAGCTGCATGCTTTCTTCCATTCCAGGCGCCGGGCCCGATCGGATCGGCAGAGCGGCAAACACGCCCAAATTTGCACACACAGAAAACTATGCATAACACCTGCCTCATGTTCCTCGCAACCATGATAATAATAAAAAGAAATTATTCTAGATCTCTCTACCTTCAGAGTCCTCACTGACTGCTTTGGTGAGCATCTCACCAAAACAATGAAAGAGAGGAAAAAAGAATAGCGCTTTTCTGGGATCGGGAACCTCCCAACAGATATACAAGAAGTTTACTGCTACAAAATGCAAGAATCAAATGTTCCTTCTTGAAATATTGATCCCCACAAACTTCACCAGACTTACCTGTTGTGCTATTACTTCTTTACATGCATGTATGTAATGTATGCATACACAGTAGCTACACACACTCAAATAACAGCAGCCAGCTTCACTGGCCTCTTTACTGTACATACAATTTCCAAAAGGCACTTCTTAACTGTTACATGTACAGATATTATTACCATGACCCAGCTTCTCGCCTACGAGTTTTTTGCTAAATCAAATTAGGAGGAGGGGTAGTTTAGGGATTTTAGGGAGTAGAAATCAGAAAAGAAAAAGAAAATAAAGTGGAGTACTATTATGGAGTAGATTGATTAGTAACAGTACCGTTTTAGAGAAACCCACGGTATGGATACTATTTTAGAGAAGCCCGCTTTCGAGGGTACTAAAATAGCAAAAAACTCCCCCTACCTACACATGTATAAAACAAGAGTTCACAATATTACAAACTGTCGAGGAAGGGAGTATCTTGCAGCACCACTATTACCAAAGTTGATAATCATATTACCTACTTTGAATACTTTACCGAAGTAAGTGGATCAATTATGGAAAAGAATTTTCTAGAAGATGTGGTAAGATGGAATTAGGTCTCATGTATGAGTTCTTTCTTGTGCTTATTGAGTCAATGGTTGCATTTTATAAGATTAGGCGTGTATGGATCAGGATGTTTTTAGTCATAACTATGACCATTCAAGAAAGCTAATACTTCGTTTGTTTCTCCCAAGTCAAGCGTTGGAAACATGTACAAACCAATCCACTTCAAAATGTAAGTACACAACACAAAGATAAAGTGGCAGGGGGACTTAGCTTGCGTGAGTTGCAATTATGACTGAAACAACCCGATTTCCGTGTCTTATTTCGTGTAGAACAAGTAGTGTCTGTCGTAATTTTAAAAGGTTTTGAGGGCCAGACAAGTCAAGAAGTTGGTGGTAAGACTCAAAGGGTACATCCGCCTATTCACTTTAAGTTGTGATCTAGGTATTACGCTGTACGGAAATGTATGAATCATTTCTGCGAGGACTGGAGACATGCTTTCATTTGTTAAACAAGAAGGATTACGAAATTATATATAGGGTTTTTATATCTGAGCTATGACTTAAACTAAGATTTTGTCCAGTGGGTCTTCCTCTTTTCACCTGGTTAAACCTTGTTGAATCATACAAACTATATTGATCATATTGCAGTCTTTGTTTGGTCCTTTTCTTTCTGAAGAAATATGGGGAAGAAGAACACAAAAAAGTTAATTAACTAACATCGTGATTCTAAAAAAAACTAATATGACGAAATTTGCAAAATTCTCAAGAAATTAACAAAAAGACGATGTCATTAGGTTGGGTTTTAAACTGAAGCACATGCTTCATGGTGCATAGTACATACGTTATCAAGGTGGGCTGACATCGAGTGTATTTTTTTTGGCTGTGGATTATGGTTTTTAGCTTTTGAATTCTGGTTGTTCGCGAGAGAAAGAGTACGAAGAGAGAGATAGTTACATACGATTTTAGTTGATATAGCTGAAATCGGTACAGTGTCTACTATAATTAACTTATAGGTACCATCTTAAAAAACATACCGTTTGAAAGCTAGTTATTATAGCAACAGCCGCCAGACACAAGCAACAAGCCCAAAAAAACCGAGCGATCATCTGATTGCAATTCAGTCAGTTGCAACCCTTTAGTCGTGCTATGACAATGGCTCCTTGATTAATATATCATAATCTATCTATCACATGAGATCCCTACATTGAAAACAAACCAGAAACAGTACATCAGAGATGCCTTCCATGAAAGTGTTGCAACTTGCCTGCTTCATATCACCTAAATTAGGCCATATATGAGTTCTTTCTTGTGCTTATTGAGTCAATGATTGCATTTTATAAGATTAGGCGTGTATGGATCAGGATGTTTTTAGTCATAACTATGACCATTCAAGCTAGTACTTCGTTTGTTTCTCCCAAGTCAAGCGTTGGAAACACAAACCAATCCACTTCAAAATGTAAGTACACACCACAAAGATAAAGTGGCAGGAGGACTTAGCTTGCGTGAGTTGCAATTATGACTGAAACAACCCGGTTTCCGTGTCTTATTTCGTGAAGAACAAGTAGTGTCTGTCGTAATTTTAAAAGGTTTTGAGGGCCAGACAAGTCAAGAAGTTGGTAGTAAGACTAAGAGTACATTTTAGGTTCTGCTCATTTTAACTTGAGTTTTTTTATTTCTGATTTATTTTTACTATTAATAAATTTCGTCTTTTTCTAACTTTTTAGCTGTTTTTTGAGATTTTTTGTCGGTTCTTTTTTCACGTATTCGTTTGCATTGTTCATGATGGGCTAATCTGTTTTTTCTATTTTTATTTTTTAAAATTTAGTTAGGCTAAATAAGCCACCATCAATTACAGTGTAATTTCAGTCAGCTACAGTAAAATTTTAACTATAAGTTATTTTTTTCAGTCCAACCGAGCGGCACCTAAGTTGTGATCTAGGTATTACGCTGTACCGAAATGTATGAATCATTTCTGCGAGGAGACATACTTTCATTTCTTAAGCAAGAAGGATTACGAAATTATATATAGGGTTTTTATATCTGAGCTATGACTTAAACTAAGATTTTGTCCAGTGGGTCTGTGGGAATATGTAATAATAATGATCATACTGACTGGTTTTGTCCTACCATGATCACACACACACATATACACACACACTATTGTGGATTTAAGGAAAATTAAAATGGAAGCTCTTCAATGAATAGAGCTATTCTGAGACTGGAAAACCATGTTGCAGACAGCCAGATACACATGTTGTATTCAAGAATTCAAGGTACGAACCGGTCATGATGTGATGCTAGCTTCAGTACCACTAGTGAAAGCAGCTCTTCCATAGAGCTTCAATTCCTTCCGTGACATGCGCAAGCAAGTTCTTATTGTTCTGACCTAGCCCGTGGTAATATTTATTACAATCATACACTTCAAACATGTTAAAATGTAATTTAAAACCACCGTATCTAAGCCTTTAGAGTAAGATTGTCAAGATCACGACCCTAACAAATATCCTTTTTTTTTTCTGTTTGGTAGGACCGGGATGGTATGATCACCTCAAAAACTATGGCTATATATTAGCCTGTTTTTTTGAATTGTAACTTATAGTTTTTTTGTTGTGCTTTAGACTAATAAATAGTAATTGTTGGAAGAAATCAAAAGTTAAATTCGCTGGAAAAAATGGCCTATGTCTGGACCACTTTTCATATGTTACTGCATTAGTATGATTGCATACATAATCCGAATTGGAGTGGTCTAACACCATCAATCCAAACAACCTAACAATATAGATCGTGATCTTTACAACTTTAATTCAAGTCCGTTGCTATTGCATGGCTGACGAGTCAGGGGGGATCGACAGTGAAGCAATCAAGGTGTGCCGTGTCTGAACCAAAAGCAGACGGTGAACTGTAGTAGCGGCCACGCCCGTGCATGCCTGTACGTCTATTACTGTAGCAAGACATATATACCTCAGTAACAGTGATGATGCTGTTATAAATAGCGCTTGTATTCATATGAGGCCAATGAGCCGGTATATATACACAAAGTACAGGTGGTAAATATGCAAAGAACCCCTCATAACAATGGGGAATAACAAACTATACATATATCTCTAACACCCCCCTCAAACTCATGGTGGATCAACAACACTGAGTTTGGAGAGGTAGAAGCCGTGCTGTGCTCGAGTCTGGGCCTTCGTGAAGAAATCCGCTATTTGAAGCTCCGAAGGCACATACTGAAGAGTAATCACCTGATCATGCACACAAGTCCTCATGAAAGAAGCATCAACACCAATGTGCTTGGTGAGCTCATGCTTCACAGGATCACGGGCAATACTGATAGCACCTGTACTGTCTGACAAGAGAGGGGTCGGTGTAGTGATAGAAACACCAAAATCCTCAAGTAACCACCGTAGCCAAGTAATCTCTGCTGTCAAGAGAGCCATAGCTCGCAACTCAGCCTCTGCACTCGAACGGGACACTGCAGTCTGTTTCTTCGTCTTCCAGGCAATAAGAGAACCACCAAGAAAAACACAGTAAGCAGAGATAGACCGGCGATCAGAGGGATCGCTGGCCCAAGTAGCATCCGAATAAGCCTGAAGCTGTAACGAACTGGAACGTGGAAAGAAGAGACGGCGAGAGATAGTCCCACGAAGGTATCGCAGAACTCGAAGAAGGTGGCTGTAGTGAACCTGAGTGGGAGCTGAAACAAACTGACTCAGAATATGAACATGATAAGTGATATCCGGACGAGTAACAGCAAGGTAGACAAGACTTCCAACAAGATGACGATAGCGAGTCGGATCAGAAAGAGGCTCGCCATCAGAGAGTCGGAGGTGAACATTGAGCTCCATGGGAGTCTCAACAGTACGCTGATCAGTGAGAGAGGCGCGATCAAGAAGATCCTGAATATATTTCTCTTGGGACATAAAGAAACCATCTGGAGTGGAAGTAACCTCAATCCCAAGGAAGTAACGAAGAGGACCAAGATCCGACATAAGGAACTGCTCACTAAGACGAGCCTTGACAAAGACAATGTACTCAGAATCATCCCCCGTAATGATCATATCATCAACATACAGGAGAAGAAGAGTCTGACCACGAGACGAAGTGTGGACAAAGAGCGCAGGATCATGATCACTAGCTGAAAAACCAGCAGCAGTGACCACAGAGGAGAAGCGCTCAAACCAAGCACGAGGGGCTTGCTTAAGGCCATAGAGAGAGCGACGAAGGCGACAGACCATGCCCTCAGGAACAGAATACCCAGGTGACGGATGCATGTAGACCTCCTCACGCAACTCGCCATTAAGAAAGGCATTCTTGACATCAAGCTGAGAAACAGACCAGTGGCGAACAGACGCCACCGAAAGGAGAGTGCGAACAGTGGTCATGTGGGCCACAGGAGCAAAAGTCTCGTCGTAGTCAACACCATGCTCTTGCTGGAAGCCACGAGCAACAAGACGCGCCTTATAGCGCTCAAGAGAGCCATCAGAGCGAGTCTTAATCTTATAGACCCACTTACATGTGATGGGATGAGAATGAGATGGAAAAGGAACAAGATCCCAAGTACCAGTACGCTCGAGGGCAGCAATCTCCTTGGCCATAGCAAGCTGCCACTCAGGGTGAGTAACAGCATCCCGGTAGGAGACAGGCTCACGAGTAGCTGCGCCAGCAAAAGCAAAACGGGCAGGAGGCCGAATCGACTGGCGATTGCGGAGAGCGTAGCGAGGAGAAGATGACCCATCAGGGGAAGATGGAGCATCAGAAGAAGATAGAACAGCAGGAGAAGATGGCTCATCTGGAAGATCCTCAATACGAGGTCGACGAGTGTAGAAGATAAGGGGAGAAGGTACTGTAGTGGGAGGAGCCTGCGGAGTCGTAGAAGACGACACAGGCGGCGACAACGGCGGAGAGGCCACAGGGGGAATATGTGGAGACTCAGTGGGACAGGTGGACGAGGGCAAAACAGATATAGGTGTATCTGAAAAGGTCAAGAAAGACAGAGACTCCACAGAGGAAGCCGAAGGAGAGGCAGGACGTGGGTAGAATGGACGAGACTCGTCGAAAGTCACATCCCGAGAAACCCGTATCCGACGACCAACAGGAGCCCAGCACCGATAGCCCTTGTGCTCGGCACTGTATCCCAGAAAGACACACTCAACAGACTGAGCGGTCAGTTTGGTGCGTTCTCGAGGGGCGAGGAGAACGTAGCAAACGCAGCCAAACAGATGAAGGGTAGAGTAGTCAGGAAGAAGACCACAGAGACGCTCAACAGAGATTGCTCCCTGAAGAGCAGAAGAGGGCTGAATGTTGACGAGATAGGTGGCAGTGGAAACAGCCTCGGCCCAAAAGTGAGGTGGAATAGAGGCGGCGATCATCAGAGCACGAGCCGTCTCAAGGAGGTGACGATGCTTGCGCTCAGCGACACCATTCTGAGCATGAGCACCAGGACAAGAGAACTGAGCGAGAGTGCTCTGCTCAGCAAGGAAGCTGCGCAGGTAACGAGAGAGGTACTCGCCAGCAGAATCAGCACGAAAGACACGAATAGGAGTGGAGAACTGGGTGTGAATCATAGTGGCAAATTGTTTATAGATAGACAAGACCTCACTACGAGAAGACATGAAATATATCCAAGTATGGCGAGAAAAATCATCTATAAAAATGATATAATATCGATGACCCCCTTTCGAAACGAAGGGAGCCGGACCCCAAACATCTGAATGAACAAGATCAAAAGGGCGCTGAGACACAGACTCACTATGAGGATAAGGAAGCTGAATCTGTTTACCTAACTTACAGCCCTGACAATCTAAAGACACGTCTCCTGAGACAGACCCCAGAAGACCACGACGAACTAAGGACGACAGACGAGATCCACACAGATGACCAAGACGGTGATGCCACTGCTGGAAAGAGCCGGTAGACGAAGTGGCAGAAGCGGAGAGACTGGCGGCGATGGTGGCAGCGGAAGGAAGATGAAGCCAGTCAAGCTCCTAGGGACGCTGTGAGTCACGGCGCCGAGGGCCAGAACCAACCAGAGCTCCCGTGTGGCAGTCCTGAACACAACAAGAGTCAGAGTCGAGAATGACCCGATAACCAAGGTCAGTAATCTGCCCAGCAGAAAGAAGCTGCAAGGTAAGGCGAGGAACATGAGCAACAGAAGGAACATGAAAGGATGAGTTGCTAAGAGATCCTCGACCAGAGACAGAAAGAGATGTACCATCAGCAGTAAGAACACTGACAGGAGAATTAAGAGGTGTAATAGAAGACAGAGTGGAAGGATCAGGAGTCATGTGAAAAGATGCTCCAGAATCAAGAATCCACGGGGAGGTACCTGACTGTGTAGGAGGTGGTCTCTCAGTGCCCGAAGAGTCAGTAGCAGAACCTGCAGAACCTGTCGAGGGAGAACCTGAAGCGGCAAGTAGGCGTCGAAGTCTGGCTATCTCCTGCTCGGTGAGAGAAGCTGCTGAAGAAGTCGAGGCAGACGTCGTCGTAGAAGCACTAGTGCCAGTAGAAGAACGGCGTGAAAGATGCTGCTTCTTCTTATAGCACTGGGACTCAATGTGGCCGGCCTTGTCGCAGTAGGAACAGTGAGGACGGCCACCTCCAGACGGAGGACGGCCACCACCACCTGTGGTAGCCGCTGGAGGAGGCAGTGTAGCAGGCGGACGAGCGGCGAGCACAGAGGGGAGTGGCATCAGACTAGCACCACTCAGACGAGTCTCCTCCGCGCGTATCTCGGTAAGAGCCTCCAGGAGAGTGACACGAGGGTGGCGTGCAAGGAGCTGGGCACGCCTTTGCTCGAACTCAGGACGAAGGCGAGTAAGGAACTCGTAAACCCGCTGAAACTCCAGGTCAGCACGTACATCCAGGCAGCACGGACAGGTACGACAACCAGCAGTGCGAAGTGAGTCCAACTGACGCCAGACAGCAGAACTCTGAGCGTAAAAAGCGTCAACAGTAGCATCACCCTGCTGAAGAGAGTGCTCCTGGCGGACCACGGACAGGTACAGGGCATCACCAGAGGGCTCGTAGCGCTGACGAAGATGAGTCCACATCTGGAAAGCCGAAGGGAGTCCCACAACCTCAGAAGAAAACTGAGGCTGGACACTGGCGATGAAGACAGCAGCAGCCCGAGCGTCGTCATCGTACCACTGAGTGTAGACGGTCAGACGATCCTTGTAGGAATCCAGAGCCTCCTGGTAGATAGAGGCAGCTTCATCATCAGCAGCAAGGGGAGCGACCGCAGCAGCAGCCTTATCAGCTGTCGGGGGCAATGCAACAGGCGTAGGCTTCGTCGGAGGAATAGGGCAAGGCGGGCAGGTGACATCGCCAGAGAGGACGCCCCAGAGACGAAGACCACGCATGTGGATGCGCATGTGAGACACGAAGTCGGTGTAATTAACACCATCAAAGATCACCGGGCAGCGAGGGAGGGAAACGGTGCCCATTGGTAGGCGGCGCTGGACGGCGCGGCGACCAAGGCAACGAAGTCTAACAGGCGGCGCTGGACGGCGCGGCGGTTAGAACGACGTTTTTTTTCTTTCCTGCCGCTCGGTTAAAAACTCACACGGGCCAGAGGCCCGTTAGGGTTAGCCCTCGGCGGCGGCGCGACGGAAGGCGGCAGGGCGGGCGGGCGCCAGGCGCGACGGCGGCTGCGGCGGCCTGGCGGAAGGCGGGCGGCAGCGGCGGCCTGGCGGAAGGCGGCCGGGCGGACGGGCGCCAGGCGGGAGGCGGAGGCGGCGAGTCCGGGCGGGCGGGCGCCGGGCGGCGGAGGCGCCGTGGCCGGCGACGGCGGAGGCGGCACCGGGCGGGCGGGCGCTGGGCGGGAGGCGGAGGCGCCGAGGCCGGCGACGGCAGAAGCGACCGGGAGGTGCGGGGAGGCCGGCGACGGCGCGGGGAGGCCGACGGTCAACAGTGGAGGCGGAGGCAGCACGCGGGAGTCGGCGACGGTGGTGCAGAGTCGGCGACGGCGCGCGGAACCCTAGGTAAGTCAAAACCCTAGTTTTGGCTCTAATACCATGTTATGAATAGCGCTTGTATTCATATGAGGCCAATAGGCCGGTATATATACACAAAGTACAGGTGGTAAATATGCAAAGAACCCCTCATAACAATGGGGAATAACAAACTATACATATATCTCTAACAGATGCGATCGATGTGACAAGCAGGCTGTGTACCAGTATGCATGTCTGCATGCGTACAAATTCATCGCAGCACGTACTCTTCCCTGTATAATAACTACCATCAACACTACACCCCTAGTTAAGATCTACACCAAAATAAAGATTTCAATTGAAGGTAATTAAGCAGCAGCTCTAAGGCAACTCAATAATATCGCCCTGTCCTCCGTGCATCCGTGGCCCAGCTGAAGATGGAGCAGAAATGGCATAGAGGCCGGTGGCTTAAGCATGCATGCACATACATTTCTCTGGCCTCGTGTACTATCTTCCTTTTGCTCCCCAGAACAGGAGATGTCTCAGGTCCAATTAGAGCCTCCCTTAATTTTCTTGACTAGCTAGCTAGCTATATCCCATCTCCCTGCTCCTTAACTAGAAATGATATTTCCCTATTTCCCCTAATATTAAGGGGCATATCCAGTGCTAACCCTCATCATCCTCTCTTGGGATTGTGGGTATATGACTTTACCTATAAAGATTCAAATTCTGGTGCACACCTTTACACACAAATAAGTACATTTCATAAAAATTATGTGAGGTCATCGATTTATTTCTAACCTCCGTCATTCTAGACGTGTGCTAAGCAAGTATACTCACGTGTATGCGTATGGTGTGTGTCAAAAAAAAAACCCTCCTATCTCTTTGTAAACTCATGCGAACTCTCCGTTTCGGAAACTTTTACGCAAAGTCCACATGAATTTTTTTGCACGTATTTCCTTAAAGACACTAACTAGTTTCCCTTAAGATTACATATTTCCTAGCTAGCTGCATGATTAATTAATTAATTAACCATGGAATTAACTCTAGTTAGTGACTGGACCTTTATTGGCGGCATTTTGTTTGACTTTTATACACACCATGCGAACAAAAAAACACACACTTGGGGACGTTTACTTGTCAGATTCTAGGGTGTTGATAAAAGCCTGAGAAAGTTCAACGTGTCGTGGTGGTGCATTTGGAGGTATGTGAGGTATAAACAAGATGCAGCAGCAGAGTCAAGTGGGGGAAGGAATTAAGGGGAGAAGATGCTCAATTGTCAAATTGATTCTTGGCCTCTTAGATATCTTAGGGTGTCTGTAAATAGTTCTAGATTATATGTTATTAATTGGAGAAATTTGGAAGAAATTTTTAAAAAAATGCTTGATGGACGGCAGGTAGGTCCTTGTAGATGGGTGTTAGATTTATCTTAATAAATTCAAGTTTGAGCAGTATTCCTATATATCACATGTTTATATATTTGTTGCCTAAGGCTGCGCCCCTGACCCCGCCAGATCTCACCGCCGTGACCCCGCCACCACCGTCTCGAGCTCCCGACCGACGTCGACCGTGGCTTCACCTCGCTGTCTTCCTCTCCGCGTGTCATAGTCACCATCATCCACGCTCGGAGCTTGCCCTTGCCTCGCCGATGTGCACCCCCTCGCTGCCACGACTGCTCTTCCCACGTTGGAGATGTGCTCGCAAAGACCATTTGTTCTTTGCCTCTTCTTCCAATTTCTTCTTCTTGTAGTGCATACATGCTTTGTCCCGTGCTTTGTTGAATCAGAAAATGATGGTCGTACTTTCACAAGGCTGGTATATGACAGTTCTGACTGACTAATTAACAGATCCCAACTTGAGTCTCGTTATAGACTGAATGTGAGCGTGGCGTAGACCATGATAAGTCTCGCATGGCACAAGAGGGGACCCCAATCTGGTGGATTTCTTATTGGGGTACAATCTTAATGGAGGCGTGGCCAAGTTGATGGCTCTATTTTGTAAATGTCTTGTTATGATTACTTAGTTGCACGCCTACGGAGGCCTATAGTGGCCGATATTATGAGTTAATAATATCTTATGGGTAAAGTTGTACTACCTCTGAAGAGTATATAAGCCATCCTAGATAGACATGCCCATGATCATAGACATGATGAGTAATGTTTTTCATGGATTAGACTTTGTTTTTCAAAAAATTGGTATTAGATGGAAATGTGGAATCATTTTGGAGAAAGATGTCCGGGTGGGACGCCCGTGGTTAGGTTAGTGTCAGATTGCTGCCTATGCTAACAGTATTAATTTACTTAAATTACTATATTTACTTATTGTATTACATTCAGTAATTTTGTTATTTATTTACTATATTTCATTAAATTCTGCTTTACACTCAAATAACCTTATATATCTTCACTTGTTAGCCTTACATTATTATTGTATTTCCCATGTAACTTGCGGAGTATAACTTTGGACTCACCCTTGCTATCTCTACTCAAAGGAGGAGGACTTCTACTATGTGAGGACCAGGATAAGTAGACCACGTCTTACTATCGTCTACATGTGGGTAGGCTCTTTGAGCTTCGCTGCTTTATCTACTTGTTTCCGCTGCTATTTCCTTTATTATTTCTCAAATGAGCATTGATGATGTAAATCTTGGCCATAAGACCGTACTTTTATTTAGTAAAAGTTTGTCATTGAGTTTGATATGTATCTTTGTTACCACTATGTGCACCAGCTGATCCTAGACTAATGCGATTAACACAGAGGATCCGAAAGTGTCACTGTAGCAGCTACGCGAGCTTGGCGGAGTGCGACAGTTGGAACAGAGGAGCCGGAGCTCTTTGGCTCTGTTCTTCTTCTTTGGTGCATGAGAGGGGTGGAGGGGGAGGGAAAATGAAAAAGGTGATGACGCAATGCTAGCTATCTCCATGGCTGTAGCGCCGTGGTGTGTCGACGGTTGTGAGAGCATAGGGGAGGGAAAGAGAGAGAAGATGAATAAGGTTGGTTAGGCGGTGATTCAGTGCTTACGTGCGAATACACTTGTCCACGTAGGTGCCACATCAGCTAAAACTGCTTTCGATTTGTCTTAGGGGGTAAAATAAACAATATTAATATTTGAGGGGTTCAAACATCCTGTTTCATGGTTCGAGGTTGAAACTTAGACCATGGCAAGAGTCCAAGGGAATAAAATGCTGGCCTAAAAAAATATTTAAAGGCCCAAAATTGGAATTAATCCAATTTAAAGTTTTTTTGAATGACAACAAAATTAGAGTAGAAAAGAACACCTTCATGGAAATTCGCTGTGAGAGCGACGTTTCACTCTTCCGGGCCATGGCCAGGCTAGTCCAACCATATGGGCCCCACCATTGGCCCAGTAGTTTGATTGGGAAACTGCGTCGGGCCCACATGCACGTGAGTAGAAAAATGTTAGGAGTATACGGAACAGTTGAATAATACATTTCGGCCTATCCCCGCAACGTGGGGAGGCTACTGCCGAGCCGGCCGATCGAGCCGTCCGTTTGAACCCCACGCGCTAGCAGCCGTCGATCTTTGTACGCGCAGAATTTTCCTAGGCACAAATGAAGTGTTCCTTCACACTCTGGCCCATATATTTGCGGAAAATTACAGTATATTTTTCCCCAAGAAAAAGCTAAGTAGATTTAAAAAGAGTAAAGTCCATTACCGGTCCTTAAACTTTTTATGTTGTGTCATCCCGGTCCATAAACTTTTAAAGTATGTCATCCCGGTTCTTAAACTTTCAAAGTGTGGCAATATCCTATGTAGTTGTAGTAGTGAACTTTTTATGCTGTGTCATCCCGGTCCATAGACTTTCAAAAGAAATTGCCACACTTTGAAAGTTTAAGGACCGGGATGACATACTTTAAAAGTTTATGGACCGGGATGACACAGCATAAAAAGTTTAAGGACCGGTAATGGACTTTACTCATTTAAAAGGACACCTGTATACTCTCTCTGTTTTTTTTATTTTCACGTTCTCCGGGGCATACTTTTGATTATTACTTTTTTTGTAACTTTGCATTAAGATATACTATTTAAATTGTAATATTAGAAAAGTATTTTTAACGATAAATATAATAATATAATTTTTATGTAGCCAATCTAGATATAAGAATTGGTGGACAAACTTTATAAAGTTTGAGAATGCTTGGGGCATGATGAATGAGGGGATTTGAATTTGAATCCTTAGGAATGGGATTTTAATGAAGTAGACTGTGCCGACTTGGTGTGCATTGTACAACTCTAGGGAGAAAACAATAAATTATACCACTGAGATATCAATTATCAAACAAATTATTGTAGGGATATGGTCCAACTCATCTCTATAATAATAGAAAACACTCAATTGTATCCTTAGATAAGATTTTGATGGATTTTATTTTTTTGCCTCATGTTAATGGATAGATAGACCAGACTTGGTGGGATCCGTGTGACATTTTTAAAAGGTCCTATTTGCATAGTCCCTCCGTTCCTGAACAGACAATGTTGTAGGATTTTGCATTTCAACCGAGACATGCATATAAAAGACTAAATTACTCTTTTTTATTAGGTCGCTTATTGCTTTTGGATAATGTGCATTGCTCTAGTTCATAGCCAAAGGGGAAAGGTACATTAGGAAAAGATGGTAAAAAGTTTTCTCAAACTATAAAACGATATGTATTTAAAAGTAAAATTTAAAAGTTAGAATGATATGTATTCAAGAATGGAGGGAGTACTCGCCAACTCGCCCAGATTCGCAGTCCATTAATTAGTAAACAGCTGGTACGATGGGTATCAGAACTCCAATCTTTACTCAGAAACTTCTTTTGTACTTCAATGAAGCCTAGACCACTACCAAAACGTTGAAATTTGCTGCTTAGCACTGTCCTAAACGTATTTAGAGTTCCAAAACACCCTGGTCGTGTCACTGTCTCACTGATATATGATTGTAGACTCCACTTATTAGCTTCGTGAGATAGTATCTTTCAACTTATAATTCTTTGCGACGACACCGAGCTAATTTTTTTGAATAATGAAAATGCCAACACTTGGTGGTTGGAAGAAGAAACAGTACTAGCAGAAGAAGCGAGGTGAATCTCTCTGGCTTGTCTTTTCCATTTGTTCATTTCCTGTGCCGTTTTCTGCCCCTCCCCGATTAAGGACCGAGTAGGCTGCCTGAATTTTTGGCATATATATAGCACGTTTTGAATCTGTATTTATAAAAATAGTTGTATGCACGTAAGAATAACAAAAATGACACTTCTGTCATCTGGTCATCGGGCGGTAGCGTCATGCAGCTGACACGTAGACAACTGGAGCCCACCCACCGTGTGATAGGCGCCTGTCGCCCCTAGTCGGCTTAATTACATACCTAAATTAGTATTTTATATATAATATTTGTTTAAATTTTCAAATATAGCAAATAAACTTGAAAAATTATAAAATTTTATGTGAATATTTCAATACAATGTATTTTATTGTGTAATTTTGGATAATTGTATCTACTCTAAATGTTACTTAAAAATTTGTACGATTATGCTATTTGCACGAGTTGTTACATATAGCAAATGAGCTCAAAAAATTTTATGTACAGCCTTTTGATATAGTTGACCAAATTGTATAATTTTTTGAGAATTATATATGATCTGAATTGCCATGTTAATTTAATCGTGAAATGAGCATCGTATATCGCTAATTATGATCAAATTAACATGACAAATTTATAGTATATAAAATTCCTAAAAAAGTTACACAATTAAATTGACTATGTCAGGAGGCTGCACATAAAATTTTGTAATTTTTGAAACTCATTTGTTGTATATAACATCTCATACAAATACCATAACTGTACAAATTTTTAAGTAATATTTAGAGTGGATAAAATTTTCAAAAATTGCACAATGAAATACGTTGTGTTAAGAGGATGCATATAAAATTGCGTAATTTTTTAAACTCATTTACTATATTTAAAAATTTAAATAAATATAATATATATAATACTAATTTATGCAGATAATTAAATCGACTGATTACTACCTGCCGTATCACCACCTGTCACATAGTGGCCAGATAGTTGGCACCAACCGTATGATGACATCAGCTGTAGAGCATGCATTGCCGTTCGATGACCGAACGGCGGAAGTGCTTACGGCTATATTTACTAATTCGGTGCAAAACGCGCTATACGCCAAAAACTCAGTGCTGCTTGCCGTGGTGCTCGCGGCCGTATTATCGCGGAGCCCCCCTCGTCGTCTTCTTCCTCCTTGCCGCATCCGATCGGGAGATTCCGTCCGCGAGGCCGCCTCCCCCGTCTGGGTACGCCCCAAAACCTCCCCTTTATCGATGTGCCGCAGCTGCCGCTCGCATTGCGGTGTTCTTTTTTCTTTTTCTTGGTTCTGAGAAGTAGAGGAGAGGAGAGGAGAGGAGGGGAGGGGAAGCTTGCGGAAGTGCTTGTGTATGGAGCGGTTTAATTTCGATTTGATTTGACACATTGTTGCTCGATCTCGGAGGGGGAAATTGTTTCTTTTCGCGTACCGTTTCTTGAACAATTTTCATGCGTAATCCGTGAGGTTTCTTTTCGGTTCGTTAGCCAAGAACGAGTTAGATTTGGATTTTTCCTTGCATTTTGCATCTCGCCTCCTAAACCCGACTAAATGATTCCAAAATTCTTGCTCGGAGATCTTGGCATTTCGGTTCTTCTCCCGTGAATCTCCAAAATTTTTAAACTGTTTTCTTGTTTTCGTGAGCAGTATGGAGACCTCGGCGCCCAATGCCGCCTCCCCGCCGGCGCCGGCGGTGGAGCCGGCGCAGCCGCAGCGGCTGCCGGACTTCCAGCAGTCGGTGCGGCTCAAGTACGTGAAGCTGGGGTACCGCTACCTCATCTCCCACGGCATGTACCTGCTGCTCTCGCCGCTCATGGCAGTGGCGGCCGTGCAGCTCTCCACCGTCTCCCCGAGCGGCCTCGCCGACCTGTGGGAGCAGCTGCGCTTCAACCTCCTCTCCGTGCTCGCCTGCTCCACCCTCCTCGTCTTCCTCTCCACCGTCTACTTCCTCACCCGCCCCCGCCCCGTTTACCTCCTCGACTTCGCCTGCTACAAGCCTGAACCGGAGCGCAAGTGCACGCGTGAGACCTTCATGCACTGTTCCAAGCTCACCGGCTCCTTCACTGACGCCAACCTCGACTTCCAGCGCAAGATCCTCGAGCGGTCGGGGCTCGGCGAGGACACCTACCTGCCCCCAGCCGTGCTCAGGGTCCCCCCCAACCCGTGCATGGACGAGGCGCGCAAGGAGGCGCGCGCCGTCATGTTCGGCGCCATTGACCAGCTGCTCGAGAAGACGGGGGTCAAGCCCAAGGACATTGGCGTCCTTGTTGTCAATTGCAGCTTGTTCAACCCAACGCCGTCGCTGTCAGCCATGGTGGTGAACCATTACAAACTGAGGGGGAACATTGTCAGCCACAATCTTGGCGGAATGGGGTGCAGCGCCGGGCTGCTGTCCATTGATCTCGCCAAGGATTTGCTGCAGGTGC
This sequence comes from Dendrocalamus latiflorus, assembly GCA_017311315.1. NCBI lineage: Eukaryota > Viridiplantae > Streptophyta > Magnoliopsida > Poales > Poaceae > Dendrocalamus > Dendrocalamus latiflorus. The sequence goes on along the minus strand of CM029660.1, from coordinate 8,490,330 downwards.
ACCCCAACACCTACGCGTTGGTCATCAGCATGGAGAACATTACTCTGAATTGGTATTTTGGGAACAACCGGTCCATGCTCGTGTCGAATTGCTTGTTCCGGATGGGCGGGGCGGCAATCCTGCTGTCAAACAAGCGATCGGACAGACGGAGGTCAAAGTACGAGCTGGTGCACACCGTGCGCACGCATAAGGGTGCGGATGACAAGTGCTTCGGCTGCGTGACGCAGGAGGAAGACGAGCTTGGCAAGATCGGTGTCTCTCTCTCCAAGGACCTCATGGCGGTGGCTGGAGACGCGCTCAAGACGAACATCACGACGCTTGGGCCGCTGGTGCTCCCGTTGTCGGAGCAGCTTCTCTTCTTGGCCACATTGGTTGCCAAGAAGGTGTTGAAGATGAAGATCAAGCCATACATCCCTGACTTCAAGCTGGCCTTCGAGCACTTCTGCATCCACGCGGGTGGCCGTGCTGTGCTAGACGAGCTGGAGAAGAACTTGGAGCTCACAGACTGGCACATGGAACCATCAAGGATGACGCTGTACCGGTTTGGTAACACGTCAAGCAGCTCGCTCTGGTACGAGCTGGCGTACACCGAGGCAAAGGGGAGGATCAGCAAGCGCGACAGGATCTGGCAGATTGCATTTGGATCTGGGTTCAAGTGCAACAGTGCCGTCTGGAAGGCGCTACGGACGGTGAACCCGGCAAAGGAGAAGAACCCCTGGATGGATGAAATCCACAACTTCCCAGTCGATGTTCCAAAGATTTCAAAGGTTGGAAACGCATGAACACTTCGTTTATCCGAGGTGGCAAGTGTGGCGGGGTGGTTGGCATTGGCAGGGCAGTAAGATTATCTTCTGATTCCCTAGTTTACGCTTGTTTGGGTTCTTGTTTTCAGCTGTAGCATTTTTGATGGAACTTAAAATTTAGATGATTCAATTGGGTAGAAAGGGTGTGTTTTCTTCGCTAGGGTTGTCTGATATGTCATGTTTATTCAGATTGGAGACAACAATTGGTGTTTCATGTGACATTCATCTTTCGCCGGATTGTGATTCATCATTTACAGGCTAACTGAAACTTGGATCTCTTCCAATGGCAAGGTCACATTCTTACATAGTCAATTGATTGATTCATCGTCATGTGGTGCGTTATTTGATTGATTCATCATCATGTGGTGCGTTATCCTTCTGCTGGATTTGCTTGGTTTTTTTCTCGGAGTTCGTCTGTCACTGAATGCGATGTGCTGGTCATATGATGTGATTGTTCAAGCTACCTTCAGCTATCTTTTCTGATATAGATTAGACTCTGGAAATGCCTGTCAGTTCTGCATTTATACTTGTAATCAATATCCAAGCCGTCCATTATTATGTAATAGCACTTGTAGACTGTTTCAAGAATACCGAATAGTTGTTCTGCACTGCAACATTCAGAAATACTGAATACCAGGCATTCTGAATTTGATATTGATATACTTGTCAGCGGTGAAATACACTTGCTGGCACATAAATTTATGCAAAATCCATGCATATAAATCCAAATTTACAAGGCAAGTGTGCACTGCAGCAGTCAGACTGCAGGCGACTGCATCTGGCCAGTTTGAGCTGCCTTCTGTGATTGCAGGACTACTGCTCGGCTGTAATTGCCAAACTGCATGCACAGGGCGAGCGGGGTTCTCTGACGTGACTTAGCTCCTCTACGCCATCCATTCTCAGATGAGTGGCCCAGATTTTTTGTTAATTTTGATTTTTTTATTTTTAGTTTTGATTTTTTTATGTTTATCTTTTTTTAGTTTTATCTTTTTTTATTTTTTTATATTATCTGTGTTAAAATAACATATTTTTTACAAAATAAAAAATAAGTTATTTTAACACAGATAATATAAAATAAAAAGAAAAAAAGAAAAAACTAGAAAAAGATAAAAATAAAAAACTAAAAACTAGAAATAAAAAAAATCAAAACTAACAAAAAATCTGGGCCACTCATCTGAAAATGGATGGCGTAGAGGAGCTAAGTCACGCTGTGACTTAGCTCCTCTACGTCAGAGAATACGCGCCGTGCACATGGGAGGTTAGCTGCAACATCCTGATTTTTAGAGCTTTTTTAAAGCTTTTAAAATAAAAAATACTCATTTAGATTTTTCTAAAATTAACTAAAGCTTAATATGAATTTTTATTAATTAAAAGGATTTAATATGACTAAATTAAACTTTAACATTTGCTGAAAGCATTTTATTTGGATTCCTTATGCTTCAAGGAATTTTCTGGATTTTATTCGGCTTTATTTGCTATTTCCTAGAGCTCAATTTTTTTCCTGATTTTCTGGAATTTGGAAATTCAGAAAATCTTTTAAAATCTATTGGGCCAACTTGTGCACCATGACATGGATAGTGTCATTGGTATTGATTATACAAAATGGTTTTCACTTGGGTGAATGATCGTGCAGTAAAGGGGTTGCAATGGCACATTGGAATATAGATATTTGGCCTGGGTAATGTTTAAGAACTTAACTTAATGCGTCATTGATCTGAGCCTTACCGTGTAACGACATGTCTAATATGGGATAGACCTGACTGATTAATTTGTGATATTTCAATTTCGACTTCGCCATTGTGATGAACATAGATGCTGATTTCCATAAGGCGCAAGAGGGGGCTGGATGGCAAAATCTTAGTGGGCAGAATTGAGGTTGAGATTGAGCATTGTAAATACCTTGTTGTGATTTTTATTGAATGTGAAGATAATCACGTCGTGTGGGTAAAGTTGTGCAACCTTTGCAAAGTGTAATCATGTCGTGTGGGTAGAGTGTACTTTAAATTATTGCTTTCTACAAAATAACCACTCAGCCATCATGGTAAGCCTTGCATATTGTATTGTATTTTTGTTACAAATGACTTGTTGAGTACTCTATGTACTCACCGCTATATCTATATTTTCTTAGTTGCTGAAGAAGAGCCATATCAGATAGAGAAATTTGGAGGTCTCTTTGATGACTTCGCGGATTAGGACTTCGCTCCCCAGTCAATTGCCTGTAAGCATGTTGAGAGGCTACTACATTTATTTCTATTTTTTGCCACAAGTTTCTTAAGCCTTTCAGGCTATCATTTGTAGGTTTGGTCATAAGATTGCAACTTTGATAATAAATAATATTTGAGTCTTTTCTTAGTAAACCATGATGTGGTCAATATTCTATCTATGTTTACACCATGTGCACTAGCATGATTCTGGACTAGTGTAGAATACACATGAGAGTCCGGATTTGCATATTTGGGTCTCGACATTACTCTTATGTGGTGGTGTTAGGAGAGACAAATAGGACCAAGGCAGAACCAGCTCAGAGAATTCTAGTTCTTAAAATATGAAGTAAATGGCAGAAAAAAACATTCATTCAAAATTATCTACAGCCGATAGTGCGAACAGGGCATTCATTCATTCATTCATTCAGCATTCAATCGTCATAAATATTACATTGATATTGAATGGCCACAATTAGAATTCAAACCAACAGAGCATTCAATAGCAGTCACATAAGGCCAGTCTCAGTGGAGGTTTCATGTCCCAGTTTCCAACACACCCATATTTTGGAAACAGTGCAGAAAAGTTTTATCCCCATGAAACCCTCTCTACTCCCATGAAACTTTTATCATCTCTCTCTTCATCAATACAGTGCCATGTCAGCGTATTTAATACCTATGAAACTCCATAAAACCCCCACTGAGACTGGCCTAATACAACCCAGCACAAAACATTCTAGCTGCTCCAAAAAACCCAGCACAAGACATGTTTGTACTTAAATTTTCTGCTTGGTACCATGGTGGATAGAGATCATGTGCTTGCTTGGTTCATGCCTAACCATGTCTGCTTGTGGTATAATTGCAAACCACCCAATGATGGTTGCCCAATGTTCAATCGCTCCTCGTAGAGTAGAGGGGAACATTGGTACAATGACGCAAAACCAAAACCAATGGCCAAATGACACTAGCAGCTACATCTAATTCTCATTTATACTCAAAATAACCACCTTTGAAATGGATTCTAGCAGATCCAAAAACTTGTTCCCAGAGCTCACTACATAAAAAATATAAGACATAAGGAAAGTACATAAGCATCATGACCATTTCCAGTAGGGAAATTGGATCATATACCCTCCCTTTAGTTGGGAAATTGAGGATTTACCCTCCACTCCACATCTCAATGACACGTGAGGTCATCATAAGTCACTGACACGTGGGCCAGGAGGGTAAATTCTCAATTTCTATCTAAATGGAGGGTATATGATCAATTTTTTCTTTCCAGTAAACATAAGACATAAGAACATCACTTACCTCTAGTCAACGTCCTCTCTAGAGAACAACTGATCTCCCAGCATGGTCACTACGTACCCTTACATGTGCTTCCTTCCCCCATGGCTCCATTGATGTGGTGTCATCATTCAACATCTCCGTGAACTTGTCAAATAATTTAGACCTACTCTCAACTATAGTAGTCTCCTTCTTCTCCTTTGCTGCCATGTATGTCAAATTGTCAACCTTGCTGCTTCTACCTTTTCAATGGAGAGACATTGTTGGAACTTTTTCATGTCATTCACATTAGCCTTTGAAGCAGATTAAGCCTCAAGAAATGTCGCACATTGTTGTTGCAGATCTGAAGTACATGTAGTAGCCTTTTCTTTACCCCTAGCTCTCTTGGCTGCCTTAACACCTTCTGGATGCTCACTACGTTCACTCAGCTCAGGCGATGTCCTCTTTGTCCCATCCCCTCCAGATGATACATGAATCTTCCACTTGGGGCTGTCACAGATGGCCTTCCACCAATGCACATAGGTGAAAAGGTGCCCACATCGGCTGTGATATATTTCAACAGCTTGCTCCATCAGTTGGTCATCCGACCGTCCACTGGCATAGGTATCCTGGAGCTGATAGTAACATCTATTGAAAAAAAGAACTTCGTAGTTTGTGCCAGTGACTCTTAAGGTGCTTAACCTTCCTTTTCCTATCACTTGGAGTTGTGCTATTGTACATGGCAGCCACTTCCTTCCAATAGCAACCTTGTTCTTTGCATTTCCCTCAATTGGATTAGTGGAGTTGTTCAACCAAGCACTTACCTACAATAAGCCAAGGAATATATACATTAGAAAACCCACTCAACACGGGAATCAAACTCTATACACCTGCTAGAATACACAGAGCACCACATGCCGATTGAGCTATCCATAGAATTAATATAGGTAACAGCAACAACCAAGAGTTCAATCATAGTTTTAGTATTCATCGAAAGAAAGTTGATTGCTCGTCATGTTAAGGATTCACTACTTATTCGGGCACTATCATGGAAATACACACTTTTTTTCGCTGCTCCTCAAGAACATTCCCTATATATGGCATTATAAACGAGTTCAATCATGGATTTGGGGATAGTAGTTCAATCATGGATTTGGGGATAGTAAGGCCCTCTTCTTCATTCCCTATATATGGCATTATAAATGAGTTCAGCTTCTACAGAGATGGGCGAGCATGCATCGGCGTTCCAGAAGTGCTACAGAGATACAGAGAAATCGCCCCGCATGTGCAATTATGAATGGCACTATCATGGAAATACATACATTTTTTCACAATATGAATGGTGTGATGTTCGTAGCAAACAAACAAACATTGGGGGCTTACCCATCTGAGATCCTCTTCATGAGTATAATACATTCTTTGCTGTGAGTCACTGTTAGCTTGAACACCATCACCTTCATGGTGTTGCTGGGTTGATGCAGTTGGACTTGAGCTACTGCCAGGAGAGATCAATGAAGAGCGATTGCATGTCCCATTGGTTGGTGGTGGGGGAAAGAATTGAGGAAATGGGAATGCAAATTGAGGGTGACTTGGATGTGTGGCTGGTGGAAAGAGGAACTTTGCAGCCATAGTAGGATCTTGAAGAAAGTTGACAAAGCCACCCGGAGGACGGAAATCCATACTTGGTTCTGGGTCGGACGGTGGAAGAAGAGAGAGAGAGAGAGAGAGAGAGAGAGAGAGAGGAGGAAGGTGGGGTGGTCGTCAACAGGAGGGAGAGGGTGGCTTGCCGATGATAGGAGGGAGGATTGCCACCAGAGAGGTCGAATGCCACGCGGCCGACGAGGCGCGGGGAGCTTCACCTCAGAGAGGGCGAATGACACATGGCCAACGAGGTTGTCACCGCCGCCCAGATCTTCATGGTGGAGAAGCTCTGAACTCGACGCGCGATGAGGGGATGGCGCCGCGAGGGAGGGAGAGGAGGATTGCCACTAGGAGGGAGGGGATTTGCGCATGAATGAGGGATTTGGGGAGATGAGGGGTGGGAAGGGGATGGGGTTTGCTGCTGCGAGGGAGGGAGGGGAGGATTGCTACCGGGAGGGAGGGGATTCGTGAGTGAATGAGAGGGGATGTCACCGCGAGGGAGGGAGAGGAGGTTGCCGTCAGGAGGGAGGGGATTCGCACATGAATGAGGGATTGGGGAGATGAGGGGTGGGAGATGGGGTTTGCCGTTGCGAGGGGAGATTCGTGCGTCTCCTCGTCCTTTTGTCAGGCGAAGAGCCAAGCCCCTCTGCAAGACACTTTTCAACAAATGAGATCACTCTTTAATCTGGTGTGGCATCAGCATTAGTGAGTATGATTATCATATTAGCAAATGGCAATGCAGGAGCTTTACAATATCTTGTAACACCACGTGAGGCTGATAACAAGCACTGTCACTCTGTCAACAGGCAGGAAACAAATCCAGATCGCTGCCTGTCAATGCCATGATCATCGCGAGTTCATGACAGCAAAATCTTACCATTAGTTGCGCCCGATACGATGAGGTTTTGCAAGAAACCAACCTGACCATAGTTAAAAGAGTTTTTTTGGGGGGGCTGTAAAACTGTCCTTCGATGAGTAAGTACATATTTGATGATGCATATTACCATTTTGCTGGATGAAATGAAGAAAATCATGAGATATTACTAGTACCAATCATGAGGGCGCCACTAATCTGAACAGAAGGTTTACATGGACGACACTACTTGATGCTGATGCCTGATTAGTGATCGCACAAAGGTCTTAATACATGCATGGGGTAGGATCACATGGCGGAGCATGCGAAGCGATTCCTTATGCAAGTGCAGTGACGAGGAATATGTACGTACTAACACAACTGATGCCACATCCTTGATGTCCCAAAAAGATAAAGTCGCCTTTACAACACTTACACCAACTATGAATCTAATCTGAAGTATGAAAAATAAGAACATGTGCTCAAGTATTGTATCAGGATCTGTAGATCTGGTCAACAATACTGCATGTCCTTGGCCACAGTAACATGTTAGGAGTTTGACATAGATCGAGCCACCCGAACAAGGATCCGTCATTTGCTGGGGTACTCTGTCTTAAGCCAAGTTACTTTGATTGATAAAGAAATGATGGCCATTTGGATTACGATAGCATGGGCACCATAAGAGCAGCTAGGTCCTCAGATTCGGATATGATTGTTATGAATATTATGTGTATATTTATGAGGTCTAAAGAGCAATATATATAAGATGTACAAAGGAATATACAAAGGAGTATAAGAAAACAAATAACATAATCCTATTATATTGTTAACACTTCCTCAAATTCATGGTGGATCACAAACACTGAGTTTGGAGAGGAAATACAAATGTTGTGCCCTTGTGCTATAGTGAAGATGAGTAGAACGAGTCATGAACTGACTTAAGATATAGACAACATGAGCAATGCCAGGACGAGTGCTCGTAAGGTACACCAAACTCCCAACAAGATGGCGATATCGAATAGGATCCTAAAGAAGATCACCATCAGTAGCGCGAAACTAAAGAGAGCTCCATGTGAGTCACAATAGTGCGAGTGTCAGTTAAACCAAACCGACCAAGTAGATCCTGAACATATTTCTGCTGAGAAAGGTATTAGCCCTCAAGCGTGGAAGAAATCTCAATCCCAATGAAGTATATAAGTAAACCAAGATCAATCACCAGAAACTGCTTACTGAGATGTTTCTTCACATATGTGATAAATGAGGAATCATCACCAGTGATGAGCATATCATCCCCGTAGAGAAGAAGTAGTGTCCTATCCCGAGGTGAGACATGGACAAAAAGAGTAGGATCGTGGTCACTGATAGTGAAACCGACAGCGGTAATCATTGAGGTAAAATGCATAAATCAGGCACCAGAAGCCTGTTTGAGGCCATAAAGAGCACAACGAAGATGACAGACGTGTCCATCTGGAATAGAATACCCAGGTGGTGGCTGCATGTAAATCTCCTCATGCAAACACCATTAAGAAAAACATTCTTAACATCCAGCTGAGAGATAGACCACCAGCGAACAAAGGCAACCGCAATAAGAGTGCGAATAGTGGTCATATGAGCAACAGGGGCAAACATCTCATCGTAATCCATAAGACGAGCCTTGTAGTGCTCGATAGTATCATCAGACCTGGTCTTAATCTTGTACACCAATTGCACATGATAGGACGAGTATGCGTAGGTATCAATACAATATCCCAGGTCTTCGTACGTCGAAGAGCATCAAGCTCCTTTGCCATAGCAAGCTGCCACTCAGAATGAGTAGTAACCTCACGATAAGAGCTAGGCTCAGTGACAGAGAGAGCATGAGTTGTCGAAGAAAAACCAAGATGATCAGGAGGCCGAAAGGATATCCGGTCACGAAGGACATAATGAGGAGCATCAGAGGAATCAGGCGATGGTGTCGGCAAGATACTAGAAGATGAATCTGATGAAGGATGAGGACGCTTGGAGTAGTGTACCCTAGAATAACGAGATGGTGGTGTTGCAGAAACAAAAGGCGGTGTTGTAGGAGGCAGCACAGAAGGTGGGGCCACAGAAGGAACTACTGGAGACAGACTAGAGGAAGGTTGTGAAAGGGGAGAATGGGTGAAGAGTTAGGGAGAAACAACCAGGAGATCGTCTCAATGGTGGAAACAAGATGATGAACCATGTGGAGGTGACCACATGTGTATGATGAGTAATTGACACTGGTTTAGGTAAGTCGAGTTTGTTTTGAGTGGTTCAGAGTCGAGTCGTTGCGTGGCGTAATCCGGCTCGGTCGGACTTGGTCAAACTTAGTCGTATGGGATTAGGACGCATATTCCGATGATTCGACAGGTTTGGACTTCATCTGTGGTAAGTATGATGGTATTTACGCTTTCATGTATCGAGCGGTGCTATGTGATGTGTTTCTTGTCTGTGTGGCTGCAGGACGTCGAGGCGGAGTCGTGGCGAGACACGGTGGACCGGACTAGGCGCAGGTGGCGCTGAGGTCAGAACGATCGGGATGTGTCGAAGACGACGTGGACTCGAGGTGATTGCGAGGCGTGCGAGGCAAGGAGCGCGGAAGCTTCCCGGAAGGTGCAGGAGGGGCGAATCGGGAATTTCGCAAGGCTGCACAAGCGGGAGCGGGCTCCGTTGGATTTAGCGGGCGTAACGGGGCGGAGACCCATTAGCCGTAGGCTATAAATACTTGTGAGGGGCTGCATGCCCATGTATGGATTCTAGAGAGAGTTAGGGTTTTAGTAGGTCAAAAGAGGCTTTGGGAGGTTGTTTTCCCTTTGCTCTTTAGTTGGTAGGAGAGGCAGAGTCTGTTGTGAGCTTGTCTCCTTCGATGTCCTCAAGGTGGTAGCGCTGTGTTCTTGAGTCTCCCAGGAAGCATGTATGGGTGTGTGTTCTAGGCTTAGGGAGAGGGAGAGGATGGATTGAGACCTCATGTAATCATTCCTCCGAATGTCCATGCGTATGGGGACGTAGTTCTTTGTATCCCTTGTATTCCTTGAATGGTTGGAATGAAATCTGAAGTTTCTCCCGTGCTCCTGTTCTGTTCTTCGTTCCTCGTTTGGGTGATTTCTTGATTTTTGGTGTTTTGAGTTCTTGATTACTGGGAAGACCCAAAATGGGTTGCTCCTTGATGGGATAATGCCTCAAGATCATTTGATCAAGTTTCCCTAGAGCAAACCTCTTTTAAATCTCAGATTTGGTGTTTTGCCTTCCTCTGTTCTTCATTTGCATTTCTAGGGTTTTGTGGCCGTTCGTGTTTTCCTTGAGGAAATGGCCTGAGATTTGGGTTGGAGAGTCTTATGGCTATTGCTAACATATCTGCAAAGTTTCTTGGCCATAGGATCAAAGGTTGGGAAGCAATTTGATTTTTGGCTCGGGTCGTGCTAGAATTCAGATTTTTACCCATAATCTGAAATTCTTGCTTCTTGGTTTGATTCTCTTGTTTTCCAAGGTCCCCTTACTATTTAGTATGTTGTAGTAAGGCCTTGGATCAAAAATATTGAGAGCAAAACTTCTTTTTAGCCAAAAATCCGAAGTCTTAAAGTTCCAGCCTGCAAAATCCCGTTTGCTGTTTTTCTCGAGAGGTACTACCGCTCCTGGAGAGGTACTACCGCTCAGCGGTACTACCGCTCGACCCAGCGGTACTACCGCTCGTCCCAGTGATACTACCGCTTGCCGCCAGTCTTGCGCTGAATTTGTTTTTCTTGATTGCTCCTTTCTGGGTCTAGTTTTTCCTTGTCTCTGTGATTTCCAGTGAGGGCTTATTTTCTACCTTCATAGCTTCCATAGCTATTGGAGGAGAAGATACTCTTTGTGGGCGATTTTTAAAGATCGACATTCACCCCCCCTCTGTCGCCATTTCGGTCCTACAATTGGTATCAGAGCCGGTTAGCTCTTTTCAATAGATCTTAACCGGTCTCAAGAGCTATGGCGACGGACAAGTACTCGACCAAGCCTCCCGTCTTTGATGGCTTGGATTACCCCTTCTGGAAGAGCCGAATGGAAACATACATCCAGGCTCAGAGGTATGCCATTTGGCGGAAGGTGAAGGTCAGATTTGTTGTTCCTGCCGATGAGAACATTAATGCTGAAAATATGCATGATGTTGAGGCAAACGCTAAGGCAAGGAACATCATAATCCAGGGCTTGAGTCGTAGAGAGTTTGACCGCATCTCTCATCTTTCGTCCGCCTTCGATATCTGGGAGACCCTCGATGCATACCATGAGGGCACCACCCAGATTAAGACGGTGAGACAGGACCAGTTCAAGCGAGATTACAACAAGTTTGAAATGCTCGCTGGCGAGTCCCTTGATGAGTGGTTTGCGCGTTTTCACAAGATTCTGAGCAACCTCCGAGCGGTCGGTCTCACATACCCCGACTCGGATAACGCTCGACAAATGCTCATTGCACTCGACCTTCGTGTTTGGGAGATGAAGGTGACTATCATCAAGGACACTACAGACCTCTCGACTTTGACTCTTGATGCGCTGTACTCGCGTCTCAAGACTCACGAGATTGACATTGTCTCTCACAAGTCGAAGTCACAGTCGATGGCTCTAGTCACAGATCCCAGCTCGGCTTCTGGTCCTTCTTCTGATTCTTATTGCGGTTTCTCCCTTGCTGCTCTCTGTGACATAACTGATGATCAGTTAGAGCAGCTTGCGGATGATCAGCTGGCACTCCTTGCTCGAAGATTCTCCCATGCTTACAAGGGGAGGAGGGACAGAAAGAGAGGAGGACCCGTGATTTGCTTCGAGTGTGGTGGCCCCAACCACTGCCCCAAGCTGGAGAAGGGCAAGAACGACTACGGCGGTTCGGGCAAGATCGACTACACTGACAAGAACCGCAACAAGAAGCCTCCAGCTCAGACGCCAGGAAAGAAGAAGTTTCGCAACTTTGGCAAAGCCAAGAAGCTCTTCCACCGCGTCCTCACCGCTTTCGATGACCTCGACCTCAGCGAGGTGGAGGGATGGAGCGACGACGACAGGACGGGTGACTAAGAGCCCAAGGATGGCGGTGACGACTTCTCCGGCATGTGCTTCATGGCCTTCGAGGGCGAACTCAGCGACAGCGAGCTGTACTCCGACTCGGACGAGGTATGTCCCACCTACGACCAGCTCAATCATGCTTTTTTTATGCTAGGAGGTTTTCATGCTAGAGCTAAGGCTAGGTGTGCTGAGTTAGAGAAGGAAATAGATAGACTGTCACTAGAGATTATTGCTCTTACATCTGCTCCCTCTAGTGATGATTGTGATACATGCTTTGCTTTGCTGGTTGATATGGAGAAATTGAGGACCTCGCATGATAGTTTGTCCTCTGAGCTCGATATTGTTAAGGTGGAGAATGTTAGTCTGCTTGCTGAGCTTGAGATGAGTAAAGTAGCGCCTATTTCATCTACTGTTGTTGAGACTACTTCTTGCACATCATGTGAGGATAAGGACAATGCTTTTAGAGGTCATTATACCATGATCCTTGATCTGCCTGAATCATGTGAAAATTGCAATAATTTAAAGTTGAATCTAAAGAAGGCAGATCATAAAATTTCTGAGTTGTATGCTTGGTTGTGTGAGCCAGTTGCTTTATGTTCAAACTGTCCTAAATTAACTGCTGAACTTGAATCTGTCTCAAAACAGTTTCAAGAACTAGTTGATGACAACAATAGATTGGCTCAATCTGCTTCTAAGGACCCTGTTAGCTCACCATGCTTTAATTGTAACAAACTAAAATCTGACTTGATTACATTAGAAGAAAAATATGTGAAGCTAACTAAGGATTTACTAGAGAAGCCATCAACTCATTGTGATGTGATTGTTGAGGAGGGGGAGAAGCCCCAGGGTAAGGTAGAGACGCCTAGCGACGTGAACCAACCGGCTAGCAGTAGGACTGTCCATTCAGAGTCGGCTGTGCATGCACAAGCCATTCTTTCCTCTGCTGTTGGTTCTTCATCTGCTCCCTTACCTCCTGCTGTTCCCTCTTCCCCCTGCTCTTCTTGCGACGTGAATCAACCGGCTAGCAGTAGGACTGTCCATTCAGAGTCGGCTGTGCATGCACAAGCCATTCTTTCCTCTGCTGTTGGTTCTTCATCTGCTCCCTTACCTCCTGCTGTTCCCTCTTCCCCCTGCTCTTCTTGCACCTCTCTCTTTCGGGAGTGTCAGTATCTTATGAACACTCTCGAGAGATTTGTAGGCGGCAAGAAGAAGCTTAATCTTATTCTAGACCAATCCAAGATTTGCAAGTTCAATCAAGGTCTAGGATATGATTTTTATGAGGATATGAGGAAGCATCCACCTGCTATTCTCCGACCCATAGTAGGAGGTGTGATCGAGGTCGAGCCCAGATCTGATGAGGTTAAATTCAAATCAGCGGGCTTTGTCCAAGGGATCTCTGACAGCAAGGTGAGTCCACCTGCAGCTTCGGCCTCTCAGAAGGCGAAGCCTCCCCGTTCTACTTCTACCTCTCAGAAGGTGAAGTACCACTGCACCTTCTGTCAGAAGGATGGACACACAGTTGATCGATGCTTCAGGCGCACTAGGATTGCGCGTAGAGACCGTGCGGAGGCACTTAGGCGTATTCAGGGTCAGTCCCAGATCCTGAGTGCACCTAAGACTAGCACGAGGTCCAGGTTTGCTTCTGACGGGTTTGGGCAGCATCGAGGACTTGGTTTTTCTGAGTCTTCTGGTTTTCGTCCTCGTGCTGCTCCGGGTCGTGACTTCCGCCGTCCTGAGGGTACATCTCGTTTCCCCCGTCGAGACAGTTACCCACGGCGTGATCAGCATGTTGCCGGTGTTTCGACTCGCTTTCCCATAGCAGTCGGACCTAGCAACAGCTTCAGGTCTGCACACAGACCTTCTGCTTCTTTGAGTCACAGAGAGCGTAGGGTAGATAGAGGTCAGTCATGCTTGACGACTTCATCTGCTCGACGTGTTGTTCAGTATTGGGTGCCAAAATCACTCTTGATTTACCCCAGTACTGAGACTTTACTCTCTGTTTGACTCAGGTTCGCCGGGTAGGGAAGGAGAAGGTTTGGCTTGTAGACTCCGGTTGTTCTCGACATATGACCGGAGACTCCCGTTGGTTCTCCTCCCTAACCCGCGCTCCAGGTGATGAGACGATCACCTTCGGAGACGCTTCGTCTGGGCGCGTCATCGCCAAAGGTACTGTGCGCATTAATGCCTCTTTTATTCTCAAGGATGTTGCCTTGGTTAGTAAGCTGTAGTACAATTTGCTTTTAGTTTCTTAGCTTACCGATGACGACTTTGAGGTGAGCTTTAAGAAAAACAATTGCAAAATTCTTGATGCTTCGGGTAGTCTGGTTTGCGGGATTTCTCGTTTTGGGAGGATCTTTCGTGCTGATTTTTCTGAGTCTTCTGGTGATCCTCTCAGGTGTTTAGTTGCTTCTGAGTCCCGCGATCTTTCTTTCTGGCATAGGAAACTTGGTCACATTGGGTTTGACCATTTGACTCGAGTTAGCGGCCACGATCTCATTCGTGGTTTGCCGAAACTCAAGATGGTCAAAGATCTAGTCTGTGCTCCATGCCAGCACGGCAAGATGGTTGCCGCTTCTCACCCTCCGGTCACAGTTACTATGACCGATGCACCGGGACAGCTGCTTCATATGGACACTGTTGGACCAGCTCGAGTGCAGTCAGTAGGAGGGAAGTGGTATGTTCTTGTCGTGGTCGATGACTTCTCGAGGTATTCTTGGGTGTTTTTCTTAGCCTCGAAGGATGAGACATTTTCACATTTCCGAGGTCTTTTCGGTAGGCTTTCTGTTGAGCTCCCGGGTGCCTTACGAGCGATCCACAGTGACAATAGCACGGAGTTCAAGAATTCCTACTTCGAGAGTTCTGTGGTGAGACAGGTGTAGAGCACCAGTTCTCTTCTCCGCACGTCCCACAACAAAATGGCGTTGTGGAGAGGAAGAACCGTACCTTGGTCGAGATGGCCAGGACGATGCTTGATGAGTACTCTACACCGCGGAAGTTTTGGGCTGAGGCTATAGCTACCGCGTGCCATGTCTCAAATCGAGTATTTCTTAGGGCACACTTGCACCACACTTCTTATGAGTTGAGATACGGGCGAAAGCCCAGCGTATCTCATTTTTTTGTTTATGGTTGCAAGTGCTTTATTTTGAAGTCCGGGAACCTAGACAAGTTCGAGTCACGTTCTTGTGATGGTGTCTTTTTAGGTTACTTGCCTTCTTCGCGGGCTTATCGGGTTTGGAACTGCGAGTCTAGTAAAATGGTAGAGACCTGTGAGGTGACTTTCGATGAGGCCAGTCCGGGGACTAGGCCCGATATCTCAGGTTATTTAGAGCAGTCCGAGCCCATCTTTGTGGATGATGAGGATGATGGAGATGAGGGGTGTCTACCCGATCCAGTCCTTCATCCACCCCTTGAGGTGTCGTCTTCCACTGCACCTCGAGGTGATCAGCCTCTGCCTACCGCTTCTTCTGGAGCTAGTGGTTCTGTTCCTACCTCTTCTGCTCACGAGGTAGATGCCACTTTTTCATCTCATCCAGGACCTCCTAGACATATCCAGAAAGCTCATCCTTCAGAGCAGATCATTGGAGACCTCTTCGAGCGTGTTACCCGCTCAAAATCTGGCTTATCTCAATTCTGTCTCCATTCTGCTTTCATTGCCTCATTTGAGCCCAAAGATGTTTCTCATGCTCTTTCCGACGAGTCTTGGGTCAATGCCATGCATGAGGAGCTAGAAAACTTTGAGAGAAACAAGGTCTGGTCGCTTGTCGAGCCCCCGCGAGGTCACAATGTCATTGGGACTAAGTGAGTGTTCAAGAACAAGCAGAGCGAGGATGGAGTGGTTATTCAAAATAAGGCTAGACTGGTAGCTCAGGGGTTTTCTCAGGTTGAGTGTCTAGACTTCGAGGAGACATTTGCCCCTGTAGCTCGACTTGAGGTCATTAGAATCCTGCTTGCCTTTGCAGCTTTTAAGGGTTTCAAACTTTACCAGATGGACGTCAAGAGTGCCTTACTCAATGGATTTATTGAGGAAGAAGTCTACGTCAGACAGCCTCCAGATTTCGAGAACCCCAAATACCCTAACCATGTCTTCAAACTTTCCAAAGCTTTGTATGGACTTAAGCAGGCCCCTAGAGCTTGGTATGAGAGGCTTAAGTCCTACTTGTTGAGTCATGGGTTTGAAATGGGTAAAGTAGATATGACCTTATTCATCCGCCGTCATGGCAATGACCTTCTGCTCGTCCAGATCTATGTCGATGACATCATCTTTGGCGGCTCTTCCCATACTCTGGTTTCACATTTCTCGGATGTCATGAGCACCGAGTTTGAAATGAGTATGATGGGCGAGTTGACCTTCTTCCTTGGCTTCCATATCAAGCAGACTCGGGAGGGTACATTTCTTCATCAGGGAAAGTACACTCGTGACCTCCTGAAACGCTTCGACATGAGTGATGGTAAGCCGGTGTCAACTTCGATGGCTTCTACAGCCTATCTTGACCCAGATGAGGATGGCGAGCCAGTTGATCAGAAAGAGTACAGAAGTATGATCGGCTCCCTTCTTTACCTCACTGCCTCGAGACCAGACATACACTTCTCTGTGTGTCTGTGTGCTCGGTTTCAGGCCTCTCCTCGCATATCTCACCGCCAGGCGGTGAAGCGCATCTTTCGGTACCTTCGAGCTACCATTGACTATGGTATCTGGTACTCTTCCTCTTCTTGTCTTTCCTTGAGAGCCTTCTCGGATGCAGACTTTGCTGGCTGTAGGAAAGATAGGAAGAGCACTTCTGGCACTTGCCAATTTATTGGCATTTCTCTCGTTTCTTGGTCTTCGAGGAAGCAGTCCGGTGTTGCGCAGTCCACCGCAGAGGCCGAGTACGTAGCTGCAGCCAGTTGCTGCAGCCAAGTGCTTTGGATGGCTTCGACCCTACGGGACTTTGGGTTGGTCATAGACAGTGTTTCACTCTTTTGTGATAACACTTCTGCGATTAACATTGCTAAGAACCCAGTACAACACTCCCGGACCAAGCATATTGATATCCGATACCACTTCCTTAGAGACCATGTAGAGAAGGGTGATATAGTGCTCCAGTTTGTGGAGAGTGACCACCAGTTGGCTGATATTTTCACCAAGCCTTTGGATAGTTCGAGGTTTTCAGCTCTACGGGGAGAGCTTGGGGTGGTTTGTCCTTATGGACTGTAGTGAGGGGGAGCTTTGGGCTTTACTGCATTACTATATTGATTTTGCTTCTGTCTCATTTCTGTTACTTTGCACTTGGGGTGCATCGGGTTTAGTCCTTCTAGCATAAGTTAGAGTGTTTCTCTAGTCTAGCTGCTTAGACGTCTTCTCTCATCTTGTGATCTAGGGTTCTGCTCTATTAGCCGCTTCTCTTTGTTCACTAGATTGAGCTCACTCACTTCTTGTAGGTTCTAGCAAGGGTTGGGCTACCCTCGGGTAGACAGGGTACGTGTTTGCTCTCTAGTGTGTGTGTTTTACGGTCAAGCTAATAGTCCTGGAGTCATATGGGGTAGATGAGGGTCTGTCTGAGCCATAGTTGTCTCTATATCTTATCTATGCTTTAAGGACTGCCTGTTTGCTGTTTGCCTTCCCAGCTTCTCGATTTATTGCTTTGGTTCAGGGGGAGTTCATTTGGGAGCTTCTAGAGCTTAATATTGACATAACTCAACTTTAACTAAAAGTTGCATCTCATGTTGAGGGGGAGCTGGATTTTCTTGCTTTTTAGCATTTCGCGTTGTAATATAACTACATTGAGCCTTGATTATTATCCTTTATGACATGCGTACAATGCTCTACACCTTGCCATGTCTTGTGCTTTATTTGCTAGATTTATCATGACTTCATATGTGTAGACTAGCTTTTGCCATGATAAGTGAATTAAAATTGATCTACTTGAATTAAAACTTGTCATGCTAGCATTTGAGTCTAGTCTTTCTTGAGCTATCCTTTTATGATCCATGCCATGTCAAGTAGGCTAAGTTGAGCGTTGAATCTCTATTGAGCCTTAGGTTGAGCTATATTAGTTCCTGATAATGCATAAGTTAGTACAACATGTTTAAAAAGCAAAATGATCTCTTTTGTGCGAAAAAACTGATTTCACCAATTCTTTCTCATGTGACGGCTTGCCATTGCACTAGGCATGAACTCAGGGGGAGTTTTGGATGACCTAGACTATCTTCTTAAGCTTTTGTTTGAAGTAGTCGCATAAGGCTTGAGATCTAGCACATAACAAAAATTGGGTTGGAAACAACCATAAGCTTCAAAAAGACAATGTTTTATGTGTTGAATTTGCTTAAGCTACAAAAGAACCAAGTACTTAACCAATGTTTCAATCTTGAGCTTATAGCACTCTATTTGGACTCAATATTAGCTTCCTTGTTCCGCTTAGCTTATTGACATGGCCTGCATCATCCTTGGATATCTCTAGCTAGACTTGGCTTTTTGATGACTTGACTTGCTCATAATACACTATATTTCAGATTGTCATCTATGTGTTCTCGCTAGGATATACATATCTTGTCATGATCTAGATAGCGTTTTATTGAGTTATGGCTTGGTGTATCTCATTCTGGTCATTATGGATAATTCTCATGGCTCAAAATGCTTAGGAATAATCAAACTTCAGCCATTTCATCCATGCTTGTGATCTTATTCTCTCTTTTGTTTTCTTGATGTGTTTATTGCCAAAAGGGGGAGAATAGAGAAGAAAAAGCTAGTTTGGATCAGTTTAGAGCTTTGGAGAACAATTTGCTCTTTCAGTTGTTGCTCTAGTGTTCCTTCTGTCGACATGGTCATTAGTTTCATTCTTTTCTTGGGACCATGTTAGATTGTTCAAACTCAAACTCAACTTTATGTTTTTCTGGGTTTGTCAATATACTCATCAAGGGGGAGATTGATGAACCATGTGGAGGTGACCACATGTGTATGATGAGTAATTGACACTGGTTTAGGTAAGTCGAGTTTGTTTTGAGTGGTTCGGAGTCGAGTCGTTGCGTGGCGTAATCCGGCTCGGTCGGACTTGGTCAAACTTAGTCGTATGGGATTAGGACGCATATTCCGATGATTCGACAGGTTTGGACTTCATCTGTGGTAAGTATGATGGTATTTACGCTTTCATGTATCGAGCGGTGCTATGTGATGTGTTTCTTGTCTGTGTGGCTGCAGGACGTCGAGGCGGAGTCGTGGCGAGACACGGTGGACCGGACTAGGCGCAGGTGGCGCTGAGGTCAGAACGATCGGGATGTGTCGAAGACGACGTGGACTCGAGGTGATTGCGAGGCGTGCGAGGCAAGGAGCGCGGAAGCTTCCCGGAAGGTGCAGGAGGGGCGAATCGGGAATTTCGCAAGGCTGCACAAGCGGGAGCGGGCTCCGTTGGATTTAGCGGGTGTAACGGGGCGGAGACCCATTAGCCGTAGGCTATAAATACTTGTGAGGGGCTGCATGCCCATGTATGGATTCTAGAGAGAGTTAGGGTTTTAGTAGGTCAAAAGAGGCTTTGGGAGGTTGTTTTCCCTTTGCTCTTTAGTTGGTAGGAGAGGCAGAGTCTGTTGTGAGCTTGTCTCCTTCGATGTCCTCAAGGTGGTAGCTCTGTGTTCTTGAGTCTCCCAGGAAGCATGTATGGGTGTGTGT
This sequence comes from Dendrocalamus latiflorus, assembly GCA_017311315.1. Classification (NCBI taxonomy): domain Eukaryota; kingdom Viridiplantae; phylum Streptophyta; class Magnoliopsida; order Poales; family Poaceae; genus Dendrocalamus; species Dendrocalamus latiflorus. Next base: position 8,470,902 of record CM029660.1, on the reverse strand, counting down.
TCTAGGCTTAGGGAGAGGGAGAGGATGGATTGAGACCTCATGTAATCATTCCTCCGAATGTCCATGCGTATGGGGACGTAGTTCTTTATATCCCTTGTATTCCTTGAATGGTTGGAATGAAATCTGAAGTTTCTCCCGTGCTCCTGTTCTGTTCTTCGTTCCTCGTTTGGGTGATTTCTTGATTTTTGGTGTTTTGAGTTCTTGATTACTGGGAAGACCCAAAATGGGTTGCTCCTTGATGGGATAATACCTCAAGATCATTTGATCAAGTTTCCCTAGAGCAAACCTCTTTTAAATCTCAGATTTGGTGTTTTGCCTTCCTCTGTTCTTCATTTGCATTTCTAGGGTTTTGTGGCCGTTCGTGTTTTCCTTGAGGAAATGGCCTGAGATTTGGGTTGGAGAGTCCTATGGCTATTGCTAACATATCTGCAAAGTTTCTTGGCCATAGGATCAAAGGTTGGGAAGCAATTTGATTTTTGGCTCGGGTCGTGCTAGAATTCAGATTTTTACCCATAATCTGAAATTCTTGCTTCTTGGTTTAATTCTCTTGTTTTCCAAGGTCCCTTACTATTTAGTATGTTGTAGTAAGGCCTTGGATCAAAAAGATTGAGAGCAAACCTTCTTTTTAGCCAAAATCCGAAGTCTCAAAGTTCCAGCCTGCAAAATCCCGTTTGCTGTTTTTCTCGAGAGGTACTACCGCTCGACCCAGCGGTACTACCGCTCGTCCCAGTGGTACTACCGCTTGCCGCCAGTCTTGCGCTGAATTTGTTTTTCTTGATTGCTCCTTTCTGGGTCTAGTTTTTCCTTGTCTCTGTGATTTCCAGTGAGGGCTTATTTTCTACCTTCATAGCTTCCATAGCTATTGGAGGAGAAGATACTCTTTGTGGGCGATTTTTAAAGATCGACATTCACCCCCCCTCTGTCGCCATTTCGGTCCTACACAAGATGAGGAGCTGAATCTCGATAGAAGAAAGGCAAGATTCATCAAAGATAACATCTCATGAGATCTTAATCCGTCAAGTAGAAGGATTATAGCAGCGATAAACCTTATGCTCAGAACTGTAACCAAGAAATACACACTCAACTGACTGGACTGACAGTTTGGTGCGCTCACGAGGCTAGAGCAGGATAAAACAAGTGCAACAAAAAACACGAAGGTGAGTGTACTAGGGGACTCTAGAGTAGAGACGCTTAGAGCAGTGGAAGGATACATATTGATGAGATATGTAGCCGTAGAAACAGCCTCAGCCTAGAACTGTGGTGGAACATGAGAGTCAAGGAGAAGAGTGCGAGTAGTTTCAATCAGATGACGATGCTTATGCTCAACAACCCTGTTCTGATCATGGGCACTAGGACAAGAAGACTAGTAAAGAGTGCCCTGCTTAAAAAGAAATTGTCTGAAAGTGTAAGAGTAAGAACAGTACTCGTCAGTAGAATTACAGCGAAAAGTACGGATAGAGGACTCAAATTGAGTACGAACCATCGTGGTAAAACTACGATAGATCGTAAGAAATTGATCACAATTAGACATAGGGAAAAGCCAAGTAAAATGGAAATAATCATTAATAAAAATTACATAGAATTTATGCTCGCCTTTAGAGATAATAGGCGCAAGTCCCCATACATTTGAATAAACTAAATCAATAGGACGAGAAGATAAGGACTCACTAGAATGATAAGAAATTTGTAGCTGCATGCCCAACTTATAACCATGACAAAATATGGAGGTGTCAACAGTAACACGTCTAAGAACACCTGACGAACTAATGAAGAAAGATGGGACCCATGCAGAAGACCTAAATGGTGATGCCACTGTGCAAAAGCTCCAGAGGTGGTGGCAGGAATGGCGGTGGAGGTAGACATGGTAGGAACAACTGAAGTAGATGGAAGGTGGAGGTGATCGAGAATGTACAGACTTTGACGATCCCTACAGCGTTGGCCAATCCTAAGTACTGTCCCTGTTTGTCGATCTAGAATGAAATAGATGTGAGTTAAAACCAACCCTACAACCGTGATCAGTGAGCTGTCCCACCAAAAGAAGCTGCATGGTAAGCTGAGTAATATGGGGAACAGCTGAAACAGGAAAATCAATGGACAAAAGAGTGCCCTGACAGTTGACAGACAAGGAAGTATCGTTAGCTGTCTGAACAGAGATAGGAAAAGCAAGAGGTCCTACTGAAGTGAAAGATGTGGAATCCAGTGTCATGTGGAAAGAGGCACCATAATCTAGAACCCAAGAGGTACCTGGAGGAGACGTCTGAGCTAGACTAGAAGAACCTACTGAGTTATGTGAGAGCTGAAGTAGAGCCTAGTAGAGCTGCTGAATAGACACCTCGCTAAGAACCTGACGAGCTGGTCAGTGCTCATGTGAAGGAAGGGCCTCCCTACCCCCCTTGGATCGTACAACCCCACGCGCCTTATTCCGTTTTTTTCGCACCACACAACTCTAGTGGTCATGCCCGAAGTTCTAGTAGTAGTTGCACTGAACTCCAGTTGGTGTGAAAACAGGAGTGAAAATGAGCACCTGGAGAAGGATTGTAGTCGAAACAGAAAACATCGCTGTATGCGAAGGAGCAGCAAGCACAATCAGAACGAACTGTCGAAAGGGCCTAGGTGATGGTCGGTCGCGGCGAGCGGCTTAGCAGTTGAGCCTTAACATGCTCAAACTTTGGGCGAAGATGGCATACGAAATCATAAAGGTGAAGGCGATCATGATTCGCCTTCTGCACTGTATGACACTCCTGACAAAGTGGAGAGGCTAGGTCATCCAGCTGGCACCAGATACTGGACAGGGCTCGAATGAAATCGTCGATGCAAGAATCTCCCTAGCAAAGTGTCTTCAACTCACACTGAAATAAAAAGAACTGAGCATCACTTCTCTGCTAGTATCGCTCTTGTAAGTACTCCCAAATCTGTCAACTAGACCATAGACCAACAATGTCTGGCTGGATGGAGTCGTCAACACTGATCACTAGGATGGCGCGAACGCAGGCCTCTTCAGCACACCAGTGCTCGAAAGTGTCGATGGCATACTGAAAGGCCTCATCAGTAGCAGCATCTGCCTCCTTGGCGACCTCATCTTCTGCAGGAGGAGCAAAAGTAGTATGCCTGGGAGAAGGCTGAACCGGTGGTGACGGAGAAGGTCGTACACCGGTGACATGTCCTCAGAGGTGGAGACCATCGAGTGTGATCTCCATGAGAGAAAACCATAACCTGTAGTTCGTCCTATGGAGTTTTGTTCCCGACAATGGTATCACAGCTGATGGAACGGAAGCTATACCTATAGTTCGTCCTATGGAGTTTTGTTCCAGAGAATGGTATCGCAGCTGATGGAACGGAAGCTATTGGTAGACGACGCTGGACAACGCGGCGGTTTGATCATTTTTTCTTTTTTATTTTTCTTTTTCTTTTGCTAAAAAACCAAACCAAACAGATCTGATTCGCGAACACACCAGACCGCCAGGCAGTGATCGGCGTACAGGCTAGTGGCGACTCGCTGCCGACGACCGATAGGCAGTCACTCCGACGGTCTGCGCGACGTCTGGTAGCTAGTGCGGTGGGCGACTAGGGTGGCGTTGACAGTGGTGTTGGGTGCCAGACAACAAGCTTTGAGCGACAATACGCGACGACGTGCCGACGGGCGCCAATGACGGTCACCGAAACAACAGGCAACGAGCAGCAGACGACAGTCAACGGGCGGGCAAGCTCCAGGCGCCAGGCCGCTTCGAATGACAAGCAAGCGACCAGTGCAGAGCGATGGGTAGCGACGGTCAAAGATGGCGGCAACAACGGCCTGAGTAACAGCGACGACGGCCCTAAGGGCGGTGGCTCGTCCATGAACTGGCGGCAACAGCAGCTCTCCAATAGAGGTGCAGAAAAACTAAGGTTAATGCCATAACTCTTGATACCATATTATAAATATTGTGTGTATATTTATGAGGCCAAAAGGCAATATATAGAGAGAGTACAAAGGGATATACAAAAAAATATACCATATATAGATAAAGAAACCGAGTCATATAAGAAAACAAATAACACAATCCTATTCTAACCTTAACAAAGATTACCAGCAACAAATAAAAACAAGACAAGCTTAAAAGCTCAAGGAGCTCATGTTATTACAGCATACGAGTTTCAGAGAAGCAAAAATCACAACAGCCGAAATGACGTTTATTTGAGATATGTGATGCATTCAAACAGAGGATAGACCAAGGCAATCCAGATCACCATTTCTGACGAACAGTTCATTCATCATCGTAGAAGGGTGGTGGCAAAAACGGGTGAACACAAATGACATTTGGTTTAGATGCTACCCTGACTGTCTATTGAAGAGGGCCCATACAGAAATCCACCGTTTGCTCAACGGCGAACAAGATATTTTCCCCCAGTGCTAGGGAGGTACACGCTTCCCTTGGGTCGGAAACAGGCTTTGACGACAGACTTTGGGAGAAAAGGGAAGAGAAGGGCGTTGACAGCAATCTCCTCATAAGCACCAAACACTGCCAGGTTTGCCAACGATGTAATCCTACCCCTCGGTCTCCCCCTCCTTCGGAATGTGGAAGCCTTCAATCTTACGTGCAACCTCATCTACCCCAACCTTTGGTTCGCCATTTGCATTGAGAGCCTCATTGTCATCAGTGCTAGCTGGGTTCAACTGCCAGATCCGGATGGTGCCATCTTCTGATCCTGATGCATATGATTCGCCACCAGGTGCAAACCGGACGCAGTGGACTGGACCATGATGCCCTTTGTTACAGGCTGCACATCACAAAACAGCATCAGTTCTATTGGGACAGGATGCAGTGGAATAAAAGCCTAAAATGGTCACAGTTCTATTCCCATAAAAGATAACCAAGCTGCAAGCACTCAAGTAAGCAATATTCTTACAAGGCTAGGACTGCAGCACAACTAATGCATAGCTACATGACAAGAAATAACATAACACCATATAGTAGTAAATATGGACAAAATTATTTTCAATACCCAATATGCATTTATAAGGGAAAAAATAGGAAATATTATCTGATAACCAGTGACTTAAGGGCCCTCATCATGAGACGATTCCTGCAAAAGCAAACAAATCTGTCCACTACATAAATCCTTTTCTGGACTTGCTTAAAATGTGCAAGCAGGACAAACCAAGTTCAGAACACAGGGTTTCAGCTACAGAATATTAACTGCACTTGAGTTGAAACTTATGATGACCAGTGTTGTAGTTACGAGAGTTGAAACTTATGACCAGCTCTGTTCCCCAAGGCAGCCGCCTATCCCGCCTAGGCGGCGCCTAGGTGCTAGGCTCCACCCTCCCGTCTTGTCCGCCTAGACAATTAGGCGCTAGGCGCGGTCTGCCGCCCGCCTAGCGCCTTGGTGAACACTGATGACCAATGCTATAGTTACGTCACCAGAACATATCTAAATTCTCTACTGGCCACAATAGTGAAAGCTAAACAAACATACAATTCTGAAGATCTTGTTTTGGAAATGCAAAACTGCACTAAAAGCTGAAGAGACCAATGAATGATTTAAATATCAAAACAGACTTACTTATTTCTTCACCAGTGGAGAAATCAAACACATGAACCCACAAATCTTCTCCTCCAGCGATAAATTTGCTCCCAGACTTCGGTTCAAGTGACGCTGACTCCACAGTGCATGGCATATCATAGCTTTTAACAAGCCCAAAGCTGCAGAATAACCAGCAAAAAAATGTTGGAAAGAAATTGATCAATTTCATATGATGCAGAACAATGATGGTAGAACAAACTTACTGATTCGCATCCCAAAATTTAACACTTGAGCCATCTGCTGTTGTGATGAACCTGCCGTCCTGGCTTACTTCTGCACTAGTGACAGGTGCCTTAGTTTCAAGAGTTTGGACAATATTTCCGCTCCTCACATCCCATAACCTGTGCAGTGTCATAGCAATTAATCAAGAGGAACAAGACTAATAAACTTGGATAGACAACTCTAGCTGTTTTTCATATTACATTAAGGCATTTTTTCAGACACACCTTACTCCACCCATATCAGAGCAGGAACTTAGTATAGTTTGGTCACTATGAAACCATGCAACAGTTCGTACAGAACCAGGTGCTTTGTCAAGTTCTCTTGGAGCTGCATCTGGACGGTTCATATCATACACGCGCAAAATCTTTTCCACGCCTCCAGTGAGCAACAGATGAGTATCCTGCTATGTCATTGACAGTGTAATTAGGCTTAAAACTGCTCATGAAGGACAGATCTAATTGAAACTAAAGCATGCAAAATGATCCAGATTTTAGAAGATAGAACAAGCAGCTAAACTGTAACAGTAGCATAGAGATGAACTTTAAGAAAGTGATTAAATATTATTCAGCAAGATGTGCCCATGGATATAAATCAACCACACCAAATGGTCAATATACTTCTTTTAAGATGGTCAACATTTTGTGGCATGCATAAGAAGGTTGAGCACGCCTTAGTTTAACAGACCAGAAAATCTGGATTTTTTTTTCCAAAAGAACGAAAACGGACACAGCATACATTGTCTTAAGGGGGGAAGAAAAAACTCCAGGAAAATTAGCAATCATGGTTCAAATATAGATGCCAAAAGAAGAAACAGGGGAATTAAGTTTCAACAAGCAATACCTCAGAAAAGGCACATGCACGGACTATATGCTTGTGTTCAAATGAATGCAGCTCATCGCCTGTTAGTGCATCCCATACTTTGCTGAAAAAAAGTCAACATATCTATCAAAAGAGCAAACTAAACTCAGGAATGAATAACAACTTCTTTCGGTATTAACACTAGAGGACTACATGGTTATGCCAAACTATGTCAGTACAATGATTAAGTAACACGAAGAATAGGTGTAATGAACAAGGATTATATCTAAAGATCATGTATGTACTATGCTAACAAATTTGTGTTCAAATCATGCCTTATAACAGATTCTTTTCACCATGGCAAATCTGACTACATATCATGAACAATTAGATCTGAATCACAAGATGAATTATAATTCATGTATCCGTAGCACAAGTCTCCTGATGCAAATGAAAAAGCAAATATAGACAAGCATCCATCAGATAAGCATCAATTAAAAGAGTACTGCATGCATATCCCATTTTGTCAAAGAAAAAAAAAACTGAAATAAGTGTTCACCAAGGCACCAGTCGGGCGGCAGACCGGTGCCTAGCGCTTAATAGCCGCCTAGGTGGGCTAGGCGGCCGCCTAGGCAGAAAAAATGGGCTAGGCAGACAAGGCGGGCGGGTGGCGCCTAGTGCCTAGGCGGTGCCTAGGCAGGCTAGGCGGCCGCCTTGGGGAATAGAGACTGAAATAACCACCAATGAAATTTCACAAGACTAATATCTTACGCAGAAAAGTCAGCAGAACCAGATGCAGCACGTAGAGCATTTGTGTCTAGACAACAGCTCCAAACGGCTCCTTTATGACCTTGAAATGTCCCAATCCAATCTCCAGTCTCACCATTACGAAGCATTGGATTTGAGTCTGCAGACCAAAATACACGATATTAGTGTTGCACAATAGTCAGCAATCTAACAACACAGGAACCAAGCCTCCAATGCATTGCAAAGTGAAGGTACTGAAGTGCTGACTATATGTAATACTATTTACAGTTTACATGTTACACCAATCTTATGCCGGCCCAGGATGTACATCCTTCTCCAGTATTTGTACTATGTTCTCAAGTAAAAGTGAGGGCACCAAGTTAGTGACTCATATAATATGATACTGTATCGTGTCAACACTCAGCATTATAATGCTTACAACAAAGAAGAATGTATGAGAAGACGGCTGTTATAGATTCATTTAAGGCATCTAGGATCGTTCATCGAATGATTCCAATACTTATTATAAAGATTACCTCATGGAGGTGTAAATCTAGGGACATACACTGCAGTTGTAAATCTAGAGCATCCATGCTAATAAACAAATATGCCCTCTAATGGCCCAAAAATGCTATTGTAACAGGTGAGGGAACCCATATTAGTATATGTATCCTATTTTAAACTATGGATACAACCATACAAATACGGTTTTGTTAGTATTCAACTGCGATTAGTTTACATCCCTAGAAATGGCAGCTCAGTGGTGTTCAAAACATGAAAGTATGAAACAAAGAAAGGCTGCCTTATATGAGCAGTCATTTAACAACCTCCATCTGAGTAGGCATAAAGTTAACTACTTCCTGCAAATATCCAGAAAATCCAGGAACAGCTCAATTCTGTGCAACATAGCTTTCCTTGCTTCAAAAATTCCCACATGTTAGCAGAAAAGCTTTATCCATTAAGAGATGGAACTTCAAGGGCAGCTAGCCCTAGAGGGAAGTTGTGAACATTACGATCGTGCATGACATGCATACCAAGATTAGCACAGTTGATGATATCAGCCCGAGTGTTAATAACACGACCTTGGTTAACAACTACAGATTGAGGTACGCAATCCTGCCTACTTTTTAAAAATTGGCAACTAGCTTCCAAAATAGGAATAGACACGTGAAAAAAACTTGTACAATAAAATCAAAACGTTGATTTACAGTTATGACCATGTATAGACTCACTAACAATATAACCTTAAAACATTCAGACGCACAAAAAAAGTACGTCATATGAACTATTCACACCACTGCTACATTCTTCGATCCTAACTAATATAGCGTAAACTCAGCTAGATTGCATCGCACAACACCACGTACAATAAGTAGTATCATTGAGGTATGAACCTCGATAATTCCACCCTTCACATCTCAGACATTACAAGTTCACATGATTACACATCTTAGATAGATAACCCATTCTAAGCCTAGCAGTGCGAGACCAATCGAACCAACGAACCACACTACACAGTTCAATTATCCAATAACAATCACGGTAACTGCGCCACCGGCCAATATTTAACCACCTGAATTCACACACACAACAAACTGCCATCGCGTCGCAATCCACAGCCCGATCCGAACGAACCGCATCCATAAAAAACATCACGCACAGGCGAGTGGAGCGGATCGCTTACCCTTGCTGGCGCTGATGAGGAAGTAGCCATCAGGCGTGACGGGGCTGTAGAACAGGTCGACGACCGGCCGCGAGTGGCCGTGGCACACAAGCGGCACCGCCACCTTCTTCTTCTCCATCTCCTCTCCTCCCTTGCCTAGTCCCTCCCCTTCGCTTGGCCTCGCTCGCTTCACCCGGAAACCCTAGCGAGTTGACTCCGGCAGTGGCCTGAAATGCGGCGCCCCCCCTGCTGAGGTCCTAACCCTAGCCCCGATCGGAGAAATCACGGGAAAAATTCGCAAAAATATCGTGCGGATCGGTGGGGATAGGGCGATCCGGATCTGTGGGTGATCTGCACAGGGGTTTTTATTGGGTAGAGCAACGGGGGCGGGCGTAGGATCATGGATAAAGCGGTGGGTTTTTAAGTTTTTTTTGGGTTAAATTGAGTTTTTACGGGGAAACATAAGGTAAAATGGTTTTTTATAATTAAGGTCTAAATAATCTAGTCTCACTAGGTACACTAACAAACTAAGTCTAAGTAAGATACTACCTCCGTCTACAAATATAAATTGTTTTTGACTTTTTTACTATCTCTAATGTAAGGTTTTGACTATAATTTATTACTATAATATACTAACAAAAATAATAAAAAATATATATTACAAAAAAATTTGCAAAAAAAATTCAATAGTATTATTTTATGTAATCAATCTATATAATTTAACATATATTAATGGTCAAAACTTGATTGCACGGAACTGACGACGAGCTACATTTGTAAACAAAGGAAGTACAATTCTAGGTAGATAAGTAAACAGTTAATCACTAAAAATAGTAAATAAACAAAGTAAACAGTAAGAAAGTAAACCACTCGATAAGCACGAGACTTTTCCCGTGGCTTCGAAGACTTGTCAGTCTCCCCTAATTTACGTTGAGAAAGCTTGAACAAATCAAGCCGGCTCCGTGTGTAATTGTCTTTCCTCAATCCACTAAGGTAGCGCTTTCCCACTCCAGGTAGGTGAGCTCGAAACTTCACAAAGTAATCGAGCATCTTCACAATTTTTTTTGAAGAGATCACCGAATCAACCACCTCCAAGCCATCTAGAAGTTAGCAAACTCCAAGATTAACATGTTGATGACGCTTGTTTGAAAGGCCTCAAGTTTTACAAAGCTCAAACAATTTATGCAATACACTTAAATGCTCTTAGTAATCTTTGATACTCTCAATAATCTTAAATGGTGAACTAAATACTTTAGAGTTGAAGAAAGGGATATAAGGACCCAAGAGTATTCAATAGAGGTCCAAGAGGGTATTCTTGTTGTAGGTCATAAGCTATTTAGGGTTTGTTTGGGTGGTGTCCAAATTTTTCTTGCCAAAATTTGGCTAGCCCCATCAATTTGGCACTTGTTTGGATAGTTGCTAAATTTTTGGTAAGTCTATAGCTCTATGGTGATCCTCTATGTATTCTTTGCCAATCATGGCCAAATTGTGGGCAACCAAAATTTTGGATAGTCAAATTTTGGTAGAGCTAGTTTGAGCACCAACCAAACACACCCTTATAGCCTTTACCAACCAGGGTACCATTGGAGACGAAATCACCAAACATCGGGACGAGCGGTAATACCATCATGTAATGGCTGGTAGTATCGGACCCTTATTCAACGGCTACTTACTGCTCATTAAAATGCACTTAAACTAGTCATTAATACAAAAATCAATCATACCGCACTGACATGCATCGATCATACCACTGCAAGTGGTAGTACTGCATTTGTGCTACACTAATACCATTTTTCAAAGGGGAGAAAAACTTCCAAAAAGTGCCTCTCTAAAAAATAACTACCACCAACACGAATGCAATCATACCGTAGGTGCAATAGTACCGGGCATGATCCACGGTCATACCGCTACGGTACTACAAGAGAAGAAGTGTGGTAGTAATGCACCTAAAGAACTTTAAAATAGCACCTCTCTAAAAAAATGTACCAGCAAGTAAAACTCGGTAGTAACGATGCAGTGGTACTACCGCGGATACAAAGACGGTCATATCAATTTCATAAAAACAGAGTAGAGTGGACCACAATGCAATTCCACATACATGCATGTACTAAGATTGAGCAATATGGAACAAGAGCACTATTAAGCTACTAGCCAAGAACCCTTCTTAATAGTGCGGCATCTAACTTATAAATCCGATCTTAAATTCAACAAATGCCAAGACTAGTAAAATCTAGAAAGAGGCCCTTAGCCTATTTTTATACCTTTTCCGTGTGCCATGTCAATTCATAGTCATTTTTGTATGCTTTTCTATGTTCTTTTCCATGATACCTTCCAAATTCGGGACTAAACTTTTCAACCATCTCAATAAACATATTAGTTCCTTAAATATGATCAGCATTAATTACCAAAATAATTTTATGGACTTAGATGCTTCAGCGGGTAGGATGGGATGACGCCGAACTAGGGGGGTTAGGCGAGTGATCTAGATCATTTGGATTATCAAAGGCAGGGATGTCAATTTTGCCCTATTACTCGATTATCTATGGGTAAAAATCTTAATGGAGGTGGATATGTTCCTGCTTTTTTCCATGGGCATGTTCTTAGGCACAAATCTCTGCCTTATTAGTAAATGGGCATAGGTGAAGCCCACACATGCCCGCTTTACCCGGTTGTACGATCGAGGAGGCCGACTAGAGGGGGGGTGAATAGGCGGTTTAAAAATTCTCTACAAATTAATATTAGCAATTCAAAACCTTTTCTATTTGCCTAAACCAAGTATACAATGCGGAAGCTAAATTCAAGTTGGTTTAGCTCAAATAACGCCTACAACAATTAAATTCGCCTAAGTGCACTAATAGTTCTAGCCTAGGTCAAGGTTTGCAATTCTAAATATACAAGCAATCAATTTAATTCTATGAATGTAAATTGCTTGAATATAAATGGAATACAAGAAAACAAACCACAATTGACACAATGATGTTTTACCGTGGTGTTCGGAGACTTGCCGGTCTCCCCTAATCCACGTTGAGGTTAGCCCGAACAAATCGGACCGGCTCCACGAATTAAGCCGAAACACCTCGTATCCACTAGTGGTAGCTCTTTCCCGCTCCGGGTAGGTGAGCTCCGACCTTCACAAATTCGCCGGGTCTTCTCACAACCTTCTTGAGAAGATCACCGCGCACGACGCCTCCAACGCCGTCTAGGAGTCGGCAAACTCCAAGAGTAACAAGTCAAGTCTCTCACTTGACTCTCACCACGTGCAACGAATGCACAAGCTCAATCTGGACACAAAGTCCTCCTCTAGATGCAACACATGCACTCTAGATCACCTCTCCTCTCTCACAAAGTGCAACACATGCACAATTGAGTGGAGAGCCTCACACTAGCTCAAAAGAGTGAAATGGAGTCCCTAGAACCTTACCCCAACCGGCCACAATGGAGTATTTATAGCCCACACCTCAAAACAAGTCGTTGGAGTCAAAAACAGGATTTTGCGGTACTACCGCTCCCCATCATAACGGCTAGAAAAATAGCCGTTAGTCAGTCATTTGCGGTACTACCGCAGTTATAAAATGCGGTACTACCGTTCTGCGGTAGTACCGGAAAGTCGGCGCGGTACTTCCGCTTCAGCACAGAGAGCACTCAGAAAAACGGTCATAACTTTTGACTCCGATGTCGGAATTGAGTGATCTTGGACTCTATGAAAAGCTTATTCAAAGGGCTACACAACCCATCTATGTGCATGATCTCAAACACATTTGATCAATGCAGAAATCAAAAGATATCCAAAAGAGTCACTCTCATGGTCTATGTCTAAAGGGAATAGCACTAAACGATTTTAGACCAAGCCAAGGGATATACATGATCTTCAACTTTTGCAAAACACATTTGCAAACTTAGATCATGTCACAAGGAGTAGGTACATGGACTTCAACCTTTTGCAAAATACATTTGCAAAGTATAGCCACATGTTACAAGGATTTGCCACATGGGCTTCAACCATTTGCAAAACACATTTGCAAATGCAAGCCTCATGCCAAGATGAGCTAGAGCAAGTGAGGTTGAGCTATCAACACATGATGAGACTCAAACTACTAGACATGACCCCTCTTAATAGTACGGCAACCTATACTAGCAATCCGGTCTTTCAACCAAACACCAAGACCGGTAAAAGACTAGGAACACATCCTTAGCCCTAGCTAGTCATACCTTTGCCTTGGGTCATCATCTCGATATGCATCAACTCATGATGCATCCTTCTCATCAACTCCATCAACACATGATGATCTTCCTTGACTTAATCAACACATGATCATGCATCAACTCATGACACATGTTCTTCTTCTTTGATAGCCTTCAACTCATGAAGCTAACTTCTTCTTGATCTTGACTTGATGATCTTCAACCCATGAAGTCATCCCAAGTCATCCTCATTTGTGGAACCTAACCTATTCATCCAACTCATGGAAAATGTTAGTCCACAAAACAATTGTCATCAATTACCAAACTTCACCATTAACACATAATGGAGGGACTAGATTCAACAATCTTCCCTTTTTGCTAATTCATGACAATCTCAACAAATAATGAGATAATAAATTGAATACAGAATCATTTTAATTCAAAGTGCGGTACTACCGCCGTTATAAACTCCGGTACTACCGCTCTCCGGTAGTTCCGCAGAGTTAACGCGGTACTACCGCTCGAGCCGAATTCCCAAAAGTCCCAAAGTTGGCGCTCTCTGGAAAAACGGATCCGCTCTACCCCCGGAGCTTCCGGGCTACGGAAGTACCGCTCCGAACAGCGGAACTACCGCACCCAGCGGTAGTTCCGGCGTCAAAATCGCCGGTACTTCCGATCCGCGAAATCTCAAATGCGTCCGGAGGGTGCTCTCTGGAAAAAAGGATCCGCTCGAAAATCGGATCTTCCGCTCCCCGGTACTACCGCTTCTGGGCGCGGAACTACCGCTCTCCGGTAGTTCCGACGTTCAAAACTGCGGTACTACCGCTCTTCCAGACAGAGCACAATTCTTGTTTGAAAACAGATTTTCAATGAATGCATGCTCCTAGTTTGATCCCAATGTATGTATAAAAGGAAACATGGATCAATACTAGTGAAACTCCAAAACATAGAGAGAGAGCTCCCCCTAAATGTGTGCATACAAATCTATATGAAGAAAAACATATGCACATATTCATTTGAACTATTTGAGGAGTTCAATCTATATTTTGGATCTAAGGAATGCATTAGCATATGAGAAAGTAATTTTGAATGCATATCTCTTTGATTTCACCTTTCCATCCAAATGAGACTAAACATAAATAAACTTAAACAAGCATATTAGTCTCATATATGCATTTGTCATTATCACCAAAATATTATAAAAGTATTTGTCATTTATATCAAAATCTCATAATGACATTTGTCATTAACACCAAACCAACTTAAACGGAGCTTGATCTTTCAATCTCCCCCTTTTTGGTGATTGATGACAAATCCATTTATGATAATAGCACATAGGTGAAAATGACCAAATGATATAACATGAAGTACATAAGAGAAGGTGAAAGCTTTATTTCACATATAGATTAAAAATTTTAATTTCTCCCTAATGAATATGTTATCACATTTCTCCCCCATTAGCATTGGCATTTCTATTATGTCTCCCCCATTGGCATTATCACAATTGTAAATTTCTCTCCCCCACTATCCAAGACTATTATCATAAATTTCAATGCTATTACCACACATTTCTCCCCCATTTGGCATTAAGCACCAAAAAGAGATAATTAACACCATATAGCATTGATTATTCTAAAGACAAGGGAAGAATACAAGCTAAGCCATGAAAGGAGATACTTTATCATGAGGAGCTTGATACCAATTGTATTGTTATTATGAGGAGCTTGATACCAATTTCATTTAACTTAATATGGTCATGAAGAAATATGAAACTAAATGCAAATGACCAATTGAAACTACTTAAAATAGCTAAAGATATTTGAAACACATTCAAATAATCTTACTCATGAGAGCTCCTTGAAGACTTTTGAAATTTTCTTTGTTTGGTATTTGATACCACTTGATGTTATACCACTTGAGTTGATACCACTTGTATATAACACACTTGTAGCATGTGGATCATGTCCTGAGTTTGCATTCCAAGTAGCATTCAAAAGCTTCCTGAAAAACTGACTTACAAATGTCCAATGAATCTGAGAAAAATTGTCAGTATAGTTCAATATCTGAGGATAAAAAGTCATAATTATAGATTTCTCAGATGATGAGCCTAATTAAAGATACAAAAATCATAAATCAGCTCAACAGCATGATTCTTTAGAAATCTGGAAGTCTGAAATTTCAGACTTTTGCAACTCACATTTGCTTCTAGAGAGAGATGGAAAATTGATCAAATGCTCTTCATAAATTCTGATAAATTTTGAAATTGAAGACCAACTATAGCGGATCAATTTTTATTATTGTGGCTGCCTTTGAATCTGAACCCATTTGATGATATAAAAATCACAAATCAGCTCAGAATCATGGAAGTTCTGAAAATTTCAGCATTTGGCCCAAGAGAGAAAAAGTCACAACTTTTTCAAATTAACCTGAAACATTTTCAAACTTTGCAGATTTGAAATTGATGCTATTTGTGATCTTTTCCAACAGGAATATTTGAAAAAGAGGTGTTCTGTCAAAAGATATGCCTAAATGCGTTTTGAAAGTAAAAGAATGTGTTGATTTTGCATCAAGGGCTTAAAATCCAAACCAATTGGTTTTTCATGGAGTAATTTGCTTTCTTAGCTTCATATGAGTTATAAATACTATTTTAAGCCAAGATCCATAAAGAAATCTTGCTCAAATAGCTAAACTCATTATATGCAAGAATAGGTCATTTTGGGTCAATTTTAGTTTTTGGATGAGATTCAAATACATATAACTTTTCAATGATTGGTCTTTTGCAAAGGCTTTGAACTAGATAAAAGTTTGAAATGACCAACCCTTTGAGTTTTGCATTGAACACTTTTTCAAAAACTCAATAGATTTTGATATAAGGAAATATGTCGTTTAATTCAAAAACAAGATCATATAAGATCCTTTTTGGGGCCAAATCTTCCTTTTGATTTCTAAAATAGAATTTTTTACTCAACAGGCTTTGAAATCATTTGAAATACATAGTTTGGTACTTTTATTTAGATTTTCACAACATTTAGCCTTTTAAAACAAGATTTTTGATTTTTGACTAAA
Source organism: Dendrocalamus latiflorus (assembly GCA_017311315.1). Lineage (NCBI taxonomy): Eukaryota > Viridiplantae > Streptophyta > Magnoliopsida > Poales > Poaceae > Dendrocalamus > Dendrocalamus latiflorus. Next base: position 8,454,659 of record CM029660.1, on the reverse strand, counting down.
GAGCCTCTTTTGAAAACATAATCATATCATTTGATTATTACTCCATGAATACCAAAAGAGAATGAAACACATTCATTCACAAGAACCATAAACCATTTTTGGCCAAAAAAGTAAAATAGTTTTCCCAATAGTAGTATTTTACCCTTTTTGCTTTAGTAAGCACAAAAGTATTATATATGTTTTTCACAAAGAAAAACTCTCCGAAATTGTTTTCTCCTCTTTTGTGTAAGGGGGATTCTCCTCTTCTTGTTTTTCTTCTCTTTTCACATTAGATACCACTTGTGAAACAAATACCACTTGTAAATATAAATGATACAAAGTATACTTAATTCCAATCGTAGAAAACTTGATACCATTTGAAAGATTTCTTAAGGGTAATAGCACTTGTGGTAAGAGTATGATATCATTTAGAAGAGATACCACTTGTAAGGGTGGTTACTATATGGAAGAAGTTGATATCATAGGTGAGGAGCTTGATTAAGAGAAGAGATTTTGCTCGGCAAAAAAAAAGTAGATATCACTTGAAAGATATCATCACTTGGAAATCAATGATATCATATATGTGAAGAGCTTGGTAAAGAAATATTTGCTTGCCAAGACGAAAAAGATATCAATCCAAAAGAATAAGGATACCACTTAAGTTTCACAACTAAAGAATACCACTTGAAGGAAATGATTGATCACTTGAAAAGATTGGAGTGAAGCACATGCCATTGTCAAGTTAATTAAGAGTCTACCACTCTTTTAGAGATAATGCCATTTTATGAAAAGAATCAAATTAGGAGCAAAATGACATATGAGGTCAAGAAATACTTGAGGGTAGCTATCAAGGATAAGCAAGGATCAACTTGACTGAGAGGAGCAGCGAAAATGGCTGAGAAAATTTGAAATCAAATTTTGAATCAAAACAGCCATCTTCCAGAAATATCGGAAGTACCGCACTTTCAATGCCGGTAGTTCCGAAATCCCGGTAGTACCGCAGTATGACTGTCGGTAGTTCCGGACAACGGAAGTACCGCAGAATGACTGCCGGTAGTACCGATTTTTCTGGGAGCACGCCAAGAATTTTGATTTTCAAGGAGAGGTTTGATATAATGTTGTATATTGCTCCAATGTTTTTCACAAATAAACATAAACCACTTGTGGAGCATTTCCAACTATAAGCCAAGATTAAAAACTCTTTTAACATAGCTTTTAGCAAATTAATCTTTCAATTTTCAAAAACAAACTCATTTTCAATAAATCCTTCAAGATTGCAAAAATGAGCATTTGGGGGTATATTAAGCATTCAATTGTATGTATGAGTTGTTAATACCCTTGTGAGCCAATATATGTCAATAGTTTTAGCTCAAATGGTAAAACTCACTTAAGTGCTAGATTGTGACCACATAGGTCAACTTAAGTTTTTGGGCGAGTTTCAAAACCAAATAACTTTTGATTGGTTGGCCTTTTGGAAAACTTTTGAATACCAATAATGTTTGAAATAGCCAACTCTAGGTTTTTGGTATTGAACATATTTTCAAATTCCTTTTAGAATTGATTTTGGGGAATTTTTGAGTTTAAAGCAAAAACAAGATACTAAATTGATAGTTTTTGGGTTAGAAACTCATTTTTACTTGAAATATGTTTTTCTAAAGCCAAAACCTTTCTAAAACCTTTGAAATGAATTTTTATATATTTTTCAACTAGTTTTTCAAAGATATACTAATAATTTCAAAAATTTTGACTTTTGGCTAAATGGCTCAATTTTGAAAAACAATTCTAGCACTTAATTAATATGGGCACACTTAGGGATGTGATATACATGAATATGATTTAGCACTCCCCCTTAATGTGCCACTACATCATGCTCACAATTTACATTAATGAAATTTTAGCACATGAGCAAGCACACCCCTTTTTAAATGATTTTCATGCAATGCAACCTACACAAGGCTAGGGGCTAAATAAATTCAAATGTAGATACTGGTTACCGAGATGGTATTGGTTCATAATTTAGCAGGATCATCCTCAAGCTTGGCTTCCATTTATGCATATGGTGGAGTTCACCTTTTCATGAATGAGTCAAGCCTCCAATGCCTCTCCAAGTACCTATTAAGCATTGAAACACATTTTGGTACCCAAAACTTGGTTGGGTCCATTAATGTTAGTCACAATAGATTTGGGCACCCAAATGGCCCTAACATTAAATTTATGTGAACTAACATTCCTAGCAAACACATTGCCATTTCTATCTTTCCTAAGCAAATATTGTTCATTAAATAGAGATGGCTTAGGAATGGTACCTTTGGGACAATCCTTACTCAAATGTCTATTTTCCCGGCAATTATAGCAAGTTTGACAATTATTACCTCTTCTAATCTTCTTGCCTTGCTCATTACCGGTTTGCCTCTTCATGGATGGATGTTTCTTGTTTTCCACCTTGTTAGGGCACTTAGAGGCGAAGTGACCCATTTCATTGCATCCATGGCACTTGACATTCTTCGTATGTCTTGCATTGTGCCTTGTTTTGCTATTTTCCTTCTTCTTGGAGATGAAGCCAATACCTCTCTTGTCATTTGATTTTCTTTGACTTCCTAATATTATGTCAAGAGAGGCCTTCCCTTTATAGCTTTTCTCCAAGTCATTTCTTAAAGTTGTGACTTGGGCCTTGAGCTCATTATTCTCCTCTACAAGGTTAGTCTTGCAATACATAGAGGAGATGGAAGCATCCATATTTGAGCAACAAGGAATATCTAACAAATCATCACATGAAGTAGAAACACTAATTTTAGATGAGTTGCTAGAGCTAGAAGCTACACATGGCATATCATCTATTAAATCCTCACATGAGGTGGAAGCATTGATTTTAGATGAAATGCTAGAGCTAGGAATTACACATGGTATATCATCTAGCAAATTACATGTAATTCCTATATTCATGCTAGGTTTAGTATGTTCCTTGAATAGAAGAGACTCATGTTCTTCTTTTAGCACATCATAATTATTTTGAAGAGAAACATATTCTTTCTTCAAAACTTTAAATTTAGCCTTTTCTTTCCCAAGGAATTCATTAAGCTCTTCTAGCATATCCATCAACTCATCATAAGAAGGTGCATCATCATCATCATCGAAATTTACCTTCTTTTTACCTTTTGCCATGAAGCATCGAGTTGATGTGGAGGGAATGGTGGACTCTTCATCGTCGGAGCTAGAAGTTGAGCATTCTTCTCCCGACATCCACTCTTGTATGCAATCTTCATCACTTGATGTGGACATCTCATATTTGTCTTGAATTTTAGTCCACATGTCATGAGCGCTATTGAGATTGCATATTTCATTGAACACCTCTACACTCAAAGCACTAAATAAAGCGTTAGTTGCTTGAGCGTCGAGATGTAGGCATTTCTCTTCCTCAATAGTTGGAGCTAGAGGATCCAATGGAGGAGAAAAGCCAACATCTACAATCCGCCATATTTTTGGGCTCATGGCCTTAAAATAGCATGTCATGCGGATTTTCCAATTTGCATAATTGGTGCCATCAAATAGAGGTGTGTCATCTAGGTGCACAATTCCACTAGTCGCCATCCTTTATACTCTCTAGGCGGTTAAGCCTAATAAATGAGAGACCAAGCTCTGATACCACTTGTAAGGTCGAGGAGGCCGACTAGAGGGGGGGGGGGGGGGTGAATAGGTGGTTTAAAAATTCTCTACAAATTAATATTAGCAATTCAAAACCTTTTCTATTTGCCTAAACCAAGTATACAATGCGGAAGCTAAATTCAAGTTGGTTTAGCTCAAATAACGCCTACAACAATTAAATTCGCCTAAGTGCACTAATAGTTCTAGCCTAGGTCAAGGTTTGCAATTCTAAATATACAAGCAATCAATTTAATTCTATGAATGTAAATTGCTTGAATATAAATGGAATACAAGAAAACAAACCACAATTGACACAATGATGTTTTACCGTGGTGTTCGGAGACTTGCCGGTCTCCCCTAATCCACGTTGAGGTTAGCCCGAACAAATCGGACCGGCTCCACGAATTAAGCCGAAACACCTCGTATCCACTAGTGGTAGCTCTTTCCCGCTCCGGGTAGGTGAGCTCCGACCTTCACAAATTCGCCGGGTCTTCTCACAACCTTCTTGAGAAGATCACCGCGCACGACGCCTCCAACGCCGTCTAGGAGTCGGCAAACTCCAAGAGTAACAAGTCAAGTCTCTCACATGACTCTCACCACGTGCAACGAATGCACAAGCTCAATCCGGACACAAAGTCCTCCTCTAGATGCAACACATGCACTCTAGATCACCTCTCCTCTCTCACAAAGTGCAACACATGCACAATTGAGTGGAGAGCCTCACACTAGCTCAAAAGAGTGAAATGGAGTCCCTAGAACCTTACCCCAACCGGCCACAATGGAGTATTTATAGCCCACACCTCAAAACAAGCCGTTGGAGTCAAAAATAGGATTTTGCGGTACTACCGTTGCTACAGTACCGGTACTACCGCTCCCCATCATAACGGCTAAAAAAATAGCCGTTAGTCAGTCATTTGCGGTACTACCGCAGTTATAAAATGCGGTACTACCGTTCTGCGGTAGTACCGGGAAGTCGGCGCGGTACTTCCGCTTCAGCACAGAGAGCACTCAGAAAAACGGTCATAACTTTTGACTCCGATGTCGGAATTGAGTGATCTTGGACTCTATGGAAAGCTTATTCAAAGGGCTACACAACCCATCTATTTGCATGATCTCAAACACATTAGATCAATGCAGAAATCAAAAGATATCCAAAAGAGTCACTCTCATGGTCTATGTCTAAAGGGAATAGCACTAAACGATTTTAGACCATGCCAAGGGATAATACATGATCTTCAACTTTTGGAAAACACATTTGCAAACTTAGATCATGTCACAAGGAGTAGGTACATGGACTTCAACCTTTTGCAAAACACATTTGCAAAGTATAGTCACATGTTACAAGGATTTGCCACATGGGCTTCAACAATTTGCAAAACACATTCGCAAAAGCAAGCCTCATGCCAAGATGAGCTAGAGCAAGTGAGGTTGAGCTATCAACACATGATGAGACTCAAACTACTAGACATGACCCCTCTTAATAGTACGGCAACCTATACTAGCAATCCGGTCTTTCAACCAAACACCAAGACCGGTAAAAGACTAGGAACACATCCTTAGCCCTAGCTAGTCATACCTTTGCCTTGGGTCATCATCTCGATATGCATCAACTCATGATGCATCCTTCTCATCAACTCCATCAACACATGATGATCTTCCTTGACTTAATCAACACATGATCATGCATCAACTCATGACACATGTTCTTCTTCTTTGATAGCCTTCAACTCATGAAGCTAACTTCTTCTTGATCTTGACTTGATGATCTTCAACCCATGAAGTCATCCCAAGTCATCCTCATTTGTGGAACCTAACCTATTCATCCAACTCATGGAAAATGTTAGTCCACAAAACAATTGTCATCAATTACCAAACTTCACCATTAACACATAATGGAGGGACTAGATTCAACAATCTTCCCTTTTTGGTAATTCATGACAATCTCAACAAATAATGAGATAATAAATTGAATATAGAATCATTTTAATTCAAAGTGCGGTACTACCGCCGTTATAAACTCCGGTACTACCGCTCTCCGGTAGTTCCGCAGAGTTAACGCGGTACTACCGCTCGAGCCGAATTCCCAAAAGTCCCAAAGTTGGCGCTCTCTGGAAAAACGGATCCGCTCTACCCCCGGAGCTTCCGAGCTACGGAAGTACCGCTCCGAACAGCGGAACTACCGCACCCAGCGGTAGTTCCGGCGTCAAAATCGCCGGTACTTCCGATCCGCGAAATCTCAAATGCGTCCGGAGGGTGCTCTCTGGAAAAAAGGATCCGCTCGAAAACCGGATCTTCCGCTCCCCGGTACTACCGCTTCTGGGCGCGGAACTACCGCTCTCCGGTAGTTCCGACGTTCAAAACTGCGGTACTACCGCTCTTCCAGACAGAGCACAATTCTTGTTTGAAAACAGATTTTCAATGAATGCATGCTCCTAGTTTGATCCCAATGTATGTATAAAAGGAAACATGGATCAATACTAGTGAAACTCCAAAACATAGAGAGAGAGCTCCCCCTAAATGTGTGCATACAAATCTATATGAAGAAAAACATTTGCACATATTCATTTGAACTATTTGAGGAGTTCAATCTATATTTTGGATCTAAGGAATGCATTAGCATATGAGAAAGTAATTTTGAATGCATACCTCTTTGATTTCACCTTTCCATCCAAATGAGACTAAACATAAATAAACTTAAACAAGCATATTAGTCTCATATATGCATTTGTCATTATCACCAAAACATTATAAAAGTATTTGTCATTTATATCAAAATCTCATAATGGCATTTGTCATTAACACCAAAACCAACTTAAACGGAGCTTGATCTTTCACCGGTACATGTGGGCTTTTCCCGATAGCCTGCGAAACTCAACTGACATATGAGTCCAATTAAATCACAGCTTGCCTCACATAACACCAACCCACCACCACCAAACCCTAAATCCCTAACCCCATTCCCATTTCCTACTCCACGCCTCCCCCAACACAGGCCACCACCCTAATAAGCGCCTCCCCTTTGACACTTCCTCGCCAGGCCTCCTCCATTTGCCCGTCAACAACCTCACTTCCTGTATTAGCTGCCTCTCCTTCGACGCGAGATGCCTCCTCCATCAGCTTGAATGGTATTGCCTCCTCCAGTCTGCTCCAGTCTGAAATCACCACCTCCTGCAGGTGCACGACACCGGCATGCAGCGATTGCACAAGGATGAGTGAGGCCAGTACCAGTGTAGTAGTTCTTGATTGGTGCGTTGCCTCGGTTGGCATTTATTGGATTTGGACTAAAGTTTTTGTTTCTTGCTGCCACCTTGCTTGCTCTTTTTTTCATGATTACAAGGCACATGCATACCACACGCACACACATGTAAATGCATCCCTTTAGCACATGCTTAGATAGAAGGAGATGATCTCACAAAATTCTTACCAAGCACACTTGTATATACATAATAGGTGGGCATTAGGATTTGAACCGTGATGAGTAGAGTCGTACACATAAGACCCCACCCCTCTTGGTGGGGTGGTTCCCCGCTTGCTCCTGTTGTATTGTTCCATTGATGTATTCTAACTTTTGTTCTTATCCTTTTTATCATCGCATTGTTTATGGATCATAATCCCTAAGAAAGTGCCTAGGTTGTTGTTGTTTAGCTTGCAGGCAACGTTAGGTATGGGCAAAGTTCTCTGCATGTTGCCCTTTGCGAGAAAATGGCTGGCAGGCCAAGGTATAGGCGAGTACTACCCATGTGCACTATTGCCATCCCTAGTTAGAAGTGCATAGTAACAAACAACAGAAAATAGTATAGGGGAGAAATGCAAATACTATAGCAACGTTGTACATCTCTAAGGTCTTGTTTGGGATGATCATTGTGACCAGGATCCGCATAGGGGGTCAAGAATTTGAACTCAAATCCTGATCCATCTACGTGGATAGACGGAATTGTGCAGTGGCAGATTCAGGATTGGATCACGCCCCAGGCTAAATTCCCTCCATGAAAATTTATGTCCAATTAGTTGGCATGATCCCAATTGCAAATACTCCATTCTAGCGGCATTCCTAATATTCACATCCAACTCCTCTATCGATTTTGGAAGCCCAAAATTGGCAATAGTATCACCTAGATTAAGCTGAATGTTTTGCCCAGTGTTACTAGCCCCAGTTCCTAATGTTTCTGGAGATTGGTTTGAATCGGATTGTCTGTTTACTGTGTAACTTGTGTTGAAAAAAACAAAGACAAATTGACAATATCTTGCTACTCTTCATTTTATAATTTGTATCCTTAAACCTTAATAGCTAGTACCTAAATAGTAAATGTAAAACATTGAACACATGTCATTCATCATTTTATTTTCATCTAATCATTCCTACTAATTCGAAACATAAAAGATAATTCCTACTAATTACTAAATATCATGCAAATTGCAAAGTAGTATAAAAGATAATTCCTAAATAGCAAATGTGTATGGACCTGGAAGGCTGGAACGGACCAGATCTTGAGGTAGAAGGCGGTGCAGGCGTGCAGCGGTGTCCTATGCTTTGCAGTTGAACATTTTCTCCAGTCTGGCAAAATAATTAGTGCTTAGCTTTCGAAGTTTCGAGCTTTTAAAAAGAAGACAAACTGAGCACACCACAACATCCTTCCATCCAAACATCAAAGTCCTAACTATCCCCAGAAAACCACCATATACTAACTCTCATGACTCTCGCATAGGAGCTAGAATTAGACTAATTCAATTAGCTGTTATTGATTGCTACAGCCCAAAATCAAATACTAAAGCTGGAGAGTCTCTCATGGATGGGTGAATTTACCAGTATTATAGATCAACTCCCCCTGCACTTGCATCGTCTTGACAGAGAGCGCATCAACGTGATCCACCTCCAGATCCTCCTCCCCTCCTTCCTGGGCTTCAAGGCAGTAGCCGCCTTCCCGCATGAGCACGAGGCCGGTGGAAGGCGGACACGTGGCGCGCACAGGCGAGGGCAGCGATGGGGGCACGCAGGTGAAGGCGCGTAGGCGAGGGCGGCGACCGACAGTGGGGGTGCAATCGCGTCGCACAGAATGGATCAGGGGCTAGGGCGCTGGGCGGCTAGGGGTTGGGGCTGAAGTTTGATTGGGTTTGGGGATTAGGGTTTCCCATTTCTTCCACTTGACTTGGTGATGGGTTGCCGGCCAATTGCCGTTGCTTGGGCTGGCTGGCTGCGCTTGGGCAGTTGGGCTGCTGTCTGCTCCCACTGGGTTGTCGGGCTAACAATTTTTCAGGCCTTGGGCTAGGCTGCTATACCAGGTATTTTATGGAGGTAGTACTAAAGGGAGGTAGCATTGTAGCGTTGCTGGGCCTCGTGCTATATCCTACCCAGCCCGAGGTCCCTTTCTACCCTTGGGATTGTGGCCCAACCAAACAAGTGCTAAGAAGCAAGTTAGAGGATCGTGAGGAGTGTGGAAGGGGAGGGAGAAGGGGAAAGGGGAGGAATGAGGTGGTTGGTTATATAGGTTGCCAAAGCGGCACACATCAAGGTCGAATTGGTGAGACATTGTGGTGGTACACGGGATAGGAATGGGAGGAGTTGTGGCGGTTGTCGGTCTTGGGGATATTTGTGGCCATTGGATCATTTGTCTGATGGTTTGGATTAGTCTTGTGTGTAATCGGGAGGATTGATCTGGGACCAGCCGCCTCTACAGTTATGGGCTTTCCGTGGCGGGAAGGAAGTGGGCCTCGTGGTTTCACTTTGTGAGGCGTCTGATGGAAGGAATTGCTTAGCGACTAGGCCCTTTTCTCTTCGCTGATCAATGTCGTCTCCTTTCGTGGACGACCACATGGGCCACTCCATCGGGCGAAAAACATAGCACTCTGTAGTATGAACTTTGCATTCCTATTACGAATTTATGATCCATTTCGAAGGCAAAACTACAAATAAAGCAACATTTTGGCAACAATAAGCTCTTAGATTGTTTGAAGGACGCTAAACAGAAAACTCCATTACGACATTATTGTTTGAAGAACGCTAGATAGAGAAATCCATTACGACATTATGAAGTTATTACAGGGCAGTTATAGGTGGTGTTCAACTGGAGAACAACTGAGAGAATGAAGAGGGTGGTAGGGCTTAGGAAAGCAGAGCCCCCAGTTACAGTACTACATGGTGTGGAGTGTAAACATATTCTAAGGAGCAGAGCACGGACGACCGAGCGAGATATGCAATGTGGACTGTGATTCAAGAAGCTACAGTCTGCCAAACAGGTAGCCGCGGAGAGCCATCGCGATGGCCGCGACGATGACGGCGATCCTAGGGAACTACCTGGTGACCACTGACAACGTCGCGAGCGCAGTACCGAGCAGTCAGAGGAGGAATGCGAGGAAGACTTGCTCGGTGTTGCGGCCCCGCACGCGCTTGTGGTCAGTTGGTGCACGAGAACGAGGGCGCCGAGTAACATGAAGATAAGGGCAGAGTCAAGGAGCAGCTGCTGGAGGTGAGGACCGATCACCAGGACACGGCGCTGGCCATCCATCCTGGCCCGCCTCTTGAGGCGTCGGAGGCAACGCATCACCCGCTCTGCCGTTGCCTTTGTATGTATTGCTCGCTCCGTTCCGTAGAATAATTTCGACACACATACATAGAAGATACAATATTTAAATAATATTTAATAAAATCAGATTATATTTATCTCTAATAAAAAGAGTGGTACTATAACTATCTAAACGGAGCAATCATGGTTTAAATGTTACTTAAACAATGCGTTTTCTAGGCATACATGTCGGACTTATATTGTGGAATAAAAGAGTATGTATCAGTGTACTACTTGCTAGTTTGGACGTTTGGTGTGACTCCAAGCCAAATGCACAGACTCGGCAGCCTATGGGTGGATTTTTTTAGCTACAATTGATGGATTTTGATCTTAGTGTGAACGCTCGTGTGAATAAACTGAACGACGATACATTGATAATCTGCTTTGAAAAGGTTGTATTCACAAGCCGCTTGAAAAAGTCAATGAAGAAGCCATTTCGCTTGTTTGTTCGGGGGAAGCCATAAGTTATGAGCCAATGGCTTTGTTCTTTTTGTCTTTTCAGCATCTTTTTAGCTTTTGTTTTCTCTAAGCAATTGCTATTCATTATAATAACAAGCTGAATGCGCATGCGTTACTATAGATTTAAAAAAATTTAGAACATATTTGTATGCATGTTCTAAAAAATTTTACCACCCGTTAGTTTCAGAACATGTAGTATAATAAAATTTTAAAATTCGTAGTAACACACAGGCATTCAGCTAGTAAATTCAAAGTTTTGGAACAACAAAATATGCCCTCATTTAGGTGACCACAATATAGTATAAAAAAATTACCGCTATTAGGTGATCATATAGTCTAGCAATATAACAATACATCCTCCCTCCAACTGCACCTCTCTCTGTGGCAGGATCCTAACTAAAAAAAGCATGGGAAAACACTGACATTTGTATACCAATGACCTAAAGAATGGAAAATTAGCACTTCAATTGTAATGCATGTGTTTTAACAAAGGCATGATACTGATATGAAAAAAGCAGGGGGAAACACCAACATCTTTACACCAATGACTTGAAGAATGAAAAATTAGCATTTCAAGTGTAATGTATGTGCTTTAATAAAGGCATGATACTGATTTGATGACAACTTGCTTTTTCTTTACACAAAAATGGTAGAACCATCCATTAGCAAATAACAACAACAACATGGCACACATATCTTAACATGTATAACTATTTTTCACATGAAAGAATCTATGCAAGCATAGCTTAGCATTCATATATGCTACTTCTCACTTTATCCAAAATAGCTTTGCTTTGCACAACACATAGATGACATGCAAGAAAGCGCAAAGGCCAGGAAAATGCAGTTATTCTTAAAGCAACTCTAGTAGTGCTAAAAGTAGACCATATCAGTCACAAGCTTCTAAAAATAAATCTAGCTAAAGAGCAAGCATCACTAAATTAGTGTTTCATCTACAGTTGTAGCTTGATTAGAGAATGCACCATCTATTGTTCATTGTGCGGTTATCCCATCAATATTTCCCTAATAAAAATACAGAAGACTATGGATTATTTAGATGGTTTGTGATGTATATTTGTACAATTATTTTAGTTCCTGTTAGTTTGATTGCAACAACATACTGCATGCTATGGCACTCTTTCTTGATAGCTGAATTATGAAATATAAACTCTGCAAAGGAAAAGACAATCAAGATTAAATAACAAGTTTCTTTGGATGAGTAACTGTAGCTATGACCAGTCGCTACGACCATTGGCTAAGACCACCATCTTCGACTACGCCTTGTTGACCACTTCACCGACCAAGGCTTGTCGACAATAGCACCCCAACTACATCTCCGACCACATAGGTCTTTCAGCACCGACTGTTGACTGTAGCTGCGACCATCAACCATTGTAGCTATGACAACCGATCATCGACCACTGTAGCTACAACTATCGACATCGACCACTGTAGCTACGATTATCGTCCATCGACCACTGTAGCTACGACTATCGACATCAACCACTATAGTATTGACCATCGATCACTGTAGCTACGACTACGACCATTGACCACTGTAGCTACGACTATCTACTATTGACCATAGCACAGTTTGACTAACGACTGTGACAGTACTCCTCTGAGTACCGACTGAGTCACTGTGGTTTCGACCACTCCTTCGACCATGGCATCAACCACGGTTCGACCACGGCTTCAACTATGTCTTCAACCATGGCATCGACCATGGCTTGTCGACCACGCCTTCGACCAGTCTAGAGTCTCTGACCGCTCTCTAACTCCAGGTCTTCAACTCCTACACATACTTGGACACATTGACTACGCAGTACTCGCACACATCGAGTACTCGACTAGTACCACGCAGTACTCGAACACACCGAGTACTCGACTACGACCACGTAATACTTGAACACACCAAGTACTCGACTATGACCACACTCTATATCCAACACTATTGATCAATTGGTAGGCTATCCAGTCACATAAATATGAAACAACAGATTTAAAAGCTGCACCTTGAATTGACCTATTCATTTGTTGGCCCAAAACATCTTGAAGAAATCTGTACCAAGCAAAAACCAAAACAAGAATAGAGGGGAAGCATGAAAATACGATGGGGTGTAAAGATAGAGAGGGATGTGTAAAGGAGAGGGAAGGGAGAATGAGGAGTACACCAAGAGGATCGGTGACCTCGCTACAGCTGGCTGCTGGTGATTGCCGCCTCATCGAACCACTACCTCCCGTCGAGATCGTCGTGCCATGCCAAACGCTGAGCAGTCTCGATCTGCTGCTCCACCTCAAAAACCCCCAATAGCAATGCATGCCAAAAAAATCCTAGATGGATGGCAAGGTTATGAGATGGGGAACGTGAAAAGTACGCATGCAAGGATAAATTTCACAATTTGAGGGGTTGATTTAGGCAAGAAAGAGGAAGACCTCCCGTCGAGATCGCCGTGCCATGCCAAATGCTGAGCAGTCTCGATCTGCTGCTCCACCTCAAAACCCCCAATAGCAATGCATGCCAAAAAAAAAATCCTAAATGGATGGCAAGGTTATGAGATGGGGAACGTGAAAAGTACGCATGCAACGATAAATTTCACAATTTGAGGGGTTGATTTAGGCAAGAAAGAGGAAGAACTCACCCAGCTCCAGTGCTTCTCCATTCCAAAACTTTCCAAATGGCCATGCATGTCAACAAAATTTAGATGGGTTGCAAGCTTATGAGACATGGATTTCGAAAAGCATACATGCAAGGATATATTTTAACTTTTAAGGGGTTGATTTGGGGAATATGAACACATCCTGCAGATTCATAGAGGGGTAGCAGACTACTGGAGAGCAGAAGGTGATGGTACAGGAGCACAGTTGAGTGAGCCATTGTGGATGGGGAATGAGAGAAGGACATTGGGTGATAGCATGGGTGTCTACACAAGAGCTTGTTGGAGTACCATCATGGCAAGCGAAGCGGCGGTAGCATTGGTAGTGGCCTGGGAGAGAGGAGAGGGAGAGAACGAGAGGAGCGAGCCAATCGAAGGGGAGGGGACAGAGGCGCGGGCGAGGAGGAACGAAGTGGGCGACGCACGAACAGTTCCATCGATTGGACTCGCAGCATCAGAGAGGAGAACACAGGTGACAAAAGTAGGTAGAATAGTCGAGGTCTACTTTTTGCATCCACCGCCACCACGAGCTCCATCTCCGCCATGCGCTCCACTCCACATCGACGCTCCCAATTAGAAACAGAGGAGGGAAGTGAAGGCCATGTTGCCCTCAGGTGGAGTTGGGGCACCAGTGAAGAAGGCGAGAATGGTGACCATATCTAGTTAGGCCCGATCAGATCTAGCCACCTATGGGTCGGATTTGGTAGGGGTAGATGGTGATGAACTCAGAGGCGGCGATAGTGGAGGAAGGGAAGGTCTAGGGGCGACACGGCGCGAGGTGGAGGCGGCGGGGCTAGCCAGGGTCGACCGAAGGTCGAGGGAGAACAGAGGGAGCCAAGGAGGCCGCCGATGGCAAGGGCGGCGAGGTTAGCCAGGGCTGACTGGAGGTCAAGGGAGACCAAGGGGAGCCAGGGAGGCCGGCGGAGGCGAGGGGGCTATCTGTATGGTAGATCGGAGCGGCGGTGTCTCCTTCCTGCTCGAGGAGGCCTCGGCACTCAGGTGAAGGGGAGCGAGAGTGAGGGAAATGGGAGCGAGGAAGGGGCGAGGAAGGGGAGCAATGGCGATGGGTAAGGTAAAGGCGGAAGGGAGAAGGGCATCGCGTGAAAGCGAGAGGGAGAAGGGGATTCGCCTGAGAGGGGGAGTTGAGACGTGCCTGAGAGAGGGGGAGGTTTTCTGGTCATCGGGAGCAGTTGTGAAGGAGACTACGCGAGTGGGAGGGGATTGTGAGATCGGACAACTACGAAGAGTCGAAGGAGAATGGGCGGTTAAGAGATGAAGGAGAAGGGACGTCCCACCACTTACTCCTCTTTATATAAGTAGTTAGAGACTCGTGCATTGCAACGAAGTCATAAAAATGGTGAGACGAAACTTACTGCCTGGCCAACTTTACACATCAAACATTGGAGAGCAAGCGACAGAGATAGAAGGGTGACCAAAATGCGCGAGGAGATGGGGAAAGTGGAGGGGGTAGGTGGTTGTATCCTAAGAGAGAGGAGGAGAGAGATGAATAGTCCAGATCAAATCGGATGGCTATAGAGAGAGGAGAGGAGAATGCACCAACCAACAACTCCTTTTTATATAATAGTAAAGATAGTAGAGATAAGTCACAATAAAAAACTATACCTACACACTAAAAGAACAGTCCAAAGATAACACACCCTTGGGATAAGCATGAGAGGGGTAAACCCGTAAAATGTGTTTCCTGCAAGTCAACTAGTAAACTCCCGTGCGGTCATTGGTTGCACGCCAAGCCAAGGCGCTGCCTCTCCACAATGAATTGATATGGCCGAAAGTTTTTTTTTTAACTGGATATGGCCGAAAGTTCCCAATGCAACGAACGGACAAAACTTGTTCCAGCAGCCTGGGCCGCCTTCTCTTCGATCAACGCACCACGCCTCCACCACGAGGAAGCTCAACTCATGCTTAATAAAGACCGCACGGCCTTCCGGGCCAGTCCACCGCACATGTTCTTGGTTTGGGCCGCCGCCAACACCGTTCTTCTGGTTACAACGGTGCGTGTTTGCTTCTCGGCGAATAGATGCCCTAGGCCAGAGTCGAGGACTAGGGATGGGCAATGGCCCCGTTCCCGTTAACTTGTGGGAAATTTCCTAGTTAGGGGAGCGGGACGGAGAAAATTTGTCCCCGCTCCCCGTCATAATTAACACATCTACATCTAAAACTTGAGTATTTTGCCTCTAACATTATAAAGTTCTGTATAGTTTATAATATACAACTCATTTAGTGTTATTTAACCATCATGTGTACTAATTAGTTTGCTTATTTCCATTTAATCATGTGATAAACTTATCAAATGAACTCAATGTCATGTGAATTTAGGTTCCTACTGGGACCTGATCCACGTGAATTCCTCGGTGGGGATTGGGATGTGAGGAATATTGCCCCCGATGGCTAAATGGGGATGGGAAGGCATCCAATAAGCTCGTTGCGATCCCTAGCGAGGATTGAGCAGTAGCTCAGGCGGCTAGCTGCGTCGTTGTGCGAGCAGCTCACCCGAGTTTGATCCCTAGATCAAGACTAGGTGCGCCATATCTACACATGTGTGTGCTCTCAGCAACCTCTACTTAAGACCTAGCGTGTATTTTAGTATGACACATATATGTGTAGTGTGGTGTGAATGGGTGTGCATGAGTGTGCGTACTCTGCTATCTTTTGAAAAAAAAGATGCATTAGGCAAAAAGAAAGAGATACACTCTATTAAATCTATCCATTATATTATTTTGAATACAAGCTTCTTTGTAATTTTGAATGTCTGTCTAATGGCACACACGCATCTCAGGGCTAAAATAAATGAAAATCAATATCACGCAAATGCATGGCCTATCTGCTAATTATTCTTAAAGTACTAAATTGCCTTAATAAGAGATTAATTGTACAATAGATTTTACCATCCTTAAGAGGTTAGTCGGGCAGCTACTAGTACCTCCCATCTTCGAAGGAGGTACCAAATAAATCTATTCGTCCATCCAACAGTTGGACTGGCATTAGGGCTGGACGAAAAACTCGAAGCTCGTTAGCTCGCTCGGCTCGTGGCTGGCTCGGCTCGGCTCGGCTCGTTAGGATAACGAGCCGAGCCGAGCCAAGATTTTAGCTCGTTAGCTATAACGAGCCAACTCGAGCCAGCTCGCGAGCCGCTCACGAGCCAAACGAGCCATGCTTCTAGGAATTTAGATATGCATATGCTGCTTTCATGGACCTAATTTGTACTCTATTGCATGTGTTAATGTGTAAATTTGTACTCTATTGTACCCAAACGAGTCATGCATGTGTTAATTTGTACTCTATTGTACCCAAACGAGCCAAACGAGCCTAACGAGCCAAACGAGCCAAACTTCCATGGATGAATATATGATGGAGATATTTTTTGGCCCTGGCTCACGAGCCAAACGAGCTAACTCGAGCTTTTTGTCGAGCCGAGCCGAGCTGGCTTTTTAGCTCGTTAGTTATAACGAGCCAGCTCGAGCCAGCTCGTTATCCTACCGAGCCAGACTGAGCCGAGCCGAGCCAGCTCGATATCCAGCCCTAACTGGCATTGCAGTCAATCTTTCATCTTGTTCCTCAATTCCGACTAAAAGACTCGTTTAGAATACAGAAACTTTTCTCAATTTCGGTTAGAATTAAATTGTTTCCTACGAAATTTCTACAACATTCACGTGTTCCAAACTGACATGCACCCTGATTTGCATTTTTCTTCTCGTGCCTAGCAACCGCTCATGCATGCTGCCTACTCACTTCTCCACCTCCACAAAATTCCAACACACACATACACCTATATATGCCTCCACGCTTGCCGTCATCAACCACTGGATCTACACACGAACGCATCGAGGCACCCTTATGTACCACAAAGCAGTCCGTCCATCTCGATGTTGCAAACCCTAATCGGGCTTCTTTCTGCATGACATGAATTAACATTAATATGAACCGATGTATTATGCAGCTATTGGCCTATCATCGTTATTGCGCTATCTGGTTTGTAGATTCCGAATTTGGAACCTGGCAAGAGTACTGTTTGGTAAATCGACTAGAGCTAAGAACAATATGCTGAATTTTGCTCTTTTCCTGGGTACTAGTTCTGATGTAGTGCATATTGATGAATCTATTGTGTTTAATGATGAAGAGGATGCTCTTATTTGGAAGCTGGATTCTTTAGGTTTTTTTTCGACGGAGAAATATTTAGTTTCATGCAAAGTGCAATCTTGAAATGATGCTATCAACTTCGTTGTCCCTATCTTAATTCATACTGTTTGGAAACTAACCATACCTCCTAGAGTTATATGTTTTCATGGTTGCTATCTCATAACAATTGTTTTTTTGGGCTAAAGATGATTTGAGTAGAAGACAAAAGATGGATGATCTCCCCTGTTTACTCTGTAATGAATTAGAATCAGTTTGATCATCTGTTATATATATACACACACTAGTTAGGTGCCCGTGCATTGCTACGGATAAAAAAATCATGAGCCTGTGCCACACCATGGAATCAGTTGGGGCACCAGGCCAAGATTCACCTTAGCTTGCATCCATTGGAACCTTTTTTAATAACCTCGTCATGTTGTCCATGACACAACTGTGTCCATACAAGAGATAAACAATACATTAAAAATATACCTGCACTCGTATAGCACACTGCAGCTATGATGACTTTCATTCATAAGATTACCGAGTTTTCTAAGCATATCTTCCTTATTGTAAGTAAATAATAGTGTCAGATCACCAAATTTGGAAGGGAAATGCTTGCATGATGGCTAGAACATAATTATCTGGACCAAATTCCGAAGTTGAACTGAGGGTCAATGCAGTAAAAAAGAAGATGGGGGAAAACAAACAAGCAGATAATACATGGTGATTGAAGCTCAGAAATTAATGAACACACTTGAATTTCGACAAGACAATATCCCTAAACTCATAAACCCATCTTGCTTCGGAGTATACATGAGAGGCATGCTGAAATTAAGTAGACATTAGAGACTTAGACCCAAGTTTCATAGAGAGGAAATTAAGCACAAATTAGAAACTTAGATGGAGTCAAATAATCAATTGTGTTGACATGGAATGACAAAATATGGGGCAAAACAAACTTTGTGCTAAACTCTGAGTAGAATGCCACATGCATCTTCATGGATGTCTGTAAGAAAACGCATAACAAGGAAATGAAATTCACCTGGAATGATTTGTAATGCTTTGCAGCTCCTAAAACATCCAAAGAAGTTTGAGAGCTCTGGAAGACAGATGCTAGGCATTGACCTGTAATTTTCTCTATTCCTCTACTGTATATGGCTCCTTATGTAATAGGTTCTGCAAAGTTGCACAATAATCAAATAAGAACAATAAGACTTAAGCATATAAAAACGTACTCTTGCACAGCAATAATATATCCAAATATAGAATAATTTCTTATCCATAGCAGAAACAAAAGCAAGAGAGCATTAAATGATTGTCACAAACTCACAATGACATAGCCCAGTACCAAATTTTATTTTTGAATTTTGAACAAGGAAATATATAGCAGAGGGGTTGTGATGCAAGGAAAAACACATTGCACGCAAACCGCCGATTTGATTTAATACTCAGACGTTCCCAATCCATCAAAGCAACCTTGGTTTGTTCTCCTACCCATAACAAATACCAGTCCTAGAAACATACTACAAAGGTCCAAATTTCACCATTAGGTAGCACTAACTACAACTGTCAGATCTAGCCAACATAAATTGATAAGGTCAACTCCAAGATGAGAGATGGTTCACCAAGGCTTTGCAGTACTTCAAAAAGATGAGCTACAGGAAGGAACTTACTAATAAGAAATCTACACAACTTGCCTTCTCACTAATTGATCATGGAGACTTTTGCCTCACGTTTCATTTCAGCGGCTTTTCCACTTCCACGGAAGTACATGTACACTTGCTGCAGGTTGAGTGGAAGAGTTCAATGATCAAAAGCATGATAATTTTACTTTCAAGGCAATAGATTGAGAAATTATTGCAATGTAAAGATCTCTACTCTATGTAAAATATCTCTAATGCAAATATAACAATATTTCATCCCATGAGGATATCTAACAACGTGATCAACAGTCCATAGTCATAAATTCGTAATGGAAAGAAAAACAAAATATTCCTTTGACTTTTGGCTCTTAGTCAAGCAGTAAACCCATGGTCATGATTGGAAGAGAAATGAAATAGTTAATATGTAATAGGCCATATGCAGGTTAAAGTTTTCAAATAGAAAAGGTTGAAGATCCAGAAAACAAGAGGGGAACAACACCCACCTAAATGACATGAATGCTTACAATGATTTAAGACAGAATATTCAAAATCCAACAAAATAAAATATCTGACAGATCAAAATGCAAAAAAATAGTGTACATCAGTAAGGAATTAACTCACGAGCACTTTTTTTTCCATATTCTAGACACTTAAACACCCAATGTCCACAAAAATGTGCTTGGATACTCATCAATAGTACATTTATTAAAACTCCAGTGATCAATTCATGCATCCAAGAATTCTTTTGATAGAAGTTTGGAACCGACACAATTATGTGAGAATTAGCATATTCAAATATTGAACCAAGTGCTACCAATCTCATGACTGCAAAATAATTGAACATGCATATCAGTTCAGAAAAATATTACAAAGTTGATATGAGTTAAATGCAGTACCATGCAAGCCATGGTTGGCCAGCAGGTTTAGATACATGCATAAAAGTTTGAAGAATACTGAGTGGAGAATAATTATTGTGCGACATCTATAATAAGGTACTCAAGACTAACCCATCTTTGCTTTTCTCCTCGTAGAACCGACAGACCTGCATGCAAGTAAACTTCACTTTCTGAGCGCCAATACTAAAACATGCGTAGAAACAATTCAATTAGCAAGGCATCATCAAACTATTTTGAACCTTTGATTACAAGGGTTTTTAGAAAGTACAAAGCATATCCTGTCCCGCTCCAAGAAGAAGCACCATTCCATTAGATAGAAAAAGATATAAGTTTTAACCTCAACATATTAAAATATGTAGGATGTTGATGCACATACTGGGGGGCATGGCCAACAATACAGGGGTAAGAAACATGGTCAACAACACTCTATATCATGTTGACAAACGTAACAATGATAAAATTTCCATTTATCATAACAACAAATCAAGGGTAAACTATTGCTAATTCATCTGGTAAGCACCTAGTTGCTGAATCTGAGCTCCAGGTTAGATCCCTAAGTACAAAGTGTATGTTGGTAGTTTTAAACTTTGATCCAGTGATCCTTCAACCAATCTACATCAGAAGGTAAGTGTTGGGTGTTCTTACCTCCTAGTTCCCAAAAGGTGATGTAAAGTGAAAATTGAATTATCTACTGCAACGAGCAAACAATACTTATGATATCATATTGTCATCGACCCATTTTCTATCATGGTTGCCAACATAAAACTGTTTGTGAAGCTAGAAAAACCGTTATCGTAGTTACTTACAATAGCAAAACAATAATATAGAATTATTTGCAAAACGCCAAATTTGTTGTCGTCATTTACTTGTAGAGGTAGAAAATGGGTATTGGCAAGAACTCCCCAAATTTCATTGCACAAAACATTAAATATAGCTCGCCCTTTTGCTACCCATGGTTACATGATAGCTCAAACAAAACAAAGCCCTCTCGGCGCACATGAGCACACCAACGCACACTCACACCTATCTCGGCTCTGATATACCTTGATATAAGATAAATGGTGTACAAAATTAATTGTTAAAATGAGAAAAGGCTTATCATCTGGCGTTGCTCCCCTTGAGCAGACACACCAAGGCGTCTACCTTATCAAAATCCACGACAGGCTGCTTCCTGCACACATATGCATCCCAAATCCCAAACAAGACCAAATCAATACTTGAGACAATTGCATGGTAAACTAAATTAGAGAGAGCAATGCACATGCACAGCCGGCTGGAGAGCTCCGCGATGACCCTTTCGGCGTCGTCGTAGAAGAGGGTGACGACCTCAGCGACGGAGCCTGGCGTGCTTGTCGTCCTGTAGCTGGTGGAACTGCTCATCCACCAAATCCTAGATCAAACCACAAGTAGAGCCGCCAAAGTGAACCCTTAGCATTGAGAAGAGAAGCCCCAAATCCAACCAAGAGCATCTAAGGGTAGAGGGGGCAATCAAACTTACCGCGAAGAAACATAGAGGAGAGAAGGGCGTTGAACTACCCCATACCCGCGATGTCGAAGGTGCGCACATGGTCACTCCACCGGCATTCCATAGGAAGAATGGAAGCGTCGTTGCCGCCGTTACAATCCCTGTCGGAGGCGGATTCTGGCACCGCCGCATCGGAGTCGGGGGTGGCGGAGGCATCTCTGGCATGGTCACTAAGGATGTCCCCGATGACATCAATGGAGAGTTCGGGGAAGGGTTACGAGCTAGGGTTTGGAAGGCATTGGAGTTGGGTAGAGACATCAAAAATGGACGGATCTTACCATGAACATGGGGTGGGGAAGGTCACTGCGTGACTCAGCTCCTGCGCAACGGTGCCGGTGAATTGATGCCTAGATCTGGGAGGACAGGAAGGGACGTAGGGTGGATCTGGAAGAGAGGGGTGGGAGGTGAGAAGGGGTGGTGGATGAGAGATATGGAGATGCCAACGAGCGAGCACGCTCTTGACTGTAGCGTTGCGAGGTGAGGACGGAGCGGAGAAGAGGGGGGAGGAGGAGACAGCGGTGGAGTGGGGGAGGAGGAGGCGGCAGTGCAGGGTGGGGAGGAGGAGGCAAGGGTGGAGAGGAGGAGTGGGGGGGGGAGGCGGTGGCGCGGGGTGGGGTGGGGAGGGAGCAAGCGACTTGGGATGGAGGACGACGGACGGCTGTGGAGAGAGCTGAGGAGATCAGACGACTGCGAAGAGCTGGGGGTGAATCAGTTTTTTAAGAAGAGGGGGTAGGGGCAAGGTAGAATGAACGTACAATCACTAACTGGTTCTTTTAAATAGTAGAAGGTATATATATATAATATATGCAAAGGTATTTTGAATTACTTATTCGAGACACAATCTTCAATAGGTGTTGCTACTCTTTGGTCAATACGTGTTGCTACTCTTTGGTCAATTGATCTCTTTGGAAACTAAGAAATGATTTACATTTTGAAAAAAATAAAGTGGATAGTGATGCAGGCTATCTGCAAAGAAAGGCACGAATGTTGAAGAATTGGCGCTCATGGTCGACATGGTAGGAAGAAAGCGGGCCCTTAGTTTCACTTTGTGAGGCATCAGATAGAGGTAATTGCTAACCCTTGACTCCCTGAGTGGCTTGTCCCTCTCCTATTTGCTGATTGTAAGACCGATGGCATAGATCAAATGGGATGAATGATCTTTGTCTGTTTTCAACTTCAATAAAATTGACCCCCTTTAATACAAAGGTCTCTTCACTTTAATAGCTAGAGAGAGATGAGAAGATCTAATGTACAATGAAAACAACCCTAAAACAGAAATCAAATAGCCAAAGGAACAACCAGTCTGATCACAGGCTTAAGACCAATCTGACTGGGCCTAGGCGGTCAGACTGTTGGGACAAAGCTGGTCTAACCGTTCCACTAGTCTAACCACAACTTCAATGTCGGTCTGATCAGACCCTTGTTCCTAGACTTAAAAACTCTTAGGTCAAAACTCAAATATCAAGAACTTACTCAAATATCATCCAAACATCCCCAAATTTTGTATGAGACTTGTTTAAGATATTAGGAATCTAATCTAATCAAGAATCACAAGGTTCTTCGGCTCTGGTTCACTAATTTGAAGAAAATCAAATCTATGCCTCAAGAACATCCAAAACTCTAAAATCCAAATTAATTCTTGCTCGAGGAGTTTCTAATCAAGAGGATAATCCAGATCTACTCCTACATATCATAGTAAGCCAATCTAGGTATATATTTGAGATAAAACTGTCTTGACCATAAAAACCCAAATTTGAGCTAAGAACAAGTTAAACTGGTCTTGAACTTGAATCTTGATATGGAGGTGATCTAGATGGGAAACGGTTGATCAACTTGGATCTTCTAATGCCTCTTACTCGTCATGGATCATCAACAAGATAAAAAGGGCGAAGAAAACACAAAAAACCAAGCCAAATCAAGATTTCAACACTTAGCTAAGAGGAGAAAGATTTAGACGAATTTTGATATCTATTAATACTCGAAGATAAATATTTACAACCACTCCTTTGTCAATCACAAAGCCTAAGTATGACAAAAGCTCACGACATAGAGTCACATCCCATTTGTCAAAGATTCTCTCTAAGAACCCTAAGTTTCCTCAACCTGACTTACTAGAGAGCTAACCCTGACTCTCTCAACTCACATCCTTAGATAGTGGAGGCTTACAAAAAATCATAACCAGCACCTCTTGTTGGGTTTTATCTAGTTACATTTGCTAACCCATTAATCCAATACCATACCAGGTTTTATACTCACACATGTATGTTTCTCAAAGCGTACATAACCATTAACCTGATAATGAATCAACATTTGATCTACTTAACATTTTTAGCACATCTTTGACCTAAACCATTTCTCTTGCGCCTTCTCGCACTGCGATTTGATCAAGTCTCAACTTTTCGGTTTAGGAAAACAGGCCGTTTGCCCCTACAACACTTTCCATGAAGTTTCACATTTTTTTTTGCCTTGGAGTAGCCTTATGCTTCATCTTAGACTCCATATGGCCCCAGTAACTTCCCGCTAAGCCTCTCATGTGTTTGGATCTCATCAAACGCATCACTTGGTGTGCCACATGTGTATCCATACATCATGATAGTACACGCCTTCTCTAACCGTTCTGGATCTTAACTCGTCTCTGAGTTTAGTCCCAATACACCTTGTCATTGCCTGTCATGTCCACCGCTGGTAGCTCCGCTCTGGTTCCTTATCTTCTCAGCTTGTAGCCACTCCGCTAGCTTCAGTCATATTCCGGCGGCACCTTGATCACTTTGTAACTTCTATGGCTTTGTTACGATCTTGTCCGCCTCACCATGACTTAGCTCTAGAGTCCTACAATTAATAACAAACTGTCACGTAACACTGTACAACACAAAATCATCAATTAACACAATTGATGAACCAATAACCCTTACTTCACCTAAAAGGATCTCTACATGCTTTGACATGTAGTCCATAGTGACCAACATAGCTGTCATATCTTCACGCATTCGGACTCTCCTAAATAATCTCTACATGCATCGGCCTCGTCACTCGGCATACTACATGCACCAATTTGCCTCTTTATAATCATTATCTTCTCTATGCTTCCCGCTTGAGCCACGTAATCTCATCTAGATTTATAAGATCGCTTGGACCTCAAAACCCCCATCTAGTCCTAGTCCATTGCTGCTAACCACTAATGTTCTCCAAGCCACTTACACATCTAAAGATCAAGTAACTATCTTGAGAACAAATTTCATACACTTGACTCACGTTAATCAAGGCAATACTTCATGCCATACACCACAACAAAACACTGGCATCTATGCAGTGCACACACTCAAACACCTCTCCTAAAGCCTGCCTGGTAGGTCGGACTACCAACCATTGGTCGGTCTGACCATGCTAATTAACTTTGGTCAAAACCCAGGTAACAGGGGACCTGGTCAAACCGTTACACCCTTGTTGGTCTAACTGCCCCAAAGCCAATGGTTGGACCACCCTCACAAAGACTTGTCGAACCGCTCACAATTTCTCTTGCGCACATGACAAGTCCCTCTCTGTAAAATAGGTACTACCATATATAGGTTGGTACGACCACTACCGATGGTCGGTCTGGCCACTCACTGGTCAAACCGCCAACCATGGCCCGAATAGACCGCACCCCAGTCAGATCGCCAACCATGGCTGGCCAGACCGCTTAGCACCTGACAACAAAAACCAAAGATTGCAATAGACACAAAATCAAACTCAAACTTGAACAACAAAGCATAACAAAGTCAAATACTGATCACACAATATGGGGTGACCTCTATGTGGTCTCACACTAATTTTGAGAATCCCCACGCACGGTTGACAAAACGGGAACACTTCCAGGTAAAAAAGAGTATTTTGCAGCATGAATGTAGGACCGATGCAGACAATCAAATGGGGTGAATGATTGTTCCTAAATTTTTTCTCAGCTATTGTTAATCTTTCAATCTAGAGCCTATGAAAGCCAAGAAGATTAGATTACTTCATCTACTTGGATTCGAATAGCTAAGGAAAGCTATGAACAACAAGCCCTAGGCACTCATTAAAAGTATGTCAAAATGTGAATGTTAGAGCCTATAAATCTCCAAGAAATCTTTAAGAAATCTCCAAGAAAAATCAAGTCAAACAAGGTTTCATATGCCCAGGTGGTCTAACCTCCGTGCTAGTGGTCTAATCTCTCCCTTAATATAGAATTGAAAATCAAGTTGATTTCAAATCCAACAATCGATATAACTTTTAATTCATAAATCCAAATGACTTAAAACTTTGAACACACCTTATCTAGGATATTAGAAATCGGATCAAGGGAAGAAACATGAGGTTCTTGGACTTGGTTCCATCCGATTTTTTTGGATCGTCTCTACTTGCACCGGCTAAGTCACTTAGTACACCACATGCACCAACTTATCTCTTCATGATCTTTGTCTTTTATGTGCTTCCCGCTTGAGCCACGTAGTCTCACCTGGACTTACCTAATCGCCTGGATCTTAGATCTCCCACTTATCTCGAGTATGGGTTCTATGCACTTGACTCATGTTAGTTAAATCAATGCATTATACAACACAATAAACCAACCAATGATTCCTATGTTGTGCACACACTCAACCAACTCAAGAGCACCTCCTATTATTCTCTGGCCACAGCCATCAGTCTGACTGCTCTCTCCATAGCGGTTAGACCGTCCACCAGTCAGACAGTCAACCAACGGCCGGTTTGACCCCATACACCCAGCGGTCTGACTGGTCCTGCATATCGGCCAAACCAGTTAATTGACATCAACACTGAATGTTGCCAATTTTTATAAAATCAAAATCCAAGTCCACGAATATGTTAATTGTTCAACACTAATTATCCATGTCCCTTCTCACATGTCCTTCAACGAACTTTGAAGTGGTGTTACGGATTTATGATGACATCCAGATTATTACATACCTACAGAATTCTAACCCATTGCACAGTACGCAGCCTGGCCACAGGGTTTCCTCAGAGCAAGTAGTAGTAGTAAAACTGAAGGATCAAAAGAGCAGGATTTGATTAATCAGAGCTTGTCAAGCACCGCGTCACACCCCAGCCTTGAGAACTGTTGAAGACAATGAACAGGACGGTAACCTACTATGACGAGGATAAACTGACACTATAGATCAGAGAACGGATGGGACAGTACGATTATATGGATACGGTCATACGGACCATCATGGATGCTAGATGCCGCCAAGCAAGTAGTTGCGGAGAGCCCTCGCGACGGCGGCGGCGGCGACCGCGAGCCTGGGGAACTGCAGCGCGACCACTGACAGCATCCCGAACGCCACGCCGAGCAGCCAAAGGATGAAGGCGATGAAGAGCTCGGCGTTGCTGGGCGCGGACGTGCTTGTGATCAGCTTGTGCATGAGAATGAGGGTACCGGTTAACATGAAGATGCTGGCAGAGTCGAGGAGCAGCCGCTGGAGGCCATGGTGACCGATCGCTTGGACTCGGCGGCGGCCGTCCATCTCGGCCTGCCCGATGAAACGCAGGAATAGTGCTGCCATTGCCTATACCTTGCTTTGCTATTAGTGTGGTGGGAAGACTATTAGGCAGTTTTCTCTTTATATAGGACTTTGGGTGATGAAGCCAGTGTCCCTTTCTGGGATCAAAATGCCGCTAGCTGATAGCTGAAAGTAGGGGTGGAAACGGATCGAAAACGATAGAATAGTCTCAAATATGAATACGAATATTTTTAAAACGAATACGAATATTCTCAAATACGGATACGAATATTCTCGAATACTAATACGGATATTTTCGAATACGGATTTTCTCAGATACGAATATCGGATAAAACGGATTCCTAGTGGTTTTGCCGATTTTTCACCGGTTTTTGACCAGTTACCGGTTTTGAACCGCCTAAATTCAAATTTTGAATCACAAAATTCGTACGGATTTTTCATGGATTCTAGAAACGGATTGAATACGAATACAGATTTTACTTACCACATTTTTCTTGGATACGAATATCGGATAAAACGAATTATCCATTACCGTTTTCCACCCCTAGCTGAAAGAGACTTTTGGGTGACTAGTTGAATTCCCCGTTAGGGAGCCTGCATGGAAGATGGGATTCATGCTAATCATTATAGAGTCCCCACCATAGATTGCTGACTTCGATTTAGGATTTTATTCTATGCTTTTTATTTATCTATGCTTTTATCTATGAGCTTTTACAACGTTTAGCTCTCGAGAATCACTGCTTCTGTTCTATGCTTTTACAAGGCTGTTATGCCTAGCGAATCACCATGGAAGATGGGAGAATCACCATGATTTCGATTTAGGATTTTAGGTATTTGGGGGAGTGTCAAGGTCTTCTATGCTTCGATTGGTCTTTCATGCTTCGATTTAGGATTTTATTCTATACTTTTTATTGCTATAAACCGATTATAGGGTGCCTTTAACAAAGCATGAGACTAGTCCTAATTAACTAAATTGAATGAGATATAAATTGTCTTTGATGTCCAGCCTTAAATATTAATGAAGAGATGCTAATTGCCCGTAGGGGAAGAAACCTTGTGGAATCAACGCGTTTGGTCGGGGAGGCAATTATTATTAGAGAGAGAATGTTTGATCATTAGTTATTGTTAGCGAGATACGAACGTGGGTAACAATCACACGATAGTTGTTGTCAAAAACTCATGACCGAAAAGTCATGTTGTTTGGAGTCGATAATGCATGTGTTCTATCAATTGCACAGAAGGAATATCCTGGAATCATGTGCAGGTACCAGTTCGTCAAATCTCCGAGTAGTCATCCGGTCGGCTAACACGCACGGTGTTTCTTCGGCCAAGGTACTCGGGGAACAACATCTGGAGGTTTACAACCACGTGGTCCCTTAGCCTTAATTATATATTAAAACCATATTTAAGGATTTGTTCAATCCTCATCAGTTAGCTCCCGAACTTCAAGTGCATTTATAATCTTTCGATTGAATTTTTAATCAGGAAACTACTCCTTTAAATAGTAAGAATAAAGAAGCGGCTCGTATTCACTTTAAAGTTGAGAAATTAATCATGAAACTAAAAGGTTTTGTGTCTGTTGGGCTTCAAATCGAGTAACTCTTGTTTGTAGTTAGAGAGAAACCCTTATAAAACCCTTAGTGCACTGCCTTGGAGTTTCACGCTTTTAGAAAAAAACCTTTCATCATCTTCTTCTCTACCCTAGCGTGTTTCACTCGTAGCCTTGAATCCTTTCAATCCCTTTTTCATTCTACTGCCACCGATCCAAAATATCGGATCTAACCACCAACTGGCCAGCGTCGAAGCTTGGACCAAAGAAGCTTAAGGCTGTGGAAAAGTAAGGGAGGCTTCCTGATAATATCCTGGTCCTATGGCTGTCAGCGGTTGGAGAGAAATTTTTGAGTGGGAATGAAGGGGAGATTCCAATCTTTCAGGCGTACATCGAGTGTGGGTTTCAATTGTCGGTGCACCCGTTCCTCTCTGAAGTCTTGGAGTACTATGGAATCGAGTTGGTAAACCTCTCTCCTAATTTCAATCGCTAATTTGAACATCTTCGTCTACCTCTATGAAGCATATTTGAGGATTTCACCAAGCTTGGCGCTTCTCAGACATTTCTATAGGATGACGAAGTCGGTGGCATCACCTAGAGGTTGCGCTTTGTGTCTCCACGATGGGAAGACCGAAGAATACATTCCAATATATTCTAAGTCCTCGTGGTCGTCATGGAATAACTTGTGATTCTACATGACACTTAACAAGGACGACAGCCTCTCCTTCGTTGGTTGGGTTGCCGTTGAGAATCCAAGGTGGAGGTCCTCCTCGAAGGAGGGAAAGTTAGGGCGATGGATTGATGCCATCGCCTGCCCCAGGGAGCAAGGTCTTACTTTCTAGCACGTGGTGAAGGATTACTTGATGCACCAGATAAGCCCTTTGAAGTCGCACGACCACACTATGTTGTGGTACATAGGCACGAATGACTCGACCAAGGATTCTTCAGAAGTTAAGCCTCGAAAAAATTCAACTAGTTGAGTTTTGTTTTATTTGGTTAAATCTTTTGACCTTAAGGTTTTTCCTGATTTCATAGCCCTATCATTTGCTAAGGTGAGAGAGTGGATCAAAATGATCTGTGTGGGGGAGCCCAGCCAGAAGGCAAAGGTGCCCTCGCTCCTGGCTTTTACCTCTCCAAAATAGAGGATTGAAAGACTTAAGGTAAAAGTGATAACCCTTTTCATTGATTGTATATTTTTCGATCAGTGTGTTATAATATTCTTGTAATGTGTAGATGGCCGGATCGAAGATCGTTGTCTAGAGCTCGGGGGATGCTCCCCAAGTCCCAAGAGATGGCGAAGCATGAGGAAGTTGTATGGAGCTTCAGGATCAAATTGCTCCATCGACCACTACTTTGGCTGTTCTGCTAATTGTCGCTCCGACCACTTCTATGACTGCTCTGACGACTGCGCAGGCTTCCAAGAGTGGACTTCCCTCATAGGTAGAGTTTTACTATGACTCTGAAAGTTTTTCTTATAAGCCTACCCCTTCTCTTATAAGGAGGGCAGAGAAAAGGCACCGATAGGAATATATTTCTTAGATGAAGGACTTCATCGCGCAAGCTCACTTCAGTCAGTGACCAAACAGAAGAGAGGGAGGAGCTACTGATTAGAGCCATTATGACTGCAAACCCAAGTTCAGTGGTCATGGGCTCTAGAGCGGTCATGACTGAATAGGTGGTTGCCCCTCAAGCAACGGAGGAAATGGCTACTCTGGCAGTTGAGCAGGTGGTCAAAGAAACTAATTTTGACCACCCCATGGAGGATCTGTAACACCCCAACTCCACAAGAGCCAAGAATGCTACTAAAGTAACCTTACACAAAACTAAACTAAGATACTTTACTAAAATTCGGCAGAGTCTCCTTTGTATTTCTAACATCACATGGGTTTCAACAGTTAAAAGGGAGTTATAACAGAGTACTGCAATATTCAAGATCAACAAGAAGTACTCATGAACTTACTAATCGACTGAACAAATCCTCAAACTTCCAACTAGACTACTCATCATTATTACAAATAATCCGATACGATAACATAAACAGGTCAAATCTTTGATCAGTAGCTTAATTAATAAGGCATGGTCCGAGAATTAAAGTTCATGACAGTGTGCGTGCAAAGCATAACGCTACTCCCTCCCTTGCATACTGCGCTTGAACTGGGTACCTAAAAACAACAAGAAAGCAAGAGTGAGTCCACAGACTCAACAAGTACATAAATAAACAGACGCATAATTCAATCCATAGCGTCAGCATCCATATTCAGGAGCACATCACTAAATCATTCCACATGCAAATGCAATGCTCATGGATTCCTTTTCTCTATCTCTTTGTGCATTACACTGGTAATGCAAAGTATGCAACCGTCGCTGCATACCCATGCCTGTGCGCGCACGCACAGGGACCAATTGCCCAATACTCCGCAAGTATTGGGGACCTCATGCCCACACTCCACGAGTGTGGGGATCTCAAGCCCGTCACATTCATGACGGGGACCTCAAAGATGTGCATACTTGGTCATCACAAGACCAGGCCTCAACATGATATCAAAATGCATATGCACCATCTCTTTTCAACATCAAGCACCAATGGCGGTAACAACATTCATGAATAAAGGCAACAACGACATTCGTGAATTAAGGCGATAACAACATTCATGAATAAAGGCAATAACAACATTCATGAATAAAGCATTGAGCAATAGCTCAGGCAGCTAACTGCGTCATTGTGCGAGTAGCTCACCCAGGTTTGATCCCTAGATCAAGACTAGGTGCGCCATATCTACACATGCGTCCCTAGCGAGGATTGAGCAATAGCTCAGGCGGCTAACTGCGTCATTGTGCGAGTAGCTCACCCAGGTTTGATCCCTAGATCAAGACTAGGTGCGCCATATCTACACATGCGTGTGCTCTCAGCGACCTCTACTTAAGACCTAGCGTGTATTTTAGTAGGACACACATGTGCGTAGTGTGGTGTGAATGGATGTGCATGAGTGTGCATACTTTGCTATCTTTTGAACAAAAAAAGATGCATTAGGCAAAAAGAAAGAGAGACACTATTAAATCTATCCATTATGGAGACACTATTGAATACAAGCTTCTTTGTAATTTTGAATGTCTGTCTAATGGTACACACGCATCTCAAGGCTAATCTTATGGAGGAAAATAAATGAAAATCAATATCACGCAAATGCATGGCCTATCTGCTAATTATTCTTAAAGTACTAAATATCCTTAATAAGAGATTAATTGTACAATAGATTTTACCATCCTAAGGGCATGTACAAAGGCAATTAAGAGCTGGCCCATAGGAGTGCCAACTAGGCAACCTTGCTGATGTGGATGAGAGAGGAATGGAGGAGAGAGAAACAACGTCTCCTCGTGAGACATCGACTCTTGCAGCAGGAACGAGACGGAAGAGCTCCTGAGAATGGATCCTAGCACAAAAAGGTCACATGCATTAAGTGCTTAGGAGCTTGTGTCGGGCTCAACCCTTGTACTTAGAGCAAGTTTAATAAGGCTGACTGTGCTAGCTACAAGGGAATCCATGTCAGCATAGTCCTATGTGGAGGGGAGAGAAAAGGAGAGAGAGAACCAAGCCGACTCCCATGCAAGAGTCAGGCTATAGCACAGGAAAAGATGCATTATCCATGCATGTACTCATAGAACTAATTGCTATACCCATGCATGTATTAAATTATCAATACCCATGTATGTATTAAATGATTGAGAGCTCTTGTGGAGACAACTTATAGCCAGCTTATTGTATGAGTTGACTGCATCATTATCTTTTGATGACATGGAAATGTATTGGAGGTAGCAGCTATCTGTACTATTAAACTTGCTCTTAGTATGCATTAAGTGTTGTCTCTTGATGATGTGGAGTGCTTAGGAGCTTGTGTCGGGCTCAACCCTTGTACTTGCCCTTAAGAGGTTATTCGGGCAGCTACTACTACCTCCCATCTTCGAAGGAGGTACCAAATAAATCTATTGGTCCATCCAACAGTTGGACTGGCATTGCAGTCAATCTTTCATCTTGTTCCTCAATTCCGACTAAAAGACTCGTTTGGAATACAGAAACTTTTCTCAATTTCGGTTAGAATTAAATTGTTTCCTACGAAATTTCTACAACATTCACATGTTCCAAACTGACATGCACCCTGATTTGCATTCCTCTTCTCGTGCCTAGCAACCGCTCATGCGTGCTGCCTCCTCACTTCTCCACCTCCACAAAATTTCAACACACACATACACCTATATAAGCCTCCACACTTGCCGTCATCAACCACCGGATCTACACACGAACGCGTCGAGGCACCCTTATGTACCACAAAGCAGTTCGTCCATCTCGATGTTGCAAACCCTAACCGGGCTTCTTTCTGCATGACATGAATTAGCATTAATATGAACCGATGTATTATGCAGCTATTGGCTTATCATCGTTATTGTGCTATCTGGTTTGTAGATTCCGAATTTGGAACCTGGCAAAAGTACTGTTTGGTAAATCGACTAGAGTTAAGAACAATATGATGAATTTTGCTCTTTTCCTGGGTACTAGCAGTTCTGACGTAGTGCATATTGATGAATCTATTGTGTTTAATGATGAAGAGGATGCTCTTATTTAGAAGCTGGATTCTTTAGTTTTTTTTCGAGGGAGAAATCATTAGTTTCATGCAAAGTGCAATCTTGAAATGATGCTATCAACTTCGGAGGAGTTGTCCCTATCTTAATTGATACTGTTTGGAAACTAACCATACCTCCTAGAGTTTATATGTTTTCATGGTAGCTATCTCATAACAATTGTTTTTTTTTGGGCTAAAGATGATTTGAGTAGAAGACAAAAGATGGATGATCTCCCCTGTTTATTCTGTAATGAATTAGAATCAGTTTGATCTCTTATTTGTAATGAAGCCTCTTTTCTACTCCTGGGTGTAATTACACCCCATATCATATCTCTATCTCATGACTTTCATTCATAAGATTGCCGAGTTTTCTCAGCGTATCTTCCTTATTGTAAGTAAATAATAGTGTCAGGTCACCCAATTTGGAAGGGAAATGCTTGTATGATGGCTAGAACATAATTATCCGGACCAAATTCCGAAGTTGAACTAAGGGTCAATGCAGTAAAAAAGAAGATGGGGGAAAACAAACAAGCAGATAATACATGGTGATTGAAGCTCAGAAATTACCTGAATTTCGACAAGATAGTATCCCTAAATGCATAAGCCCGCCTTGCTTCGGAGTATACATGAGAGGCATGCTGAAATTAAGCAGACATTAGAGACTTAGACTCAAGTTTCATACAGAGGAAATTAAGCACAAATTAGAAACTTAGATGGAGTCAAACAATCAATTGTGTTGATATGGAATGACAAAATATGGGGCAAAACAAACTTTGTGTTAAACTTTGAGTTGAATGCCACATGCATCTTCATGGATGTCTATAAGAAAACACATAACAAGGAAATGAAATTCACCTGAAATAATTTGTAATGCTTTGCAGCTCCTAAAACATCCAAGTTTGAGAGCTTTGGAAGACAGATGCCAGGCATTGACCTGTAATTTTCTCTATTCCTCTGCTGTATATGGCTCCTCATGTAATAGGTTCTGCAAAGTTGCACAATAATTAGAGAAGAACAATAAGACTTAAGCATATAAAAACGTACTCTTGCACAACAATAATATATCCAAATATAGTATAATTTCTTATCCATAGCAGAAACAAAAGCAAGAGAGCATGAAATTACCGTCACAAACTCACAATGGCATAGCCCAGTACCAAATTTTATTTTTGAATTTTGAACAAGGAAATATATAGCAGATGGGTTGTGATGCAAGGAAAAACACACTGCACACAAACCACCGATTTGATTTAATACTCAGATGTTCCCAATCCATCAAAGCAACCTTGGTTTGTTCTCCTACCCATAACAAAAACCAGTTCTAGAAACATACTGCAAAGGTCCAAATTTCACCATTAGGCAGCACTAACTATAGTTGTCAGATCTAGCCAGCATAAATTGATAAGACCAACTCCAAGATGAGAGATGGTTCACCAAGGCTTTGCAGTACTTCAAAAAGATGAGCTACAGGAAGGAACTTACTAATAAGAAATCTACACAACTTGCCTTCTCACTAATTGATAATGGAGACTTTTGCCTCACGTTTCATTTTAGCGGCTTTTCCACTTCCACGGAAGTATATGTACACTTGTTGCAGGTTGAGTGAAAGAGTTCAATGATCAAAAGCATGATAATTTTACTTCCAAGGCAATAGATTGAGAAATTATTGCAATGTAAAGATCTCTACTCTATGTAAAATCTCTCTAATGCAAATATAACAATATTTCATCCCATGAGGATATCTATGTCCATTGGCACCAATGCATTCCATATGAAGCTACTCATCAGTAACAACGTGGTCAACAGTCCATAGTCATAAATTCGTAATGAAAAGAAAAACAAAATATTCCTTTGACTTTTGGCTATTAGTCAAGCAGTAAACCCATAGTCATGATTGGAAGAGAAAGAAAATAGTTAATATGTAATAGGCCATATGCAGGTTAAAGTTTTCAAATGGAAAAGGTTGGAGATCCAACCATCCAGAAAACAAGAGGGGAACAACACCCACCTGAATGACATCAATGCTTAGCAGTGATTCAAGACAGAACATTCCAAATCCAACAAAGTAAAATATCTGCCAGATCAAAATGCAAAAAATAGTGTACATCAGTAAGGAATTAACTCATGAGCACTTTTTTTTCCATATTCTAGACACTTAAACACCCAATGTCCACAAAAGTGTGCTTGGATACTCATCAATAGTATATTTATTAAAACTCCAGTGATCAATGCATGCATCCAAGAATTCTTTTGATAGAAGTTTGGAACGAACACAATTACGTGAGAATTAGCATATTCAAATATTGAACGAAGTGCTACCAATCTCATGACTGCAAAAGAATTGAACATGCAGAACAATTCACAAAAATATTACTGAGTTGATATGAGTTAAATTGAGTACCATGCAAGACATGGTTAGCCAGTAGGTTCAGATACATGAATAAAAGTTTGAAGAATACTGAGTGGAGAATAATTATTGTGCGACATCTATAATAAGGTACTTAATACTGACCCATCTCTGCTTTTCTCCTCACAGAACTGACAGACCCGCATGCAAGTAAACCTCACTTTTTGAGCGCCAACACTAAAACATGCGAAAAAACAATTCAATTAGTCAGGCATCATCAAACTATTTTGAACTTTTGATTACAAGGGTTTTTAGAAAGTACAAAGCATATCCTGTCCTACTCCAAGAAGAAGCACCATTCCATTAGATAGAAAAAAGATATAAGTTTCAACCTCAACATATTAAAATATGTAGGATGTTGATGCACATACTGGGGGGCATGGCCAACAATACAGGGCTAAGAAACATGGTCAACAACACTCTATAGCATGTTGAAAAACATGACAATGATAAAATTCCCATTTATCATAACAACAAATCAAGGGTAAACTATTGCTAATTCATCTGGTAAGCACCTAGTTGCTGAATCTGAGCTCCAGGTTAGATCCCTAAGTATAGAGTGTATGTTGGTAGTTTTGAACTTTGATCCAATGATCCTTCAACCAACTACATCAGAAGGTAAGTGTTGGGTGTTCCTACCTCCTAGTTCCCAAAAGGTGATGTAAAATGAAAATTGAATTATCTACCGCAACGAGCAAACAGTACTTACAATATCGTATTGTCATCGACCCATTTTCTATCATTGTTGCCAACACAAAACTGTTTGTGAAGCTAGAAAAACCGTTATCATAGTTACTTACAATAGCAAAACAATAATACAGAATTATTTGCAAAATGACAAATTTGTTATCGTCATTTACTTGCAGAGGTAGAAAATGGGCATTGGTAGGAACTCCCCAAATTTTGTTGCACAAAACATTAAATATAGCTCGCCCTTTTGCTACCCATGGTTATATGATAGCTAAAACAAAACAAAGCCCTCTCGGCGCACATGAGCACACCAACGCACACTCACACCTATCTCGGCTCTGACATACCTCGATATAAGATAAATGGTGTACAAAAATTAATTGTTAAAATGAGAAAAGGCTGATCACCTTGCGTTGCTCCCCTTGAGCGGACGCACCAAGGCGTCCACCTTATCGAAATCCGTGACAGGCTGCTCCTTGCACACATATGCATCCCAAATCCCAAACCAAATCAATACGCGAGACAATTGCATGGTAAACTAAATCAGAGAGAGCAATGCGCATGCACAGCAGGCTGGAGAGCTCTGCAATGACCCTTTTGGCGTCGTCGTAGAAGAGGGTGATGAACTCAGCGACGGAGCCTTAGCGTGCTTGTCGTCCTACAGCTGGTGGAGCTGCTCATCCACCAAACCCTAGATCGAACCACAAGTAGAGCCGCCAAAGTAAACCCTTGGCATCAAGAAGAGAAGCCCCAAATCCAACCAAGAGCATCTAAGGGTAGAGGGGGCAATCAAACTCATAACAGAGAAACATGGAGGAGAGTAGGGCGTTGAGCTACCTCGCTCCCACGATGTCGAAGGTGCGCACATGGCCGCTCCATTGGCATTCCATAGGAAGAACAGAAATGTCATTACCGCCGCTGCCATCCCTATCAAAGGTGGATTCTGGCGCCGCCGTGTCGGAGTTAGGGGCGGTGGAGGCATCTCTGGTGCGGTTGCCAAGGATGTCCCCGATGTCATCGATGGAGAGTTCGGGGAAGGGGGAGGTAGACGATGCTCATATCTGGCATGGCAGCGAGGGGGAAGGGTTACTGGCTAGGGTTTGGAGGGCATTGGAGTTGGGTAGAGACATAAAAAATGGACAGATCTTACCATGACCATGGGGTGGGGAAGGTCACTACATGACTCAGCTCTTGCACAACGACGCTAGTGAATTGATGCCTAGATCTCGGAGGACGGGAAGGGACGTAGGGTGGATCTGGAAGAGAGAGGTGGGAGGTGAGAAGTGGTAGTGGATGGATGAGAGATATGGAGATGCCAGCGAGCGAGCACGCTCTTGACTGTAGAGTTGCGAGGCGAGGACAGAGCAGAGGAGAGGGGGAGGAGGCTGTCGGACCCCGGAGCAACGACTCCGAAACCCTCTGTGTAAATCGCACTAGTCTAGCAACAGCTAGTGCACACAGCGAAACAAAGATATATATCGAGCACAAATAACCAAGCAAATATATATTAAACATAAGAGTACAACCTTATGGCCAAGTCTTACATCAATGCTCATTGGCAACACTAATAAAGCAAATAACTGCGGAAGCAAACTGGTAAACAGTGAAGCCCAAGCCTGCCCAAAGGCAGTCGACTGTAAGACACATCCTACTCATCCGAGTCCTCACCGAAGTCGAAGTCATCCTCCTCTGATATGAGATAGCAAGGTGATTACAACCTTGTACTCCGCAAATCACACGGAGAATGCAACTTAATGATAAAGGCATCAATGGAAGGCTTATAGGGTTATTTTGCATAAAACAACATTTAAAGAAATACAGTAACTAGTTTGAAATTGCTGAATTTAATATTGTAAGTGAAAACTGTACTTGTAAATGAAATTAATACCGTTAGTGCAGGCTCCGACCAAACACTAACCTAACCACGGGTATCCCACCCAGACCATCTTTACCAAAAGATCTCGCGAGGATTCCACCCATCCACACGTTCCCAACCACTTGTGGATTCCATCCATCCACCAGGTTTTCATAAACCATTTTGAAAACAAAGTCTAATCCATGAAAAACTTTACTCACATGCCCATAACTGAGGGCACGACTATCTAGGATAGATTATACACTCTACAGAGGTTGTACAGCTTTACCCACAAGACACGATCATCCTGGGTTGCCACGTGAGTTACACACTTCCTTAGGTGTGCGACGAGAAGATCATGATAAGGCCTTTACGATGCAAAGTCTTCAACCTGGCCAAGCCAACTCTAAGGTTTCACCCAGTATGGAATCCACCAGACCGGGACCCCTCTTCAGCCGAGTGAGACTTCTCATGGCCTACGTCATGCTTACTTTCAACCTACAACATGACTCAGGTTGGGACTCACAAATTATTCAGCCAAGGCTGTCCCATACCAGCCTTGTGGTAGTACGATAGGGCTTTGCAACAGTAGCTCACAAACCGGTCCTTAATTGACTTAGGCTCAACCACATACCCCTGTTCTCGACAATAAACACTGTGTCTCCGAACAACAGTGCATGCCTGCACCCACCACCTAACCATTAGCCTAGATCTAAACCAAGTTTTATATTTTGTTCCGGAAAATATTTTGCCATCCTTCTTGACTCTCTGAAGTCAAGAATATATTTTAAAGCTTCTCATTTCATGTGAAAAGGTGTCCCAAACCTAAGTTATATCTATGTTGGACTAAGCAGTTACCACCAAAATTCTCTAGCTATACTAGTGTACTAACTAGAGTTTAACCTAGGGTGACAAGGTATAAGGGTTTGCATTGTCAAACTAAATTGAAAACTGAATTCAAATACAGTGAATAAAAATAGGCATGCAGAATTAATTTAAGACAACATAAACTTTATTTGAAATTTGGGATCAACATGATCAAGGAGTGTGACTTGCCTTGCTTTGCAGTGGGGGTGAGAGTCATCGTCGAAGAAATCTCCCGAATCGTCGTAGTCTACATGTGAAAATAACCCACCAAATTCAAATAAATTCAAACAACTTCAAAAATTTAAATTGAGGCTAGAAATGAATAGAAGATAATTTTTGATGAATTTAAAATTTTGAATGGGCTCAATCGGAGTTAGGATGAAGAAGAACGGGCTCTCAAAAGTTTAAAATCAGAGAAAATGAATAAACTGGATTTTTGGAATTATTTTTCCAAAGAAAAATGGGAATTATGACGTCAGTAGGGATTTTCTTTTCGGTTGATTTATTTTTCTACTGAAAATTGGATTTATGGCGTCATGTTGGCGTCAGCCCTGAGGTGGGCCGACTGGCAGGTGGGCCCTGGTATATGGACCAGGTCCACAGACGGAGGAGGCGGCTGAGGTGGCACGGGGGTGAGATGGCACTGACAGGGCAGGGAGGCGCCGAGGTGGTTCTGAGTTGGCGCCACCTCACCTGCCACGCAGGCACCCGAGGCAGCACCGGCCGGAGGTGGCGCTCGGGCATGGCAGCAATGGCGCTCCGGCGCACGGCGACCGGCAGCGAGGTATGGAATCAAGAGAGGAGGAGGAGGGAAGTCGGTTTCACCTTGTCCCAAAGCTTGGCGGTGAATGGTGGTGGTCGGCGACGAGGAGGTGGCGGAGGCGGCTCGGGTCTCCCAGTGCGACGGCGGTTCGGTAACGATAAGGCAGGACGGAGGGGCGAGCGAAGTCGGGGACGACGCGGCGAAGCCGATGGTGGCGTCGGTGAGGCTCGGGGTGACTGGTGCTGTGAGGGGAGCTCGCCGGAGTGTGACCGAAGCCCGGGAAGAGGGGAGCTCGGTGGCGGGGGCAACGGGGCACTCGGGAAAGGGAGTGGAGGGCGGAGGGAGGTGGAGCGAGGATGGGCGAAGCCGGGAGGGGATTTTATAGGGGCGGAGGGGAGTAGACCGGCGCGAATTGGTTGCCGGAGTGGCGAGTTGGGCGGCTGCCGTTGTGGAGAGTGGGGAGTGGCTATGGAAATGGAGGGGAGGTGGGTGCGGGGCTTGCGGGAGAGGCGGCGCATGAGGGAGACGTGGGGCGGCGCTCACGCGGGAGAAGGGAGGTGGCGACGGTTTCGGCAGGGAAGACGGAGGCGGGTGTGCGGAGGAAGAAGGCGGGTGGGGAAGAAGCACCTGACAAGAGGGCCCCGGGGTAGAGAGAGGGAGAGAGGAGGCGCGGGCGGCGGGGATTAGGTGGGAGGGGACGACTGGATGGGCTCGAGCGGCGACGTGGCACAGTCCGGCCTGTCCACGCGTCGAGCGAGGGGAGGGGAGAGGCGGAATGCGGGAGACGATGTGGGAGGAATGTGGCCGTCCACGTGTCGGGCAGAGGGAGGAGTTTGCGGTTTTAATTTTCAAATTTGGTTTTGGATTTTCAGAAAACCCGAGAAAGAAGAATAAAGCTTGGAAATTAGCAAAAAGATCCAAATAAATCCTAAAAAATTCCTATAATTCTAATAAAATGCAATGAACTCGAAGAAAATTAAATAAACTCATTTTGAACACCATTTTCTCCCAAACTTTCATTGTTGTTAATCTATGCTTAAAAGAAAACAGAAAATTTAAATCCTGGAAAATAAAATCAAAATTTTGGGATGTCACAGAGGCAGCGGCGTGGGGTGGGGAGGAGGAGGCGGCGGTGGAGTGGAGGAGTGGGGGAGGAGGAGGCGGCGGCAACGCGGTGTGGGAAGGAGGAGGCGAGGGCAGAGTGGAGGAGTGGGAGGGGGGAGGCAGCAGCACGGGGGTGGGGAGGGGGCTGTGGCAAGATAGCAGGCGACTTGGGATGGAGGATGACGGACGGCTGTGGAGAGAGCTGAGGATATCAGACAGCTGCGAAGAGCTGGAGGTGAATCAATTTTTTAAGAAGAGGGGGGATGAGCAAGGTAGAATGAACGTACAATCACTGACTGGTTCTTTTAAGTAGTATATATATAATATATAATATATACATAGGTATTTTGAATTACTTATTCGAGACACAATATTCAATAGGTGCTGCTACTCTTTGGTTAATATGTGCTGCTACTCTTTGGTCAATTGATCTCTTTGGAAACTAAAAAAGGATTTACATTTTTTAAAAAATAAAGTGGACAGTGATGCAGGCTATCTGCAAAGAAAGGCACGAATGCTGAAGAATTGGAGCTCATGGTCGACATAGTAGGAAGGAAGCGGGCCCTTAGTTTCACTTTGTGAGGCATCGGATGGAGGTAATTGTTGACCCCTAACTCCCTAA
Organism: Dendrocalamus latiflorus; assembly: GCA_017311315.1. Lineage (NCBI taxonomy): Eukaryota > Viridiplantae > Streptophyta > Magnoliopsida > Poales > Poaceae > Dendrocalamus > Dendrocalamus latiflorus. The sequence continues at coordinate 8,413,187 of CM029660.1, read as the reverse complement.
GTGGCTTGGCCCTCTCCTATTTGCTGATTGTAGGACTGATGGCGTACATCAGATGGAATGAATGATCTTTGTCTGTTTTCAACTTCAATAAAATTGACCCCCCTTTAATACAAAGGTCTCTTCACTTTAATAGCTAGAGAGAGATGAGAAGATCTGATGTACAATGAAAACAACCCTAAAACAGAAACCAAATAGCCAAAGGAACAACCAAAGTACACAACGATCCAAATCATCATTGGGCCAGTCTGATCACAGGCTTAAGACCAATCTGATTGGGCCTAGGCGGTCAGACTGCTGGGATAAAGCCGGTCTAACCGCTCCACCAGTCTAACCACAGCTTCATTGTCGGTCTGATCAGACCCCTATTCCTAGACTTAAAAACCTCTTAGGTCAAAACTCAAATATCAAGAACTTGCTCAAATCTCATCCAAACATCCCCAAATTTCATATGAGACTTGTTCAAGATATTAAGAATATAAACTAATAAAAAATCACAAGGTTCTTCGGCTCAGGTTCATTAATTTGAAGAAAATCAAATCTATGCCTCAAGAACATCTAAAACCCTAAAATCCAAATTAATTCTTGCTCGAGGAGTTTCTAACCAAGAGGATAATGTAGATCTACTCCTACATATCATAGTAAGCCAATCTAGGTATAGATTCGAGATAAAACTATCTTGACCATAAAAACCCAAATTTGAGCCAAGAATAAGTTAAACTGGTCTTGAACTTGAATCTTGATATGGAGGTGATCTAGATGAGCAACGGTTGATCAACACGGATCTTCTAGTGCCTCTTACTCGTCATGGATCATCAATAAGATTAAAAGGGCGAAGAAAACACAAAAAACCAAGCCAAATCAAAATTTCAACACTTAGCAAAGAGGAGAAAGATTTAGATGAATTTTGATATCTATTAATACATGAAGATAAATATTTACAACCACTCCTTTGCCAATCACAAAGCCTAAGGATGACAAAAGCTCACGACATAGAGTCACATCCCATTTGTCAAAGATTCTCTCTAAGAACCCTAACTCTCCTCAACTTGACTTACTAGAGAGCTAACCCTAACTCTCTCAACTCACATCCTTAGATAGTGGAGTCTCAACTTTTTGGTTTAGGAAAAAAGACCGTTTGCCCCTAAACCACCTTCCACGAAGTTTCACGTTTTCTTTGCCTTGAAGTAGCCTTATGCTTCATCTTTGACTCCATGTGGCCCCAGCGACTTCCCGCTAAGCCTCTTATGCATTCGGTTCTCATCAAACCATTCTCGCTTGCAAATGGGTCTAAGTCACTTAGTGCGCTACATGCGTCTCCATACACCATGATAGTACACGCCTTCTCTGACCGTTCTAGATCTTAACTCGTCTTTGAGCTTAGTCCCAATCCACCTTGTCATTGCTTGTCATGTCCATCACTGGTAGCTCCCGCTCTAGTTCCTTATCTTCTCAGCTTGTAGCCACTCCACTAGCTTCAGTCATATTCCGGCAGCACCTTGATCACTTTGTAACTTCTATGGCTTACTCCAGGTCCCTTTGTTCCGATCTTGTCCACCTCACCATGACTTAGCTCTAGAGTCCTACAACTAATAACAACAAGCAAACTGTCACGCAACACTATACAATACAAAATCATCAATTAACACAATTGATGAACCAAGAACCCTTACCTTCACCTAAAAAGATCTCTGCATGCTTTGACATGAAGTCCATAGTGACCAACGATAGTTGTCATATCTTCATGCATTTGGACTCTCCTAAACAATCTCTACATGCATCGGCCTCGTCACTCGGCATACTACATGCACCAATTTGCCTCTTCATAATCATTATCTTCTCTATGCTTCCCGCTTGAGCCATGTAATCTCATCTAGATTTATATGATCGCTTGGACCTCAAAAACCCCATCTAGTCCTAGTCCATTACCGTCAACCACTAATGTTCTCCAAGCCACTTGCACATCTAAAGATCAAGTAACTATCTCGAGAACAAATTTTATGCACTTGACTCACGTTAATCAAAACAATGCATCATGCAACACACCACAACAACATGCAGTGCACACACTCAAACACCTCTCCTAAACCCTGTCTGGTAGGTCGGACTACCAACCATTGGTCGGTCTGACCATGCTAGTTAACTCTGGTCAAAACCCTGGTAACATGGGACCTGGTCAGACCGTTACACCCTTGTTGGTCTAACTGCCCCAAAGCCAATGGTCGGACCACCCTCACAAAGACTTGTCGAACCGCTCACAATTTCTCTTGCGCACATGACAAGTCCTTATCTGTAAAATAGGTACTACCAACTACAGGCTGGTACGACCGCTGCCGATGGTCAGTCTAACCACTCACTGGTCAAGCCGCCAACCATGGCCCGAATAGACCGCACCCTAATCAGATCGCCAACCACGGTCGGTCAGACCGCTTAGCACCTGACAACGAAAACCAGAGATTGCAATAGACATAAAATCAAACTCAAACTTTAACAACAAAGCACAACAAAGTCAAATACTGATCACATAATATGGGGTGACCTCTACGTGGTCTCACACTGATTTTGACAATCCCCACGTGCGGTTGACCAAACGGAAACACCACCAGGTAAAAAAAAGAGTATTCTACAGCATGAATGTAGGACCGATGCAGACAATCAGATGGGATGAATGATTGTTCCTAAATTTGTTTCTCAGGTATTGTTAATCTTTCAATCCAGAGCCTATGAAAGCCAAGAAGATTAGATTACTTCATCTACTGGATTCGAATAGCTAAGGAAAGCTATGAATAGCAAGCCCTAGGCACTCATTAAAAGCTATGTCAAAATGTGAATGTCAGAGCCTATAAATCTCCAAGAAATCTCTAAGAAATCTCCAAGAGAAATCAAGTCAAACAAGGTTTCATATGCCCAGGTGGCCTAACCTTCGTGCTAGCGGTCTGATCTCTCCCTCAGTATATAATTGAAAATCAGGTTGATTTCAAATCCAACAATTGATATACCTTTTAATTCATAAATCCAAATGACTTAAAACTTTGAACACACCTTATCTAGGATATTAGAAATCAGATCAAGGGAAGAAACACGAGGTTCTTGGACTTGGTTCCATCTGATCGTTTTTGGATCGTCTCTACTTGCACCGGCCCAAGTCACTTAGTACACCACATGCACCCACTTGTCTCTTCACGATCTTTGTCTTTTATGTGTTTCCCGTTTGAGCCACGCAGTCTCACTCGGACTTACCTGACTGCCTGGACCTTAGCTCTCCCGCTTAGTCTCGGTCACTTGCCGTTGACCGCTAATATTCTCTAAGCCACATGTACATTCAAAGATCAAGCAACTATCCCGAGTATGGGTTCCATGCACTTGACTTATGTTAGTCAAATCAATGCATCATACAACATAACAAACCAACCAATGGTTCTCATGTCGTGCACACACTCAAGCAACTCAAGAGCACCTATTGTTCTCTGGCCACAGCCACCGGTCTGACTGCTCTCTCCATAGCGGTTAGACCGTCCACCAGTCAGAGAGCTAACCAATGGCCGGTTTGATCCCATACACCCAGCGGTCTGACTGGTCCCGCATATCTGTCAGACCAGTTACACTGACAACAACACTGAATCTTGCCAATTTTTATAAAATCAAAATCCAACTCCACGAATATGTCAATTGTTTAACACTAATTATCCATGTCCCTTCCACATGTCCTTCAACGAACTTTGAAGTGGTGTTACTGATTTATGATGACATCCAGATTATTACATACGTACAGAATTCTAACCCATTGCACAGTACGCAGCCTGGCCACATCCTCAGAGCAAGTAATAGTAAAACTGAAGGACCAAATTCAAAATATCAAAAGAGCAGGATTTGACTAATCAGAGCTTGTCAAGCACCGCGTCACACCCCAGCCTTGAGAACTATTGAAGACAATGAACAGGACGGTAACCTACTATGACGAGGATAGACTGACTAGAGATCAGAGAACGGATGGGACACTATGATTATATGGATACGGACCATCATGGATGCTAGAGGCCACCAAGCAAGTAGTTGCGGAGAGCCCTCGCGACGGGGGCGGCGGCGACCGTGAGCCTGGGGAACTGCAGCACGACCACTGACAGCATCCCGAACGCCGCGCCGAGCAGCCAAAGGATGAAGGCGATGAAGAGCTCGGCGTTGCTGGGCGCGGACACGCTTGTGATCAGCTTGTGCATGAGAATGAGGGTACCGGTTAACATGAAGATGCCGCCAGAGTCGAGGAGCAGCTGTTGGAGGCCATGGTGACCGATCGCGCGGGCTCGGCGGCGGCCGTCCATCTTGGGCTGCCCAATGAAACGCAGGAATAGCGCTGCCATTGCCTTATACCTTGCTTTGTGGTGGGAAGACTATTAGGCAGTTCTTTATATAGGACTTTGGGTGATGAAGCCAGTGTCCCTTTCTGGGATCAAGATGCCTAGCTGATTAGCTGAACTTTATGTAACACCCCAGATAACCATATGGGATACTACTATGGAACGTCATCGTCATAGTGAAGGATAAATAAGAACAATAAAAGAACTCACAAAGAGTTTAAAACTTTGTTAACACTTTAATAGAGAACCAACGGAAGATGGAATAAATATTTAAAACATAGGACCAGTCCACTTCTAACCAAATAAAGAACGAATGAAACAACAAAACAGTGGCAAACCACGATGCTGAAAACTCAAGTGCTCCCACCCATGCATGATGCTATCACTCCACTGGCCTTTTTTACCTAAGACTAAAAAGAGCAAGCGTGAGATTTGGAAATCTCAGCAAGTACCCAACAACGGTCGCAACACAAGAGTAAAGACAAGTAATGCAACCACGTAAAATAAAGGACAAGCATTACAAGTAACAACAGGTACAAGATGAAAGGAATTAACCCATTTCGTTTGCACCCTACTTATTTGTAAGGAATGCATACAGTGCAGTAAATGGAGTAGGATGCACTGACTTGATGTTACTATTTAATAGCTGATGTGGAAGATTTTATTTTACCATTGCAAAAGAAAATGAAACGTCAAATAGTAGCACTAACCTGAAATCAAACTTGAAGATGTATCGGATTCGGACGGATATTGCTGTTACCATATCCTAACTCATATTTTTTTTCTCCGGATTCGGTACTAGTCGAATTCGGTATCAATCGGATTCGGTGCCGGATCGATCAGGATTAACCCGACCCATTTTCACCCCTAGTGAGGACGACACGGTCGCCTGGTGGGAATGCTAAGCCCGAACGGTAGGCGCGCGCTTACCGGACGAAGGATCGTCTGTTGCATTGCAGCGTTTTGTTTGGGTGTGCCGGGTTAGTTTATTCCGGGGTGGTGGGGCACGCTGCCTCGTGTTATTTTACGCAAGAATTGGCTTTGCTGACTTGGATTGGCTTGGTCCCAGGTTACAGAGAGATCAAATTGCTCAGGGGCGGGCCAGACGGTGCCTCCGCGCGGCTGCCACAGCCTCGTCCACCTGCGCGGCGTCCCCCTCCCCACTATGGCGGCGTCCCAACCCGGCAAAACCCTTAGCCCCCGTCCTTCGCGTACGCCGCCACGTCTCCCTCCCTCCCTCCCCATCTCATTCCCGCACTCCCCTCCTCCCCGCGCTCTCACTCATATCATTCTCTGTAGCGTCCCCGCCGGCTCGGCGCCCAAGAGGTTCAGGACAATGGCTCCGCGATGAAGGCCGAGTTCGCCAAGCACGCCGAGTACCTCAACGCCCTGGTACATACGTACGGGCAGCGCCCGATCCTTGGTTCGGCCCCCCCCCGGACTTGACGTGCGGTGATGCTTTCGCTGCTCAGGGTTTTTTTTTTGGTTCTGTGCAATGCGCTCCAAGAGGGAAACCGGGGAAGTTGTTAGTGTAGAGCTTCGTAGGAATCTTGCCAATTTTTATAAGGGTGTTGATAAACATCATCCGGATGTTTTTTTTTTCTAATTATCATCAAGATTTGTGACTATTGGATTAGAAATCAAAATCCAACTCCACGAATATATCAATTGTTTAACACTAATTATCCATGTCCCTTCTCACATGTCCTTTAACTAACTTTGCAGTGGTGTTACTGATTTATGATGACATCCAGATTATTACATACGTACAGAATTCTAACCCATTGCACAGTACGCAGCCTGGCCACAGGGTTTCCTCAGAGCAAGTAGTAGTAAAACTGAAGGACCAACATTCAAAATATCAAAAGAGCAGAATTTGACTAATCAGAGCTTGTCAAGCACCGCGTCACACCCCAGTCTTGAGAACTGTTGAAGACAATGACCATGACGAGGATAAACTGACTGGACATCACAGAACGGATGGGACAATATGATTATAGGGATTACGGACCATCATGGATGCTTAGAGGCCGCCAAGCAAGTAGTTGCGGAGAGCCCTCGCGACGGCGGCGGCGGCGACCGCGAGCCTGGGGAACTGCAGCGCGACCACTGACAGCATCCCGAACGCCGCGCCGAGCAGCCAAAGGATGAAGGCGATGAAGAGCTCGGCGTTGCTGGGCGCGGACGTGCTTGTGATCAGCTTGTGCATGAGAATGAGGGTACCGGTTAACATGAAGATGCCGCCAGAGTCGAGGAGAAGCCGCTGGAGGCCATGGTGACCGATCGCGCGGACTCGGCGGCGGCCGTCCATCTCGGCCTGCCCGATGAAACGCAGGAATAGCGCTGCCATTGCCTATACCTTGTTTTGCTATTAGTGTGGTCTCTTTATATAGGACTTTGGGTGATGAAGCCAGTGTCCGTTCCGTGGCTACATCTATTATTTCGATTTCATTTCCATCGACCGTCTACGACTTTTTGGGTGACTATAACGGGAGATGAAGCCAGTGTCCCTTTCTGGGATCAAAATCTTTTTGGGTGAGTCCAGTGTCATCTATCCGTTCCGTGGCGACTTCTATTATTATGATTTCATTTCCATCGACCGTCTACATCTATACTCCGTTCCATGGCAACATCTATTATTTCGATTTCATTTCCATCGACCGTCTACATCTATGCTCCCGTTCCATGGCTACATCTATTATTTCGATTTCATTTCCATGGACTGTCTACATCTATATATGCTTCGATTTAGGATTTTACAAGGTTATGCCTAGCTGAAAGATGCTCGTTGAGAGGGAGTCGATCCCGGCACGTGGTGGTGGTTGGGGACTTCAAGCCCGCGCTGCTAGCCACTTCTCCTATGGTTGGGGTTGTGTTAAGATGCATGTTGGGTTTTTTTTAAGAGTTGTTAATCTTATAAAATAATATAAAAATAATTAAAATCTTTATAAGAAAATAGTGATGATTTTTATTGCTATAAACTGATTATAAGGTGCATTTAACAAAACATGAGACTAGTCCTAATTAACTGAATGAGATATAAATTGTCTTTGATGTCCAACCTTAAATACTAATGAAGAGATGCCAATTATCCGTAGGGGAAGACACCTTGTGGAATCAATGTGCCTGGTCGGGGAGGCAATTATTATTAGAGAGAGAACGTCTAATCATCAGTTGTTGTCAGCGAGATACGAACGTGAGCAACAATCACATGATAGTTGTTGTCAAAAACTCATGACCGAAAACGTTGTGTTGTTTGGAGTCGATAATGCATGTGTTCCATCAATCACACAGAAGGAATATCCTGGAATCATGTGCAGGTACTAGTTCGTCGTATCTCTGAGCAGTCATTCGGTTGGGTAACATGCACAGTGTTTCTTCGGCCAAGGTACTCGGGGAGCAATATCTGGAGGTTTACGACCACGGGGGTCCCTTGGCCTTAATTATATATTAAATCCATATTTAAGGATTTGTTCAATCCTCATCAGTTAGCTCCTGAACTTCAAGTGAATTTATAATCTTTCAATTGAATTTTTAATCGGGAAACTACTCCTTTAAATAGTAGGAGTAAAGAAGCGGCTCGTATTCACTTTCAATCGGGAAACTAAAAGGTTTTGTGTCCGTTGGGCTTCAGATCGGGTAACTCTTGTTTGCAGTTAGAGAGAAGCCCTTATAAAACCCTTAGCGCACCGCCTTGGGGTTTCACGTTTTTAGAAAAAAAAACCTTTCATCTTCTTCTTCTCTACCCTAGTGTGTTTCACTCGTAGCCTTGAATCCTTTCGATCCCTTTTCATTCTTCTGCCACCCATCCAAAATGTCGGATCTAATCACCAACTGGCCAGCGTCGAAGCTTGGATCAAAGAAGCTTAAGGCTGTGGAAAAGTAAGGGATGCTTCCTGACAAAGTCCTGGCCCTGTGGCTGTCAGCGGTTGGAGATTGAGTGGGAATGAAGGGGAGATTCCAATCTTTCGGGCGTACATCGAGTGTGGGTATCAATTGTCGGCGCACCTGTTCCTCTCTGAAGTCTTGGAGTACTATGGAATCGAGTTGGTAAACCTCTCTCCCAATTTTGATTGCTAATCTGAACATCTTCGTCTACCTCTGTGAAGCATATTTGAGGATTTCACCAAGCTTGGAGCTTCTCAGGCATTTCTATAGGATGACGAAGTTGGTGGCATCACCTGGAGGCTGCACTTTGTGTCTCCACGATGGGAAGACCGAATAATACATTCCAATATAAGTCCTCATGATCGTCATGGAAGAACTTGTGGTTCTACATGACACTTAACAAGGATGATAGCCTCTCCTTCGCTGGTTGGGTTGCCATTGAGAATCCAAGGTGGAGGTCCACCTCGAAGGAGGGAAAGTTAGGGCGATGTGTTGATGCCATCGCCTGCCTCAGGGAGCGAGGTCTTACTTTCTAGCACGTGGTGAAGGATTACTCGATGCACCAGATAAGCCCTCTGAAGTCGCACGACCACACTATGTTGTGGTACATAGGCGCGAATGACTCGACCAGGGATTCTTCATAAGTTAAGCCTAAAAAATTTTGACTAGTCGAGTTTCATTTTTATTTGGTTAAATCTTTTTGACCTTAAGGTTTTCCCTGATTTCATAGCCCTATCATCTGCTGAGGTGAGAGAGTGGATCAAAATGATCTGTGTGGGGGGAGCCCAGCCAGAAGGCAGAGGTGCCCTCGCTCCTGGCTTTTACCTCTCCAAAATAGAGGATTGAAAGACTTAAGGTAAAAATGATAACCCTTTTCATTGATTGTATATTTTTCGATCGGTGTGTTATAATATTCTTACAATGTGTAGATGGTCGGATCGAAGAGCGGCGAGCTGTCTGAGAGCTCGGAGGATGCTCCCCAAATCCGAAGAGACGGTGAAGCATGAGGAAGTTGTATAGAGCTTTGGGATCAAACAGCTCCATCGACCAATACTTTTGCTGTTCTGCTGATTGTCACTCTGACCACTTCTATGACCGCTTTGATGATTACGCAGGCTTCCAAGAGTGGAATTCCCTCATTGGTAGGGTTTTACTACGACTCTGAAAACTTTTCTTATAAGCCTACCCCTTCTCTTATAAGGAGGGCAGAGAAAAGGCACCGATAGGAATATATTTCTTAGATGAAGGACTTCATCGCCGAGCTCACTTCAGTCAGTGACCAAGAAGAAGAGAGGGAGGAGCTACTGATTAGAGCCATTATGACTGCAGACCCAAGTTCAGCGGTCATGGGTTCTAGAGCGGTCGTGACCGAACAGGTGGTTGTCCCTCAAGCACCGGAGGAAATGGTTGCTCTAGCAGTCGAGCAGGTGGTCAAAGAAGCTACTTTCGACCACCCCATGGAGGATCTGACTAAGGATAGGTTGAAGGACTCAAAGAGTCTGACCATCCCTACCAGTGCAGTATTGGTGAAGTTGATCGGTAAGAAGAAAACAAAAACAAGCGCTCTGGACTATGCTCCAGAATGTTTTAACTTCAAAACAAAGAAGACCAGGTATGTGCTAGTAAAAGTTTATGTAAATTCGTACTTTTGGATTTTTTATCATTTTGAAGTTCTTACTTCTCTCTTTTCATTCTTCTTTCTTTGTAGCACCTCTAGTACTTTGATCAATCCCGATCCGAGTACTCCATGTGAGGAAACTCCTAAGGAGGGAGTAGTCAAGGCAGCCCCCGAGCGGTTAGAGGAGCCAGCAACTGGCATTACTACTTGGGATTCTTTGGTGGCTTCAACCCCGTTCAAGGATGTAGAGGCAGAAGAGAAGTCTTGACAGGGTTCGACTAGGGGTGGCAAAAACGTTTGTTAGTGGGGCTTGTTTGCTTGGTTCAAAACTGCTTCAATTATACAAGTTAATTGGTTAAACATTAAAATGAGTTGATTTTATATAAATTTGAATTTTGCTCTAGCTTATCTCAGCTCGTTTCATCAACCACGCCTTCTTCCCGAAGAGCGGGAATTTTGACGTAGTCCGAGGTCATGCATGGAACATCATTGACTACATCATGAATGGTCATCTATTTGATGTGGTAGATCTCATTATCAGGGAGATCACCTCCTCCAAGAATGATAGGGTCAAAAGGATCTACTTTGCTCCATACATCATAGCCCTCATCATGAGGAAGACGAATTATCGAGGAGCAAGGTCAGCACCTCACAAGTGCTACAAGCCTAGGAAAGCTGTTCTAGTCCCCTCTGTTGCCCTTCAATGCACTCAAGAGGAAGAAGAACATGTCCAAGGGCACGAGGACGCTCCACCTGTAATTGATCCAGTCTCCTCATCCCAAATCTTTAATTTTGTCTTGCGGATCCGAGACAACCAAGTTGAGACCAACAATCAGCTAGCTACCTTGACTCAGTGTGTGAGCACGCTTGAGCGTCCCTCCTCCTTGGCGGTGCCTCATTCTCCAATTTTCTATCAACATCACTGTCATGATTCTCTTTCCCATGAGTAGCTCTTATTGGTACTTGATTCCAAAAGGGGAGAAAAGCAAAGAAGGCAAAAGCGACAAAGAGCTTGGAAGAAGAAGAATAAGTCATTCTACCTATCTACTATTATCTATATATTTGAAGAACTTGTTATCTAGTTGTGTTATTTGAACTATGGTTGGTTGCATGAACTTGTAATAGCTATAAGTTTTATGCTTATGAACTTGTTGCGTCAATGTTATGGTTAGTTGACTATGATAATCTTGTTCATCATGCTCACCATGTTTATGCTCTCATGCTTATCATATTTGAAATAGTTCCCCGAATTTCAATAAATGAAGGAAACTCAGCCAAAATTCTCAAAATCTAAACTTGTGCATGGAAATCAATTCAAATTTTTATATGCACGTATTTAGGGGGAGCTTTCTCTAATTGTTGATCCACTCTTGGATGCAACTAATTCGTCATATTCTTTTAAGCCTCTCTCAAAGAATTATTTGCATTCAAAAGTCAAAACAAGAAAATACAACTCTAGTATATTTTCAAAAATTCTCTAAATTTCCTTCGCATTATTTAAGTTGTCATCAATTATAAAAAAGTGGGAGATTGAAAGCATCTAGGCCTCTAAATTTTGGTTTTGGTAATTAATGACAATATTGAGTATGGGACTAAGATGTGCACTAAGATATCTTATAAGGTATTTCTTGGATTATGGATGACAACGCAATAATGGCATAAAAAACAATGAAGGATCGGCATGGCGCAAGACAAAGGTGAAATTTAGCTTTAGGATCCCTTTTTAATTTTCCCAGTCTCAGTGTTTGGAGAAAAGATCGGATTTGTAGGTTAGATACCATACTATAAAGGGGGATCATGGCTAGTAGTTTGTGGATTTAATTTGTGCCACTTTGATCAACAAAAGGTCATGCATGTATCTTGAACCATCTTTGAAAGCAATTATCAGGAAAATTGGTAGCACCCTGTGCAGATGCCGTACTACCTGTCGACAGTAATACCACCATTATGGAGTGGTACTACCAGCCGATGGTTGTACCAGATTTTCCTGCAGTATGTTTTTCCAAAGAGCATGTTTTTGGATAATTCTTGAAGCTCTGGAAATTGGTAATACCGCTTTCACCATGCGGAACTACCGTTGTATGGTAGTACCGATTCTAGTTGGCGGTAGTGCCACACCGATAGTTCAACGACTAGTTTAGATGCATTAATTACATACAAAATAGCCGTTAAACAGTAGGTGCGGCAGTACCACACCTACTATTTTTTTCTAGGATTTGCTCCCAAATGGTCGAATTTATGGTTGGGAGCTATAAATACCCCCTCACTAGCACCATGACTATAACTTTGGACTCCATCGAATACACTTGAGCCTTTTGTACACTCTTCTATACTCATTTGCTCATATTTCATATTTTTTAGTGGTTGAGTACATTGAAGTGCATTGAACCATTTGTTGATCATTTTGGCACCTGTTTCTTCTCAAGAAAACATTGTGATTTATTACTCTTGGTGTTTCCCAACACCTAGACGGTTTGAGAGAAGGTTGTGTGGTTATGTCTTCAAAGAAGGTTATGAAGAGTCTTGACGCCGATTGTGAGTGGTTTGATGCTCACCATCTCCAGAGTGGAAGAAGAGCAACCCTAGTGAATTGGGGTTCTTAGGTTTAATTCATGGAACCGATCTAATTCATGTGGACTTACCTCAATGTGGACTAGTGAAGGCCAGGAAGCCTTTGATACCATGGGAAAACATTGCATGTCTCCAATTGTGGTTATCTCTTGTCTTTACCCTTCTGTATTTACATTCTTAGCTATTAAATTGATTTAATTTATTATCTTATGTAGCTAAGAATTGTATTTGGTAGAGACATATCCTTGTGGTGTCACAGAAAATTTAGAGAACTCGCTCTTGACTTGTGGTAGGTTTATATATTGCTTATTGTGCTTATAATTGTTGAACTTAGAACGAAGAATTTTTAGAACCTCCTATTTACCCCCTCTTGTTAGTTATCCTTAATCCTACACGTGTGGCGCGCGAGTGTGGGCTCCATCGTGCGTGGAGCAGGTCGGTTGGCTTGGCGCAACATGGGGAGAAAATAGGTGCATGGACTAGGCCGATGGCAAGAATCGACCTATGGCCTTGGAGGGAAATTGAGTTGAGTTTAAACATTTGTTTTGGTTTGCAATTTAGTTTGAATTTCTAATTTGGATTCCTGAAGGAATTTACAAATGAAATACCAACAATAAGCCCATTTGTGTTTTAGGGTATAAGCCCATTGGTTTGTTCGGATACCGCTAACATGTGAACTTAAACGTGACACTCAAATTTACTACAGTAACATATATGAAGTATAGTTAGTTAAAAAAAGATATGAAAGTATGGTGCAAATGAGCAGGGTAGAGCTGCCCTATGAAAGCTAAAACACAGTGGTGTTAGAGCACTAGACAACTTTTTAGGATGATCTTCTGACTCCTTCCACCTTCTTCTCTAGTTATCCCCTGTACCTGTTAGCGCACACTGTATGGCCATCTCAGCCTCCGGCCTCAATAGGCCTCACTGTGATGGACAATTGGACATAGGCCTAGGCTGGTTTTACTTTGGGCTATAATGGCCTTGACGCTAACATTAGAGCTTGCGGGCTTTGTTGCTACGTCCCTAACGTGCTTCTGTAGAGCCCTGTTTGGATTTTGTTTTGGCCCTTGTAGGTTGAGTTTTTGGCATATATAGAGTGTTTTGCACCCGTATTTGCAAACATAGTCGTATGCGTGTAGGAATAACAAAAATGGCATTTCTGCCACCCGGTCACCGGGCGGCAACATCCTGTAGCTAACTTGTACACTATTGGATCCCGGCCACCGTGCGGCCGTGTGCCTACCGCCCGGCCACCATGCGGTAGGTGGCTTGCCGCCCCTCCACCATACGGCAGATAATTAAGCTGACTTAATTACCTACATAAATTAGTATTTTATATGTAATATTTTTTCAAATTTTTGAATATAGCAAATAAGCTTGGAAAATTACAAAATTTTATGTACAGTCTCCTAAAATAATGTACTTCATTGTGTAATTTTTGACAATTTTATTCGCATTGAGTATTGCTAAAAAATTAGCACAATTATGATATTTGTAGGAGTTTTTACACATAGCAAACGAGCTCCAAATTTACAAAAATTTGTGTATAGCCTTCCAATACAGTTGACCTAATTGTGTAATATTTTAGGAATTTTATGTGCTCTAAATTTACCTTGTGAATTCATGTTATTTTAATCATAATTAGCGATATGCAATGCTCATTTTATGATTAAATTAAAATAAATTAATGTGTCAAATTTAGGGCATATAATATTCACAAAATATTACAAAATTAGGTTAACTATGTGGGAGGCTGCACATAAAATTTTGTAAATTTTGGAGCTCGTTTGCTATATGTAACAACTCCTACAAATATCATAGTTTTATGAATTTTTGAGTATTATTTCTAGTAGATAAAATTGTAAAAATTTATAGAATGATGTACATTGTGTCAAGAGACTTCACATAAAATTTTGTAATTTTTTGAGCTCATTTTCTATATTTAAAAATTTTAACAAATGTTACATATAAAGATACTAATTTAGGCAATTAATTAAGCCATCTTAATTACCTGCCGTATGGTGGAGGAGCGGCAGGCCACTTGCTGCATGGTGGCCAGGTGGTGCACCTTCACACGATGGTTGGGCTCCAGTAGTGTACGTGTCAGCTGCAGGGCGCTGCCGCCTGGTGACCGGGCGGTAGAAGTACCATTTTTTGTCATTTCCACACGCGTACGGCTATTTTTGCAAATATGGGTGCAAAACATGCTATATGTGCTAAAAATTCTTGTAGGTTTGTATGTTGAAAATACTGATTGTTTAAGTTCATGTTTAGAATGGAGCACCCATTATGGAGTTGGAGGCTTAAAAGACCTCCAGGCAAGTAGTTGCAGAGAGCCTTGGCCACGGCCGTGACCTGGGGGAACTCCCGGACAACCATTGACAGTGTCACGAACATCGTGCCGAGCAGCTAGAGGAGGAAGGTGAAGAAGATGTGCTCGGCATGGCTGGGATCCTGCAGGGAGAGATCATGCTTGTGGTCAGCTAGTGCGTGAGAACGAGGGTATTGAGTAACATGAAGATACCACAATAATCAAGGCAGTGGCGGACCAAGAACAAAATTTTAGGGGGGGGGGTGCTAGACATGAACTAACATAAGATAAACAAACTAAATATAAATTAAACTATCTTTTGCAATGTAAAATCATACATAATTAGAAGAATGACATAGTAAAAATACAAAAAACATCGAATAGTATACCTCGGTAATAGGTAATGTGCTTCCCAAAGGCCGTAAATATATGTAAGCAGCTATCTGTACACAAAAATTAGCAAACTTAGTCATGAAATTAGGAATTGCAACTCTATGAGTCGATAAATGACAACAGATGAAACTAAAATACCATATTAATCACAATTACGCTAATTGAAAAGTATATTTGTGTTTTATACCTATTAATGCAAAGCTACAGTCGACAATCCCCCTGAGGTGGTTAGGCCCTCACAGTTGAGTCCACACCATGAATTCGTATTGCTGTCAAGTGTCCAGAACAATTAATACATGAATACTACTGAATAGTGAAGCATTGCAGTGAATATGTTGTACATAATAACATAAAGGAGGAGACCATCTGGCATGTGGCATCTAACCAAGCAGGTTAGCTGACCACCACACCACAGTCCACAGCCACTTACCACATAATAACCGATGGATTTCATTCCACATCCACAACCACGGTCCATAATCCTCATTTCCACTTCTTTCTTCTGGTCTCTCTTGGGCAGATAGCCACGGATCAGCTCTCGGCAAGCTTGGCCCCTCCAGGCTCTAACAGTGCACACTCCCTCTGGCGGCGCGCACTCCCTCCAACGTGGCAAATCCCTCCCCGGCTCCCCTGGCCCCATCCCAGCCTCGAATTGGAAGCTCCCCTCCCTGCCTCCCTCACGGCCTCACATGGCTGAGCGGCCGGTGGCTCCCTCCCTGGCTCCCTCTTGGTGTCAGCGAGGCCATGACTCCTCTCCAGGACAGCTCTCCCGCTCTAGATCTGGCACCGTCGGTGGCTCAACCTTTCTGCGCCGGCGGGACACCTGGCACCTTACGGCAGGTGGCTCTGGCCTCCGAGCTCCCTTCCTTTCCTTAGGCAGATCCAAGCCTCTAGATCTAGTGCTAGGTGTCCCCACCGCTGGCCACCAGGTAGGCACCGACGCCACACTGGCCCACAGGCCCACCACACCGCCTGACCACCGTAGGCGCTGCGTGACTCAGCCCACCCCATCTCCAAACCAATTCGCCCATCGCAAAACCACACAAGCATAGGAGGTGAGGAGGAGAAAGGGATGAAATCGATTTGTTGCAGCTAGGCTTGAATGCTTAATGTTACTGCGATGCCAAATTGGATCTATGTAGGATCAAGGATAACTGACTAGAGGGGGGTGAATAGGAGGATCTAAAAGTTCTTGCCTTCTAAAACAATTACCACAATTTATGGTCTAGCAAAATCTTAAAGCAATTCAAACCTACACAATGCTAGAATGTCTAAGGCACCACAAGCACAACTCTATACAACTATAAATCTAGCAGAAGTAAATGCGACAATCACAAAGATCACAATATGCTGGAAATACAAGTGTGGAAATAAGAGTCAAGAGAAACTAATTGACACACGGTGTTTTACTGTGGTGTTTAGAAACTTGCCGGTTTCCCCTAATCCATGTTGAGAAAAGCCCAAGCGACCTAGACCGGCTCCACGAATTAAGGCTCAACTCCTCAATTCACTAGTGGTTGACCTTCCTCCGCTCTGGAGATGGTGGACACCAAACCACTTACAAATCGGCGTTGGGTTTCTTCACAATCTTCTTAAAGAAGTCACCTCGCAAGCTCCCGTCAAGCCGTCTAGGTGTTGGCAAGTACCAAGAGTAATAAACTATAGCTTCACTTGATGGTGATCAAGTGCCAAAGGATCAATCTAGAATGTATGCACTTAATTGCACAATGTGAAATAGAGGTGTGGAGAGGATGCCCAATGTTCAAGGATATTCAATGGAGTCTCTTCTTTTGTCCTTGAGTAGGTGGGAAAATATTTATAACCCCACCAACCAAATATAGCCATTGCATACGACAATCCTGAAAAATCAGGACGAGCGGAAGTACTGCCATGCAATTTGCGGAACTACCGCACCTTTACTGTAACAACAGTAACGGCTATCTCAGAGCATCAAAACTAGCCGTTGAAAGTCGGTGCAATACTACTGCCATTGAAATCGTGGTAGTTTCGATTTATC
The DNA here is from genome assembly GCA_017311315.1 of Dendrocalamus latiflorus. Lineage (NCBI taxonomy): Eukaryota > Viridiplantae > Streptophyta > Magnoliopsida > Poales > Poaceae > Dendrocalamus > Dendrocalamus latiflorus. The sequence continues at coordinate 8,396,034 of CM029660.1, read as the reverse complement.
CGTAGTTCTAAAGTTTTGGTGCGGTACTTCCGATTTTTACAAGATCAAGTTTTTCAAGGGTTGCTCTCTGGAAAAAACGTAACGCCCAAATTTTTGGAGCTTCTGGATTTTGGAAGTTCCATCCTAGTGGAAGTTCCGCCGTTCAAAACTCGATACTTCCGATTTCCAAGAGACGAAGTGTTTTCAGCGTGTGCTCTTTGGAAAAAAAATATACCAGCCAAGAATCCCAGAACTTCCATTTAGCGGAAGTTCCGCTGTGTACATGCCGGGACTTCTGATTATCCTAACAATGCACAATTTGGCTTTTAATTTTAGTTTTAAGTGTACGCGTGATCCTAAATTGATCCAGTGGAACAATAACGTGCGATCAAGTTACTAACCAGGATCTCCCTTAGTAGTATGGCATTTTACCTCTAATCCGGTTTTCCAACCTTTCTCCTAAGGCCGATAAAATCAAAAAGGGATCATAGACTACTTATACCTTTGTCTTGAACCACATTGATCTTCATGTTGACTCTTAGCATGCATCTCACATTTGTCATCGAGACTAAACCTTTCATACACTCAATACACATGTTAGTCCTGTATTCACATAATGTCATTAATTACCAAAACCAATTTCAGGGGCCTAGATGCATTTAATTTGCCATATGGTCATCTAGGTTGATTGTTTTGCTGTTTTGGTGTGCTTTACCGCTTCCACCTTTTGCTAGTTTGCCCTTCGGCTCTATGCTGCAAACCTGCAATGTTGTTGGCCCAGTTGCATGGCACCATGGCTTCGTCAATTTTGGTGGCGCATGGCAGATTGGCGGTGGCCAGTGGTTGGTGGCGCCCCTACCAGAGGTAGGGGGCTAGGGGGTACCTTCCTACTGGCCGAAGCTAGGGTGGGCACCAGCCTCCCTAACCCCCCGGTAGGTCCACCACTGAATCTGTTGGACCGAAATGGCGACAGAGGGGGGGTGAATGTCGATCTTTAAAATTCGCCCCCAACAAATATCTTCTTCTCCAATAGCTATGGGAGCTATGAAGGTAGAAGACAAGTACTTACAGGAAGAACAACAGCAGAGAAAACCAGATCCAGAAAGAAACAATCAAGAAAAATAAATTCAGCGCAAGTCTGGCTGCAAGCGGTAGTACCGCTGTGACGAGCGGTAGTACCTCTGAGCGGTAGTACCGCAATTCCGAGCGGTAGTACCTCTCGCCGGAGACGTTCGGACTGGTCCGAACAAGAGCGGTAGTACCTCTCTAGGAGCGGTAGTACCTCTGAGCGGTAGTTCCTCTCCAGGAGCGGTAGTACCTCTCGAGAAAAACAGCAAACAGGATTTTCAAGCTGAAACTTTGAGACTTCGGATTTTTGGCTAAAAAGAAGGTTTGCTCTCAATCTTTTTGATCCAAGACCTTACTACAACATACTAAATAGTAAGGGGACCTTGGGAAACAAGAGAATCAAACCAAGAAGCAAGAATTTCAGATTATGGGTAAAAATCTGAATTTTTGCACAACCCGAGCCAAAAATCAAATTGCTTCCAAACCTTTGATCCTATGGCTAAGAGACTTTGCAGATATGTTAGCAATAGCCATAGGACTCTCCATGCCAAATCTCAGCCCATCTTGCAAAGGGAAACAAGAAATGCTCAAAAACCCTAGAGGGGCTAAAGAAGAACAGAGCAACCCAAAAAGCCAAAACTGAGATTAAAAGAGGTTTGCTCTTGGGAAACTTGATCAAATGATCTTGAGGCACTATCCCATCAAAGAGCAACCCATTTTGGGCCTTCCCAGCAATCAAGAACTCAAAACACCGAAAATCAAGAAATCATGCAAATGAAGAACGAAGAACAGACAGAGCACGGGAAGCAAACTTCAGATTTCATTCAACTATTCAGGGATTACAACTGAGCTACGTCCCCATACCCCGATTGATACAAGAGGAATGATTACAAGACTCTCAATCCTTCATCTCCCTCTCAATCCTCAAGAACACAAGAATCTCACCACTTCTTGGGAGGAAGAACACACAGAGAGAGGAGACTCACATAGAAACTGTAACAGCCCAGCTGTTTATTTCAAAATGTTTAGTAAAAAAAAATTTAAAAGTTATTTTAATTTAAAATAAAATCAAGTGTGCTTTGGTTGCTTGAATTTTTGGAGTTTTTGAATTTATTGGATTAAATTAAAGCTTAGAAAGTAAAAATGTTTAAATGGTTAAAATATACCTCAATTAAATCCGAAATTATTTTATTTGATATTTTCGGGTTCCAAGGATATTTGTAGAATTTTCTTGAATTTTTTTTTCGAATTTATTTTATTTTATTTTTTTGGGAGAAAAATATATTATTTTAATTCATGTTTTCTCTCTCCTCCTATTCATCTTCTCCAGAGCGTTCGTTTCTTGTCCAGAGCACGTCGCCATGTACGCAACTTTCAAGCTTTCATTCCTCTTGAATTTCTCCACCGTTTTTCATAAAATCAAGTGCATTCACTTGCTCTCTTCATGACTCCTCCATTCCCAACCGTTTCCCTCCACCTTTATGCTCATTTACACGAAAATGAAACCGTTGCTCTAAAAGACATCGCCGGTTGATCTCCCTCTCCCGTCCACCTCCGCCACTATAAAAGGAGCACCGGGTGCCCCTTCTCATCCTCAGTCATCCCCAAAAGTTTCAATTCCTCTCTTCCTTTCTTTTCTCCGCAATCGCTATTTTTGTTTTGTTAACCGAACGGCGTTCATCGGCCATTTGCGCCTTCTACAGTGGAGTTCCACCACTTTTGACCATACCATCGGCTTTGTCTCCGCGCGTTCTACGCGATGCTTGCATCGCCTTCACCGGAGTTTCGCCGGAGCATCGCCGGACCACCGTGGCCAAACCGCACCGTCGCATCTCTCCTCGCTGCGAGCCGACCATGAATGTTCCATCATAACCGAGGTGAGCACTGCGTTCCTTGTGTTCTCTTCTTCGTTTCGCCGCAAACCCCACATGCTAACTCCTCTCCGTTTGCCCGGAACGCCGATGTCAACCCGACGGTCGCAAAATGTCTTCTCCACCGTGTTCCGCCACCATCCGATGTCCTTTGGCTGAGCCGTTTGCACCGTTGAGTTTGCCTCGACGCGTTCTACATCGTGATTCCATCGCCATCGCCTAAAGATTCCCCGAGTCCTCGTCGACCTTGTCAGGCCCAGACACTAAAACTGTACCTTCGCGCGTACCCACTTTTTCGGTGAGCGCTTTAATTTTTGTTCACGTCATATTGTGTCCTAGTCTCTAAGAAATTTTTCTACTATTTTGTTTAATTTTTCGTGGAGCCAATTGTCAGGAATTGAGCTTTCCGCGAAAATGGCCGTTTTTGACTCCCGACGTCGATTCGTCGCCTCCGGTAAGCCTTAGCCCATGCCGTAATTTTTCGTAGACTTACCTCGGCATGTTTTACGCCATGCTTCCTTCCTTTTCCCCAAAAAGCCTCCACAAATTTTCGCCTCCGACACCTTGCCATGGCCGCCAATGACATCTCGTGTCCCCATCTATCCGTTGGTGTTTTTCCCAATCCGTTCACGTCATAACGTGCCAAACCATCCCATTTAGCTACCTTCCAAATGGTTTTAGATTCGCTTCACCGAGCACTAAGATATTAAGTTTTTCCTTTCTCTCTACCGTCGCCGTTCAAACGTCGATGGTATCGTTTCCGTTCCTCGTCGCCGTATCCATGTCACCACCTTCATCTCATCGCCAGGATTCCATTTTGCCCATTCGCTAGCCACCTCGCAGCCTACCGACACCATACTGTTCAAAAAGTAATTGTCAGATGTCGTTATCATTTCATGTGATGTCCAAAACCTCCAGATATTCGTTCTCCCTCATACAAACTCCGAATCCGTTGATTCTTTCTCCTAAATTCATCTAAGATCATTATATCTATCTCCCAGTATATATTTTATAATTTTCAGATTTTATTTGGATTTTATTTGAGTTTATTTTGTTTGGTTCTTCGCGCGTAGATTTCGACGAATTCGGAGAGAACGACGCCGACGATTCGCACCAGGTCTTCGAGCAAGGCAAGTTACACCTTTGATCATGTTGACCCCATTATTTTAAACTATTTATGTTGTTTTTAAATTATTATGCATGCGTAATTTCTATTCAAGTCTAGTTTAAATTTAGTTTAAAAGTGTAGTTATGCCCAAATCCTTTGTACAGCCAAATTTGATATTGCTTACCATTATTTCTTGTCAACCCTAGATAAAACCTAGTTAGTACAATAGCACTAACTAGAAATTTTGTAGAAATGCTTAGCCATGCTTATGATACTTATGGTTTGGGATGATCTTTCACATAAAATGATAAACTTTTCAACTAATCTCTTGACTTTGGTGAGTCAAGGAGTGTTATGAAATATTTTGGAAACAAAATATAAAACTGGTTTAGACTTAGGCAATTGGTTAGAGTGGTGGGTGCAGGCATGCCCTGTTGGTCGGAGCCGCAGTGGTTGATTGTCGGGCACAGGGGTTTGTGGTTAGGCCTAAGTCAAGTTAAGGACCGGTCTGTGAGCTACTATTGCAAAGCCCTATCGTACTACCACAAGTCTGGTATGGGACAGACCTGACCGAATAATTTGTGAAGTTCCAACATGATCTCGCTATAGGCTGAATGTGAGCGCGGCGTAGGCCGTGAGAAGTCTCACATGGCACAAGAGGGGGCTCCAGCATGTGGATTCATGTTGTGGTGAAACCTTAGTGGCGGCGTGATTATGTTGACAACGGATCATTGTAAAGGCTTTGTCGTGATCTCCTGGCCGCACACCTAACGAAGTGTGTTAATCCGGTGGCAAAAAGGGATGATCATGTCTTGTGGGTAAAGCTGTACAATCTCTGCAGAGTGTATAACCTATCCTGGATAGCCGTGCCCACGGTCATGGGCATGCCGAGTAAAAGTTTTTCATGGATTAGACTTTGTTTTTCAAAAATGGTTTCGAAAACCTTGTGGATGGATGGAATCCACGAGAGATGAAAACCTTGCGGATGGATGGAATCCGTGAGAGATTGAAATCTGGTGAATGGATGGAATTCATCAGAGTTGCGCAGTGAAAGCGTGTGGATGGATGGAATCCATACGTGAGCTTTTGGAAAAGATGGTCTGGGTGGGATGCCTGTGAATAGGTTAGTGTTTGGTTGGAGCCTGCACTAACGATATTATTTTGTTAAAATCTTGTTTCTGTTTATCGTATCAAATTCAGCTTTTGCACTTACTTATGATATTTACTTCAATGTCGCCTTTTATGCAAATAAACCATATTATGCCTTCCTTTGATATTCCATATGCATGCATCTATTCTGTTAAAACTCCTGGTGTAACTTGTGGAGTACTTTTTGTACTCATGTTGCTATATCTAACTCTTTCCAGAGGAAGCTTTCGACGACTTCGGTGAGGATTGCGGCTAGGCCACGTCTTACAGTCATTCACCTTGTGGGAAGGCTGGATGGGCTGCCGCTTTATGTATTTCTTCCGCTGTCTTCTTTTGCTATTATTGTAAACTTTGGCCATCAGGCTCATATTAGCTAAATAAAGTTTGTCATTACGCATGATAATTGTCTTTGTGATACTGTGTGCACTAGCTTTTCCGGGGATAGTGCGATTAACACAGAGGGTTCTGGAGTTGCTGCTCCGGGTCCCGACAGAAAGCATCGTAGAGACACAGAGGGAGCACACTCTGCCTCTACCACCAACTCACACCAACTAAAGAGCTAAAGGAAACAACCTTCCTAAAGCCTCTTTTGATTCTAAAACCCTAATTCTATCACAAGTGCTCAAGTGGGCATGCAGCCCCTCAATCCTATTTATAGCGCCTGGCTAACGGGTCTCCGCCCCGTTACGCCCGCTACGTCCAACGGAGCCCGCTCCCGCTTGTGCAGCCTTACGAATTTCCCGATTCGCCCCTTCTGCACCTTCCGGGAAGCTTCCGCGCTCCTTGTCTCGCACGCCTCGCACGCCTCGCAACCACCTCGAGTCCCCGTCGTCTTCGACACATCCCGACCGTTCTGACCTCAGCGCCACCTGCGCCTAGTCCGGTCCACCGTGTCTCGCCACGACTCCAACTCGACGTCCTGCAGTCACACAGACAAGAAAACACGTCAAATAGCACCGCTCGACACATGAAAGCGTAAATACCATCACACTTACCACAGACGAAGTCCAAACCTGTCAAAACATTAGAATATGCATCCTAAACCCAAATGACCAGATTTGACCAAAGTCCGACCGAGCCCGATTGCACCACGCAACGACTCGACTCCGAACCACTCAAACCAAACTCGACTGACCTAAACCTTTGTCAATTACTCATCACTCTCATGGAGCACGACCACATGGTCTCTCAATCTCCCCCTTGATGAGTCTATTGACAAACGCAGAAAAAGCATTAAGAAGAGTTTGATTTTGAAGAATCCAACATGGTCCAAAGAATGAAATGAAGCTAATGACCTTGTCGACAGAAAGAACACTAGAGCAACTACTGAAAGAGCAAATTGATCTCCAAAGCTCTAAACTGTTCCCAACAGACTTTTTCTTCTCTATTCTCCCCCTTTTGGCAATAAACGCATCAGGATACAATAGAGAGAATGTGACATGTCAAGGGATGAATATGGCTGAAGTTTGTTTATTTAAGCATTTAGAGCCATGAGAATTATCCATATTGACCATAATGTAATACACCAAGCCATAGCTAAAAAAACGCTATCTAGATCATGACAATATATATATAAACCAGCTAGAGCACAAAGATGACAATCTGAAATGTAATGCATTTTGAGAGCAAGTCAAGTCATCAATGAGTAAAGTCTAGCTAGAGACATCCAAGGATGATGCAGGCCATGTCAATAAGCTAAGCGAAACAAAGAAGCTAACATTGAGTCCAAATAGAGTGCTATAAGCTCAAGATTGAAACATTGGTTAAGGTACTTGGTTCTGATTGTAGATTAAGCAAATTGAGCACATTAAACATTGTCTTTTGAAAGCATATGGTTGTTTTCAACCCAATTTTTTGTTTATGTGCTAGATCTCAAGCCTTATGCGACTATTCCAAGCAATAAGCTTAAGAAGATAGTCTAGGTCATCCAAAACTCCCCCTGAGTTCATGCCTAGTGCAATGGCAAGCTGTCTCATGAGAAAGAATTGGTGAAATCAGTTTTTTCGCACAAATATGGTGGTTGTCAACCAACATTTTTGTTTTATCATGTGCTAGATCTCAAGCCTTATGCGACTACTCCAAGCAAGAAGCTTAAAAAGATAGTCTAGGTCATCCAAAACTCCCCCTAAGTTCATGCCAAGTGCAATGGCAAGCCGTCTCATAGGAAAGAATTGGTGAGATCAGTTTTTTCGCACAAAAGAGATCTTTTTGCTTTTTAACACATTGTACTAACTCATGTATCATCAGGAGACTAAAACAGCTCAAACTAAGGCTCAATATAGATTCAACGCTCTACTCAGCCTATTTGACATGGCATGAATCATAAAAGGATAGCTCAAGAAAGACTAAACTCAAATGCTAGCATGACAAGTTTAATTTAAGTTGATCAATTTTACTTAACTTATCATGGCAAACGTTAGTCTACACATATGAAGTCATGATAAATCTAGCAAGCTAAGCACAAGTCATGGCAAGGTGTAAAGCATTGAAGCATGTCATAACAGGATAATAATCAAGGCTCAATGCAGATTGATTATAATGCTAGAATGCTGAAAATGCAAGAAAGTCCAGCTCCTCCTCAACATTAGATGCAACGTTTAGTTCAAGTTGAGTTATGTCAAAATTAAGCTTCAGAAGCTCCCAAATGAACTCCCCCTGAACCAAAGCAATAGAATCGAGAAGCTGGGAAAGAAAACAGCAAACAGGCAGTCCTTAAAGCATAGAAAAGATATAGAGGCAACTATGGCTCAGACTGACTCTCATCTACCCCATATGACTCCAGGACTAACAGCTGATCGTCGAACACACACTAGAGAGCAAACACGTACCCTGTCTACCCGAGGGTGGCCCAACCCTCGCTAGAACCTACAAGAAGTGAGTGAGCTCAACCTAGTGAGATAAGAAATAGCTACTCCTGGAAGCACAAGATAAGAGTAAGAAGTCTAAGCAACTCAACACAAGAAACACTCTAACCTATGCTAGAAGGACTTAACCCAATGCACCCGCAAATGCAATGCAACAGAAATGAGACAGAAGCATAATTAATATAATAAAGCAGTAAAGCCCAAGCTCCCCCTCACTACAGTCCGTAAGGACAAACCACCCCAAGCTCTCCTCGCAGAGTTGAAAACCTCGAGCTGTCCAAAGGCTTGGTGAAGATATCTGCCAACTGGTGGTCACTCTCCACAAAATGGAGCACTATGTCACCCTTCTCTACATGGTCTCTAAGGAAGTGGAAACGAATATCAATATGCTTGGTCCGAGAGTGTTGCACTGAGTTCTTAGCGATGTTAATCGCAGACGTGTTATCACAAAAGAGTGGAACACTGTCTAAAGCTAACCCAAAGTCCCGCAGGGTCGAAACCATCCAAAGTACCTGGCTACAGCAACTGGCTGCAGCAACGTACTCGGCCTCTGCAGTGGACTGTGCAACACCGGACTGCTTCCTCGAAGACCAGGAAACGAGAGAAGTGCCAATAAATTGGCAGGTGCCGGAAGTGCTCTTCCTATCTATCCTACAGCCAGCGAAGTCTGCATCCGAAAAGGCTCTTAGGGAAAGACAGGATGAGGAAGAGTACCAGATACCATAGTCAATGGTAGCTCGAAGGTACCGAAAGATGCGCTTCACCGCCTGACGGTGAGATACGCGAGGAGAAGCCTGAAAACGAGCACACAGACACACGGAGAAGTGTATGTCTGGTCTCGAGGCAGTGAGGTAAAGAAGGGAGCCGATCATACTTCTGAACTCTTTCTGATCAACTGGCTCGCCATCCTCATCTGGGTCAAGATAGGCTGTCGAAGCCATGGGAGTTGACACCGGCTTACCATCACTCATATCGAAGCGCTTCAGGAGGTCACGAGTGTACTTTCCTTGATGAAGAAATGTGCCCTCCCGAGTCTGCTTAATTTGGAAGCCAAGGAAGAAGGTCAACTCACCCATCATACTCATTTCAAACTCGGTGCTCATGACATCCGAGAACTGGGAAACCAAAGTATGGGAAGAGCCGCCAAAGATAATGTCATCGACATAGATCTGGACGAGCAGAAGGTCAGCGCCAAGCCGGCGGATGAACAAGGTCTTATCAACTTTACCCATTTCAAACCCATGACTCAACAAGTAGGACTTAAGCCTCTCATACCAAGCCCTAGGGGCCTGCTTAAGTCCATACAACGCTTTGGAAAGCTTGAAGACATGGTTTGGGTATTTGGGGTTTTCGAAACCAGGAGGCTGTCGGACGTAGACCTCTTCCTCAATAAGGCCATTGAGAAAGGCACTCTTGACGTCCATCTGGTAAAGCTTAAAACCCTTAGAAGCTGCAAAGGCAAGCAGGATTCTAATGGCTTCAAGTCTAGCTACAGGGGCAAAGGTCTCCTCGAAATCTAGACCTTCAACCTGGGAGAACCCCTGAGCAACCAGTCTAGCCTTGTTTCGAATAACCACTCCATCCTCGCTCTGCTTGTTCTTGAACACCCACTTAGTCCCAATAATATTGTGACCTCGCGGGGGCTCGACAAGCGACCAGACCTTGTTCCTCTCGAAATTTTCTAGCTCCTCATGCATGGCATTGACCCAAGACTCATCAGATAAAGCATGAGAGACTGCTCTAAAGAACCTGAGATATCGGGCCTAGTCTCCGGACTGGCCTCGTCAAAGGTCACCTCACAGGTCTATACCATTTTACTAGACTCGCAGTTCCAGACCCTATAAGCCCGCGAAGAAGGCGAGTAACCTAGAAAGATTCCATCACAAGAACGTGACTCGAACTTGTCTAGGTTCCCGGACTTCAAAACAAAGCACTTGCAACCAAACACACGAAAATGAGAGACGCTAGGCTTTCGCCCATATCTCAGCTCATAAGAAGTGCGATGCAAGTGTGCCCGAAGAAAAACTCGATTTGAGACATGGCACGCGGTGGCTATAGCCTCAGCCCAAAACTTTCGCGGTGTAGAGTACTCATCAAGCACCGTCCTGGCCATCTCGACCAAGGTACGGTTCTTCCTCTTCACAACGCCATTCTGCTGAGGGACGTATGGAGAAGAGAACTGGTGCTCTACACCTGTCTCACCACAGAAACTCTCAAAGTAGGAATTCTTGAACTCCGTGCCATTGTCACTACGGATCGCTCGTAAGGCACCTGGGAGCTCTACAGAAAGCCTACTGAAAAGACCTCGGAAATGCGAAAATGTCTCATCCTTCGAGGCTAAGAAAAACACCCAAGAATACCTCGAGAAGTCATCGACCACAACAAGAACATACCACTTCCCTCCTGCTGACTGCACTCGAGCTGGTCCAACTGTGTCCATGTGGAGCAGCTGTCCCGGTGCATCGGTCATAGTAACTGTGACCGGAGGGTGAGAAACGGCAACCATCTTGCCGTGCCGGCATGGAGAGCAAACAAGGTCTTTGACCATCTTGAGTTTCGGCAGACCACGAATGAGATCGTGGCCGCTAACTCGGGTCAAATGATCAAATCCGATATGACCAAGTCTCCTATGCCAGAAAGAAAGGTCGCGGGACTCAGAAGCAACTAAACACCTGAGAGGATCACCAGAAGACTCAGAAAAATCAGCACGAAAGATCCTCCCATAACGAGAAATCCCGCAAACCAGACTACTCGAAGAATCAAGAATTTTACAAGCATTTTTCTTAAAGATTACCTCGAAACCGTCATCGGTAAGCTGAGAGACTGAAAGTAAATTGTACTGCAGCTTACTAACCAAGGCTACATCTTTCAGAATGAAAGAATCATTAATGCGCACAGTACCTTTGGCGATGACGCGCCCAGATGAAGCATCTCTGAAGGTGATCGTCTCATCACCTGGAGCACGGGCAAGGGAAGAAAACCAACGGGAATCTCCGGTCATGTGTCGTGAACACCCGGAGTCTACGAGCCAAACCTTTCCCTTCCCTGCCTGGCGAACCTGAGTCAAACAGAGAGTAAAGTCTCAGTACTGGGGTAAATCAAGAGAGATTTTGGCACCCAATACTGAACAACACGTCGAGCAGATGAAGTAGTCAAGCACGACTGACCTCTATCTACCCTACGCTCTCTGTCACTCAAAGCAGAAGGTCTGTGAGCAGACCTGAAGCTGTTGCGGGGTCCGACTGCTACGGGAGAGCGAGTCGGAACACCAGCAACACGCTGATCACGCCGCGGGTAGCTGTCTCGACGGGGGAAACGAGATGTACCCTCAGGACGGCGGAAGTCACGACCCGGAGCAGCATGAGGACGAAAACCAGAAGACTCAGGAAAACCAAGTCCTCGATGCTGCCCAAACCCGTCAGAAGCGACTGAAGCAAACCGAGACCTCGTGTTGGTCTTAGATGCACTCAAGGTCTGGGGCTGACCCTGAATACGCCTAAGAGCTGCAACACGGTCTCTCTGTGCGATCCTGGCGCGCCTGAAGCATCTGTCGATCGTATGTCCATCCTTCTGACAGAAGGTGCAATGATGCTTCGCCTTCCGAGAGGCTGAAGTAGCATGAGATGGCTTCGCCTTCTGAGAGGCCGAAGCTGCAGGTGGACTCACCTTGCTGTCAGAAATCTCTTGGATAAAGCCCGCTGATTTGAATTTAACCTCATCAGACCTGGGCTCGACCTCGATCACACCTCCTACTATGGGTCTGAGAATAGCAGGTGGATGCTTCCTCATATCCTCAGAGAAATCATATCCTAGACCCTGATTGAACTTGCAGATCTTGGCTTGGTCTAGAATAAGATTAAGCTTCTTCTTGCCGCCTACAAATCTCTCGAGGGTGTTCATAAGATACTGACACTCCCGAAAGAGAGAGGTGCAAGAAGAGCAGGGGGAAGAAGAGACAGCAGAAGGTAAGGGAGCAGATGAAGAACCAACAGCAGAGGGAAGAATGGCTTGTGCACGCACAGCCGACTCTGAAGGGACAGTCCTACTGCTAGCCAGTTGGTTCACGTCTCTAAGCGTCTCAACCTTGCCCTGGGGCTTCTCCCCCTTCTCCTCAATCACATTACAAGCACAAGGTGGCTTCTCTAGAAGATCCTTAGTTAGCTTCACACATTTCTCATCCAATGCAATTTAGTTTGTTACAGTTAATACATGGTGAGCTAACAGGGTCCTTAGAAGCATACTGAGCCATTTTCCTATCATGATCAATCATTTCTTGAAACTGTTTGGAGACAGCTTCAAGTTCAGCAGTTAACTTGGGACAGTTCAAGCATGAATCAATCGGCTCAAGTAAAGAAGCTTGGAGTTCAGCAATTTTATGATCTGCCCGTTTTAAGTTCATCTTCAAGTTATTGCAATTTTTACAAGGATCGGGCAAATCAAGGAGCATGGCATAAGGTCCTCTAGCAGCACTGTCCTTATCCTCACATGAGGTGGGAGAAGTAGTCTCATCAGTAGTAAGTAGGGTAACAGCCATCCTACTCAACTCTAACTCAGCAAGCAGACTAACATTCTCCACCTTAATAGAATCAAGCTCGGAGGACACACTATCATGTGAGGTCCTTAACTTCTCCAAATCACCCAGCAAAGCACAGCATGTATCACAGTCGTCACGGGAGGGAGCAGATGTAAGAGAAGTAAGCTCCCGTGATAGTCTATCTACTTCCTTCTCTAACTCGGTACACCTAGTCCTAGCTCTAGCATGAAAACCTCCTAGCTTAAGGAAAGCTTCATTAAGTTGGTCATAGGAGGGACATACCTCGTCCGAGTCGGAGTACAGCTCGCTGTCGCTGAGTTCGCCCTCGAGGGCCATGAAGCACATGCCGGAGAAGTCGTCGCCGCCATCCTTGGGCTCTTGGTCACCCGTCCCGTCGTCGTCGCTCCATCCCTCCACCTCACTGAGGTCGAGGTCATCGAAGGCGGTGAGGACGCGGTGGAAGAGCTTCTTGGCCTTCCCGAAGTTGCGGAACTTCTTCTTTCCCGGTGTCTGAGCTAGAGGCTTCTTGTTGCGGTTCTTGTCGGTGTAGTCGATCTTGCCCGAACCGCCGTAGTCGTTCTTGCCTTTCTCCAGCTTGGGGCAGTTTGCCCGAATGTGGTTGGGGCCACCACACTCGAAGCAAATCACGGGTCCTCCTCTCTTTCTGTCCCTCCTCCCCTTGTAAGCATGAGAGAATCTTCGAGCAAGGAGGGCCAGCTGATCAACCGCAAGCTGCTCTAACTGATCATCAGTTATGTCACAGAGAGCAGCAAGAGAGAAACCGCAAGAAGAATCAGAAGAGGGACCAGAAGCCGAGCTGGGATCTGTGACTAGAGCCATCGACTGTGACTTCGACTTGCGAGAGACAATGTCAATCTCGTGGGTCTTGAGACGCGAGTACAGCGCATCAAGAGTCAAAGTCGAGAGGTCCGTAGTGTCCTTGATGGTAGTCACCTTCATCTCCCAAACACGAAGGTCGAGTGCAGCGAGCATTTGTCGAGCGTTATCCGAGTCGGGGTATGTGAGACCGACAGCTCGGAGGTTGCTCAGAATCTTGTGAAAACGCGCAAAACACTCATCAAGGGACTCGCCAGCGAGCATTTCAAACTTGTTGTAATCTCGCTTGAACTGGTCCTGTCTCACTGTCTTTATCTGGGTGGTGCCCTCATGGTAAGCATCGAGGGTCTCCCAAATATCGAAGGCGGACGAAAGATGAGATATGCGGTCAAACTCGCTACGACTCAAGCCCTGGATTATGATGTTCCTTGCCTTAGCGTTTGCCTCAACATCATGCATATTTCCAGCATTAATGTTCTCATCGGCAGGAACAACAAATCGGACCTTGACCTTGCGCCAAATGGCGTACCCCTGAGCCTGGATGTATGTCTCCATTCAGCTCTTCCAGAAGGGGTAATCGATGCCATCGAAAACGGGCGGCTTGGTGGAGTACTTGTCCGTCGCCATGGCTCTTGAGACCGGTTAAGATCTATGAATTAGAGCTAACCGGCTCTGATACCAATTTTTGGACCGAAATGGCGACAGAGGGGGGGTGAATGTCGATCTTTAAAAATCGCCCCCAACAAATATCTTCTTCTCCAATAGCTATGGGAGCTATGAAGGTAGAAGACAAGTACTTACAGGAAGAACAACAGCAGAGAAAACCAGATCCAGAAAGAAACAATCAAGAAAAATAAATTCAGCGCAAGTCTGGCTGCAAGCGGTAGTACCGCTGTGACGAGCGGTAGTACCTCTGAGCGGTAGTACCGCAATTCCGAGCAGTAGTACCTCTCGCCGGAGACGTTCGGACTGGTCCGAACAAGAGCGGTAGTACCTCTCCAGGAGCGGTAGTACCTCTGAGCGGTAGTTCCTCTCCAGGAGTGGTAGTACCTCTCGAGAAAAACAGCAAACAGGATTTTCAAGCTGAAACTTTGAGACTTCGGATTTTGGCTAAAAAGAAGGTTTGCTCTCAATCTTTTTGATCCAAGACCTTACTACAACATACTAAATAGTAAGGGGACCTTGGGAAACAAGAGAATCAAACCAAGAAGCAAGAATTTCAGATTATGGGTAAAAATCTGAATTTTTGCACAACCCGAGCCAAAAATCAAATTGCTTCCAAACCTTTGATCCTATGGCTAAGAGACTTTGCAGATATGTTAGCAATAGCCATAGGACTCTCCATGCCAAATCTCAGCCCATCTTGCAAAGGGAAACAAGAAATGCTCAAAAACCCTAGAGGAGCTAAAGAAGAACAGAGCAACCCAAAAAGCCAAAACTGAGATTAAAAGAGGTTTGCTCTTAAGAAACTTGATCAAATGATCTTGAGGCACTATCCCATCAAAGAGCAACCCATTTTGGGCCTTCCCAGCAATCAAGAACTCAAAACACCGTTAATCAAGAAATCATGCAAATGAAGAACGAAAAACAGACAGAGCACGGGAAGCAAACTTCAGATTTCATTCAACTATTCAGGGATTACAACTGAGCTACGTCCCCATACCCCGATTGATACAAGAGGAATGATTACAAGACTCTCAATCCCTCATCTCCCTCTCAATCCTCAAGAGCACCAAGAATCTCAACACTTCTTGGGAGGAAGAACACACAGAGAGAGGAGACTCACATAGAAACCATCGTAGAGACACAGAGGGAGCACACTTTGCCTCTACCACCAACTCACACCAACTAAAGAGCTAAAGGAAACAACCTTCCTAAAGCCTCTTTTGACTCTAAAACCCTAATTCTATCACAAGTGCTCAAGTGGGCATGCAGCCCCTCAATCCTATTTATAGCGCCTGGCTAACGGGTCTCCGCCCCGTTACGCCCGCTACGTCCAATGGAGCCCGCCCCTGCTTGTGCAGCCTTGCGAATTTCCCGATTCGCCCCTTCTGCACCTTCCGGGAAGCTTCCGCGCTCCTTGCCTCGCATGCCTTGCAACTACCTCGAGTCCACGTCGTCTTCGACACATCCCGACCGTTCTGACCTCAGCGCCACCTGCGCCTAGTCCGGTCCACCGTGTCTCGCCACGACTCCAACTCGACGTCCTGCAGTCACACAGACAAGAAAACACGTCAAATAGCACCGCTCGACACATGAAAGCGTAAATACCATCACACTTACCACAGACGAAGTCCAAACCTGTCAAAACATTAGAATATGCATCCTAAACCCAAATGACCAGATTTGACCAAAGTCCGACCGAGCCCGATTGCACCACGCAACGACTCGACTCCGAACCACTCAAATCAAACTCGACTGACCTAAACCTTTGTCAATTACTCATCACTCTCATGGAGCACGACCACATGGTCTCTCAGAATCAAGGAGTGGCTACTAGAGACTATGTTGACCGATTGAGCACGTTGGTGGTCATCGTCCATCTCGGCCTACTGGTTAAGGAGTCGGAGGTACCGCATTACCCGATCTGCCATTGCAACCTATGTATGTCTGTATGTACTATACTCGCTGGTGTGTGCTAAGCAGAAATGACAGAGCTTATATAGCAAATGATAGCATGCAACATTGTCATTCCCTATCCATGTCACGACATGTCATTGTTAACAATGAGTGTGTGACTTCAGAGTCTGTCTAGAATAGAATCCTTTTGCAACTTGACTTTATTGGAAATATTTTAACTCCAGATTTTACCAGGAGAGAAAATTCACAAACTATGAATGATGCAGTGCTTAGAACTAATAGCGTACAAAATGTACGTGTGGATTCTTTTAGGCTGTGGCTTATGGCTTCTGGTGTATGGCTTTTGAATTCGCGCTTTTTGTGAGAGATATTATGAAGAGGGAAACAGTCGTATGCGATTTTGGCTGGCACAGTTGAAGTCAGTATAGTGTGTACTACAATTAACTAGTAGATCTCGTCTCAAAAAATGTACCATTTGAAAGCTAGTTACTATAGCGCCATACATAAACCATAAGTGGTTTTGAACCCACCCGTAACTTAGACCATGAATGGGTAGTTCTGAGCCTAGCCTAGCCCAACAAGGGCCAGGCCCGAAGCCTAGAAAAACCCAAAAATATCCCATTTTTAGAATAAAATACTATTATTTTATTTTTGGAATAAAATGTTATTATTTAGTTCATTTTGTTGGAATAAAATATTGCTATTAATTTATTTTATCGCTATCATCGGGTTTTTGGGTTTTGGGCTAGGCCTAAGAGTCAAAAATCTAGGCTCGAGTCCAGCCCAACATCGAGGCGGGTTGCCATGAACAGATCTTACAAAAATATACTTCAAAATAAACACAACAATATAAATGTCGATTGGTTGCACCAATGACTTACAATGGGGTTAGTGAAGAAATGGAAGCAACGAAGAGACAGGAGTGATTGCTGTAGTCAATGTCAAAGGAAGAAATGAGTGATCGTGTGGTTGTAGGATCAAGGATAACTGATTGGGGGGGGGTGAATAGGAGGTTCTAAAAATTCTAGCCTTCTAAAAAGATTTCCACAATATATAGTTAAGCTAGATTTTTAGAGCAATTTAAGCCTACACAATTCTAGTTTGCTTAAATCACCACAAGCAGAATTCTTTACGACTATAAATGTAGCACAAGTAAATATGACAATCACAAAGATCACAATATACTAGAAATACAAGTGCGGAGAGAAGAGTCGAGAAATGAACCAATTGACACATGTTGTTTTACCGTGGTGCTCAAAAAATTGCCGATTTTCCCTAATCCATGTTGAGAAAAGCCCAAGCGACTTGGACCAGCTCCACGAATTAAACATCAACTCCTCAATCCACTAGTAGTTGTCCTTCCTCCACTCTGAAGATGGTGGACATGAAACCATTCACAATTCAGCACCGGACCACTTCACAATCTTTTTGAAGAGGTCACCTCGCAATCTCCCACTAAACCGTCTAGGTGCCGGCAAGTATCAAGAGTAATAAATCACAGTTTCGCTTGACGGCAATCAAGTGCCAAAGGATCAATCTAGAGATGAAATCACTTGATTTGGCTCAATTGCCTCAAATGAATGCACAAGATGAAATAGAGGTGCAGAGTGAATGCTCAATGCTCAAGAATATTCAAGGGAGTCTCTTACTTCTGTCCTTAAGTAGGTGGGGAAGTATTTATACTCCCACCAACCAAATATAGTTGTTGCATAAAATAATCTTGAAAAATCAGGGCGAGCGTTAGTACTGCTGTACAAATTACGAAACTACCGCACCTGCTCTGACATAACAGTAACAGCTATATCGGAGTTTTTGAACTAGCTGTTGAAGGTCGACGTGGTACTACCACCATTGTAATCGTGGTAGTTGCGATTTTTTCTAGTTCCATTTTCTAGAGCAGTACTTCCGTTTGTCTCGAGCCCAAAACTTGGCACTCTCTGGAAAAAATGTATCGCTTAGATTTTCAGAACTTTCAAATATCGGTAGTACTACTCAAGAGTTCTGGTCCTTCCACTCACGGGTAGTTCTACTGTTAAAACTGCGGTACTTCCTTTTCCAGGGAAGCAAAGTGATTACTCGGGTTCTCTTTGGAAAAATGTACCGTTTGTTTTCTTGGAACTTTCAGTTTGCAGAAGTGCCACCTATTTCACTCCGATACTTCCGATATTTCTAACAATGCATAGTTAGTTCTCAATTTTAATTTTATATGCATGCATCATCCTCAAATGATCCAAATGGCACAAGAGCATGTTGTCAAACTACTAGTCATGATCTCTCTTAATGGTACGACATTTATCCTATAATCTAGTTTTTCACCCTTTCTCCTAAGACTGGTAAAATAAAAAAGGGATCCTAGACTACTTTACCTATGTCTTGAACCACATTGATCCTCATCTTGATCCTTAGCACGCGTCTCACATTCATCATTGGAACTAAACCTTTCAAACACTCAATAAACATGTTAGTCCCATATTCACATAATGTCATTAATTACCAAAACCATTTTTAGGGGCCTAGATGCTTTCAATCTTCTCCTTTTTGATAATTGATGACAACATAAATATTTTGTGAGAAGAATAAGATTGTTGAATATTCCAATTGTTTGAAAACAAATTGTATATTCTTTTGTGACTTTTAAAATAATTTATTCTTGCAATTTTCTTAAATGAATTTTGGAGAATTCTCGCAAGCACATGTAAGGTTTTCAAAGAAATTTTGGCAGAGTTTTCTTTGTTTGTTGAACTTGGGGGAATAGATAAATACAATAAGATAGCAACTGAGCACAAAATGCATTTTATAATGTGAACACACTTTCAAGTTCAACATAGGCATAGCATTAAGCATATAAGAAGCATGTTCATAACATAAAAGATAACAAACCATGCACATGTTCATTTCATCACATATTTGAATATACATATTCAACTATAGTAAATAGTAACAAATAGTAGGCTTCATTAATCTTCATTCTTCTCCCTTTCTTGAGCTTCTTCTCCCCCTTGCCTTCTCCCCCTTTGGCATCAAAGGACCAAAAAGGCATCTCTTAGGGTCCCTGAGGAGAGGGGTCACAACGGCGATCATGCCCGTATTTGAGTGGAGAAGGAGGGCGAGTCACTGCATACTCAAGTGAGGACACCCTGTCCCCAAGAGAAGAGACGGCGGCAGTTAGAGAAGCGAGCTGAGCAGTAGTCTGTGTATGTTGTTCATCTATCCTCAGCACGACAAAATATATTTGAGAAAGTGTGACCTCTTCTTCTCCTTGTGGTGCAGGTGCAGCCTCTTCTTGTTGAGCTCTAGGACGGGGAACTTGAGGGATGGGAGGTTCTTCTCTTGGCTTAAAGGGCTTATGCATTGAGCCCAAACCTCCATGGTACTCAATCTTCCTAAGGATCAAAACCATCCTGACCCTATCATTCTTGGAAGATGCAATCTCCTGGATTATAAGATCAACCACATCAAATTTTCGGCCTTGCATAACGTAGTTAATTAAGTTCCATGCATGACCTCTAATAGCATCATAATTCCCACTGTTGGAAAAATGATATGTTTGATGATCCGATTGACTAGGTTAGGAATGGGGAGGAGGCCACTGAGCTTGCCTGGTACATATCTAACATTTTGATCATAGTATGCAGTTATAGTAGGGAGCTCCAGTGCAGGCCTGCCATATACCTTTTCATATGCACTGGACTCTGTCCCAAGGGCTAGCTCAAACTCATGTTTGTTGTTGCCTAAGTACTGGGGTCCAGTCATCCAACCCATATGCATGAAGTCTGGAGAGATGTACAAAGTGGCATAAAACTGTCTAATGATATCATCATTGTAATAACATTTTAGAGCCACTAGATTCTGAATACCAGCTCTTTGAAATAGCCTATATATGCCATCATATTTGTCAATTTGGCCAAGGTGATCCCAATCAACATACTTGTGGTCAACAAACTACCTAATTGGACCACACAATTGCCCATGCACTTGTTCCTAAAACTTCGTATGAAATCTTGGATTGACAGAGTTGTTGGGGAGCACATACTGACTTCTATGAGGCAAGATAGTATACTCCTCAGCTGTGATTTTTTTAGGTCTATCGAAGGCTCTTCTCGCTCAGGCATCTCCTCATCTGATTCAAGAGGAGAGCTCTCTTGCTGGGCTGACTCGGTCTCAAACTCAGAGGCAATTGCTTTGCCTCTATCTTCTCTAAGCGTCTGAGCAGACTCTTGAACAGGCTGAGAGGGAATTGGAGATGAGGAGGACCTTAATGAGAGGAAGCTTGTCCCGAAGGCTTGGGAGAAGATGTGTTCCTGGCATAAATTTTGCGACCAACATTTCCTGTCCTAGGCATCTTTAAACAAGGAGAAAAGAAATCAAGGATATGGTAGAGATCAAACAAAAATAGGTTTGAAAAGAAATAGAATGAGATGGCTATTTTATCAGGAGAATCGGAAGTACCAACATTCAAACTGCGATAGTACCAGGATGCAGTAGTACCACGCTCGTCGAGCGGTAGTACCAATTTCCCTGATAGTTTCTAGGGCAAGGCATGTATGAATCTTTTGGTGTTTTTCTTGGATTGAATCTATGGAATAGATACATAAACATTATTAGACACCAACTATAGTAACTTGCCCAAGAAAAACAACTCTAAATCATTCATACTTTAGATCAAAACCTAGACTTGAACCTAGAGTTCTAGGACAAGATAAAAGAAGGGATTTGATCCTAGTTACCTTGTGGAATGGGGGAGTTGAACCCTTAGGATGCAAGGAAACACCAAAAACCAAAGAAATCTCCATCGGATTTGGAGATCAAAGAAGAGGGTTTGGGAGATTTTGTTGGAGGGGAGAGAGAGGCGTACGGGTGAGTTCGGAAGAAAAGGAGCGGGAGGTCCGACGGAGAGAGAGAAGGATAAAGACCTGTGGGGTTGGTCATTAATGCACAAAATCAGTCAGAAATGGTAGTTTCGCAGTTAACATGCCAGAAGTTCCAAAAAGGCAGAAGTGCCGCAAAAGACACAGCGATAGTTTTGATAATCAGAGTACCACATATTGACTGTCGGTAGTTTCGATTTTTTTTTGGAACTTTCAGAGACTGGATTTTGATTTGAGGAAATATGCAAATGATCCCTAGTTTTGCACTCAAATAAAGATCATTTAGGATCATTATGCATCAATAAGACTAAAGGGAACCTAAGAACATAGTTTTTAAGAAAATAAAGACTTTTACCAAAAGATTTGAAAATACCTTTCAAAAATATCTCAAATAACACCAAATCATCATGAAAGCATGAGGCAAGAGTTCAAGTAATATTTGAGTAGTCTATAACATTTAATTCATTTCTCAGCTTGCAAAAGCGGCTTTCATCTAATAGTTTGGTGAGAATGTCTGCTACTTGGTCATCGATCCGGATGTGGCTAATTATGATATCTCCCATACTCACATGATCTCTCAAGAAATGGTGGCGTATATCTATATGTTTAGTTCTTGAGTGTTGCACTGAGTTATTTGCTATTTTCACCGCACTATCATTATCACACAAAAGAGGTATTTTGTCAAATTTAATTCTATAATCCATTAAAGTTTGCCTCATCCATAACAATTAACTACAATAACTTCCTACGGAAACATATTCAGCTTCAGTGGTGGATAGGGCTACTGAATTTTGTTTCTTTGAAGACCAAGATACTAATAACCTTCCTAGCAATTGACAACTTCCTAAGGTGCTTTTTCTATCCACTTTGCAACCCGCATAATCCGAATCCAAATATCCAATTAAATCAAATTTAGCACATTTAGGATCCCATAAGCCTATATTTGAGAAATGCTTTAAATATCTTAGAATTCTCTTTATGGCCATCAAATGGCACTCTTTTAGGGATTCTTGAAAATGTGCATATATGTAAATACTAAATATGATATCGAGTCTAGATGCGGTAAGATAAAACAAACTTTCAATCATAAATCTATAAAGTTTTAAATCTACCAATTTACCTCCTTCATTGAGGTCAAGATGCACATTGGTTGCCATGGAGGTCTTAATAGGTTTTGCATCTTCCATGCTAAACTTCTTGCATAGGTCTTTCATGTACTTTGTTTGACTTATGAAAGTCACATCCTTGAGTTTTTTGATTTGATGTATAAGAAAATAGCTCAACTCTCCAATCATGGATATTTCAAACTCCCTAGGCATCATATCTCCAAATTCTTTGCAAAAATCTTGATTAATAGAACCAAATATAATATCATCAACATAAATTTAACATACAAAGAAATTATCATGAATAATTTTTATAAACAAAGTTGTATCAACCTTCCCAATTTTGAATCCTTTTAAAAGTAGAAAATCTTGAAGACGCTCATACCATACTCTAAAAGCTCGCTTTAAGCCATATAGTGCCTTGGAGAGTTTGTATACAAGATTAGGCTTTTTAGGATCTTCAAAACCGGTGGTTATTCAACATAAATAAGTTCCGATATTTTACCATTTAAGAAGGCACTTTTATCATCCATTTGAAACAATTTGATATCGAAACTTGACACAAAAGCAAGTAATATTCGAATTGACTTAAGTCTAGCTACGGGTGCAAACGTTTTATCATAATCCAAGCCTTTAACTTGAGTATAACCTTGTGCAACTAACCTTGCCTTGCTTTTTACCACAACTCCATTTTCATCTTATTTATTCTGGAAGACTCATTTTGTGCCAATTACATTGTGCTCCTTGGATCTCTTTACTAGTGTCCAAATATCATTTTGGACGAAGTTGTTAAATTCTTCACGCATTGCATTCACCAAATCCATATCTTCTAAGGCACCATCTACAATCTTTGGTTCAATAGAAGATACAAACGAGTAATGCTCATAAAATAAAGCTATTATAGAATAAGTTTGAACACCTTTACTCATGTCACCCAATATTTAATCTATTTGATGATCTTTGGCATTACATTGTGGGTCTTCGGTGGTAGAGATTGTTCTTCTTTTTCTTAAACATTTATTGCTTGAATGTTGTTTGTTGTGAAAGATGTTAGAGTTTCAACTTGCTTTGATGATCTTTGGAGATGCATTTGGATCCTCTTTTGGCTTGATGTTCTCAATTTACATGTTCTCCGTTGCTCGCCTAAGTTCTTTATCACCTACATCATTCAAATTTTCTTACTCTTCTTGAGAGCCCCTAGTTTCATCAAATTAAACATCACATGATTCTTTAACTAAACCAGAGTTTTTGTTGAAGACTATACAAGCTTTACTATTTGAAGAATATCCATGCAAAAATCCTTCATCACATCGACTTTAAAATTTAGAGAGCCGAACACCATTTCTCAAGATGTTGCATTTGCATCCAAATACTCTAAAGTAGAAAACGTTCGATCTTCTCCCAATGAGAAGCTTATAGGAAGTCTTTTACAAAAGACGATGCAAATAAAGGTGATTTATGATATAACAAGCGGTGTTAATTAATGTTATCAGAAGTATTGTATTTATTAAGTATTGTACTAGCCATTTTAATTAATGTTCAATTTTTTCTTTCTACAACTCTATTTTGTTTCGGAGTGTAGGTAGTGGAAAGTTCATGCTTTATTCCAAATTCATCACAAAAATCTTCAATTTTATTGTTTTTGAACTACAAATTTTTTTCTTAATTTTCTTAAATTTGAAATGAAATTCATTTTTGTCCCTTTTTGAATTTTTTTGAAAATACCGGAGGCTTCAGCCTTGTCATGGAGGAAGAATAGCCATGTGTATGTAGAGTAATCATCCATAATGACTAAGCAATAGCTATTTCCCTTGATACTCTTATAGGTTGTTGGCCTAAACAAATCCATATTTAAGAGCTCCAATGGCCTAGAAGTTGACATGATAATTTTGGAAGGATGAGAGCTTGCAACTTGCTTCTCGACTTAATAAGCACTACACAATCTATTTTTCTCAAACTTCACATCTTTCAAGCCAACCACTAAGTCATATTTGAAAAGCTTTTTGAGTTGGATCATACCTACATGACCTAGCCTTCTATGCTACAACTAACCCAAAAAAGTTTTTACCATTAAACATGTTTTTAAGCAAGACTCACTGGACGAGAAATCAACCAAATAAAAATTTCCAAATCTAAAACCTTTGAAAACAAGTTCATTTTCCTTTCTTTTGAAATGATTACTTCTTTAGAAAAGGTGCAAATTAAGTCTAAATCACACAATTGAGCAACCGATAGTAAATTAAAATTTAATGTTTCTACAAGGATACCTTTAAAATTGAAAGGTCATTTGAGATAACAATTTTACCAAAACCAAGAACTTTTCCTTTGCTATTGTCTCTAAATATGATCTTCTCATTGCTCCCATTCTCAAATATGGTGAACATTTTCTGGTCTCCGGTCATGTGTTGAGTGCAACCACTATCAAACACCTAATACCATCCACCGGTCTTGTAGTTGACATACAAAAGAAAATCAAATATTTTTAGATGCCCAAACTTGTTTGGGTCCTTGGAAGTTAGTAACCAAGGCAATAGGCACCCAAATAGCATTCATTTTAGCACCTAAAATTGAAGTGCCAACAAACTTAGTAATAACACCACTATCCTTAGATTTCTTAAGCACATAACAAGAGTCATATAAACCTATGGATAGAGTCTTACCAATAGTACAATTTTGTTGCATATGTCCTATTTTCCGGCACCTAATGCAATATTTACCATTTTGCCTCACAAACCTTGTGGGTTTGCTTGCCGGTTTCTTACCTTTCTTGAGTACATAGCTAGGCCCCTCCTTGTTGTATGAGCATCTTTGCTCACTCAAAATCTTGTCGAGGGTAGCTTTACCTTTGAAGCACATTTCCAAGCTTTTGTTAAGCTTGATCACTTATTCCTTTAATTTATTATTCTCAACAATAGGCTTAGCATTATGTGACTTAAAACTACCATAATTAGAATCAACATTGGAACTACATGGCATTGCAAGCAAGTCATCACATGAAAGTAGAGATGCTAGTTTTAATAGTTTTTACACTAGTCATATCATCAAAAATATCACAAGTAATACTAATGCTAGTGCAAGACCTACTTGAATTTTCTTGGATAAGCAAATCATGAGCTTCCTTTAGCTCCTCATATGAGTATTTAAGAGTGATATACTCTCTTTTTAAGACCTTGAATTCTGACTCCTCTTTTCTAAGATATTTATTCAATTCTTCCAACATGTTCATAAGTTCATCATAGGAAGACTCATCATCATCAAGAGATTTTACCTTCTCTCCTTTTGCCACAAGACATGTTGGAGATGAGAAAAGCGATGGAACTTCTTTGATAGCCATGCCGACAAGTCCCTTTTTCTTAGGGGACTCATCTTCACTTGAGTCAAAGTCTGTGTACTCTTTATCAGAATCACACTCTCCAATATGAGCTTCATTCTTCCCATCTTTTTTAAGCTTCTTGAAGAGTTTCCTTTTGCCATTGAAGTTCTTTTTCTTAGATAATTTCTCTTTGTCATCCTTCTTGGTGGGGCATTGAGAGACAATATGCCTCTTCTCGTCGCACTCATAGCAACGGATGTTGCTATAGCGCTTGTTGTCGTGGTAGGAGCGCCCCTTCTTGCCTTTTTAATTACTAGTGCTTCGGTATGAGTGCCTCTTCATGAACTTATTCATTCTCCTCATAAGGAAAGCCAATTCCTCCTCGGAATCTACCTCATCATCCTCGAACTCTTGACTTGACACCGCATTAGCCTTGAAAGCGGTGATTTTCTTGCCTTTGGAGGAGAATTGCTCCAAGAGCTCCTCGTTGTCCTTCTTGTACAACTCATTGGTTATGAGGTTGCCCAAGAGTTGTGTTGGCGTCATCCTTGTTAACTTGGGCGAGTTGAGAAAGAGTGTCATCAATGTCTCATACTTTTTCAGCAAGGCCTTAAGCATCTTTCTTACAATATCAACGTCGGTTAGTGTAGTGCCTAGGCCTTTGAGCTAATTTACAATGTTGTTGAGACAAGAACACATTTCATTTATGTCCTCATGAGGCAACATTGTAAATGTCTCATATTTGACCTGAAGTCTATGCAATTTAGCTTCTTTGACCATGGATGTTCCCTCATGAATTTCCAAGAGGGTGGTCCAAATAGCATGAGAGGTTTCTAAATTGCTTACTCTATTGAACTCATCCACGTTCAAAGCTCCAAATAAAGCATTAATGGCTTGAGCATCTAAATGAGCATTACACTCGTCTTATTTCATGGGATGTAGTGGATCGAGAGACATGACGTAACCCTCATTTTATAATTTTCCATATGCTCGGACTCATGGCCTTAAGATAAATAGACATTCTAACTTTCCAATATGAATAATTTGAGCCATCGAAAAGAGGTGCCTTTCCTATAGGGTTCCCCTTACTAGCCATCCTTTTCTCTCTAGACGGTTAAGTCTAATAAATGAGAGACTAAGCTCTGATACCATTTGTAGGATCAAGTATAACTGACTAGAGGGGGGTGAATAGGAGGTTCTAAAAATTCTAGCCTTCTAAAAAGATTTCCACAATATATAGTAAAGCTAGATTTTCAGAGCAATTTAAACCTACACAATTCTAGTTTGCTTAAGTCACCACAAGCACAATTCTTTACAACTATAAATTTAGCACAAGTAAATATGACAATCACAAAGATCATAATATACTAGAAATACAAGTGCAGAGAGAAGAGTCAAGAAGAAAACCAATTGACACACGATGTTTTACCGTGGTGTTCAAAAACTTGCCGGTTTCCCCTAATCCACATTGAGGAAAGCCCAAGCGACTTGGATCGGCTCCACGAATTAAGCCTTAACTCCTCAATCTACTAGTGGTTATCCTTCCTCTGCTCCGGAGATGGTGGATACCAAATTACTCATAATTCGGTATCAGGCCTCTTCACAATCTTCTTGAAGAGACCACCTCGTAATCTCCCGCCAAACTGTCTAGGTGCTGGTAAGCACTAAGAGTAATAAATCACAGCTTTGCTTGATGGTAATCAAGTGCCAAAGGAACAATCTAGAGATGAAATACACTTGATTTGGCTCAACTACCTCAAATGAATGCACAAGGTGAAATAGAGGTGTGGAGTGAATGCTTAATGCTCAAGGATGTTCAATAAAGTCTCTTACTTCTGTCCTTAAGCAGGTAGGGAAGTATTTAAACCCCCATCAACCAAACATAACCGTTACATAAAATAATCCTGAAAAATCAGGACGACTGGTAGTACCACTGTACAAATTGTAGAACTACTGCACCTACTCTGACACAACAGTAACGGCTATATCAGAGCTTCTGAACTAGCCGTTAAAAGTCAGTGCGGTACTACCGCCGTTGTAATCGTGGTAGTTCTAATTTTTGGTAGTTCCATTTTCTAGAGCGGTACTTCCGTTTGTCTTTAGCTTAAAACTTGGCGCTCTTTGGAAAAAATGTACCGCTCGGATTTTCGTAACTTCCAAATATTAGTAGTACCACTCAAGAGTTTTGGTCCTTCCGCTTGTCGGTAGTTCTACCGTTAAAACTATGTTACTTCCATTTTCCAGAGAAGCAAAGTAATACTCGGGTTCTCACTGGAAAAAACATACCGTTCGTTTTCTCGGAACTTCCAGTTTGCGGAAGTACCGTGTGTTTCATTTCGGTACTTCCGATATTCCTGACAATGCACAGTTAGTTATGAATTTTGATTTTATGTACATGCATCATCCTAAAATGATTCAAATGGCATAAGAACATGCTGTCAAACTACTAGCCATGATCCTTCTTAATAGTATGGTGTTTATCCTATAATCCAATCTTCCACCCTTTCTTCTAAGACCGGTAAAATCAAAAAGGAATCCTAGACTACTTTACCTTTGTCTTGAACCACATTGATCCTCATCCTGATTCTTAGCATGTATCTCACATTCGTCATTGGAACTAAACCTTTCAAACACTCAATAAATATATTAGTCCTATATTCACATAATATCATTAATTACCAAAATCATTTTTAGAGCCCTAGATGCTTTCAACGGTGTGCGGCCTAGAAACTCTATCCTTCTCGATGCACACCAAGAAAAAGGGCTGGTGCAGTCCAGCAGCTCAACATAACGGCATAGCTATCCAAAGAGAAGAAGGAAGAAAGAAGGAATACATAATTTTTGACATCTCCAGATTCTTAGACACAACATCCACCCTCAAGTAACTGCTGCCGAAACGAAAAAACATCCAAATGTGATTATTCAACCTTAGTCCTCTCTGGTTGACTGATCAGATTAAATTAGCCCGATACAAAAAGAGATATGGACATGATCTAACAAAATAAAGGTGGATCAGCTCGCTACATGACACAATTTCCGCATGATCTTATGTCGTGTGCGATATGCTTCCAGTGATGCAATATGCTCATCTTTTTTAATTACTGTCCCTCCACTTGCCCATACAATATGAGGCTAAATCATGTTATACTTTGGAAATTTTCAATTAATAGGTCACAACTCATGGGCCTTGATTCCAACAGACTTCGTTGCCCTTGTTTTTGGTTCCCCTCTTTCCTCCCTATTTGAAGCAAGCACTACGGCGGTGGCGATGGATGCTTGCTGGAGAGGTGGTCCCTAAGCGAAGGCGGTGGTTGATCACACAGCAAGCATGGCCGTGACGATGTGGCGTAGGTTCAGGTTGGGGCACCACCGATGAGGACGGGCATTGGCGGCGTTGGGCCGACATGGAAGCTCTTGGCCTTTATCTCTTTGCCCTGCTAGATGAAGGAGGATGGTTTAGGGTGTGTTTGATTGGTACCCACAGCAACTCTGCCAAGCCAAATTTTGGCTAATATTTTTGTTGCCTATAATTTAGTTGAAGATTGATAAGAAATACAAAGGACATGACCACAGAGCCATAGTCTTGTTCTTGTGGCAACCATACAAACAAAGGCCAAATTGTTGGGGCTAGCTAACTTTTGGCAAGATTGGTTTGGACACAAACCAAACACACCCAAGATTGAGATTAGACAGGGATACATTCCCTCATGTGGAGTCCCATTTTGGCTTGTGAATTTTATTAAGCATTGACAGTGAGGTGGTGGGCTGCAAGAACAAACAGGCTTACGAAATGGATGGAGCGGATTATTTTAGTTGCTTGGGGAACTCGCTCCGGTCTGCATCCGTCCGTTTAGGCTTTGTTCTAAACAATAATGGCTTCTAGCTTTTAGTTTTCAGAAGGCAAAAGTCGTTTGAAACACGTTAACTTCTTAACTCAGTTTTTTCCCTTTTTTCTCTTTTTCTTTAATTACCCATGGAGATACAACGGTGTTCTCATTTTTTTCTTTATTTTTCTTTAATTAAATATATTAGAAAAAACTAACAGTGCTATAGCTAAAAGCTAAAAACCATAAAACTCTAGAATAGGGAAGAGCACACGGCCCACTCCACCACACCACAAGGGAGCCTGCTTGCGCCGTGTACTCAAGACCTCACAAGTTGTAGCACAAGCAGGGGCAATTCCACTAAAAAAGCTGGGGCAATTGATGCAGTAGGCTGAAATTTGCGGGAATTTCATATGATGGCCATTTGGAATGTGAGATTTTCTTATTCTCATTTAAATTGAATTGTTTCTCTTTAAATTTTTGAAAAGTTACTATGTTTTAAATAGGGCCTAAAAAGGGTATCCAAGTTTTAGTATACAGTAATTATACTCATCCGATCGAGTTTGAATCCGTTTAATATTAGAAGTCAGTTTGAATTCATCTTGAAATGGTTGAAAAATACGCATACAAATATTGATGACAGTTTACCACAGGTCTACAAGAATACAAGTAGGCTCGTTCTTTTCGGCTTTTAACTCCAACTTCTTTCAAAAATCAAGATTTAATAGATTAATAAATTACAATCAAAAGTCATAATGGAAAGCGCAAAATAAAGCAGCCAAGATTGTGAACTCGCAGTATTGGAGTCGGCCAGCCCAAGCCGCGGAGGCCTAGCCCACGAGCAAAGCATCCTGCAAAAGCGAAATCGAACTACCCGACCAAACCGTCCTCTGAGAAGAGAGGAACGAGACGAGTAGCGAATCGCGAGATGGCTACGGTGGCGATGGACATCTCCGAGCCCTCGACGCTGCCGCCAACGGCGACGAGCTTGCGGCGGCGGCGATGGGGAGGACCGACGGCGGGGAGGGCCTGCGGCAGTACTATCTGCAGCACATCCACAACCTGCAGCTCCTGATCCGGCAGAAGACCGACAACCTCGATAGGGCATCGAACTCTTTTTTAATTAACAGATGGAAATCTGCTTATGCTGACGATTGGGACGCGCTTCCCGTGGTTAGCTTTACGATGTTGTATGAAGATGTTAGCTTTTAGCATTATTTCTATGTTGTGCATCCGTGGATTTATTTTGCCGTTAGATGAAGTAGTACTAGGCTACTAGCATCATATACTCTTTTTTCCACTGCAATTTCGGTGTTGCAGTTACAATGCTGCGCGAAGCGTTGCAGTTGCTTCAAGAACCAGGCTCATATGTTGGTGAGGTTGTGAAGGTTATGGGCAAGTCAAAGGTTCTAGTGAAGGTACATTTCCTTTTGTGCACATCAGTCCTGCTTTGGCCATAGTAGAGGAGGAGCAGTGTTTTGTTGTTGAACCCTCAATTAATCAGATCATGGCTATCTACTTTTTGTTTGATGGAACATTACTTTTGTGTGGGAAGAATGAATTATCACTTTCTTTCTGCAACATCCAAAATTGCCTATTGAAAAAAAAATGTGAACTAGGAAAAACCAGGCAGTGAATATAAACCTGAAGTAATGGAATAGAAACACAAACACATAAATTTATATGAAATTTCTGGCTTGGTGTTGATCATGTTTTCAATGTATGCAATTCTTGCGCAAACAAATATCTAAGTGTGGTATTATTAGAACAGATATATTGGCCTGTACGTTTTGAATGGGAGTTCTGACTTTCTAGTCATCCTACTGTAATTAACTGATTAATTGAAACCTTTCAGGTGCATCCAGAAGGCAAATATGTTGTAGATCTTGATAAAAGTATCGATATTACACAGATCATGCCTTCAACAAGAGTTGCTCTTAAAAATGACAGCTATATGCTTCATCTTATCCTGCCCAGTGAAGTTGATCCATCGGTTAATCTTTTGAAGGTTGAGAGGGTTCCTGATTCTACTTATGATACGATTGGTGGTCTTGATCAGCAAATTAAAGAAATCAAAGAGGTTGGTAAATAACTTAATGCACAGTACATTTTGTCGTATTGTTAGCTCTCTGGCTTAACAACTCAATTTTCAGGCGATTTGAGCTTCCCATTAAGCATCCTGAGCTGTTTTGACAGTCTTGGAATTGCCCAGCCAAAGGTTAGAGTTTGTTTACCAGTTTGTATTTGGCATCAATTGAGTCATTATTAAGTGGAAAATATTTACCCTTTCTTTTTCCGGGTGTCCTTTATGGGCCAGCAGGTACAGGAAAAACATTACTTGCTCGTGCAGTTGCTCATCACACCGACTGCACCTTCATTAGTGTCGGTCCCCGGGTTTAGCAAATCCAGATACTCTGTGATTCTATCGCACTATTCTCTGGATCAGTAGATAGTGTTTATAACTACATTACTATATACCAAAATATATCTTGCAGAAGCTTAAATGATATAATAATAACTTACTCATGGGCCGATTAAGCTGAAAACAATAAAATGCGGCGGCTGAAACTTCACATAGGTAGGACCCTCAGGACTTGCCCAAAGGCAGTCGACTGGAATTCGCGACCTAACTCTTGGCCTCATCGTCTTTCAGCTCTGTCGATTTCCCTCTGATGATGCAGGGCTTGATTTTTTTGCTTACTGACTGATTAATGGTAATTAAGTAAGAGTGAGCACGATGATACTCAGCAAGCCATCACACAAGACGCAATAATAATAGATGCAAAGCTGTCGAGAGAGGCTTGAGGTTCTTTTAGTTGCTAAAAGTATTGTTTTGAAAGTACAATATGTAGAAAAGCTCCTGCGACTTAGTAATTATAATTAAATCAGATTTTCTTAAAGTTGATTGTGATAATGTAGTAATAATAGTAGCGTAGGTTACCTCCACCTTTTATAGTGCATGTTTACCTCCACCAATGCTAGTTTTGATTATTATCACCACCGGAGTACCTCCAGGAAAAGCCAAAAGTTGGGGTTACCTCTGCTCGATGAGTTTTCATCCCGCTCATAAAGGATTTTGAAATAGAACTAATTCGAGAAAGTTCCTATGTAGATCGAGTGATCGTCATGCAAAAATCTGAAGGACTAAATTGCAAAATATCCAAATCCCCAACCCTAAAATCCCTTTGTCGTCACCCGATTCATTTCTCCCGAGTCCCCACCCCCAGCTCCTCCCCTGATCTCCCCGGCGCCTTCCTCCTCCCTCGATCTCCCCCGTCGCCCCCGGCACCCCCTCATCCCCCATCGCCCCCTCCTCCCCTAGCCACCTCCCTCCTCTCCCGATCTCCCCGGCGCCCCTTCCCCCCCGGTCGATCTCTCCTCCCCCGCCCGCCTCCATCCTCCCCAAATCTCCCCCGGCCGTCCCCCCCGCCCCGGCACCCCCCTTCTCCCCCCGACCACCCCTGGCCGCCTCCCTCCTCCCCTGTCGCCCCCTCCTTAGCCGCCTCCCTCCTCCCCCAGCGTACTCCTATCGGTCTGAGTCAGCGGACCAGGACTCGGTGCCGCGGCTACACATGGACTCCAGTTGCTCCGAGCGACGGCGACGGCGACCTCGACTACACCGAGAGTGAGCCCACCAGTGGCGGATGGTCGGGCGGCGATAGGGACACTGACGATGAGTTCATCATCGATGGCTCGCTCTTCGAGCCGCCGTCGCCGGGCGTCTTCACACGGTATGCCGTCCTCTGCTCCGACTGCCCCGCTCCTCCTCCTGCAGCCGTTGTCCACTCGTCCGGGCTCCGGTGATTGGTATACGTCCTTCCCCTCTACTCCTTCTCTCTCTGCTCTTTGATGGCCTGATGGGTTGTGCTTGTGGGGAATTTGGGGATGACCGTGAGAGTAGTGGATATGGGATGTCGACGCGAGGGGGGAGGCGAGGTGGAGGCCGAGGCGGCCCGACCGCTAGCGATGGCATGCCCGCTGTGCCGCCCGTGCCCGCCGTGCTCCCCGTGCCGTGCCACCCAATGGGATGGCTTTCTAGGCCCGGCCCGGCCCACTGTTTGTGCCGTGCCGACATGGCCCACCATGTGTCAGGCTGGGCCGTGCTTGGACCGTGCCGGACTGACCGTGCTTCGGGCTGGCCTTAAAAAACATGGTCCAACTCTCAGCTCTAGTGTGGCTCCAGGCCAAATGCTCAGACTCGGTAGCCTATCAACAGGGGGATAAGCATGAGAGGAGTAAACCCGTAAATTGTGGTTCCCTCCAAGTTGACTTACGGCAGCCCATCTATAGGGGATGTGCATCGGAGGGGTAAACCTGTAAATTGTGGTTCCCTGCAGTAAAATTTTTTCTTTTTAGCCCAAAATTTGAAAGTTTTTTACATATGGACCCCTGGAGAAAAGATTTGCAAAAATGGACCCTTAGCACGGCGCCAAAACATATGGCGCCCAAGGTACATGTCACGGTGCCATATGCGTTGGCGCCGTGCGTAGACACATAGGAGCCATGGTGGCATAGAACAGTGCCAAAGCCCATGGCACCGCGCCATGTAATAACGGCGCTAACGGTTGTGGCGCCGTGCTCTGGGACTTAAGCCTGAGCACGGCCCCCTGCCCCCCCACCCCCTCACTCCTCTTTTCAATTCGAGTGAACATAGACAGCAGCCCGCCGCCGCCCCTCTCTCCCCCCTCCAAATCCACTCCAATCTGTTGCTTTTTCTCACGATTTTGCTTGCAAACCTAGCAAGCAAGGTAAGGTCCCTCCCCTCCCTTGATTTTTTTCAATAGATATGGATTATTTGAGGTACATTTTGTGTGGCAAGATTTGAAACCTAGATGAAATTAATTGGATTTGGCTCGGTTTTAGGTTGGATTTGCAATAGATATGCGTAATGTAAGAGTAGTCATGGGTGTAGATTCGTTTTTAGGGTTTAATTTGGGTAACTATGATGGATATGGATAACCTAGGGTTAGAGCCGTTGAAGAATTGTAGTTCTTATTCATTTTGCATTTTAGGTTGTCATGGGCTTCACTCGTTTGCCACCTCCACCCGGTGTTGCCGTACCGATGTGTTTTTGCGGCGATCCTTGCAAGGTCGAGAGGTCGGACGACCCGGACACATATAGGCAGAGGTACTGGATGTGTGCCAACTAGGCGTTCGATCCGCCACGTGCCGCCGTTGTCCTCGGCAAGATGGTATGTTGTATTGTCGATTCATCGACTTGGTATTAATTCTGTTGGTTCAACGAATGCGTACATTTGCAGGAGCCTCCACCGCTTTGTGATTTTGAGCAGTGGATCGACACTGAGATCACTGAGGATGACAAGGAATACCTTAACGCCACTAAGAAGTGGGATGATGAAAGAAAGGAGAGGTGGGAAAGGGAGAAGAAGCAGGAGGAGGCCACGAGGGAACACCGCGAGGAGGAGCATAGGAGGGCCGCGGCAAGGCGCAAGGGTGAAAGGCAGAAGAAGCTAGAGAGAGCGCGACGTGCTAAGGCAGCCCTTGAGGAGTACCCTGATGCTCAGAGGAAGGGGAAGTGGCCTCTATGCACTCAATAGGTTATTGCTATGCATGTTTAATGTTTGATGTATGCGGACGTATGTATTTTTTGAGAATTTATGAACTATGTATGTGGACTATGTATGTATGTATGTTTATATTGGGTTGTGCTTATTCATTTGGTGAATGTCAATTAGTATTGTTTGCGCGAATGGAACGAAAGAACTGGCCGAACTTGCAGTTTTAATGCAAGTTCAGTTATCACGGCGCCAAACACCCTGGCGCCGTATGTAAGTAGCACGGCGCCAAAGGGCCTGGGGCCAAGTTATTCAACTACGGCGCCAGGACAAAGGGACTGTCGCCGTATTGGAATACCTCGGCGCCAGGCCCTTTGGCGCCGTTCTACGTAAACCTACAGAAAAAATAGCACTTTGCCACTTTGCTGTTTTTTCTACATATACAAAACACATGCACATACACACGTACACATACATTCACATATAAAACACATACACATAACTCTCAATAAGTCTCAATAAGTCTGAATAAGTCTCAATAAGTCTCAAAACATACATACATACACACACACGTGCACACATACACATATATTCACATATAAAATACATACATACACACAACTCTCAATAAGTCTCAATGGTGTGTCAGGCATCTGCAACGTCCCATCATCATGGGTTCGAGGATGAAGTATGGGAATCTCTTGGAAAATACTTTAAAAGTTAGCTGCGTGATGAAAACACATGTAATACGAGAAAAATACATTTCGATAACACACGTACCTGGCCGTCCTCCGTGAGCTTACCGCGGTGCTCCCTATCGTAGAACTCGTCCAGCAGTCGGTACCTCGCCATCCTGTGCATTCAAAAATACGTTAGTGATAAGAATAACAAAATATGTAAAAATTATGCTCTCTAGACCTAACGCCGCTAGCCTGGCTGGAACGACGTTGACACGTCCGTGAATTGTGACCCATTAGACCACAAGTACCGCAGTGTGTCTCCTGTGGGTCCTCAACGAAGGGATTTGCCCTACCCCTTTTGGTGCGACCAGGTATCCGATCCATGTCCATCTTGTACCTTGACCGCTTCTTGCTGCCCCTCTTGTGCCTAGGACTGTGCAGATAAAAACTGAACCGAAAAAACCGTACCAAAAAAATTGAACCGAACCGGTCAACTCGGTTTGACCGGTATTCGATTCGGTTTCTGGAAAAGCTGCATTTCACTGGTTCGGTTTTTCCGGTATAAACCGAGGAAAAACCGATTTTATCGATTAAACCGAACGGCCCAGCTCGGCGTCTCCGTCTCGGCCCACCAGGCGGCCTTACGCGGATGCGGTCACGCCTTCAAGGCTTCAACCCTAGCCGGCAGAGCTGCAGACGCCACTCGCCTCCATCCACCTCGACCGCTGAGCTCCTCCTGCCCCATCGCCTCCGCAGCCTCGGATCCCCATCCTCTGCCTCCGCCGTCGTGCC
The DNA here is from genome assembly GCA_017311315.1 of Dendrocalamus latiflorus. Classification (NCBI taxonomy): domain Eukaryota; kingdom Viridiplantae; phylum Streptophyta; class Magnoliopsida; order Poales; family Poaceae; genus Dendrocalamus; species Dendrocalamus latiflorus. The sequence goes on along the minus strand of CM029660.1, from coordinate 8,359,945 downwards.
CCCCACCCCAATCCTCTGCCATCGTGCCCCCCAAGCCCCCCTCCGCCGTCGCGCCCCCACCCCCCTCCACCGTCGCCCCACCACCCCCACCCCAATCCTCCGCCGTCGCGCCCCCCACCCCCCTCCGCCGTCGCCCCACCATCCCCCACCAATCCTCCGCCGTCGCCCCCCCTCGCAGCCGCCGCATTTGGCGGATCCCGCCTCCGCCGTCCACAGGATCCTCCTCTCCCCTCTCACTCTACTGCAGCGGCCCCCCTCTCACTCTGCTGCTTCTTGCGCACATCAACACCTAGATCCAAGTATCCGACCATGGCTGAGATGGCTCCGCTTCTTCTTCACCCACGTCGGCGACCGCATCGCTCCGATGAGCTCCCGTTGAGCCAGCTCCTCATTCTGCAATCTGCATGGCTTTAGCTTCTTGTTTTGCCTTACCTTTTTCCTATTTGTTTCCTTGTGCGTTATGCTCATGATAATTGGGTCTATTTTATATGCATTATGCAGGTTTTTGCTTCTAGAATGGAGAATTGGAGATGAGATTAAATTGGTAAAATTGGTGATTGATGAATGAGTGATCTGTGAATGTGATGATGAATTGATGAGCTTTTTTGATGTTTTACGGTTGTGCGGCTTGTGCTTGTGCCAGCCTGCCAGCCAGAACTGGTGACAAAAAGAGAGTTGTGCTTGTAGTTGTGCTTGTGCCAGCCAGAGCTAGTCTGGATTCTGGAATGGAGTTATGGTCTTATGGAGATTATTTAAAGTTTAGCAATTCACGCAAACTTTGGTAAAATTGGTATTTACCGATACCGTACCGAAATAATATGGTATTTACCGACACCGTACCGTATTCTATAAAATATCATATTTCCCAAATTATTCAAACAGTATTTACCGAACAAACCGTATTTACCGAACCGTATAAACCAAAAAAACCGAACGAACAGTCCTACTTGTGCCAATGTAACCCCTCGTCCGCTATGTACCTGGGACCCGAGTAAAGTGGCCACTCGCTTTCATCACGATATGGCTCGAACCGTGGGGCCCAGGTCCTCACCAACGCATCCACGCTGAATAGTCTCGGGGTTTTGGTCTCAACATCGACATTCCGGGCCCTACATGCGGTCACCATGTGGGAGCATGGAAAATGGAACTTGTCGGGAGCACCGCATGTGCATGTGAAGGATGTAATCACGACCTTATGCTTTCGGGCATCTCGGAGCTCTCCATTCTCGGTTGTCCCTCCACCCTCAACAACCTCATACGTGCCTGTCACATGCTCAAAATAGTGGTACTCCTGTTCATTGGCTTGCATGTTCGCTTTGGTAAGGAAGCCGTGAGGACGAGGTGGCCAATGTGCATGTGCCTTTAACATATCTGAGGCTTCTCGGTGCCGGTTAACAAACCATGCAACACACCTGTAGAAAGTGAACGCCAATTGCGGTAACTGGCAATCCACGTGACCCCTTAAGCAGCCCGTTGAAGCATTCTGCCATGTTGCTAGTCATGAACCCATATCTCCTTCCCAATGGGTCATGAGCCCTTGACCATTTTTGCACATCTCTCATTAAACCCCTTATCCAATCACGACCCTCGGCATTAGTTTTCGTTTTCAACTCCTCCAACTTCTTATCGAACAGCTTTACCTCCCTCTGGCGACATACCTCGAAAAGTGCAAAGTTGACCTTCACCCCATCTTTTTTGAACAAGTTCTCTGCAAGGTGCCTTGTGCACTAACGATAATGCACAGGTAAATGTCCTGGTATCACTTCCTTAACGGCGTTCAAGATCCCAGCGTGCCTGTCAGACAACACACATACCTCCCTCCCCGGGCCAACCACATGGATCCGTACAAGCCGTAGAAACCAAGCCTAGTTAGATTTGTCCTCCTTCTCCACCAAAGCAAAAGCCAATGGCACAAGTGAGTTGTCCGCATCACAGCCAATAGAAATCAACAACGTCCCCTCATACTTGCCCAACAGGAACGTCTCATCAATTGATAGAACATGCCTACAATGTTTGAAAGCCTCGACACACTAACCAAAGCACCAGAATGCTCGAAAGAAAATCTGTCTTTCATTAACCCATACATCGGGCTTAGGCACGTACTCATACTGCATTTTTGCATTCACCGCTTTCATTGCGTTGAACATAGCCGGCAAACGCTCATACGCCTCCTCCCAATCACCATAAATCAACTTCAAAGCACGTTGTTGCGCCCTCCATGCTTTCCCATACTTGATTGTGTAGTGCCACTTTAGCTTAACGGCCTCTATCACTGCTGCCACGCGCATCGTCGGCATGTGCTTTATCATGGGGTACAGGCGGGTTGCAACGAACCGAGAAGTCAACTGACGATGTTTCTAGCTGGGCTCAGAATACCCACAGCTGTGCGGTCCATCCACAGTTGTAATCTTAAACTTCTCCATACCCTTCACCTTCCTGGTACAGACTTTCCATGCACACCCTGTGCTCTCACATTTGATGGTGTATCGACGTTTGGCGTATGAGTTCTTAACCCAGTATGGACGGCTGTGCACGATCGAGTACTCTTTCAACCACATCTTCAATGCCGACATATCCTCAAAGACATGACTCTTCTGGATTATGATACTAGCCCCAGGCCTAGGTACGTCCCTCTGTGTTTGCACTCCATCCACGACATCCCTATGTGTGTTGCATTTTCTTCTCGTGCCTAGCAACCGCTCATGCGTGCTGCCTGCTCACTTCTCCACCCCCACAAAATTCCAACACACACATCCACCTATATATGCCTCCATGCTCACCGTCGTCGACCACCGAATCTACGCACGAACGCGTCGAGGCACACTTATGTACCACAAAGCAGTCCGTCCATCTCGACGCTGCAAACCCTACCCGGGCATCTTTCCGCATCACATGAATTAACATTAATATGCACCGACGTATTATGCCGCTATTAGCCTACCATTGTTATTGGGCTATCTGGTTTCTAGATTCTGAATTTGGAACCTGGCAAGAGTACTGTTTGGCAAATCAAACAATATGCTGAATTTTGTGAATTTTTTTTGTAAATAATCCATATTTTATTAGAAATAACAGAAATATACCCGCGCGAATATTTTTTTTACAGATATAGCTTCCAGACGTCGAACCGTTGGACGACTGGAACCTATCGTCTAACAGATGCGCGACGCACAAGCTATCCATGGGCCGTTGGGTGACATGTTCCAGTCACCGAGCCGTTGGGCCACTGGAACTTGTCGCCTAACAACTGGGCGACTACATTTGCAGTCGCTCAGCTGTTTAGCGACTGCAAAGGAGCCATTCCTGAGGCAGCTGGGAGGCAATGTCGGTTGATCCATTTGTGATTTTCATAGATTATGAATGATAAATAATCTGTTAGATTCATAATAACAGCTTTCGATCGTTGTATGTTGTTGTAGTGCAAGAACTTTCATGAATTTTTTTTGAGAATGATTGAAATAACAATGATTGGTAAGTACGAAGGCAAGTAATATTGTGATGTAACTGGGAATTCAAACATGGCGGAGAACTTGTTTGTTAATATTGTTGGATGACTTGCTACGCGAATAATTGAATGTGAAAAGACGTGGAAATACGCTTGTCCGAATTAAAATAAACTTCATAGTAAAGTTGGGAGTAATGTAGCATGTAGGTTTGATTACATGCGTAAGAAAGACTTTGTATACGATTCAACAAACCGAAATGCTCCTACGATACATATGCATGTTTTTGGAATGGAACTAAATTCAACCTTCAGTGGACTAGTTATTGCGGGATGGCAGTTATTACGGGACGACCCGACCTATTGCATGGACCGTAGCCATTTTCCTTTCCTTACGAGCTCGGCGTTGAATTTCTCGGTGGCCTCTTTTGCCTTGGCCGCCATTTCCCTCTTTTTCTCGTTCTCCCTCTCGCGAGCCTCACGCTCCCTATGTGTGCACACCTCGAGATGAGATTTCGTCTCCCGACGTATACGCTCGGTTTGCTCGTCATTGCGGTGCTCCTCCTTTGGATCTCGCAGGCCCTTTTGACATCCCACTCCTCGAAGTCGAGAGCCCACTGGTCATGTGGGTGGATCTCTAGGTCAATCCACATAGCGGTTCTAGGGACTGTGGTTAGACGAGAGAGGTTGTTAGTGCATACTTTAAAAGAGAAATAATATGGGAAACACACTATAAATGGTTCTTACCAGCTGCCGATAGCTGCTCGTGTCCCGACAGTAGTCGGGATAGTTATAGGAGTAGTTTGCGCAACTCCAATAATGCATGCACAGGGATCTAGATTATCTAGATTATCAAAGGCAGGGATGTCAATTTTGCCCTATTACTTGATTACCTGTGGGCAAAAATCTTAATGGAGGTGGATATGGGGTGGGTTCTTTTAGGGTTATGGCTTATGTCTTTTGATTTAAAATTTTGAATTCTGGCTGTTTGCAAAAGAGTATGGAGAGAGAGACACTCATGTGTGATTTTGGTCGATATAAATGAATTCAGTACAGTGTCTACTACAATCAATTTGTGGACCCAGCATTGAAAAGACACACTGTTTGAAAGCTAGTTACTGTAGCATAAACCAAAAGCCACAAACAACAAGCCCAAAAGAACCTAGCCATGTTCATGTTTTTACCATGGGCACATTCTTAAGCACAAATCTATACCTGATTAGTAAACATGCATGGGTGAAGCCCACACATGCCCGCTTCACTTCGTAGCCTGTGAAACCCAACTGACACATTAACCCGAAATCATAGCCCACTTCATGTAACACCGACCCACCACCACCAAACCCTAAATCCCTAATCCCATTCCTACTTCCCACTCCACGCCTCCCCCACCATAGGCCGCCACCCCAACAAGCGCCTTCCCTTTGACACTTCCTCATCTAGCCTCCTCCAATCACTCGTCGACATCCTCACTTCCTATATCAGCTGCCTCCTCTACGACACAAGATGCCTCCTCCATTGGCTCGAACGGCGTCGCCTCCTCTGGTCTGCTCTAGTCTGAAGCCACCACCTCCTTCGACCTCCTACAGGCGCATGGCACGGGCATGCAGTGACTGCACAAGGACGAGTGAAGCTAGCACCAGTGTAGTTGTTCTTAATTGGTGTGTTGCCTCAATTGGCATTTATTGGATTTGGACTGTAGTTTTGGTTTCTTGTTGCCGCCCTGCTTGCTCTTTTTTCACGATTACAAGAAAGACACATGCATACTACACGTGCACACATGTGAATGCGTCCCTTTAGCACACGCTTAGATAGACGAAGATGATCTCATAAAATTCTTACTGAAGCACATCTGTGTATACATAATAGGTAGGCATTAGGATTTAAACTATGTTGAGTAGAGTCATACACAGAAGACTCCACACCTCTTGGTGGGGTTGTTCCCCGCTTGCTCTTGTAGTATTGTTCAAATGATGTATTCTACCTTTTGTTCTTATCCTTAAATCTTTGGCACTTTTGGCATATTTTGAACCCGTATTTACAAAAAATAGCCATAGTCACGTGGTAATGGCAAAAATGGCACGTGGAGCCGACACATGGCCAACGGAGCCCGTGGCCCTGTGGCAGGGGCCTACTACCCGGCCACCATGCGGCCGTGCGCCTGCCATCCAGTCATCGTGTGGCTCCTTCCCTGCTGCCTTGCCACCGGACGGTAGGTAATAAAGTCGGGTAATTAGCCAGCTTAATTACTTGCCTTAATTAGTATTTTGTATTACTGCTTGTTCAAAATTTTTAATATAGCGAATGAGTTCAAAAAATTACAAAAATTTATATGCAGCCTTCCAACAAAACGTACTTCATTGTGTAATTTTTTGACAATTTTATCTACTCTTAATGTTGCTAAAAAATTTATACAATTATGATATTTGCACGAGTTGTTACATATAGCAAATGAGCTCCAAAAATTATGAAATTTTATGTGCACTCTTCTAACATAGTCGATCTAATTGTATAAGTTTTTGAGAATTTTATATGCTTTAAATTTATCATGTTAATTCATGTTCAATTAATCATAATTAGCCATATGTGATGCTCATTTAGTTAGCGATTGGAATCATAGGCCGCACGACCACCATGCGGCAGCCATCTTTCACAGTGCATGACCTCTATCCTTCACACATATATCGGCCTGTTGCTGCTATCCCCCTTCCCCCTGCCTCCTTCGCACATTTGTCATTCTGTCTGTGTCATCCCCCCTCGCACGTCCCTCCTAACTAAATGGTTAACGCGTCATTGCAGTTGCCATAAATAATCACATGTGATAATAGATTATAGAGGTAATCATTTAAATAATAAATTGATTAATTGTGAATTACCAACACATAAAATAGTACATCTTGAATTGCTACAAATATAACTTAATTCGATAAACAAAAATATACATAAAATTATGACCCCGAATGGCGACTAGACAAGCTCAGTCTATTGAGGCAATCCTTCATTGAGTGGCCGGAGGTCTTGCATATCTGGCACTTTACTGTGTGACTAATGCTGGTACGTTGGCTAACATCCATATCGTTCTAGAAGCGTCGCGTCTACTGACGTCCTTTCGCAGTTATCTTTAAGTCCTTATTGGGGGACCATTGCATCATGTCTGGCCAAAGATCCTTGTAGTTTATATCCAAGCCGTACGAGTGAAACTCTGCACTCCATGCACTAAAAAGGTGTTGCATGTTGTAGTACTTAGAGATGTACGGTTCAGACATCTGGCTTATTTGCGCACATACCATGTACAAATGCGAGCATGGCTTGTGCAGGAGTTTCGGTTTGTTGTAGGTGCATGTGGCCACATCACTCAGGGTGCATGATTATTTCATTTCACCTCTAGCACTCGGTACATACGGCTGATAGACAAGGTGTACCATGCTATAGCTTGTTGCATAGCCGCCTTACTAGGGAAGCGCTGCCCAATTAGGAGGGTGTCAGCTTGAAACCCCCACTGGAACCATTGTTCTTATGACAGTACGAGGGAACATACCGCAGACCCTTGTTCTTTCGGCAATACGAGGAAACGTACCGCAGCATCATCGAGTCTGGAGAACACATAGGGCACCTTCGATGACACAATTCCCCTGAGTGGACCACCCGTTTGTTGTGTGTCATCAGTATCATCGAGCCTGGGTTGGTGTCCGATGCCTGGTCTGGTAGATACTCGTGACAGTCAACACGAGTTGAGCACCACATGTACGCCCCATCATTCTGCACAAAATGGGGGATGAGTCTTCCCTCCGATACAACACATTCAGTGCTATCATCTTGAAGCTCGGCCTGTGGTTGCCCGGGTGTGGAGGGGCTAGGCTCATCAGTGTTTTCTGATGCCCTGAGCACGAAACTCAGGTACACCATCGGCGTCTTGTAAATGGCCGCCTCGGGCTGGGAGGCAATCTGCATGTACTGCCTCCATGCTACGGTCCCATTCACCTTGATGAACTCCCACACGCCATTCGTGCAGGTGATCCCCTCGATCGCAAGTTTCATTGTCATTACCTCCATGGTAAACTCCCTCTAGATGCAGCTTCAAAACTCATGAATATTCATCACGCCTAGCCCCTCCGCCAAGAGCTGCTTGTATTGGCATGTCGATAGGTTCAACCCATCGGGTCCTGCTCGTACAAGACCATCGCCATAGAACACTATCAAGTCTTGCATGTCTGCAACTACCTGAAGCCACAACAACTCGGTCCGTAGTAAGTGTTACAACAAATAATGATGACAAGTAGCATGCAAATGTCTAATTGTTAGCAGGTAAAAAAAATCTAATGGTCAAAGCCTTAACCTTTGTTCTGAAGATTATATAGGCCTAAAACATGGTTCCGGATCAGTGAGAAGCATGTATTATTAAGGACAGGCTAGTAATTTGTCTAGTTTACTCCTGCTGCCTCAACCTTCATTTTAACAAGAAAACCAATTTGGTTTCCAAAGCCTTTTTTTACTCTCACAAGTATTTAGTCCTAAGTCACATTACTGCAATAGTTAGTGGGAAGAAGAATTTACTAATGACAGGCTTGCCATAACTATGACTTAATATTGCTAGAAATCCACTGTTACTATCCTCCCTTATTTTACCAACTTTGCTAGCCCTACAATTTATCTCTACTGTTAGCTACATGACTTAAATGGCTTTATTTGCATATGGGGTCATTAGTCCTACTACCATGGCTATTCTCTAATAAACTAATCCAATAGTCTAGCTAAGATCTTGGCCAAATCTTCAACAACTCACTTCTACTGATTCATGATGTATCTATCGACTATTGCACCCTTTCGATTTGTGAGAACAGTGTAGATGTAAGTTCTGATTTCTACTCTCATGCTTATTTAGGCCTAAACATAGTTGGCATTTACAGAGGAAAATTATTACTAGGAATAAGGCTCCATTATATCTAATTTACCCTTGCTACCTGAATATTTATTTTAATACTAAAACTAATTGGGTATGAAGGTATTAACTTCTTGTTCTCACCATTATTTTGCCTTAAGCCATATTCTGCCAACATGAGGGAAGAACAAGATTATTAATGTTCTACACTTCTACTAATCTAGAATCTGATACTACTATGAAGTTTACTAAAGCAATTTCTCTATGAAATGATCTTTGCTATGCTACCATGGTTCAACTGCTTGCAAATCCTAAGTATTTTGTTTAACTACGATTACGAGAGTAACATCGAAAGCATGTGATATAAAATTACCTATCTTTCGGGGGAAACAATCGGCACTGCTACGATCGTGACGACTGCTTCGTATTTATGGCCGAGCTAAAAGTGAACCCGATGCACCAATACCCGAAATTAAGGACTTGTTGTCGACACGCAGCACCGCGGGTGAGGGGGGTGATATGGTAAGGCTGACATATGTACGGATGAGGGGGGACGGCATGGATATAATAACATATGTGCAGACAAGGGAGCAGGCAATGGGGGACATCACAGACAGAGTGACAAATATGTGAAGGAGGCAGGGAAAGGGGGGATAGCAGCAATGGGCCGATATATGTACGAAGGACAGAGATCACACATTGCGAAAGATGGCTGCCGCATGGTGGCCGTGCGGCCTACTATTCCAATCACTAATTAAATGAGTATTGCATATCGTTAATTATAATTAAATAAACATAAATTAATATGGTAAATTCAGAACACATAAAATTCCCAAAAAATAGACAATTAGGTTGAATTTCGTAATTTTTAGAGCTTGTTTGCTATATGTAATAACTCATACAAATATTATAATCGTATAAATTTTTGAACAACATTAAGAGCAGATAAAATTGTCAAAACAAATTACACAATGAAGTATGTTATGTCGGAAGGCTACATATAAAATTTTGTAATTTTTGAGCTCATTCTCTATATTTATAAATTTGAACAAGCAGTAATACAAAATACTAATTAAGGTAGGTAATTAAGTCGGCTTAATTACCTGTTGTCCGGTGGCAGGGCGACAGGGAAGCAACCGCACGGTGGTCGGGCGATAGGCACGTGACCGCATGGTGGCCGGGCGGTAGGCCCCTACTGCATGGCCACCGGGCTTCACTAGCCACGTGTCAGCTCCACGCCGCTGCCGCCTGGTGACTAGGCGACAGAAGTGCCTTTTTGCAATTGCCATGTGACTCTGGCTATTTTTGCATATATGGCTTCAAAATGCCAAAAGTGTTAAAAATTACTTATCCTTTTAGTATCACATTGTTCATGTCGCCCTATGCAAGGAAATAGCTGGCGGGCCAGGGTATAAGCGAGTACTATACGTGTCCACTATTGCCATCCCTAGTCCAAGGTGCATAGTAGCCTCTTGGGATAGGAGTGGGAGGAGTTGTGGTGGTTGTTGGTCTTGGGAATATTTGTGGCCGTTGGATCGTTTGTCTGATGGTTTGGATTAGTCTTGTGTGTAATCGGGAGGATTGATCTGGGACGAGCCGCCTCCACAGTTGATGGGCTTTCCGTGGCGGGAAGGAAGTGGGCCTCGTGGTTTCACTTTGTGAGGCGTCGGATGGAAGCAGTGTTTTAAATCTCCGGTTATGACGTTTAGCGGATGACTTCTCAAACAGCTAATAGCGGAGCTAAATGAGGCTATAGCGGGCTATAGCGGCTAAATTATACATGAACTCAAATAGTTTCATCTGTCTAAAACAGCTATAGCCGGAGATTTAAAACTATGGATGGAAGGAATTGGTTAGCGGCTAGGCCCTTTTCTCTTCAGTGATCGATGTCGTTTGTTGTCTCCTTCCGCGAATGACCACACGGGCCACTCCACCGGGTGAAAAACACAGCCCTCTGTAGTCCGAACTCTGGATTCATATTACGAATTTATGATCCATTTCGAAGGCAAAACTACAAATAAAGCAGCTGTTTGTCAACAATAAGCTCTTAGATTGTTTGAAGGACATTTAACAGAGAACTCCATTACGACATTATTGTTTGAAGAACGCTAAATAGAAAACTCCATTACAACATTATGAAGTTATTACAGGGCAGTAACAGGTGGTGTTCAGCTGGAGAACAATTGAACGAATGAAAAGGGCAGTAGGGCTTAGGAAAGCAGAGTACAGGTAGCACTAAATGACAAACTAAAGAAAATTAATACTTCCAACTTAAAATGTAAAAACATAACTAAAGAAAATTTGTAGGGCCTATTATTTGTACGGGCAGTAGTGTCCACATCTCTATTATTTTATTAATCAGAAGAGCTATTTTAGTAGCTAGCACTAAATGACAAACTAAAGAAAATTAATACTTCCAACTTAAAATGTAAAAACATAAAGCAATTTGATTAGTATCATATAAGATTCTTCGATAGTGTCAAGATTCTTATATAGTGTCTAAGGTATCAGATAGAATCTGTCTATACTGTAACTTTGGCTGCATTAGTTGCACAACCAGATAAAAGAAAGATACCTTCACCTCTTAGGTATGCGTCTCAACTGTTTTATCATTGACATATAAATTGACATCTGAACAAGTTCTTGGTGGCTGATACATATCTGACCTTGTTTAAGTTAATTAACATTTCTCAAATATCACAAATGACGCACCTGGCTACTTGCGTAACCTTATGTGTTGACTATTTATATTGTAATTTGTGCAAGTTTCCAACTTAATCCTTGGATTTAAGACTTATCATATTATTTAGTGCCTGTATACCGAATTACGGTGCAAATTTTACAATTATTTACCGAATTGGCAAATGGTTTTACCGAATTGCATATGAAAATTTTGGTGCGGCATACCCTTTGGTAAAATCCTGGGTCCGCCACTGGCCCTCGCGACGGCGGCGGCGGCGACCGCGAGCCTGGGGAACTGCAGTGCGACCACTGACAGCATCCCGAACGCCGCGCCAAGCAACCAAAGGATGAAGGCGATGAAGATGAGCTCGGGGTTGCTGGGCGCGGACGCGCTTGTGGTGGCCAGCTTGTGCATGAGAATGAGGGTACCGGTTAACATGAAGATGCCGCCAGAGTCGAGGAGCAGCTGTTGGGGGCCATGGTGACCCATCGCGCGGCGGACTCGGCGGCGGCCGTCCATCTCGACCTGCCCGATGAAACGCAGGATAACCTTGCTTTGCTATTAGTGTGGTGGGAGACTATTAAGCAGTTAGTTATATACCATTCATCTGCCCGTCCCTTTCTTCACATATTTGTTTAGTTCTATTACCTTTGCTTCATTTTCTGCTCGCTGAATATTTGCTTCATCTTCATATGCTTTCATATTGCTTCGTCTGCTCTCGCGCGTCCCTTTGTCCCTTTCTACACAATTGTTCATCTTTCTGCATTAATCGCCATGCGTCCCTTTCTTTCAGATGATTAACCTATTCTTTCTGCTCTCGCGCGCATATGCTCTTCAGATGATTAAACTATTCTTTCTGCCCTCGCGCGCGTTCTTTTCTGGGACCTTTGCTGGGAACATGTATAGCCTCCTTTGCTGGGAAGGAGACTCGTACCTTTTTCGTTGCTGACTTCTTCAGATGATTAAACCTTCGCGCGTATGATACTTCTACAGATGATTAAACTATTCTTTCTGCTCTTAAGATGGATGATTAAACTATTCTTTCTGCTCTTAAGATGGATGATTAAACTATTCTTTCTGCTCTTAAGATGGATGATATCCTCCTTTGCTGGGAAGGAGACTCGTATCTTTTTCGTTGCTGACTTCTTCAGATGATTAAACTATTCTTTCTGCTCTTAAGATGGATGAGTAAACTATTCTTTCTGCTCTTAAGATGGATGATTAAACTATTATTTCTGCTCTTAAGATGGATGATTAAACTATTCTTTCTGCTCTCTTTCTGCTCTTAAGATGGAAGGAGACTCGTATCTTTTTCGTTGCTGACTTCTTCAGATGATTAAACTATTCTTTCTGCTCTTAAGATGGATGATTAAACTATTCTTTCTGCTCTTAAGATGGATGATAGCCTCTTTGCCTTTTTCGTTGCTGACTTATGATTAAACATTCGCGCGTATGATACTTCTTCAGATGATTAAACTATTCTTTCTGCTCTTAAGATGGAACTTCTTCAGATGATTAAACCTTCGCGCGTATGATACTTCTTCAGATAATTAAACTATTCTCTCTGCTCTTAAGATGGAACTTCTTCAGACGATTAAACCTTCGCGCGTTTGATACTTCTTCAGATGATTAAACTATTCTTTCTGCTCTTAAGATGGACTCTTAAGATGGATGATTAAACTATTCTTTCTGCTCTTAAGATGGATGATAGCCTCTTTGCCTTTTTCGTTGCTGACTTATGATTAAACATTCGCGCGTATGATACTTCTTCAGATGATTAAACTATTCTTTCTGCTCTTAAGATGGAACTTCTTCAGATGATTAAACCTTCGCGCGTATGATACTTCTTCAGATGATTAAACTATTCTCTCTGCTCTTAAGATGGAACTTCTTCAGATGATTAAACCTTCGCGCGTGTGATACTTCTTCAGATGATTAAACTATTCTTTCTGCTCTTAAGATGGACTCTTAAGATGGATGATTAAACTATTCTTTCTGCTCTTAAGATGGATGATAGACTCTTTGCCTTTTTCGTTGCTGACTTATGATTAAACATTCGCGCGTATGATACTTCTTCAGATGATTAAACTATTCTTTCTGCTCTTAAGATGGAACTTCTTCAGATGATTAAACCTTCGCGCGTATGATACTTCTTCAGATGATTAAACTATTCTTTCTGCTCTTAAGATGGACTCTTAAGTCTTAAGATGGATGATTAAACTATTCTTTCTGCTGTTAAGATGGATGATAGCTTAAACTATTCTTTCTGCTCTTAAGGTGGATGATAGCCTCCTTTGCCTTTTTCGTTGCTGACGTATGATTAAACCTTCGCGCGTATGATACTTCTTCAGATGATTAAACTATTCTTTCTGCTCTTAAAATGGACTCTTAAGATGGATGATTAAACTATTCTTTCTGCTCTTAAAATGGACTCTTAAGATGGATGATTAAACTATTCTTTCTGCTCTTAAAATGGACTCTTAAGATGGATGATTAAACTATTCTTTCTGCTCTTAAGATGGATGATAGCCTCCTTTGCCTTTTTCGTTGCTGACTTATGATTAAACCTTCGCGCGTATGATACTTCTTCAGATGATTAAACTATTCTTTCTGCTCTTAAGATGGAACTTCTTCAGATGATTAAACCTTCGCGCGTATGATACTTCTTCGGATGATTAAACTATTCTTTCTGCTCTTAAGATGGACTCTTAAGATGGATGATTAAACTATTCTTTCTGCTCTTAAGATGGATGATAGCCTCCTTTGCTGGGAAGGAGACATTAAACTATTCTTTCTGCTCTTAAGATGGAACTTCTTCAGATGATTAAACCTTCGCGCGTATGATACTTCTTCAGATGATTAAACTATTCTTTCTGCTCTTAAAATGGACTCTTAAGATGGATGATTAAACTATTCTTTCTGCTCTTAAGATGGATGATAGCTTAAACTATTCTTTCTGCTCTTAAGATGGACTCTTGAGATGGATGATTAAACTATCCTTTCTGCTCTTAAGATGGATGATAGCCTCCTTTGCTGGGAAGGAGACTCGAAAAATTAAACTATTCTTCTTTGAAGGAGACTCTTAAACTATTCTTTCTGCTCTTAAGATGGATGATTTCGCTTTGAGTGGGAGTGGATCCCGGGACGTGGAGGTTGGGGAAATCCCACGCTACCAGCCACCTCTCACATGGTTGGTGTAGTGTTAAGATGCACGTTCGGTTTTCTTTATACTGTCGATAATGTAATCGTCAATCTTATAAAATAACATAAAAAGTAGCTAAAATTCTTGAGAGTGAATAGGGATGCCCTTTATTGCTATGAACTGATTACAGGGTACCTTTAACAAGACGTGAGACTAGCCCTCATTATACTGAATTGAATGAGATACTAATGAAGAGACGCCAATTATTCGCTAGAGAAGACACCTTGTGAGATCAACACGTCTGGTCAAGGAGGTAGTTATTATCAGAGAGGACACTTGATCGTCAGTTATTGTCTGCGGAAGATGAATGTGGGCAACAATTGCATGACAATTGTTGTCAGACTCAGGACTAAAAATGTCATGCCATTTGGAATGGATAAGGCACATGCTTTATCCGTTGCACAAAAGGAATATCCTAGAATCAGGTCCAAGTACCAGTTTATCAAATCTTCGAGAAGTCATCCAGTGAAGCAACATGAACAATGTTTCTTCAACTAGGGTACTCGAGGACCAACATCTGGAGGTTTATGACCACGGGGTCCTTTGGCTTTAATTATATATTAAAGTTATATTTAGAAATTTGTTCAATCCTCATCAGCTAGCCCCTATCTCGACGTCCATGCTGGCCCTATCTCGAGCTCAACGTTCGTGCCCATCTTGGACACCTCGGCATCCGGGTGTAAAGCCAACTAAGCCTCTCGTGTTTTGTACCCCAAGCCATCGCCGTTGCCCTCGTTCCATGTCGTCTTCATCATCTGTGCCGTTGCTATTGTCTTCTTCTTTGGCACCGTCTGACTTCGTCCAACCTCATTGTTGTTCCACTTCGTCTCTAGTCGTCCCTGCCGTTGAGCCCTCTGCCATCCAATCCTCGCCGTTTAGCTCAATTCGCCATTCACTGCGCCACCGTCCGCTTAGCCTACTCTATCATCTTATCCAACAAGTCGCCTTGGTTTTCATGCCACGCCGATGTCACGATTTTCCCTAGACCCAGTCCATGTGCACTGTGTCTCTAACATGCAAGACCCACCGGTCAGATACAATGTTCCGTAGACTTGTGCACCGAGCCTCGTCAGCACAACCACATTGGATGCCACGCCAGCCCTAGACACACATGTCATTCCATGTGTCCACCACCTCAGCACACCGAGTGACGTGTCAGCATCCACGTTAGTGCCGCATGTCACTACCATGTCATTGCTACCTCGGCCAATTTATGCCATGGGTGATGCCATGTCATGCCAATTTATGCCAATTTATGCCACATGACAGTGATACCTGAGCGCCATTCTCCCTGTGGCTTATTGGCCTATTCCATATACTAAGTGTGTAATCTCTGACAACTAAATCCTAGGGTTAGGAGGCGCTTTTCCGGGACGATCATCGGCTCGTCTAGCACGGATTTGCGAGCCAATGGCAAGTACGGGATATCATCATTGATCTTCTTTGATTTGCCCCTGCTGCCTCGGCTGCAGGTTGACTTCATGGTAGTCGACTGTAAAGGTAGCACCGGTGCAAGTTGCTTCGTCGAGAATAGCACCCGTGGAGATAGCACCGGTGCAGGTAGCGATGGTGGTGATAGGCCTTGTGGAGATGGCACCAGTGCATGTAGCTCTGGTTTAGACTGCCCTTGTGAACCTGCCACCGGTGAAGAAGCCTCCAGGCAGATGTCGCTTTTGGGCCACTGGATGAATGTTCTAATGGCTTGCCCTAGAGTCACGATCTCATTGTTGGGGGGCTTCGGTAGCAGGACGACCTCAAAATTGGCATGCACACCATCCACATGAACTTTTTCAAAGCCCGGTGCTAAAGGTGTATGGTGCACCATGGCCCTGTGAGCAGACGAATATGCCTGGCCCCAAGCAGCGCACAAGGGAACGGAGGCATATCTCACTTGGATCTTGCACTTCGTAGGCTCCTACATAACGATACAAAATTAGCTACTCCAATAGGCCTATCAACGGATCGAGCATTCCAGAGATAATAATTATTACCAGGATGTCGTCCACAGGAAATCTGGCCTCGCTTTCCATCGTAGGATTGGACGCACAACTACTCCGATAGTTGGGGGGCTAGCTAGCACAGGAGTGGCGGCGGCGGTTTGCTGATTTTCTGTATATCTTCGCATCTCATCTCTGACGTAATTAGCCAGCTCCTCTCTAAGAGATGCCTTGATCTCCTCATGTAGCCGTGCCTCACGCCCGGCTTTGGTTCTCTTCCTACTCCGATACAATTCGGAGTCATATGAGAAACTATGTTTCCAAGGAACATAAAGCACAAGGCCTCTCGTACGACCTGGGTGCTCCTTATTTTCCAGGGCCGCGGAGAGTGTATCTTTCTCCCTTGTTGCCTGGAATGATCCCTGGGAAGATTCTACACTCAACGCTTCCTGTAAGAGCCCGACATGTCATTTCACTTCCTACGAAGTTGTGGAGTAATTACAAGCTATGTAGTTCGATCGATATCTTACCAGGCGGTGGGACACTTCCTGGTCTGCAGGGTTTCAGAAGGTCCCCTGATGACGTGGTAGATGACCTCGCTCTAATCCAATTTTGAGTGCTCATCTGAGATCGTGGCAAATGGCGGGGCGGTATCCCGCAGAATTGACTGTTCATCCTCCGTCCTCCACTGCGGGATTTTGCCTGCATACCCAGCTGTGCCAAGTCTGTGGGTGTGTGTGTTTTTTCCTAGAGGGCTTTGTGCGCCGCACTTGCACTTCTAAAATCTTTGGTCGTCTTCATCGCCTCAAACTCTTCCCATTGTAGTCTCAGGAATGTGTACTTATGAAAGGGCGTTAGATCCTTCTCCACGTAGTTTTTGACAAGGACGCTCTTGAAGTTATTCCATGCTTTGCACGCCGCTAGTAAGGCATGTCGTTGCACGGAGTCGTGGTGTTCTTCTGGGATCTCAAACGATGCAAATATTTCTGTCAGCAGCTCATGTTTCCGAGTCTCAATCATGGTCTTGCACGAATCGAATGTGATCTCAATTCGTTCTCGTGCAACTATTCCGATCATTCTTCGAAATGTGCATGCTGCTTGGCGAGGAAAGAGAGGGGTCCCAGATCCATCGACCTCTGTGATGGTAAATCGGTCCTCAGGCTTTTTCGGTAGTCCTCTTCCTTGGTATTTTGATTTTGGAGCAGACGCATCCGACGATGATGTTGAAGAATGCGCGGATGACATGTTGGCCTTCTCATATATGGAAAGCGCAATGTAGCATTTAAATGTTACATATAACATTACCGATAGCTGCATTCCTATATGTCACCCAAATACTGTCGTGAATATTGTGGTATAAGCAAATATATATTTACTTATGATTCCAGCATAACAGATATAGCCCAAGCAAGACAAATTGGATATAAAGATAACTTCTTCAAGATATAAATAGGTAGAAATATTAAGCCATCTAAACAACATATCATGCAATAGTCTAAAACCAGCATATATTCAGATTTGAGACATAGATCATTGAAGTAACATGCTGCTATCAAAATTAGCCAGACATAAAAGACTAAAATCAGCATGTTAGAGTGGTTTTAGTTGCTCTCAGATGTAGGGTTACACAAGATTTTATTCTTGGCCGTCCCACTACTACAGTCTTATACTCTTCACTGATTGAATATGTCAAATGTGAATCAAACCTTGAGCTCTAAGAAATTCAGTTAGATACTACTTTCAGCCAGCAGTAAGGCCACAGGAAAAGATCACCAAAAATAGCTCTACAACATGAACTTTCAGTTGATGTTGTAGAGCTATTTTCATGAACCACAGGACTACTAATCTAGCAAAACCGAAAGGACTATTAATCTACTAAACAGGTGATCACAGACTGCACAGAATTCTGACTACTCTAGCAAAACCGAAAGGACTACTAAGCTAGAGCTCAAGATTTGAGATCCAATCTCAATACAAGACCAGTTACTTCATAGAGCAATTAAATTTAGCATAAGACAAAATAATTGCATTAATATTGCTCTCAGAACATAGTTGCGCAAGATTTTAAGTCTTGGCCTTCTCATGCTAATGTTGAAGCTCTGCACTAATAATCTAAACTCTAGTGACCAAGATGTGAGCTCTAAATAATGTTTCCACTGTCAAAACTTGCAAATTCAGTGAACATCATATACTAGAACAAACACATGCAGCATATACCAGAACAGACACATGCAGCCTTATATGACAAATAGTAAAGGAAAGAATCTGATCTGCAATTACAAACAGCTACTGCATTATATACATTTCAAGTATATGTGAACAATTCAAATCAGCCGAAGGAATCAACTCTGACCAGACAGTGAAAACAATCTAATAGAATTCAAATCTAGTCCTGGTAGTTAGATCAATCTCAGCATTCAACTAGTTCATCACAGAGCACACGAATCAAGCCCACAAGCAAACATATCATCTACCAGTTCTTGACCTTGAACAGAACTCAAAGAACAAGTACAGCTGACAATGTTTGGAAAGAATCAAAAGAACTCAAGTGCAAATGGTACTCAAAACCGTCCAGAAGAATACCAAGCCGATGAATAACAGAAAAGCGCAATGTAGAATGATGATGAGTTAATGACTTACGGCAAAGATCATGACAAACAATACAACATGATCAGAACTGATAGCATAAATAATCAAGATGAAATTAAGATGACAGGAATGTAGGGAGTCTACTACTACTGCTGCTGCTACTACTATTGATATTCAATAAAACTACTACTGCTGCTAAGTGCTAACTGCTACTACTAGTACTACTGCAGCTGCTAATACTGCTAATCTGCTACTACTACTACACCACATTCCACCGACTGAAGGAGACGAGAGGAAGGAGAGGAGAGGAGAGGAGAAAGGGGAGGAGGAGGGAGTGCTCACCATGGCTCAGGTTGACGGCAACTGGGGAGGGCTGAGGAGGAGGTGGCAGCGGGTAGTCCAGTAGTGTCGTGCAGTTGTGGAAGGGCCGACAGGGGTTAACAATTACTGGGGAGGTCCGAGGAGGCGACGGTGACGGTGTGGACGAGGGTCGACAACCACTGGGGAGGTCCGAGGAGGCGGCGGCGACAGCGTGGACGGGGGTCGACAACAACTGGGGAGGTCCGAGGACGCACCAGTGACGGCATGGACGGGGGTCGACGGTGACTAGGGAGGGGCAGGAGAGGAGATATTACTGCCAGAGGAAGGAAAGGAGAGGAGAAAGGGGAGGAGGGAGATCACCATGGCTCAGGTCACCACGGCTCGGGTCGACGGAGGAGGGAGATCCGAGGAGGCAGCGGCGATGGGCTCGATCGGGAGAGCAGCGACGCTATGTCTAGATCTATAACTGCAGTGTACGTGCAAAACCCTAGCTTGAGGGTATATATAGGAAGGCTTATTACAGACGGTTCTAGTTGAGAACTGTCTGTGATATCATTATCACAGACAGTTCTAAACTAGAATCGTCTGTGATATCATATTATCACAGACGGTTCTAAACACTACATGGCACTTCTTATTTACCGGATCGGTTACATAGAAAACTTGAACAACTTGGTTAGCAAGTACGAATGGTTCATCTTTGTATCCGACTTGTTGGAGGTCCACGGTAGTGACACCGTACTTGTCAATCTTCACCTGTGAGAGATGCACCCAACAACACCGAAATAAAGGGATCTTGAAAACAACGTAGTTGAGCTCCCAAATCTCTTCTATGAACTCATAGTACGAGTTTCTCAACCCATCGGTACTGAGCGCATCTATGCGGATACCGCTGTTCTGGTTAGTGCTCTTTATATCCTGAGCTTGTGTATAGAATGTGTACCCATTTATGGCATATCCTTGCCATGTCACAACTGTAAATGTGTACCCATTTATGTCATATCTTTATATCCTGAGCCTGTGTATAGAATGTGTACCCATTTGCAAAAACTGTTTCAAATGAGGAATTATAGGAAAATACCATGCCACCTTAGCAGGAGGTCCTTTCTTCACCTCTGTTCCCTCGCCGTCATCTGATTGATTGTTACATTTGTATCGGGATGTGTTGGACACCGGACATACATACATGTTTGCATACTCTTTACGGTAGAGGATACAGTCGTTCGGACATGCATGTATTCTTTCTACTTCCATTACCAATGGACAAAGAACTTTCTTGGCTTTATACGTGGTTTTAGGCAACTCATTTCCCTCCGGAAGCATGTCCGCTAAAAGACCTAGCAGCGCCGTAAAACTCTTGTCGGACCAACCGTTGCTTGCCTTCAATTTCAACAGTTCAAGCACGGCCGACAACCTCATGTACTTTGACCTGCAGCATGTGAACAAAGGTTTCTCCAAGTCCTCCATCAAGCTCCGAAATTTAACATACTCTCTCTCATCATAGTTCTCCTCTACATCGCGAAGCATCTGATCCAGATTGTCATCGTGCAACCTATCCGAATCCGAACAACAATCGACATCATCCGGCGGCATATCATTCACTTCACCGGTGATGTCATTCGGCGGCATATCATTGACTTCTCCATGACTGTTCCAACACGTATAACCCTTTTTGAAACCCTTCGAATCAAGTGCGCTTCAATCTGCTCTCAGTTCTTAAACATCTTTAAATTCTCGCGGTCAATGCATGGACAGTACATATATTCCACCCCCTTATTCAACATATCCTCCTCGGCAGCTCTTGTAAAAGCAGACACGCCATTAATGTACTCTTCACTCACATGGTTCGCAGCATACATCCCGCTTCGGTCCTACGTTATGCATATATATAACAACTTAGTATTAAAAATTAAATTAATTAATTATTACTACATATATACCACATGCATTGAGGCTTTGCTAGCTTAATTCATATTATAAACACAACAGCTATTTCCCCAACGATCGACGAATCACTTATAACCAACAATTTTGACAACGTTGGCCTCCCACATGACAGTAACTGATCATGTATGCTTAAGTAGATGCAAACCATCTTCAATAACGCTCACCAAAACTTATATCTAAATTGTAATGCAAAGAAAAATAAATTTCATTACTAACCATATCTAGGGCAACCAGGAGCGTATGAATCTTCAAAGCTCTCTTGCCTTCTCCCACCAAATTAACTGGTCTGAAAGCCTTGTCTCCTCACCTCCTACAGGTGCAGCACTGGTGCTAGATCTAGATCGAAATGAAGACAGATGCGGTTTTGAGCAGTGCAATAAATATATAGCTGGATTATCACAGACGGTTTTTAATAAAAACCGTCTCTGATATTCTAGTATCACAAACAGTTCATCGGTAAGAACCATCTGTGATACTCATTTTTTTCCGACACCAACAACATAGACGGTGTTCAAATTAAAACTGTCTGTGATAGTGTACGTCACAGATGGTTTTGTCAAACCGTCTATGATTTGGCGTCTACTAATAGTATTTCTGTAGTAGTGCTGAAGGAGGATACTTCGATGACTACTCAGAATAGAGTCTCGTTTTCCAGTCGATTGCCTGTGGGCATGTCGAATAATTACTACATTTTCGTTATCTTTTCACTGCTAGTTCTGTTAAGCCCTTCTGGCTATTAAAGTGTTAACTTGGCCGTAAGGTCTCAACAGAGAGTCCGAATTTGCATACTCGGGTTTCGACAGATCCCCATTTCATTCTTCCGCCACCCAGCCAAAATATCGGATCTAATCATCAATTGACCAGCGTCGGAGCTCAGATCAAAGAAGCTTAAGGCCATGGAAAAGGAAGGGATGCTTCCTGACAAGGTCCTCGTCCCATAGCGGGAATGAAGGGGAGATTCTAATCTTCTGGGCATACATCGACTATGGGTTTTGATTGCTGGCGCACCTATTACTCTCCGTAGTCTTGGAGTACTGTGGAATCGAGTTGGTAGACCTCTCCCCTAATTTGATTGCTAATATGAGTATCTTTGTCTATCTCTGTGAAACATATTTAGGGATTCCACCAAGCTTGATGCTTCTCAGATATTTCTACAAGATGATGATGTTGGGGAAGTCAGTGGCATCACTTGGAGGCTGCACTTTGTGCCTCCATGACAGGAAGACTGAAGAATATATTCCAATGTATTCTAAATCCTCGTGGAAGAATTTGTGGTTCTACATGACGCTTAACAAGGTTGACAACCTCTCCTTTATTGGTCGGATTATTGTTGAGAACCCATGGTGGAGGTCCTCCTCGAAGGAGGAAAAGGATGGGCGATGGGTTGATGTCATCACCCACCTCAGGAAGAGCGGTCTTAATTCCTGACAGTAGTGAAGGATTTCTCCATACGCCGAATAAGCCCTATGAAGTTGAGCGACCACATTATGTTGTGGTACGCAGGCGTGAATGACTCGACCAGGGATTCTTCAGAAGGTAAGCCTCGACAAATTTTGACTAGTTGATTTTCGTTCTTGCTTGCTTAAATCCTTTTGACCTTAAGGTTTCCCTTGATTTCATAACCCTATCCTCTGCTGAGGTGAGAGAGCGGATCAAAATGATTTGTGCGAGGGAGCCCAGCCAGAAGGCAGAAGTGTCCTCAATCCTAGCTGCTACCTTTTTAGAGGAGAGCATTGACAGACTTAAAGTAAATGATAACCCTTTTCATCGATTGTATATTTTTTTGATCGGTGTGTTGCAATGTTCTTATGATGTGCAGATGGCTGGATCGAAGAGCGGCAAGCTATCTGAGAGCTCAAGGGATGCTCCCCCAAGTCCCAAGAGGCGATGAGCATGAGGAAGTCATATGGAGCTTCAGGATCAAACCCTGCTCCATTGACCACTACTTTGGTTGTTCTCCTGATCGCCACCCCGACCGCTTCGATGACCACTTTGATGACTTTGCATGCTTCCAAGAGTGGAGTTCCCTCAGAAGTAGGCTTCTACATGACTCCAAAAGTTTTTTATAAGCCTACCCCTTCTCTTATAAGGAGGGTAGAGAAGCCAGTAGTTGCCGTTACTACTCGGGATTCTTTGGTGGCTCTGGCCCTGTTCAAGGATGTAGAGGCAGAAGAGAAGTCTCAGTAGGATCTGAGTGTTGCCGGGACTCAAGTGGTCGAAGAGAAGGGAGCAAGCATGCTTCCTCCTTTCCTTGGAGGACCTGAGGTCGAGAGATGCTATCTGAATAGGAAATCTCCACACCCAAGGGACATCCCCGACTAGCTCCAAATCTTTAACAACGAAAGGTTCAAGGAGCTTTGGTAGAGGAAAATCTCATCCTATAATATGTGAATCAAATCATGTATTTATATGTGTATGTCCCCTTTCTACAATGCTTGCTTCATCTCTTGCTCGATGCTGACTTCTGCACAATATGTTTGTTTCATCACATCACTTTTGCTCGTAGCAATATGCCCTTCGCTTTGAGCGGGAGTCGATCCCGGGACGTGGTGGCTGGGGATTTCAAGCCCACTCTGCTAGCCACTTCTCCTACGGCTAGTGTTGTGTTAAGATGCATGTTAGGTTTTTTTATATTATCGATGATCTAGTTACCAATTTTATAAAATAATATAAAAATAGCTAAAATCCTTGAGAGAGAACATGATGCCCTTATTTAGGGCTGGAAAACGGTAACAGATAATTCATTTTATCCGATATTCGTATCCGAGAAAACACGAATGTGGTAAGCAAAATCTGTATTTGAAAATGTTCGTATTCGTAGTCGAGAATATTCGTATCTGTATTTGAGAATATTCGTATTCGCATTCGTATTCAAGAATATTCGTATCTGTATTCGTATTCGAGACTATTCGATTCGTATTCGATCCATTTCTAGAACCAATGAAAAATCTGTACGAACCTTGTGATTCAAAATTTGAATTTAGGCGGTTTAAAACTGGTAATCGGTCAAAAACTGGCAAAACTGTTAGAAATCTGTTTTATCCGATATTCATATCTGAGAAAATCCATATTCAAAAATATCCATATTTGTATCGGAGAATATTCGCATCCGTATTTGAGAATATTTGAATTTGTATTCGTATTCATTTTAAAGCTAGTTAACTGGGGAAGCGCGACCTAGTTCTCCAGGAAGAATCCATCACAGCCGCAGGCGAAACAGTAGTCGTAGCCACCTTCTTGAGCTTCGCAATCTTCTAAGGTTTATTTTTAAGTGTAGCATGTGAGTACATAAAGTACTCCGCAAGTCTTGGGAAAAATGCATAGATGCAAGGCTTGACAAAGGAAGGCTATATGGTTCTTTTGCACAAAGCAATATTTTAAAATTTCAATTACTACTAATTATTTTCGAAGGCATCCATTTAATAAAGTAAATGTTTTAACAGAAACTATCAATAATTCTATAGTGAAGGTTCCATCTACCAACACTAGCTTAAACAACTCGAACAAGTTTAATACTGCGGGTTACATCCACCCTCTCTGGCTCCATCTGCCAGGATACCCTTCTGAGAGTTCCCTCCACTCTCGGAATACAAAAACTTTGATTTTAAAACCAAAAACCAGAAAATCTACCATGTGCATGCATTCCTTGCCCGCCCTTGACCGTGGGCACGGCTATTTGAATAGTTTTACACTCTGCAGAGGTTGTACAACTTTACCCACAAGAGATAATTTATCCTAAAAATCAACACGCTTCCTTTGGCATGAGACCCAGATAAAATATCACAAAGCCTTTACCTTACTCTAATCTAGCTAGATACCACCCGCTGAGGTTTCACCGCAGGTAGGCTAACTGCCCGAACCGAAGCCCCCTCTTGTACCATAACTATCTAAAAGGAGCAATGATGGTCTAATTTTATTAAATATTACTTAAATAATATTTTCTAGATATACATATTGGACTAATATTGTAGAACTGAAAGAGTAAGTAACAAGTTTGGACATTTGGTGTGGCTCCAAGCCAAATGCACATACTCGGTAGCCGCTAGGTGGGTTCTTTTTGGCTGCAACTGATGGCTTTTGGTCTTAACGCGAATACGCGTGTGAACGAACCGAACGAGGATACACTGATAAGCCGCTTTGAAATGGTTGTCTTCATAAGCTGCTTCAAAAAGTCGACGAAGATGCTGTTTAGTTTGTTTATTCGGGAGACGCCGTATGCTATGAGCCAATGGCTCTGTTTTTTTGGCTTTTCAACGTCTCTTTAATTTTTAGTTTCTTTCAGTAATCACTATTCATTAATCTAATAAGTTATAGTCAAAATCTATAACCCATAGTCCAAATGAACGGGCCAGAAATAACCCACCCTATCTAATGAGGGATGAGCATGAGAGGGTAAACCCGTAAAATGTGTTTCCCTGCAAGTCAACTTTTGCATGTAGACTCCCGTGCGGTCGTTGGTTGCATGCGGGCAGCATACCAAGCCTAGGCGCTGCCTCTCCACGAGGCATTGATATGGCCCAAAATTCCCAATACAATGGATGGACGAATCTTGTTTCAGTAGCCTGGCCATCTTCTCTTCGATCCACGCACCGCGTCTCCACTGTAAGGGAGCTCAACTCATGGTTAATAAGACCTTCGTGCTAGCGGTCTCATCTTCGTGTGCTCTGAATCAGCTTGATTCTAAATCAAAAATCGATGTAATTTTTAATTCATAGATTCAAATAACTTAAATTTTTGAACACACTTTATCTTGAATGTTATAAATCGGATCAAGGGTGTCGGGCCCCCGGATTACCAAACCCGGACCCTCTGTGTATTACAGCACTAGTCTCAGATCAAAGCTAGTGCACACAGTCAAACAGAATGGAAAACATCACCATCAACGATTTATTACATTAAATAAGAGTACTGACCACAGGGTCTCATTAATACATTGGAGGTTTAAGACCTCGCACACAAGAAATAAAGTGGAAGCAAAGATAAACTCGATGACGACCCATCAATACGCCACAGGCAATTGACTGGGGAAGCGCGACCTAGTCCTCCGGGAAGAATCCGTCACAGCCACAAGCGAAGCAGTAGTCGTAGTCACCTTCTTGAGCTTCAACTTCCTTTGAGATTTGTTTTTGAGTGTAGCATGTGAGTACATAAAATACTCCGCAAGTCTTGGGAAAAATGCATAGATGCAAGGCTTGACAAAGGAAGGCCATATGGTTCTTTTGCCCAAAGCAATATTTTAAATTCAATTATTACTAATTATTTTCGAAGGCATTAGTTTAATAAAGTAAATGATTTTAACAGAACTAACAATTATTCCCTAGTGAAGGTTCCATCTACCAACACTAGATTAATCAATTTGATCAATTTACTTACTGCGGGTTACATCCACCCTCTCTGGCTCCATCCGCCAGGATACCCTTCGGAGAGTTCCCTCCACTCTCGGAATACAAAACTTTTGATTTTAAAACAAAACCAGAAATCTACCATGTGAATGCATTCCTTGCCCGCCCTTGACCGTGGGCACGGCTATTCGAATAGTTTTACACTCTGCAGAGGTTGTACAACTTTACCCACAAGGGATAATTTATCCTAAAAGTCAACACGCTTCCTTTGGCATGAGACCCAGATAAAATATCACAAAGCCTTTACCTTACTCTAATCTAGCTAGATACCACCCGCTGAGGTTTCACCGCAGGTAGGCTAACTGCCCGAACCGAAGCCCCCTCTTGCGCCATATGAGTACAGTAAATCCCTGTCCCTCACTGTGAATAACCAGTCCATCCCTGGCACCTACTTTCCACTGGTGGCACCTAAACTAGACTATCATAAGTTAGTCAGCTAGGTCGTACCCATATAGACTTGTGGTTGTACGGTTAATGCTCAGTCTGGACAAACACAAGCGTCGGTCCTTAATTGACTAAGGTGGAACATACACTTTTCAAGATCTTGTGCTAACTGCACCAACCCAAATCAACCATCCACCCTAATCTAAACAAATTTTCACATTTTATTTTATTTTAAAAGAACAGTGGCAACTCCAATTACCACTAAACTTTTAGAAACAAGGGTATTTCAATAATTCATAATTTCCTATTTGCAAGATTTATGAGGTATTCAATAGCATGGCTAAGCTTTGTTCTACCATTCTAATACCAACAGTTTAATATATTACTCTCATTAATGAGTCAAAGGAATTTCTAGGGTTGCAAAGGTACATGATATTAAATTTCAACTGAGGGCATAACAAAATTGGGGTAACTAATACCTTAATATTTGAACTAATATTTTATATAAATAGCAATGCACATAATTTAAAATAATTAAAACATTTCGAAATCATAGGTTCAAGATGATCAAAGGAGACTTGCCTTCTTGAGCGTGGTTTGGTTCTTCTTGCTGCGACTCGACAAACACTTCGGCAATGTCGGTTTCTACGCGCGAAATAACAAAAAAACAAATACAATAAATACAAATAAAATCACAAAAATATAAAATTTATACTGCAACATAGATTATGATTTTAGACAAATTTAGAAATTTGAATCACTGGATTCGGAGTTCGGACGAGGGAGAACGAGCGATTAGAAGTTTGATCGGTTTAGAAATTCCAGAAAATGCAAAACGAGGGAATATTCTCTGGAATCTTATTTTGGCTGATTTTTGGGATATTTTTGAGTGTATGACACGTGGGGCCCGGTTGTCATTGGCTAACAAAAATTTTGGCCAAGCCAAACCGAAAATTGCCTTGCCCTGGAATTGAATTCACAACCTCATGCATGCATGCACTAACATGCACCCACTAGCCAAGTGAGCACTTGGTATTTCATGACAAAGGAGCAACAACAAGTCAAATAACCATGGTTGAACATGATTAGAGAAGGAATCATGGAGGTACGCGGGGGCGCGCACGGGAGGCGACCTCTCCGGCGGCGGGGTGGCCGGGGCGGCGGCGCGGCTTACCGAAGGCGGCGGGGTTGCCCGGAGTGGTCGGCGGCGGCGGGAGGCGGCGGTGGGCTGCAGGGCGACGGCGGGAGACAGCCGAGCGGTGGCGGCGGCCGGTAGGGGGTGGCGCACGGTGGCGGGAGAGGTGGGAGGTGAGGGCCGGCCGAATAGGAGGGAGGAAAGGGGAGAATGGTGGTGGGGAGCCAATTTATAGAAAGAGAAGGGAGGGGAAGAGATTTCGGTTTTTAGTGGATTAAAGGATGGGAAACGGCCGGGAGATTGATGAGGGTGATTAAGGCGTCCGTTTCCATGTTTTAATCGGGAGTTAAGAGGGAGAAACGGCGGGATTTCAAAGCTTTTAATTGTCATCCATGGTGGAGGAGAGAGAGGGTTAGGGGAGGAAGAAGGAGAGGTTGAAGAAACATATGACATGTGGGGTCCATGTGTAATAGAGAGAGGGAGGAAGTGAAGGGGTACGGGCCGTCGGATTTGCGACACGTGGCAAGTGGAGGTTTTATGGCTCTTGGATTTTATGAAGGGGTAAGTGATCATGGAATTTTTTGTACGGATAATCCCTTTTTTATTCGAAAATACATAAATATACCCGCGAGAAAATTTTTTACAAAAATAATCCCCAGTCGCCGCCCCATTGGGCGACTTCTGCCTTTCGCCCAACCGGGAAGCGACATTTAGGAAATGTGTGAACCGTTGGGCGACTTATGCAGTCGCTCTACGGTTGAGCGACTGTAATTTCAGTCGCTGTACGGTTGAGCGACTGAAATTGCAGTCGCTCAACGGTAGGGCGACAGGAGTGGATGCCACTTATTCCCCCGCCTGTCGCCCACTAGCAACCACTTTTCCCTCATTTCCCCATTCTGCGCAGAGAAGAAGAGAGGAGGAAGAGGGAGGGGAGAAAAGAGGGAGGAGGGGAAGAAAAGGAGGAGAGGGGAGAAGAGAAGGAGAGGAGGACAGGGTTGAAGGAGGAGGTGAGGGAGGAAGAAGGAGTCCAAGCTATGCCATCGATTTGGATCCAGGTATTTTTGTTAATTAGGTTGTATTTACACTATTGTTTAGATGAAATATTGGTGTTAGTAAAAATTGTAGATGTAGTATACATTTTGTAGTATGGAAATTTGACTACCCTTTTTAGTATGGAAAGTTTAGTTTAGTGTTGAACGATGTTATTTGACATGTCGTAAATTTCAATCATACATGTAGGTCTACATCATTAATGGCCAGTACTACATTGAGAGTGTATTATGGTGCTAGAATGATTCGTGAAGGTCCGAATGGTGTGGATTTAGGCGATTTTCCGCAAGTCACTCTCGTACTTCCCGATGACGAGAATGCTGGAATGACAGATGTGCAGCATTGGCTGACCGAGAGTTTTTCATTGGACCCTGAGGTGTGCAGCGTCGTTGTGCAAGGGCTTTGGAGCCGGTCTCCCACTGACATCAGATAGGAGTTGAAGACATTGGTGCGCTCAGCTTCGTGGAAGGGATTTGTGCAAGGGTGCCGGCGCCGTGGATACGAGTGTGTCCTGCTTGTGCAACCGTGCTCACTACAAGCAGCTGCGCAAGCTCGTGCGTCCGCCTATGCTTCGGGAGGTGCTAGCAGCTCGGGCGGGCCGCACGTTGGTGGAGCTGATGAAGTTGCTCGTGATGAAGGCAATGCGGTACATGGAGGAGAGTTACGGCCGTCAAGCTATAGAGAGGGAACTGGGCAAGCTGATGCGACACATGAAGGAGAGTTACAGCTGTCAAGCTATAGAGACGGAACTGGGCAAGCAGATGAAGGAGAGCATAATGAGTATATCGTGCATCAGATGGAATCTGATGACCAGAGGGCATGTGATGAAGAGCAAGCTGTAGAGGACGACGAGGAGGATAGTTCGGATGATGAAGAAGTTCCTATCCCCCAGGAATGGAACCGGTTTAATGCGGAGGGTGTTTCCGCCCATGATGAGCATGAATCACCATGGGAGTATCATGAGACAGAGGTTCGGGTGCATGCTACGTTTGCTGACAAGGAAGCGCTGCAGGATGCCATCAAGCTTTGGGCCCTCTCAATGCAACGGACATTTCGCGTCGTCAAATCAAGCAAGGAGCAGTATACTGTGAAGTGCGAGCAGGCTGGTTGTCCTTGGAGGGTGCACGCACGTAGACCGAAGTATGACACTCACTGGATTGTGTCCAAGGTGGAGCCGCACTCCTGCATTCTGAACACTGTCTTGGCGAGGCATCGTAACCTGACGTCCGGATTTATAGCCAATTTGATGTATGGGGAGATAGTGGAGAAGAGAGATATTGCGGCAACGCATATTGTGGTAGCTATCGAGAATAAATTCAAGTATAAGATTAGCTACGCGAAGGCGTGGCGTGCCAAGCAAAAGGCGTTGGAAAAACGTTTTGGCACTTTCGAGGCGGCGTACGACAACCTTCCTCGTATGCTTAAGGTGTTGCAACAAAGGAACCCGGGCACGTACATCGCCGTGCACGAGAAGCCGTCCATAAGTCCACCGGGATTTGCAGTGTTGCAGAGAGCATTGTTTGCATTTGGTGCTAGCACTGAAACATTCAAGCACATGCTGCCAGTGATCTCTGTAGATGGGACCTTCTTGACAGGCAAATACAAAGGGCAGCTCCTGACGGCCATAGGCGTTGATGGTAACAATCAAATATTGCCGCTGGCTATTGCATTTGTGGAGAGCGAGAATTATGAGAGCTGGCTGTGGTTTCTCAGACATGTGAAGGCTGGAGTTGTAGGCAGCCGTCCTGGTGTGTGCGTAATCCATGATCGCCACGCCGGGATTATAAAGGCGATACGAAAACTGCAAGAAGACCCTGAGGAGAGCGTTCCTTGGCCGGACATGAGGAACCGGTGGTGCAGTCGTCACTTAGGGGCAAACTTTTTCAAGCAATTCCCGAAACAATCTTTGATGAAGCTATTCAAGAGGCTGGCTAGGCAGAACCAGCAGAGAAAATTTGATGCTTTATGGGGGTTGTTGGATGAGCACACCAGGAAGAACGTCGACGAGAGGAGCAAGGGGCCGGTCATTCCTGGGGCGGCACAACCGCAATGCTTGGCAGCAATCGATGAGTCTAACCCAAGTGGTCCAAGAAGGAGGAGCGCGCGAAACATCAAGTGCTTCTCGTAGTGGATCGAGGGGGAACCATTGGAGAAGTGGTCGTTGTTGCACGACACGGATGGCGCAAGGTACGGAATAATGACAAGTAACCTTGCCGAGGTGTACAATTGGGTTCTCAGGGGTCTCCGTTCTCAGCCCCTTGTCGCCATCGTGGAAGGTGTTCTTCACAGCACAATCCGCGACTTCAGGGAGAGGCACGCGAGTGCCGCTATTCATGCGGCCAATCCCGGAGCCCTGTATTCGTCAAAAATTACCACGTACATGGAGACGAAGGCACAGAAGGGTCAATTGCACACAGTGCATGTCATGGGCAACAGGGAGCATCGTTTCGAGGTGATACTCCGTGACAGAGCCGGATTTGGGACATCTCGTTCACTTATTACTCACGAGGTATGCCTTGGAGATCATGCAAACGAACCTAACTGCACATGCAACAAGCTTAAGTTGTTACACAGGCCATGCTCTCATGTCCTCGCTGCATGCGGAACCGTGGGCATGGATCCTTCCAACTTCGTGTCCGAGTACTTTTTTAAGGAGAGAATACTGCAAGCTTGGTGTGGGGAGCTCCGGGGGTTCAGGGCGGTGGGAAACTTCACCACTTTGGACATTTCAGCGAGGACCTGGGTTCCGGATATTAACATGCTGAAGGGTGGGAAGGGTCGGCGACAGAGCCGACGTATTAGAAATGACATGGACGAATCACAAGCTGGAACATCTGGTGCACGTTGTGGGCGATGCGGTCAGGAGGGGCACACAGCTAGACGATGCAATGCATGTCCGGATCAGTAGTTGGTGTTGTAATGCATGCTAAATTCCCTTTTCTGTAATGCACTTATTTACAATGTCATTTAAGTATGTACCATTTAAGTATTGCAATTTTTGTTGCCTTGTGATAACAACTCGACGTACTCATTTTGTCTGCATTTCGGCCACGCTGGTTGCTTTTCGGCAATTTTTTTGGCCTTGTGATAACAACTCCACAACTCCACGTACATATCAACCAATTCATCACATGCTTAACAACGTTGCAGGTCACAGAAAATGAAGGCGTCATGCACTTACAACATGAAACAACACATACATTGCACATACAGACAGAATTTATGGAAAGTTCTACACCCAAAACATCAACACAACAGTCCTACCGCCACAGCATCAACACATTCGGTACCCTCGTGACTTACATGCCAAACGAGCCTCGTGGCACCCACATGGAGAATTGCTGAGGGGGCCGCCTCGGACGTGGCTGGCCGTCGTTGTAGTGGCACGCACATATGCAACTTGGGTTCGCGCAGCAACATGTCGGATCGTACGAGCTTCCTATGTTGACAACCTCCTCGTTTCCCCTCTCGCGTAGCATCTGTTGGCGGAGCTCATTGTTCTCCTCATTGAGAGTCTCCATTCGGTACTCCAAGTCCATTATTCGGTCCCATAAAGTACCCACATAACGGTCAATATACCGTTCATGAGGAGGGTGATCCAGCGGGAGAAGTCGCATTTCGCCATCTGCGAAAAAGGACAGTAAACATGGAGGGTCCATAAGCAATAAAAAAATGTACTATTAGTAATTTGTACCCCGGAGCGTGGGCATCGGAAGAAACGGCGCCCGCCATCGTTCGGCCCTTCCAGGACCTGCACGACCACGTACTCATTGTGTCTGCATTTCGGCCATGCTGGTTGCGCACGCCGGCTTGGTACCAAGCGGTACTGTGGACCGAACGTCTCCCTCCTTTCCAAGGGAAGGTCTTCCTTCGGTGACCCATATCCGACTGGCCCCTCATCTTCCGCCATGGTATGTTCCACCACGAAATAGAAGGTACTTCTTTGTTCGATTTACAGGGTTTTCTGGCTACAACTTCATGGGACCTCTACCGTGCTATTTATATCGAATGGCGGGACAAAAGAGGGCTGCTTTGCCCAGAGACATGACAAAAGCGCTCAGCTTTACTCGGTGAGATGACAACACATGCCAGCTTTACGCAGTGATATGACAAAACGGGGCAGCTTTGCTCAGTCAGATTACAACACATGTCAGCTAAACTGCCTACATAAAGGCTACGATCTGAAAAGCCTTCATAGGGACATTTATTGCTACCCTGGAATCCTGAGGATAATCCAGGCCTATCGCTACAGAATCCAATAAAATAGGGGCGTAGGCTGTAGCCTTTACAGTGAGTGTTCACGTCATAGGCATGTATCCTTTCCAGTGAGTTTTCATTCACCTTTGCTTGTTGTTTCAGAAATACAGGCTACACGCTCTGAAAAGCCTACATAGGGACATTAATTGCTACACTGGAATCCTGAAAAAGCGAAAAGATTGGTACGACCTCCTCTCCATGGACTATGCCCACTGCACCAGATAACCTGCCTACATAAAGGCCTCCTATGTCTTCCATACCACATCTCCTCCTCAAGACATCACAATACTACCACACAACAATGTTTTCCTGGAAGTCCGACCCATTTGGAGTGTCGGAGTGGCATGAGCGCCCGAAGTGCCATTGCGGCTTTAGGACGATGTTGTGCGTCTGGACGGATCCAGTACCACGAGCCAACTACGGCCGTAGGTTCTTCAATTGTCCAGACCTGGATGACGACTTCGTGGTAACGACGACAATTAAATCTCTTGTTTCTCGTTATCGTTTTTCAACTTGATCCATGACATCTACCACGCCACACATAGGCTTGCAAGTTCATCGAATGGGTGGATCGGGTGCCGCCGGCATGGCCAGGGAACCGGCCAAAGGAGGTGGAAAACAAAGGACAATACTTTGTCAAGATGACTCACGCTCGCGAGGTGGAACGACAGATGCGGCTTGAGCAAGAGCGCCGCGTGAGGGTGGACAAAATCCGTCTGAAGGGCAAGGAGGATGAGATGCAAAGGAGGCGGGAGCAGCTAAGTCTGCGTGAAGCAGCCATCAAGCGTCAGGAGGAAGAGCTTGAAGCTCGTGAGGCAGCTCTCAAGTCCAAGAATGACAGGAAAAAGGATGCAGCGGAGCCATCTTCAAGGCGCGATAAAAAGGGGAAACAACCACGCTACACCCAGTAGACAAAATGTTACGAGCAGTTGGGTGGGTTAGTCGCATATCATGCTATATGTTATGCATGTAATAAAATTGTACGCGGCATGTTATGAAGTTTATTTCTATTCACATAAGGTTATTATCTCGTGTGTTCGCATTCAATGATTCAGATAGCAAGTCATTTAACAATATTAACATACTCTTGGTACACTAATTTTAGTAACATAAATATATCACTTAGCAATGTATATATCAAACGTTCTACAGTCAATTGTTCTTAAAAAATATTTCTCAAAATTTTTAATGCACCTACAATATACAATAAACATAACCTTTTATTACAACTATACCATATGTTTTTCCAGTTTAAAACTACAAAATTGACAAAACTCTAAAAATTCACGGGGCAATCTAAAGTCGCCCATCCATTGGGCGACTGCGCTTATAAGTCGCCCATCCATTGGGCGACTACTATAAAGTCGCTTAACAGGAAAGCGACTACTTGCAGTCGCTCAATCATCGAGCGATAAATATTTTGTCGCTTCCCGGTTGGGCGAAAGGCAGAAGTCGCTCAATGGGGCGGCGACTGGGGATTATTTTTGTAAAAAATTTTCTCGCGGGTATATTTATGTATTTTCGAATAAAAAAGGGATTATGCGTACAAAAAATTTGTGATCATGTGTGGCTAGGATTAAAACGTGGAGAGAGATTGATTTAATCTGAGAGCGACACGTGGCGGGCTAGGAATAATTTGATTTTTATTTTCGGAATAAATTTCAGAAAATACTAGAAACTTTATAAACACTTGGAAAAATAATATTTAACGTCTAAAAATTCCAGAAAAATCATATAATATTCCTGGAAGCATTTTAGACATAGTAAAAATATTTTTAATTTTAGGTTTGAATTTAATAATTTTATAAAATACTTTTTAGCTTTGAAAATTGATTTTAAATTTCAGAAAATTCTCAAATATTACTTAACAATTTAGGAAAGGCTAGGAAAAATATAATAAACTCTTTTTGGCTTTAATACAATATTTAAAATACATTTTCTTACTTTAAATTTTTAAATAAAATCCAGAAAATCAAATAAAAGCCAAGTAAAATCCAATTACTTTAAAATAGTTAATTTGAATTTAAATTTTTTTTCCAGAAAGCCAAATTTTGGGATGTTACAAACCTACCCCCCTTAGAGAGAATCTCGACCCCGAGATTCGGACGGACTGGGAAAGAGGAAGGAGAGGGAAACTCGGCTCTTAGGTCCTCTTCACGCTCCCAAGTTGTTTGACTTCGAATGGTTGCTCGACTGTACTTTGAGGAACTTTATGGTCATGCTTCTTGCGCGGCGTTCAGCTTCCTTCATGATTCTATCTTGTTGTTCGATGCTCTGAAGGATTCCTTTAACTGAGAAATATGGAAGACAACAACAAATCGGAGTAGTACATCTTTAGTCGCCTGCAAGCTTTGGATTAACTTCAATTGCTCTTATCATATCGATTAATTCAGAATTCCACCAAAAAGGCTTAACTTCGGCAAGTGTTCATCCGAGAAGGACATAATTATTTCAACTCTTCAAAAATTCTTGATTCCAAAATCATATACCACAAATGCACCTTATTGATTTCAGCAAATAATCTCTTAAACTTTTATTCTCTGCTCTAATTTGGATCGACGTCAAACCATAGAATTTTTCTAACAAGAATCCAATAACATTGTAATTTGTGATTTCCACCAATTGTTTTATGATCATTATCTAGTCCAACAGATCCATAACTCTGATCAAATAATATAAAATTAATTCAACCTTCAATAAATTTTAAGATCATCTAAGCAATAATTTAATATTCATTAATCCACCAAAACCACTCTCTTGATAATCATCATTTTGGTTCCACCAAATTTGAATGAATTCAAATACCTCAATTAATTCTTATCGGACAATCTCTCAACTAATTCTTATTGAACAATCTATCTCCCTCAATTAATTTAAATCCTCCAGGTTGAACATCCTTAAACGACCTACTTAACCCCATTAGTTAAAATCCAATTATCTAATAATGACCTATTAAATCCACCAATTCAAATTGACATATCAAAGTCCACTTTGCAATGATAAAATTAATCCACCAAGATATCTAAGTGTATTATCTTCTAGAATTCCAGTAGTATCCACTTATCATCAATAGGTCCACCAAACTCTGATAATCAAGTAACTCCACATAATTCATCTACTTTTCATGATTCAACCAAATCACCCAAAATTGATATCATGAGTTGTTTATGATAATTCAACTTCTTAATCTTTTAATCTCTCCCTTTACTGGATCAATCTCTTAATATTAATTCTCCAATGATCACAAATAATCCTTCAACAAAAATCTTATTTTACATCCAATTGCTCCTTTCAATCCTAGATAATAAATCCAAGGCAAAGTTTAGACTCTTCCCATGATCTAATTAGCTCCCGCAAGTTCAACTTTGTATTTATTCTCTAGTCAATCCACAAAGATGGTACTCTTTAGATTTATTTATAATCAATTGGTATCCACAAGTATACCTTTTATCTCAATCCTCTCGAATATTATTCAATCTTGTCAATTATGAATCCAAAATATATCACTCTAGCAACAATTCTCCAAATTACCTAACTTGACATGCATTGACTATCATGGTTTTCCCGACAAGAGTACTTTCCATAAATTTGTTGTCTTCCATATACTCTAGGTCTCCAAGGATTCTGCAAACTTGGACTGCGGTGAAAGAATTGGAGCTTGCACTATTGCGGAAACTGGGGTTAGCAAAAGATAAGAGGGAAGTAGCACAGATAAGAGATCAGGGAAACAACTAAACACCATCCCAAACAAACACACAAGAGAGAAGCAAACAAAGACTTGGAAGAAACTTAGCTTGAAATCAAAATAGTTTTTTTAAGGATAACTGTACTACAAGTATACAAAGACTTGGTACAGTCCACCTAACACACAAGCAAGTAATATATAAGCGTTCTAAAATCGTAAGACTTTACTTGGGTACTACAACTAAAGAACTAGTCATCACTCCTTCATGATGACACGCTTCTTCAGGTGCTTCTCAGACGCAACCTTATCTATCCATCTATAGAAATTACAGAGGAAAGGGGATACAATTACCATTCCAAAAAGTCAATAACCAGATAGATAAGGAAGAATACCATGACGAAGGTAAGGATAGAAAGACAGGAAAAGACAAGGATAGCACAATATTAAATTTTTATTTTATAAAATAAATTTTGAAGTTCTTCTTTTAACGACCATTCTAACTAGGTCACGTCCTACAGTCAAGTTGGCTCTGATACCACCTCTGTCGGGACCCCGGATTTCCGAACCCGGACCCTCTGTGTATTACTGCACTAGTCCCAGATCAAAGCTAGTGCACACAGTTAAACAGAAATGAATACATAACCAGCAACGCTTTATTACAATATTAAAGAGTACAGACCAAAAGGTCTCATTATTACAATTGAGGTTTCAAGACCTCGCACACATGAAACACAGCAGAAGCATTGTGCCTTGTTTTGCTATTCTCCTTCTTCTTGGAGATGAAGCCAATACCTCTCTTGTCATTGAATTTTCTTTGACTACCCAATATCTTGTCAAGAGAGGCCTTCCCTTTGTAGCTTTTCTCCAAGTCATTTTTCAAACTTATGACTTGGGCCTTGAGCTCATTAGTCTCCTCTACAAGGTTAGTCTCAACAAACATAGAGGAGGTGGAAGCATTTATATTTGAGCAACAAGGTAAATCTAGCAAATCATCACAAGATGTAGAAACACTAGTTTTAGATGAATTGCTAGAATTAGAAGCTACATATGACATATCATCTATTAAATCCTCACATGAGGTGGAAACATTGATTTTAGATGAAATGCTAGAGCTAGGAATTACACATGGTATATCATCTAGCAAATTGCATGTAATTCCTATATCCATGCTAGGTTTAGAATATTCCTTGAAAAGAAGAGACTCATGTTCTTCTTTTAACACATCATAATTATTTTGAAGACAGACATATTCTTTCTTCAAAACCTTAAATTTAGCTTTCTCCTTTCCAAGAAATTCATTAAGTTCTTCTAGCATGTCCATCAACTCATCATAAGAAGGTGCATCATCATTATCATCAAAGTTTACCTTCTTTTTACCTTTTTCCATGAAGCACCGAGTTGATGTGGAGGGGACGGTGGATTCTTCATCGTCGGAGCTAGAAGTTGAGCATTCTTCTCCCGACGTCCACTCTTGTATGCAATCTTCATCGGACGAGGTGGGCACTTCATATTTATCTTGAATACTTGTCCACATATCATGAGCGCTATTGAGATTGCATATTGTGTTGAACACCTCTACACTCAAAGCACTAAAAAGAGCATTAGTAGCTTGAGCGTCGAGATGTGAGCATTTCTCATTTTCAATAGTTGGAGCTAGAGGAACCAATGGAGGAGAAAAGCCCACATCTACAATCCGCCATATTTTTGGGCTCATGGCCTTAAAATAACAAATCATGCGGATTTTCCAATTATCATAATTTGTGCCATCAAATAGAGGTGTGTCATCTAGGTGCACAATCTCACTAGTTGCCATCCTTTATACTCTCTAGGCGGTTAAGCCTAATAGATGAGAGACCAAGCTCTGATACCACTTGTAAGATCGAGGTGGCCGACTAGAGGGGGGTGAATAGGCGGTCTAAAAATTTTCTACTAAATAATACTAACAATTCAAGACCTATTCAATTTGCCTAAACCAAGAATATAATGCGGAAGCTAATATCAAATTGGTTTAGCACAAATAGCTCCTAGAACAATAAATTCGCCTAAGTGCACCAACAATTCTAGCCTAGGTCAAGGTTTGCAATTCTAGGTTGACAAGCAATCAAATTAATTCTAAGTAAGTAAATTTCTTGAATGTAAAAAGAGCACAAGAAAACAAACCACAAATGACACGTTCTCTTTTTACCGTGGTGTTCGGAGACTTGCCGGTCTCCCCTAGTCCACGTTGAGGTTAGCCCAAACAAATTGGACCGGCTCCACGAATTAAGCCTTCTACCTCAAATCCACTAGTGGTAGCTCTTCCCCGCTCCGGGTAGGTGAGCTCCAACCTTCACACACACCGGGTCTTCTCACAAGCTTCTTTGAGAAGATCACCGGTCACGACGCCTCCCACGCCGTCTAGGAGTCGGCAAACTCCAAGAGTAACAAGTCAAGTCTCTCACTTGACTCTCACCACGTGCAACGAATGCACAAGCTCAATCCGGACACAAAGTCCTCCTCTAGATGCAACACATGCACTCTAGATCACCTCTCCTCTCTCACAAGGTGCAACACATGCACAATTGAGTGGAGAGCCTCACACTTGCTCAAAAGAGTGAAATGGAGTCCCTAGAACCTTACCCCAACCGGCCACAATGGAGTATTTATAACCCACACCTCAAAACTAGCCGTTGGAGTCAAAAACAGGATTCTGCGGTACTACCGCCGTTATAGGTGCGGTACTACCGCTCCCCATCATAACGGCTAGAAAAATAGCCGTTAGTCAGCCATTTGCGGTACTACCGCAGTTATAAAATGCAGTACTACCGTTCTGCGGTAGTACCGGGAAGTCGGCGCGGTACTTCCGCTTCAGCACAGACAGCACTCAGAAAAACGATCATAACTTTTGACTCCGATGTCGGAATTGAGTGATCTTGGACTCTATGGAAAGCTTATTCAAAGGGCTACACAACCCATCTATTTGCATGATCTCAAACACATTAGATCAATGCAAAAATCAAAAGAGATCCAAAAGAGTCACTCTCATGGTCTATGTCCAAAGGGAATAGCACTAAACGATTTTAGACCATGCCAAGGGATAATACATGATCTCCAACTTTTGCAAAACACATTTGCAAACTTAGATCATGTCACAAGGAGTAGGTACATGGACTTCAACCTTTTGCAAAACACATTTGCAAAGTATAGTCACATGTTACAAGGATTTGCCACATGGGCTTCAACCATTTGCAAAACACATTCGCAAATGCAAGCCTCATGCCAAGATGAGCTAGAGAAAGTGAGGTTGAGCTATCAACACATGATGAGACTCAAACTACTCGACATGACTCCTCTTAATAGTACGGCAACCTATACTGGCAACCCGGTCTTCCAACCAAACACCAAGACCGGTAAAAGACTAGGAACATATCCTTAGCCCTAGCTAGTCATACTTTTCCCTTGAGTCATCGTCTCGATATGCATCAACTCATGACGCATCCTTCTCTTCAACTCCATCAATACATGATGGTCTTCCTTGACTTGATGATCAACACATGATCATCTCCATGCATCAACTCATGATGCGTCCTTTTTCTTCGATGGCCTTCAACACATGAAACCATCTTCTTCTTGATCTTGAACTCTATGATTTTCAACCCATGAAGTCATCCCAAGTCATCCTCATTTGTGGAACCTAACCTATTCATCCAACTGATGGAAAATGTTAGTCCACAAAACAATTGTCATCAATTACCAAACTTCACCATTAACACATAATGGAAGGACTAGATTCAACAATCTTCCCTTTTTGGTAATTCATGACAATCTCAACAAATAATGAGATAATAAATTGAATACAGAATCATTTTAATTCAAAGTGCGGTACTACCGCCGTTATAAACTCCGGTACTACCGCTCTCCGGTAGTTCCGCAGAGTTAACGCGATACTACCGCTCGAGCCGAATTCCCAAAAGTCCCAAGTTGGCGCTCTCTGGAAAAACAGTTCCGCTCTACCTCCGGAGCTTCCGGACTCCTGAAGTACCGCTCTATACTGCGGTACTACCGCAACCTGCGGTAGTTCCAGCGTTCAAATCGCCGGTACTTCCAATCCCGTGAAAACTCAAATGCATCCGGAGGGTGCTCTCTGGAAAAAAGGCTCCGCTCGCTATCCGGAGCTTCCGGTCACCGGTAGTACCGATTCTGGGCGCGGAACTTCCGCTCTACGGTAGTTCCGATGTTGAAATCAGCGGTACTACCGCTCTTCCAGACAGAGCACAGATTTGGCTTTTAAAACAGATTTTTAATGAATGCATGATCCTAGTTTGATCCCAATGTATGTATAAAAGGAAACATGGATCAATACTAATGAAACTCCAAAACATAGATAGAGCTCCCCCTAAATGTGTGCATACAAGTGTATATAATGAGGACATATGCACATATTCATTTTGGACTAATTTAGGAGTTCAATCTATATTTTGGATCTAAGGGATGCATTATTATATGAGAGAGTGATTTCGAATGCATACCTCTTTGATTTCATCTTTCCATCCAAATGAGATTAAACATAAATAAACTTAAACAAGCATATTAGTCTCACATATGCATTTGTCATTATCACCAAAACATTATAAAAGTATTTGTCATTTATATCAAAAATCTCATAATGGCATTTGTCATTAACACCAAAACCAACTTAAACGGAGCTTGATCTTTCACGTGGGCACGGCTATTCGAATAGTTTTACACTCTGTAGAGGTTGTACAACTTTACCCACAAGAGATAATTTATCCTAAAAGTCAACACGCTTCCTTTGGCATGAGACCCAGATAAAATATCACAAAGCCTTTACCTTACTCTAATCTAGCTAGATACCACCCGCTGAGGTTTCACCACAGGTAGGCTAACTGCCCGAACCGAAGCCCCCTCTTGCGCCATATGAGTACAGTAAATCCCTGTCCCTCACTGTGAATAACCAGTCCATCCCTGGCACCCACTTTCCACTGGTGGCACCTAAACTAGACTATCATAAGTTAGTCAGCTAGGTCGTACCCATATAGACTTGTGGTTGTACGGTTAATGCTCAGTCTGGACAAACACAAGCGTCGGTCCTTAATTGACTAGGGTGGAACATACACTTTTCAAGATCTCGTGCTAACTACACCAACCCAAATCAACCATCCACCCTAATCTAAACAAATTTTCACATTTTATTTTATTTTAAAAGAACAGTGGCAACTCCAATTACCACTAAACTTTTAGAAACAAGGGTATTTCAATAATTCATAATTTCCCATTTGCAAGATTTATGAGGTATTCAATAGCATGGCTAAGCATTGTTCTACCATTCTAATACCAACAATTTAATATATTACTCTCATTAATGAGTCAAAGGAATTTCTAGGGTTGCAAAGGTACATGACATTAAATTTCAACTGAGGACATAACAAAATTGGGGTAACTAATACCTTAATATTTGAACTAATATTTTATATAAATAGCAATGCACATAATTTAAAATAATTAAAACATTTCGAAATCATAGGTTCAAGATGATCAAAGGAGACTTGCCTTCTTGAGCGTGGTTTGGTTCATCTTGCTGCGACTCGACAAACACTTCGGCAACGTCGGTTTCTACGCGCAAAACAACAAAAAACAAATACAAATAAAATCACAAAAATATAGATTATGATTTTAGACAAATTTAGAAATTTGAATCACTGGATTCGGAGTTCGGACGAGGGAGAACGAGCGATTGGAAGTTTGATCGGTTTAGAAATTCCAGAAAATGCAAAACGAGGGAATATTCTCTGGAATCTTATTTTGGCTGATTTTTGGGATATTTTTTAGTGTATGACACGTGGGGCCCGGTTGTCATTGGCTAACAAAAATTTTGGCCAAGCCAAACCGAAAATTGCCTTGCCCTGGAATTGAACTCACAACCTCATGCATGCATGCACTGACATGCACCCACTAGCCAAGTGAGCACTTGGTATTTCTTGACAAAGGAGCAACAACAAGTCAAATAACCATGGTTGAACATGATTAGAGAAGGAATCATGGAGGTACGCGGGGGCGCGCACGAGAGGCGACCTCTCCGGCGGCGTGGTGGCTGGGGTGGCGGCGCGGCTTACCGAAGGCGGTGGGGTTGCCCGGAGTGGTCGGCGGCGGCGGGAGGCGGCGGTGGGCTGCAGGGCGACGGCGGGAGACGGCCGAGCGGCGGCGGCCGGTAGGAGGTGGCGCACGGTGGCGGGAGAGGTGGGAGGTGAGGGCCGGCCGAATAGGAGGGAGGAAAGGGGAGAATGGTGGTGGGGAGCCAATTTATAGAAAGAGAAGGGAGGGGAAGAGATTTCGGTT
Source organism: Dendrocalamus latiflorus (assembly GCA_017311315.1). NCBI lineage: Eukaryota > Viridiplantae > Streptophyta > Magnoliopsida > Poales > Poaceae > Dendrocalamus > Dendrocalamus latiflorus. The sequence continues at coordinate 8,316,696 of CM029660.1, read as the reverse complement.
TTTAGTGGATTAAAGGATGGGAAACGACTGAGAGATTGATGAGGGTGATTAGGGCGTCCGTTTCTATGTTTTAATCGGGAGTTAAGAGGGAGAAACGGCGGGATTCCAAAGCTTTTAATTGACATCCATGGTGGAGGAGAGAGAGGGTTAGGGGAGGAAGAAGGAGAGGTTGAAGAAACATATGACATGTGGGGTCCATGTGTAATAGAGAGAGGGAGGAAGTGAAGGGGTACGGGCCGTCGGATTTGCGACACGTGGCAAGTGGAGGTTTTATGGCTCTTGGATTTTATGAAGGGGTAAGTGATCATGTGTGGCAAGGATTAAAACGTGGAGAGAGATTGATTTAATCTGAGAGCGACACGTGGCGGGCTAGGATTAATTTGATTTTTATTTACGGAATAAATTTCAGAAAATAGTAGAAACTTTATAAACACTTGGAAAAATAATATTTAACGTCTAAAAATTCCAGAAAAATCATATAATATTCCTGGAAGCATTTTAGACATAGTAAAAATATTTTTAATTTCAGGTTTGAATTTAATAATTTTAAAAAATACTTTTTTGCTTTGAAAATTGATTTTAAATTTCAGAAAATTCTCAAATATTACTTAAAAATTTAGGAAAGTCTAGGAAAAATATAATAAACACTTTTTGGCTTTAATTAAATATTTAAAATACATTTTCTTGCTTTAAATTTTTAAATAAAATCCAAAAAATCAAATAAAAGCCAAGTAAAATCCAATTACTTTAAAATAGTTAATTTGAATTTAATTTTTTCCAGAAAGCCAAATTTTGGGATGTTACAGCGTGAGACTAGTCATAATTATACTGAATGGAATGAGATATGGATTATCTTCATCGTCCAGCTTTAAATATTAATGAAGAGATGTCAATTATCCACTGGAGAAGATGCCTTGTGAAATCAACACGTCTAGTTGGGGAGGTAGTTATTGTTAGAGAGAACGCTTGGTCGTCAGTTATTATCAGTGGGAGATGAACGTGGGTAACAACTTTATGACAGTTATTGTCAGAGACTCAGGGCTGAAAACATCGTGCCATTTGGAGTGGATAAGACACGTGTTCCATCCATTGCATGGAAAGAATATCCTGAAATCATATACAGTTGCCAGTTCATCGAATCTCCGAGCAGTCATCTGGTCGGCCAACATGCACAATGTTTCTTCAACCAAGGTACCGGGGACTATCCTCTAGTGGTTTATGACCACGGGAGTCCTTTGGCCTTAATTATATATTAAAGCCATATTTAGGGATTTGTTCAATCCTCATTAGCTAGCCTCCGAATTTTAAGTGAATTTATAATCTTTCAATTGAATTTTTAACCGAGAAACTATTCCTTTAAAGAGTAAGAGTAAAGAAGCAGTTCATATTCACTTTAAAGTTAAGAAACTAACAAGAAAACTGAAAGGTTTTGTGTTTGTTTGGCTTCAAATTGGGTAACTCCTATTTGCAGTTGGAGAGAAACCTTTGTAAAACCCTTAGCCTGCCACCTTGTGGTTTCACGATTTCACAAAAACCTTTCATCTTGTTCTTCTCCGCCCTAGCTCTATTTACTCGTAGCCTCGAATCCTTTCGATCCCCTTTTAATTCTTCTACCACCTAGTCCAATTGTCGGATCTAATCATCAACTAGCCAGTGTCGGAGCTCAGATTGAAGAAGCTTAAGGCCATGAAAAAGGAAGGGATGCTTCCTGACAAGGTCCTGGTCCCGTGGCAGTCAGCGATCAAGGAGAAATTTTCGAGCAAGAATGAAGGGGAGATTTTGATCTTCTAGGCATACATCGAGTGCGGTTTTTAATTGCCAGCACACCCGTTTCTCTCTGAAGTCTTAGAGTACTATAGAATCGAGTTGGTAGACCTCTCCCCCCAATTTGATTGCCAATATGAGCATCTTTATTTACCTCTACGAAACATATTTGGGGATTCCACCAAGCTTGGCTCTCCTCAGATATTTCTCCAGGATGATGAAGTCGGAGAAGTCAGTGGCATCACCTGCAGGCTACGCTTTGTGTCTCCACGATGGGAAGACCGAACAATACATTCCAATTTATTCTAAGTCCTTGTGGTCGTCGTGAAAGAACTTGTTGTAGCACCCCACATAACCATATGGGATACCACTATGGAACGTCATTGCCAAAATGAAGAATAAATAAGAACAATAGAAGAAATGACAACGAGTTTAAAACTTTATTAACACTTTAATAGAGAACCAACGGAAGCTGGAATAAATATTGAAAACATAGGACCAGTTCACTTCTAACCAAAGAAAGAACGAATGAAACAACAAAACAGTGTCAAACCACGGTGCTGAAAACTCGAGTGCTCCCACCCATGCATGATGCTATCACTCCACTGGCCTTTTACCTGAGACTGAAAAGAGCAAGCGTGAGATTTGGAAATATTAGCAAGTACCCAACAACGGTCGCAACACAGTGAGTAAAGACAGGTAATGCAACCACGTGAAATAAAGGACAAGCATCACAAGTAAACAATGGATACAAGATGAAAGCAACGAACAACTGATATCGGAAATGCTGTCATAAACGGGAGACGGATATCATGGGGACTGTATTAAAGATAGTTGTTATGTGACAAGTTATAGCAAGTTATAGCAAGGATGCTGACGACCTCATCCCACATACCTGGTTATATGAGAATAGCCAGGCACAACCTTGTCCTCGACTGTATAACTGCAGACGGGGTGTAATATACTGTGTAACGAGAATGTACGGCCCCCCGTACGTTACCAGGTTGGATGGAAATAACCCCTATATATGGGTAGTCCCGGCGTGATAACCCTTAGTTCTTTATTTAGCGAATTATCCATAATATAGTTAGGGAGTCATGTATGATTTAAGGTAAAATTATGAGGGTAATGATTTAATACAATGAGACCAGAGAGATGGGATTGGTGATAAGGTAACTGATACACCATGGACAGATTATAAAGTATGAATTGAGGAAACTAAGAGATGGCGAGGATAAGGCTATGATAAAGTTATGAGAAGTGGAAAGATGTGCTAGGGTTGAAAATGGAGAGTCATAGTCTCCGATATGAGGGCGATGTGGAATAATGATAAGATGATAGTGATATATGGATTAACCTAAAGATGTATTATAATATAGCTCACACAAGGTTATCAACCAATCAAGTTTTATTATGTGATAAGTGATTATTAGTCAGATTAACAGTTTAATACATACATTCTTCATGGCTCAAATACAACATCGTACAATTATTGAAACATAATATTAGGAAACTAAACATAGCAGCCCTAATATCAAAAGAGTGTCAATAATTTAAAACTAATTCAAACATGTTCATATACTACCCCCCATTAACGATTTAAGCATAGGTTCTAAAACACTAATTAAAAGCATTAATCCTAGGACATTTTAACTGGGCATTCTAATAAACATAAAAGCAGGTCAAATGAATATAATTGACCTAGAACATCATGATATAAATAAAGTATTAAAAATCTATAACCAGACAACCAAGAGCGATATGATAAAAACCAGACAGAATTAGTGACATGATATTAACCAAATAAGCTCTAGTGATATGCTAATAGCCAGGTAACTCGCGATATGACATTAGCCAAGCGATATGATATTAGTCAGGTACTTTAATGGTATGATATCAGACAAGTAATTTAAATGATATGATCTTAGTCAAGCAAGCATAAGTGACATGACAATTATACTCCATGACAAGGTGAAAATAAATTGGAAAAATGTGATTTACGAAACGGAAAGTTCACGGCCGCGAGGTACTTGCCTTGAGCACGCTCAACGAAACTGCCACACGAAGGATCGGGAATGCGCAATTGTCCGGACGCTCCCTCAACAGCTGCATGCGAACTACCTGGTGGAACGGAAGTGAATCAGATGAGGGTTAAGATAAAATTAAGGATGGACAGAAGGAAATCATTCGGCCGGAGGAAGGAAACGTGTTCGCTTGGATTTCACCATACGAATCGCTGTTCGGCCGGATAAACAACGTTTGGCCAAATGAAACGCCGAACGGTCGTGCGAAACACTTTTCGCTGCACGACTCAGCAAACCACCGCGCAAATAGGTGTTCTGTCACGTGCTCGGCCGACCGAACCGTGTGATCGTGAAAACGGTCACCGGCCATCGGCCACCACCGCCATCGTCAGTCGTCCGCTGTCAGCGGCCACCACCGCCTGCCATGGCTCGCCGCCGGCCTGCCACGGGCGGCCACCGCCCGCCATGGCCCGCTGCCGCTATGCCACCATGCGCCGAGCTGCCGGCTCGCGTCGACCCACCATGGCCACCGCTGCGCCGGCCCTCCTGCCGAACGCCACCGCCGCCACGCGCCGCTGTTGCTACGCCACCGTGCCATCGCCTCGCGCCGACCTGCCATGGCCACGTGCAAGCTGCTGCTGCCGTGCCTTGGCAGTGCGTGTGCGCCGTGCACCGACGCCGTCCATCGCCGCGCCTTGGCTGGCGTGGGCCGTCGACTCACGCCAGGCCGTGCATGTGCGCGCGTGCGACGCCGGCCGCTACTTCACCCTCCGTCGCCGTGCCCGCCGCCGCTTCTACCGGCCATCCTCTACTGCTGGCCGTCACCACTGGGTGCACGGGGAGAGAGAGAGAGACGTGAGAGAGTTTTGGAAAGGATCAACCTTTTCTACAACAAGCAACATTCAAGTCATAGAAGATGAAGAAAAGGATCAACAGCCTACTACCTTCAAGATCCACAATGAAATCGCCAAGGATAATCCAATAGATCAAATATTGGGTCAATGCCATGCATGAAGAATTAAACAACTTTGCTCAAAATGAGGTATGGACATTGGTGGAGACCCAAGGAGCACAATGTGATTGGCACAAAATGGGTCTTCCGAAATAAGCAAGATGAAAACGGAGTTGTGGTAAGAAATAAAGCAAGGTTAGTTGCGCAAGGCTATACTCAAGTTGAGGGTTTAGACTATGATGAAACGTTTGCACCCGTGGCTAGACTTGAGTCAATTAGAACCTTGTTTGCTTTTGCATCTAGCTTTGATATTAAATTATTTCAAATGGATGTTAAAAGCGCTTTTCTAAATGGAACAATCTCCAAACTAGTTTATGTTGAACAACCTCCGGGGTTCGAAGATTCAAAATATCATAATCATGTTTATAAACTCTCAAAGGCGTTATATGGTTTAAAACAAGCTCCTAGAGAATGGTATGAGCGCCTTCGAAATTTTCTTCTCTCAAAAGGTTTTAAAATTGGAAAAGCAGATACAACTCTATTCACAAAAATCATTGGTGATGATTTCTTTGTGTGCCAAATTTATGTTGATGATATTATATTTGGTTCTACTAATCAAAACTTTTGCAAAGAATTTGGTGAGATGATATCTAGGGAATTTGAGATGTCGATGATAGGAGAACTAAGCTACTTCCTTGGACTTCAAATCAAACAAAATAAAGATGGGACTTTTATAAGCCAAACGAAGTATGTGAAAGATCTACTCTAGAAATTTGGGATGGAAGAGGCAAAACCCATCAAGACACCCATGACAACGAACGGGCATCTTGACCTCAACGAAGGAGGTAAGTCGGTAGATTCAAAGCTTTATAGATACATGATTGGTAGTTTACTTTATTTTACCGCATCTAGACCCGACATTATGTTTAGCGTTTGCATGTGTGCACGTTTTCAAGCTTCACCAAAAGATTGCCATCTAATGGCCATAAAGAGGATTCTAAGATATTTAAAACATTCCTCTAGCATAGAGCTTTGATATCCCAAAGGTGCAAAATTTGAATTAATTGGATATTCGGATTCCGATTATGCAGGTTGCAAAGTGGATAGAAAAAGCACCTCGGGTAGTTGTCAATTGCTAGGAAGGTTTCTAGTATGTTGGTCTTCCAAGAAACAAAACTCTGTAGCTCTTTCAACCGCCGAAGCCAAATATGTTTCCGCCGGTAGTTGTTGTGCTCAATTGCTATGGATGAAGAGTCACAAGATAAGAGCAGGAAGTCTAAGCAACTAGACAAGAGAGACACTCTAATCTATGTTAGAAGGACAATACCCAATGCACCTGTATGCAATGCAATCAGAAAGACGTAAGAGCATAATCAATATCATAAAGCAGTAAAGCACAAAGCTCCCCCTCACAACAGTCCATACGGACAAACCACCCCAAACTCTCCCCGCAGAGCTGAAAACCTAGAGCTATCCAATGGCTTGGTAAAGATATCAGCCAACTGGTGGTCACTCTCCACAAACTGGAGCACAATGTCACCCTTCTCCACAAGGTCTCTAAGGAAGTGATAGCGAATATCAATATGCTTGGTCCGGGAGTGCTGCACTGGGTTCTTAGCAATGTTAATCGCAGAAGTGTTATCACAAAAGAGTGGAACACTGTCGATAACTAACCCAAAGTCCCACAGGGTCGAGACCATCCAAAGCACCTAGCTACAGCAACTGGCTGCAGCAACGTACTCGGCCTCTACGGTGGACTGTGCAACACTGGACTGCTTCCTCGAAGACCAGGAAACGAGAGAAGTGCCAATAAATTGGCAAGTGCCAGAAGTGCTCTTCCTATCTATCCTACAGCCAGCAAAGTCTGCGTCCGAGTAGGCTCTTAAGGAAAGATAGGAGGAGGAAGAGTACCAGATACCATAGTCAATGGTAGCTCGAAGGTACCGAAGAATGCGTTTCACCGCCTGGCGGTGAGATACGCGAGGACAAGCCTGAAACCGGGCACAAAGACACACAGCGAAGTGTATGTCCGGTCTCGAGGCAGTGAGGTACAAGAGGGAGCCGATCATACTACGATACTCCTTCTGATCAACTGGCTCGTCGTCTTCATCTGGGTCAAGTGTGGCAGAAGATGCCATGGGAGTTGACACAGGCTTACCATCACTCATGTCAAAGCGTCTCAGGAGGTCACGATTGTACTTACCTTGATGTAGGAATGTACCCTCCCGAGTCTGCTTGATTTGGAAGCCAAGGAAGAAGGTTAACTCGCCCATCATGCTAATCTCAAACTCCAAGCTCATGACATCGAAAAACTGGGAAACGAGAGCATGCGAGGAGCCGCCAAAGATGATGTCGTCCACATAAATCTGGACGAGCAGAAGATCAGTGCCATGCCGACGGATGAACAAGGTCTTGTCTACTTTACCCATCTCAAAACCATGACTCAACATATAGGACTTAAGCCTCTCATACCAAGCTCTAGGGGCCTGCTTAAGTCCATACAATGCTTTGGAAAGTTTGAAGACATGGTTAGGGTATTTGGGGTTCTCGAAACCTGGAGGCTGTCAGACATAGACTTCTTCCTCAATAAAGACATTGAGGAAGGCACTCTTGATGTCCATCTGGTAAAGCTTGAAACCCTTAGAAGTTGCAAAGGCAAGCAGGATTCTAATGGCCTCAAGTCTAGCTACAGGGGCAAAGGTCTCTTCGAAATCTAGACCTTCAACCTGGGAGAACCCCTGAGCTACCAGTCTGGCCTTGTTTCGAACAACCACCCCATCCTCACTCTGCTTGTTCTTGAACACCCACTTGGTCCCAATGACATTGTGACCACGCGGGGGCTCAATAAGCGACCAGACCTTGTTCCTCTCAAAGTTTTCTAGCTCCTCATGCATGTCATTAACCCGAGACTCGTCCGACAGAGCATGACAAACATCTTTGGGCTCAAAGGAGGCGACAAAGGCAGAATGGAGACAAAATTGAGACACGCCAGATTTTGAACGAGTGACTCGCTCAAACAGGTCTCCAATAATCCGCTCAGAAGGATGAGCTTTTTGGATATGCCGAGGAGGTCCAGGATGAGATGAAGAAGTGGCCTCTACCTCATGAGCAGATGAGGTAGGAACAGAGCCACTAGCTCCTGAAGAAGTAGAAGGCATGGGCTGATCGCCTCGAGGTGCGGTGGAAGAAGGCACCTCAAGGGGTAGATGAGGTATAGGATCGGGTAGACAACCCTCATCTCCATCGTCCTCATCATCCACAAAGATGGGCTCGGACTGCTCTAAAGAACCTGAGATATCGGGCCTAGTCCCTGAACTGACCTCATCGAAGGTCACCTCACAGGTCTCTACCATTTAACTAGACTCGCAGTTCCAAACCCTATAAGCCCGCGAAGAAGTCGAGTAACCTAGAAAGATCCCATCACAAGAACGTGACTCGAACTTGTCTAGGTTCCCGGACTTCAGAATAAAGCACTTGCAACCAAACACACGAAAATGAGATACACTGGGCTTTCGCCCATATCTCAACTCATAAGAAGTACGGTGCAAGTGTGCCCGAAGAAAAACTCGATTCGAAACGTGGCACGCGGTGGCTATAGCCTCAGCCCAAAACTTCTGTGGTGTAGAGTACTCATCGAGCATCATCCTGGCCATCTCAACCAAGGTACAGTTCTTCCTCTCCACGACGCCATTCTGCTGTGGGACGTGTGGAGAAGAGAACTGGTGCTCTACACCTGTCTCATCGCAGAACCTCTCAAAGTAGGAATTCTTGAACTCCGTGCCATTGTCACTGCGGATCGCTCGTAAGGCACCCGAGAGCTCAACAGAAAGCCTACTGAAAAGACCTCAAAAATGTGTAAACGTCTCATCCTTCGAGGCTAAGAAAAATACCCAAGAATACCTCGAGAAGTCATCGACCACGACAAGAACATACCACTTCTCTCCTGCTGACTGCACTCGAGCTGGTCCAACTGTGTCCATGTGGAGCAGCTGTCCCGGTGCATCGGTTATAGTCACTGTGACCAGAGGGTGAGAAGCGGTAACCATCTTGCCGTGCCGGCATTGAGCGCAAACAAGATCTTTGACCAACTTGAGTTTCGGCAAACCATGAATGAGGTCGTGGCCGCTAACTCGGGTCAAATGGTCAAATCCAATATGACCAAGTCTCCTATGCCAGAAGGAAAGGTCGCGGGACTCAGAAGCAACCAAACAACGGAGAGGATCTCCAGAAGACTCTATAAAATCAGCACGAAAGATCCTCCCAAAATGAGAAATCCCGCAAACCAGACTACTCGAAGAATCAAGAATTTTGCAAGCAGTTTTCTTGAAGCTCACCTCGAAACCGTCATCGGTAAGCTGAGAAATGGAAAGCAAATTATACTGCAGCTTACTAACTAAAGCAACGCCTTTCAAAATGAAAGAATCATTAACGCGCACTGTACCTTTGGCGATGAGGCGCCCAGATGAAGCGTCTCCGAAGGTGATCGTCTCATCACCTGGAGCACGGGCAAGAAAAAAAACCAATGGGAGTCTCCAGTCATATGACGAGAGCAGCCAGAATCTACAAGCCAAACCTTTCCCTTCCCTGCCCGGCGAACCTGAGTCAAACAGAGAGTACAGTCTCAGTACTAGGGTAAATCAAGAGTGATTTTGGCACCCAATACTGAGTAACACGTCGAGCAGATGAAGTAGTCAAGCACGACTGACCTATATCTACCCTACGCTCTCTGTCACTCAACAAGCCAGAAGGTCTGTGTACAGACCCAAAGCTGTTGTTGGGCTTGACTGCTACAGAGGAGCGAGTCAAGACACCAGCAACACGCTGATCACGCCGCGGGTAGCTATCTCGACGGGGGAAACGAGATCTACCCTCAGGACGGCGGAAGACATGACCAAAGGGAGCATGAGGACGAAAACCAAAAAACTCGGAAGCATCTGAAGCAAACCTAGACCTCGTGTTGGTCTTAGGTGCACTCAAGGTCTGGGGCTGACCCTGAATACGCCTAAGAGCTGCAACACGGTCTCTCTGCGCGATCCTGGCGCGCCTGAAGCCTCAATCGATCAAGTGTCCATCCTTCTAACAGAAGGTGCAATGATACTTCGCCTTCTGAGAGGCAAAAGTAGCATGAGATGGCTTCGCCTTCTGAGAGGCCGAAGCTGCAGGTGGACTCACCTTGCTGTCAGAAATCCCTTGGACAAAGCCCGTAGACTTGAATTTAACTTCATCAGATCTAGGCTCAACCTCGATCACACCTCCTACTATGGGTCTGAGAATAGCAGGTGGATGCTTCCTAATGTCTTCATAGAAATCATATCCTAGACCTTGATTAAACTTGCAAATCTTGGACTGGTCTAGAATAAGATTCAGCTTCTTCTTGCCGCCTACAAACCTCTCGAGAGTGTTCATAAGGTTCTGACACTCCCGGAAGAGAGAGGTGCAAGAAGAGCAGGGAGAAGAGGGAACAGCAGAAGGTAAGGGAGTAGAAGAAGAAGAACCAACAGCAGAGGAACGAATGGCTTATGCATGCACAGCCGACTCAGAATGGACAGCCCTACTGCTAGCCAATTGGTTCACGTCACTAGGCATCTCTACCTTACCCTGGAGCTTCTTCCCCTCACCAGCAATCACATCACAATCAGTTGGTGGCTTCACTAGTTGATTATTAGTTAGCTTCATGCACTTTTCATTCAAAGCAACGAGTTCAAGTTTTAGTTTTTCACAACTCATGCATGGTGAGCTAACAGGGTCCTTAGTCGCAAACTGAGCCAACTTGTTGTTATGATTAACCACTTCTTGGAATTGCTTGGAAACAGATTCAAGTTCAAGGGTTAATTTTGGACAATTGGTGCAAGACACAACATGCTCAAGTAAAGAAGCACGCAACTCAGCAATTTTGTGATCTGGCCATTTTAGGTTCATCTTCAAGTTATTGCAATTTTCACATGACTCGGGCAGATCTAGAAGCATGGTATAAAGACCTCTAAAAGCGTTGTCCTTATCCTCACATGAGGTACAAGCAACAGTCTCAACAGAAGTAGATGAACCAAGAACTACCCTACTCATCTCAATCTCAGCAAGAAGACTAATGTTCTCCACCTTAATCATATCAAGTTCGGAGGACAAACTATCATGCGAGGTCCTTAGTTTCTCCATGCCATCCAACAGAGCATAGCATGTATCACAATCATCACGGGAGGGAGCAGATGTAAGTGAAGTAAGCTCCCGTGATAGTCTAGCTACTTCCTTCTCCAACTCCGTACACCTAGCCTTAGACTTAGCATGGAATCTACCTAGCTTAAGGAAAGCATCATTAAGCTGGTCGTAGGTGGGGCTTACCTCGTCGGAGTCGGAGTACAACTTGTTGTCGCTCAGTTCGCCCTCAAGGGCCATGAAGCACATGCCGGAGAAGTCGTCGCTGCCCTTGGGTTCTTGGTCACCCGTCTCGTCGTCATCGCTCCATCCCTCAACCTCGCTGAGGTCAAGGTCGTCGAAGGCGGTGAGGACGCAGTGGAAGAGCTTCATGGCATTCCCGAAGTCGCGGAACTTCTTCTTGCCTTGTGCGGGAGCTGAGGGCTTCTTGTTGCGGTTCTTGTCGGTGTAGTCGTTCTTGCCCTTCTCCAGCTTGAGGCAGTTCGCTCGAATGTGGTTGGGGCCACCACACTCGAAGCAGATCACGGGTCCTCCTCTCTTTCCATCCCTCCTCCTCTCGTAAGCATGGGAGAATCTCCGAGCTAGGAGGGCTAACTGCTCATCCGCAAGCTGCTCTAACTGATCATCAGTTATGTCACAGAGAGCAGCAAGGGAGAATCCACACAGCGAATCAGAAGAAGGACCAGACGCCGAACCGGGATCAGTGACTAGAGCCATCGACTGTGACTTCGACTTGCGAGAGACAATGTCAATCTCGTGAGTCTTGAGGCGCGAGTACAGCGCATCAAGAGTCAAAGTCGAGAGGTCCGTGGTGTTCTTGATGGTAGTCACCTTCATCTCCCAAACCCGTAAGTCAAGTGCAGCGAGCATCTGTCAAGCGTTATCCGAGTTGGGGTATATGAGACCGACCGCTCGGAGGTTGCTCAGAATCTTGTGAAAATGCGCAAAACACTCATCAAGGGACTCGCCAGTGAGCATTTCAAACTTGTTGTAATCTCGCTTGAACTGGTCCTGTCGCACCGTCTTTATTTGGGAGGTGCCCTCATGGTAAGCATCGAGGGTCTCCCAAATATCGAAGGCAGACGAAAGATGAGATATGCGGTCAAACTCGCTACGACTCAAGCCCTGGATAATGATGTTCCTTGCCTTAGCATTTGCCTCAACATCAGCCATATTCCTGGCGTTGATGTTCTCATCGGCAGAAACAACAAACCGGACCTTGACCTTACGCCAGATGGCATACTCCTGAGCCTGAATGTATGTCTCCATTCGGCTCTTCCAGAAGGGGTAATCGTTGCCATCGAAGACAGGAGGCTTGGTCGAGTACTTGTCCGTCACCATGGCCCTAGAGACCGGTTAAGATCTATTGAGAAGAGCTAATCGGCTCTGATACCAATTGTTGGACCGAAATGGTGACAGAGGGGGGGGTGAATGTCGACTCTTAAACTTTGCTCCCAAAATAAAAATCAACAAGTGTTTCTTATCTCCAATAGTAACACATGCTATGAAGAATATGAGTTGAACTCACTGAAACGACACACTGGACAGACTCTGAAGGAGACTCACAAGAAAGACATCAGAAGAGACAAAATCCAACAAGACTCACAGCAGGCCGGTCAGACCGGTGCTAGTCGGCCGGTCAGACCGCCACTAGTAGGCCGGTTAGACCGCTTTGCCTCCTCTGGTCAGACCGCTTCGCAAATTTCAGGACAGACAGGGAGAAACTTCAGTCAACAGAGAATGTAAACTTGCAGACTTTGAGTAACAGAGAAATTCAAGGTTTTCCCTTGATCCTTTTGGCCTAGAACAGAAAGGTGACAACCTAAATAGCTAGGGGAACCAAAAGAACCAGGAGAAACCACCTCAAGAACAAGAATTTGGGATTTGACCCAAAAATTGAAAATCTACAGAGTGCTCCACAAAAAATCCAAATTTCTCCCCAATCTTTGATCCTTTGTCCATGAAACTTTGAGGATAGATTAGCATTAGCCTCTGGACAACATGTGTCAAGTTTCATGCCATCTTGAGAAGGGAAACACGAAAATCACCAAAACCCTAAAAATGAACATGAACTGAACAGGGACAAAATAAAATCCAAATTACTCAATGGTCTTGAGTCCTTTGCTCATGAGATTTAGCAGATATGTTAGCAATATGAAAAGGACTTCTCAGACCAAAAATCAAGCCACCTCATGAAGGGAATCAAGAAAACAACCAAAACCCTAGAAACAGGAAATGAAGAACAGAGAGGCCCAAAAGTGAAATCTGAGATTAAATGGGTTTTGCTCTTGGGAAATATCGATCAAATGATCTTGAGCCATCATCCCAACCTAGAGCAACCCATTTTGGCACTCCCCAGCAACAAACAACAAGAAATCAAGAAACTCAAAAATCACCAGAGAAGAGCATGGAAGGAAAAATAATAGAGAGACTGAGGAACTGAAACTAACACCATCTCATATTGAAAAAGAGGAAGGGAGATACATGATTGATACAAGAGGAATGATTACAAGTCTCTCAATCCATCTCCAACCTCTCCCAACTCAAGAACACAAGCTCTCTCTACATACTTCTTGGAAGAACACTCAAGAACACATCGAAGAGGGACAAGCCTCACAACAGAACTCTGCCTCTCCTACCAACTAAAACCCTACCAACTAAAGCCTAAAGCCAAAGCAAACTCCTAAAGCCTATTTTGACTAAAGGAAACCCTAAAAAACCTTGGAGTGCATGAGTGGGCATGCAGCCCCCAACATCTATTTATAGCCCTTGGCTAACGGGTCTCCAACCTGTTACGCCCGCTAAACCCGAACAGAGCCCACTCCCGCTTTTGCAGCCTCGTGAAATTACCATTTCGCCCCTCCTACACCTTCCGGGAAGCTTCCGCGCTCCTTGTCGTCCAAGCCTCGCAACCACATCGAATCTCCGCTGTCTTCGACACATCTGACCATTCTGACCTCGACACCGCCCGTGTCTAGTTCGGTCACCACGTGTCTCGCCACGACTCCGCCTCGACGTCCTGCAGCCAACACAGACAAGAAACACATCAAATAGCACCGCTCGATACATGAAAGCATAAATGCATTAATGAAATAGCCCAAACCTGACAAGTCGTCATAATATGCAACCTAAACCCTTTGACCAGGTTTGACCAAGTCCGACCGAGTCCATTGCACCACGCAACGACATGGTCCGAACCAGCCAAATCAAACTCGACTTTCCTAAACCGATGTCAATTACTCATCACACACACGGGATGACCTCCACATGGTCTCTCAATCTCCCCCTTGATGAGTATATTGACAAACCCCGAAAAAGCACAAAGTTGAGTTTGAAATGTAAGAAAGAAGTCAAACATGGTCCAAAGGAAGGAAATGAAGCTAATGACCATGTCAACAAAAGGAGCAAAAGAAAGAACAAGTTTTACTCAAAGCTCCCGAAATGGCTTTTTCTACCACTATTCTCCCCCTTTTGGCAATAAACACATCAAGGATGCAAGGAAGAGAACAAGTCATGGAAATGGTTGAAATGGCTGAGGTTGATTTATTCTAAGTATTTAGGGCCATGAGAATTATCCAAGATGACCAACAAGTATTACATCAAGCCATAACTCAATAGAATGCTATATAGATCATGACAGGATGTATATAAGCTAGCTAAACCAAATAGATGACAATCTGAAATTTAGTACAATTTGTGAGCATGTCAAGTCATCCATGATCAAAGTCTAGCTAGAGGTATCCAAGGTTGATGCAAACCATGTCAATAAGCTAAGCGGAACCAAGAAGCTAGTATTGAGCCTAATTAGAGTGCTACAAGTTCTAGAATGATACATTTGTTCATGTACTTGTAATCTTTGTAATTTTAGCAAATTGAGCACATTTGATAAATTTTTCTTTAGAAATCTCATGATTGTTGCCAACCAGAATTTTTGTTTTATCATGTGCTAGATCTCAAGCCTTATGCGATCACTTCAAGCGAGAAGCTTAAGGAGATGATCTAGGTCATCCAAAATCCCCCTGAGTTCATGCCTTGTGCAATGGCAAGCCGTCTCATGAGAAAGAATTGGTGAGATCAGTTTTTTCGCACAAAAGAGATCTTTTTGCATTCATAAGTGACTGTACTAACTTATGCAACATTAAGAACTATCATAGCTCGATCTAAAACTCAACAAAGATTCAACGTTCAACTCAGCCTATTTGACATGGCATGAATCATAAATGGATAACTCAAGAAAGACTAATCTCGAGAGCTAGCATGACAAGTTTAAATTTAAGTTGAGCGATTTTAATTAACTTATCATGGCAAAAGCTAATCTACACATATGTAGTCATGGTCAATCTAGGAAATAAGCACAAGTCATGGCAAGATGTAAAGCGATGTAAACATGTCATGAAGGGATAATAATCAAGGCTCAAAGTAAGTATTTACAATGCAGAGTGATATGCAAGATATCCAGCTCCCCCTCAACATGTGATGCAACTTTTAGTTCAAGTTGAGTTATCTCAAAGTTAAGCTCCAGAAGCTCCCAAATGAACTCCCCCTGAACCAAAGCAGTAAACGCGAGAAGCTAGCAAGAAAAATCGAAAGGACAGTCCTTAAAGCATAGATAAGATATAGAAGATACTATGGCTCAGACTGACTCTCATCTACCCCATATGACTCGAGGACTATCAGCTGGTCTACTAACAACCTAGGGAGCAAACACGTACCCTGTCTACCCGAGGGTGGCCCAATCCCTCGCTAGAACCCACAAGAAGTGAGTAAGCTCAACCTAGAGAGAAGAGAGATAGCTAACAAGTAGCATCCTAGAGTCACAAGATAAGAGCAGGAAGTCTAAGCAACTAGACAAGAGAGACACTCTAATCTATGTTAGAAGGACTATACCCAATGCACCCGTATGCAATACAATCAGAAGGAAGTAAGAGCATAATCAATATCATAAAGCAGTAAAGCACTAAGCTCCTCCCTCACAACAGTCCATACGGACAAACCACCCCAAGCTCTCCCCGTAGAGCTGAAAACCTAGAGCTATCCAATGGCTTGGTAAAGATATCAGCCAACTGGTGGTCACTCTCCACAAACTGGAGCACAATGTCACCCTTCTCCACATGGTCTCTAAGGAAGTGATAGCGAATATCAATATGCTTGGTTCGGGAGTGCTGCACTGGGTTCTTAGCAATGTTAATCGCAGAAGTGTTATCACAAAAGAGTGGAACACTGTCGATAACTAACCCAAAGTCCCGCAGGGTCGAGACCATCCAAAGCACCTGGCTACAGCAACTGGCTGCAGCAGAGCCCCCAATTACAGTACTATACGGTGAGGAGTGTAAACACACTTTGGGGAGCAGAGCAAAGACGATCGAGTGAGATGTGCAATGCAGACTGTGATTGAAGAAGTTACAGATCGCCAAGCAAGTAGTTGCGGAGAGCCATCGTGTTGGCTGTGACGGCGACGGCGAGCCTAGGGAACTAGCTGGTGACCACCGATAGTGTTGCGAGCGCGGTATCGAGCAGCCAGAGGAGGAAGGCTTGCTTGGTGTTGCTGGACGCGGACACGGCCCTGCACGCGCTCGTGGTCAGCTGGTGCACGAGAACGAGGGCGCCGAGTAACATGAAGATGCTGGCAGAGTCGAGGAGCTACTGCTGGAGGTGAGGACCGATCGCTAGGACACGGCGCCGGCCGTCCATCCCGGCCTGCCTCTTGAGGTGTCAGAGGTGGCACATCACCCACTTTGCCGTTGCCTTTGCATTACTTGCTCCGTTGCAGTATAATTTTGACACACATATATAGCATATACATTATTTAAATAATATGTAATAAAATTAGATTATATTTATCTTTAACAGAAAGAGTTGTACCATAACTATCTAAAAGGAGCAATGATGGTCTAATTTTATTAAATATTACTTAAATAATATTTTCTAGATATACATATTGGACTAATATTGTAGAACTGAAAGAGTAAGTAACAAGTTTGGACATTTGGTGTGGCTCCAAGCCAAATGCACAGACTCGGTAGCCGCTAGGTGGGTTCTTTTTGGCTGCAACTGATGGCTTTTGGTCTTAACGCGAATACGCGTGTGAACAAACCGAACGACGATACACTGATAAGCCGCTTTGAAATGGTTGTCTTCATAAGCTGCTTCAAAAAGTCGACGAAGATGCTGTTTCGTTTGTTTATTCGGGAGACGTCGTATGCTATTAGCCAATGGCTCTGTTTTTTTGGTTTTTCAACGTCTCTTTAATTTTTAGTTTCTTTCAGTAATCACTATTCATTAACCTAATAAGTTATAGTCAAAATCTATAACCCATAGTCCAAATGAACGGGCCAAAAATAACCCACCCTATCTAATGAGGGATGAGCATGAGAGGGTAAACCCGTAAAATGTGTTTCCCTGCAAGTCAACTTTTGCAAGTAGACTCCCGTGCGGTCGTTGGTTGCATGCGGGCAGCATACCAAGCCTAGGCGCTGCCTCTCCACGAGGCATTGATATGGCCCAAAATTCCCAATACAATGGATGGAAGAATCTTGTTTCAGTAGCCTGGCCGTCTTCTCTTCGATCCACGCACCGCGTCTCCACTGTAAGGGAGCTCAACTCATGGTTAATAAGACCTTCGTGCTAGCGGTCTCATCTTCGTGTGCTCTGAATCAGCTTGATTTTAAATCAAAAATCGATGTAATTTTTAATTCATAGATTCAAATAACTTAAATTTTTGAACACACTTTATCTTGAATGTTATAAATCGGATCAAGGGTGTCGGGCCCCCGGATTACCAAACCCGGACCCTCTGTGTATTACAGCACTAGTCCTAGATGAAAGCTAGTGCACACAGTCAAACAGAATGGAAAACATCACCATCAACGATTTATTACATTAAATAAGAGTACTGACCACAGGGTCTCATTAATACATTGGAGGTTTAAGACCTCGCACACAAGAAATAAAGCGGAAGCAAAGATAAACTCGATGACGACCCATCAATACGCCACAGGCAATTGACTGGGGAAGCGCGACCTAGTCCTCCGGGAAGAATCCGTCACAGCCACAAGCGAAGTAGTAGTCGTAGTCACCTTCTTGAGCTTCAACTTCCTCTGAGATTTGTTTTTGAGTGTAGCATGTGAGTACATAAAGTACTCCGCAAGTCTTGGGAAAAATGCATAGATGCAAGGCTTGACAAAGGAAGGCCATATGGTTCTTTTGCCCAAAGCAATATTTTAAATTCAATTATTACTAATTATTTTCGAAGGCATTAGTTTAATAAAGTAAATGATTTTAACAGAACTAACAATTATTCCCTAGTGAAGGTTCCATCTACCAACACTAGATTAATCAATTTGATCAATTTACTTACTGCGGGTTACATCCACCCTCTCTGGCTCCATCCGCCAGGATACCCTTCCGAGAGTTCCCTCCACTCTCGGAATACAAAACTTTTGATTTTAAAACAAAACCAGAAATCTACCATGTGAATGCATTCCTTGCCCGCCCTTGACCGTGGGCACGGCTATTCGAATAGTTTTACACTCTGCAGAGGTTGTACAACTTTACCCACAAGAGATAAATTATCTTAAAAGTCAACATGCTTCCTTTGGCATGAGACCCAGATAAAATATCACAAAGCCTTTACCTTACTCTAATCTAGCTAGATACCACCCGCTGAGGTTTCACCGCAGGTAGGCTAACTGCCCGAACCGTAGCCCCCTCTTGCGCCACATGAGTACAGTAAATCCCTGTCCCTCACTGTGAATAACCAGTCCATCCCTGTCACCCACTTTCCACTGGTGGCACCTAAACTAGACTATCATAAGTTAGTCAGCTAGGTTGTACCCATATAGACTTGTGGTTGTACGGTTAATGCTCAGTCTGGACAAACACAAGCGTCGGTCCTTAATTGACTAGGGTGGAACATACACTTTACAAGATCTCGTGCTTCCTGCACCAAACCAAACCAACCATCCACCCTAATCTAAACCAACTTTCACATTTTAGTTTATTTTAAGAGAACAAGGGTGACTCCAATCACCACAACTTTATAAACACAAGGCTCAACAATAAATCTTAATTTCCCATTTTCAAGAGTTTCTAAAGATATTAGATAGCGTGACTAAGCATTATTCTACCATTCTAATATTCACAAAGATTAATAGTAATCTCATTATTGAGACAAAGGAAGTTCTAGGGTGACAAGGTACATGGCAATTAATGTCAAATGAGGGCATAACAAAGTTGGAATAACTAATTCCTAAAGATTTGAACTAGTGATTTTATGTAAATAGCAATGCACATAATTTAAAATATTTAAAACATTTCAAAAGCATAGGTTCAAGATGATCAAAGGAGACTTGCCTTCTTGCAGGGTTTCTGGGTCTTCTTGTTGCTGTGAAGAGGGATCGTCGACAACGTTGGAATCTACGCGAGAAAAGACGAAGCAAACAAAGCAAATAAATACAAGCAAAAATTCAAATAAAATCCAAAAATTCGACAGAGGCCATAGTTGGATAGATTATGATTTTAGATGAATTTAGAAATTTGAATGGCTGGATTTGGAGTTAAAATGAGAAAGTTATGTTCATTTGAAAATCTCAGATTTGAATAAATCTAGAAATTCCCAAATTTCTGACAGGTGGGAGCCACTGGAATATTAGATTTTAATTTCTATTTTTATTATGAGAGACTGACAGGTGGGGCCTACTGAACAGTAACCACTGGCGGTCACTGACATGTGGGACCCACTGGACTCCGGGCCCACTTGTTAGAGACCAGCACAGAGGGATGGGGCCCAGGCGGCAGTGGCCAGCGCAGACCGGCGGTCGCTAACGTGTGGGGCCCACTTGTCAGCGCGAGATTTTAAAAGAATGGCTCGACCTCAGCGTGCGGAGCCGGGGGCTCGAACGCGCGCCGAGGGAGCCAGGGGGAGGGAGAGATCGCGCTGTTAACCAGATGGGCGGGCAGGCTTTGCCTACCCATAATGGGTAGGTAACCCTCTTGAGGGATACCTGCAGGAGGACCGGGCGGAGATGGTCGGAGGCGAGGTTGCCGGCGGCGAGGGAAGGTCGGAGGGGTGCGGATGACGCGTGAAATGCAAACCCGGAGCGGAGAGGATCCGGTTGGAGAGGTTGGCGAAGCTCGGGGACGAACGGAGACAGCCGGCGACGAGGGGGTGGCGGAGCTGGCTCGGGTCCTCCGGCGCGACGGCGCGACGGCGGCGGGGAGAGGCGGCCGAGGTGTCGGGGAGGTTCGCCCGGGCGCGAGGAAGCTCGAGGTGGCGACGGCGGGCTCCGGGGATCACCGAGGCGGCGGCGATTGCTCACCGGCGTACTTACCGTGGGCGCACGGGGAACTCTCTGCGCGATGGCGCTCGGGGCTTAGGGAGAGAGGTGGAGCGCTCTTGGAGGTGGTGCGGCGAGAGGGGAGGCCGAATGGGGTATTTATATGGGTGGAGGAGGGGGCATGGCACGGCAATTCCTCGCCGGCGTGTCGACCGGAAAAAGGAAGGGAGCGGGGAAATATGGAAGGAGGGGGCGCGGAAGGAAAGAAGGGGAGGGGGATCGGGGATCCGGTCGCGGAGGCGGTCGGGGTTTCCAAAACCGGGGTGAGCCAGGGAAGGAAGGAGGGGTGCGGGTCGGATTCGGTCGGCCGGCGCAAAGAAGGAAAGAGGGAGAAAGAAGGAAAGCGTCTCCGCGGGGCGAGACGATGGATCTGACATGCGGGGCCGGGATGGCAGCGGGAGCGGAGGCGCGTGCAGCTGACGGGCGGGGTCCGCGCGTAGCGAGAGAGAGAAGGGAGGGAGCGGGCATCGCGGATGGTTGCCACGCGGCTTGGGGAAAGGATCGGGCGGCGGCGCAGTTAAGTGGAGGGGGCAGTGGATTGAGGCCGGGCGCGAAGACGCGGCTCATCCGAGCCGTCCACGCGTCGGGCGAGGAGAAGGGGAAGGCGGGTCGCTGACGGGCCTGGCCCGCTTGGCGGCGAGGGAGAGGAGGGAGCGGCCTGGATCAGGCCGAGCGGCGACGCGGGCGGTCCTGGGCCGTCCACGCGTCGACTGGAGGGAGAGGAGAGATTTTCATTTTCCAAATTCGATTTAGATTTTCAAAAAAGGCTAGAAAATTATTTAGGCCTCAGAAAAATATGAAAATACCTCCAAAAATTCCAGAAAAATTCAGAGAAGCTCCTGGAGATATTTTGGATTTAATAAAATTATTTTCAACTACTGTTGATATTTAATTTTCATATTTTGAATTACTTTTTAAATTCTAAAAATAGGTTTTTAAATTCCAGAAAATCCAGAAAGGAAAATAAAAACCAAGTAAAATCCAATTACCTTAAAATAATTAATTTGAATTTAAATTTTTCAAAAAGCCAAATTTTGGGATGTGACAAACCTACCCCCCTTAGAAAGAATCTCGACCCCGAGATTCGGACGGACTGGGAAAAAGGTCGGGGAACTCTTCTTTTAGATCCTCTTCACGTTCCCAAGTCGCTTCCGATTCTGAATGGTTGCTCCACTGCA
The DNA here is from genome assembly GCA_017311315.1 of Dendrocalamus latiflorus. Classification (NCBI taxonomy): domain Eukaryota; kingdom Viridiplantae; phylum Streptophyta; class Magnoliopsida; order Poales; family Poaceae; genus Dendrocalamus; species Dendrocalamus latiflorus. Next base: position 8,295,293 of record CM029660.1, on the reverse strand, counting down.
CTTTACAGAACTTGATAACCTTGCTGCGCGTACGACGTTCTGATTCCTCTAATATCTTGACCGGATATTCTGGATAGGTGAGGTCCTCCTTCACGTTTATTTCATCTAGACGCATCTGCTCTTCTGGAACTCTGAGACACTTTCTTAGCTGAGACACATGGAAGACGTCATGCACCTTTGATAGTTGAGGTGGAAGCTCCAACTGGTAAGCAACTTCTCATCGTTTCGCCACAACAGGAAAGGGTCCAATGAATCTGGGAGCTAGCTTTCCACTGACTCCAAAACGTCTCATTCCTTTGAGAGGTGACACCTTCAAATAAACATGATCCCCAGGTACAAATTCTAAGATTCTACGTCGATTGTCCGCATAGCTCTTCTGTCTGGTTTGTGCTGTTTTTAATCTGTCCTGGATTAGACGAACCTGTTCTTCTGCTTGCTTCAACACATCTGGTCCAAATACTTGTCCTTCTCCTGTCTCCTTCCAATACAATGGAGTCCTACATTTTCTGCCATATAGGGCTTCGAACGGAGACATTTGCAAACTGGATTGATAACTGTTGTTATAGGAAAACTCCGCATAGGGTAGACTTTGATCCCAGTTAGCCTTGTTTGCTAGAACACAAGCCCTCAACATATCTTCCAGAATTTGATTTACTCTTTCTGTTTGTCCATCTGTCTGTGGATGATAAGCTGTACTGAAGTTTAAGTTTGTGCCCAAAAGTTCATGTAGCTTTTGCCAAAATCTTGAAGTGAATTGGGTTCCTCGATCTGACACAATCTTCTTTGGGACCCCATGTAAACTCACAATCCTTGACATGTACAACTCTGCGAGTCTGTCCCCAGAGTATGTGGTCTTTACTGGAATGAAATGGGCGACTTTGGTCAGACGATCCACAATAACCCAAATCGAATCATACCCTGATCTTGTTCTCGGTAATCCGGTTATGAAGTCCATTCCAATTTCTTCCCATTTCCACTCGAGTATCTGCAAAGGTTGTAGAAGCCCAGCGGGTCTCTGATGTTCCGCTTTAATTCGCTGGCACACATCGCACAAAGCTACATATTCTGCAATTTCTCTTTTCATACTTGACCACCAATACCTTTCCTTGAGATCCTGGTACATCTTTGTACTCCCAGGGTGAATTGAATATCCAGATTCATGTGCTTCTTTCAGAATCAACTCCTTTATCTCTTTCTTTTCGGGTACCATAATTCTTTTCCCAAACCACAGGGTACCTTCTTCATCCTCTGAAAATTCTGATGCCTTCCCTTTCTTCATGTTTTCTTTGATTTCCTTAACGTACTTATCCTCTACTTGAGCTGCCTTGATTTGGTCCTGTAGCGTGGGTTGAACCTCTAGAGTAGCCAGGAATCCTTCCTCTACCACTTCCAAGTTGAGCCGCTCAAATTCTACTTGAAGGGCAGGCATACTGTCCTTAATCTACAGCTTGGCACAGTAACTCTTTCTGCTCAAGGCATCAGCTACCACATTAGCCTTTCCTGGGTGATAATGTATTCCAATATCATAATCCTTTATTAGCTCAAGCCATCTCCTTTGCCTCATGTTGAGATCAGGTTGAGTGAATATATATTTCAAACTCTTGTGATCTGTGTAAATTTCACAACGGTTACCAATCAAATAATGCCTCCATATTTTTAGAGCATGCACAACGGCAGCAAGCTCTAAATCATGCGTTGGGTAATTTCCTTCATGGGGTCGCAGCTGCCTCGAAGCATATGCTACTACCTTTCTCTCTTGCATCAGAACACAGCCTAATCCCTGCCTTGACGCATCACAGAAGACTTCGAAATCCTTCCTAATGTCCGGAAGCGTCAACACTGGTGCAGAAGTTAACCTCTTCTTCAGCTCTAGGAAACTATCCTCGCACGGTTTACTCCATTCAAACTTCTTTTCCTTCCTCAGCAACTGGGTGAGAGGTCTTGCGAGCTTGGAAAAGCCTTCAATAAATCGACGATAGTAACCAGCCAATCCAAGAAAACTTCTGATCTCGGATACTGACTTTGGTTGTGTCCAATTAAGCACATCATTTACTTTCTCAGGGTCTACGGACACTCCTCCTGCCGAAATCACATGGCCCAAGAAAGCTACTTTCTTCAACCAAAACTCACACTTACTAAACTTGGCATACAACTGATTATGATGGCTTTCCGACAAGAGTACTTTCCATAAATTTGTTGTCTTCCATATACTCTAGGTCTCCAAGGATTCTGCAAACTTGGACTGCGGTGAAAGAATTGGAGCTTGCACTATTGCGGAAACCGGGGTTAGCAAAAGATAAGAGGGAAGTAGCATAGATAAGAGATCAGGGGAACGACTAAACACCATCCCAAACAAACACACAAGAGAGAAGCAAACAAAGACTTGGAAGAAACTTAGCTTGAAATCAAAATAGTTTTTTTAAGGATAACTGTACTACAAGTATACAAAGACTTGGTACAGTCCACCTAACACACAAGCAAGTAATATATAAGCGTTCTAAAATCGTACGACTTTACTTGGGTACTACAACTAAAGAACTAGTCCTCGCTCATTCATGAAGACGCGCTTCTCCAAGTGCTTCTTATACGCAACCTTACTGAGCCGTCTATAGAAATTACAAAGGGAAGGGGGTACAATTACCATTCCAAAAAGGAAATAAGCAGATAGATAAGGAAGAATGCCATGACGAAGGTAAGGATAGAAAGACAAGAAAAGACAAGGATAGCACAATATTAAATTTTTATTTTATAAAATAAAATTTTGAAGTTCTTCTTTTAACGACCATTCTAACTAGGTCACGTCCTACAGTCAAATTGGCTCTGATACCACCTCTGTCGGGCCCCCGGATTACCAAACCCGGACCCTCTGTGTATTACAGCACTAGTCCCAGATCAAAGCTAGTGCACACAGTCAAACAGAATGGAAAACATCACCATCAACGATTTATTACATTAAATAAGAGACTGACCACAGGGTCTCATTAATACATTGGAGGTTTAAGACCTCGCACACAAGAAATAAAGCGGAAGCAAAGATAAACTCGATGATGACCCATCAATACGCCACAGGCAATTGACTGGGGAAGCGCGACCTAGTCCTCCGGGAAGAATCCGTCACAGCCACAAGCGAAGCAGTAGTCGTAGTCACCTTCTTGAGCTTCAACTTCCTCTGAGATTTGTTTTTGAGTGTAGCATGTGAGTACATAAAGTACTCCGCAAGTCTTGGGAAAAATGCATAGATGCAAGGCTTGACAAAGGAAGGCCATATGGTTCTTTTGCCCAAAGCAATCTTTTAAATTCAATTATTACTAATTATTTTCGAAGGCATTAGTTTAATAAAGTAAATGATTTTAACAGAATTAACAATTATTCCCTAGTGAAGGTTCCATCTACCAACACTAGATTAATCAATTTGATCAAGTTACTTACTGCGGGTTACATCCACCCTCTCTGGCTCCATCCGCCAGGATACCCTTCCGAGAATTCCCTCCACTCTCGGAATACAAAACTTTTGATTTTAAAACAAAACCAGAAATCTACCATGTGAATGCATTCCTTGCCCGCCCTTGACCGTGGGCACGGCTATCCGAATAGTTTTACACTCTGCAGAGGTTGTACAACTTTACCCACAAGAGATAAATTATCCTAAAAGTCAACACGCTTCCTTTGGTATGAGACCCAGATAAAATATCACAAAGCCTTTACCTTACTCTAATCTAGCTAGATATCACCCGCTGAGGTTTCACCGCAGAAGGGTTAAATCCGCCCAATCTGAAGCCCCCTCTTGCGCCATATGAGTACAGAAAATCCCTGTCCCTCACTGTGAATAACCAGTCCATCCCTGTCACCCACTTTCCACTGGTGGCACCTAAACTAGACTATCATAAGTTAGTCAGCTAGGTCGTACCCATATAGACTTGTGGTTGTACGGTTAATGCTCAGTCTGGACAAACACAAGCGTCGGTCCTTAATTGACTTGGGTGGAACATACACTTTACAAGATCTCGTGCTTCCTGCACCAAACCAAACCAACCATCCACCCTAATCTAAACCAACTTTCACATTTTAGTTTATTTTAAGAGAACAAGGGTGACTCCAATCACCACAACTTTATAAACACAAGGCTCAACAATAAATCTTAATTTCCCATTTTCAAGAGTTTCTAAAGATATTAGATAGCATGACTAAGCATTATTCTACCATTCTAATATTCACAAAGATTAATAGTAATCTCATTATTGAGACAAAGGAAGTTCTAGGGTGACAAGGTACATGGCAATTAATGTCAAATGAGGGCATAACAAAGTTGGAATAACTAATTCCTAAAGATTTGAACTAGTGATTTTATGTAAATAGCAATGCACATAATTTAAAATATTTAAAACATTTCAAAAGCATAGGTTCAAGATGATCAAAGGAGACTTGCCTTCTTGCAGGGTTTCTAGGTCTTCTTGTTGCTGTGAAGAGGGATCGTTGACAACGTTGGAATCTACGCGAGAAAAGACGAAGCAAACAAAGCAAATAAATACAAGCAAAAATTCAAATAAAATCCAAAAATTCAACAGAGGCCATAGTTGGATAGATTATGATTTTAGATGAATTTAGAAATTTGAATGGCTGGATTTGGAGTTAAAATGAGAAAGTTATGTTCATTTGAAAATCCCAGATTTGAATAAATCTAGAAATTCCCAAATTTCTGACAGGTGGGGCTCACTGGAATATTAGATTTTAATTTCTATTTTTATTCTGATAGACTAACAGGTGGGGCCTACTGAACCCTCTTGAGGGATACCTGCGGGAGGACCGGGTGGAGATGGTCGGAGGCGAGGTTGCCGACGGCGAGGGAAGGTCGGAGGGGTGCGGATGACGCGTGAAATGCAAACCCGGAGCGGAGAGGATCCGGTTGGAGAGCTTGGCGAAGCTCGGGGACGAACGGAGACGGCCGGCGACGAGGGGGTGGCAGAGCTGGCTCGGGTTCTCCGGCGCGACGGCGCTCCAGCGACGGGGAGAGGCGGCCGAGGTGTTGGGGAGGTTCGCCCGGGCGCGAGGAAGCTCGAGGTGGCGACGGCGGGCTCCGGGGATCACCGAGGCGGCGGCGATTGCTCGCCGGCGTACTTACCGTGGGCGCACGGGGAACTCTCTGCGCGACGGCGCTCGGGGCTTAGGGAGAGAGGTGGAGCGCTCTGGGAGGTGGTGCGGCGAGAGGGGAGGCCGAAGGGGGTATTTATATGGGTGGAGGAGGGGGCATGGCGCGGCAATTCCTCGCCGGCGTGTCGACTGGAAAAAGGAAGGGAGCGGGGAAATATGGAAGGAGGGGGCGCGGAAGGAAAGAAGGGGAGGGGGATCGGGGATCCGGTCGCGGAGGCGGTCGGGGTTTCCAAAACCGGGGTGAGCCAGGGAAGGAAGGAGGGGTGCGGGTCGGATTCGGTCAGCCGGCGCAAAGAAGGAAAGAGGGAGAAAGAAGGAAAGCGTCTCCGCGGGGGGAGACGACGGATCTGACATGCGGGGCCGGGATGGCAGCGGGAGCGGAGGCGCGTGCGGCTGACGGGCGGGGTCCGCGCGCAGCGAGAGAGAGAAGGGATGGAGCGGGCGTCGCGGATGGTTGCCACGCGGCTTGGGGAAAGGATCGGGCGGCGGCGCAGTTAAGTGGAGGGGGCGGTGGATTGAGGCCGGGCACGAAGACGCGGCTCATCCGAGCCGTCCACGCGTCGGGCGAGGAGGAGGGGAAGGCGGGTCGCTGACGGGCCTGGCCCGCTTGGCGGCGAGGGAGAGGAGGGAGCGGCCTGGATCAGGCCGAGCGGCGACGTGGGCGGTCCTGGGCCGTCCACGCGTCGACTGGAGGGAGAGGAGAGATTTTCATTTTCCAAATTTGATTTAGATTTTCAGAAAAGGCTAGAAAATTATTTAGGCCTCAGAAAAATATGAAAATACCTCGAAAATTTCCAGAAAAATTCACAGAAGCTCCTGGAGATATTTTGGATTTAATAAAATTATTTCCAACTACTGTTGATATTTAATTTTCATATTTTGAATTACTTTTTAAATTCTAAAAATAGGTTTTTAAATTCCAGAAAATCCAGAAAGGCAAATAAAAGCCAAGCAAAATCCAATTACCTTAAAATAATTAATTTGAATTTAAATTTTTCAAAAAGCCAAATTTTGGGATGTGACAAGGGTACAAACACGAGATTCTTAGACTTGGTTCTATCCGGTCTCCTTTGGATCATCTTTATTTACACTGGCCCAAGTCATTTAGCACACTACATACATCAACTCGTCTCTTCATAATTCTTGTCTTTTATGTGCTTCCCGTTTGAGCCACATAGTCTCACCCGGACTTACCTGACCGCACGGACCTCAGCTCTTCTGCTTAGTTCCGATCACTTGCTGTTGACCACTAACATTCTCCAAGCCACATGTATATTCAAAGATCAAGCAACTATCACGAACACGAGTTCCATACACTTAACTCATGTTAGTCAAATCAATACATCATGCAACACAACTAACCAACAGCTCCCATGCTATGCACATACTGAACCCACTCAAGAACACCTCTTACTGTTATCTAGCCACAACCACCGGTCTAACTGCTCTCGCTATAGCGGTTAGACCGCCCACCAGTCAGACAATCAACCAACGGTCGGTTTGACCGTATACATCCAGCAGTCTGACCAGTCCTGTACCAGCAGTCTGACCAGTCCTGTATATCGGTTAGACCGGGTTATACTGATAGTAGCACTGAATTTTGCTAATTTTTATAAAATCAAAATTCAAGTCGACGAATATGTCAATTATTCAACACTAATTATCCACGTACTTTCTCACATTACCTTCAATGAACTTTGAAGTCATGTTACGGATTTATGATCCATTTCAGAGGCAAAGAACTGCAATCAACAAACAGTTTGCAACAATAAGCACTTGACTTTCTAAAATAGTGCTAACTAGCGGTTTGCAACACCATACATCTCCAGCCTCTGCCACCGCCAACCCTAGTTCACAACATCCAGATTATTACACACGTACGGAGTTCTAAGTTCTAACCCATTGCACAGTACGCAGCCTGGCCACAGGGTTTGCTCAAAGCAAGTAGTAGTAAACTAAAGGACCAAGATTCAGAATATCAATAGCAGGATTTGACTAATCAGAGCTTGTCAAGCACCGCGTCACACCCCAGTCTTGAGAACTGTTGAAGACAACGAGCAGGATGGTAACCCGAACGGATGGGACAATGTATGGATACGGACCATCATGGATGCTTAGAGGCCGCCAAACAAGTAGTTGCGGAGAGCCCTCGCGGCGGCGGCGACCGCGAGCCTAGGGAAACTGCAGCGCGACCACTGACAGCATCCCGAACGCCGCGCCGAGCAGCCAAAGGATGAAGGCGATGAAGAGCTCGGCGTTGCTGGGCGCGGACGTGCTTGTGATCAGCTTGTGCATGAGAATGAGGGTACCGGTTAACATGAAGATGCCGCCAGAGTCGAGGAGCAGCTGCTGGAGGCCATGGTGAGTTGGTGACCCATCGCGCGGCGGACTCGGCGGCGGCCGTCCATCTCGACCTGCCCGATGAAATGCAGGATTCTATTAGTGTGGTGGGAGACTATTAGGCAGTTATATAACCATTCATCTGCGCGTCCCTTTCTTCACATTTGTTTAGTTCACATTTCTTTATTACATCAACGCTCATCGCCACAATATGGTCTCGCTCTTGAATTACATCTTGCTGGGAGTTCTCCACCTTGAATTACTGGGAGCTGGGAGATGCGATCATCATATTATTCCTTATCATAACTGGGTGGGAGGGAGCTGGGAGATGCGATCATCATATTATTGCGTTATTGCGTTCCTTTTCCCTACCTTGCTCATTGCTCTGGTAGTCTCGTTGCAAGTCGTTGCTGACTTTGCCAATTTGCAATTCGCTTTCAGTGGGAGTCGATCCCGGGACGTGGAGGTTGGGGAAATCCCACGCTACTAGCCACCTCTCATATGGTTGGTGTTGCGTTAAGATGCACGCTGGATTTTCTTTATACTATCAATGATGTAGTCATCAATCTTATAAAATAACATGAAAAATAGCTAAAATTCTTAGAAGTGAATAGGGATGCTCTTTATTGTTATGAACTAATTATAGAGTGCCTTTAACAAGACATGAGACCAACCCTCATTATACTGAATTGAATGAGATATAGATTATCTTCGTTGTCCAACCTTAAATACTAATGAAGAAACGCCAATTATTCGATAGAGAAGACAACTTGTGAAATCAACACGTCTGGTCAAGGAGGTAGTTATTATCAAAGAGGACACTTGATCGTCAGTTATTGTCTGCGGAAGATGAACATGGGCAACAACCGCATGTCAGTTATTGTCAGACTTGGGACCGAAAATGTCATGCCATTTGGAGTAGATAAGGCACGTGCTCTATCCATTGCACAGAAGGAATATCTTCGAATCAGGCCTAAGTACCAGTTTGTCACACACAATGTTTCTTCAACTAGGGTACTCGAGGACCAACATCTGGAGGTTTACGACCACGGGGTCCTTTGGCCTTAATTATATATTAAAGTCTTATTTAGAGATTTGTTCAATCCTCATCAGCTAGCCCCTAAATTTTAAGTGAATTTATAATCTTTTGGTTGAATTTTTAATCGAGAAACTACTCCTTTAAACAGTAAGAGTAAAGAAGCCGTTCGTATTCATTTTAAAGTTGGGAAACTAACTGGGAAATGAAAAGGTTTTTTGTTCGTTGGGCTTTAGATTGGGTAACACCCGCTTGCAGTTGGAGAGAAACCCTTATAAAACTCTTAGTGTGCGGCCTTAGGATTTCACGCTTTTAGAAATAAATCTTTCATCTTCTTCTTCTCTGCTCTAGCGCTTTTTACTCATAGCCTCAAATCCTTTCGATCCTATAACATCTTGTTTTTTAATTCTTCTTGAAGGTTTTAAAATAAAATTCACTATTTGGATTTTTTGGAATTAACTAAAACTTAATTTGAATTCTTGCAAATTAAAATGATTTAATCTGACTAAGTTAAACTTTAATTAAGGACAAACTTGTTTTATTTGGATTCCTTGTGTTGCAAGGATTTTTTTTTTCTGAGTTTTCTAGGATTTTTCGGATTTATTTGTTATATTCTAGAGCTCAAATAAATTTAATTCAATTTCTGAAATTAGAAAGTCTTTAAAACCCTTAAATGGCCTTTGGGCCAAAATCTTTATTTTTGGTTTAGCCCGCCCGGGTCTCAACTCATTATCCTTTTCGGCCCATTTTGTCTCAGCCGCCCGATTCGTGCCATGACGCGTGTTGACCATCCAGCTGTTTATCATCTTAGTCGTTCGATCTGCTCATGTGCCACATGTCGAGCATCAGAGTGCGCATACACTGTTCATCGTCTCTGCTCGAGAGTTCACCACTGTCTCCGACCGGGAGTCTCGACGTCCGTGCTGGCCCCATCTCGAGCACAGTGTTCGTGCCCATCTTGGACACCCGGCATCCGAGAGTAAAAGCAACCAAGCCTCTCGTGTTTCGCACCTCGAGCCATCGCCGTTGCCCTCGTTCCATGTCATCTTCATCATCTGTGTCGTTGCTATTGTCTTCTTCTTCGGCGCGTCCGACTTCATCCAACCTCATCAGTGTTCCACTTCGTCTCTAGCTGTCCCCACTGTTGAGCCCTCTGCCATCCAGTCCTCGCCGTTCAGCTCACTCTGCCATTCACCGCGCCACCGTCCGCTCAGCCTGCTCTGTCGTCTTATCCGACAAGTCACGCTGCGCTACTTTTCGTTCGCCGAACAGTCACCTTGGTTTTTGTGCCACGCCGATGTCACGATTCTTCCTAGACCCAGTCCATGTGCACTGTGCTTCTGACATGCAAGACCCACCGGTCAGATACACTATTTCGTAGACTTGTGCACCGAGCCACGTCAGCACAGCCACATCGGATGCCACACTAGCCCTAGGCACACGTGTCATTTCATGTGCCTGCCACCTCAGCACATCGAGTGACGTGTCAGCATCCACGTTAGTGCACATGTCACTGCCATGTCATTGCTACCCATGTCACTGCCATGTCGTTGCTACCTCGACCAATTTATGCCATGGGTCATGCCATATCACCGCCATGTCAGTAGGCCATTAGCACGCACACTCTTCTAAGAGCCTGTTCTTCTCCGTTCTAGCTCTGATTGGCCAAATTTTTCTTTCTAAATTTGAGCTCTATCTTTTGCTTCTAGTTTGAAGTTTTTATAGTTTTTTTAATTTTATTTGATTTTATTTGTACGTTGTTTATTTTCTCTTTTGTTAGATAACGTATTTGGAGGACTTTGTATTCGACTTCGTATCCAGTATCCAAAGAGACCAGGTATTCGACTTCATTTTCGTATCCGATAACTATCCGAAAAAAAATACATTGATAGTTCCGTATCCGTCCGACTCCGTTTCTGTATCCGACGATACCTTCGGATATTCAAAATTTTGCTCCGAATTGTATCTGAATTAAAACGGACGGACAGATGGTCGGGAAATATCCGCTCCATTTGCACCCCTATCTTTAAGGCATTACACTCTCTTCCTCTTTAGAGGGGTTACAGGGCTATGCTCCCTCCAAGAGGGAAAGTGGGGTGAAGAGTTGTCACCCCACCGCTGTCTTACTAGATGTAAGAAAACTTGCAGTGAAAAAGACTTGAAACACTACTTGTCACGTTAAGTAGCGACCTGCATACAGGGTACCCACCTCGTGCCCCAAGGGCTGACTCTTCTTTCATTATCTATGATTATTTTGTTTCCTGCGTGGACGTCTATGCATTTCCTATAGAGTGTAATGGAACCCAGCCCAGCTCTGCCGAGCTAAAAGGAAAGAAAAGAACATCCTCCAGTCATTCTTACTAACTTAGCCTTTCCAAGAGTCGGGAGATTTTACCCAAGAAATGGGTACATAAAATGCTCGATTGACCGCACCATAGCTTTTGGGGGGGCATCCGAGAGGTTGGGTGGCGCTTGCCACTATATGTTAGGACAAGGAGACACCACACCAGCAATGGCTATTGAGGTCAGAGTACTCTCCCAATTGGTTGGATCAACGGGGCAATGGTTTACTTCATGGGCGAGGTCTCTAGTTCAAGTCCAGGATGGCCCAGTTGCGCCAGGGAAAAGAGTCCTCTATAGGCCTTCCCAATAGTTCACCTATGCCTAGGAAACTCAAAGGCTATGCCGAAACTAGATAGCTGGCAACTGGCACTGTAATTAGATGGCTGAGAACTCTTTCTACAATAGAAAGGCAGAACACCCCGAGTAATCGACCTGTTTCCCCTGGATTACTTTCCTTATATATAGGTTTGGCCCTTTCAAATAAAACATCAACAATGGGAACTTAAGTTCCGATTGTTATTTCTTAAATTCTGGTTGAAGTTTCCCAGCCGGTGATGGATAGACGCCCTGCTAGCTTGATATTCAGAGTAGCTTTATCACTGCCTTCAAAGACTCAGGTTTAATCACTGGCAAGGAAGTCGTGTACCTGCCTTCTTGGTCTTTGTATCAAGAAGGTAGGTACACGACTGGATATCAAAGGTGGGGCTCGAAGCTGCCATCTCCAACTAGTTGGCACGGATTCCCCCAATTTGTGACCTACCACAAGATTTGTTATGTGGGCCCACCACCCCAGAAGATTCTAATAAAGAGTAACCCGTTATAAGTATTATAGGTATACTTATATTATTCTAGTGAAATAAAAACTTGATTGTAAAAATTATCATTTTTTGAAGGAATAACTTAGTTGGAAGGAGTGGGAAGGTTTTTCCCCTTTTACTAAACCTCAATTCATTCAATTAGCCTTTAGGTAGGCTTCTGGCCCAGCCAGAGGGGCTGGAGAGGAAAGTTTTGACTGCGGGAGAGACATGTCCAGGTAACGGGGAAAATCCGCTAGGCTGAGGTTCAAAAAAATCCTCCAAAACGTTTTTTAGGCGGTTTCAATTGTAGTGGCGGGGATAAAGCGAGAGTAGTTGATAGGAGAAAAGTCGAAGAGCTAAGAATAAAAGAAAGAAAAGCCTCTATTGTGGGAAAAGTCTGTGAAACCCGAAGTTCTAGAATAAAAAATGGAATGAGGAAGGGGTGTGACCTTATGCCCAACTAGATAGCCCGAGGCTTATACATTGAACTTAGGGCATCACTTCACTTGCTTCAATCATCCAGTCAAGAGCATCTAGGGCAGGGATGCAAGCTAGTACGAGCTTAGTACTAAACTTTTGTTTGCATTGTATTATTTGGTCTACGTCCGGGCTATTTCCCTCTTGACGATGAAGCTTATCCCCCATTGTCTCACTGGCCGACCTTGACCCCTGTTATTTTTGGTCAGATTCAAACTAATGACTTACGTCTTACCATGGCATTACTCTACCACCAAATTAAAAAGCCCAAAGCAAGAAGGTTCTCCAGTAGGATTGTTGGACCGAAATGGCGACAGAGGGGGTGAATGTCGGCTTCTAAAAATTGCCCCCAACTCGTATCTTCTTCTCCAATAGCTATGGGAGCTATGAAGGTAGAAGACCAGTGCTCACAAGACACCCCAGCAGCAGGAAAAACACAAATACAGAGACCAGCAAGCGAGAAAAATCGAATCGGGAAAATTCTGGCCTCAAGCGGTAGTACCGCTGTGACGGGCGGTAGTACCGCTGAGCGGTAGTACCGCTGGTCCGAGCGGTAGTACCTTTGAGCGGTAGTACCTCTCCAGGAGCGGTAGTACCTCTCGAGAAAAACAGCAAACGGGATTTTCAGAAAATTGAGAGATTCGCAACGATTCTTGGATTCTTGGCTTGGGAAACTCTGAGGATAACTAGGGAACACTCCCAGAAGACTAAGCCAAAAGTCAATAACAAGAAATCTACTCCAAGAATCAAGAATTTCAGATTTGGGTAAAAATCTGAAATCTTGCAAGAACCGAGCCAAAAACCAAATAACTCCCCAACCGTTGATCCTTTGGCTATGAAATTTTGAGGGACGCTAATTAATAGCCTCTGGACTCTTCATACCAAATTTCAAGCCATCTTAACAAGGGAATCAAAATCTGGATCAAAACCAAGAAACGAAGAACAAGAACAGAGCAAGCCAAAAATGAAATCTGTGAATCAAACTCGGTTTGCTCTTGGGATTAAATAGCCAAATGGCTTTTGAGCAACACCCATGTCATAGCAATCCATTTTGGCACTCTCCAGCAAGCAAGAACTCGAGACAACGAAAATCAAGAAATCTTGCAAAAAGGAAAAACGATGAACAAAGGCTACGAACAGAGAAGGCAAACTTCAGTTTTTCATTTCTTGAATCACAGGGAATACAGAGGAGTCCCGATACCCCGACTTGATACAAAAGGAAAGATTACAAGCTCTCAACTCAATCCCTCTCCTCTCAATCCTCAAGAACACCAAGAATCACACATCTTGGGAGGAAGAACACACAAGAGAGGAGTCTCACATAGAAAGCATCGATGAAGCTACAGAGCGAGCACTACTCTGCCTCCACCAACTCACACCAACTAAAGAGCTAAGGGAAACAACCTTCCTAAAGCCTCTTTTGACTCTACAACCCTAATCCTCACATAAATGCTCAAGGAGGGCATGCAGCCCCTCCTCTCCTTTTATAGCGCCTGGCTAACGGGTCTCCGCCCCGTTACGCCCGCTACGTCCAACGGAGCCCGCTCCCGCTTGTGCAGCCTTGCGAATTTCCCGATTCGCCCCTTCTGCACCTTCTGGGAAGCTTCCGCGTTCCTTGCCTCGCACGCCTCGCAACCACCTCGAGTCCACGTCGTCTTCGACACATCCCGACCGTTCTGACCTCAGCGCCACCTGCGCCTAGTCCGGTCCACCGTGTCTCGCCACGACTCCAACTCGACGTCCTGCAGTCACACAGACAAGAAACACGTCAAATAGCACCGCTCGACACATGAAAGCGTAAAATACCATTACACTTACCACAGATGAAGTCAAAACCTGTGAAAACCTTAGAATATGCATCCTAAACCCAAATGACCAGATTTGACCAAAGTCCGACTGAGCCCGATTGCGCCACGCAACGACTCGACTCCGAACCACTCAAACCAAACTCGACTGACCTAAACCTTTGTCAATTACTCATCACTCTCATGGAGCACGACCACATGGTCTCTCAAGGATGATTCTTGATGCAAGAGATTGCATTATTTAGGTACTTCACTAGTTCTTTTGTCTACAGTACCATGACATGACATGAGTTTGAAAGAGGTATTTTATCGATATGAGTGTTCTATATCAAATAAATTCTACATTAGCTATTTCCCATTTAAAGCATTTCGGTACTAATACTAATATAGTTGTAGAAAGAGTACCCCTTTTTGCCTGGATATGGAAGTCTTCTTTCGTTTAGGGTGAAGTAAGACCAAGCTCATGAGCTTATTATCCTAGGTCGGAACAAATTAGTTGATAGCGATAGGATCCCCTTTTTGACGTCCCCATGTCCCCCCGTGGTCATACATGAGTATGCCTCAAGTCATACATGAGTATGGCTTGAAGATAAAGGAAGAATCATCTATTGGAAATCCCCCTCTTTATTATTCATGTTAGCCATTAGTATGCACTTCTCTTCTTTCATTCCTATTACCTATAAGGGTGACAAAGAACTAGGTGATGTAGGAGAGTTAAAATTTTTGTTAGAAAGCCAGCAAGATTAATTACCAAATGTTTGTCTTTTTCACCATCGTTGTTCCCAATCCCACTCCTTGCTTCAACCAAAATTGCAGTAATTTTATTTCTATCTTTCCATACATAACCAAAGAATGGAAAAGATTCTTCAAGAGTATCGGGTCCCAGAAGCGCATGACAAACACCATAGAAGCCTAAGGCTGTGGAGGAAATTAAGAAAAGTTGGCAACTTCAGCAGTCGTGGGAAATCATTAATTTGATTAATTTAATGGCATAATTGAATTTTATGCATAACTAGAAAGTTGTAGGTAATTTCTTTTAGATTCTGAAAATATTATAGTCCAATATATTTGCATGTATATATTAAAAGATATTAAATTATTAAGTCTGCTATCTAGAATATGACAAATATGTCTTCTGGGTTGAAAACGGGGATTTAGGTAATTTATTCTTGATATGTGATCAACTAGGAAGTTATAGAAAATTTTATATAGTTTCCAGAACTAGTATAGTTTGCTATGTTTTGATATGAAAATTGAGAGTTATGATAATTTTAGTATCGACACAGCGAAGTTGACTATCCGGTAAAGGGGAAAAGTTATAAGTTTGGGGAGCGTGTAGGGGTGTTGTCATGTATGTGTTGCCTTGTAATGTTATGGTCTATATTGAGAATGAGTAATTGTTGTAGGAGGAGTAACTTCGGTTGTGATGTCATTTCCTAATCAAACTGGTCCTCGCAACTAGAGAGGCAAGTGCATAGTAAAATGATAGTTGATGGTTGATTATTGTTATTTTGTTGATGATTTGTTTATTTCATGTAATATTTGATGATATTTTATTCAGCATGATATTAATTCGATGATAATTATGATATATGATAAAATGATAAAAAAATGTCATTCATGATATGACATATGCATTACAAACTAGGGTTGTAAGAAAGTCAATAGCTATAAGTAAAACTATTTTACTATTCCAACTTGCTCTTGAGTAATACCTAGGATGGAGGGGGAAAAGTACATACTTCGGTAGACATCTTCACAGGATGGAGAAAAAGCCCTACTTCGGTAGGCACCTCTACCGGATAGAGATAGTGAGAGACCATGTGGAGGTCATCCCGTGTGTATGATGAGTAATTGACATCGGTTTAGGAAAGTCGAGTTTGGTTTGGGGTGGTTCGAACCTTGACGTTGCGAGGTGTGACGGGCTCGGTCGGACTGTGGTCAAGCTTGATCGTATGGGATTAGGACGCTGATTCTGATGATTCGACAGGTTTGGACTTCGTCATGGTAAGTATGATGTTGTTTATGCTTTCATGTATCGAGCGGTGCTATTTGACGTGTTTCTTGTCTGCGTGGCTGCAGGACGTCGGGCGGAGTCGTGGCGAGACACGGTGGACCGGACTAGGCGCAGGTGGCGCTGAGGTCAGAACGGTCGGGATGTGTCGAAGACGACGTGGACTCGAGGTGGTTGCGAGGCGTGCGAGACAAGGAGCGCGGAAGCTTCCCGGAAGGTGCAGGAGGGGCGAATCAGGAAATTCGCAAGGCTGCACAAGCGGGAGCGGGCTCCGTTGGATTTAGCGGGCGTAACGGGGCGGAGACCCGTTAGCCCGAGGCTATATATATGAGGTGGTGGCTGCATGCCCACTCACGGATTTGGGGAAAGAGCAAGGGATTGATTGAGTCAAAAGAGTCTTTAGAGGGTTGTTTGGCTTTGGCTCTTTAGTGGTTGGAGAGACAGAGTCTGTTGGAGGGTGTCCCCTTCGATGTTCTCCATGTGAGCTCTCTGTGTTGTGTTCATCCCATCCAAGCATGTATGGTTTGTGTTCTTGAGTTGGAGAGGGAGAGGACGGATTGAGGAGTTTGTAATCAATCATCCCTATTCTAATGTCCATGTGTATGGGGACTCCTCTATTTTACTCCTGATTCAATGATTGAAATCCTGAAGTGTATGCCTCCTGTTCGCTCTCTCTGTTCTTCGTTTCTTCTTTTGAGTGATTCTTGGCTTTCTCGATTTCTTGTTGTTTGCTGTTGAGTAGTGCCAAAATGGATTGCTCTATGTTGGGATAGTGCGTCAAGATCATTTGATCGAACAAATACCCAAGAGCACAGCTGAAAATCCAAAAATTCCCTTTTTATTTGCTCTGTTCATATTTTTCGTTCTAGGGTTTGAGCAAGGTTTTGTTTCCCTCAACGAGATGGCTTGAAATTTGATCTGGAGTATCCCTTGGCTATTGCTAACATATCTGCAAAGTTTCGTAGCCAAAGGATCAGTGGTTGATTGGGAATTTGATTTTTGTTGGAAGCCTTTGGTAGTTTTCAGTTTTTCCCAGTTTCTGAAATCCTAGGGTTTCAGTTGGATTTCTGTGTAGTCTATCTTCTCATAGGTGTTTTGTTTAGTCCCTTGAAGGTTTGCCTTAAGGAGATTTGAAGTTTTTTTTTCTTCTCCCCTTGCTTTTGGCAAGAATCTGAATTTTCTTCTGCTTGCTGTGTATTTCTTCAGGTTTGGTTTTCGTTGCTCTGAAGCTGCATTCAGAGAACCTTTTTTTTAAGTTTCAGCCAAGACTGAGCAGCAGTTCACTGTAGTTTGGTTGATGGCTAGTAGTCCCGTGCCGAATTGATTGCACTCCTGTGCTCAAGTTTCGGTTGTGTTCTCTGCTGCCATCACATACTACAGTATCCGTCCTTTATCTTTTCCCTGGTGCCGTTTCCTCCGATTGGCTTGCTTCTGTAGCTGAAATCTGCAGGGTTCATTTGTTCTTCATCCTTTTTGGCTAGCTGCCCTTCCCTCATTTCTTTAATGTGCTTTGAGCAGTTCTCGGTTCAGCAAATAGAGTTTCAGTTTGAAAAGTACGGCCAGCAGGAATAGTCACTATTGTGTTCACGAATGGCAATGAAAGCATGGAGTGTTGCTTGTCTTTTTTCTTGTTGCTGATCTTCATCCATTTTGCATGCGATCCAAATAGCGTTATTTTCAGCTGAAATTTTTACTGGATAATCAATGATTTATGCTGAATTTTTTGGTATCGCATGCGTTCAAGATTTCAGCGTAATTAATTTTTCTGTGAATTGCTTTGTTCTGCAAAATCTGTGTACGAATTCTCGGGGGCGATATTGAAGTAAACGACATTCACCCCCCCATCTGTCGCCATTTCGGTCCTACAATTGGTATCAGAGCCGGTTAGCTCTTTTCAATAGATATTAACCGGTCTCAAGAGCCATGGCAACGGACAAGTACTCGACCAAGCCGCCCATTTTCGATGGCATCGATTACCCCTTCTGGAAGAGCCGAATGGAGACATACATCCAGGCTCAGGGGTACACCATCTGGCGCAAGGTCAAGGTCCGGTTTGAGGTTCCTGCCGCTGAGAACATCAATGCCGGGAACATGGCTGATGTTGAGGCAAACGCTAAGGCAAGGAACATCATTATCCAGGGCCTGAGTCATAGTGAGTTTGACCGCATCTCTCATCTTCCGTCCGCCTTCGATATCTGGGAGACCCTCGATGCATACCATGAGGGCACCACCCAGATTAAGACGGTGAGACAGGACCAGTTCAAGCGAGATTACAACAAGTTTGAAATGCTCGCTGGCGAGTCCCTTGATGAGTGCTTTGCGCGTTTCCACAAGATTCTGAGCAATCTCCGAGCCGTCGGTCTCACATACTCCGACTCGGATAATGCTTGACAGATGCTCACTGCACTTGATCTGCGTGTTTGGGAGATGAAGGTGACTACCATCAAGGACACCACCGACCTCTCGACTTTGACGCTTGACGCACTATACTCGCGCCTCAAGACGCACGAGATCGACATTGTCTCTCGTAAGTCGAAGTCGCAGTCGATGGCTCTAGTCACCGATCCCAGTTCGGCTTCTGGTTTTTCCACCGATTCGCTTTGTGGGTTCTCCCTAGCTGCTCTCTCTGACATAACTGATGATCAGTTAGAGCAGCTAGAGGATGAACAGCTGGCCCTCCTAGCTCGGAAGTTCTCCCATGCTTACAAGAGGAGGGACAGAAAGAGAGGTGGACCAGTCATTTGCTTCGAGTGTGGTGGCCCCAACCACATTCGGGCAAACTGCCCCAAGCTGGAGAAGGGCAAGAATGACTACGGCGGTTCGGGTAAGAACGACTACACCGACAAGAACCGCAACAAGAAGACTCCAACTAAGACGCCGGGCAAGAAGAAGTTCCGCGACTTCAGGAAGGCCAAGAAGCTGTTCCACCGCGTCCTCACCGCGTTCGACGACCTCGACCTCAGCGAGGTGGAGGAATGGAGCGACGACGATGGGACGGGTGACCAAGATCCCAAGAGCGGCGACGACTTCTCCGGCATGTGCTTCATGGCCCTCGAGGGCGAACTGAGCGACAACGAGCTGTACTCTGACTCGGACGAGGTATGCCCCACCTACGACCAGCTCAATCATGCTTTTCTTAAGCTAGGTGGCTTTCATGCTAGAGCTAGGGCTAGGTGTACCGAGTTAGAGAAGGAAGTAGATAGACTATCACGGGAGCTTACTTCACTTACATCTGCTCCCTCCCGTGATGATTGTGATACATGCTGTGCTCTATTGGGTGACATGGAGAAACTAAGGACCTCGCATGATAGTGTGTCCTCCGAGTTTGATATTGTTAAGGTGGAGAATGTTAGTCTGCTTGCTGAGTTAGAGTTGAGTAGGATGGCTGTTACCCTACTTACTACTGATGAGACTACTTCTCCCACCTCATGTGAGGTTAAGGACATTGCTGCTAGAGGACCTTATGCCATGCTCCTTGATCTGCCCGAGTCTTGTGAAAATTGCAATAACTTGAAGATAAATCTAAAACGGGCAGATCATAAAATTGTTAAACTACAAGCTTCTTTGCTTGAGCCGATTGATTCATGCTTGAACTGTTTTAAGTTAACTACTGAACTTGAAGCTGTCTCCAAACAGTTTCAAGATATGATTGATCATGATAGGAAGTTGGCTCAGTTTGCTTCTAAGGACCCTGTTAGCTCACCATGCATTAACTGTAACAAACTAAAATCTGATTTGATTGCATTGAATGAGAGATGTGTGAAGCTGACTAAGGACCTCCTAGAGAAGCAACCTTCTGCTTGTATTAGTCTGTGCTGAGAAGGGGGAGAAGCCCCAGGGTAAGGTGGAGACGCTTAGCGACGTGAACCAACTGGCTAGCAGTAGGACTGTCCCTTCAGAGTCGGCTGTGCGTGCACAAGCCATTCTTCCCTCTACTGTTGGTTCTTCCTCTGCTCCCTTACCTCCTGCTGTTCCCTCTTCCCCCTGCTCTTCTTGCACCTCTCTCTTTCGGGAGTGTCAGTACCTTATGAACACTCTCGAGAGATTTGTAGGCGACAAAAAGAAGCTTAATCTTAAGGAACGCGCGTAGGCTACGATAGCAGAAAATAAAAATTTCTACCGCGCACACCAGGACATCATGCTAAGAAGGGATCATAGATCGTTACCACTAGACGCGCAGCGCAGCGGAAGAAGAGTTGGAGAAGCCGATCCAACCACGCGCGTCGAGGTAGTAGTGGAAGTAGCCGATCGTCCCGAACAGATCGTCTCCTCCACGCGATCAACCACACCACGAGCAGATCCAATCTGTAGTTTGTTGATGCCGATCAACGCCGCAACGAGCAGCGCCTCCACCGGTATCCACACGTCCGGGGCTGGAACTCCGATCGCGAGTGTACCAGCACTCGCGAGCGGCTAGGGTTTGGCTCGGGAGGTGGCGGCTAGGGTTTTGTTCGGGAGGAACATATGCGTACATCCCTCAGCCCCCCCGCCTCCAAATATATAGACCTCCTCACTTGGGCCTCGTGGACCGAGGCCCAATAGGAGTCTATCCGGATCTCTATCCGAATTGAGCCCACATCCGAATCACATTCGAATTAGTGTTCCAACCCGTTAAGTGTGCGACCCTGTAGGTTCACGTATACTTGGTCGCGACCCGGAAACACCTTTCCGGTCACCCTGTTAATAGCGGCCTCTAGCAAGACATATTAACCCCAAAGTATACGTAAAGATCATATCGGCTGAACCTGTAATGTTCTCATGTACGAATCCTTTTGCCTCACGATATAGATTAAGCTCAAGGCGAGACCTGTGTCATCCTCTTAATGGCTCAATCACTCTCTCGATTCCGTGATGGATTATAAACTTGTGATTGACTCCTCAATCACATTGGCATGGCCATGCACTTTCATAATCCATTACATCGAGGGGCCCAGAGATATCTCTCCCATAAGGAGGGGCAAATTCTATCTTGATCATTCACATCCCACTACATGTTTCATAGCAAACCCGAAGACTACTTTTATGACTACCCAGTTACGGAGTAGTGGTTAGTAGTCCCAAAATAGGCTACTACGCATGTTGGGAACCATGATGATCTCAAGTCTAACGATTCTACATAAACACTACTTGAGACCAACTAATGACACATGGAATCTCTGCAGTGTCTCATGGCGGGTCTATCCAACATATGTTCACTAACACATGTCCATATTATTGATTTGGTATCTCCATACCATGATCCATGAGACATGATCATCAATCAATACATATGCTGATCTTTGAATCATATATGTTCCTCATATGATATATGATCAGGGATCATTTAGAAATAGCAACATTTTGGCATTAAGAGTCTCATGAATAAGTCACATACTCATTGATCAATAATGATAATGTCTATTTCAAGGAACAAAGCAATGTATCATAAACATAGTATGTGATATATTCAACATCTCCATGTTGCCTCTAGGGCATATCACCAACAGTCTCCCACTTGCACTAGAGTCAACCATGTAGGTATCTAATACCCATTGCCCTAGTGTGAGCCTCATGCTTTGGCTGGGGAAGCGGCTTTGTCAACGGATCTGCAATGTTCAAATCCGTTTGTACTTTGCATATCTTCACATCGCCTCTCTCCACAATCTCGCGGATGAGATGAAATCGCCGTAGAATGTGCTTGGACTTCTGGTGCGATCTAGGCTCCTTGGCTTGCGCAATGGCCCCACTATTGTCACAGTAGAGGTCCATTGGGCTGGAGGCACTAGCCACCACACCAAGCTCAGAAACAAATTTCTTGATCCAAACAGCCTCTTTAGCAGCTTCAGAAGCTGCTATGTACTCGGCCTCTGTTGTAGAATCAGCAACCGTCTCCTGCTTGGAACTCTTCCAGCTCACCGTACCGCCATTCAGGCAGAACACAAATCCAGATTGCGATCTAAAATCATCTTTGTCAGTTTGGAAGCTAGCATCGGTGTAACCATTTACAACGAGCTCTTCCTCACCCCCATAGACGAGGAACACATCTTTAGTTCTTCTCAAGTACTTCAAGATGTTCTTTACGGCAATCCAGTGACTTTCACCTGGATCTGACTGGTATCTACTTGTAGCACTTAAAGCATACGAGACATCTGGACGTGTACAAAGCATGGCATACATAATGGATCCCATAGCCGAAGCATATGGAATCGCATTCATTTTATCCCGCTCATCAGGTGTACTAGGACACTGACTCTTGCTAAGATGTATACCATGTGACATAGGTAGGAAGCCTTTCTTGGAATCCTGCATGTTGAACCTTTTCAACACCTTATCAATGTACGTATCTTGGCTTAATCCAATTAGCCTTCTTGATCTATCCCTATAGATCTTGATGCCCAGAATATATGCCGCCTCTCCTAAGTCTTTCATAGAGAAACTATTTTTCAATGAAGACTTAACAGATTCGAGCATAGGAATGTCATTTCCGATCAGTAATATGTCATCCACATATAAGACCAGAAACACGAGTGCGCTCCCACTAGCCTTTTTGTAAACACAAGGCTCTTCTTCGTTCTTGATGAAACCAAACCCTTTGATTACTTCATCAAAACGAATGTTCCAACTCCGAGATGCCTGCTTTAATCCATAAATGGATCTTTGCAGCTTGCATATCTTTCCAGCTGATTGCGGATCGACAAAACCCGTGGGCTGTGTCATGTACACATCCTCACTCAGATTTCCATTAAGGAAAGCTGTTTTGACATCCATTTGCCATATTTCATAGTCGAAATATGCAGCAATCGCTAGAATGATCCGAATAGACTTTATCATTGCGACGGGCGAAAAAGTTTCATCATAATCAACACCTTGAATTTGTTTGAAACCTTTGGCCACCAATCGCGCTTTATAGATGTGAACATTTCCATCTATGTCTATCTTTTTCTTGAAAATCCATTTGCACTCAATGGTTTTAACACCATCAGGTGGATCAACCAAGTTCCAAACATGATTACTGTGCATGGATTCAATTTCGGATCTCATGGCTTCAAGCCATTTCTCAGAGTCTGGTCCCACCATCGCTTCTTCATAGGTCTTAGGCTCATCGTTGTCTAACAACAATATGTCCCGTTGTTGAGTAGTCAAGAACATGTACCTTTCAGGTGCACGACGTGACCTCTCTGACCTACGTGGTGCCGGTGTGTCCACAACAGGTTCTTCAACAGTTTGTTCATCCTGTTGTGGTTCTGTAGGAGCTGAAACGTTTTCAGGTGTTTCCCGAATTTCTTCAAGTTGCACCATGCTCCCACTATCCCTTCTTGAGAGAAACTCTTTCTCTAAGAAGACACCATGCCGGGCGACAAACACTTTGCCTTCTCCTTGATTATAGAAGTAATATCCTTTTGTTTCCTTAGGATACCCGATAAAGAAGCATTTATCAGATTTAGGACTGAGCTTATCAGATTGTAAACGTTTTACATAAGCCTCACATCCCCAAATCTTAAGAAAAGACAAGCTAGGACGTTGTCCTGTCCACATCTCATATGGTGTCTTTTCTACTGATTTTGATGGAACCCTGTTTAGTGTGAAAGCGGCTGTTTCAAGAGCGTACCCCCAAAAAGACAACGGAAGATCACTTTGGCTCATCATGGAGCGCACCATATCTAATAAGGTGCGATTTCTCCGTTCAGATACCCCATTCCATTGAGGTGTTCCTGGCGGAGTCAATTGTGGAACAATTCCACAATCCTTCAGATGATTGCCAAACTCATGGCTCAAATACTCGCCTCCACGATCAGATCGTAGAAACTTGATTGTCTTGCCTAAATGATTTTGCACTTCATTTTGGAATTCTTTGAACTTTTCAAAGGATTCGGACTTATGCTTCATCAGGTAGATATACCCATATCTACTAAAATCATCAGTAAAAGTTATGAAGTACTGAAAACCACCTCTGGCTGTTGAGCTCATTGGTCCACATACATCAGAATGTACGAGTGCCAATAAGTCACTTGCCCGTTCACCTTGACCGGTGAAAGGTGCCTTTGTCATCTTGCCAAGTAAACAAGATTCGCATGTCTCAAATGATTCAAAATCAAATGAGTGCAGAATACCATCTCTATGGAGCTTCTCCATGCGTTTCTCATTTATGTGACCTAAGCGACAGTGCCAAATAAACGTGGGATTCAAATCATTCGAACGTTGCCTCTTTGCATTAATGTTATAGACCGGTGACTCTTCAAGAGTAAGAACATATAACCCATTCACCAATGGAGTATGACAATAGAACATATCTTTGAAATAAAGAGAACAACCATTGTTCACAGATCTAAAGTCATAACCTTCTGCTTGCAAACATGAAGCAGAAATAATGTTCTTGGAAAGAGATGGAACACAATAACAATTATTCAATTCCAAAACTAATCCTGAAGGTAAAGACAATGGCATGGTGCCAACAGCGACCGCAGCAACTTTTGCTCCATTGCCAACGCGAAGATCCACTTCGCTCCTCCTCAAACTTCTACTTCTTCTTAGCCCCTGCAACGATTTGCAAAGGTGAGCAACCGATCCGGTATCAAATACCCAAGAATCAGTGGATGAAGTAGCAAGATTGATCTCTATAACATTTATACCTGGAGAGGAAGTCGTACTTCCCTTCTTCTTCTCAAGATCCTCCAAGTACTTTGGGCAGTTCCTTTTCCAATGACCTGATTGCTTACAGTAGTAACAATCTGCATTAGGAGCAGCGCCCTTCTTGACTTGCTTGGCCTTAGAACTGCTCGCGATCTCATCGGGAGCTAACTTTCTTTTGACCGCGCCTTTCTTGACATTGGGCTTGCCCTTGCCTTTCTGCATCATCATCACATGATTGCTGCTTTTCTTAATGCTTTCCTCGGCAGCTTTTAGCATCCCATGCAACTCTGCCAAGGTCTTATCCATGTTGTTCATGTGATAGTTCAGTATGAATGGCTCAAAGCTCGGGGGGAGCGACTGGAGAATCACATCAGTAGCCAACTCTTGGCTAAGGGGAAAACCAAGCTTTTCCAGACTCTCAATGTAGCCAATCATCTTAATCACATGAGGGCTGACGGGATTCCCTTCTGCAAGCCTGCACGCAAACAAGGACTTTGAAGTGTTGAACCTCTCAGCCCTTGCTTGGTTCTCAAACATACCACGCAACCCCACAATGATATTGTAGGCATCTGTGTTCTCATATTGCTTCTGAAGCTCAGAGGACATTGTGGCAAGCATGAGACAGCTCACATCAAGGTAATCATTCGTTTGCTTCTCATAAGCTCTCCGTGCAGCCGCAGTAGCATTATCAGGCAAGTCATCAGGATAATGAGACTCAAGGACATACTCCTTGCGCTCTTGCTTGAGAACAATTCTCAAGTTGCGATACCAATCCATAAAGTTCGTTCCATTGAGTTTTTCTTTCTCAAGAATAGATCGCAAATTAAAAGAACTGGATGCGGCATTAGTTGACATGATCTACAACAAAGAATATGCAAAGTTTAGCACTATGTTTATGTTCATCTTTTATTAAACAATTTAACAAAAGACTCCCACTATGTGTTTTGCAACAAAACTCCCTCTAAGTTACATAGTGGGTCAAGAACCTCATTTCACTAATTCCTAGTGAGCTTTGGCATCACGGCTAGAAAACTAGTGACATGGGTAAGCAACACCTTGCTAATCACATCCCTATGTGACTCTTGCTTGTTGGGTGACATCAACATGCCCCGGCCCCAATCTATGCCCCAAGGTCCAAAACTGTTTTGATAACCTTGTTAAGTAAACCAAATGCTTCCGCATGTAGATGTCCGACATCTACCCCAAATAATGATGATAACCGACGGCACTCTACTTTGGTAGACCTACCATGCGGTGATCATTATCTTTTGGTGCAACATATGGAAGGGCATGAACACCTAATTTTATGAGGGATTCTATCCTACCAAAGCAACATATGACAAAAACATTGCATAAGAATAAGATAGATAATATCACAGATAAACACATTTAACTGTGAAGTAGTATGGCCCAAACAAATGGTGATCTCCATCTCCATGTAGGTGTAGACGATCTCCATCCTCCACATCACTCCTTTAGGCCACCATGCTTGAAAGCTTGTAACCTCAAAACTAGGCTACTACCTATAATAGCTAGAAATTGAAGATTACAAAGATAGATTCAAGCATTAAGGTCGACACGCAGGTCGTTAAATACAATATAGACAGCTAACAATAGCTGAAATAATCATGACACGCAGGCCATGAACGAATGTTACATGCATCACATACATCTCATACATTCCAATAAGATATAGGGCCATACTATTCACGTCATTCTCTGCAAAAACAAGTTAGACGTAGAATCGTATTCTACCTAACGATGTGAACCCAAGACGCTATACAAGGCGGGTACGCACGGCGGTCCCGCTGGCCGGTCAGCGGGCGGGGGGTCGAGGGGGGGCCGCCCCCCGCGGGTTTCAGGGCAGCGCCCTGAACACCCTACGAAATTTACAGATCCAATCTATGAAATCGCAATGGAAAAACTATTCGGCACAACCACCTTATGCCGATCCGAGACATTCTCTAGGATGCTAGTTTTTCCACTGGGCCGAGGCCATCAGATCCGTAACCTACTAGTATTCGACATAACCACGTTATGCCGATCCGAGACAATCTCTAGGGCACTAGTAGTGATACAATCTGCGCCTCATCCAACCCCTATTCACCGATTGATCTCATCAACCCGTGCTACCATCGATTCATCACATGAACCGACTGATCTAGACTGTAATAGATCCAATCTACTACAACCGCATATCATCATATGCGCTGATCCAGATCGCAAACTAAGCAAGATGGCTCTGATACCACTTAAGGAACGCGCGTAGGCTACGATAGCAGAAAATAAAAATTTCTACCGCGCACACCAGGACATCATGCTAAGAAGGGATCATAGATCGTTACCACTAGACGCGCAGCGCAGCGGAAGAAGAGTTGGAGAAGCCGATCCAACCACGCGCGTCGAGGTAGTAGTGGAAGTAGCCGATCGTCCCGAACAGATCGTCTCCTCCACGCGATCAACCACACCACGAGCAGATCCAATCTGTAGTTTGTTGATGCCGATCAACGCCGCAACGAGCAGCGCCTCCACCGGTATCCACACGTCCGGGGCTGGAACTCCGATCGCGAGTGTACCAGCACTCGCGAGCGGCTAGGGTTTGGCTCGGGAGGTGGCGGCTAGGGTTTTGTTCGGGAGGAACATATGCGTACATCCCTCAGCCCCCCCGCCTCCAAATATATAGACCTCCTCACTTGGGCCTCGTGGACCGAGGCCCAATAGGAGTCTATCCGGATCTCTATCCGAATTGAGCCCACATCCGAATCACATTCGAATTAGTGTTCCAACCCGTTAAGTGTGCGACCCTGTAGGTTCACGTATACTTGGTCGCGACCCGGAAACACCTTTCCGGTCACCCTGTTAATAGCGGCCTCTAGCAAGACATATTAACCCCAAAGTATACGTAAAGATCATATCGGCTGAACCTGTAATGTTCTCATGTACGAATCCTTTTGCCTCACGATATAGATTAAGCTCAAGGCGAGACCTGTGTCATCCTCTTAATGGCTCAATCACTCTCTCGATTCCGTGATGGATTATAAACTTGTGATTGACTCCTCAATCACATTGGCATGGCCATGCACTTTCATAATCCATTACATCGAGGGGCCCAGAGATATCTCTCCCATAAGGAGGGGCAAATTCTATCTTGATCATTCACATCCCACTACATGTTTCATAGCAAACCCGAAGACTACTTTTATGACTACCCAGTTACGGAGTAGTGGTTAGTAGTCCCAAAATAGGCTACTACGCATGTTGGGAACCATGATGATCTCAAGTCTAACGATTCTACATAAACACTACTTGAGACCAACTAATGACACATGGAATCTCTGCAGTGTCTCATGGCGGGTCTATCCAACATATGTTCACTAACACATGTCCATATTATTGATTTGGTATCTCCATACCATGATCCATGAGACATGATCATCAATCAATACATATGCTGATCTTTGAATCATATATGTTCCTCATATGATATATGATCAGGGATCATTTAGAAATAGCAACATTTTGGCATTAAGAGTCTCATGAATAAGTCACATACTCATTGATCAATAATGATAATGTCTATTTCAAGGAACAAAGCAATGTATCATAAACATAGTATGTGATATATTCAACATCTCCATGTTGCCTCTAGGGCATATCACCAACATAATCTTATTCTAGACCAATCCAAGATTTGCAAGTTCAATCAAGGTCTAGGATATGATTTCTATGAGGATATGAGGAAGCATCCACCTGTTATTCTCCGACCCATCGTAGGAGGTGTGATCGAGGTTGAGCCCAGATCTGATGAGGTTAAATTCAAATCAGCGGGCTTTGTCCAAGGGATCTCTGACAGCAAGGTGATTCCACCTGTTGCTTTGGCCTCTCAAAAGGCGAAGCCTCTTCGTGCTACTTCCACCTCTCAGAAGGTGAAGTACCACTGCACCTTCTGTCAAAAGGATGGGCACTCGATTGAGAGATGCTTCAGGCGCGCCAGGATTGCGCGAAGAGACCGTGCAGAGGCACTTAGGCGTATTCAGGGTCAGCCCCAGATCCTGAGTGCACCTAAGACTAGCACGAGGTCCAGGTTTGCTTCTGACGGGTTTGGGCAGCATCGAGGACTTGGTTTTTCTGAGTCTTCTGGTTTTCGTCCTCATGCTGCTCCGGGTCGTGACTTCCGCCGTCCTGAGGGTACATCTCGTTTCCCCCGAGACAGTTACCCACAGCGTGATCAGCGTGTTGACGGTGTTCCGACTCGCTCTTCCGTAGCAGTCGGACCCCGCAACAGCTTCAGGTCTGCTCATAGACCTTCTGCTTCTTTGAGTCACGGAGAGCGTAGGGTAGATAGAGGTCAGTCGTGTTTGACTACTTCATCTGCTCCACGTGTTACTCGGTATTGGGTGCCAAAATCTCTCTTGATTTATCCCAGTACTGAGACTTTACTCTCTGTTTGACTCAGGTTCGCCGGGTAGGGAAGGAGAAGGTTTGGCTTGTAGACTCCGGTTGTTCTCGTCATATGACCGGAGACTCCCGTTGGTTCTCCTCCCTAGCCCGCGCTCCAGGTGATGAGACGGTCACCTTCGGAGACGCTTCGTCTGGGCGCGTCATCGCCAAAGGTACTGTGCATGTTAATGCCTCTTTTATTCTTAAGGATGTTGCCTTGGTTAGTAAGCTGCAGTACAACTTGCTTTCTGTTTCTCAGCTTACTGATGACGGTTTCGAGGTGAGCTTCAAGAAAAACAATTGCAAAATTCTTAATTCTTCCGGTAGTCTGGTTTGCGGGATTTCTCATTTTGGGAGGATCTTTCGTGCTGATTTCTCTGAGTCTTCTGGTGATCCTCTCAGGTGTTTAGTTGCTTCTGAGTCCCGCGATCTTTCTTTCTGGCATAGGAGACTTGGTCATATTGGGTTTGACCATTTGACTCGAGTTAGCGGCCACGATCTCATTCGTGGTTTGCCGAAACTCAAGATGGTCAAAGATCTAGTGTGTGCTCCATGCCGACACGGCAAGATGGTTGCCGCTTCTCACCCTCCGGTCACAGTTACTATGACCGATGCACCGGGACAGCTGCTCCACATGGATACAGTGGGACCAGCTCGAGTGCAGTCAGCAGGAGGGAAGTGGTATGTTCTTGTCGTGGTCGATGACTTCTCGAGGTATTCTTGGGTGTTTTTCTTAGCCTCGGAGGATGAGACATTTTCACATTTTCGAGGTCTTTTCGGTAGGCTTTCTGTTGAGCTCCCGGGTGCCTTACGAGCGATCCGCAGTGATAATGGCACGGAGTTCAAGAATTCCTACTTCGAGATTTTCTGTGGTGAGACAGGTGTAGAGCACCAGTTCTCTGCTCCGCACGTCCCACAACAAAATGGCGTTGTGGAGAGGAAGAACCGTACCTTGGTCGAGATGGCCAGGACGATGCTTGATGAGTACTCTACACCGAGGAAGTTTTGGGCTGAGGCTATAGCCACCGCGTGCCATGTCTCAAATCGAGTTTTTCTTAGGGCACACTTGCACCGCACTTCTTATGAGTTGAGATACGGGCGAAAGCCCAGCGTCTCTCATTTTCATGTGTTTGGTTGCAAGTGCTTTATTTTGAAGTCCAGGAACCTAGACAAGTTCGAGTCACGTTCTTGTGATGGTATCTTTCTAGGTTACTCGCCTTCTTCGCGGGCTTATAGGGTTTGGAACTGCGAATCTAGTAAAATGGTAAAGACCTGTGAGGTGACCTTCGACGAGGCCAGTCCGGGGACTAGGCCTGATATCTCAGGTTCTTTAGAGCAGTCCGAGACCATCTTCGTGGATGACGAGGACGATGGAGATGAGGGTTGTCTACCCGATCCAGTCCCTTATCCACCCCTTGAGGTGCCGTCTTCCACCGCACCTCCAGGTGACCAGCCCATGCCTTCTGCTTCCTTTGGAGCTAGTGGCTCTGTTCCTACCTCGTCAGCTCACGAGGTAGATGCCATTTCTTCATCTCATCCGGACCTCCCCGACATATCCAGAAAAGGCATCCTTCTGAGCAGATGATTGGAGACCTGTTCGAGCGTGTTACCCGCTCAAAATTTGGCTTATCTCAATTTTGTCTCCATTCTGCTTTCATTGCCTCCTTTGAGCCCAAGGATGTTTCTCATGCTCTTTCCGATGAGTCTTGGGTCAATGCCATGCATGAGGAGTTAGAGAATTTCGAGAGAAACAAGATCTGATCGCTTGTCGAGCCCCCGCGAGGTCACAATATTATTGGGACTAAGTGGGTGTTCAAGAACAAGCAGAGAGAGGATGGAGTGGTTATTCGAAACAAGGCTAGACTGGTAGCTCAGGGGTTTTCCCAGGTTGAGGGTCTAGATTTCGAGGAGACCTTTGCCCCTGTAGCTAGACTTGAAGCCATTAGAATCCTGCTTGCCTTTGCAGCTTCTAAGGGTTTCAAGCTCTACCAGATGGACGTCAAGAGTGCCTTCCTTAATGGAGTCATTGAGGAAGAAGTTTACGTCAGACAGCCTCCAGGTTTCGAGAACCCTAAATACCCACACCATGTCTTCAAGCTTTCCAAAGCGTTGTATGGACTTAAGCAGGCCCCCAGGGTTTGGTATGAGAGGCTTAAGTCCTACTTGTTAAGTCATGGTTTTGAGATGGGTAAAGTTGACAAGACCTTGTTCATCCGCCGGCATGGCACTGACCTTCTGCTCGTCTAGATCTATGTCGATGACATCATTTTTGGCGGCTCTTCCCATACTCTGCTTTCACAGTTCTCGGATGTCATGAGCACCGAGTTTGAGATGAGTATGATGGGCGAGTTGACCTTCTTCCTTGGCTTCCAAATCAAGTAGACTCGGGAGGGTACCTTCTTGCATCAAGGCAAGTACACTCGCGACCTCCTGAGACGCTTCGACATGAGTGATGGTAAGCCTGTGTCAACTCCGATGGCTTCTACAGCCTATCTTGACCAGATGAGGATGGCGAGCCAGTCGATCAGAAAGAGTACAGAAGTATGATCGGCTCCCTTCTTTACCTCACCGCCTCGAGACCAGACATACACTTCTCCGTGTGTCTGTGTGCTCGTTTTCAGGCTTCTCCTCGCGTATCTCACCGCCAAACGGTGAAGCGCATCTTTCGGTACCTTCGAGCTACCATTGACTATGGTATCTGGTACTCTTCCTCATCCTGTCTTTCCTTAAGAGCCTTCTCGGACGCAGACTTTGCTGGCTGTAGGATAGATAGGAAGAGCACTTCTGGCACTTGCCAATTCATTGGCACTTCTCTCGTCTCTTGGTCCTCTAGGAAGCAGTCCGGTGTTGCACAGTCCACCGCAGAGGCCGAGTATGTTGCTGCAGCCAGCTGCTGCAGTCAGGTACTTTGGATGGCTTCGACCCTGCGGGACTTTGGGTTGATCATAGATAGTGTTCCACTCTTTTGTGATAACACTTCTGCGATTAATATTGCTAAGAACCCAGTGCAGCACTCTCGGACCAAGCACATCGATATCCGTTATCACTTCCTTAGAGACCATGTAGAGAAGGGCGATATAGTGCTCCAGTTTGTGGAGAGTGACCACCAGTTGGCTGACATCTTCACCGAGCCATTGGATAGTTCGAGGTTTTCAGCTCTGCGGGGAGAGCTTGGGGTGGTTTGTCCTTATGGACTGTAGTGAGGGGGAGCTTTGGGCTTTACTGCTTTACTATATTAATTATGCTTCTGTCTCATTTCTGTTGCTTTGCACTCGGGGTGCATCGGGCTTAGTCCTTCCAGCATAGGTTAGAGTGTTTCTCTTGTCTAGTTGCTTAGACTTCTTACTCTTATCTTGTGCTCCCAGGATGCTTCTTATCTCATTAGATTGAGCTCACTCACTTTTTGTAGGTTCTAGCGAGGGTCGGGCCACCCTTGGGTAGACAGGGTACGTGTTTGCTCTCTAGTGTGTGGTTTACGGTCAGCTAATAGTCCTGGAGTCATATGGGGTAGATGAGAGTCTGTCTGAGCCATAGTTATCTTTATATCTTATCTATGCTTTAAGGACTGCCTGTTTGTTGTTTTCTATCCCGGCTTCTCGATTTATGGCTTTGGTTCAGGGGGAGTTCATTTGGGAGCTTCTGGAGCTTAATATTGACTTAACTCTACTTGAACTAAAAGTTGCATCTCATGTTGAGGGGGAGCTGGATTTTCTTGCATGTTAGCATCTTGCATTGTAATATAACTACATTGAGCCCTGAATATTATCCTATTTTGACATGTTTACAATGCTTTACACCTTGCCATGACTTGTGCTTTCTTTGCTAGATTTGTCATGACTTCATATGTGTAGACTAGTTTTGCCATGATAAGTGAATTGAAATTGCTCAACTTGAATTAAAACTTGTCATGCTAGCATTTGAGTTTAGTCTATCTTTAGCTATCCTTGTATGATTCATGCCATGTCAAATAGGCTGAGTTGAGTCTTGAATCTAGGTTGAATCGTAGATTGAGCTATTTTAGCATCTTGATACATCATGAGTTAGCATAATCTGTTAAAAAGCAAAAGGATCTCTTTATATGTGCGAAAAAATTGATTTCACCAATTCTTTCTCATGAGACGGCTTGCTATTGCACTAGGCATGAACTCAGGGGGAGTTTTGGATGACCTAGACTATCTTCTTAAGCTTCTCGCTTGGAGTAGTCACATAAGGCTTGAGATCTAGCACATGACAAAAATTTTTGGTTGGAAACAGCCATAAGCTTGAAAAGAAAATATGTCAATTGTGCAAAATTTGCTTAATCATCTAAAAGTGAAAAGTGCTTAAACAAATGATAAACTCTTGAGCTTGTAGCACTCTAATTGACTCAACGCTAGCTTCTTGTTTCCGCTTAGCTTATTGATATGGCCTGCATCATCCTTAGATATCTCTAGCTAGACTTTGCTTAATTGATGACTTGACTTGCTCACTAAATGCCCTACAATTCAGATTGTCATCTTCACGTTCTAGCTGGCTTATACATATCTTGTCATGATCTAGATGGTCCTTTACTGAGTTATGGCTTGGTGTAATGCTTTATGGTCATTATGGATAATTCTCATGGCTCTAAATGCTTAAATAAACAAACTTCATCCATTGACATGTCATATTCTCTCTTTTGCATCTTGATGTGTTTATTGCCAAAAGGGGGAGAATAGAGAAGAAAAAGTCATTTGGGAGCTTTTTAGAGCTTTGAAGAAAAATTGGCTCTTTCAGCTTGTTGCTCTAGTGCTTCCTTCTGTCGACATGGTCACTAGTTTTATTCCCTTCTTTGGACCATGTTGGACTTTGCATATCAAACTCTACTTCATGCTTTTTCGGAGTTTGTCAATATACTCATCAAGGGGGAGATTGAGAGACCATGTGGAGGTCATCCCGTGTGTATGATGAGTAATTGACATCGGTTTAGGAAAGTCGAGTTTGGTTTGGGGTGATTCGAACCTTGACGTTGCGAGGTGCGACGGGCTTGGTCGGACTGTGGTCAAGCTTGGTCGTATGGGATTAGGACGCTGATTCTGATGATTCGACAGGTTTGGACTTCGTCATGTTAAGTATGATGTTGTTTATGCTTTCATGTATCAAGCGGTGCTATTTGACGTGTTTCTTGTCTGTGTGGCTGCAGGACGTCGGGCGGAGTCGTGGCGAGACACGGTGGACCGGACTAGGCGCTGGTGGCGCTGAGGTCAGAACGGTCGGGATGTGTCGAAGACGACGTGGACTCGAGGTGGTTGCGAGGCGTGTGAGACAAGGAGCGCGGAAGCTTCCCGGAAGGTGCAGGAGGGGCGAATCGGGAAATTCGCAAGGCTGCACAAGCAGGAGCGGGCTCCGTTGGATTTAGCGGGCGTAACGGGGCGGAGACCCGTTAGCCAG
This sequence comes from Dendrocalamus latiflorus, assembly GCA_017311315.1. NCBI lineage: Eukaryota > Viridiplantae > Streptophyta > Magnoliopsida > Poales > Poaceae > Dendrocalamus > Dendrocalamus latiflorus. The sequence continues at coordinate 8,260,874 of CM029660.1, read as the reverse complement.
AGGCTATATATATGAGGTGGTGGCTGCATGCCCACTCACGGATTTGGGGAAAGAGTTAGGGTTTGATTGAGTCAAAAGAGTCTTTAGAGGGTTGTTTGGTTTTGGCTCTTTAGTGGTTGGAGAGACAGAGTCTGTTGGAGGGTGTCCCCTTCGATGTTCTCCATGTGAGCTCTCTGTGTTGTGTTCATCCCCTCCAAGCATGTATGGTTTGTGTTCTTGAGTTGGAGACGGAGAGGATGGATTGAGAAGTTTGTAATCAATCATCCCTATTCTAATGTCCATGCGTATGGGGACTCCTCTATTTTACTCTAGATTCAATGAATGAAATCCTGAAGTGTATGCCTCCTGTTCGCTCTCTCTGTTCTTCGTTTCTTCTTTTGAGTGATTCTTGGCTTTCTCGATTTCTTGTTGTTTGCTGTTGAGTAGTGCCAAAATGGATTGCTCTATGTTGGGATAGTGCCTCAAGATCATTTGATCGAACAAATACCCAAGAGCACAGCTGAAAATCCAAAAATTCCCTTTTTATTTGCTCTGTTCATATTTTTCGTTCTAGGGTTTGAGGAAGGTTTTGTTTCCCTCAACGAGATGGCTTGAAATTTGATCTGGAGTATCCCTTGGCTATTGCTAACATATCTGCAAAGTTTCGTAGCCAAAGGATCAGTGGTTGATTGGGAATTTGATTTTTGTTGGAAGCCTTTGGTAGTTTTCAGTTTTTCCCAGTTTCTGAAATCCTAGTGTTTCAGTTGGATTTCTGTGTAGTCTATCTTCTCAGAGGTGTTTTGTTTAGTCCCTTGAAGGTTTGCCTTAAGGAGATTTGAAGTTTTTTTTTCTTCTCCCCTTGCTTTTGGCAAGAATCTGAATTTTCTTCTGCTTGCTGTGTATTTCTTGAGGTTTGGTTTTCGTTGCTCTGAAGCTGCATTCAGAGAACTTTTTTTTTAAGTTTCAGCCAAGACTGAGCAGCAGTTCACTGCAGTTTGGTTGATGGCTAGTAGTCCCGTGCCGAATTGATTGCACTCCTGTGCTCAAGTTTCGATTGTGTTCTCTGCTGCCATCACATACTACAGTATCCGTCCTTTATCTTTTCCCTGGTGCCGTTTCCTCCGATTGGCTTGCTTCTGTAGCTGAAATCTGCAGGGTTCATTTGTTCTTCATCCTTTCCGGCTAGCTGCCCTTCCCTCATTTCTTTAATGTGCTTTGAGCAGTTCTCGGTTCAGCAAATAGAGTTTCAGTTTGAAAAGTACGGCCAGCAGGAATAGTCACTATTGTGTTCACGAATGGCAATGAAAGCATGGAGTGTTGCTTGTCTTTTTTCTTGTTGCTGATCTTCATCCATTTTGCATGCAATCCAAATAGCGTTATTTTCAGCTGAAATTTTTACTGGATAATCAATGATTTATGCTGAATTTTTTGGTATCGCATGCGTTCAAGATTTCAGCGTAGTTAATTTTTCTGTGAATTGCTTTGTTCTGCAAAATCTGTGTACGAATTTTCGGGGGCGATATTGAAGTAAACGACATTCACCCCCCCTGTCGCTATTTCAATCCTACAGATAGAGAGTGACATCGACGGATGTGCCCTCCACTATACTACTATAAGCTACAGAAGAAGAATGTAACTTAATTGATCATGAGCTGCACTAAGTGAAATTGAGATGAGAAAAGATAATGGTGGAGAAACTAATAAAAATGAATTGAATATGTTATTGCTATTGTTTTATTGTGTACTTACTGAATCGTGACTTACCTTTGTTTTGTTGTTATTTTTAGGTGAACGTTGAAGATGATATGCCTGGCTGAATGTAGAACATGAATTATTGCATACACGTAGCTTTTCACTTCACCTAGTAATTTATCACTTGGATATAAACAATTTAGTAGACCGGTCAGATGTTTAAAACTATGGTTGCAATGGATCGGCTATGAGGGCGTGCTTGCAAAAGCTTCTCGACTCGGCCGGTTTATAAGGGGTGAGTCAAACATTCCACGATGGGTGAGTCTAGTATGTGTTTTGTGCGATGGTATGGGCTGCTTTCCTCGTCCTTCAAATTTTCTTTACTTTGATATTTTGATAAGTTTGTTCCATTCTTTGGCCTGCTTGGCGATTCTAATCTTGTCGCTAGCTAATTAATAAAGCTCTCTTAATATTGAGCATGCTTTGCAGTGTTGCTGCCAGATTTTGATGGGCAAAATAGTCGGTAAAACTAATTTTGTCATTTGATATAATTATCATGAAAGATTAGGATTTTTCATAAATCGTAATCAAGCACCAGTCACGCTAAAAAGCCTTCAGAAGATGCCAATTAAGGAAAGAGATATGAAGAAGGAAATCAGCGACAGAAGATTGGAAACAAGAAGATTCGAAGGCTGACATGAACTCTATCTAGGAAAATATTGAGCCGACATGAAAAGGAAGACTTGAAGTACAATCCAAAATTGCCGCTATTTTATGCTATAGATATCATGCACAAGTTGATGGAAAATGCACACATGTCAACCTTTACTACCTTTTTGCATTTAATTTTTCTGTACATTAAGAGTAATCTGTAGCTAGTAGAATATTGCCTTTTGTAATTTGACTTTGATCAATATTGTTTTATATCGACATGTTGATTAATTTATGAGTTACACCTATCCTCTGTTTCGAGATTTGTTCCTAATCACTTCGCATCAGTTTTTTTTCCAGAATCAGCTTTCATTCATGTTTATTTATCATCGACTTTGCTGATTTACTAAAAAATCAGCTGGCACGTTGTATACGCTATCAGAGAGCATCCCCCATAAAGATACGATGCTACTGTCATAAATTTTTTGGTGGCAACAGGTAGTTGGGTAACCTGCTTGCCATGGTGTGTTTGTTGCCTTCATGCATGGTCACACAGGCAAAGATTGCCGATAATGGGTGGACTGAGCCACCCCGACATCGTTTGTTCGGCCTTCTGCAGCCGCATAGGCTGTCCGTTGCGGAAAGCCCGTGGACCACCCCACATGACCAATTATTAGTGCGGCTTCCGCCGCTAGCCGATAATGGCCCATTTTTAGCCTTTTAGGGGGGAAATTACAATAAAGCAGTCGTCCGACACCAACAATAAGCCCATTTGTTTTTTTAGGGTATAAGCCCATTGGTTTGTTCGGATAAGGCTAACCTGTGAACGTAAACATGACACTCAAATCTACTACAGTAATAACATATATGAAAGTATAGTTAGTTGAAAAAAAATATATGAAAGTATAGTGCGAATGAGGAGGGTAGAGCAGGCAGGCCCTATGAAAGCTTACACACAATGGTGTTATAGCACTAGACAACTTTTTTGGACGATCTGCTCATCTGCTGATTCCTCCCACCTTCATCTCCGGTTATCCCCCAAAACCGTTTAGCGCACACCATATGGCCGCCGCCGTCGCTGCCCCCGGCCTCAATAGGCCTCGCTGTAATGGGCAATTGGACATTGGCCTAGGCAGGTTTTACTTCGGCTTTCATGGGCTTAGCGCTGCATCCCGGCGGATCTTTTTTTCCGGAGCTTGTGGCCTTCGCTGCTACGTCCCTAACGTGCTACTGTAGAGCCTTGTTTGGATTTTGTTTTGGCCCTGGTAGGTTTGTTTAGGTTCATGTTCATAACGGAGCACCCATCATGGAGGCGGAGGCCTCCAAGGGCCTGTTTGGCAAGCAACAAGACGGTCGGCTTTTAATTTTTGCTATAGTATCTAACTTTCAAACGGAGTATTTTTTCAAAACGGGGTCTACAAGTTAAACGTTGTACACGTTAAAAGCCCAACATCTGTACCAGCCAAAATTGTAAGTGAGTATCGGTCTCTCCGTAATCTGTACCGTAAACAGCAAAAATTCAAAAATTTCAGCCAAAAGCCAAAAGCCAAAAGCCGCAGCCAAAACAAACAGGCCCCAAGTAGGCCGGCTGAGTAATTCGCCTCCATGTAGGCAGGTTGGTATGAATTATCCGTTTTATTGGTTAGCATATTCGACAGGATATAAATATGGTATAGATTTTTTTTATCTAATTAACAATTTTTATTTTATTCGTATTCGTATAAAAAATACGGATGCGAATATGGTATAGACTTTTACTATCTGAAATGTTATTTTATTCAGACTATCCGTATCCGTATTCGTATTCGACGAAGTAATATGTATATTTTATTACAATACGACTAATTAGTTAGAGAAGTTTTTTAATTTAATGTGAATTCGTATTTCTTTAAGTGAAGTAAATGAATTAGAATGATTAAGCATGATTGTGCAAGGATAAAATATCATTTATTGTACGAGGATAAAATATCATTTATGTCTTTATACTATATAAGTTATGAGAATATCTGGATCTGATCGAATTAAGTATATATCGATTCGAATTCGTATCCGATATTTGTCCGATCTGGATTTGTATCCAACATTTGTTCAACTCATATTTAAATCCGAAAAATATAGATATAAATATGATTTGAGCACTATTCAACCTGTATTTAATCTGTTTTCACCCTATCTCCAAACAAATAGTTGCAGAGAGCCTTGGCCACGACCGCAATAGCCACCGTGAGCAGGGGGAACTCCCGGACGACCACCGACAGAGTCGCAAACGCCATGCCGATCAGCCTGAGGAAGGCGAAGAAGACGTGCTCGGCGTGGCTGGGAGCCTGCAGGCAGCGGCCGCGCTTGTGGTCAGCTCGTGCATGAGAATGAGGGTATCGAGTAACATGAAGATACAGCCAGAATCAAGGAGCGGCTTCTGGAGACCATGTTGACCCATCGCGACGGCCCATTGGCGGCCGCTCTCCATCTCGGCCTGCTAGTTGAGGAGTCGGAGGTAGCGCATTGTTGAGGAATCGTCGCTGGCGACCAATCCGAGCGATTCCTCTGCTTAGAACAAGAACGAATCAATCATAGAATCACAGAATAAAAGATTGACACAAAGAGATAGAGAGAACTCCTGTATTCTTTATTGCTCTGTATTGCATCAGGTGTACATAAAGAGGGGGGCATAGGTCCCTATTTATAGTCTACGGTGGGGTGCCCATATTGGGCCAGGACTCTCATCCTGGGCCCAGTTTCTCAACACTCCCCCTTGGGTACTTCACCCGACATACTCATGCCTCGTTAAAACTCCATAAAAATCCAGTGGGAAAATTTGGAGAAAGAGTACATGATATATGTAATGTTGCGATGCACGAATTGCCTCATTAAAAACCTTGGTCGAGAAACTTCATGGAAAACTCATCAAGAGAAAAAGAGTACAATTCACCCAATTTCATTTGGTTTTCAGGACTTTATTCTTTGTGTACTTAATCTTCATGATTAAGATTTACTAGCGGGCTTGTGAGGATTCTCCCCCTGAATTCTGCACTTCTCTAAGTCTCATCATCCCAATTCCATACACGCACCTTTCAAAGCTAGATATGGGGAGCGATTTAGTGAATAAATCTGCGAGATTTTCACATGACTTAGTATGCAGTATTTTAATCTCGTCCATCTTTTGCAATTCATGTGCATAGAAGAACTTAGGGTTGATATGCTTTGTGAGATGACTCTTCACATAGCTCGTTTGTACTTGTGCAACGCAAGCGGCATTATCTTCATAGATAATTGTGGGGGTTTGCACAATGTTCATCCCACATGACTGCTGGATATGGTGAACCATTCGGCGGAGCCAAGCGCACTCTCGTGCGGCTTTATACAGTGCTATAATTTCTTAGTGGTTCGTCGAAGTAGCTACTAGGCTTTGCTTAGACGATTTCCATGAAATTGCAGTTCCACCACACAGGAATACATAGCCTGTTTGTGACTTTGCGGTATGTGGGTCCGATAGGTACCCAGCATCTGCATAGCCAATCAAGTTCAGATCTTGATTCTTTCTGTAAAACAATCCAATGTCCTTGCTTCCTTGGAGGTACCGGAAGATGTCCTTTATGCCCTGCCAATACCTTTTGGTGGGCTCTGCACTATACCTTGCCAACAGGTTCACGGCAAATGCAATGTCCATTCTAGTGCAGTTTGCTAAGTACATGAGTGCTCCTACTGTACTCAAGTATGGGAATTCCAGTCCCAGGACTTCCTCCCCCTCTTCCCTAGGTCGGAAAAGGTCTTTTTCTTACTGTAAAGACCTCCCAATCATCAGTACTTTCGAGGGAAATGCCTTCTCAAAGTCAAACCTTTCAAGCACCTTCTGAGTGTAGGTTGACTGATGTACCAAGATTCCTTCAGGGACATGCTCAAGCTGTAGGTCTAAGCAAAACTTGGTCTTGCCCAAATCTTTCATTTCAAATTCTGACTCCAAGTAGGAGATTGCTTCTTTTATGTCTTCGGCTATCCCGATGATATTCAGATCATCTACATACACAAAGATTATACAGAATCCATTCTGGAATTGTCGTATAAATACACAAGGACAGTCTTCATTGTTCGTGTAGCCTTTCTTGCAGAGAAAGTCGCTTAAGCGATTATACCACATTCTTCCAGATTGTTTCAATCCATACAGTGACTTTCTGAGTTTCACACTGTACAGATTTCTATTTGCTCTGTCTTGGTTCAGGAGAGGGGTTCTTCAGGGACTCTCATATAAATCTCCAAATCCAAGTTACCGTAAAGGTATGCAGTCACAACATCCATCAATTTCATTTCTAAGTTCAAGTTCACTGCCATCGAGATCAAATATCTAAAGGTGATTCCACTCATGACTGGGGAGTAGGTTTCTTCATAATGAACTCCAGGACGTTGAGTGAAACCTTGTGCTACCAGCCTTGCTTGGTATCTTACTACTTCATTTCTTTCATTTCTCTTTCGAACAAATACCCACTTGTGCCCAACGGGGTGTACATGGGGAGGTGTACGGCATACGGGCCCAAACACCTCTCTTTTGTTCAGGGATAGCAATTCAATTGCTATTGCCTTCTTCCAATCTTCCCAATATGATCTTTTCTTACATTCAGCGAGCGATGTAGGCTCGGAATCAAGATCGATGATTGTGGCAATTTTCTTTGCGAAGTAGATATCGATATTGGCTGTTGTCCTATTCAGGGACTCTCCTGTGTGCACGTAATTTATAGCTATTTCTTCATGAGTTGCTTCTTCTGAAGCTTCACCTTGCGCATCACTTCTTGAAATTGCGGTGGCAAGTCCCTTTAGTTTTCCGGCTCCGATGTGTGCATACACATCCATACCGATGGGGATATTCAGATCCGGTATGCCCTTTTCGGAAGGTGTCATACTTGTGCCAGGTCTCAACTGGCTCCCCTTCTCTTTCTGGGGGACTTCAATGATCGGCTGTGATAAATCCCTCTTATCTTTTTTCGCCGGGCGTCCCCAGTTACTTTGGACTCGAGGAGTCGGAGTTCTCGTCCTTTTGTTCTGAGGCCTCTAGACGGGATTAGGGATACCTTCAATTTTCTTTGGTATTTCAACCCTCTCCGGTGCATTGCGTGCGGGTACATGCAACTTAATCACGCTCTTCAAATCACTAAAGTGATCGGGCAGTTGATTTGCTAATGCTTGCAAGTCGATAATCTTCTGGACCTCTTTTTCAATTTCACTAGTGCGCGGGTCATGTGCATGAATTCCCGTGGCTTCCCACGTAATTTCCCGGTATTTTTCATCAACGGGTTGATTTCCTCCCCCTAATGACGGGAAATTATCCTCATCAAAAATGCAATCAGCGAAGTGGGCAGTATGCCAATCTCCCGACATGGGTTCCAAATACCTGATTATGGATGCAGTCTCATAACCAACGTATATCCCAATCTTGCATAGTGGGCCCATTGTAGTACGCTGTGGAGGTGGTATCGGTACATAAACCTTGCATCCAAACCTCCTAAGATGAGAAATTTTCGGTGGTGACCCTTGCGCTAGTTGCATAGGTGAATGGATGTTGTAGGCCGAAGTTCTAAGGTTGATGAGATTCGCTGCATGAAGGACTGCGTGTCCCCAACATGTAGCTGGCAAATTACTTTTATACAAGAGGGGTCGGGCAATAAATTTAATTCTCTTAATTAAAGCCTTTGCCAAACCATTCTGGGTATGGACATGCGGTACCGAATGCTCAACTGCAATTCCCATCGCCCTGCAATAATCAACAAATGCCTTTGAAGTAAATTCGTCGGCGTTGTCCATTCTGATGGACTTGATGTGATGATCAGGAAACACATTTCTGATGCGAATGATCTGCGAGATCAATTTTGCAAAGGCGTGGTTTCTTGTGGACAATAATCCCACATGTGACCATTTCGAGGAAGCATCAATGAGCACCATGAAATACTTAAACGGCCCTGAGACGGGCTAAATAGGACCGCAAATGTCTCCCTGAATGTGTTCCAGGAATGCAGGGACTTCATCCTTCACTTTCAGAGTGGAGGGTCTAGTTATTAGTTTCCCGGTGGCACATGCAGGGCACACAAAATCTTCATGATTCGGGAAATTCTTCACATTAATATTATGCTCATGCGAGTTATTTATTATGTTTTTCATCATCCTAAGGCTTGGGTGGCCTAATCTGTCATGCCAGAGACAGGAGAGTTCAGAACTTCTAAATGCTGTCTTTAGAACAGTGTACGCTGCAGGCGCCTTAATATTGGTATAATATAGGCCAATTTCAAGTGAAGGAAGTTTTTCTAATACCCTTTTTCCGTTCTCTTCGTGCTTCGTGATGGGCAGGTATTCCTTACCGTACTCTTCGGCAGTCTCAACGTGGAAACCATTGGCGCGAATATTCTTAAAACTTAGGAGAGTTCTAGTCGATTCTGGGTACAATAAGGCTTCTTCAATAACCAAAGTTGTGCCCATGGGGAGTATAATTATGGCTCTTCCAGAACCAATTATACATGCATCGCTTCCGGCGATTATCGTAAGGCTGCCGGTGCTCTTACGAATCGACTGGAAATATTTAGTCTCTCTTAAGATGATATTCGTTGTGCCGCTGTCGGCAAGGCATACTTCCTTCATAGGGCGCCACACGTGTTCTAATATAACGTATTTAATTAACATGTATTAGAAGGCATTCAACACGTAAATAAAATACGCCATTATCAGAACATATACTGCCATTATAAATGAATGTTTTATTCCAAAATCATCCAACCATTATGAGGAAAACAAATCCTGAAGCACCAACCATGCAAGTTCTAAACTTGTCCATTAACACAAAATAAATGACAATTAACGTCTTATGCATTCTGTGCATCAGACGGAATCCACTAGGAAATCATTGACTTCTTCGGCTATTTTCTCAGGAGTGATGTTCTCTTCGATAGAGATCATGGCTGTGGCTACCTCTAAGTCATAGGAGGGTGCTGCTGCTTGGAAGGGTTCAACATCCATCAACTCAGGCAGCTGCTCAACATGCTCACCCTCGACTGCTGCAAAGTGAGCTTCAGGCTGCCCTTTGCCATTCTTCCTTTGAGCTTGGTGGGCATCAATGACATGTTGCGGTGCTTTTCATATCCGCGACCAATGCCCCCACTTGTAGCAACCCTGGTTCTGCTGGCCATAGGTTTTACCACTCTTTTTAGCCTTTTTGTCATTTGGAGCATCTGACTTCCCTTTTTGGGCAATGATCTTACCTTCCTACCCCTTCTCTTCATCAAGGGCTTTCGCACCTTGTAACTGCTAGCGTTGGCTTCACGGCTAGCGGAGCTGCCTGGTGGCTGCGAGACATAATTCTTGCGGAGAAGTTCGTCCTTAGCCTCTGCCACCTGTATCATATCAATCAATTCGGCGTACTCCTTGTAGCCGTCTTGACGATAGTTGCGGGCAGTCTGTACAACACTAGGGTGAAAGGTGGACAGGGTCTTCTCGATCTTCTGCTCATCTGTGATCTCCTTGCCACAGAGTTGAAGATTAGTACAAATCCTGTGCAAGACAGAATTGTACTCCCCGACCGTCTTAAAGTCGGCAAACTTCAGTCTGATCCACTCCTGCTCTGCTTGAGGAAGAATGGTGTACTTGAGCCTCTCAAACCGCTTCTTGAGTGCGGTCCAGAGTGCTAGCGTGTTTCTTTCTGCCATATACTCATTCTTGAGAGTCGGGCAGAGGTGGTGGCTGAGGAAATGAAGTGCCTGAGCATTCTCCTCAGGTGTGGGTCGGACGTCTTTCTGTCCGCTTAACCCAATAGCTGCGCTAAGCTTACGGCCCCCAAGTACAATCTTGACATCGGATGCCCATGTCAGATAGTTTTGGCCATTCTGGGCCAGCTCCTCGAACTCCTAGTTCGAAATTCCAGTCATCTACATGTGTATTGAACGAAATAAAATAAATTTACTACAGGTAAACATGCATGAAAAATTTGCTACAGGTAAATAAAGTGGTACAATAGGTTCCCATAATGTTTCATAATTTTCTATGCATTTTTTATAATTTTACTGCTAATTTCAGTGATTAAAAGCAATTTAAACAATTATAATTAACCAAAAACAGTAAATACATACAGAAAATACATAAAACAGTAATGGCATAAATAAATAAGCTTCAAATGCTAAAAATAATGCAAAATTCGGATTCCTGAGGCCCTTTTATGCTAAAATATGAAATTTCAGCAAATTTTACAATTCAAGAGGGTTTTTACGCACATTATTCAATTTAGAGGAAAATTCGCGTAATTTTTTGATTTACAGAGGGGTTTTCTGTAAAATTCTGGACCCACTCGTAAATTTGAGGGCTTATATGTAATTTTCGGAATTACGAGGCCTTTTCTGCAAAATCCGAGACTTATATGCAAGTTTTAGGGCTCAATGGCAATTTTTTATGACTTCGGGGACCCTTTTGTAAAATAGCCAGCGTCCTCTCACCGGCCGGGCCTCTTTTCTACCGGCCCATCTCTTTCTTCTCCCCACCCACGGCCCATTTCTTCTCCCCCCCCCCCCCCCCCGCCCGCGGCCCACCTCCTTTCCTTCGCCCCCGGCCCATTTGGCCTGCCCGGCCCATATAACAGGAGGGGAGGAGGCATTAGGGTTTCCCCTCCCGTCACCCCACTCGGGCGGCGGCGGCGCAAAAGAGACGGGAGGCGAGCGGGCGCGCGCGGGCCAGGGGGCGGCTGCAGGCCGGGTGGCGGCGTGGCAGCGTGGTGGATGCGCTGGCTTCGGGCCGGTGCGGCGGCGCGGTGGGCCGGCACATGCAAGGTGGAGCCAGTGCGGCGGCGGCCGGAACGGCGCACGGAAGCCGACGAGCGTGTTCGGGCGCAGGAGGCGAAGCGGCGGGGTCGGCGCAGTCCGGGCGGGCGCTCGGCGTGGAGGCATGGTTGGCTGCGGGCCGATGTGGAGGGGTCGGCGCATACGCGCGCGCAGCGGTGGGGTTGGCCCGCGCATGCGTGCGCAAGGCGGGGCAGGTGCGGCGGTGAGGTCGAGGTGCGGCTTCGAGCCGGCGGTCGCGCGCAAGGCAAGCAGAGGCGGCGTCCCCCGGGCGGTCTTCTCCGACGTGGAGCCGTGCGGCGGTTTGGGATGGCGACCGGAGGCGGCGTGCAGCTGCGGGCGGTGCACAGGCGGTCAACCCGAAGTGGCCGCATGCGGGCGGCGGGTGAGGGAGCTAAGGCGCTGGCTGGCCGGAAGACGGCGGTGGCAACGCCTCGTGCAGGAGGCGGCGGCCCATGCGAGGGCGCGCCAACCGAGGGCGGCGCATGCTGGCGCACACCCGATCGATGACTGTTGGCCGGGCCAGTGGCGGCTTCAGGCCGGCGACGGCCTCTGTTGGGTTTTTTTATTATTTATATATGCAGTAGCCATGCAGGACCCAAACAGAGAGGATGCAATTTTTTTTTCTTTCGTGCAATGACTGTGCAGAAAACTGAATAGGAGAACAATGCATTTAGTTTTCAATCTACGATGCAATCATCATCTACCCCTTTTCATAATCTACCAATCGACATTGTGCCGATGATTTCAGATCTGCTTGCGGTAGATTAGGGCGGATTTGCATCGTTTCTAATCTATAGTGCAATCAACATCTACCCCGTTTCATAATCTACCGATCGACATTGTGTCGGCGACTTCAGGTCGGCTCACGGTAGATTAGGGCGGATTTGCACCGTCGAGATTCAATCTAGAACGCGAAAGAAAATGCGAATTCAAAAGCGATCTAGAAAATTCAATCTGTGTTTCGATGATTACCTCGTTCACCGGAGCGAAGTCGTGCTAATAACGTGTTGAGGAACCGTTGCTGGCGACCAGTCCGAGCGATTCCTCTGCAGTGGGGTGCCCATATTGAGCCAGGACTCTCATCCTGGCCCAGTTTCTCAACACGCATTACCCGATCTGCCATTGCGGCCTGTGTATGTCTATATGTACTATACTTGCTAGTGTCTGCTGAGCAGAAACGGCGGAGCTTATATAGCAGATGATAGCATGCGACGATGCGAGCAGAACACCCCCCCCCTCCATGTCACTTCATTGCCATTGTCATTCCCCTGTCCATGTCTAGAATAGAATCCTTTTGCAACTTGACATTATTAGAAATATCTATATTTTACTAGCAGACAAAATTCACAAACTACGAATGATGCTATGCTTAGGCCAGTCTCAGTGGAGGTTTCATGTCCCAGTTTCCAACACACCCATATTTTGGAAACAGTGCAGAAGAGTTTCATCCCCATGAAACTCTCTCTACTCCCATGAAACTTTTATCATCTCTTTCTTCATCAGTACAGTGCCATGTCAGCGTATTTAATGCCCATGAAACTCCATAAAACCTCCACTGAGATTGGCCTTAGAACAACCGACAGCATGTAACTTAGACTATGAACGGGGCCCGGGCCCGACAACGGCTAGGCTCGAAGCCGAAAAAGCCGGAATCCCATTTTTTTAATAAAATATTGTTATTTAATTTTTAATGAAATATTATTATTTAGTTCATTTTGTCAGAATAAAACATTAATATTTATTATTTTATTGCTATCACATAGGTCTTTTTGTGCTTCGAGCCAGGCCTACGAGATGAAAATCTAGACCCGAGCCTAGCCCAACATCGAGATGGGTTGCCATGAACTGTACTTCAAAATATACTCAAGAATATAAATATAGGTTGCGCCAATAATTTACATCAGGTTGATGTAGAAATGGAAGCAGCAAAGAGATGGGAGTAATTGCAGTGGTCAATGTCAAAGGAAGAAATGAGTGGTCACAGATCGCGCTGCCCAAAAACTCTCTTCTCGGTGCACACCAAGAAGGGCTGGTGTAGTTCAGCAGCTTAACATAACCGCACAGCTATCCAAAGAGAAGAAGGAAGCAAGGAGGAATCCATCATTTTGGATGTCGCTTTTAAGGACACAACGTTCACCATCTACTAGCTGCTGTAATTAAGCCGAAATAAAAAAAACATTCAAATGTGATTGTTCAACCTTAATCCTATCACATTAAATTAGCTTGATACAGAAGGAGGTCCAACAAAATAAAGGTGGACCGGCTTGCTACGTGGCGCAATTTCCACACGAAAATACGCATACGATTTCTCGTGTCATGTGCTGTATGCTTCAAGTGACGGCATATGCTCATCTTTTTTAGTTACTATCCCTTCACTTGCCTATACAATATGAGGCAACCATGTCGACTCATGCGCCTTGATTCCAACAGACTTTGCTGCCTTCGTTTTTAGTTCTCCTCTGTCCTCCCTATTTGAACCAAGCATTGCGGCGGTGGCAAATGGATGCTTGCCAGAGAGGCGGCTAGTGCTCTCAGCCACGGTTCATGCGAAGGCGGTCGTTGACCCCACAGCAAGCATGGCCGCCACGATGCAACGGCGGGAGATAAGTCTTCTCTTCATTTAGCATTCAGTCTATCTTCGGAAAGCTGGCATAGGTTCAGGTTGGGGCACCACCGATGAGGACGGGCATTGGCGGTGCTGGGCCGACACGGAAGCTCTTGACCTTTCTCTTTTATCTCTTTCCCTAGCTCGATGAAGAAGGATGGTTTAGGGGGGTGTTTGGTGTTGGCTAGAACTGAGCAATTAAAACACGTACACAAGAAGAATTTTGGTGCTGCGGAACCTCACAGCTTTTTTGGTTTACTTCCTCCCTTTATATAGCCAATATACAAGAGAAACTGCATTAGTAAATGCTACGAAACTGAAAAACTAATTGCCAGAAAAAACTGACCTCCACTAAACTGTTTAAAGAAGAAAAAAACTGACCTCCATGCCACTAAACTGTTTAAAGACGCAATAAGGACAGCAGTCATGCAAACTAGTAACTGACATGCAAAATTAACTAAATTATCTAACATTTGGCTGGCTCGGCAGTGTTGATGCAATTGTCCACCGTGCGGAAACGCCGCGGCGCGTCGTTGTCACTATGGTCGAGCCCCGACGGGATGTGCGACGGTGGAGTGCAGTGCTCGACTTGAGCACCACCGATGTCGTGAGTGGCGTTCATGGGCATTCGGGGTGACGCCACAGCTTCCTCACCTTCCTCCAGGGACGGGACCGTAGGGGATACAGGAGCGCTCGGCTCGTCGCTGCCCAAGACGCCGCTGACCGTGTACTCCACGGTGAACGTCTCAGGGCTGGCGTCGCCGTTCGCCTCCCAATTCCACCCTTTGGTCTCGTCGAACACCACGTCGCGGGTCACATGGAGCCGATCGCCCACCGGATCGTACACCCGGTAGCCTTTGGAGCCCGGCTCGTACCCGACGAAAACCATCTTCACGCTTCGGTCATCGAGCTTCGTGGCGTGCGGGCGTGTAACCTTGACGTGAGCGAGACAACCGAACGTGCGCATGAAATGCACGGTCGGTTTCTTGCCATGCCAAGCTTCATAAGGCGTCATCCCGGTGACGCTCTTCGTCGGCGAACGGTTCAAGATGAACACGGTTGTGCTCACCGCCTCCCCCCAAAAAGTGCTCGGCATCTGCTTCGCCTTGAGGAGACAGTGCGCCATGGCCATCACTGTTTGATTTCGGCGCTCCATGACCCCGTTTTGTTGCGGCGAGTACGGTGTCGTGAGCTGCCGGTGAATGCCCTTCTCCGCGCAATTTTCGCCAAAGGTCACCGCCGTGAACTCGCCTCCTCGGTCCGTGCGTAGCGCACGGAGTTTCCTGCTGGTCTCCACCTCGACGCCGGCTTGGAACTTCTTTATCGCGTTGGCCGCCTCGTCCTTGCTTGACAACAGCACCAACCACATATAGCGGCTAGCATCGTCAACGAGGAGGAGGAAGTAGCGCTTGCCGCCGTGCGTCGCTGGCGTGACAGGCCCGCACAAATCTCCATGTACGAGGTCCAGGCATCCCTTGGCGCGGTAGTTGGCCTCGACAGGGAACGGCGTGCGCCGCTGCTTGCCGACGAGGCACGCGTCGCAGAGCTGGTCGACATGATCCAGCAGCGGAAGCCCACGCACCATGCCACCACGCCCAAGTTTTTTCAACCCCTCGAAGCTCAGGTGGCCGAACAGCTCATGCCAGCGCCACGCATCGTCATTCGCGTGCGCTAGGAGCGAGATCGGTCGAGCGAGCATGAGGGAGATCTTGTACAGTCGATTCGTTGATCGCCGTACCTTGGCGAGAAGCTCCCTCCTTGGATCTTGCACTCGCAGTACGCCATCCTCGATCAACACTTGGCACCCGACCTCGTCGAGTTGTCCCAAGCTGATGATGTTACTGCGCAGACGTGGGATGAAGTACACGTCCGACAGCACACGATGGCGTCCACCTCGTGCCGCGAACATGATCGTGCCGCGCCCGAGAATGTCCACCATTGATCCATCGCCAAACTTTACCGTGCCCGT
Organism: Dendrocalamus latiflorus; assembly: GCA_017311315.1. Taxonomy (NCBI): domain Eukaryota; kingdom Viridiplantae; phylum Streptophyta; class Magnoliopsida; order Poales; family Poaceae; genus Dendrocalamus; species Dendrocalamus latiflorus. The sequence goes on along the minus strand of CM029660.1, from coordinate 8,245,177 downwards.
GATGTCGCGGTTCAGCTCGGAGAAGGCCGTGCCGTTTCCCGTCATATGGTTCGACGCGCCCGTGTCGAGGTACCACACGCTGTCGTCCTGGCTGCCGGTGTGGTTGTCGGTGTCACCCAACTGCACCGTCGCGCGTTCTTCGTTGAGGAAGACACGTCCGCCGACGTGCACAGGTGCGGCGCGCTCTGGGAGGCACGCGGGCACCGGTGAAAGAGAGGCCACCTGGGCCATCAACAGGGACGACTCGTCGTCGCCGCCCTCCTCGGCCAGCAGCGCTACGGCCGCCGCCTCGTCTCTCTTCTTCTTCCGGCATTCCCGAGCCCAATGCCCAGTTTTCCCGCAGTACTTGCATGTATCCTTGTCGATGACCTTGCCGCCACCGCCCTTGCGTGCGTCGTCGGTACCACGCTTGGGTGGCTGCGCGCCGCGCCGTGGCGGGACCGAGCCGCCATTTGTACCACTTCCGCTGGCGCCAGCGCTTCCGACGCGCGCACCCTCCTTGTCGCTCTTGCGTAGGCGACGTATGAGGTCCTCCTCCTTTGACGAGAGAAGCAGCCGGGAGCCCAGTTCTGCAGCCGCTGCCCGCGCGTCGAGCCGCTGCTCCACGGACCGAAGACGGCCCGTGACCTCCTCGATGGACAAGTCATTGATGTTGAGCAGCGTCTCGATGGAGATTGCGACCTGCACGAACTTATCAGGGACCGCCTGCAGCATCTTGCGCATGACCTCGCCTTTGGTGATGTGGTCGCCGAGAAGCCGCAGATTATTGGCGAGGCCCGTGATGTGCATCGAGAAGTCATCGATGGCCTCCCCTTCCTTGAATGCAATATTGTTGAAGTCGCGTCGGAGTTTCTGCGCGTTCGCCTCGCGCACGCGCTCGACGCCCATCCGCATGATCTTGACAGCATCCCACGCCTCCTGCGCGGAGTCCTTGTTGCTGATCGAAGCCAGCATCTCCGGTGGGACAGCTCGAGCAATCGCTGCTAATGCCAGACGATCCACGCTGTACTCTGCGCCGCCGGGTTCGATGGCTCCCCACAAGCCTTGCGCCTGCAGGTTGATGCGCATGAGCATTGCCCACTCCGGGTAGTTGGTCTTGGTCAGCATCGGATACTGCACCGACGCCGACGCTTCCTTGACCACGTGCTCGATAATGACCTCGCGCTCCCGACCATTCTGTTGTCGCGGACGGCGAGGACCACGTGATGGCGACCGAAGGCGATCCCTCCGTGGAGGAGTGACTGACCCTCGTCCCATTGGAGCTGACATGCCACCAGGATCCTGAACGCAGCTCTGATACCAATTGTTGGCTAGAACTGAGCAATTAAACACACGTACACAAGAAGAATTTTGGTGCTGCGGAACCTCACAGCTTTTCTGGTTTACTTCCTCCCTTTATATAGCCAATATACAAGAGAAACTGCATTAGTAAATGCTACGAAACTGAAAAACTAATTGCCAGAAAAAACTGACCTCCACTAAACTGTTTAAAGAAGAAAAAAACTGACCTCCATGCCACTAAACTGTTTAAAGACGCAATAAGGACAGCAGTCATGCAAACTAGTAACTGACATGCAAAATTAACTAAATTATCTAACATTTGGCTGGTGCCCAAACCAACCCTGGTAAGTCAAATTTTGTCCAATATTTTGGTTGCCTACAGTTCAGCCAAAGATTGGCAATAAATACATAGGGCATGACCACAAAGCCACAGGCTTGCCATGGAGGCCTAACCCACGAGCAAAGCATCCTGCAAAAGCGATCTCGAACTACCAGACCAAAGCGTCCTCCGAGAAGAGATGAGTGGACGGAGACAAGCGGTGAATCGAGAGATGGCGACAGTGGACATCTCCAAGCCCTCGACACTGCTGGCCAACGACGATGAGCTTGCTACGGTGGCGGCGAAGGGGAGGACCGGCGGCAGTACTATCTGCAGCACATCCACGACCTGCAGCTCCTGATTCGGCAGAAGACCGACAACCTCAACTGCCTCGAGGACCAGCGCAACAACGCCAACTCCGGAGGTAGCGCGTCGATCCCCACAAGCCAGCCCTAATCCCTGGAACGCACAATCAATTCCCCTGCTTTGATTTGGTCGAGTTTGTGCAACCCTAGTTCCTATCACCTGTGGATCCACTGAATCGTGTCTGTTGGGTTGCGAGCGCTATAATTGGTCGAATTACGTTTGGGGTTTTAATTGCGAGCTCATAATTAACTAACACTTGATATCTAGTTTGGCTTGTCCTGATGCGGATTTGGTCTCTTTACCAAATTGAAACCCACCTTGATAGGACATCGAACCCTTATGGAAATCTGCTTATGCTGACGATTTGCACACGCTCCCTATGGTTAGTTGTGACAGTCTAAAAATTTCAAAAATTTCAAAAAAAAGTACAAAATCTCTTACTTTGTTTTTTGCTTTTTTTTAGTCCCTCATGTTTTTCGTGTGTCAGAGATATTATCTTTTTTTTCCTAGAAATCTTGAAAAATTATCTTTTGTTTTAATATTTTCTTTTCCTTCTTAGACTGATTCTAGTCCAGCCCACAATCCATTTTATTTTTCTCTCTTCTACCGCGGCCCATTTTCTTCCTTGGCCCAGCACCACGCTAGCGTCGTTAGCCTATCTTCTCCCGCGGCCCATCTCCTCTTGGCCCATCACCGTGCCAGCTCGCCCGCACCTTGGCCGCTCCTGCATCGCCAGCTCACTTGGTCAAATGTCTCGACGAAGTCTCGCTGCTAGCCACCTCGCGCCCACACCATCGCCTCACTAACTCCGAGCGATGACTTCCATGCCATCACTCGCTAGCTCACCCACGAGATGCACTTGCTCGCCCACATTGTCGTCCACACACCACCTCCACTACTCGTCACTCTCTGTGCACCACTGCCTCCAAGTGGCGATAAAGCTAGCAGCAACAACCAGTCCTTTCCTTCCCCTTCACTCCCCGAAGCCAACCATACCACTGCGGAACCACACCGTCGTCCACAAATCTGACGAGAGTGCCATCCCTCTCTTCGGCCATCTAGGTAATTCACCCAAATTCATCTCCACTGTCCCTATTCTTCCCAAATTAACCGTGCCTTTATCTTCCTTGTTGCATTGCGGTTCTATTGGTACCTTGCCCGAATCAAGCATCGCCAGAGTCATCGTCGCCATTCACCGTGCCGCCAACCATGTGACCACCTCCATCGATCCACCACTTCCATCTTCCCCCTTTCCTTGCCATCCATGTCACGAGGTGTGCGTCATCACACTGATGCTCTCCCTTACCTCCATCGACCATCGTGTCCACTGTGCATGGCCACCGTTGATCTTCACCTTGCCACCATGGCAATCACTGCTGCCAGCTTTCCTTACCGCACCCTGAGTTGAGCTATCCTCTCAAAAAGACTTCCCATGCTCACATCATGATCGCTCACCCATGGCTTGCACCAGAGAATGCCAGAGCTCACCGCCTAGAAGTTTCGCCCTTCCATGGCCTCCACCCTTGCCTTGACTTTTCCAACCATCCCTGCCATCCTCCCAAACCATCCAAAATGGGTTTGCAGTGCTCGGGAACACCTCTTGTGCACGTTGTCATCGCAATTCCGCCGTCGTGTCGCCATCACCGTCACTCAATAGAGAAGAAGAATAGTAATGGTTGGCACTATGCTCACACGGTCTGACCTAGCCCTCTCATGTGCCTGACCCAAGTAGCTTGCACTTGACCGAGCCTGAGCCTAGCATTGTGCACACGCAGCCGAGCCCGAGCCTAGCATTGTGCACACGCGGTCGAGTCGGATTACCTCGTGCTGACTCGAATTGGACCCAAACGGGTTTTAGACCAAATCCAATCTGAGTCATACCGTTTTGACTAAGTCCAACCCAATTCTTACCGGTCTAGCCCTATTCAGACCAATTTAGGACCAATCCATGACCGATTTGCATGATTCTAGATCGATTCCCACTGAGTCAAAACTCATTCTACATAGTGAACTAAACCTAAATCCTAGTGGACCCTCCAAACATCATTGTTCACCCTCTCTCCAAATTCAAGATTTCCAAAGCCAACACTTTATCAGTTTTCCTTTATTTTCTTTTTATTTTGATATTATTTTATTTGTAGCTCTGCAATAGACTTATTTGGTTTTATTCGTATGTGTATATGCTAGATTACGGAGAAGAAGCCCCTGAGACCACTGGAACTGGAAGTAACAACCCTGAGATCTATGAAGGAGTGAAAGTTGACTATGAGTCGTAAGGCAAGCCATGTTCCTTGATCATATTAAAGTCCTATTAATTGGGTTATATTACATATGTGTTAATTTCTGCATTATTTAATTGTTAATACAAATTGTTATCAGTTACTTTTGAATTATCCTATTTAATTAGTTAATGCCTTAATTATATTGTTTACTTTCCATTCTTAATAATAATTGATTTGATTTTCTTTGATAAACTTAAGAGCTACATACTATAGATTAACATAGTAGTGAACTTCGATAACAATAATCTCATTACATGGTGGTCTGCCATCATGAATTGACGCGTCAGAATTTATGACCATTGTGATATGATGAATAAAAGTGTTGGATCACTCACCTAAAGTGATATTTTATATTGCTAGCTGAGAGCGGATATGGGTATGTAGTTTGGAGGTGACTATGTGCCTATGCCATTCGGTGGTTACGTGCACAAGTCTCTGCCAGAAAGGTAGGTCCTCCAAAGCATATAAGAAATTAACTTGTGCCATGAGAAAAGACATGATTACCACCCATCCACAAGTTTGATCACTTGAACTTGATTCAGTTATTGTATTAATTTCATTAGTATTGCCACGGGTAGGTTTCATATTGGCATGGACTATAGATTGGCCTATACCACAGTATGACCCCTGGGAGCAATGGAGGAGTCACCCATACCTAGGTCTGGTAAGGGACCCACTGTTGAGAGGGAACTTCTCTATACTGGGTAGTACTAACATTGTGAATCAGTAATGAACCTTGTTATCCCAGCTCCGTACAAGTTGTGGATATCATGTGGGTAAAGTTGGGTATTCTCTGCAGAGATTAAACCAAGTCATTCAAATGTGTCGTGCTTCCAATTGACGGAGCTGTGTCAAAAGGGGGGATTCCTAAATCATGGCATAAGTAACATTATTAGTTAAAATTATGATAACTTGAAGTAAGATAACCTGTTGATACATAAGTGAGAGACCATGTGGAGGTCATCCCGTGTGAATGATGAGTAATTGACAAGAGTTTAGAAAAATTTGAGTTTGGTTTGAGTGGTTCGACCATGTCGTTGCGTGGTGTAATGGGCTCGGTTGGACTTGGTCAAACTTGGTCGTATGGGCTTAGGATGCATATTCTAATGTTTCGACAGGTTTGGGCTTCATTAATGCTATTTACTCTTTCATGTATCGAGCGGTGCTATTTAACGTGTTTCTTGTCTATGTTGGCTGCAGGATGTCGAGGCGGAGTCCTGGCGAGACACGAGGTGACCGGACTAGACGCAGGTGGCATTGAGGTCAGAACGGTCGGGATGTGTCGAAGACGGCGGAGACTCGAGGTCGTTGCGAGGCTTGGACGACAAGGAGCGCAGAAGCTTCCCGGAAGGTGTAGGAGGGGCGAATCGGGAATTTCGCGAGGCTGCACAAGCGGGAGCTGGCTCCGTTGGATTTAGCCGGCGTAACGAGTTGGAGACCCGTTAGCCAAGGGATATAAATAGGTGGGAGGGGCTGCATGCCCACTCATGCACTCCAATGGATTCTAGGGTTTACTTTAGTCAAAATAGGCTTTAGAGAGTTTGTTTTTGGCTTTAGGCTTTAGTTGGTGAGAGTTGGTGAAAGAGAGGCAGAGGTGTGTCTGTGCTCTGTCCCCTCTTCGATGTGTTCTTGAGTCCCTTCTCTAGCAAGCATGTATGGGTGTGTGTTCTTGAGACTAGAGGTGAGGGAGAGGATGGATTGAGCCACTATGTAATCATTCCTCTTGTTCTAATGTTCATGCGTCTGGGGACTCCTCTGTATTCCTTGTTTGATTGGAATGAAATCTTTGAAGTTTGCTCCTGTTCTTCTCTGTTGTGCTTCGATGCTCTCTCTGTTGATTTCTTGACTTTTTGAGTTTCTTGTTGATTCTTGCTGGGAAGGCCCAAAATGGGTTGCTATGACACGGGAGATGCTCAAAAGCCATTTGGCTAGTTGATCCTAAGAGTAAACCAAGTTTAATTTTAGTTTGTCCTTTTGGAGCCTTCTCTGTTCTTCATTTTGCATGTCTAGGGTTTTGGTGCTGTTCGTGATTCTCTTCGTGTGATGGCTTGAAACTTGGTTTCTAGAGTCCTGAGGCTATCAATTAGCTTCCCTCAAAGTTTCATGGCCAGAGGATCAAAGACTTTTGAGGAATTTGGTTTTTGGTTGAGCACTCTGTAGTGTTTCAGGTTTCTGTTCTTCTCTAGGGTTTCTTGGTAATCTTTTTTTCTCCACATGAAATGCCCCAAGACTTGGTCCCTTAAGTGCTATCCTTATTGCTGACCTTTCTGCAGAAGATTGGGTGCCAAGTTTGTGGAATTGGAGAGTATTTTGAGTTTTGGTTTTGCTCTTGCATAATTTCAGATTTTTCACCATAATATGAAATTATTGCTTTTGGGTTGGTTTCTCTTGGTCCTTTATGCTTTGCATGATATTTAGATGGTAGTTCTTTAGATCTGGACAGAGGAAACCAGAGAAAATTTTTGTTTTTTGGTGCAGTGCAAAGTCCCATTTTCAGTTGTCTGAAAATCTGTTTTCTTGCTGTCTGAACCCGTAGGCCGGTCAGACCGGATTTCATGGAGCGGTCAGACCGCTATGTGGCCGGCGGTCTGACCAGCGGCAAGTGACCGGTCAGACCGGCCTGGGAAGTGCGGTCTGACCGCCCGGGGAGTTTTGTTCAGGCCGGCCCTTCCTATTTTGGTTCCGCTGTCGTTGGTTCTTTCTGGTCTTTAGGTTTAGGCTTTCTCCTCTGTGGTTTAAGTTTCTTCAAGTGTCCAAGAAACTCCTTCACAACTTTGTGGCTATTGGAGGAGAGCTTCGAGTGAGTACTTTTGGGGAACGATTTTTGAAGTCGACATTCACCCCCCTCTGTCGCCATTTCGGTCCAACAATTGGTATCAAAGCCGGTTAGCTCTTTTCAATATATCTTAACCGGTCTCTAGAGCCATGGCGACGGACAAATACTCCACCAAGCCGCACGTGTTTGATGGCCTCGATTACCCCTTCTGGAAGAGCCGAATGGAGACATACATCCAGGCTCAGGTCTATGCCATCTGGCGGAAGGTGAAGGTGCGATTTGTTGTTCCTGCCGATGAGAATATCAATGCTGGGAACATGGGTGATGTTGAGGCGAATGCTAAGGCAAGGAACATCATCATTCATGGGTTGAGCCGTTGCGAGTTCGATCGCATCTCTCATCTCACGTCGGCTTTCGACATCTGGGTGACCCTCGACGCATACCATGAGGGCACCACCCACATCAAGACTGTCCGACAGGACCAATTCAAGCGAGATTACAACAAGTTTGAAATTCTCGCTGGTGAGTCCTTAGATGAGTGCTTTGCGCGCTTCCACAAGATCTTGAGCAACCTCCGAGCGGTCGGTCTCACATACCCCGACTCGGACAACGCTCGTCAGATGCTCGCGGCTCTCGACTTGCGCGTTTGGGAGATGAAGGTGACTACCATCAAGGACACCATGGACCTCTCGACCTTGACTCTTGACGCACTGTACTCGCGCCTCAAGACTCACGAGATTGACATAGTCTCTCGTAGGTCGAAGTCGTAGTCGATGGCTTTAGTCACCGATTCCACTTCTGGATCTTCTTCTTCTGAGCCGATGTGCGGATTATCCCTTGCTGCTCTCTGTGACATAACTGATGATCAGTTAGAGCAGCTTGCGGATGAGCAGCTGGCCCTCCTTGCTCGAAGATTCTCCCATGCTTACAAGGGGAGAAGGGACAGAAAGAGAAGAGGACCCGTTATTTGCTTCGAGTGTGGTGGTCCCAACCACATTCGGGCAAACTGCCCCAAGCTGGGGAAGGGCAAAGGCGACTACGGCAGTTCGGACAAGAACGACTACATCGACAAGAACCGCAACACGAAGCCCTCAGCACCTGCCCAAGGCAAGAAGAAGTTCCGCGACTTTGGGAAGGCCAAGAAGTTGTTCCACCGCGTCCTCACCGCGTTCAACGACCTTGTCCTCAGCGAGGTGAAGAGATGGAGCGATGATGACAGGACGGGTGACCAAGACCCCAAGAGCGGCGACGACTTCTCCGGCATGTGCTTCATGGCCCTTGAGGGCGAACTGAGCGACAGCGAGTTGTACTCCGACTCGGACGAGGTATGCCCCACCTACGACCAGCTTAATCATGCTTTTCTTAAGCTAGGTGGATTTCATGCTAGAGCTAGGGCTAGGTGTACCGAGTTAGAGAAGGAAGTAGATAGACTGTCACGGGAGCTTACTTCACTTACATCTGCTTCCTCCCGTGATGATTGTGATACATGTTGTGCTCTGTTGGGAACATGGAGAAATTAAGGACCTCGCATGATAGTCTGTCCTCTGAGCTTGATATTGTTAAGGTGGAGAACATTAGTCTTCTTGCTGAGCTTGAGATGAGTAGGGTAGCTCCTTCGTCATCTACTACTGTTGAGACTGTTGCTTGCACCTCATGTGAGGATAAGGATAATGTTGTTAGAGGTCTTTATACCATGCTTCTGGATCTGCCCGAGTCTTGTGAAAATTGCAATAATCTGAAGATGAACCTAAAACGGGCAGATCATAAAATTGCTGAATTACAAGATTTTCTTCTTGAGCCCATTACTTCGTGTGTGAATTGTCTCCAAACAGTTTTGAGAATTAGTTGATGACAATAATAGAGTGGCTCAAACTGCTTCTAAGGACCCTGTTAGCTCACCATGCATTAATTGTAACAAACTAAAATCTGAACTAGGTGCATTGGATGACAAATGTGTGAAGCTAACTAAGGACCTTCTAGAGAAGCCACCTTGTGCTTGTAATGTGATTGCTTGTGTGGGGGAGAAGCCTCAGGGTAAGGTGGAGACGCTTAGCGACGTGAACCAACTGGCTAGTAGTAGGACTGTTCCCTCAGAGTCGGCTGTGCGTGCACAAGCCATTCTTTCCTCTACTGTTGGTTCTTCTTCTGCTCCCTTACCTTCTGATGTCTCTTCTTCCCCCTGCTCTTCTTGCACCTCTCTCTTTCGGGAGTGTCAGTATCTTATGAACACTCTCGAGAGATTTGTAGGCGGCAAGAAGAAGCTTAATCTTATTCTAGACCAGTCCAAGATTTGCAAGTTCAATCAAGGTCTAGGATATGATTTTCATGAGGACATTAGGAAGCATCCACCTGTTGTGCTCAGACCCCACTACAAGAAATGTGTCATTTATTGACATTTTATTTTTGTCATAATATATGGAATTCATGTCACAATTCAAGATTTGTGACATTCGGTTGACGAAAATCCTAATGTCAAAAAACACGCGTCACAAATTTATTATGTGACATCTGTATAGTTCATGTCACAAATCTATGACATTGGCTTTTAGTGTCACAGAGGTTTATGACATTCATTTGTTGTCACAAAATCCTAGACCTTGCCACGTGGGCAAATGCCATGTAAGATCAAAAACTGACGTGGCGCTGACATGGCAGAATATAAAAATGTCATAAAATACAATTCATCCCATACATTTTTTCAGCCCATACAGTTTTTCAGCACACACAATTCAGCCCATATAATTTCTTTCAGCCCATACAAAAATCAGATTCAAATCAACCAACAGCATATGGAAATATGATTGCATATCATAACCAGTCCACAAGTCTTAAATTAACTATCAAATATCATTACATCCATCACCCAATTCAGCACACATCCAGACCAAGTCTCAAAGTCTCAAATTTCAGGTTGCTGTTGGAGCTTGCCAAATTCACCACACATAGCATCTACAACCTCAATCACAGATGACCATATCAAAAAAAGCATCTACATCTCACTTCCTTGCTGCTTCAGCTTCCCTGTTTCTTCTTCATGCTTCACAAATTCAACAATAAGACACACAGAAACTACTAATACTGACATCTAACACATCACTGAACACAAGCACAACATCTAAAATTAAACTACTACCAACATGAACATTGGGCAAATCTGGAACCAATTAACAGGGCATCACAAATTCACTGATCACATACATCACAGAGACATCAACCAAATTCACAGTACCATATTATCATTCACAGTTCATGTAGTAATAGCAATCAAGTACACTAAACAAGAAAAATAAAGAAAAGAGGGAGGATCTGGAGATGAACCGAAGAAGGAGAAGTAGCAGAGGGAGGTGGTGATGTCGGTCGGCGCCGTCGGTGGAGAGGTTGCAGCGTAGACAGCGCCGTGGAGTAGCTGAAGTCGCCGGCGTCGAGGAAGATGTGGACGTCGTCGGTGTAGAGGCGGCGGGGATCGGTGCTGATGTCGGTGGAGACGCCGGCGGTGTAGAGATTGTAGAGGAGTTGGGTAAGACGTCGCAGAGGGTGCTGCCAGCGGTGGAGATGAAGAGCCGAGAGGAGAAGCGGCGCTCGCCAGTGAAAGAGCAAAGGAGGGGTCGGTGCGGTGGTGGCAGTAGAGCGGCGGCGTACGGGAAGAGGAGGCGCGGTGGAGTAGCAAAGGGGAGGAGAAGAATAGGTAACGGAGGAGAAGCAGTAGGGGGCTAAGGAAGAAGGACGGCGGCACACGGGAGGAGGCGCGGCTGCCGGAGTAGAGAGAGGTGGCCGGATGTGGAGAAGAAAGGAGTAGAGGTGGCGGCGCTTGCGGATCTGGTGGAGGAGGAGAGGAGGACGCCGGCGTTGAGGTGCGCGGTGGCGCGATGGAGGAGCTGTGGTGGATCTTGGCGGCGCGGAAGGGGAAGTGGCGGAGAGGAGTGGCGCGCCGGAGAGGAGCGGTGGGGAAGATGGCCGTGTTTCGGTTGAGGGCGGCGGCGCACGGGAAGGTGCGGTGAATCGGGATGTGGTGGAGGTGTACCGATGGAGAAGGAGGAGGGAAGGAGAAGGTGCGGCGGTGGTGGTGAGATGGCGCAGAGGCGAAGGGGCTGCGGGGGCGCAGAGGAGGATGCGGAGGAGTAGGCGGTGGTGGATGGAGAAGTGGTGGCCGTGAGGAAAGGGTGGCGCTCCGGCGAGTTTGGCCCGGCCTCGCCGGCGCCGAGAGTGGAGAAGGAGGAAGGGGGCGAAGACAGAGAAACCGGGCTCAGCTTTCCACAGGCAGCGGCGGCGGCTATTGAGGAGATGGGGGATTTGGGCATTTTGCAGATTAGCCCTCAAAGATTCTAGGGTTTACAAGGAGGTCCTTCCCCATTTATGTTTTCTTCTGTTTTGGCAACTTTGCCATTTAGTCCTAAAAAATTTAGGGTTTGCAACAAAGTCCTTCCCCAATTGATTTCTTCTGTTTTGGTCCTCTGGAAGTCCGATTTCTTCGCGGTTTGATCCCACACGTTCGTGACGACGCGTACAACTATACGGAGCAGCCCTAGAGTGCCAGATTTGTCGTTTTATGCGCCTATATCGCGTTGGCCTGTGAAAAAGTACAAAAAAATGTAAAATGGTCCATTTCGAGCAATTAAATATGGAAAACATGTAAATGATGATAAATGGTCCCAAAATGCGAAAAATGTGATGTTAAAATGATGGCAAAATATATGCAAAAATGACGCATGTCACACCCTTGTCCAAACAATACCTGTTGTAGTATATGTCTGGATAGAAATGACATTTTGGCTCCAAAATTTTTGGTGTGGCAGGGATACATCGCGCCACTGCGCCAGGCAACCAATCTTTGGCGCACACCCTGCTTATAATTTGTGACACACAACCTCTGTCATAGATTTATGACATTCATAAATTAGTCCTTATGACATAGCAAATATCGTCACTGGACGGAATTGGACTAGTTGTATGATATTTTTTGTGACATACAACTTTTTATTGTCACTAAGTCGAAATGCCTAAAACATAATGTCATAAATCGGATGATATAATGACATTATGACATGTTGTCCTGCTAAATACGTCAAAAAATGACACATTTCTTGTAGTGCCCATAGCCGTAGGTGTGATCGAGGTCAAGCCCAAGAACAAAAAGGTTGAGTTCAAATCAGTGGGCTTTGTCCACGGGATCTCTGACAGCAAGGTGATTTCACCTGCAGCTTCGACCTCTCAGAAGGCGAAGCCTGATCGTGGTACTTCTACCTCTCAGAAGGTGAAGTATCACTGCACCTTCTGTCAGAATGATGGGCATCTGATCGATCGATGCTTCAGGCGCGCCAAGATCGCGCGTAGAGACTGTGTTGAGTCTCTTAGGCGTATTCAGGGTCAGCCCCAGACCTTGAGTGCACCTAAGACCAACACGAGGTCTAGGTTTGCTTCTGATGGGTTTGGGCAGCATCGAGGACTTGGTTTTATCGAGTTTTCTGTTTTTCGTCCTCATGCTCCCTTTGATTGTGACTTCCGCCATCCTGAGGGTAGATCTCGTTTCCCCCGTCGAGATAGCTACCCGCGGCGTGTTCAGCAGTTTGCTGGTGCTCCGACTCGCTCTCCCGTAGTAGTCGGGCCCAGCAACGGCTTCAGGTCTACACGTAGACCTTTTGCTTCTTTGAGTGACAGAGAGTGTAGGGTAGATAGAGGTCAGTCGTGCTTCACTACTTCATCTGCTCGACGTGTTACTCAGTATTGGGTGCCAAAATCACTCTTGATTTACCCCAGTACTGAGACTTTACTCTCTTGTTGACTCAAGTTCGCCGGGCAGGGAAGGGAAAGGTTTGGCTCGTAGACTCCGGGTGTTCACGACACATGACCGAAGATTCCCGTTGGTTTTCTTCCCTTGCCCGTGCTCCAGGTGATGAGACGATCACCTTCGGAGATGCTTCATCTGGGCGCGTCATCGCCAAAGATACAGTGCGCATTAATGATTCTTTCATTCTGAAAGATGTTGCCTTGGTTAGTAAGCTGCAGTATAATTTGCTGTCAGTTTCTTAGCTTACCGATGACGATTTCGAGGTGAGCTTTAAGAAAAACAATTGCAAAAATCTTGATTCTTCGGGTAGTCTGGTTTGCGGGATTTCTCGTTATGGGAGGATCTTTCGTGCTGATTTTTCTGAGTCTTCTGGTGATCCTCTCAGGTGTTTAGTTGCTTCTGAGTCCCGCGACCTTTCTTTCTGGCATAGGAGACTTCATCATATTGGATTTGACCATTTGACCCGAGTTAGCGGCCACGATCTCATTCGTGGTCTGCCAAAACTCAAGATGGTCAAAGATCTAGTTTGTGCTCCATGCCGGCACGGCAAGATGGTTGCCGCTTCTCACCCTCCGATCACAGTCACTATGACCGATGCACCAGGACAGTTGCTCCATATGGACACAGTTGGACCAGCTCAAGTGCAGTCAGCAGGAGGGAAGTGGTATGTTATTGTCATGGTCGATGACTTCTCGAGGTTTTCTTAGGTGTTTCTATTAGCCTCGAAGGATGAGACGTTTTCGCATTTCTGAGGCCTTTTCAGTAGGCTTTCTGTTGAGCTCTCAGGTGCCTTACGAGCGATCCGCAGTGACAATGGCACGGAGTTCAAGAATTCCTACTTCGAGAGTTTCTGTGGTGAGACAGGTTTAGAGCATCAGTTCTCCCTCCATACGTCCCACAGCAAAATGGCGTTGTGGAGAGAAAGAACCGTACCTTGGTCGAGATGGCCAGGACGATGCTTGATGAGTACTCTACACCGCGTAAGTTTTGGGCTGAGGCTATAGCCACCGCGTGCCATGTCTCAAATCGAGTTTTTCTTCGGGCACACTTGCACCGCACTTCTTATGAGCTGAGATACGGGCGAAAGCCCAGCGTCTCTCATTTTCGTGTGTTTGGTTGCAAGTGCTTTATTTTGAAGTCCGGGAACCTAGATAAGTTCGAGTCACGTTCTTGTGATGGGATCTTTCTAGGTTACTCGCATTCTTCGCGGGCTTATAGGGTCTGGAACTGCGAATCTAGCAAAATGGTAGAGACCTGTGAGGTGACCTTTGACGAGGCTAGTCCGGGGACTAGGCCAGATATCTCAGGTTCTTTAGAGCAGTCCGAGACCATCTTTGTGGATGATGAAGACGATGGAGATGAGGGTTGTCTATCCGATCCAGCTCCTTATCCACCCCTTGAGGTGCCTTCTTCCACCGCACCTCGAGGCGATCAGCCTTTTCCTTCCGCCTCTTCTGGAGCTAGTAGCTCTGTTCCTACCTCTTCTGCTCATGACCTCGACATATTCAGAAAGCTCATCCTTCTGAGCAGATTATTGGAGACCTTTTCGAGCGTGTGACCCGCTCAAAATCTGGCTTATCTCAATTCTGTCTCCATTCTGCTTTCATTGCCTCCTTTGAGCCTAAAGATGTTTCCCATGCTCTATCCGATGAGTCTTGGGTCAATGCCATGCATAAGGAGTTAGAAAATTTCGAAAGAAACAAGGTCTGATCACTTGTTGAGCCCCCACGAGGTCACAATGTCATTGGAACCAAGTGGGTGTTTGTCAGACCCAGATTTTACAATCCGGAATCCTCTGTGATTCCACCGCACTATTCCCTGGATCAGTAGATAGTGCTCACAAATTACAGTTCTGAATATCAAAATTACATATCATGCGGAAGCGTAAATATAATGGTAAACTTACATGTGGGACCTTCAGGACATGCCCACAGGCAGCCAACTGGAGGTTCGCGACCTAGCCCTTGACATCTTCATCTTCTCTTCCAGCATGTCCAATCTTGTTGCTGAGGCGAGGTGATTTGATTACAGATTCTGAATTTTGTCGCAAAAATGAGTGTGAGCACTCCAACCCCGTGCTCCGCGAGCCAATACACAGAATGCAAATAAATAGTATGCATGGCTTAACAAAGGAGAGGCTCAGGTTTTTTTACTTGCCAAAAATCGCCTTTAGCAGCTTTGTCATTATTTAATCATAGTGTTATTGTTACTGCCTATACACCACCTAGTGACTACCATAATCGACTTAATCCACCAAAATACACTTTCTTTATTGATTGCTGTCTAAGACTCCAAACAGCGAATGACATCATTTATCTAATATCATTTATTTAATCCACCAGTATCCTTTGCATTTTAAATTCTTAACAATCCTTTCGTTATTGATCCACAACCATAATCCTTCAATAAACAATCTTATTTTCCCATTTTCTATCTCTAACTAATTCATTATTGTACCCCCACCAAGAATATCATTAATCAAGTCTACGAATTGCTAGTATACATCCACCAAGAATATAATTGATCAGATCTAGGATTCACCAGTATTCAACCACCAGGAATATCATTGATCAAGATTAATCTCCCATAGTTACTTTCATACCTCCAAATTTTCCAGAAATTCTCAATTCATCCATCTAGAAATTGTTTGAATCCTATCAATCCCAATATTGTCAACATTTCCCAAGAATTTATAACAAATATCGGTGTTGTAGTCCAACCATTACCTTTGCATTTCCTAATACTCCAAAAATCAATTAAATCATCTATCTAGCATATATATTCATTTAGGCTCCACCCATTTATTTCTCCCAGAATCCACACTATCATTTCCCATTCCTGATCGTCCTGAATCCACCAATACCTTTAAGTGCATACTACAAACAACCATCTCCTTTACTCACGACCCTGTATATTCCACCCATATTTTATTTTGTAAGAATAGACATGCCACTATTTGAAATACAATACATAAAATTTTCTGAGACCTAGCAGCTTTGGAACAAAACATAATGTTCAAGGAATATTAACATGATTTTCCATACATATGGCATCACACCATATGCCTAATATCACCATAATTTTTCCATACATACGGCATCACACCGTCCTTACTTATGGCATCGCACCATAAGTAAGTTGTTGGCATCTCACCAACGCTTTATATGGCATCACACCATATAGCATCTTTCAGCGTTATAGCCGCTTAACTTACCACTGGGACGACACCTAGGACAATTCAAATCAGGGCTTTCCACTGCCCTTCCACTTTTCCATTCCCATCCATAAAGCATTTTGAAATAGAACTAACTCGAGTAAGTTCCCATGTCCGCCCTTGACCGTGGGCACGGCTATTCGAATAGTTTTTGACTTTGCAGAGTTTGCACACTTTACCCACAAGAGATAAATCCACTCGTTACCCCACATGATTCCTTAGCCATGCGGTTGAGTAGACTATCACAGGACCTTTACAATGCATTTTTCCTAGCAGAGTTACGTCCGCTAAGGTTTCCACTTCCTTCGGGGTACGACCACCCTTCCAGAAGCCCCCTCTTGCGCCGTCACGTCGGAGGATGTGGCCATCCTCTACCCGCCCGTGGTCACACCAGCGCAACTCTTACTAAGTCGATGCAAATTAGTTAGCCCTGCCTACACTTTGCCAGCTTGTGGTTGTACTTGTTGTACACGGGGAGGTCATCACAAGATTCGGTCCTTAGGGCTATCTGGGCGGTTCTACCACTAACCATTTTGTGCTTCCACTGCACCACTCATACACACCCTCGAACCATCCGCCCAGATAATTAAGCAACTTGGGGATTTTTGGGAGTGTAAAATAATCATATCAAATGTACCAGTCATTACCACCATGACTTCCCAAACCAGTTTCTCATGATTAAAAATGACAATGATGTTTGGGGCATTTCAGTGCCCCCTGAGTATCCATGCAGTACTAAGCATAGCATTTAATTAGGGACTTATTTTTGAAATGTTACTATTATGATTTTACTAGGGCAACAAGGTTCACACATTCAAATATTCCAAAGGAGGGTAATATTATTCAAAGTAAACAATGGGCACATAACTAGAATATTAAATTCAACATGTATTTGCATATAAAGTAACAACATGCAATTTGATAATTTAAAACAAAGTAATTTGCAAAAATGTAGGTTCAACATGATCAAAGTATTGACTCGCCTGGCGCGGTTTACCACGGTCTTGAGCTCACGCAATGCTATCTCTTGATCTTTTGGTTTCTATCTTCACTTCGAGCTTGATCTCGCTTGATCCATTGAATCTTCTCGACTCCCAATTTCTAATTACGCGACAAACGACTGAATCCAAATAAAAGCAAATAACTCAAAAGATCCAAATAAATTCGAATAAACTCAATTTTAGTTTTATTATGAATTAACGAGTGATTTCGGATGATTTGAGGCAAGGTCGGTGGTGGGGTACGATGGCTTGATTTTATTAACAATGTCTTTTATTATTTTTGTATTTATCAAGGAAGTTCCATGAGTTAGGTTAGACCTATGCGTAGGTGTAAGACTATAGTAGGGTGTTGAGTATTGCCTTGTCTAATGTTAGTTCTTAAGAGTTAGGGTATGAGTTATATACACAATGTACATGATTTCTGGTTTGCCAAATTAATCGTACAGCTTATATTTTGGAATGTATTATTTTAGGTCGTGGTAATACTACCTTGTTCACTAAAAGGTGGTAAGATTATTTTAATTACCGATGACGTAGGGATTTTAGTACATACACCAACAAGACAGTTCTACTTAAAGACGCCCTTTTGATTAAAGGTTGTTATCAACTTATGTACCTTTAGTTGTTATTTAGTGCAACTTAAGTCTTAAAGAAAAAGATTGTGTGTGTGTGTGTGTATACACACACACATTTAGGTGATAACCTAGCTTGCTATTTGATTAGAGTTACCATTGGTATTTATTTGATGATGGCATGTTAAAGGTTGGAGCACATGTTTTAGTTATTATTAAGGGTAATCTTTAATCTAAATCCTTATTCTTATAGTCAAACATGGTGTCAAATTTGTTTTCCTTAACTTTAACTTGAATGTCTTTATTAATCTTATAACCGTCTTTTACTAATGTCTTTACTTAATATTTAGATGACGATAAGTAATAAGGGCATATTAATTATGCACATATGGTAACTAATCAAGTGTTAAATCTTTCCAAAGGATGTGTAATATTAAGCAAGTTAAATAGTGGGAATAGATATAAGGGTTATGGTTTAAACTATGCAATGATTAATTCTATAACGTTTATTAGTAAACAATGGCTTATGATATATTCTTTAAACCATCCTTATTTATTAAATTATCATTCCATAGAAGCATAAACCTAAACAAGATTTTTACTCAATTTCTTAACATGCCTTTAATTAATAATCTAAGCTTTAAGACAAGTATTCAAAGCACATTAGTTATTAACGTATGATGTTTGATCCACAATTAGATATTTAATAAGCTCATTTATACCTCAATCAATTTTAGTCTTATCTGTGGATTAATATCATATTTTGCTTGATTTTTCTTTTTCCAAAATTACTATCAAAACAATCAAAAGAAAACCTAGTCTAAATGCTGCGGGATGGGGGATCGAACGCGGGCGCTAGCGCTGAGAGCGTGCGCTGCTAGCCAGTTAGTTGTGCAGGTGTTACCTGAATGGGTAGAGGGAAGAAATACATCTAAGCCGAGGCAGCAGTGCCCAGAAACAGGGCAAGCCAGAGGCGGCGTACGGCGGCTGTGTGGCCGGCGAAGGGCGGTCGATGAGGGCTAAAATGGATCCCTGGCTTCGCGTGGAAGACGATGGAGGGGTCGGTGGGGGTCAAAGAGCGCCGGAGGTGGGCCGGCGGCGAGCACAGGTGGCGGCGCAGAGAGGTCCATGTCGCCGGCGGGGTACCAGCGTTTAGGTCTGGGCAAAATACCCGCTACCCGTTACCCGTACCCGAATTACCCGGACCCGAACCCGAAATACCCGAACCCGAGGTACCCGATCCCAAATTCGGATAGCGATTCTGATTACCCGAAATTAGTTTGGGTAGTTCGGGTAATATCCCCCGGTACCCGAATTACCCGAATTGTCTGTAAATTACCCGAATTGTCGGAAAATTGTCTGTAAATTACCCGAATTGTCTGTAAATTACCCGAATTGTCGGGAAATTAGCTGGTTTTCTGTAAATTCGGGTATATCGGGTATACCCGAACCCGAATTATCGGGTACCCGAAATTGCGGGTAGTGTTTTTTTGGGGGCTAATATCGGGTAGCAGTTTTCATTACCCGAATTTCGAATTACCCGAACTACCCGACCCGAAAAATTCGGGTAACCCGAACGCCCAGGCCTACCGGCGTTGAGGCGCCCGGGCGACGGTGGGGAAGCGTTGTACGGGTCACGGTGGAGCTCCTGGGTGGCGGAATCGACCGGAGAGGGCCTTAATCGGCGGGTCGTCGGTTTGCCGGAGTTGGGAGAGATGCGGCGGCCGACACCTTTATGAGGCTCTAAAGGCCGATTACTTGAGAGGGAAGGAGGAGGGGGATGACGCGGAAGATTGGGGAAGCCGACGGCTCTTGTAGTTGCAGAGGGAGGCGGGGAAAAGCGCGGAGGACCGGGCAGGCAAAGACCAGAGGCGCGGGGCTCGTCGTGCGGGGCACGGGGCTCGGCGCGTGCAGAGCTACAACTTTGCGCCGTGTGATGGGATGGAGCTGGGCAGAGCTTCGGCGCAGCACAGAGGAAAAAGGGGCGACGCGGACAGCTCTCGGCCACAGAAGGGGAAGAAGGAGAAGCTGGCGCGGGCGGGGGAAAGAGAAGGGGAGTGCGGGCGAGTGCTCGGGCCCGCTGCGCAGAGGGCGGAGGCGTGGTGGAGTTGGGGCTAGCTGCCAGCGGGGAAAAGGCGCAGGGTGGAGCGGGCTGGGCCGTGCGGCCGAAACGGGAAGGAGCGGGGTTGGGCCGTGCCATTTGGCCGGCCTGATCCCCCTTTTTTATTGTGTATATACTTTCATATGCATAAACTGATATACATATATACCTGGTTATACATTTTTATTTATTTGCACATTTACTTTGTAGACATGTATATATTTTCTTCATGCCTATTTTATTATTATATTATTTTTGTATAAATACATTTTATATCCTGCTCATCTTTCTAGGCCTTTATGTATACATGTTTTCATATAATTTATATACTTATTGTTGTCTCCCTCTTATAGTATTATTTTCAAAATGAAACTTTTATATATTATTACCCCAGGTTTCTCTAGATCATCTTCTCATATTCGTATTTAAAGATTTTGAGTTTCCATTATTTGCATACTCTTTTATGGCATTATTAATACTAGTTTTATCTTTCAAAGCTTTCTTAAATTTTGAATCCTCCCCCAAAATTCAGAAACTCACCATAAAATCCAAATTTCAACGGAACATATTGTAAAATATTTTAAAAACTTATATTTTTCAAATTCGAATTTTTCAGGATGTTGCAGTGTTTAAGAACAAGCAGAGCGAGGATGGGGTGGTTATTCGAAACAAGGCTAGACTGGTAGCTCAGGGCTTTTCTCAGGTTGAGGGTCTTGATTTTGATGAGACCTTTGCCCCCGTAGCTAGACTTGAGGCCATTAGAATTCTGCTTGCCTTTGCAGCTTCTAAGGGTTTCAAGCTTTACCAGATGGACGTAAAGAGTGCCTTCCTTAATGGGTTCATTGAGGAAGAAGTCTATGTAAGACAGCCTCCTGGTTTCGAGAACCCCAAATACCCACACCATGTCTACAAGCTTTCCAAAGCTTTGTATGGACTTAAGCAGGCCCCTAGAGCTTGGTATGAGAGGCTTAAGTCCTATCTGTTGAGTCATGATTTTAAAATGGGTAAAGTAGACAAGACCTTGTTTATCCGTAGGCATGGTAATGACCTTCTGCTCGTCCAGATCTATGTCGATGACATCGTCTTTGGCGGCTCTTCCCATGCTCTAGTTTCACAGTTCTCGGATGTCATGAGCACCGAGTTTGAGATGAGCATGATGGGTGAGTTGACCTTCTTTCTTGCCTTCCAAATCAAGCAGACTCGGGAGGGTACTTTTCTGCATCAGGGTAAGTACACTCGTGACCTCCTGAGACGCTTCGACATGAGTGATGGTAAGCCTGTGTCAACTCCGATGGCCTCTACGGCCTATCTTGACCCAGATGAGGATGGCGAGCCAGTTGATCAAAAAGAGTACAGAAGTATGATCGGCTCCCTTCTTTACCTCACTGCCTCAAGACCGGACATACACTTCTCCGTGTGTCTGTGTGCTCATTTTCAGGCTTCTCCTCGCGTATCTCACCGCTGGCCGGTGAAATGCATCTTTCGGTACCTTCGAGCTACCATTGACTATGGTATCTGATACTCTTCCTCATCCTGTCTTTCCTTAAGAGCCTTCTCGGATGTAGACTTTGCCAGCTGTAGGATAGATAGGAAGAGCACTTCTGGCACTTGCCAATTCATTGGCACTTCTCTTGTCTCTTGGTCTTCCGGAAGTAGTCCGGTGTTGCACAGTCTACTGCAGAGGCCGACTACGTTGCTGCAGCTAGTTGCTGCAGCTAGGTACTTTTGATGGTTTCGACCCTGCGGGACTTTGGGTTAGCCTTAGACAGTGTTCCACTCTTTTGTGATAACACGTCTGCTATCAACATTGCTAAAAACCCAGTGCAGCACTCTCGGACCAAGCACATTGACATCCGTTTCCACTTCCTTAGAGACCATGTAGAGAAGGGCGATATAGTGCTTCAGTTTGTAGAGAGTGACCACCAGTTGGCTGACATTTTCACCAAGCCTTTGGATAGCTCTAGGTTTTCAGCTCTGCGGGGAGAGCTTGGGGTGGTTTGTCCTTACGGACTGTAGTGAGGGGGAGCTTTGGGCTTTAATGCTTTACTATATTGATTATGCTTCTGTCTCTATTTTGCTGCACTGCATATGGGTGCATTGGGTTTAGTCCTTCTAGCATAGGTTAGAGTGGTTCTCTTGCCGGGTTGCTTAGACTTCTTCCTCTTATCTTGTGAATTCAGGATGCTGCGTATTAGCTGTTTATTTTCTCACTAGGTTGAACTCACTCACTTCTTGTAGATTCTAGCGAGGGTTGGGCCACCCTTGGGTAGACGGGGTACGTGTTTGCTCTCTAGTGTGTGTGTGTTAGACGGTCAGCTGATAGTCCTGGAGTCATATGGGGTAGATGAGAGTCAGTTTGAGCCATAGTTTCCTCTTTATCTTATCTATGCTCTAAGGACTACCTGTTTTCTGTTTTCTTTGCCAGCTTCTCAGTTTTTAGCTTTGGTTCAGGGGGAGTTCATTTGGGAGCTTCTGGAGCTTAACATTGACTTAACTCAACTTGAATCAAAAGTGCATCTAATGTTGTGGGGGAGCTGAATTTTCCTGCATTTCAGCATTTCGCATTGTAATATAACTACATTGAGCCTTGATTATTATCCTGTTATGACATGTTTACAATGCGTTACACCTTGCCATGACTTGTGCCTATTTGCTAGATTTATCATGACTTCATATGTGTAGACTAGCTTGTGCCATGATAAGTTAATTATAATTACTAAACTTGAATTAAAACTTGTCATGCTAGCATTTGAGTTCAGTCTTTCTTTAGCTATCTATTTATGATTCATGCCATGTCAAATAGGCTGAGTTGAGCCTTGACTCTTTGTTGAGCTTTAGATCGAGCTATGATAGTTCTTAGTGTTGCATAAGTTAGTACAATCAGTTATGAATGCAAAAAGATCTATTTTGTGCGAAAAAACTGATCTCACCAATTCTTTCCCATGAGACGGCTTGCCATTGCACTCGGCATGAACTCAAGGGGAGTTTTGGATGACCAAGATCGTATCCTTAAGCTTCTTGCTTGGAGTGATCGCGTAAGGCTTGAGATCTAGCACATGATAAAACAAAAATCTGGTTGGCAACAATCATGAGACTTCTAAAAAACTTATCAAATGTGCTCAATTTGCTAAAATTACAAGGTTACAAGTACTTCAACAAATGTTTCATTCTAGAACTTGTAGCACTCTATTTTAGCTCAACACTAGCATCTTGGTTCTGCTTAGCTTATTGACATGGCCTGCATCATCTTTGGATATATCTAGCTAGACTTTGCTTATTGATGACTTGACTTGCTCTCAAATTGCACTAAATTTCAGATTGTCATCTATTTGGTTTAGCTAGCTTACATATGTCTTGTCATGATCTAGATAGCATGTTTATATGTTATGGCTTGGTGTAATATTTGTTGATCATCTTGGATAATTCTCATGGCTCTAAATGCTTAGAATAAATCAATATTAGCCATGTCATCCATTTTCATGTCATATTCCCTCCTTTGCATCCTTGATGTGTTTATTGCCAAAAGGGGGAGAATAGAGGAGAAAAAGTCTTTAGGGAACATTTTAGAGCTTTGGAGATCAATTTGTTCTTTCTGTTATTGCTCTAGTGTTCCTTCTGTCGACATGGTCATTAGCTTTATTCTTCTTCTTTGGACCATGTTGGACTTGTCAAATCAAACTCTATTTCATGCTTTTTCTGGGTTTGTCAATATACTCATCAAGGGGGAGATTGAGAGACCATGTGGAGGTCATCCCGTGCGAATGATGAGTAATTGACAAGGGTTTAGGAAAATTTGAGTTTGGTTTGAGTGGTTCGACCATGTCTTTGCGTGGTGTAACGGGCTCGGTTGGACTTGATCAAACTTGGTCGTATGGGTTTAGGATGCATATTCTAATGTTTCGACAGGTTTGGGCTTCATTAATGCTAATTACTCTTTTATGTATCGAGCGGTGCTATTTGACGTGTTTCTTGTCTGTGTTGGCTGCAGGATGTTGAGGCGGAGTCGTGGCGAGACACGAGGTGACCGGACTAGACGCAGGTGGCGTTGAGGTCAGAACGGTCGGGATGTGTCGAAGACGGCGGAGACTCGAGGTCATTGCGAGGCTTCGACGACAAGGAGCGCGGAAGCTTCCCGGAAGGTGCAGGAGGGGCGAATCGGGAATTTCGCGAGGCTGCACAAGCGGGAGCGGGCTCCGTTGGATTTAACCGGCATAACGGGCTGGAGACCCGTTAGCCAAGGGCTATAAATAGGTGCGAGGGGCTGCATGCCCACTCATGCACTCCAATGGATTCTAGGGTTTACTTTAGTCAAAAATAGGCTTTAGAGAGTTTGTTTTTGGCTTTAGGCTTTAGTTGGTGAGAGTTGGTGTAGGAGAGGCAGAGGTGTGTCTGTGCTCTGTCCCCTCTTCGATGTGTTCTTCAGTCCCTTCTCTAGCAAGCATGTATGGGTGTGTGTTCTTGAGACTAGAGGTGAGGGAGAGGATGGATTGAGCCACTATGTAATCACTCCTCTTGTTCTAATGTTCATGCGTATGGGGACTCCTCTGTATTCCTCATTTGATTGGAATGAAATCTTTGAAGTTTGCTCCTGTTCTTCTCTGTTGTGCTTCGATGCTCTCTCTGTTGATTTCTTGACTTTTTGAGTTTCTTGTTGATTCTTGATGGGAAGGCCCAAAATGGGTTGCTATGACATGGGATATGCTCAAAACCCATTTGGCTAGATGATCCTAAGAGTAAACCAAGTTTAATTTCAGTTTGTCCTTTTGGAGCCTTCTCTGTTCTTCATTTTGCATGTCTAGGGTTTTGGTGCTGTTCGTGATTCTCTTCGTGTGATGGCTTGAAACTTGGTTTCTAGAGTCCTGAGGCTATCAATTAGCTTCCCTCAAAGTTTCATGGCCAGACGATCAAAGACTTTTGAGGAATTTGGTTTTTGGTTGAGCACTCTGTAGTGTTTCAGGTTTCTGTTCTTCTCTAGGGTTTCTTGGTAATCTTTGTTTCTCCACATGAAATGCCCCAAGACTTGGTCCCTTAAGTGCTATCCCTATTGCTGACCTTTCTGCAGAAGATTGGGTGCCAAGTTTGTGGAATTGGAGAGTATTTTGAGTTTTGGTTTTGCTCTTGCATAATTTCAGATTTTTCACCATAATATGAAATTATTGCTTTTGGGTTGGTTTCACTTGGTCCTTTATGCTTTGCATGATATTTAGATGGTAGTTCTTTAGATCTGGACAGAGGAAACCATAGAAAATTTTTGTTTTTTGGTGCAGTGCAAAGTCCCATTTTCAGTTGTCTGAAAATCTGTTTTCTTGCTGTCTGAACCCGTAGGCCGGTCAGACCGAATTTCATGGAGCGGTCAGACCGCTATGTGGCCGGCGGTCTGACCGGCGGCAAGTGACCGGTTAGACCGGCCTGGGAAGTGCGGTCTGACCGCCCGGGGAGTTTTGTTCAGGCCGGCCCTTCCTATTTTGGTTCCGTTGTCGTTGGTTCTTTCTGGTCTTTAGGTTTAGGCTTTCTCCTCTGTGGTTTAAGTTTCTTCAAGTGTCCCAGCAACTCCTTCACAGCTTTTTAGCTATTGGAGGAGAGCTTCGAGTGAGTACTTTTGGGGGACGATTTTTGAAGTCGACATTCACCCCCCCCCCTCTGTCGCCATTTTGGTCCAACAATAAGCCCCTTACAAAACCTTCTTTATGGACTTGTTTTGATCCAAGTCAAATATTTACAAATAAAACTCTATGGGTACTAGTGATGATAGGTCTAAATAACCTCTTCTTGATAGACATTTCCTTTGAAATCCACAAATGCATTATAAATATGTTGAGTATGAATGTACTCATTCCTACATATTTTGGTTCATATAATGATTATTATAAGAGGACATACCAACAGATGATGAGTACTATGATGGTAAAGACTATACGTTTTAGGTCAACCTTACACTCAAGCGTTGCATGTGGTGTGGCCGCATTTTGTTGTCTTTTATCTGTAATATAAGTAAGTTCGACATGGAAGCCTTAAAACTCTACAATCACTATTGTGTCATACTTTATAGCTTGTTTCTGTGTACAACTAAAATCCTGAACAGTTGCGTGAATACAAAGATTCCTGGTGGTTCTGGAGTACCCACAGACTTAGTATCAGAGCCTAGCTTGACTGTAGGTTGACCTAGAAGGATAGTAGTCGAGTTTGTCAAAATTTTATTTTCCAAATAAGAAAAGATTCTGAAAATCATAATTATTATTGTTTCTTATCTCATATGTGCTTTTCTTCCCATCTTATCTTACCCTCTACCTTAGTTTTATTAGTCAAGATAGGGTTTTGATTTCAACTATTTTGATCAACTAATCTTTTCCTGACTTCAAGATTTTCCAGTTCATGTCTCTTCCTCGTGTAGAAATAGATTTCTTCCAAGTTAGACATTGTGTGTTGTCTAAAATAACCAAGTTGTAAGTTGAATCCTTTAGTATTTCCACAATACACCTTGTGTATGCCTATGTTTTTTGCTAAGTGTTTTATTTCTTAGCTATACCTATGCATCATGTCTTACAAATTGCATTTCTTCATACCCTTTTCCTCCTTTTCTCATGCTATTCTATCATAACCCCTCTAATTCACTGTCATCTTATCTCACTCCTTGCAAACCGCTATAGGTTTGGTGATCATAACCAACTATTAATATGTTAGACAATAATAGTAATGGCAATAGCGAGCCTAGTTTGGCTCAAGTCTTGGCAGTTATGGATCAAAATCACCATGAGACAGCGTAGACTATGGAAAGGAACAGCATGGAGACAACTCAAGCACACAAGGATTGTTGGAACACATAGCAGCTAGGCTGAACATCATTGAGTCCACACCCCCAGGAGGTGCACCGGTTGAATCAAAGATATTATATTTCCAAAAGGCCCGGCTGCCAACATTTTTAAGAGCCTCAAAACCCACTGAAGCTGATGATTGGTTAAGAGACATTGAGAGAAAGATGGATACAATTCAATTTAATGACTGAGAAAAGGCCCTATTTGCTTCTCACCAATTGCAAGGAGCAGCAGCAACTTGGTGGATGAATTTTCAGAGTATACACCAGAACAAGAATGAGATCACCTAGAAGGAGTTCTGTGATGGTTTCCATGATATTCATATCCCATCTGGATTTATGAAGGCTAAGCAATGTGAGTTCCGAGCTCTTCTCTAAGGAAACATGTAGGTAATAGAGTACTTACGCTAATTCAATCTCTTAGCAAGATATGCAGCGAGAGATGTTAGCACTAAAGAAGACAAGATGGATAGGTTTTATGAAGGACTACAACAATTACTACAACTTTATGTTGCTGGTCTCAAGTATCATGATATGCAGACCTTAGTGAATAAGGCATTGCTAAAAGAAGAAAAGAGAGAAAATCTTGAAGAAACCAGAAAGAGAAGAATAAGAATTCAAGGTGGATCATTGTCAAGAACCAACTTACAAATATCAACATCTAGCCCCACGCCCAGTGCAAGTGTTATAATTCAATGGGGGATCACTATCAGAAGGATTGTCCATGTAGAGACCCGAATCTGCAAATCTGGACTAGCCCAGGATCACGCTAGTACACACAGTGTCTTCTTCAACTGAGCAAGTATGGATAAAGCCGTGAGTACATAGAGTACTTAGCAAATCGTTTGTAACAATAATGCAATATAGTATGCAAGGCTTATCAAAAGATAGCTGACTGGTTATTTTATAGGAAACAATAATTTGAAGTAAATACAATAAGTAGATTGGAAGTGCATTTTTGGAAAGGACATAAATAAATAATTAATGAATCAAAGAATTGAATAAACCACAAGTGAACTAACCATTCACTTCCCACCAACTAGGATTTTATGAAAAACCTAACCCTCGTGTGAAATCACCGAGCATTATCCATAACCAGGGACACGGCTATTCGAATAGTTTTACACTCTATAGAGGTTGCACAACTTTACCCACAAGGCATAATGCACTTATCATGTCAGCCAATACACGCTTCCTTGGGCGTGCGACCAAGTGATTATCACAAGATCTTTACAATGCTCAATCTCAACTCAGTTCTGCCTGCACCCTTAATATGGATCTATGGCTATGACCAAACCGCATTCATTCCAATGACAGAACTGAAATTGAAACATCACAAATTATTTAGCCAAGTCCATCCCATACTGGACATGTGGTTGTACGATAATGCTCAGATCAATGGCGCATAATGTTAAGTCCTTAGATATTACCCAGCTGAAGCATCCACATCCCAATGTGCGAACTGCACCCCCCTTTACTACACCATCATTCACTCAAGTGAAAACTATTTTGTATAACCAACACCAATGATACACATACACCCATAGCATGGCACACAAGTTTTATAACTATAGCTATAACCACGATTCAATATCTCATTAAATTAAAAATTATTAATTGATAACATGCGATGATGAACCCAACGTAACTATAAGCATGGATAAGCATACTAAACGTACAATCCATATAACAACTAGTATTGCATCACTAGATAATTCCCATCTTAAGGTGATAATGGAATTATGGCATTCATATTATCAAGGAGGGATTAATCAAGTCGGACCATAGCTACAGGTACAAAGGTTTGTATTAAAATAGCAATTCATCATAATTTAAATTAAAATAATAAATAATAGATTAAAAACTAGGTTCAATATGATCAAAGGATATGACTTGCCTTGGCCTAGCTCAGTTAACAACTCTTGATCTTCTGGTTTTGCTTCAGCTCCTTCGAAGACGTTATCTAACGAGAGAGAAAACGAACGAGGCACAAATAAAATCTAAATGAACTCCAAAAACTTCAAAACTAGAACCAAAAGATAAAGCTTAATTTTAGATGAATTTAGGAAAAAAGAATCGGGTCAATCGGAGGTAGGACAGAGAAGAACAGGCTCTCGGAAGATTTAAATCTAAAGAAAACGGAAAATAAGATTTACTGGAATTATTTTGCTAAAGGAAAATCTTAATTATGATGTCAGCATCAATTTAATTTCAGCTGAATTATTTCTCTAAAGGAAAATAGGATTTCTGACGTCATCTGCTGACGTGGCCACTGACTAGGCTTCTAGGGCTAACGTAGCAGAACACGTAGACTGACACGTGGCACTTAGGGATGAGGTGGCAGGGTGATGTGGCTGACATGTGGCATAATGATGTGGCATCCGACATGGCATGGGGAATGGCTCGCATGCTGACGTGTCATCCATGTAGCATGACTCATGGCGGACATGTGAGCTAGGGTTGAGGTGGCGTGCTGGCATGGCTGCTGACTTGGCTCGGCTCACAGGCATATGGAATAGTGACTACTGACATGTGGGACCCATGGACCAGAGGGTTGATTCATGTGGACTAAGTTCTCAGAAAAACAAAGAGATGTGGCCAACGTGGTGCGTGCTGGCATCAGCGCTGACGTTGGCGGGGCAAGCGAACTGGAGTGACGCTTTGTTCGGCCAAAACGATGGGTGGTGGCTCGAGCAACGCAGTTGGCTGGCAAGGTGAAGCGACTTGACGACGGGTGGAGGACTCACCGGCAACGATGCTCAGGATGGTGGATGGCCGACGGGGAGACGACAGCGAGGTAGGGGATGGTGGCAGCTGGCCGGACAGCAGGATCGAAGGTGACGGCAAGGTCTACTATGTGCGAGACAACAAGCGGCATGGTGGCTTGGCACGGACAACAAGGGTGGCGAGGCGAACGGCTGCGGGATGCAAAAAACGATGTGCATCAACCGGACATTTATACTCAAACGCCGAGAGAAATCCAACGCGGACATGGGTGAGAGTCCCGGTTGGGCACAGATGCCGAGGAGAGTCCATCACAGAGACGACGGTGGCTATCGAGGCGGGAAGATGATGAACAGTGCCCGAACATGCCGATAGACGACATGTGGCACTAGAAGAGATTGGACCGCTAGCGAGTGGTGGCGAGATCCGAACGGCTTGGATGAACAGTGCTCTCAGGTCTGGATGATCGACATATGACAAGGGAGAAGATCGGACGACTGGTGCGGTGATCGGCCGAGAGACCAACGTGTGGCACAGTGGGGGAGAAAGCAAGCTAGGCCGGCGGGAGATTGGGCCGGAGGGGGTTGGCTTCGGCCCATTCGGCTTCTTAAGATTTTAATGGGATTTTCTATTTTCAGAAATTGATTTAAATCAATTGAGCTATAGAAAATAGCAAATAAATCTGAAAAAATAAAAAAAAATTCCAAAAAGTTTCTTGATTGGGTTTTCTTTTGATTGATGTTTATTTTAGTCATATTAAATCTTTTAAATTCTAGAAGTTCCAATTAAGCTTCAATTAAATCTAGAAAAATCCAAATAGTTATTTTTATTTTAAAAGCTTCAAAAAAAAGCTTTGAAAATCAGGATGTTACAGTCCACAGAAAGCCTTCACTTGTTATCATTATGGTCTGATAGGACATATTTATCCAGGATGTCTATGGAATCATCTTCCTGAAGAAGCAGCAAAGGCTCAGGCCACAAACAGGTTCACTGCACCAAAAACAAGCCGGAATGTTGTACCCAACTGTGAAGGAATGCCAATTCATGGAGGATTCAAAAGTCATGGAGGTCAAACTAGAGGAAGATTCAACAAAGTAAAACACAAGACGTATCAACCACGTCATAGTCAAAGAGGCTGAAGAAGTAAACAATATGATTGTTGGTAAGTTCTTGAACAATTCCAAGCTTGCTTTGGTTTTGTTTGGTCCTGGAGTTACACATTCGTTTGTTTCAAAGAGCTTTGCTTTGAAAAGTCAGTTGCCTTTGATTTCTTTAGAAACACCCCATGTGATTTATTCACCAGGGGCGAAATTGTTAGCTTCATTTAAGTATAGAGTAAAGTCTGAGATCGAAGGAGTGAAATTTTCAACAGATCTATTTCTCCTAAATATGTGTGAGTTGGATATTATTCTTGGTATGGATTAGTTGTCGAAACATAAGGGAAAAGTGGATTGTGAGGAGAAGGTTGTTTCAGTGGTAAATCATAACGGATAGAGAGTATAGTTCATAAGCAATCCTAAGATCATTCAGGCTAAGAAATAGAGTTTGTTTGTTGCAGTGTCAGATGGAGTGACATCAATGCTTGTGGCATGCAAATATCCAATGGTGTTTCTACAAGATCTACCAGGAATGTCACTAGGTTAAGAAGTTGAGTTCAGTATTGAGTCGATGAAACTAGGGATTGAGCTTGTTTCAAAAGGACCATATAGAATGTCGGCTCATGCATCCTGCCTCCTCACTTCTCCACCCCCACAAAATTCTAACACACACATCCACCTACATATGCCTCCATCTCACTGTCATTGACCACCGAATCTATGCACAAACACATCGAGACACCCTTATGGACCTGTTCATATTGGCTGTGGCTAATGACTTTTAGCTAAAAATGAATAGTAGTGGCTGAAAGAGGTGGCTTGTAAAAGGAGGGGACGAGTGGTGTGAAAAATAAAGGAGAGATGTGTGCGTGAGACGAGAGTGAGAGGAGTGGAGCGTGTGATGCGCCTGTGTCCCCTGCATTATCCCCAGAGCGAGACAAGAGCAAGGGGAGTTGGGAAGCTGCTTTAGAAAATCATGTGTTCATATTGGCTTCTGGCTTGAGAAGCCAAAAGCATAAGCAAATATGAACATGCCATGTACCACAAAGCAATCTACCCATCTCGACACTGCAAACCCTAACTAGGCATCTTCTCGCATGACATGAATTAACAACCCTATTCTTTTCAGTTTATGACTTATGGCTTATGGATTCCCTCAAACAAACAAATAAGACGGCTTCTCCATTGCCTTTTCAAAGTGACTTATCAGAACAGCTTTTTCGAATCAGCTTATTGGCTTATCGGTATTTGGTTTGTTCGCAAAGCGCTCACACTAGAACCAAAAGCCATCAGCAGCAGCCATAAAACACAGTAAAAAAGAATGCACATAACATTAATATGCACCAATGTATTATGCAGCTATTGGCCTATCATTGTTATTGGGCTATTTGTTTTGTTGATTTTGAATTTGGAACCTGGCAAGAGTAGTGTTCGGTAAATCGACTAGGGTTAAGAACAATATGCTGAATTTTGCTCTTGTCCTAGGTACTAGTTCTGACGTAGTGCATATTGGCTCTATTCTTTTCAGTTTATGATTTCCCCTAAGCAAACAAACATGACGGCTTCTACGCTACATTTTCAAAATGGCTTATCGGGACAGCTTTTTCAAGCGCTTGCTCTAGGGCTAAAATCCATTACCCACAGCTATAAGTCATCTGCCACAGCCGAAAAGCCATCAGCCTCAGCCATAGCTGAAATAAATCTATTGTGTTTAATGATGAAGAGGATGCTCTTATTTGGAAGTTGGATTCTTTAGGGGGTTTTTTTGCGAGGGAGAAATCTTTAGTTTCATGCAGTATGCAATCTTGATATGATGTTACCAACTTCGGAGTTGTCCCGTCTTAATACATAATGTTTGGAAATTAACCAAACCTCCTAGAGTTTATATGTTTGCATGGTTGCTATCTCATAACATTTTTTTGGGGGTAAAGATAATTTGAGTAGAAGACGACAAAAGGTCATATCTAAAATTGTTCGGCATGAAGTTTGAGAATGGTTGGACAGGGATGGTGGCTGGTATTTTGAATTACTGATTCGAGACACAATCTTCAATACAATTTGTGCTGCGACTCTTTGGTCAATTGGTCTCTTTGGAAACTAAGAAATGCTTTACATTTTCAAAAAAATAAAGTGGACAGTGATGCAGGCAATCTGCAAAGGAAGGCACGAATGCTGAAGACTTGGCGCTCGAGGCCGACGTGGTGGGAAGGAAGCAGGACCCTAGTTTTACTTTGTGAGTCGGGTGTAAATAGGATGGATAATTTTCATCCAATCGACCAATTGAATACTCGTGGAGTAAATATGGAAGAGGTAAATAGGTATCCGGTACTATCCATGTCTAACTCCAGACTCCGGGGAAAAAAATATGGAATAGGATATGAGATGAGTGATATCCATCTGTATATATCCATATATCAAATGATATGAGAAAGTATGTTATGACTTCACTTAGGAATAATATAACATATATGCGGATTATCATATCTAAACAGACAGGGAATACTAAGTGCTCTTCCTTCAATATCTTGACGGAATAAGATACAGAATAAATAATATTTATTCATCTCCCCTTCGGTTGTACCCTTATTTGTGAGACATCGGATGGAGGTAATTGCTGACCCCTGACTCCCTGGGCGGCCTGGTACCCGTGCGCGGTCGACCAAACGGGAACTCCACCGGGTAAAAAACAGAGTATTCTGTAGCATGAACTCTGAAGTCCTATTAGGGATTTATGATCCATTTCAAAGGCAAAAAAAAATGCAATCCAGCAACAGTTTGCAACAATAAGCACTTTGATTGTTTAAATAGCGCTAACTAGGGAAGTTCAATATTTTTTCTGATTAAGGACATAACGCCATACATCTCCAGCCTCTGCCACCGCCAACCCTAGTTCACAACATCCAGATTATTATCACATACATACACAGTTCTAACCCATTGCACGCTACGCAGCCAGGCCACAGGGTTTCCTCAAAGCAATCAGTAGTAAACTAACAGACCAAGATTCAAAATATCAGGAGCAGGATTTGACTAATCAGAGCTTGTCAAGCACCGCGTCACACCCCAGCCTTGAGAACTGCACATCTTCAGAATGAAGCAGTACACGCAAATACATTACGAGTTTAAACTGACTAGAGATCAGAGAACGGACGGGAGAATATGATTATATGGATACGGACCATCATGCAAGCTTAGAGGCCGCCAAGCAAGTGGTTGCGGAGAGCCCTTGCGACGGTGGCGGCGGCGACCGCGAGCCTGGGGAACTGCAGCGCGACCACTGACAGTATCCCGAACGTCGCGCCGAGCAGCCAAAGGATGAAGGCCATGAAGATGACCTCGGCGTAGCTGGGCGCGGACGCGCTTGTGGTGGCCAGCAGAATGAGGGTACCGGTTAACATGAAGATGCCACCAGAGTCGAGGAGCAGCTGCTGGAGGCCATGGCGACCCATCGCGCGGCGGACTCGGCGACGGCCGTCCATCTCGACCTGCCCGATGAAACGCGGGATAACCTTGCTTTGCTATTAGTGTGGTGGGAGACTATTAGGCAGTTATATATATATTCCATTTCTGATATGCCTTGCTTTGTAAATTTTTGATATGCCTTGCTTTGCAAATTTGGGGGGAGACAAGCGTCCCTTTCATCTGCGTGTTCATCTTTCTACAATGCTGACAATGCTTGCTTCATCTTTCTACAAGCCTCATCTTCTACTCGTTGCAATGTATTTGCTACCCTGCTGGGAGGCTAGGCAGTTCTCATTCAATTTTTGCTTCATCTTTCTACAATGCTTGCCTCATCTTCTACTCGTTGCAATGTATTTGCTGGACGCTAGGCAGTTCTCGTTCAATTTTTTTCGAAATTTCCACATTCGAGAGGTTAGAGTCACGTTTTTATGCGGATCAAATCACGTCTTATAATATGCGGATCAAATTACGTATTTATATGCATATGTCCCCTTTCTACAATGCTGACAATGCTTGCTTGTTCTGCTCGTTGCAATAATATGCATTTCGTTGCTGACGTCTGCACAATATGTTTGTTTCATGACATCACTTCTGCTCGTAGTGATATGCCCTTCGCTTTGAGCGGGAGTCGATCCCGGGACGTGGTGGCTGGGGATTTCAAGCCCACGCTGCTAGCTACTTCTCCTATGGTTGGTGTTGTGTTAAGATGCATATTAGGTTTTCTTTATACTGTCGATGATCTAGTCACCAATTTTATAAAATAATATAAAAATAGCTAAAATCCTTAAGAGAACATGATGCCCTTTATTGCTATGAATCAGTTATAAGATATATTTAACAAAATGTGGGACTAGCTATAATTATACTAAATTGAATGAGATGGATTATCTTCATCGTCCAGCCTTAAATATTAATGAAGAGATGTCAATTATCCGCTGGAGAAGATGCCTTGTGAAATCAATGCATCTGGTTGGAGAGGCAGTTATTGTTAGATAGAACGCTTGGTAGTCAGTTATTATCAATGGGAGATGAATGTGGGTAACAACCGTATGACAGTAGTTGACTTGTCAGAGCTCAGGGCTGAAAACGTTGTTTCGTTTGGAGTGGATAAGGCATGTGTTCCATCCATTGTGTGGAAAGAATATCCTAAAATCAAATCTAGGTGCCAGTTCATCGAATCTCTGAACAGTCATCTGGTCGCCCAACATGCACAATGTTTCTTCAACCAAGGTACTCGGAGACCAACCTCTGGAGGTTTACGACCACGGGAATCCTTTGGCCTTAATTATATATTAATGCCATATTTAGGGATTTGTTCAATCCTCATCAGCTAGTCTTCGAATTTTAAGTGAATTTATAATCCTCTGAATGAATTTTTAATTGAGAAACTACTCCTTTAAAGAGTAAGAGTAAAGAAGCAGTTCGTATTCACTTTGAAGTTGAGAAACGAACAAGAAAACTGAAAGGTTTTATGTTTGTTTGGCTTCAAATCGGGTAACTCCTGTTTGTAGGTGGAGAGAAACCTTTATAAAATCCTTAGCGTGCCGCCTTGGGGTTCACGCTTTAACAAAAAAACATTTCATCTTATTCTCCTCCGCCCTAGCGCTTTTTACTCGTAGCATCGAATCCTTTCAATCCCTTTTTCGTTCTTTTGCCACCTAGTCCAATTGTCGAATCTAATCATCAACTGGCCAGCGTCGAAGCTCGGATCAAAGAAGCTTAAGGCCATGAAATAGGAAGGGATGCTTCCTAACAAGGTCCTAGTCCCGTGGCAGTCAACGATCGAAGAGAAATTTTTGAGCAGGAATGAAGGGAGGATTTTGATCTTCTAGGCATACATCAAGTGCAGTTTTCAATTGCCAACACACCTGTCTCTCTAAAGTCTTAGAGTACTATAGAATTGAGTTGGTAGACCTCTCCCCCAATTCGATTGCCAATATGAGCATCTTTATTTAACTCTACGAAACATATTTGGGGATTCCGCCAAGCTTGGCTCTCATCAGATATTTCTCCAGGATGACAAAGTCGGAGAAGTCAGTAGCATCACTTGGAGGCTGCGCTTTGTGTCTCCACGATGGGAAGACTAAACAATACATTCCAATTTATTCTACGTCCTCATGATCGTCGTGGAAGAACTTGCGGTTCTACATGACATTTAGCAAGGACAACAGACTTTTTTCCCTGGTCAGGTTGTCATTGAGAATGTAATATCCCAAAAAAAATTATAATTATGAATTAATTAAATTAATGTAATACTTGATGCTATTTGGGTCTAATTGGATATTAGTAAGCTAATTATTTATAACATTAAAACCTAATTAGTATGTAATGTTCTAAATCTATGACAAATAAGACTAAATAGTTAATAATTAATTTGAGGTATATGTGCTGGATGGGCTAACTCATCTATGCCTTGCCCTATAAGAAAGAGTTGTATTTGAATTTCCCTAGGATTGCCTCTCTCTGCCTAAGCGACAACCGCCACCTTCCCCCGCGAGATGTACCTCTCTAGAGTTTCTTCTTCTTTTTCCTAGGGCTTGGCCATGGCTGCCCTAGGAGATAGACAGGGAGGCAAGGAAGAGATTGAGGAGGAGAAGAATTCATGTGTTTTCTTCATTAGAGCTTCTTTGATGTGTGGGCAATCCTCTAATACTTTCACCATATCCTGTAGATGAATTTTTATGTGAATTAACATAGTAATTAGGGTGTGGTTAGCCCTGTGGATCGTGTTAATTCTCGTTTAGGATTGCTAGGTTTTTCTAGTTTCGCGTAGTTTAGATCTAAATAATTTTTTAGGGACTTGAAAGCCGAATATGGAGAGTTGGTGTACTAAAGAGTTGTATATAAATTTATAATCTTTCGAACAAACTCAAGATCATTAAATTCTATTGGGTGGTTCTCAAGGCAAATCAAGGAAGACTAACAGAGAGCTTCTCTGTTGGAGAACATAGCAGCACGTAGCACTCATGATGGCTTGTCTAGGCGTGGTGGTTTGCTTGTAAGGGGTGGCCAAGGTGACACAACCGTAGGGAAAATTGGTCCGCAGCACACTGGAGGATGGCTGGTCGGTGGC
Source organism: Dendrocalamus latiflorus (assembly GCA_017311315.1). Taxonomy (NCBI): domain Eukaryota; kingdom Viridiplantae; phylum Streptophyta; class Magnoliopsida; order Poales; family Poaceae; genus Dendrocalamus; species Dendrocalamus latiflorus. The sequence goes on along the minus strand of CM029660.1, from coordinate 8,208,313 downwards.
AGCAACGACCGGCGTGGCCTATGGTAGCATCGACGACACCAAGAACGGTAGCGACATGGGTTGGCAAGGGAAACTAGGCATGAGCAGGGAACGTGGAGATGTAAGGTAGTGAGCATGGGCATGGTCTCGACCCAAGGATTGATGGGCTATCTTTGGAGTTTATTTTATTTGACTGTGTGTACTAGCTTTGATCTGGAACTCATGTGGTAATACACAAAAGGTTCAGATTGAAAAATCTGGTCCCGATAGCTCTACATGAGTAGCTCAAAGTTAGACAAAATAAAACCAAAATATATAGTAAATTGGTTAGATTAACGATCAGTTACCTTGGTTCTTCTTCTTAAAAGCTTCCAATGCTTCCTTGTGCTTGGAGATAGGGATGGAAATAGATCGGATATAATCAAATAGTCTCAAATACGAATACAAATCCATATTTTTAAAACAAATACAAATTCAAATATTCTCGAATATGAATATGAATCGAATGTCGTAACGGATACGAATTCAAATCGAATATGTACTTAATTTGGTCAAATACGAATATCCTCCTACAACTTTTGTAACAAATCTCAGTAGAACATATTCCTAGTGGTTTTGCCGGGTTTTCATCAGTTTTTGACCGGCTACCAACGATAGGCATAGGAAACAGATTGAATACGAATCGAATAGTCTCGAATACGAATACAAATATTCTCAAATATGAATGTAAATACGAATATTCTCAAATATGGATACAAATATGATCATTTTTTAATACAGATTTTACTTAGCACATTCGTGTTTTTTCGGATATGAATATATAGATAAAATGGACTATCCATTATTGTTTCCCACCCCTACTTGGAGATGTTGTCATTGAACCTGGTTGACTAGCTTTCGATCGATCAGTCTTTAGTCTTACACATCTCCTCAAGCTTCATAATGATGGCTCCCTCTGCCTCAGCTTCTTTTCAAAATTTTCTAATTCTGTCGACTATGACAAGGAAAGAATTGAGAAAAAGCTAAGACAAGAAGCAGTAGAAGAGGTTCAAGTAGATATTTCTCAATTGAAGACTTTTTTCCTCAAGAGTCATGAGGAGTTGTTCATTTTCGATCAAGGTTGACCCGAACATTACCCTCTCCTTCTTAAGGATTTCTTCGAGCACCTTGATGGTACTCCCAACTTAAGAAAGGTAAAAAAATGACTATGAGAAAGAAAATTAATTCATGACCGGAATGAGAAAGAAAGTATCATTACCATTCGTCAACCTCTGGACAAAGGATAGCCCTCTCCTTTTCCAGGTCTAACGTCTGCCTAGTCAATTCTCCGACCATGGCGATGCTCTCCACCATATGCTAAGAAAAGTAAAAGGAGAGAAGAAAGCATAGAAAAAGTTTCGAAAAAACTCTAGAAATACACCCTAAGTGGTTGTGAGAATTTACCTGGACTGCTTTATATGTGTAAGCAGAGTACAACACCTCGGGACTTGTCCTCAATTAACAATCCGAAATTTTCCTCTACCAGTGTTCCTCGAGTCTTTCATTATTAAATATTCCTAGCACGTCAGGGATGTCCCTTGGGTGTGGAGATTTCTTGATTAGATAGGATCTCTCCACTCAGGTCCTCCAAGGAAAGGAGGAAGCATACCTGCTTCCTTCTCTTCGACACTTGAGTCCCGCCAGCAGTCGAATCCAACTGAGACTTCTCTTCTGCCTCTATATCCTTGAATAGGGTCGGAGCTGCTAAAGAATCCTGAGTAGTAACGACAACTACTTGCTCCTCTACCCAGTCGGGGGCTACCTCAACTACTCCCTCCTTGGGAGTTTCCTCATAAGGAGTACTTGGATTTGAACTGATCAAAATATTATAGGCGCTACAAAGAAAGAAGAATGAAAAGGGAGAAGTAAGAACTTCATAACGACAAAAAAAATCCAAAAGTACAATTTTACATAATTGTTTTACTAGTACATACTTGGTCTTCTTTGTTTTAAAGTTAAAACACCCACAAGCATAGTCTAGAGCACTTGCTTTCATTTTCTTCTTACCAATTGACTGACTTCACCAGTACTGCACTGGTAGGGCTGGTCGGACCCTTTGAGTCCTCTAACTTATCCTTAGTCGGATCCTCCATGGGGTGGTGTCGAAGCACCCATTTCCTGCGATGCTTGAGGGACAACCACCTGGTCGGCCACGACCACTAGAGTTTCAGTTTGGTCGGTCACAACCCCTCCAGAGCCCATGACTGCTGAACTTGGGTATGCAGTCATAATGGCTCCGATCAGCGGCTCCTCTCTCTCTCTCTTCTGCCTGGTGTAACAGCCCAACTGTTTATTTCAAAATTTTTGGAGTGAAAAAAAAATTAAATTAAATTAAATTAATTTGGTTTAAAATAAAAACTTGTGTTTTGGGTGCATAGGTTTTAATTTTGGATTTTCCTTGAATTTCTGTTTTTGAAAGGCTAGATTTGAAAACTATTTTAAGTAAAACCTAAAAATATTATTGAATGAAGTGATATTTTGAATTTCTATAAAAATCCTAATTCAAATTAATTACTTGGATTTATTTAGATTTTATTTCATTTTTCTGTGTTTTCTGGAGTTTAAAATCTATTTGAAATTAAAAGGTATTTTAAGTATAAAATTATAGAGCCAACTTTAGTTGTAAATATTTTTATTAAGTCCAAAACATTTCCAGGAACTTCTGTGAATTTTTCTAGAATGTTGGAGTTTATTTCATATTTTTCTGAGCTTTATTGAATTTCCTAGGCTTTTCTGAAAATCCCAAAATCTAAAAATAAAATTCAAACCCCAAAACCCCCTCCGGCCGATGCGTGGATGGTCCAGATTGAGCCACGTCTCACGCGGCCCAAAATCTCAATCGCCCGCTCCTTCCGCCTCTCTCCCCTCTCGGACCGACAAGTGGCCGGCCAGGATTGCGCCACGTCCCGGCCCATCTGGCCGTTCGTCCCGCTCTTTTTCCTCGGCCGTCCGATTCCCTTCCCCGCCACGTATCACCCATCGGCACGCTCCCACCTCCCTCTTTCTTCCTCTCTCCTCGACCCTGCCCGTCAGCCGCTCCTCCCCTCCCCTCTCGCTGCGCCGCGGGCCCGGCCTGTCAGGCGCGTCTCCTTCCCCGCCCTTCTTCCTCCTCCGGGCCCGCCGCTCGCGAAACCACCGCTCCACCCTACCCAGCCTCTCCCCTCTTTCTCGCACGCGCCCACCTCTCTCTCTCCCATGCGCCACAAGCCCCGCGCCGCACATACCCCTCTTCTCGCGCCCACTCTCCCCACCTCCACCCGCAACGTCTGCCGCCGCTGCCATTGCCGCGCGATGCGGTTAGCTCACCGCTTGGCCGTCTCCTCTCTTGTAAAAGGCCCCGAGCCCCCTCGCCTCACTCTGCCTCTCGCCCACCTCCCAATTCTGCTCCCTAAGCTCCCGAGCTTCCCCGCACCTTGTGCCATCGCCTCCGCCGCCTCCTCGGACTTCGGCGAGAAATCGCCACCGTCTTTGGTGCCCTTGTGCCTCGCCATCGCCTCCCTCGACCTCCCCACGCCCGTGCGAAGACCCTCCGCCCCTCAGTCAGGCCTCTTCGCCGTCGGTGCCCCCTTGCCGTCGTTACCCGAGTACCTCCGCCAAGATCCGTGCTAGGTATCGCCGTGTTCCCCATGCACTCCTCACCCTCCTCCGCCCATCGTCGCTCGCCGTCGACCACCGGAGTGCCGTCACCGTTGCCGTCCTGAGTGCCTCCCTTGCCGGCCGGCCATGTCAGCTCGCCCGTGCCTGTGAGGCAGCTGATGTGGTGCCACGCCAGCACCACCTCGGTGTCTTCCTGCCCCGTCGGTGCCACGCAAGCATCAGCCACCCCCGTGCCACCTCAGCACCCCCTTTTGTCCATGGACTCAGTCCACATGGACCAGGGCCCACTGTCAGCCCCTCACCCATAATTTCCAGTAGAAAAATAATTCGGCCAAAAAGAAATTCCCAGGGATGATGTCATGCTGATGTCATAATTTTATTTGCCTTTAGAAAAATAATTTCAGAAATTCATTTTATTCATTTTCTCTGATTTTAAACTTCCGAGAGCCCGTTCTTCTTCATCCTAACTCCGATTGAGTCCATTCAAATTTCTAAATTTATAAAAAAATTCCCCTATATCCATTTATGGACTCAATTTAAATATTTGAAGTTGTTTTGAATTTATTTTGAATTTATTTGAATTTGGTGGGTTATTTTCACGTGTAGACTTCGACGATTCAGAAAAATTCTACGACGAAGATTTGCACCCATCTGAAGAGCAAGGCAAGTCACACTCCTTGATCATGTTGATCCCAAATTTCAAAATAAAATTTATGTTGGTTTAAATTATTTTGCATACATATCTTTATTCAACGTATTTCAATTCAGTTTTAAATTTAGTTATTGCCTATTTGTTATCACCTCCATTGACATTGAAATTCCCTTATACCTTGTCACCCTACATTAAAACTCTAGTTGGTATACTAGTATGGCTAGAGACTTTATGGATAGCAAATGCTTAGTTTTTGCTTATAAACAGTTATGGGTTGGGATACCTGTCACATAAAATGACAAGCTTTTCACATGAAATGATAAGCTTTGAAATGTATTCCTGACTTCGGAGAATCAGGAAGGATTATAAAATTATTTCCAAAAATATAAAACCTGGTTTAGACTTAGGCAAATGGTTAGGTGGTGGGTGCAGGCATGCCCTGTTGTTTGAAGACACAGGGTGATTGTCGTGCACAGGGGTATGTGGTTGGGCCTAAGTCAATTAAGGACCCGGTCTATGAGCCACTATTGCAAAGCCCTATCATACTACCACAAGGCTGGTATGGGACAGCCCTGGCTAAGTAATTTGCGGAGTCCCAACTGGGCTAAGTTGTAGGTTGAAGTGGAGCATGGTCAGTGCCATGTGAAGTCTCACAGATTCAAGTGAGCGTGGTCGGTGCCATGTGAAGTCTCACCTCGGCTCAAGGAGGGGGTCCCGATCTGGTGGATTCTTTACTGGGGTGAAACCTTAGAGTTGGCTTGACCAGGTTGAAAGCTTTACATTGTAAAGGCCTTGTCATGATCTCCTAGCCGCACACCTAAGGAAGTGTATAACTCGCGTGGCAATCCGGGATGATCATGTCTTGTGGGTAAAGCTATACAACCTCTGCAGAGTGTATAACCTATCCTAGATAGTTGTGGCCCATGGTTACGGGCATGCTGAGTAAAAGTTTTTCATGGATTAGACTTCGTTTTTCAAAATGGTTTGAGAAAACCTTGTGGATGGATAGAATCCACGAGAGACTGAAAATCTTGCGAATGGGTGGAATCCGTGAGAGAGATTGAAATCTGTTGGATGGATGGAATCCATTAGAGTTGCGCAGTAGAAGTGTGTGGATGGATGGAATCCATACGTGATCTTTTGGAAAAGATGGTCCGGGTGGGATGCCCGTGGATAGGTTGGTGTTTGGTCGGATCCTGCACTGACGGTATTATTTTCAATTACAAGTATTGTTTTTATTTACTGTATTAAATTCAGCATTTTCAATCTATTTACCGTATTTCCTAAAATGTTGTTTTATGCAAATTAACCCTATAAGCCTTCCATTGATGCCTTTATCATTATGATGCATTTCTACGTGTGATTTGCAGAGTACAAGTTTGTACTCACCTTGCAATCTCCATACAGAGGTAGACGCCGTCGACTACGTGTGATGACCTGGACGAGTAGGACGTGTCTTATAGTCGTTTTCCTGTGGGCAGGCTTGGGCTTCGCTTATTATGAGTTTGCTTCCGCAGTTATTTGCCTTATTATTATTGCCAATGAGCATTGATGTAAGATTTGGCCATAAGGCCGTACTCTTTATTTAATATAGATGGTCATTTGTGCTTGATATGTAATCTTTATTCTACTGTGTGCACTAGCTGATTCTGGACTAGTGCGATTTACACAGAGGATCCAGGAGTTGTTGCTCGGGTTTCCGACACCTGGTTACTGACTTAAGTGAGCTCAATGATGAAGCCCTTCATCCAAGAAATATATTCCCATCGGTGCTGCTTCTCTGCCCTTCTTATAAGAGAATGGGTAGCACTACTACAGAAAAGGTCATCACAGACAGTTCGAAAACGTCATCACAGACGGTTTTGTGAGCCGTCTGTATTTATGGGTCAGTGATAATCGAAGGTCATCACAGACGGTTTCGAACCGTCTGTGATTATGGGCTATCACAGACGTTTTTTGAGTAAAAACCGTCTGTGATATCTGATAATCACAGACGGTTTTTAGTAAAAACCGTCTGTGATACTGATTATCACAGACGATTTTTGAGTAAAAACCGTCTGTGATATTCCCTTCGACCAATACATATATTTCTCTTATTGGCTAGCATCAGGAATGCTAGCCATGCCCTCTGAAACAAGCAGATAATCACAGACAAAAAACATATAATTCACACATCTCATTTGCTTTCAGATACATTTCACAGACATAAAACATTCAATTGACATGGCACTTCATTTCACAAACATAAAGCATGCATCCATTTCGCAAATCGATTAATTGAATGAAATGAAATATCCATTAACAAATGCACAGTTACAAAAGATCTACACTGCATTTACACTTAGTGATAAGACCAATAAGAAATCATGGTGCGCAGTGGAACCGTCCTCCTGGCTTTATGACTTGAGTCAGCAAAAAGTACGCCAACTCTCCTTGAATCCCTCCAAAATGAGACAGTTTCAATGCAGTTGACGGGTATGGACACAGCCTGTCGATAGGAATATCAATGGCACATATATGTAACGTGATAAGTATGAAGTAATTATGGGAAGAGTGACAAACCTTGCGATTGGTGAGCCTCGAGGAATCGAGGAGTAGTTCCATATGTTGGCAAACGTAGTATCCACATGTGTTGCCCGGCTGTTGCTGGTGGCACTGCAAAAAATAGAATGTGTTAGTTCAAGAGGCATTAGTACCAACTGTTGCATAGGATTAATTAATGTGAAATAGCGAATACCTTAAAATCTCGAACATGTGTCAGCAGGCCTTTGGCCCCGCGCTTCGAGTCACCTCCCTTTTCAATGTACATCGCGAACGCCCTACGTAATTCGAAAAGTTAACCTTAATCATTCGGAAGGAAAGAAAGAGTACAATGTAGATATGTATGGGGAATATGTGCTTACCTATCGATTACTTGGCTGACAACTGTGAAGTCCATTTTATTCTTACTTAGGGAATCAAGGTAATATACCTTGTTCCATTTTGGTACAATTACTATTAAAATCCAATGAAAGTTCTGATTGAAGGGCATAAGTACATAGTCCTTATTGCGGCAATCCAGCAGTCCTGATGCAATGTACCTCTCGACGAGGGGTGTCTCATGGTCGATGGTATCCTTGGCGACCAATTGTGGGTCCAAGAAACCAGCTGATGAGTTAGATAATCTAGCTTTAATCAGCATGTGTCTATATATATACACACGAAAGCAAAAAATTAGATATGGCATTTATCGGTATGGCATTAACGGAGACTGTGATTGTACAAACTTACAGCGTCCAGCATCGTAATGATTGAGACGTCAAGAGCGTTTGAGCGTGAACAGATCGAATAAATCCTTGGACAGAGTGTAACACGCAGGGGGAAGGTACGTTCGTCCATTATCAGTGCGTGTCGGTGCTAACTCAGGCCTGATGTCCATATCAGCCAAGTCAAGCCGTGCGTTGACACCGTCCTTTGTTTATCACGGATGTTCAGTAAGAGACCAATCAAGCTGTCGCACACATTCTTTTCTACGTGCATGACGTCGATGCAGTGCCGAACATCTAGGTACTCCCAATAAGGTAAGTCCCAAAATATTGATCTCTTCTTCCAGGTGTTCTTCTCATGAGCCCTCAATTTACGTCCCTTTCCGAGGACAACATCTAAATCCTTAACCATATCATAAACCTCGTGTCCCTTAAATGCCTTGGAGCTGAACCGTCTTCCTTCTCTCCGTCAAATTGTTTCTTCATCTTCCGGTATGGGTGAGCCCTCCGAAGGAACCGGCGGTGACGCATGTAGACGGTTTTGCGTGAGTGTCTCAGCCACACACTCTCGGTACCATCTAAACAGTGAGTACAAGCTTTGGCACCTTTTGTACTATGGCCCGATAGGTTACCAAGGGCAGGATAATCATTTATGGTGCAGAACAATAAGGAGCGCAGAGTGAAGTTCTCTCGTTTGTATGCATCCCATACATGTACCCCTTCATTCCATAGTACTTTTAGATCTTCCACCAACGGAGCTAGGAACACATCGAGATCATTCCCAGGTTGTTTTGGCCCTTGGATAAGTATCGACAGCAAAATGTACTTTCGCTTCATACACAACCAAGGAGGAAGGTTATAGATGCAGAGAGTCACGGGCCATGTGCTATGTCGGCTGCTCATGCTACTGAAAGGATTCATTCCATCTGTACTCAGTCCAAACCTTATATTCCTTGGTTCTGCACCGAACTCTGCAAAACTCCTATCGATGTTTCTCCACTGCGCGGAATCAGCAAGGGTGTCTTATCATTCCATCCTTCTTGCGCTCCTCCGAGTGCCAACGCAGCAGTTTTGCCTCCTTTGGATTTGCAAAAAACCTTTTCAAACGGGGAATTATAGGAAAATACCATGTCACCTTAGCAGGAGGTCCTTTCTTCGCCTCTGTTCCCTCGCCATCATCTGATTGATTGTTACGTTTGTATCGGGATGTGTTGCACACCGGACATACATGCATGTTTGCATACTCTTTACGGTAGAGGATACAGTCGTTCGGGCATGCATGTATTCTTTCTACTTCCATTCCCAACGGGACAAAGAACCTTCTTGGCTTTATACGTGGTTTTAGGCAACTCATTTCCCTCCGGAAGCATGTCCGCTAAAAGACCTAGTAGCGCCGTGAAACTCTTGTCGGACCAACCGTTGCTTGCCTTCAATTTCAACAGTTCAAGCACGGCCGACAACCTCGTGTACTGCAGCCCGTGTACAAAGGTTTCTCTGAGTCCTCCATCAAGCCATGGAATTCTAACATACTCTCTCTCATCATAGTTCTCTTCTACATCGCGAAGCATCTGATCCAGATTATCATCGTGCAACCTATCCGAATCCGAGCCACAATCGACATCAGCCGACGGCATGTCATTCAGTTCACCGGCGATGTCATCCGGGGGCATATCATTCACTTCACCGGCGATGTCATCCGGCGGCATATGATCATTCACTTCGCCATGACTGGTCCAACACGTATAATCCTTTTTGAAACCCCTCCGAATCAAGTGCGATTCAATTTGCCCTCGGTTCTTAAACATCTTCAAATTCTCGCAGTCAGTGCATGGACAGCACATATATTCCACCCCCTTATTCAACATATCCTCCTCGGCAGCTCTTATAAAAGCAGAAACGCCATTAATGTACTCTTCACTCACACCGGCTCGCGGCATACATCCAGCTTCGGTCCTACGTTACGTACATATATAACAACTTAGTATTAAAATCTAGATTAACTAATTATAACTACATATATACCGGCCATATTTTTTATATTGAGACTTAATTTGCTAGCTCAATTCATATTACAAACACAACAGCTATTATATAACCAACAATTTTGCAAATTAACCATCTTCAATAACCACTCATGGATTACTTAGACCTAAATTGTAATGCAATTAAAGAAAAAAATAAATTTCATTACTAACCATATCTAGAGCAACCAGGAAAGTCTGAATCTTTCAAAGCTCAATCTCTACCTCTTCCCACCAAATTAACTGGCCTGAAATCGCCTAGCTTCCTCCCGAGTGAAAAAGTGCGCAGCAAGTGGCTAGATCTGGATCGAAATGAAGACAGATGCGGTCTGAACAGCGCAATAAATGCCTTAGCCATTATCACAGACGGTTTTTAACTAAAACCGTCTGTGAATTATCACAGACGGTTTTTTAATTAAAAACCGTCTATGATAACAAGCTTATCACAGACGGTTTTTAATTAAAAACCGTCTGTGATAATCTGGGATTATCACAGACGGTTTTTTATACAGACCGTCTGTGATACAAAAGTATCACAGACGGTTCATCGGTAATAACCGTCTGTGATAATCCATTTTCCCGCCACAAAACCACAGACGGCCTCCAAATTACAACCGTCTATAATAGTGCTCATCAGAGACGGTTTCACAAAACTGTCTGTGATGAGGCGTCTACTATTAGGCTTTCTGTAGTAGTGTAGGCTTATATAGAACTTTTGAAGTCATGTTGAAGCCTACCACCGACGGAACTCCACTTTTGGAAGCCTATGCGGTCATCGAAGCAGTCATAGAAGCAGTTGGAGCGGCAATCAAGAGAACAGCCAAAGTAGTGGTCGATGGAGTATGGTTTGATCCTAAAGCTCTATATGACTTCCTCATGCTTAGTTACCTCGTGGGACTTAGGGGAGCATCCCCCGAGCTCTCAAACAACTTGCCGCTCTATGATCTAGCCATCTGCATATCATAAGAACATTGCAACACACCAATTGAAAAAAATACAATTGATGAAAAGGGTTATCATTTTTACTTTAAATCATTCAATCCTCTCTTTTGAAGAGGTAATAGCCAAGATCGAGGGCACCTTTGCCTTCTGGCTAGGTTCCCCCGCACAGATCATTTTGATCCGCTCTCTCACCTCAATAGAGGGTAGGGCTATGAAATCAGGGGAGACCTTAAGGTCAAAAAGATTTAACCAAACAAAAATGAATCTTGACTAGTTAGAATTTTTCGAGGCTTACCTTCTAAAGAATCCCTGGTCGAGCCATTTGCACCCGTGTACCACAACATAGTGTGATCATATGACTTCAGAGGGCTTATCCAGCGCATGGAGAAATCCTTCACTACGTGTCAGGAAGTAAGACCTCTCTCCCTGAGGTGGGCGATGGCATCGACTCATCGCCCAACCTTTCCCTTCTTCGAAGAGGACCTCCACCTTGGTTTATCTGTAACACTCCAGCTTAGCAAAAGCCCAGAATGTCACCCACAACTCCAACAGCTACAAACTTAAACCATTAATTCCATATTAACAATAGCTAGGCTTAAGTAACTTCTCAACAAACCATGACCATATAAATTTCAGCCATACGAAAATCATTGAATGACATTAAGATGAACCAACTGGCAATAATATGAATCAATAATAAATGCAATTAAAGAAAAACTTAACAAGTAGCAACTAGATAAAACCATTAAGTGATAAAGAGAAATTATCATCTAACAAATTCATGGATATCAAGATCTATTTCTAGTAATGAAAAAGTGATCACTAAGTGACGAATCATCAACGGAGGATGTAGTAGATGGTTTAAGGAAAATCTCAATTCCTGCCAAACAGCGGCAAAAAAATCAAATAACTTCACACAAGGATGCAAGATACCCAGCAATATGAAGTGATACAAAAGGAATTCAAAGAACATCACCGAAGTGCTCGGAAAGTGAGTTGGAGCAACAAGCAATATCGATACGTTGGGCTCTCGGTGGTGATGGTGTTTTGGGGTTTCAGGATGCTTAGCAAAGATTGAAAAGATTTAATAAGGGTCACAGGGGTCATATATAAGGGCTCGAAAGTGATAGAAATGGGACTCAGATTCATATGATTCGGTTTTGAGTCGGTTTGGAAACGGACGAGATAAAAGGCAAACGGATGAACTAGGGGTGCAATCGGAGCAGATATAGATGGATATTGCTTATCCTGTACCCGATTTCATTTTTTTTCCTCAGAGTTTGAGTCGGACATGGATAATACCGGATATCCATTTCTCCATTCTGTATCCATTCCATAATCTTTCGGACAGCCGGTCAGACGAAAATTATTCGCTTCTTTGCACAGAACATTGGATAGTATAGTATAATCAGAGCGAACATGGAGAGACTAATTACTGAGATGTTGAAGGAAGAACCTCAATTCCCTCACCTGTTTAGATGTAACAATTTGTCTATATGTTATCTTGTTCCTAGATGAAGTCACAACAAACATCCTCATATTACTTGACATACGGATATATACAGACGTATATCACTTATCCCGTATCCTGTTCCATATTTTTTTCCTCAGAGTCGGAGTCGGACATGGATAGTGCCAGATATCCATCTACCTCTTCCGTATTCATTTCGCAAGCCTTCAGTCGGTCAGACGAACGAAAATTATATGCTCCGTTTGTACCCCTAGGATGAACAAATCATGAAGGGACTGGAAGAAATGGATTCCTTGCATGATTTGGAGAAACTTTTTTTTTGGCACGACATAGACATAAGGCTCAGTTGGAGAGTTGGCTTAGGAGGGGCATGAGGTGCAATGCCTCTATTTTCTATTTCGACTGGGTCTGCTCAATTGATCAGTTTGGGAAGATAAACAGTGTTGGATAAACAGTACCCCAGAGGAATAGTTACCCAAGAGGAGAGAGAAAAAAAGAAAAAGGAAAAAGATGGGCCAAGAAAAATAGGTTGGACCCAGAAAAATAGAACAAATGTTTTTCTAAAGATTTAGATTTTTGGAAATTTGAATTTGAATTTTTTAGAATTTTAATTTTAATTTGGAATTTTAGGTTGGTATTGGAATTTTGAGATTTCATATGCTTTTAAACAATTAATTTGAGAATAAATTTGTAAGAAAGCCAAAATTTTGGATGTTACAAACCTATCCCGCTTAGAAAGAATCTCGTCCCTGAGATTCAGACAGACTGGGAAAAAGAAAGGAGAGTGAGACTTGGCTCTTAGATGCTCCTCGCGCTCTTAGGTTGCTTCTGACTCGGAATGGTTGCTCCACTACACTTTGCAGAACTTGATGGTCTTATTTCTTGTGCGACGTTCAGTTTCCTCCATGATTTTGATTGGATACTCTGGATAGGTGAGCTCCTCCTTCAATTCCACTTCTTCTAAAGGCATTTATTCTTTTGTACTCTGAGATATTTCTTCAACTGAGATACATGGAAGACAACAAACATATCGGAACAGTCCCTCTTTAGTCGCCTACAAGCTCTGCATTAACTTTATCTGCCCTTATCATATTGATTAATTTAGAATTCCAACAAAAGGGCTTAACTTACATAAGTGTGCATCCAAGAAAGACATAATTATTTTAACTTTTCAAAGGTGCTTGATTCCAAAATTATATACCACAAATGAACCTTATTGATTTCATATCGATTTCCACAAATAGTCCCCATAAACTTACTCTCTACACTAATTCAAATCGATGACAAAACTTAAAATTTTACTAACTAAAATCCAATAACATTGTAATATATGATTTCAACCAATAGCTTTATGGTCATTGTCTATTCCAACAAATCCATAACTCCCATCAAATAATAAAAAATTAATCCAACCTTTTAATGATCACTTTATGATCATTGTCTAATCTAACAGATCCATAACTCCCATCAAATAATATAAAATTAATCCAACCTTTTAATGATCATCAATCAATGTAAGCAATATTTCAACATTCGTTAATCCACCAACATCAATCTCTTAATAATCATCATTTTGATTCTACCAAATTTGAATAAATCCAAATAACTTAGTTAATTTTATCTGACAATATATCTTCCATAATTAATTTAAACCTACCAAGTTAAACATTCAACATTCTTAAATGATCCGGTCCATCTCATATGTTAAAATCCAACTATCTATCAACGATATGATAAATGTACGAGTTTTAAATGTACAAGTTCAAGCTAACGTATCAAAATCCACTTTGCAATGATAATGTTAATCCAGCAAGATTTCCAAGAGTGTATATTTTTTAAAATTCTATTAGTATCTACTCATCGTCAATAGATCCATCGAACTCTGATAATCAATTAACTCCATAAAATTCATCGACTATACATGATTCAACCAAATCACCAAAATTGATGTCATAAATTATTTATTACAATTCAACTTTTTAATCTTTTAATTTCCACCTGTAATATTCTGAAAATATTCCTCTTGAGGACCTTTGAGTAAATAGAGAAAAGAGGTTACGTGAAAAGGGATGCATGAACTTTTAAGGAGAGAGTTGTTTTCCTAGACCGATAGTGAGGAGAGAAAGACCCAAAGCCCTAGTTTTTCTAATTTTTTTCCCTTGCGCCGTCGCCAGAGCCTTATCTCTCCCGTGCGCCATCGCCACGCTCAACGCGCCTGCATGCCTCCCGCGCGATCCCGCCGCTAGTGTTTCGCCCGGCCGTCACTGTACGGGCGTCACACGGCACGCTTGGCGGATGGACACTGGTTGGGGCTGCTGTCGTCGAAACAGGTGAAAGAAATCGGAATCATATACGCCCCAATTGTTCCTGCCGGTCGATGTCATTGACGATTTTGTTAGGTTTAGAACTGCTCACAAAGGAGTGAAGGACAACTCCGACTGACAACTAAAGCATGCAAAATGGTCCAGATTTCAGAAGATAGAAAAGAACAAGCAGCTAAACTATTGACAGTGCATAGACATGAACTTAGGAAAGTGATTCACAATTAGTCAGTAAGATGTGCCCATGGATATAGATCAACCACCTGGCCAATATACTTCTTTTAAGATACCCAAGATTTTGTGGCAGGCACCTACCTCCGGAATAATCTAAGAGAATTCTGAGCATCTCTGTGTATCTCATTCATAAGATTGCATGGACTGGTTTATGTACTATTACGAACTTATGGATGTACCCTAGTTTCTGAACTGAATTAAGTACAACCACCTACTTCTAGATGCACCGTAATTCCTAAGAGAAATGGTTTGGTACATTCAGTTGTTCTTTGCTGTTCAATGTAGCCCATCCAACGGTTGTCATGGCCTTAACACCTCCGGTGCTTATGAGTGGTGTGCAGGGATGGTGCTAGCGAAATGGGCAAATAAGTAATTTTGCCTGAGAACTCATGCTACAATGAACACCTCGCGGTAGCTTATCGACTAGCATGCGTGCGTGCGTGCTAGCTATTCTGCGTGCGTCTGTGTTTGTGCTTCACACAAAGTCTCCACTTTCAGGCGGGAGGAAACGCAGAATAGAGCGCGGGCTTCTGCGACTCATCCTTGTGATCCATACTGCGAAGTCGTGCCTCAGGCACCGTTCGGAAGGTAGCGGAGAACTGCGCGCAGGCGGTAGCCTCAAGACCCTCGACGGGAGGCAGGTGACGCCGCCGGAGAGGACGCGTCAGTCTGCAGTGCCGGAATCCCGGGAGTTTTCCAAGCCAAAATCTACTTGCGGCATCTACACATCTTGACGATGAGATTTGAAACACACGAAGCATCAGAGTTTGGGGAACAGTTCCTTTGGTTCTTGATTGACTGATTTTTCAGTAACCGACTAACTGTCCAATAAACGTGAAGCTATCAAAGCAATTGTACAGTTATACCCTTGTTAATTAACGGCTAGATGCAGTGGAGGTGTTAACACCTCCAACACCTCTACGTGGACCGAACCAGGGCTCAATTCCTAAACTCCTCTACAGACCATGTTATGCCCTAGATCAGAGCAAAAGTATGCATTTGTTTCACCCTTTATATCTCTGAACCAAAAAAAAAAAAAGAGGAACTTGATACCCCCTATACTCTTTTAGGCACAAATCGATGTCTTCATTGGAATAGTACTCGGCGAATTGCAGGTTGCTAAACTACAGATCTACAAATAAATGCAGCCCATTTATCTTATGAATTTCCACAGGTTATATCTAATTTTTATGCTCAATCATCAATGCGTTGGGTTATGGTTTATCATGCGTGCAACCAGCAGTGGATAGAGCCAACAAAATTAACCAATTATGTGCAGTTAAGTGGGTCCAATATAGTGAAATCTGCTTAAATCGCTTTGCAAAACTACAGAGCTGAAACTTGCAACTCGGTTTGAAACATACTGCAGACCAGGGGCGGATGGATCTATCGGGTGGGCTTCATCAAGCTTTAGCCAGACGGCCCAAGCAGATCTAGCAGCCAGGCCGAGGAGGCATGGAGCCAGGTGGAGAGGGGGGAAGCTCGGCGGCCGCCGGTTGGCTGCGGAGGCGTGGAGCAGTGGAGGTTGCCGGCTATGGAGGTGGGGTGGCGAGCAAGAGCGACCTGCGGCAGGATTGGATTGGGGAAGCTAAAGCCAGTGGCGGGGAAGACTTTTGGCAGGTGTCGAGTGAATTTGCAGGTGCGTGAAGCTAATATATCTAGGCTCTCATTTGATGTTGAAATTGCCAAAGAATTCTATGGAAGGTTTGTTTATCTTTCTTTGTTTCTATTTGCAATTTATTCTTCTCTAACACTAACATGTATGAATTTGAAATTGACAAGAGCAAAATACTATGTTTATGTCAATCTAGCTTAGTCCTTTGAGGTTTGAATCCAACCTATATTTTCATCCTAACTTGGCCTCTGCTGTAGACCCAACACGGCAACCCCCCATGCTGCAATACAACAATAGTATTAAATTTGTTTGTGACTTAAAGTCACAAGCACAAGAAAGAAAACCAGAAGTTAGCAGAAAAATTAAATGTAGTTCTGCTTAGTTCAGTACTCGTTTCCAGATCAACATGGTTATACTGAACTATACGATATTAGTGGTGTGCAACAGTTGGCAATCTAAGGGCATGTACAATAATACATATTAGCTGTCCGTAGGCCTGTTTGGCAACGGCTGCGGCTTATGGCTTTTAGCTGAAATTTTTGAATTTTGACTGTTTACGGTACAAATTACGGAGAGACAGATACTCACTAGCGATTTTGGCTGGTACAGATGTTGGGCTTTTAACGTGTAGATCGTTTAACTTGTAGACCTCATCTTAAGAAAATACTCCGTTTGAAAGTTAGGTACTGTAGCAAAGTCAAAAGCCACCGGCTTCGGAGGAAAAGAACAGGCCCTATGTCATAAGATTTTGAATGATCTGGATGAGAGAGAAGGAGGAGAGAGAAGTATGTTGTCTACTATTTAATAGGCGATCTTATATGCAGTTTTCTACTGTGAATAACATTGTATAGACAACTCATTAATTGTATGAGATCACTACAGATAACTATATAGACAACCCATTATATGAGCTGTCTTTAGTCCTATCTGTACATAGCATAGAGGTGAATTACAGACAACCGCCGTCTATACCATTGTACAGACCCTAACAAGACAAGCAAAATTCTCCAAAGTATTGCAGATGAAGGTTGCTGAAATGCTGATTGTAAGTAATACTCTTACATATTAC